>OZ014524.1:264623708-266019408 GCA_963966055.1 Lathyrus aphaca | reverse complement strand
GTTTGGAGGAGTTTGAGAGCTTGAAGGAAAGAAATGAGAAGCTAACCCAGGCTTTGCAGAAGACCCTCCGGGAGAGGAGTGAAGGTATGAGGGAGATTGAGAGGTTGGAGAAGATGAGAGTAGAGCATCTGACCAAGATTGAGAAGTCTGAGGACTATATCAAAAAGTCTAAGGCTGGTGAACAAATTCTGAAGAATACTTGCAAAGAAGCCCAGTTCCAAAGAGCAAGGACAGACTTGTATTTGAAGGAGAGTCTAGCTCGGTGGGTCAGGATCACCGAAGCCCGTACTCTGGAAGACAAGAGAGTTCAAGACAAGATGGAGCAACTGGAAGCTAGTGCAAAAGAACAGCAAGGAACCCTGGCGGCAGCCCAGAGGGAGATATCAGAGCTAAAGATCAAAGCAGGGGTGAAGAGGTCCAAGGACCAAACTCAGCACAAGAAGCTAACAGCAGCTGTTGCAACCCGGAATCTCCTCATCAGGAATCTCACGGAGCATCCGGCTGATCCTGTTACCGAAGCACTTCTCAAGGAAGTTCGTGAGGATGAGTTTGGTCTTGGTGTTTGACCATTTGCTTGTTGTTGTTTCTATTCCATGTACTTTTACCTTTTTGTGATGTATTTTGACCCCTTAGGGGGCTTGTGTTGTAAAATGAACAAGTTGTAGTATTTCACCTTCTGTAATATATTTGTGTTAGTTTGTTCCATCCAAGTTTACCTCGAAAGCAACATCAACAGCATCTTCAAGGGTCTGGAAGGGTCAAAACTGAGTGCCAAGCCGGATACCTTGAAAACAAATAAGCATACTGCATTGCATGCTAACCCTTTGTTTGTTTTGTAGGTTTTTGTTTTATTGTTGCTAACTCTGTTGTGATGCTCAGGAACTATTGCTAGGCGCCGGGTATTTCCCCTCAACCGTCCGCACCGTTATCCAACCCGTAACAACCTTCCGGGCATTCAAATGGATCAGATGCAGCAGGACCTTACTGAGGTCAGAAATCAAATGGCAAATGAAAGGCTAGAGATGAGGAATCAAATGACTCAGTTTATGGAAGTAATGAACAATATGGCTCAAAGCCAGGAAAGATTGAGAGCCATGGTGGAAAGGCAAAATCAAGAGGATCCACATATAGGGACTGCCGGTACCAGTAACAATGAAAGGGTACAACCTCATGTCAACCCTCCGGTATTTGGACCACACCTCCATCCTGAGGTCAATATTCCAGCAAATGTTCAAGGGGCTGCCACCGCAGCCAGGGTACTACAAGAGGATCCTCAGGAGGACCAATTCACAGTAATGGGCGCTGGTGAAGAAGCTTATGATAGAAGATTGGATGAGATAGCTGAGAAATTGAGGTCCTTAGAATCTCAAAACTCTTTGGGCTTCGATGTCATGGACATGGGCTTGGTAGACGGGGTCAGGATCCCCCATAAGTTCAAGCCTCCTTGCTTTGAAAAATACAACGGGACTTCGTGCCCCCGGACTCATTTACAGTCATTTCTGGGAAGGCTGAAGGCCTATACTATGGATGAGAAGCTCTGGATGTTCTATTTCGAGGATAGCTTAACTGGAGCGTCAAGAGAATGGTATTCTCACTTGACAAGGGCAACTATTAGATGCTGGAAGGACCTGGCAGAGGCCTTCATCAGACAGTATCAGTATAACTTAGACATGGCACCCAACAGGACCCTCCTAATGGGAATGTCACAGTCTTCAAGGGAGAGTTTCCGAGAATATGCGCAGAGATGGAGGCAATTGGCTGCTGCTGTTCAGCCACCTATGTCTGAAAGGGAAATGGCAGACATGTTTATGAACACCCTTCAGGGAACCTATATTGACAGGCTGGCTGCTTTCTCTTCCACTAGCTTCGCCGATGTTGTCATAGCTGGGGAGAGAATTGAAAGCCTATTGAAGATGGGTAAGATCTCAGACAACGGTGCAAGCTCGTCCAGTAGTACAAGAAAGCCTTTTGCAGGCCCGAGAAGAACTGGCGAGACCAATGCCATCCACACCAACAGGGGCAGGCCCCAATATGTTCAAAGGTCAATAGCAGCAGTCACCATTCCTGCTCCAGCTCATCCTCTACCAGTCTATCAACCTCCGCAGCAAAACTATCAGCCGCAACCTCAGTACCATCAGCAAAATCAGTATCCTCCAAGAAATTACAACAACGGCAACACCAACAACAACAGTCAACAAAGGCCATTTCAGCAGAGGCCATCTCAAGCTAATAGGGTGATTGATCCGATTCCTATGCCATATGCTACATTGTTGCCACAACTCCTGAAACTCAACCTAGTTGAACTAAGGACGTTGGCGCCTCCTGATCCCAACAGTCTACCCAGGAACTATGACTCCAATGCTAGGTGTGCCTTCCATTCAAACGCACCTGGCCATAGTACAGAAAAGTGCAGAGCTCTGCACATGAAGGTACAAGACCTGGTAGACTCAAAGGCTCTGAATTTCGCACCACCACCCAATGTCAATAAAAACCCAATGCCAAACCACGGTGGTCCTAGAATTAACGCTATTGAAGAAGACAAACCGTCTTATTTAATAACCAGTGTGGGTCAGATCCGGACACCGTTGGTGGAAATCAAGGCACAACTCCTGGAATGTCAAATGTTCCCAGGATGTGAGTTGGGTTGTGCTTACTGCAATATCTCTGTAAATGGGTGCGATAATTTGAGGAATGGCATAGATGGCCTTATTCAGAGTGGCCAACTTCAGATCACCACATCATTTCCAACAAATCCAGCAATCTCATCAGCAACGGTTTCAGAACCTCCTACAACTGCAGCAACCATTGTTCCCGACATTTCTTCAGCTTCATCAACAAGTACTTCATATGTCTTCTCAACTGATCAGTTTTCAACAAATTTTCCTGCTACAACTTCAGCTTCACTCCATTTTGAATCTCCTACAACAACAACATCCACACTCCCGACGATGTCTCCTACAACACCAGCAACAAATCATGAAGATGTCTCAACTGTCACCATATTCTATGATCCTGAAAACAACTCTGCCTACAACTCAGAAGGTGCTGCTCCCATCAGAGCACCAGTCACAATTTATTACGACCCACAAACTATCACAGTCCCTTCAACAGCTGCAATCAGTCCAGTCACTATCACGGTGCCTGGACCGGTACCTTATGAAAGCAGTAATGCTATCCCCTGGCATTACGGCTCTGACCTGTACTGTGAAGGACAGAAGATCACTTTTGAATCATCAACCCCTGCACTACAAGTAGACAATGTGGGAGGAGGAGGAGGCTTCACTCGAAGCGGACGTCTTTTCGCCCCACAAATTCAGAGACCCACTGCCGAAGCAGAAGCTGCTGCCAAGGCAAAAGGGAAGAGTCCTGTGCAGGAAGATCAAGCTGTTAAGGAAGCTTTGAAGACACCCTTTGATCAAGAGGTTGATGAGTTCATGCGAATCATCAAAAAGAGTGATTATAAAATAGTGGATCAGCTTCATCAGACGCCTTCCAAGATCTCAATCCTATCACTGCTTATGTGCTCCGAAGCCCATCGGAATGCACTACTCAAAGTCTTGCACGCAGCTTACGTGCCTGAAGAGATCACTGTCAATCAGCTGGAAGCTGTAGTGGGGAATGTTAATGCTAGTCACGGACTAGGGTTCACCAATACTGATTTGACAACGGAAGGCCGCAACCACAACAAAGCCTTGCACATAACCAT
This sequence comes from Lathyrus aphaca, assembly GCA_963966055.1. Lineage (NCBI taxonomy): Eukaryota > Viridiplantae > Streptophyta > Magnoliopsida > Fabales > Fabaceae > Lathyrus > Lathyrus aphaca. The sequence continues at coordinate 266,015,702 of OZ014524.1, read as the reverse complement.
GGAATGCAAAGGTGCTGTCCTTTCCCATGTGCTGGTAGACACGGGGTCATCCCTTAATGTCTTACCAAAGAAGACTCTGGTGAAGTTAGAATATGATGGATTGGCATTGAAACCCAGCAACCTGGTGGTGAGAGCCTTTGATGGTTCTAAGAGATCGGTTCTGGGAGAGATTGAGTTGCCCATAACGATTGGCCCGCAGACCTTTAAAACTATCTTCTATGTGATGGACATTCAGCCTGCCTACAGCTGTTTGTTGGGTAGGCCATGGATTCACGCTGCTGGCGCCGTGACCTCTACCCTTCACCAGAAGTTAAAATATGAGTGGGAGGGTCAAATCGTTACAATCTGCGGAGAGGAGGACATTTTTGTCAGCCACCTGGCAACCTATAAGTACATTGAGATGGATGGGGAGATCCATGAAACAATGAGCCAGGGGTTTGAAGCCTTGAATGTGAATGAAACATCTGCTGTGTCTGGTACTTCAATATCATCATACCAACAAGCCCGGAAGGTTGTTGAGGAAGGAACTGCCCAGGGCTGGGGCAAGCTACTACCGGTAGAGAAGAAAGAGGACAGATTTGGGTTGGGTTACAAACCAACTCAACAGGATCAAACAGCGGCTGCGAAAGAGCCCAACTTTGTGAGTGGGGGGATGCTTACCCCTGATGCTATCAACTGTCTGGAAGACGAGCTGGAAGAGGAACACAACCTGGAAAGCTGGATTCGTCCAAAGATCCCGGGGAGCAGTGTCTCGAACTGGTCTTCCCAGGAAATTATAAGAGTTACTCATGCAGAGTAATTATTATTTCCTGTATTTTTATAAGCATGCATCAAAGTCTTGCATCTTGCCCAAGATGACAAGACTCATTTTGTAATCGGGCCATCTGTACTTTTTGTGCAAACAAGATCAATTAATGAAATATCAGACATCTTTTTGCAAACAAGTCTTTTCCTTTTCGTTCACTGTTTTTCCATTTTTCTTTTTGTACAAAAAAATAAATGGCGGTGTTTTCAAAATGACGACTTCATTTCACCTTTCTAAATAAGACTAAAATCAGATCACTAAAATGAACAAACTTAACTCTTGCAGAGAGTGCCTTCCAGACAGCACCGACAACAGCACGACTATGACATCGTATGACTTTGACAATCCAATCAATCAAGCTGATGAAGGGGTTGATGAAGAATATGAGCTTCCTGAAGAGCTAGCCAGGTTGTTAAGACAAGAGGAAAAGGTTATTACTCCTCACCAGGAGGAGGTTGAAACAATCAATCTTGATACAGACGAAGACGTGAAAGAAGTTAAAATCGGGGCCTGCTTACAAGACTCAGTGAAGAGACAACTGATTGATCTGCTTCAAGAGTATGTAGATGTGTTTGCTTGGTCTTACCAAGATATGCCAGGGTTGGATACCGATATTGTCGTGCACAAGCTGCCTTTGAGAGAAGCATGCCCGCCAGTTAAACAGAAACTGCGCCGTACTCGTCCGGACATGGCAATGAAAATCAAAGAAGAGGTACAAAAGCAATGGGACGCCGGGTTCCTTGCTGTGACTAGCTATCCACCGTGGGTTGCTAATATTGTACCTGTGCCTAAGAAAGACGGCAAAGTAAGGATGTGTGTTGACTACCGGGATCTGAATAGAGCCAGCCCGAAAGATGACTTCCCATTACCTCACATTGATGTATTGGTGGATAACACGGCTCAGTTCTCGATATTCTCCTTCATGGACGGATTTTCAGGATACAATCAGATTAAAATGTCACCTGAAGACATGGAGAAGACAACATTCATCACACCTTGGGGCACGTTCTGCTACAAAGTAATGCCATTTGGGCTCAAGAATGCCGGTGCGACGTATCAACGGGCTATGGTAACATTATTCCACGATATGATCCATAAAGAAATAGAATGTTATGTGGATGACATGATTGCCAAGTCTCTTACAGAGGAAGATCACCTGGTGAATCTACTGAAGTTGTTCAAGCGTCTGAGGAAGTACCAGCTAAAGCTGAACCCCAACAAGTGCACATTCGGGGTGCGATCCGGTAAGCTGTTGGGCTTTATTGTAAGCGAAAAAGGGATTGAAGTTGACCCTGATAAAGTCAAAGCTATTCAAGAGATGCCTGCACCGAAAACTGAGAAAGAAGTTCGAGGGTTCTTAGGTCGGTTGAACTACATCTCACGGTTCATATCCCACCTTACAGCAACCTGTGAACCCTTGTTCAAGTTGTTAAGAAAGGAACAGACGGTCAGGTGGAACGAAGACTGCCAGAAGGCTTTTGACAAGATCAAAGAATATCTGCAAGAACCTCCAATCCTTATGCCTCCAGTTGAAGGAAGACCTCTGATAATGTACTTGACAGTATTAGAAGAGTCAATGGGGTGTGTGCTGGGCCAACATGACGAGTCTGGTCGAAAAGAGTATGCAATATACTACCTAAGCAAAAAGTTTACCGACTGTGAACAACGTTATTCACTGCTCGAGAAAACTTGCTGTGCTCTAGCGTGGGCTGCTCGCCGACTAAGACAGTATATGTTGACCCACACTACCTTATTAATCTCAAAAATGGACCCATTCAAGTACATTTTCGAGAAGCCAGCTCTTACCGGACGGGTTGCAAGATGGCAGATGATTCTAACAGAATATGACATCCAATACACTTCTCAGAAAGCCATCAAGGGCAGTGTACTATCTGAATATCTTGCTGAGCAACCCATTGATGACTACCAGCCTATGAGGTTTGACTTCCCCGATGAAGACATCATGTTCATAAAAGCAAAAGATCATGAAGAGCCTATTCACACTGAAGGGCCCGACCCGGAAAAAGAGTGGACTATGATGTTTGATGGGGCTGTTAACATGAATGGTCGTGGTGTTGGTGCAGTACTCATTACACCTAAAGGAGTTCACATGCCTTTCTCGGCAAAGCTCACTTTCAACTGCACTAACAACGAAGCTGAATACGAAGCTTGCATTATGGGTCTTGAGGAAGCCATTGACCTCAGGATCAAGACGTTGACTGTATTCGGAGATTCAGCTTTGGTAATCAATCAGACCAACGGAAAATGGTACACACACCAGGATCATCTAATACCTTACAGGGATTATACAAGGAGGTTATTGACTTTCTTCACAACAGTCAAGCTTGAGTATATCCCTCGGGACGAGAATCAGTTTGCAGATGCTCTTGCTACCATTTCATCCATGATCAAAGTGCAAGCTGCTAACTTTGTACCTCAGATTTCAGTGTCCAGACTTGATAGACCAGCCTATGTGTTTGCAGCAGAAGTTGTCAAGGACGATAAGCCTTGGTTCCATGACATTAAATGCTTCTTGGAGGATCAGACATACCCACCCGGGGCATCTTCCAATGATAAGAAGACTTTGAGAAGGCTTGCTGGTAGTTTCTTTCTGAACACTGATGGGTCTTTATACAAAAGTAACTTTGATATGGTACTCCTCAGATGTGTTGACAAGACGGAAGCAGATTTGTTGATGCATGAAGTGCACGAAGGATCTTTTGGTACCCATGCGGGAGGGCATGCCATGGCTAAGAAGTTGCTGAGGTCAGGTTATTACTGGATCACAATGGATGCAGACTGTTGTGCCTACGCCAGGAAATGCCACAAATGCCAGATCTATGCAGACAAAGTGCATGTGCCTCCCAATCCTTTGAACATCATGTCTTCACCATGGCCCTTTGCCATGTGGGGCATTGATATGATTGGCAAGATTGAGCCAACTGCTTCGAACGGCCACAGATTCATCCTGGTCGCCATCGACTATTTTACCAAGTAGGTTGAAGCAGCCTCATATGCAAATGTTACAAGGCAAGTGGTAGCCAGATTTCTGAAGAGAGATATCATCTGTCGATACGGAGTTCCCGAGCGAATCATTACTGATAATGGTTCCAACTTGAACAACAAGATGATGGCTGAATTATGCCGGGACTTCAAGATCCAACATCACAATTCTTCTCCTTACAGACCAAAGATGAATGGTGCTGTTGAGGCAGCTAACAAAAATATCAAGAAGATTGTGCAGAAGATGGTAGTCACTTACAAAGACTGGCATGAAATGCTACCATTTGCCTTGCATGGGTACCGCACATCAATCAGAACATCCACTGGGGCAACACCGTATCAGCTTGTGTATGGTATGGAAGCAGTCCTACCTGTTGAAGTTGAATTACCCTCCCTACGGGTATTAATGGATGTTAAACTGAGAGAAGCAGAATGGGTTCGGGCCCGATACGAGCAACTGAGTCTGATCGAAGAGAAAAGGTTGGCTGCAATCTGTCATGGGCAGTTATATCAGAAGAGAATGAAGAAAGCCTTCGATCAGAAAGTCAGGCACCGAGAGTACCAAGTAGGAGATCTTGTGCTGAAAAGAATCCTCCCTCCTCATACAGACCACAGGGGCAAATGGACTCCTAACTATGAAGGACCATTCGTGGTAAAGAAAGTTTTCTCTGGTGGAGCACTGATGCTCAGCACCATGGATGGTGAAGATTTCCCATCCCCTGTGAATTCGGATGCAGTTAAAAAATACTTCGCATAAAAATGACCCGCTGGACATAAAAACAGAATGTAAGTCCAGGCAAAAATAGGGCGTCCCGGCGAGTCAAAAACAGAATAAAAGACTCGGGCAAAAATAAGGGAAATGGATAAAGAATGTACACCCGCTGAGTTGAAAAGCCGCATTGGACAGCTCAGGCAAAAATGGGTATCCCGATGGATTGAAAACCCGAAAGGGCGATCCATGCAAAACAAGGGAATAAGCGAACAACTGCCTTCTGAATTCGTCTGTATTGTCAGCGACTTGGTTAAGACTCCAAAGGATCAGGCTTCAATCAGAATCAACTTTCTCCAGAAAGCAAGACGAGAAGAAAGTCAAAAGTCATACGAGTCGTAGTGAAGAGGAAGCTCCTCAAAGCGTCATCAACACTGCCGACATTTTGTTTCTCAATTTGTAACAATCTCCTAATTCCAGGGGATATGTTTCTTTGACTGTATCTCGCCAATTCAGGGCACGTGAATTAATAAAATCAGATTTTCAGTCATGTCTCGTTTTGTACATTTTATTTGCAAAAATGTCTGATGTCTTAAAAGAAAAAACTGGTTGCATAAGAATACAGATGTTTATCTTCAAATACAAACATGCTTGCAGGAAATATGCTTACTCTCAGAATTATCTAAACTCCTATGACGAAATCCAGTAAGGGATGCCTCGGGATTATCTTGTGCGTTTCTCTATCTTTTTCAGGATTGCAGGTATCCAGAATGCAACTCGGGGCATGAAAACTTTATCCCAGCAAGTTGGCAAATCAACACTCTTTTTAGCACCTGAAGTACTCTCTCCCAGCTGAGTTACCAACAATTCTCCCCAGCCGTAGTACCAATCATTCTTCCTCAGCAAGATGCAGGAATCAGGGAATCATCTCCCCGCGAGATCCTCAGCCTCTATCCAGAAGAGCAAAGCACGAGGAAGTCACAACAGAGTACAGAAGGCTTCCACAAACCCCAGCTGGGTCCCATATTACAAGGATATGTCAATCAGTGACCTATATCCCCGAGTGGATACATCTCTCCAGGTCCATCAATGATCTCATCCCCAGCTGGGAGGTCCATTTCAAACAGATCAGCCAGAGATCTTCGTCGCAACGGGATCCGAGTCCCGGTTCGGTATCTTTGCATAATCATGGCATTTGCATCATACTATCCCCTCAGAGCGTAGCATTCCGTCTAATACGGAGCATTACGGCAAAAATCAAACGCATAGCATAATCATGAGCCATGTCCTAAATTAACACTTGTGAATAATAACCGTTCATCATCATTGTATAGAAATCCCCACCAGAGTCCCAGCAAAAGCAGTTGCCTCATAAATCACAAACACCAGTATATATTTCCTTTTGATACCCGTCCGTGTCATCACTCACCAGTAAAGTTGCCTGAATACCTTTTACACACCAAATCACCCGTATCTCGGATACTTCATGACACCCGTCCGTGTCAAATCACCAGCAGAAAGCCAAAGACATCATCTTTGCACTCACATATACCTATATACATTCTCTTGACACCCGCCCGTGTCATATCCCCAGTGCAGTCGCTTACACTTTTTACAACCCATATACTTGTTGATATTATTACACTTTTCTTTTGACACTCGTCCGTGTCACCCACCCCAGCAGATAAATACTCATCTATATATACACTTGTACAGATACTCGTCCGTATCTCACCGTTGATATTCCCGCAGATTCGACAATAGTCCTTGTTCTTTGTTAACCAGTTGGTACTCGTCCGTATCATCATCTCAGAACATTGCGTCTAGTGTTTGTTTCTACATGATACTCGTCCGTATCATAGTCTTAAGGATTCTCATCCGCATCTTTAATCCATACACTGCGTCAGACACTCGTGTCTTCTTGAATATAGATACTCGTCTGTGTCTACTACTCCCCAGAAGATTCCCTTCAGATACAACACTCGTCCGTGTTCTTTGTTAACCAGATGGTACTCGTCCGTATCATCATCTCTGAACACGTGTCAGTATTTGTTTCTACATGATACTCGTCTGTATCATAGTCTTAGGGATGCTCGTCCGCATCTTTGATCTATACACAACATCTAAACACTTATACTTTCCTTTCTTGGTTGTGAACGCTCGTCCGTGTTCACTATATCCCCAGTAGATCACCAACAAAGCATTTTCTTTTATCTGACACTCGTCCTGTGTCATGATAACCCTGAGAGCAGCCGTACCCTGCTAGGTGGTCGTCCTCCACCTCTTGATGGTCGTCCTCCGTCATGCTCATCCGATGGCCGTCCCCATCGTTGTTTTTTTTGCAGCCGTCCCCTGCTAGGTGGTCGTCCTCCACCCTTTTGATGATCGTCCTTCATCAATTTTATCCAATGGCCGTCCCCATTGTTGATTTTGGTTATCTGGCATTCGTCCTATGTCATGATAAACCCTGAGAGCAGCCGTCCCCTGCTAGGTGGTCATCCTCCACCTCTTGATGGTCGTCCTCCGTCATGCTCATCCGATGGCCGTCCCCATCGTTGATATTTTCGGCAGCCGTACCCTGCCAGGTGGTCGTCCTCCACCTTTGATGGCCGTCCCCATCATATTTTCTTTTTCCCAACAGAGCAGCCGTCCCCTGCTAGGTGATCGTCCTTCACCTTTGATGGCCGTACCCCATCATCTGTTTATTTCATTTATTCTTTAACCCGATGGCCGTCCCCGTTGTGGTCCCTTTTCCTTTTTAGCCCGATGGCCGTCCCCATCGTTGGTTACTTTGCCTTATGAACTTGATGGCCGTCCCCGTCATGTTTCATTAATTCCCAGAGAATCTTGCTTTATCTTGATGGCCGTCCCCATCATAATTTGATTTTCCCCAGCTAGTCGGCCGTCCCCGTCTTGGCTTTACCTTTTATCCCCAGCATGTCGGTCGTCCCCGTCATTGTTTTGTTTTCCGCGTTTTACAATATACTTTATTTTCCTTTTACAATCTATATCCCTTTTCTTCTTCATTTCTGTGAGTGCAAATTTTGGACTGTCTTTGGTATTCAACCACAAATTATCTTGTTTGCCTGCTAAGCCGTCGCTTACATCCTGCACAGCTAACTCATTTTTGAATAGGGGCAGCTGTAAACACCCCAAATTTGCCCTCACCCATTCACACCATGGCTTGTGATCATTTCATATGCATAAACACAATCATATCATCTCATATCACATTTTTGATTCACTGCATAGTTTCTAAGACATCTGCACCTAGGGTTTGTGATCTGAGCAATCCAAGAGCTTCTTGAGCCACTCCAAAGGCCACCAATCTCTTCAAAGGGGTCCATAAGTGTTCATCTATCATATTACATCCTCTCAAGGTCAAGATTTCAAAAGAATCACAAGAACTAGGGTTTGTGTGGATGCAGAGCCAAGATAGACTGCACAGTTGACCTAAAATTAGGGTTTTGGTTTCAGAGGCCATAACCCCAAATTTTTGGGTCATTCTTGTTTCCATTGGTCTCTATGTGGTATAGGGAGTATGCATATCAATTTTCATGAAGAAATTCCATGGGGAAGTCATCTGATCAAGAGTTGACTTTTCAGGCAAGTCAGTGTAAAATCAGGGCATCTGAGGCCCCCAATGACCCAACCCATGGGTGATCTTCATCATTTTGAGTGTATATGATCTTTATTTGATCATGGAAGAAGGTTGAAGTCCACAAAAATCAAGAATTTAGGGTTTTTGCAAATGTTGACTTTTTGGGCATAGTTGACTTTTCAAGAATGCTTCATTTTAGGTCATTTTTCAAGCCTTGATTCTTGATCCAAAAATGCTTCAAATGGAAAAACTTTGGTCATGAAAGTTGTAGATTACATCTTTCCCTTTTCAAAAAGTACAAGAACATGATCAAACTCTTCTTGGATCAAAAGTTATGGTGTGACAAAGTTGGCTAAAATCATTGATTTTCAAGGCATGCCTCAAATGAGAATTTTGCAAAACCATGAACCAATGCCTTTTGTAACCTCTAGTTCACTTCAAGCCATGACACAAACATTCTATAAGTCATAAAAATCAGAATTGAACCAAGAATGCTCATGTATTATGGCTTGTGGGATAAGGAAATCACATGTGAACCATAAAGCAACAACTTGCAAAAACTCATGATCACACTTCCTACAACTTGCAACCTTGGATGCTGACTTTGGCTAGCCTTTCCCCTCACCCTTGCTGCGCAGCCCCATGCTTTGTACTAGCCTAGAACCACACCATACTTCTCTTACACAAAAGGTGGACTTTGAGCAAAAGCAAACTTACCAATCACTATAGGCCATGTCAAATCATCTGACCTATAGGATTAAAATACAATATCCCTTGGCAAGCCAAAGATATGAAGAAGCAAGGCTGAAACACTTCATACCAACACATACACAAAAACTCACCATTTTGCAAAACCATTCGAATCAGCCTCCACAAACTTCAAACATCCAAACCATCTTCACCAATCATCTCACCATGTTCCATTAAGTAGAAACCACCAAGAGTCAGGCCTGGTTTGAGCAAGAACACCACATTGCCATTTCTCACCTCAACTTGCAGTTTCATTCGAAACTCTCTCCACAGCTCACAAACATCCAAACAAACACCACAAACCTTCTTAAAACATCACTCTGATCACAAAGAACCATTCACCTTGGCCTGAAGCTGCTTGCATCACCATTGCCATTTCCAACTGAGCTTGAGCAGAAGCTGCTCCAACTCTTCACACAGCCAACATAAACTTCTCCAAAGCATTCAAACATCATCAAGAGGTCCTAAGGAGTGGATTGCACAAAGAGAAGGGGTCTGAAAGTTGCTGGAGTGAAAGCTTCGAATCTCAGGTAGCTCAAGAACTTTTTTTCCAGAAATGGATTTTTAAGTTCTAAACTTGTTCTATATGTCTTCCTGATCATGGATATGCTTTTAGTTTTTGAAATGGTGAAGAATTGAGAATTTAATTGCTCTCTGAAACTGGTTTGCCCTAAAAATTGTTTGTTTCGATTCATGCTTCTGGGGAAAAATAAATGAATTTGAGCATGGGGTTTTGATTCAGTGGATCATGGGAATCATTTCTGTATGTTTGGTTTTCATTTTTGTTACGATTTGAGAGAGTTTGGAGATTTTCAGGTGGACTTCCCACCGGAGAAGACGACCGGAGGTCTTCTCCGGCCACCTGAAAATAATTAGGGCATAACCCCTGTAATTAGTGCCATTTGAATTTGGGCCGTAGGATCCGTTGACTCCCTTGACCTCCCGCGCGTGTGAATGGCTCAGATCAAGTCATTATGCCCTAATCCACTTAATTAGATTTAATTAATTATAATTAAATTAATTTAGCCAGATGCAATCCTGTCCCTCCATTCACGCGCGCAGTCCACCCTTTTGAATCCAGATTCAATCCTAGCCATCCCTTCTGATTACTTTTCCTTTTTCTTTATTTTTATTCATTTCTTTTTCATTTAACTTGCATATTTTATTAAAAATAGTAAAAAATGTCTAAAAATTATGAAACTTTTTCTCATAAGTTTTATTAATTTTTATGACACAAAAATATTTTTGTTTTTATTTTTATCATTAAAAAAGTATTTTTAAATATTTAAAAGATTATTTTTAATTGATTAATGGAAATTAATTCATTAAAAATACTTTTAGGTATTTAAAAATCACCAAAAAATTCATGAAATGTTCTAAGACATTTAGAAACATTGTCCAACCTTCAAACTAAATTCCTTTTTTGATCTTGATGCCTTTTGAGAATTTTCCTTTGAATTAAAATCATTTTTGTGCATTATTTTGATCCTAAGTTCAAAAAATCATTTCTGCCTATCTAGGGAGAGTTGGACATTGATTCTTTTTGCATTGCATTGTGTTTAGCATGTAGTTTCTAGGGTTAAATGGCCATGATTTGATTCCTCATTTTCAATTTGTTTGGCATTTCTTTTGTTTAGGAACCCTAAAAACCCTAGTATCTTGTAAAAATCATAACTTGAGATTGGTTAAGAGTTGAGACCTCCCCTTTGGACCTTGGTTTAGTATAGGGTTAGGGTTTCTTTGTGTGGCATTTTCCATTTTTTATCTTAGGGTTTGCTTCTGTTTTGGGTTTTTGTTTGTTGTTTGATCCATAAACCCTAATTTGGGGCTTTCATTTGCATCCCTCTTGCATTCTCTTGCATAACATGACTTGCCATGCCATTCCATGCTTCCATTTGATTCATTTGACATCATAAGACATATAGAAAACATGTTTGATCATTGCATCATGTATTTGCCATGTTGTATGCTTTGTATGCTTCATAACTTTTCATGTATGTCCATGTTCCTTAACTTGCATCATTTGCATCCATGATCTTGTATGAACATCTCCATGCCTTGCCTCATGTTCATAGCACTTCATAGCATCATTAGCATCAGGTAAATGCTTCTGGTTTTGTTTCTCATCATGTCATCTCATCCCATTTTGCATTGCATTGCATTTTGCTTCTAACCTTTCAGGTGGTAAGTAACTTTGAGAAGTGAATTTGCCTTCACTTCTCATAATCTTCTCTTCATCTCTCTCTTGCATCCATTGCTGCATTTTTGTTTGTGTTTGAGATTGAGCTTGCTCATCCCTCTTCCTCTTACTCTCATTCTTCAAGTGACTTGACTTCTTGAATGAAGCAAGTCACTTTGCTTCTCTTGATCCTTTCATCTGCTTCCTGGTGGTTCCATTGAAGATCTTTCCTGCAAACCTCACAAACCTTAGGAACAACCAAGCATGACAATGATTAGGGTTTTGATTAGTCTCCCCTTTTAGTTTTTTACCTTTGTGTCTCTTTTGAGTCATCTCTTCTCACCCCATAATCAGGGACTAAACCCTAAAGGCTTTAAGGCTTTGTGATTAAGCTTATGCCTGCATCCTTCTCTTAGGATGGAGTGTATAACTTTAATCCTAAGTGTTAAACCCTTAATGTGTTTAAATCCCTTAATCAATTCACTTAATAAGTATCAAGACATCACACTTGTAACTTGGGCCTTGCATTAGGGTTCTAATTCTTCCTTAATTGGTTAAGAAGGACTAACCCTAGTGTTAATGGACAAGTCCCCCTCAAGTTGTCTTACAAATCATAAAAAACACTTCATCATCACACCATTAAATAAAATTCACTTAATCAAAGGCTTGTTTTGTCATGAGTTTAATCCCTAATCATGGATTAAGTTGAGGAGCTTTCCTCAGCTTAAACATTCTCATCTATTATCCTTCTATTAGGATGGTGTAATGAGTCTGTTCAATCCTCGATTAGGGCTTAACCTCATTACTTAACAGAAAACAAAAACAACAAAAACATCTAATTAATCCCAAGTAGGTTAATGATCTTAATTCTACCCCAAAGGTGATTAAGTGTGAGAATCTGACTTCACACTTAAGGTACTCTCATTACCCCTAATCAGAGGGAAGATGTGATGAGTTTACTAACCCATTGGTTTAGGCTTAAGCTCATTAACTTATGACAAATTCTCAAAAGCAATAAAAGACTGAAAACTCAAAAACAAACAATAATCGTCTCCTTCGGGATTCTTTTCTCATCTCATTCACTCACAAACGAGAACTTGCTTCTTCCGTCTAATGCAAGACAGTTTGCACCCGAGCCAGACAGGTCATACACTTGAGCATAGACAAGCAAGCAGTTCACAAGTCAAATCATCCTTTCAGTCTCTTTGTGTCGAACTACGGTGTTCTGACTTCCTCATTGCACGAGAGGATACGTAGGCATAACTTAACAGTTATCGAACAAAAGTCTCTGTATATTCCCCCTCCTTCCAGCTTTATTCTCTTAGCCTCATTGTCATGAGCATTTCACCTTTTGTCCTTACACTGACACTTTCATATTTCATATCACTCATACACTTCACACTGACACCTGTACATTTTGTTTTCCAGCTCTTTTGCACACAAATTGCACTGACACTACCCCTTTAAAACACAAATCTTTTAAGCGTGGATCCCGTCGAGTACGGCGGACAATCTGGGTGCTAATACCTTCCCAGGTTGTAACCAACCCCCTTTCTCAGTCTCTCTGGTTCGCAACCGTCTTATCCATCTCTTTCTAGGTCTATGCAGCATTGCCTTTCCTCCGGGATAAAAATGCCTAGCTGGCGACTCTTTTCATCTCCAGTGAGTTCACGGCTGTGTGTTCTCATTGTCCCTCTCGCCGACCGTTCGCGTCTGTACCCTCATCTGACCAGTCTCATTTATCGGGAGCGACAATACGTACGAGTACCAACTGGTTAACAAAGAACACGAGCAAGTGTCGAATCTGTGGGGAATAAGTGTATATACAAGATACGGACGAGTATCTGTATAAATATGAACACGTATTATGAAGTATGAGCAAGACACGGACGACTGTTCAACTTGCTGGGGAAAGGTGACACAGACGGGTGTCAGAAGAGAAAGTGTATAAGTTATGAACAATCATTTATATATGAGAGTGTAAAAGGTATTCTGGTGACCTGTGGGGATAGGATGACACGGACGGGTGTCAACAAGAGTGTATTATAAAAAGTGTTTGGTTTGCAATAAGTGACTTGGCAATCATGTTGGGGAAAGGTGACACGGACGAGTGTTAGAAGAGTGTATATGGGTATTTGTATTTGAGAATGCAAAGAGGATGTTTTGGCTTATATCTGCAGGGGAATGATATGACACAGACGAGTGTCGAAAGAGTATATATAACATGCATTTGTGTTGGAGAGTGCAAAGAGGATGCTTTGGATTTTATTTGCAAGGGATGTGGGTTTTGTATATACATTGCTGATGAGATATTGATTGTATTTGCAGGTGACTAGCTCGAAACTGGCTTGTGATCATGCAAATGTTTGATTTTTGCCGTAATGCTCCGTATTAGACGGAATGCTACGCTCTATGGGGGAAAATGATGTGAATGCTATGATTATGCAAAAAGAAACCGATCCGGGATCCGGATCCCGCTGTTATGAAGATCTCTGGCTGATCTGCCTGGAAGGATATCCCAGCTGGGGAAGATATCATTGGTAGATCTGATAAGATATATGGCTCTGCTTGGGGAACAAGATCATTGATAGACCTATCTATCGCTCCCGAAGATTTGCATCCCGGTACAAGCGCGAACGGTCGGCGAGAGGAGAAAATGAAGATGAAGTGAAAAGAGTCGCCAGCTAGGCATTTTTATCCCAAAGGAAAGGTAATGCTGCATAAACCTAGAAAGATATGGATAAGACGGTCGCAAACCAGAGAAACTGAGAAAGGGGGTTGGTTACAACCTGGGAAGGTATTAGCACCCAGATTGTCCGTCGTACTCGACGGGATCCACGCTTGAAAGTTTGTGTTTGAAGGGGTAGGTGTCTGTGCTATCTGTGTGCAAAAGCTGGAAAAGAATGTACATGTGTCAGTGCAAGAGAGTGAAGTTAAGTGCTCAGGAATGAGGCTTAAAAGAATAATGTTGGAAGAGGGGGGAGAGACAAAGACTTTTGTTCGATAACTGTTAAGTTATGCCTACGTATCCTCTCGTGCAATGAGGAAGTCAGAACACCGTAGTTCGACTCAAAGAGACTGAAAGATAAATTGACTGATGAACTGCTTACTTGTCTATGCTCAAGTGTATGACTCGTCTGGATCGAGTGCTAACTGTCTTGCATTATACGGAAGAAGCGAGTTCTCGTTTGTGACGGAAGATGATGAGAAAAGAATCCCGGAGGAGACGATTATTGTTTGTTTTTTGTGCTTTCAATCTTTTATTGCTTTTTGTGTTTGTCATAGGTTAATGAGCTTAAGCCTAAACCAAGGGTTAGTAAACTCATCATATCCTCCCTTTGATTAGGGATAATGAGAATACCTTAAGTATGAAGTAAACAACTCAAACTTAATTACCATGATGTAAGATTAAGATCATTAACCTACTTGTGATCATTTAGATGTTTTTGGTATTTTGTTTTAGTGTTAAGTAATGAGTTTAAGCCATAATCAAGGATTTAATGGACCCATTACACCATCCTAATAGAAGGATAATAGATGAGCACATTTAAGCTGAGGAAGATACCCCAACTTAATCCATGATTAGGGATTAACCTCATGACAAAACAAACCTTTATTAAAGTGGATTTTAGTTAATGGTAAGATTAAGAAGTGAATTTTATGGTTGGTAAGACAACCTGAGGGGGACTTGTCCATTAACACTAGGGTTAGTCCTTCTTAGCCAATTAAGGAAGAATTAGAACCCTAATGCAAGGCCCAAGTTACAAGCTATTGTCTTAGTGATTATTAGATGGATTGATTAAGAGATATAAACACATTAAAGGTTTAACACTTAGGATTAAAGTTATACATTCCATCCTAAGAGAAGGATGCAGGCATAATCTTAATCACAAAGCCTTAAAACCTTAAAGGTTTAGTCTCTGATTATGAGATGAGAAGAGAGACACAAAAGAAAACACAAAGGTAAAACTAATGGGGGACTAATCAACCCTAATTATTATCATGCTTGGATGTTCCTAGGGTTTATGAGGATTGCAGGAGACCTTCAAGAATAGCCACCAAGGAAGAAGCAAATGAAAGGAGGAGAAGCAGAAGAAACAAGTCAACTTACTTCACTTAAGAAGATGAGTCACTTGAAGAAAGAAAGTGAAGGAAGAACATGAATGAGCAAGCTCACTCTAAATCAAAGATAAAATGCAGCAAGGATGCATAAAAGAGATGAGAAGAGAAGTGAGAAGTGAAGGCAAATTCACTTCTCAAATTACTTACCACATGAAATGTTAGCATAAAGAAAGGAAATGAAATGCAAATGGAATGTATGCAAAGATGAAAACCAAAACCATAAGCATAAACATGATGTAAATGATGCTAAGAGATTATGCAAATGTATGTCAAGGGCAATGGATGATCATACAAGAGATGAGAATGCAAATGAAGCATGTAGGATGCATGAAAGCACATGACAGTTTATGGAATGAAATGAATGCATAACATGGCAAATGGATGAAAAAATGATCAATCATGATTCTAATGTGTCTTAAGATGTCTTAGAAGTCATGTGAATGCAAGAAATGTCATGGCAAGTTCATGAATGAATGCATATGCAAGATGTATGCAAATGAAGATGAGAAATTAGGGTTTTAATGCAACATGAGATGCAAAAGTAAAAAACAGAGGCAAATCATAAGATAAAAAATTGAAAATGAACTTAGAGGAACCCTAACCCCATATGATATCACACCCCAAAGGAGGAGACCTAACTCTTAACCTAAAGGAAGTTATGAATTTTCTAAGTTATCTAGGGTTTTAAAGTACCTTAAGGGAAAAAATGAAAATCAAATAAAAAACGCAAGATAAATTTATGACAAAATTATGCTATATACTACATGCTATATGAAGATTAATGCAAAAAGAATCAATGTCATACCATTCATGGTTAGGCAGAAAAGAATTCTTGAATTTAGGGTTCAAAAATAGGAATTTTATGAACCCTAAATTCAAGAAAATTGTCAAAGATTGTTCAAAACCAAAAAGAAATTTGTGTGAATGGTTTGACAATGTTTCTAAATGTCCTAAGATGCAATGTCAATTTTTTTGGGATTTTTAGAAACCTAAATGATATTTTAATTAATTAATTTCCATTAATTAATTAAAATAAACATTTAAATATTTTAAAAATGATTTTTTAATGTAAAAAAATAAAAATAAAAATATTTTTGGGTGAAGAAAATTATTTGGATGCAAAATGCAGAAGAAAATATTTTTTAGGATTTTCTAACTATTTTAAATAAATGCTGCAAAACAAATAAGAAAAAATGAAATAAAACAGAAGTATGTGCATCCAAGGTCTTAGATTGATTCTGGGGAAATTAAGGTTGACTGCATGCCACATCCAAAGGTCATAATTCAAATCCAGCTAATTTCAATTAATTAATTAATCCAAGAATTAAGTTAATGAACTAATCTCCACCATCCAACAGACGCGGAAAGCTAAGATCAAACGATCCTTATTCAAACCTAGCCCTAACCCTAATTAGACAGTTAATTACTTTCAGGTGGCCGGAGAAGACCTTCGGTCATCTTCTCCGGCCAGATCCTCCCTGAGCAAACCCCAAACTTCAACCCTAGGTTATTTCTGGAGCTCTAAAGCTCCAGATCAACTCACCTCACTCTCCTGAACTCAAATCCAACCTCAAAACAAATTTATGATGGTTCAATCTCATGTTTCGAAGGAAAAATCAAAAATGGCAAAAGTTTCAGAACACGCATACAAGCTCATTTCTCAACCATTCTCAAAAACAAACATATCATGGTGATCAGCAAAGCATGAAGATCAATCTAAACACTTAAAAAAGCACTTCTGGAATTTTTTTTAAAGAAGTTACCTGAGCTTAAGCTTCCTTAGTTTGGAGCTTTCTAGCCACTTATCTTATGCAAGCTGACTCCAATGACCTTCCTGATGAAGCTTTGATGCTTAGAGGAAGTTTGTTTTGGCTGGTTTGTGTGATTGCACTTCAACTGGCCAAGAATCATGTTTTGTGTATGGGGTGTTTTTGGCTTTTTTATTGGTTGCTTTATGATCTATTGATGATTCTGAGATGAATGGTGAAAGAAGTTTGAAGATTGAGTGAGATTCAGAGAGTTTCGAAGGAATTTGCAAGAGGAGGGATTTTGTGGAATGTTGAGTTCTTGGAGCTCTTGGCTTGTGTGTCTTATGAAAAATGATCCTTGAAGCATGCTTGTAGAGTCCTGGTTGGGCAGAGAGTGGGTGGTGGACTGTGGTGATTGGTATGGGTGTTTTTGCACAAAGTCAATAAAGTTTGTACTTGAGGTATGGGCAATGGTGCAACTGGCTTTTTGGCTTGTCCATGCGCAACATGGATCAAGGAGGTCCATGGAAATGGTTTAGGGGCAATTCAGCAAGTTGAAAGAAAGTTATGTGTCATTTTGCAAATTCTATGAAGTTTGGCCCCTTTTGAAATTCTTGAAATGCAAGACATGAAATGACACAGTTCCTTGGGCAATTCTGATCTTTATGCAATGTGCTATGTTAATATGATGCTTAGAAGTGTGTTTGAAGTCATAAAATGCCTTGGCAAGTGGTTTCGCAAAAATCCCTCTTTGGTGCATTCTTGAAAATTATGTGATTTTTGCCAACTTTGACAAGCCATAACTTGAGTTCCATAATGAATTAGAACTTGTTCTTGTACTTTTTGAAAAGGGAATGATCCAATCTACAACTTTCATGACCAACAATTTTTCATTTGAAGCATTTTTGGTTGAGAAAGAGGAGGTTGAAATACTTTCCCAAAATAGAAAGTTTACATTACAAGTCATTTCCATTTTTGGAAACTTTTGGTTTAGCTCACTTTTCTTCAATTTTGTGAACTTCTAAACATTTCAATGATCAAATAAAGATCATATAACTTCAATTTGATGAAAAATCCACTTTGGTTCCATTGATGGGGGCCTCAGATGCCCTGATTTTGCTCTAACTTGCTCAAGAAGTTACCCAGTGAACAAATGACTTCCACAATGAATTTCTTCATCAAACTTGGTACACATGATCCTTATAGACGTTCTGATTGAGGTACGGTACCCATGCAATGCAAAAGGTAGCATTTCATGCCAGTCTTTGTAAGTAACCACCATCTTCTGCACAATCTTCTTAATGTTCTTGTTAGCTGCCTCAACAGCGCCATTCTGTCGCTCCTGATAGATGGGACTGGCCCAAATAAAGGTACAGACGCGAACGGTCGGCGAGAGGGACAATGAGAACACACAGCCGTGAACTCACTGGAGATGAATAGAGTCGCCAGCTAGGCATTTTTATCCCGGAGGAAAGGCAATGCTGCATAGACCTAGAAAGAGATGGATAAGACGGTTGCGAACCAGAGAGACTGAGAAAGGGGGTTGGTTACAACCTGGGAAGGTATTAGCACCCAGATTGTCCGCCGTACTCGACGGGATCCACGCTTAAAAGATTTGTGTTTTAAAGGGGTAGTGTCAGTGCAATCTGTGTGTAAAAGAGCTGGAAAAAAGGATGTACAGGTGTCGGTGTAAAAGAAGTGAGGTGTATAAATGTACAGTGTCAGTGTAAGGACAAGAGTGAAATGCTCATGATAATGAGGCTTAAAAGTATGAAACTGAAAGGAGGGGGGATATACAGAGACTTTTGTTCGATAACTGTTAAGTTATGCCTACGTATCCTCTCGTGCAATGAGGAAGTCAGAACACCGTAGTTCGACCCAAAGAGACTGAAAGATAAATTGACTTGTGAACTGCTTGCTTGTCTATGCTCAAGTGTATGACCTGTCTGGCTCAGGTGCTAACTGTCTTGCATTAGACGGAAGAAGCAAGTTCTCGTTTGTGAATGAAGGTGATGAGAAAAGAATCCCGAAGGAGACGATTATTGTTTGTTTTTGTATTTTCAGTTATTTATTGCTTTTTGAAAGTTTGTCATAAGCTAATGAGCTTAAGCCTAAACCAATAAGTTAGTAAACTCATCACATCTTCCCTCTGATTAGGGGTAATGAGAATACCTTAAGTGTGAAGTCAGATTCTCACACTTAATCACCATGGTGTAGGATTAAGATCATTAACCTACTTGTGATTATTTAGATGTTTTTGGTGTTTTTGTTTAGTGTTGAGTAATGAGATTAAGCCATAATCAGGGATTAAACAGGCTCATTACACCATCCTAATAGAAGGATAATAGATGAGAATGTTTAAGCTGAGGAAAGCTCCTCAACTTAATCCATGATTAGGGATTAAACTCATGACAAAACAAGCCTTTGATTAAATGGATTTTATTTAATGGTATGATGATGAAGTGATTTTTAGGGTTTGTGAGACAACTTGAGGGGGACTTGTCCATTAACACTAGGGTTAGTCCTTCTTAACTAATTAAGGAAGAATTAGAACCCTAATGCAAGGCCCAAGTTACAAGCTTGATGTCTTAGTGATTATTTAAGTGAATTGATTGAAGGATTTAAACACATTAAGGGTTTAACACTTAGGATTAAAGTTATACACTCCATCCTAATAGAAGGATGCAGGCATAAGCTTAATCACAAAGCCTTAAAGCCTTTAGGGTTTAGTCCCTAATTATGAGATGAGAAGAGAAGACTCAAAAGAGACACAAAGGTAAAACTAAGAGGGGAGACTAATCAAAACCCTAATCATTATCATACATGGTTGTTCCTAAGGTTTGTGAAGTTTACAAGAGAAGTCTTCAATGGAACCACCAGGAAACAGATGAAAGGATCAAGAGAAGCAAAGCAACTTGCTTCATTCAAGAAGTCAAGTCACTTGAAGAAAGAAAGTGAGAAGAAGAAGAATGAGCAAGCTCAAACTCAAACACATACAAAAATGCAGCAAGGATGCATAAAAGAGATGAAGAGAAGTTATGAGAAGTGAAGGCAAATTCACTTCTCAAAGTCACTTACCACCTGAAAAGTTAGAAAAGAGAATGCAATGCAATGCAAAATGAGATGAAATGGTATGATGCAAACCAAAACCAGAAGCATGTATGTGATGGTAATGATGTTATGGGATGATGCAAACATGAGACAACACATGAGAATGATCATACAAGCTTATGAATGCAGATGAAGCAAGTTAAGACACATGAACATACATGAAAAGTTATGAGATGCATATGGCATACCACATGGCAAATGAAAGATGCAATGATCAAACATGCTTTCAATATGTCTTATGATGTTCAATGAATCACAAGAATGCATAAAATGTTATGGCAAGCCAAGTTATGCAAGCAAATGCAAGATGGATGCATATGAAAGCCCAAATTAGGGTTTATGAACAATACAACAAACACAAACCAAAATCAGAAGCAAACAACATTACAAAAAAATTGAAAATGCACTCAAAGGATCCCTAAACCTATACTAAATCACTGCCCAAAGGAGAAGTCTCAACTCTTAACCTAGTTCAAGTTATGATTTTTCTAAGTTCTCTAGGGTTTTAGGGTTCCTTAACATGAAAATTACCAAACAAATTGGAAATGAAAGATCAAATCATGGCCATTTAATCTCACAAACTACATGCTAAACACAATGCAATGCAAAAAGAATCAAGGTCCAACTCTTTAGGGTTAGGCAGAAATGATTTTTGGAAGTTTGGATCAAAATAATGCATAAAAATGATTTTAATTCCATGAAAAATTCTCAAAATGCATCAAGATCAAAAAAGAAATTTGCTTTGAGGGTTGGACAATGTTTCTAAATGTTTTTAAAGGTTTCATGAATTTTTTGGTGATTTTTAAATACCTAAAAGTATTTTTAATTAATTAATTCTCATTAATTAATTAAAAAGAAACTTTTAAATATTTAAAAATACTTTTTTAATGCTAAAAATGAAAATAAAAATATTTTTGTGTTTTAAAAAATAATGGAACTCTTGACAAAAAATTCCATAATTTTTAAATGATTTTTGCTATTTTAAATAAATTGTACAAAAGAAATGGAAAGAAAATGAAATTAAACAAAATGAAATGAAAAGTAATCTGATCCAACGCATGAGATTCAAAGCTGGGGGGAGACCATTGACTTGGCGCGTGAATCAAAGGACAGGATGCATTCTGACTTAATTAGGTTTTACGAATTAATTAATTGGATTTAATTAAACTAATGGTGATTAGGGCTAATGAGGACACATCTGGGCCACACAAACGCGCGGCAGGTCAACCAGGTCAAAGCATCTAACGCACCAGATTCAAACGTCCATTAATGACTGGGATTAGGGCTAAGTACTTTCAGGTGACCGGAGGGGAGCTCCGGTCATCTTCTCCGGCGGGTTGAAAACCCTAGATCATGATTCAGGCCACTATTCTTCAAATTAAACACAGCAACATGATCCTCTAACATCCTAGAATATAAATCCACCCTCAAACAACATTTAAATTCCAAGAATCATGCAAATCGAAGGAAACAAATTTCACGGGTGGAATTTCAGAGCATCAATACAAACTCATTTTCCACTCATTTTCGATTCTAAGAACATCCCCATGACCAGCAAGACATAAGCTATCAATTTATAACAAAAAATGCAAGCTCTGAGAGAAAAAGTTCATGGCCATACCTGAGATGGAAGCTTCTATTTCTGGGCTTTATGGACTACCTTTTGATGCAGACTCACTCCAAAGGTTCCCCTGGTGCTAATGGCAAGCTTGGATTGAGCTTAAACAAGCTATTTTGAGAGGTTCAAATCTGATATATCAGAAAATGAGGTCTGTGTGTATGGTGTTTCAAGCTCTATCAATGGCTGGTTCTGGTTCCTTTTTGTGTGTTTGATTTGTTGGTGAAGAAAAAATGGATGTGTGATGGCTGAAAAATGAGATTCGAAGGAGGGAAGCTTCTTGACAGTTTTTGTGGGGATTGAGTTCTAGCTTGCTTCAATGTCCAATGCCTTGCTATAACATTCCCAAGTTGTGTGAATAGCCTGTGGAGCAGGTCAGTAGGGGTGGCTGCTCACTGTGCCATGAGTATGGGAACTTTTGCCAAAAAGTCAAGTTGGCTTGTACTTGCAGCATGGGTCATGGCAGCAGCAGTTTGAGGTCATGTCTGGCTTCAACTTGGGTTAGGGACAGCCCTTGGATTGCTTGAGAGTGACTGCAACATATGGATCATGAGCTATGCTAGCTTTTGCAACTTGCCCACTTGTGCTTTCTTGAGATTTTGTGCTATGTACATGAAGCATTCCTTGCTGAATTTTGTCACATGATGTCTCAATTGGTCATGGCAATGTATAGAAGTCAGCTAGTGATCACATAGCTTCTTAGAAAATGATCTTGCCAAAAATCCATCTTTGCACCTTTATGGAAAAAAAATGACTTATGGATTTCTTGAAAATCAAGGCAAACAATGCAAAATCCCTTGGGCCAATTTTGTTTTTTAGGTCATGTATGATCATGTGATAAAGTTTTGAAGCCATTTTGAGGTCACTAGAATGCTTGATACATGAATTTGCAAGTTTTCCATTTGGTGCCTAACTTGAATTTTAGTGATTTTTGCCAACTTTGACAAACCATAACTTTTGATCCAAAATGAATTAGGTCATGTTCTTGTACTTTTTGAAAAGGGAAAGATCTAATCTACAACTTTCATGACCAAAGTTTTTCCATTTGAAGCATTTTTGGATCAAAAAGTAAGGGTTGAAAAATTGCCTAAAATGACAAATTCCTTAAAAGTCAAACTTGCCCTAAAAAGTCAACTTTGCAAAAACTTCAAATTCTTGAATTTTGTGAACTTCAAACTTCTTCCATGATCAAATAAAGATCAAATACACTCAAAATGATGAAGATCACCCCTTGGTTGGGTCATTGGGGGCCTCAGATGCCCTGATTTTGCACTGACTTGTCCAGAAAGTCAACCCTTGATCAGATGACTACCCCATGGAATTTCTTCATGAAAATTGATATGAATACTCCCTATACCATATAGAGACCAATAGAAACAAGAATGACCAAAAAATTTGGAGTTATGGCCTCTGAAACCAAAACCCTAATTTTAGGTCAACTATGCAGTCAAGCCTGGCTCTGCTTCCACAACAATCCTAGTTCTTGTGATTCTTTGACATTCTTGACTTTGAGAGGATGTAATATGATACTTGAACACACATAGACCCCTTTGAAGTGATTGATGGCCTTTGGAGTGGCTCAAGGAGCTCTTGGATTGCTCAGATCACAAACCCTAGATGTAGATGACTTAGAACCAATGCAGTGGATCAAAAATGTGATATGAGATGGTATGATTGAGTTTATGCATATGAGATGATCACAAGCCATGGTGTGAATGGGTGAGGGCAAACTTGGGGTGTTTACAGCTGCCCCTATTCAAACATGAGTTAGCTGTGCAGGATGTAAGCAACGACTTAACAGGCAAACAAGATAACTTGTGGTTGAATATCAAAGACAGTCCAAAATTTGCACTCACAGAATGAAGAAGAAAAGGGATATAGATTGTAAAGGAAAATAAAGTATATTGTAAAGTCGTAAAATTCTCTGGGGATAAAAAAAGGGGGTATGATGGGGACGACCATCAAAATAAAGTTGTAAAATTCTCTGGGGATTAATGAAACATGACGGGGACGGCCATCAAGTTCATAAAGTAAAGTAACCAACGATGGGGACGGTCATCGGGCTAAACTGAAAGGAAAAGGGACCACGACGGGGACGGCCATTGGGTTAAAGAATAAATGAAATAAACAGATGATGAGGTACGGTCATCAAATGTGAAGGACGATCACCTAGCAGGGGATAAAAAAAGGGGGTATGATGGGGACGACCATCAAAATAAAGTTGTAAAATTCTCTGGGGATTAATGAAACATGACGGGGACGGCCATCAAGTTCATAAAATAAAGTAACCAACGATGGGGACGGCCATCGGGCTAAACTGAAAGGAAAAGGGACCACGACGGGGACGGCCATCGGGTTAAAGAATAAATGAAATAAACAAATGATGAGGTACGGTCATCAAAGGTGAAGGACGATCACCTAGCAGGGGACGGCTGCTCTGTTGGGTTAAGATGAGGGACGGTCATCTAAGGTGGAGGACGACCACCTGGCAGGGTACGGCTGCCAAAAAAATCGCGACATAGGACGAATGCCGGATAAAAGGTCAACGATGGGGACGGCCATCGGATGAGCATGATGGAGGACGACCATCAAGAGGTGGAGGACGACCACCTAGCAGGGGACGGCTGCTCTCAAAGTTTGTCATGACATAGGATGAATGCCAGATAACCAAAATCAACAATGGGGACGGCCATTGGATAAAATGATGAAGGACGATCATCAAAAGGTGGAGGATGACCACCTAGCAGGGGACGGCTGCTAAAATATCAACGATGGGGACGGCCATCGGAAGAGCATGATGGAGGACGACCATCAAGAGGTGGAGGACGACCACCTAGCAGGGTACGGCTGCTCTCAAGGTTTATCATGACACAGGACGAGTGTCGGATAAAAGAGAAAAATGCTTTGTTGGCGATCCACCGGGGAATAGTAAACACGAACGAGTGTTTATATCCAAGAAACAAAAGGTATAAGTGTTTGGATGTTTGTGTATAGATTAAAGATGCGGACGAGCATCCCCAAGACTACGATACGGACGAGTATCGGGTAGAAACAAATACTGACACGTGTTCAGAGATGATGATATGGATGGGTATCAACTGGTTAACAACGAACATGGACGAGCGTTGAATCTGAGGGGACTCTTCTGGGGAATAGTAGACACAGACGAGTGTCTACATTCAAGAAGACATGAGTGTTTGACACAGTGTATGGATTAAAGATGCGGACGAGCATCCTTAGGACTAAGATACGGACGAGTATCATGTAGAAACAAACTCTCGACGCATGTTCTGAGATGATGGTACGGACGAGTACCAACGAGTTAACAAAGAACAAGGACTAGTGTTGAATCTGCGGGGATATATGTAAGATGGTATATCCAAGATATGGACGAGCATCTGTATAAGAGTGATTGGTATATAGATGAGTATTTAACTGCTGGGGAGAGCGACACGGACGAGTGTCAAAAGGAGAAGAGTGTAGTATGAACAAGTATATGGTATACACAGTGTAGATGACTGCGCTGGGGATATGACACGGACGGGTGTCAAAGGATTGTTATATGTAAGTATATGTGAGTGCAAAGAGGACGTCTTTGGCTTTCTGCTGGGGTTATGACACAGATGGGTGTCAAAAAGTATCGGACGGGTGTCAAAGGGAGTATATATACTGGTGTTTGTGGATGTGAGGCAACTGCTTTTGCTGGGGAAACTCCGCTAGGGATTTCTGGGAAAGTACTCTGTATATTGTTGAGATGTCATTATTCACAAGTATTGATTCAAAACATGGCTTATGATTATGCTATATGTTTGATTTTTGTCGTAATGCTCCGTGCTAGACGGAATGCTACGCTTTGTGGGTGAGTATGATGCGAATGCCATGATTATGCAAAGATACCCAACCGGGATTCGGATCCCGTTGCTGTGAAGATCTCCGGTCGATCTGTTTGAAGGGGACATCCCAGCTGGGAATGAGATCATTGGTAGATCTAATGAGATTTTATCTACTTGGGGACGTAGGTCACTAATAGACCCATCCTTGTATTGGGGGACCCAGCTGGGGTTTGTAGAAGCTTTCTTCACTCTGTTGTGATCCTTCATGCGTCGCTCTTCTGGATAGAGGCTGAAGCTCTGTGGGGAGATGGTTCCCTGACTTTCGTATTCGGCTGAGGATGAAATGGCAACTCGGCTGGGGAGAAAGAGAAATCACTGAAAGATCTCCCTAAAGATTCTGTTGAGGAGGATTCTTGACTCAACCGGGGATATGGGCGCCTTCTGGTACCGCCCTGTTGGAGAAATGATGCCTGGCAACTCTGATGGGGAGAAGTAACAAGTGGCAACTCGGCTGGGGAGAAAACACTTCGGGTGCTGAGGTTGAGTGTTGATTTGTCAACTTGCTGGGATGAAGCTTACATGCCCCAAGTTGCGTTCTGGATTCCTGCAATCCTGCAAAGGTAGAAACGCACAAGTGTTCCCGGGGTATCCCTTACTGGATTTCCATGATAAAAATTTAGACACTCTCGAGAGTAAATATATTTCCTGCAAGCACGTGTTTTTATTTTTGAAGATAAACATCTGTATTTTATGCAATCAATTTTCTCTTAAGACATCAGACATTTTTCGCAAAAATAGAAAATGTACAAGACGAGACGTGACTGAAAATCTGATTTTATTAATTCATATGCCCTGAATTGGCGAGATACAGTCAAAGGAACATATCCCCTGAAATGAGGAGATTGTTACAAATTGAGAAACAAAATGCTGGCAATGTTGATGACGCTTTAAGGAGCTTCCTCTTTACTATGACTCGTATGACTTTTGACGTTCTTCTCATCTTGCTTTCTGAAGAATGTTGATTCTGATTGAAGCTTGATCCTTTCGAAGCTTACCAAGTTGTAAACGCTACAGACGAATTCAAAAATGCAGTTGTTCGCCTATTCCCTTATTTTGCATGGATCGCCCTTTCTGGTTTTCAATCCATCGGGATACCCATTTTTGCCTGAGCTGTCCAATGCGGCTTTTCAACTCAGCGGGTGTACATTTTTTTGTTTATTTTTCCCTTATTTTTGCCCGAGTCTTTTATTCTGTTTTTGACTCGCCGGGATGCCCTATTTTTGCCTGGACTTACATTCTGTTTTTATGTCCAGCGGGTCATTTTTTATGCGAAGTATTTTTTAACTGCATCTGAATTCACAGGGGACGGGAAATCTTCACCATCCATGGTGCTGAGCATCAGTGCTCCACCGGAAAAAACTTTCTTTACCACGAATGGTCCTTCATAGTTTGGAGTCCACTTACCCCTGTGGTCTGTATGAGGAGGGAGGATTCTCTTCAGCACAAGATCTGCTACTTGGTACTCTCGGTGCCTGACTTTCTGATCGAAGGCTTTCTTCATTCTCTTCTGATACAACTGCCCATGACAGATTGCAGCCAATCTTTTCTCTTCAATCAGACTCAGCTGTTCGTACCGGGCCCGAACCCATTCTAGTTCACTCAGTTTAACATCCATTAGTACCCGCAGAGAGGGTAATTCAACTTCAACAGGTAGGACTGCCTCCATACCATACACAAGCTGATACGGTGTTGCCCTAGTGGATGTTCTGATTGACGTGCGGTACCCATGCAAGGCAAACGGTAACATCTCATGCCAGTCCCTGTAGGTGACTACCATCTTCTGCACAATCTTCTTGATATTCTTATTTGCTGCCTCAACAGCGCCGTTCATCTTTGGCCTGTAAGGAGAAGAATTGTGATGCTGAATCTTAAAGTCCCGGCACAGCTCTGCCATCATTTTGTTGTTTAGATTAGAACCATTATCAGTAATGATTCGCTCGGGCACTCCATACCGACAGATGATATCTCTTTTCAGAAATCTGGCTACCACTTGTCTTGTAACATTTGCATATGATGCTGCTTCAACCCACTTGGTGAAATAGTCAATGGCAACCAGGATGAATCTGTGGCCATTCGAAGCAGTTGGCTCAATCTTACCAATCATGTCAATGCCCCACATAGCAAAGGGCCAGGGTGAAGACATCACATTCAGAGGATTGGGAGGCACATGCACCTTATCTGCATAAATCCGGCATTTATGGCATTTTCTGGCATAGGCACAACAATCTGCATCCATTGTGATCCAGTAATAGCCAGATCGTAGCAACTTTTTAGCCATGGCATGCCCTCCAGCATGGGTACCAAAGGATCCTTCGTGCACTTCATGCATTAACAAATCTGCTTCTGTCTTGTCAACACATCTGAGGAGTACCAAATCAAAGTTCCTTTTGTATAAAGACCCATCAGTGTTCAGAAAGAAACTACCAGCAAGCCTTCTCAAAGTCTTCTTATCATTGGAAGATGCCCCAGGTGGGTATGTTTGATCCTCCAAGAAGCATTTAATGTCATGGAACCAAGGCTTATCATCTTTAACAACATCTGCTGCGAACACATATGCTGGTCTGTCAAGTCTGGACACTGAGATCCGAGGTACAAAGTTGGCAGCCTGAACTTTGATCATGGACGAAATGGTAGCCAGAGCATCTGCAAACTGATTCTCGTCCCGGGGGATATACTCAAGCTTGACTGTTGTAAAGAAAGTCAATAACCTCCTTGTATAATCCCTGTAAGGTATCAGATGATCCTGGTGGGTGTACCATTTACCGTTGGTTTGATTGATTACCAGAGCTGAATCTCCGAATACAGTCAATGTCTTGATCCTGAGGTCAATGGCTTCCTCAAGACCCATAATGCAAGCTTCGTATTCAGCTTCGTTGTTAGTGCAGTTGAAAGTGAGTTTTGCCAAGAAAGGCATGTGAACTCCTTTAGGTGTAATGAGTACTGCACCAACACCACGACCATTCATGTTAACATCCCCATCAAACATCATAGTCCATTCTTCTTCCGGGTCGGGCCCTTCAGTGTGAACAGGCTCTTCATGATCTTTTGCTTTTATGAACATGATGTCCTCATCAGGGAAGTCAAATCTCATAGGTTGGTAATCATCAATGGGTTGCTCAGCAAGATATTCAGACAATACACTGCCCTTGATGGCTTTCTGAGATGTGTATTGGATGTCATTTTCTGTGAGGATCATTTGCCATCTTGCAACCCGTCCGGTAAGTGCTGGCTTCTCAAATATGTACTTAACTGGGTCCATCTTTGAGATCAGCAAGGTAGTGTGGGTCAACATATACTGTCTCAGTCGGCGAGCAGCCCACGCTAAAGCACAGCAAGTTTTCTCGAGCAGTGAATAACGTTGTTCACAGTCGGTAAACTTTTTGCTCAGGTAGTATATTGCATACTCTTTTCGACCAGACTCGTCATGCTGGCCCAGCACACACCCCATTGACTCTTCTAATACTGTCAAGTACATTATCAGAGGTCTTCCTTCAACTGGAGGCATAAGGATTGGAGGTTCTTGTAAGTATTCCTTGATCTTGTCAAAAGCCTTCTGGCAGTCTTCGTTCCACCTGACCGTTTGTTCTTTTCTTAGCAGTTTGAACAAGGGTTCACAGGTTGCTGTAAGGTGAGATATGAACCGTGAAATGTAGTTCAATCGACCTAAGAACCCTCGAACTTCTTTCTCTGTCTTTGGTGCAGGCATCTCTTGAATAGCTTTGACTTTATCAGGGTCAACTTCAATCCCTTTCTCGCTTACAATAAAACCCAGCAGCTTACCAGATCGCACCCCGAATGTGCATTTGTTGGGGTTCAACTTCAGTTGGTACTTCCTCAGACGCTTGAATAGCTTCAGCAGATTCACCAGATGACCTTCTTCAGTGAGGGACTTGGCGATCATGTCATCCACGTAACATTCTATTTCCTTATGGATCATATCGTGGAATAATGTCACCATAGCCCGTTGGTATGTCGCACCGGCATTCTTGAGCCCAAATGGCATTACCTTGTAGCAGAACGTGCCCCAGGGTGTGATGAAGGTTGTCTTCTCCATGTCTTCAGGTGACATTTTAATCTGATTGTATCCTGAAAATCCATCCATGAAGGAGAATACCGATAACTGAGCCGTATTATCCACCAATACATCAATGTGAGGTAATGGGAAGTCATCTTTCGGGCTGGCTCTGTTCAGATCCCGATAATCAACACACATTCTTACTTTGCCGTCTTTCTTAGGCACAGGTACTATATTAGCAACCCACGGTGGATAGCTAGTCACGGCAAGGAACCCGGCGTCCCATTGCTTTTGTACCTCTTCTTTGATTTTCATTGCCATGTCTAGGCGAGTACGGCGCAGCTTCTGTTTGACCGGTGGACATTCTTCTCTCAAAGGCAGCTTGTGCACAACAATGTCGGTGTCCAACCCTGGCATATATTAATAAGACCAAGCAAACACGTCCACATATTCTTGAAGCAGGTCAATCAGTTGTCTCTTCACTGAGTCTTGTAAGCAGGCCCCGATTTTAACTTCTTTCACGTCTTCATCTGTACCAAGATTGATCTTTTCAACCTCCTCCTGGTGAGGAGTAATAACCTTTTCCTCTTGTCTTAACAACCTGGCTAGCTCTTCAGGAAGCTCATATTCTTCTTCAACCCCTTCATCAGCTTGATTGATTGGATTGTCAAAGTCATACGAAGTCATAGCTGTGCTGTTGTCGGTGCTGTCTGGAAGGCACACTCTGCAAGGGTTCAGTTTGTTCATTTTAGTGATTTGATTTTAATCTTGTTTAGAAAAGTGAAATAAAGTTGTCATTTTGAAAACCCTGCCATTTATTTTTTGTACAAAAAGAAAAATGGAAAAACAGTGAACGGAAAAGAGAAAAGACTCATTTGCAAAAAAATGTCTGATATTTCATTGATTAATCTTGTTGCACAAAAAGTACAGATGGCCCGATTACAAAATGAGTCTTGTCATCTTGGGCAAGATGCAAGACTTGATGCATGCTTATAAAATACAAGAAATAATAATTACTCTGCATGAGTAACTCTTATAATTTCCTGGGAAGACCAGTTCGAGATACTGCTCCCCGGGATCTTTGGACGGATCCAACTCTCCAGGTCGCGGTCGCTTTCATCCTCGTCTTCCAAATTGTTGACAGCATCGGGGGTGAGCATCCCCCCACTAACAAAGTTGGGCTCTTTTGCAGCCTCTTCTTGATCTTGTTGAGTTGGTTTGTAACCCAACCCAAATCTATCCTCTTTCTTCTCTACCGGTAACAATTTGCCCCAGCCTTGGGCAGTTCCTTCTTCAACAACCTTCCGGGCTTGTTGGTATGATGTCATTGAGGTTCCAGGTACAGCAGATGTTTCATTTATGTTCAAGGCCTCGAACCCTTGACTCATTGTTTCACGGATCTCCCCATCCATCTCAATGTATTTGTAGGTAGCCAGGTGGCTAACAAAAATATCCTCCTCTCCACAGATAGTAACGACTTGACCCTCCCACTCGAATTTTAACTTCTGGTGAAGGGTTGAGGTCACGGCGCCAGCGGCGTGAATCCATGGCCTACCCAATAGACAGCTGTAGGCGGGCTGTATATCCATCACGTAGAAGGTCGTTTTGAAAGTTTGTGGGCCAATCGTTATGGGCAACTCAATCTCTCCCAGAACCGATCTCTTAGAACCATCAAAGGCTCTCACCACCAGGTTGCTGGGACGCAATGCCAATCCGTCATACTCTAGCTTCACAAGGGCTTTTTTAGGTAAGACATTGAGGGATGACCCCGTGTCTACCAGCACATGAGAAAGGACTGCACCTTTATATTCCATGGTGATGTGCAAAGCCTTGTTATGATTCCGGCCTTCCGTAGTCAAATTAGCGTTGGTGAACCCTAGTCCATGACTAGCATTAACATTTCCAACCACAGCTTCCAACTGATTGACGGTGATCTCTTCAGGCACATAAGCTGCGTGCAAGACTTTTAGTAGTGCGTTCCGATGAGCTTCGGAGCACATAAGCAATGATAGGATTGAGATCTTAGAGGGCGTCCGGTGAAGCTGATCCACTATTTTGTAATCACTTTTCTTGATGATTCTCATGAACTCATCAACTTCTTGATCAAAGGGTGTTTTCAAAGTTTCTTTAACAATCTGCTCCTCCTGCACCAAGCTTTTCCCTTTTGCCTTGGCAGCAGCTTCTGCTTCGGCAGTGGGTCTTTGAATTTGTGGAGCAAAGAGACGTCCGCTTCGAGTGAAGCCTCCGCCTCCTCCCACATTGTCTATTTGTGGTGCAGGGGTTGATGATTCAAAAGTGATTTTCTGTCCTTCGCAGTATAAATCAGAGCCGTAATGCCAGGGGATGGCATTACTGCTTTCATAAGGTACTGGCCCAGGCACTGTGATAGTGACTGGACTGATTGCAGCTGCGGAAGGAATTGTGATAGTCTGTGGATCGTAATATATCGTGACTGGTGCTCTGATGGGAGTAGCACTTTGTGAGTTGTAAGCAGAGTTATTTTCAGGATCGTAATAAATTGTAACTGTTGAGACGTCTTCAGAGTTTGTTGCTGATGTTGTAGGAGACATTGTTGGAAGGATGGGTGTTGTTGTTGTAGGAGATTCAAAGTGAAGTGGTGCTGAAGTTGTAGAAGGAAAGTTTGCTGATATCTGGGCAGCTGAAATGACAGATGAAGCATTTGTTGATGAAGCCGAAGAATTGTCGGGAACAATGGTTGTTGCAGTTGTAGGAGATACTGGAATTGTTGCTGATGAGATTGCTGGATTTGTTGGAATTGATGTTGTAATTTGAAGCAGACCACTCTGGATGAGACCATCTATGCCATCCCTCAAGTTATCACACCCATTCACTGAAATGTTGCAGTAAGCACACCCTAACTCACACCCCGGGAACATTTGACATTCGAGGAGTTGAGCCTTGATCTCTACCAACGGTGTCCGAATCTGACCCACACTGGTTATTAAATAAGACGGCTTGTCTTCTTCAATAGCATTGATTCTGGGACCACCATGGTTTGGCATAGGGTTCTTGTTAACATTGGGTGGTGGTGCGAAATTCAGGGCCTTAGAGTCTACCAGGTCTTGTACCTTCATGTGCAGGGCTCTGCACTTTTCTGTACTGTGGCCAGGTGCATTTGAATGAAAAGCACATCTGGCGTTGGAGTCATAATTCCTGGGTAGACTATTGGGATCTGGAGGTGCCAACGTCCTTAGCTCAACTAGGTTGAGTTTCAGGAGTTGTGGCAGTAATGTAGCATATGGCATAGGGATCGGATCGATCACCCTATTGGCCTGAGAAGGTCTCTGTTGGAATGGTCTTTGCTGATTGTTGTTGTTGGTGTTGCTGTAGTTTCTCGGAGGATACTGAGCTTGTTGATGGTACTGAGGTTGTTGCTGATAGTTTTGTTGCAGAGGTTGATAAGCTGGTTGTGGATGAACTGGAGCGGGAATGGTGACTGCTGCCACAGACCTATGAACATATTGGGGTCTTCCCCTGTTGGCGTGGATAGCATTGGTTTCACCAGTTCTTCTCGGGCCTGCAAAAGGTTTCCTTGCATTGTTGGACGAGCTGGCACCGTTGTCAGAAATTTTGCCCATCTTTAACAGGCTCTCAATTCTTTCCCCAGCTATGACAACATCTGCAAAGCTGGTTGAAGAGAAGGCAGCTAGCCTGTCAATGTATGTTCCCTGGAGGGTGTTCATAAACATATCTGCCATTTCCCTCTCTGACATAGGTGGCTGAACAGCAGCAGCCAATTGCCTCCATCTCTGGGCATACTCTCGGAAACTTTCTCTAGACGATTGTGACATTCCCATTAGGAGGGTCCTGTTGGGTGCCATATCTAAGTTGTACTGATACTGCCTGATAAAGGCCTCGGCCAGGTCCTTCCAACACCTGATAGTTGCTCTCGTCAGATGAGAGTACCATTCCCTTGACGCTCCAGTTAAGCTATCCTCGAAATAAAACATCCAGAGCTTCTCGTCCATGGTATAGGCCTTCAGCCTCCCCAGAAATGATTGTAAGTGGGTCCGTGGGCATGAAGTCCCGTTGTATTTTTCAAAACAAGGAGGCTTAAACTTATGGGGAATCCTGACCCCGTCTACCAAGCCCATGTCCATAACATCGAAGCCCAAAGAGTTTTGAGACTCTAAGGATCTCAATTTCTCAGCTATCTCATCCAGCCTTCTGTCATAAGCTTCTTCCCCAGCACCCATTACTGTGAACTGATCCTCCTGGGGGTCTTCTTGCAGTACCCTGCCTGCAGTGGCAGTCCCTTGAACATTGGCAGGGATGTTGACCTCTGGATGAAGATGGGGTCCAAATACCGGGGGATTGACATGAGGTTGGACCCTCTCATTGTTGCTTGTGCCAGCAGTCCCTATATGGGGATCTTCTTGATTCTGCCTTTCCACCATTGCTCTCAATCTTTCTTGGCTCTGAGCCATGTTGTTCATCACTTCCATAAACTGCGTCATCTGAGTTCTCATTTCCAATCTTTCGTTTGCCATTTGGTTTCTGACCTCTGCAAGGTCCTGTTGTACCTGATCCATTTGTATGCCCGGAAGGTTGTTACGGGTTGGATATCGGTGTGGACGGTTGAGGGGAAATACCTGGCGTCGAGCAATAGTTCCTGAACATCACAACAGAGTTAGCAACAATAAAACAAAAACCTACAAAACAAACAAAGGGTTAGCATGCAATGCAGTATGCTTATTTGTTTTCAAGGTATCCGGCTTGGCATTCAGTTTTGACCCTTCCAGACCCTTGAAGATGCTGTTGATGTTGCTTTGGATGGAACAAACTGATACATATATTACAAAAGGCAAATGGTACATAGTTTGTTTACAAATACAAGCCCTCCGAGGGGTCAAAATACATTAAAAATAAAAGTACATGGAATGAAAGCAACAACAAGCAAATGGTCAAACACCAAGACCAAACTCATCCTCCTGAACTTCCTTGAGAAGTGCTTCGGTCACAGGATCAGCCGGACGCTCCGTGAGATTCCTGATAAGGAGGTTCCGGGTAGTAACAGCTGCAGTTAGCTTCTTGTGCTGACTTTGGTCCTTTGACCTCTTCACTCCAGCTCTGATCTTCAACTCTGATATCTCCCTCTGGGCTGCTTCCAGGGCTTCTTGCTGCTCTTTTGCATTAGCTTCCAGTTGCTCTACCTTGTCTTGGACCCTCTTATCTTCCAGAGTACGGGCTTCGATGATCCTGACCCACCTAGTTTGACTCTCCTTCAGATACAAGTCAGTCCTGGCTTTCTGGAACTGGGCTTCCTTGCAAGCATTCTTCAGAATTTGTTCTCCAGCCCTAGACTTCTTGATGTAATCCTCAGACTTCTCAATTTTAGCCAGATGCTCTACTCTTAGCTTCTCTAACCTCTCAATGTCCAACCTACCATCACCCCTCTCCCGGAGGGTCTTCTGCAAAGCCTGAGTCAACTTCTCATTTCTCTCTTTCAAACCCTCAAACTCCTCCAAACTGACAGTGGCAGGGGGTGGTGCTGAGGATGGTCCAGGCATATCCTCCATGGTAAAGGGCATTCCAGAGAATTGAGCCCTGGCATGGGACCACTCACAATATTGTGCTGATGCCACATTGTTGCACTTCCCCAGAATGGTTACTCCTTTAGTTTGAACATTATCCCAGGCCCAGGCTGCCTGCCTAACAATAGCCAGATTAGGCTTGTTCTCGCAATAAAGAGTCTCAACCAAGTCTTGTGCCTTAGGAGTGTGGACCAGTGCATAGCCCAGTTGCCTTTTGAGCAGCAGAGGATTGTAATTAATGTTACCCTTAACTCCTATCAGGGGCACATTGGGAAAATGCCCGCAACTGGTGAGGATATCCCTGCCCTTTGTGCTTTGAGTGCACCACCTGATATCATCTGAAGTCAGAGCAGTGAGTCTTCTAGCCCAGTTTCTCTGCTGATGAGGATTCAAAAATGCATCTGTCTTGGGCAAATGCTTGAGAAGCCAAGTATGGAACAAAGGAGCACAACACCTCACTAATCTCCCCCTCTGCTTTTCATTCCTTTGGTGCACTGAATAATAGAGATCCCCCAATAAAGTGGGCACTGGGTTCCTCAGGATGAAAAGATGGATTGCATTCTTGCTAATGAATCTGGGCTCATCTGCAAATAATATGATTCCATATATGCTCAGGGCCAATAAAGCACAGACTGCTTTCCAATCTCCTAAAGAAGCTTTCAGGGTAGCTTGAGAGATCAAGAAATCCAGATGCAGGCCAGGGATTCCAGCCTTAGTAGTCATATGCTGCCCAATTAGAACTGATTCCAGATGCAATGCCTTTGCTACCTCTTCATTACCAGGAAAGACCATCTCAGGGTTGAAAGGGACTCCACCCCTGATAGGTATACCAACCAATGATGAGTATTCTTCCAATAAAGGGCCCAGCTGAAAGTCCTGAAAAGTGAAACACCTCAGTGGGGGATCATAAAATTGAAGGCAAGTATGAATCAGGCTCCTCTGTGAAGGGTCCAAATCCATAACCACATCAAGTATATCTCCATAGTGTTCACTGAACAGTGGTATATGGTCTGGAGTGATCAGGGTCTGAATCCTCCTGATGTCAGCTAGCTCTGGCTGGAAGAAGTGGTAGGTGATGTTACTCTTTTTAGGTGCCATGATGTTGAGGATGAGTAGAGACAAGTGCTGATGATAACACTGAAAATGGGCCACTGACTGGCTGATGCAGGTGACTGAAGCAGATAGCTGATAGCTGAAGCAGATGAATGTAGGTCAATACTGATGATGGGGTCAAAACCAAGCCAAAAATGAAAATGGATACCCTGAAAAACAAATAAACAAATGTCAAAATGATGCAATGATTATGTATGCAAATGAGATGCAAGGGTTTGTGACTGAGCTGGATCTGATCAAGTGCTCTGATATAAGTCCAGGTATATTCAAGAAATCCAGATGGAGGTCTATAGGTCCAGTAACCAAGGTGGGGGACTCAAATAAAGAGTCACATGTCCAGGGTTTAGAATCACAAGAACTGTTCCAACATGGAGTACTCTTTAATCAAACAAAGTAACAGGGTATGTTGAGGCCAAGGGTACCTGCAAACCTGTAAACAGCCCAACCCCCTCACAGGTGGTGTTCTAAAACAAGGATCCTCAGACTCAGATCAGTTATGAGAAGTGTAAACACTTCTAACCCGGAGGTACAATGTTTACAATAACCATAAAAGTTCCTCCTCTAATTCACCTCAGTTTCTGAAGGTCAATACTAAAAGGTCATCCAGACTTAGCAGGCTTCCTAGATAGCCCTAGTATTGCAGGAAATCTGCAACACATAGTTCTCAAGAAGAAACCCATATCTGAACCGTGTTTCATATTCCCGCACCAGACCGAGATGGAACGGGAAAGAATATGAACCACTCTAGCCTAGGTGTCACTCAGGTCCCAGGTATAGGACCTTAACTCTCAATGGAACACCCACCCACCAAAGCAAACAGATCCAGCCAGCAGCACAGTATGACAGTATGATATAATGCAAAACTATAAAGGAAGCAGTAAAACAACTGTACATAAAGCAAAAATAAATACAAATATACAAACACAGATAGCACATAACACCCCAGTAAACACAAATCAAACAAGCGCTAGGAGGAACCCACAAAAAGAACCAGAAGCCCTGGTTGCAGTATAAGGATCCCCAGCAGAGTCGCCAAGCTGTCGCTCCTGATAGATGGGACTGGCACAAATAAAGGTACAGACGCGAACGGTCGGCGAGAGGGACAATGAGAACACACAGCCGTGAACTCACTGGAGATGAATAGAGTCGCCAGCTAGGCATTTTTATCCTAGAGGAAAGGCAATGCTGCATAGACCTAGAAAGAGATGGATAAGACGGTTGCGAACCAGAGAGACTGAGAAAGGGGGTTTGTTACAACCTGGGAAGGTATTAGCACCCAGATTGTTCTCCGTACTCGACGGGATCCACGCTTAAAAGATTTGTGTTTTAAAGGGGTAGTGTCAGTGCAATCTGTGTGTAAAAGAGCTGGAAAAAAGGATGTACAGGTGTCGGTGTAAAAGAAGTGAGGTGTATAAATGTACAGTGTCAGTGTAAGGACAAGAGTGAAATGCTCATGATAATGAGGCTTAAAAGTATGAAACTGAAAGGAGGGGGGATATACAGAGACTTTTGTTCGATAACTGTTAAGTTATGCCTACGTATCCTCTCGTGCAATGAGGAAGTCAGAACACCGTAGTTTGACCCAAAGAGACTGAAAGATAAATTGACTTGTGAACTGCTTGCTTGTCTATGCTCAAGTGTATGACCTGTCTGGCTCAGGTGCTAACTGTCTTGCATTAGACGGAAGAAGCAAGTTCTCGTTTGTGAATGAAGGTGATGAGAAAAGAATCCCGAAGGAGACGATTATTGTTTGTTTTTGTATTTTCAGTCTTTTATTGCTTTTTGAAAGTTTGTCATAAGCTAATGAGCTTAAGCCTAAACCAATAAGTTAGTAAACTCATCACATCTTCCCTCTGATTAGGGGTAATGAGAATACCTTAAGTGTGAAGTCAGATTCTCACACTTAATCACCATGGTGTAGGATTAAGATCATTAACCTACTTGTGATTATTTAGATGTTTTTGGTGTTTTTGTTTAGTGTTGAGTAATGAGATTAAGCCATAATCAGGGATTAAACAGGCTCATTACACCATCCTAATAGAAGGATAATAGATGAGAATGTTTAAGCTGAGGAAAGCTCCTCAACTTAATCCATGATTAGGGATTAAACTCATGACAAAACAAGCCTTTGATTAAATGGATTTTATTTAATGGTATGATGATGAAGTGATTTTTAGGGTTTGTGAGACAACTTGAGGGGGACTTGTCCATTAACACTAGGGTTAGTCCTTCTTAACCAATTAAGGAAGAATTAGAACCCTAATGCAAGGCCCAAGTTACAAGCTTGATGTCTTAGTGATTATTTAAGTGAATTGATTGAAGGATTTAAACACATTAAGGGTTTAACACTTAGGATTAAAGTTATACACTCCATCCTAATAGAAGGATGCAGGCATAAGCTTAATCACAAAGCCTTAAAGCCTTTAGGGTTTAGTCCCTGATTATGAGATGAGAAGAGAAGACTCAAAAGAGACACAAAGGTAAAACTAAGAGGGGAGACTAATCAAAACCCTAATCATTATCATACATGGTTGTTCCTAAGGTTTGTGAAGTTTACAAGAGAAGTCTTCAATGGAACCACCAGGAAACAGATGAAAGGATCAAGAGAAGCAAAGCAACTTGCTTCATTCAAGAAGTCAAGTCACTTGAAGAAAGAAAGTGAGAAGAAGAAGAATGAGCAAGCTCAAACTCAAACACATACAAAAATGCAGCAAGGATGCATAAAAGAGATGAAGAGAAGTTATGAGAAGTGAAGGCAAATTCACTTCTCAAAGTCACTTACCACCTGAAAAGTTAGAAAAGAGAATGCAATGCAATGCAAAATGAGATGAAATGGTATGATGCAAACCAAAACCAGAAGCATGTATGTGATGGTAATGATGTTATGGGATGATGCAAACATGAGACAACACATGAGAATGATCATACAAGCTTATGAATGCAGATGAAGCAAGTTAAGACACATGAACATACATGAAAAGTTATGAGATGCATATGGCATACCACATGGAAAATGAAAGATGCAATGATCAAACATGCTTTCAATATGTCTTATGATGTTCAATGAATCACAAGAATGCATAAAATGTTATGGCAAGCCAAGTTATGCAAGCAAATGCAAGATGGATGCATATGAAAGCCCAAATTAGGGTTTATGAACAATACAACAAACACAAACCAAAATCAGAAGCAAACAACATTACAAAAAAATTGAAAATGCACTCAAAGGATCCCTAAACCTATACTAACTCACTGCCCAAAGGAGAAGTCTCAACTCTTAACCTAGTTCAAGTTATGATTTTTCTAAGTTCTCTAGGATTTTAGGGTTCCTTAACAAGAAAATTACCAAACAAATTGGAAATGAAAGATCAAATCATGGCCATTTAATCTCACAAACTACATGCTAAACACAATGCAATGCAAAAATAATCAAGGTCCAACTCTTTAGGGTTAGGCAGAAATGATTTTTGGAAGTTTGGATCAAAATAATGCATAAAAATGATTTTAATTCCATGAAAAATTCTCAAAATGCATCAAGATCAAAAAAGAAATTTGGTTTGAGGGTTGGACAATGTTTCTAAATGTTTTTAAAGGTTTCATGAATTTTTTGGTGATTTTTAAATACCTAAAAGTATTTTTAATTAATTAATTCTCATTAATTAATTAAAAAGAAACTTTTAAATATTTAAAAATACTTTTTTAATGCTAAAAATGAAAATAAAAATATTTTTGTGTTTTAAAAAATAATGGAACTCTTGACAAAAAATTCCATAATTTTTAAATGATTTTTGCTATTTTAAATAAATTGTACAAAAGAAATGGAAAGAAAATGAAATAAAACAAAATGAAATGAAAAGTAATCTGATCCAACGCATGAGATTCAAAGCTGGGGGGAGACCATTGACTTGGCGCGTGAATCAAAGGACAGGATGCATTCTGACTTAATTAGGTTTTACGAATTAATTAATTGGATTTAATTAAACTAATGGTGATTAGGGCTAATGAGGACACATCTGGGCCACACAAACGCGCGGCAGGTCAACCAGGTCAAAGCATCTAACGCACCAGATTCAAACGTCCATTAATGACTGGGATTAGGGCTAAGTACTTTCAGGTGACCGGAGGGGAGCTCCGGTCATCTTCTCCGGCGGGTTGAAAACCCTAGATCATGATTCAGGCCACTATTCTTCAAATTAAACACAGCAACATGATCCTCTAACATCCTAGAATACAAATCCACCCTCAAACAACATTTAAATTCCAAGAATCATGCAAATCGAAGGAAACAAATTTCACGGGTGGAATTTCAGAGCATCAATACAAACTCATTTTCCACTCATTTTCGATTCTAAGAACATCCCCATGACCAGCAAGACATAAGCTATCAATTTATAACAAAAAATGCAAGCTCTGAGAGAAAAAGTTCATGGCCATACCTGAGATGGAAGCTTCTATTTCTGGGCTTTATGGACTACCTTTTGATGCAGACTCACTCCAAAGGTTCCCCTGGTGCTAATGGCAAGCTTGGATTGAGCTTAAACAAGCTATTTTGAGAGGTTCAAATCTGATATATCAGAAAATGAGGTCTGTGTGTATGGTGTTTCAAGCTCTATCAATGGCTGGTTCTGGTTCCTTTTTGTGTGTTTGATTTGTTGGTGAAGAAAAAATGGATGTGTGATGGCTGAAAAATGAGATTCGAAGGAGGGAAGCTTCTTGACAGTTTTTGTGGGGATTGAGTTCTAGCTTGCTTCAATGTCCAATGCCTTGCTATAACATTCCCAAGTTGTGTGAATAGCCTGTGGAGCAGGTCAGTAGGGGTGGCTGCTCACTGTGCCATGAGTATGGGAACTTTTGCCAAAAAGTCAAGTTGGCTTGTACTTGCATCATGGGTCATGGCAGCAGCAGTTTGAGGTCATGTCTGGCTTCAACTTGGGTTAGGGACAGCCCTTGGATTGCTTGAGAGTGACTGCAACATATGGATCATGAGCTATGCTAGCTTTTGCAACTTGCCCACTTGTGCTTTCTTGAGATTTTGTGTTATGTACATGAAGCATTCCTTGCTGAATTTTGTCACATGATGTCTCAATTGGTCATGGCAATGTATAGAAGTCAGCTAGTGATCACATAGCTTCTTAGAAAATGATCTTGCCAAAAATCCATCTTTGCACCTTTATGGAAAAAAAATGACTTATGGATTTCTTGAAAATCAAGGCAAACAATGCAAAATCCCTTGGGCCAATTTTGTTTTTTAGGTCATGTATGATCATGTGATAAAGTTTTGAAGCCATTTTGAGGTCACTAGAATGCTTGATACATGAATTTGCAAGTTTTCCATTTGGTGCCTAACTTGAATTTTAGTGATTTTTGCCAACTTTGACAAACCATAACTTTTGATCCAAAATGAATTAGGTCATGTTCTTGTACTTTTTGAAAAGGGAAAGATCTAATCTACAACTTTCATGACCAAAGTTTTTCCATTTGAAGCATTTTTGGATCAAAAAGTAAGGGTTGAAAAATTGCCTAAAATGACAAATTCCTTAAAAGTCAAACTTGCCCTAAAAAGTCAACTTTGCAAAAACTTCAAATTCTTGAATTTTGTGAACTTCAAACTTCTTCCATGATCAAATAAAGATCAAATACACTCAAAATGATGAAGATCACCCCTTGGTTGGGTCATTGGGGGCCTCAGATGCCCTGATTTTGCACTGACTTGTCCAGAAAGTCAACCCTTGATCAGATGACTACCCCATGGAATTTCTTCATGAAAATTGATATGCATACTCCCTATACCATATAGAGACCAATAGAAACAAGAATGACCAAAAAATTTGGAGTTATGGCCTCTGAAACCAAAACCCTAATTTTAGGTCAACTGTGCAGTCAAGCCTGGCTCTGCTTCCACAACAATCCTAGTTCTTGTGATTCTTTGGCATTCTTGACTTTGAGAGGATGTAATATGATACTTGAACACACATAGACCCCTTTGAAGTGATTGATGGCCTTTGGAGTGACTCAAGGAGCTCTTGGATTGCTCAGATCACAAACCCTAGATGCAGATGACTTAGAACCAATGCAGTGGATAAAAAATGTGATATGAGATGGTATGATTGAGTTTATGCATATGAGATGATCACAAGCCATGGTGTGAATGGGTGAGGGCAAATTTGGGGTGTTTACACATTCATCTTTGGCCTGTAAGGAGAAGAGTTGTGATGTTGGATTTTGAAGTCCCGACATAGTTCTGCCATCATTTTGTTGTTCAAATTGGAACCATTATCAGTAATGATTCGTTCGGGTAATCCATATCGACAGATGATGTCTCTCTTTAGGAATCTGGCTACCACTTGTCTGGTGACGTTCGCATATGAAGCTGCCTCGACCCACTTGGTGAAGTAATCAATGGCTACCAGGATAAATCTATGGCCATTTGAAGCAGTCGGTTCGATCTTTCCAATCATGTCAATGCCCCACATGGAAAGGGGCCAAGGTGAAGACATCACGTTCAAAGGATTTGGAGGCACATGCACTTTATCTGTGTAGATCTGGCATTTATGGCATTTTCTGG
Organism: Lathyrus aphaca; assembly: GCA_963966055.1. NCBI lineage: Eukaryota > Viridiplantae > Streptophyta > Magnoliopsida > Fabales > Fabaceae > Lathyrus > Lathyrus aphaca. The sequence continues at coordinate 265,972,915 of OZ014524.1, read as the reverse complement.
CATAGGCACAACAGTCTGCATCCATTGTGATCCAGTAGTGACCTGATCTTAACAATTTCTTAGCCATTGCATGTCCTCCAGCATGGGTACCAAAAGATCCTTCGTGCACCTTGTGCATCAGTAAGTCTGCTTCTTTCTTATCAACATATCTGAGGAGAACCATATCATAGTTTCTCTTGTATAATGAACCATCAGTATTAAGGAAGAAACTACCAGCCAACCTTCTTAATGTCTTCTTATCATTGGATGATGCCCCAGGTGGGTATGTCTGATCCTCTAAGAAGCTTTTAATGTCATGGAACCAAGGTCTGTCATCTTTAGCAATGTCCACAGAGAATACGTATGCTGGTCGGTCTAGTCTGGATACCGAAATCCGAGGCACAAAATTGGCAGTTTAACCTTGATCATGGAGGAAATGGTAGCTAAAGCATCTGCGAACTGATTTTCGTCTCGAGGGATGTACTCAAGTTTGACTGTTGTGAAGAAAGTCAATAATCTCCTCGTATAGTCTCGATATGGGATCAGATGCTCTTGGTGAGTGTACCATTTGTCGTTGGTCTGATTGATTACCAAAGCTGAATCCCCGAATACAGTTAAAGTCTTGATCCTGAGGTCAATGGCTTCCTCAAGACCCATGATACAGGCTTCGTATTCAGCTTCGTTGTTAGTGCATGCAAAGGTGAGTTTTGCCGAGAAAGGCATATGAACCCCCTTAGGTGTAATGAGCACTGCACCAACTCCTCGACCATTCATATTAATAGCCCCATCAAACATCATTGTCCACTCTTCTTCTGGGTCAGGCCCTTCAGTGTGAACAGGCTCTTCATGATCTTTTGCTTTTAGGAACATGATGTCTTCATCAGGGAAGTCAAATCTCATTGGTTGGTAATCATCAATGGGTTGCTCAGCCATATAATCAGACAATACACTGCCCTTGATGGCCTTTTGAGATGTGTACTGAATGTCATACTCTGTCAGAATCATCTGCCATCTTGCAACCCTTCTGGTAAGTGCTGGTTTCTCAAATATGTACTTGACAGGGTCCATCTTTGAGATCAACAAAGTAGTGTGAGTCAACATATACTGTCTTAGTCGGCGAGCAGCCCACGCTAAAGCATAACAAGTTTTCTCGAGCAGTGAATAACGTTGTTCACAGTCGGTAAACTTTTTGCTTAGGTAGTATATTGCATACTCTTTTCGACCAGACTCATCATGCTGGCCCAACACACACCCCATTGATCCTTCTAATACTGTCAGGTACATTATTAGAGGTCTTCCATCAACTGGAGGCATAAGAATTTGAGGTTCTTGTAAGTACTCCTTGATTTTGTTAAAAGCCTTCTGACAATCTTCGTTCCACCTGACCGTTTGTTCCTTTCTTAACAGTTTGAACAGGGGCTCACAGGTTGCAGTAAGATGAGATATGAACCTTGATATGTAGTTCAATCTACCTAAGAAACCCCGAACTTCTTTTTCGGTCCTAGGTGCAGGCATCTCTTGAATGGCTTTGACTTTGTCAGGATCAACTTCAATTCCTTTTTCACTTATAATAAATCCCAGCAGTTTACCGGACCGCACCTCGAACGTGAACTTGTTGGGGTTTAACTTCAACTGATACTTTCTCAGACGCTTGAACAACTTCAGCAGATTTACTAGATGATCTTCTTCAGTGAGGGACTTGGCAATCATGTCATCCATGTAGCATTCAATTTATTTGTGGATCATGTCATGGAACAATGTTACCATAGCCCGTTGATAAGTCACATCAGCCTTCTTCAATCCAAAAGGCATTACCTTATAACAAAATGTGCCCCAAGGTGTGATGAAGGTAGTTTTCTCCATGTCTTCGGGTGACATTATGATCTGATTATACCCAGAAAACCCATCCATGAAGGAAAACATCGAGAACTGAGCTGTGTTGTCGACCAATATATCAATGTGAGGTAATGGGAAATCATCCTTCGGGCTAGCTCTGTTCAAATCCCGGTAATCCACACACATCCGTACTTTGCCATCCTTCTTAGGTACTGGTACAATATTAGCAACTCAGGGCGGGCTGTAAACACCCCAAATTTGCCCTCACCCATTCACACCATGGCTTGTGATCTTCTCATATGCATAAACACAATCATACCACCCCATGTTACATTTTTGGTTCACTGCATAGTTTCTAAGTCATCTGCACCTAGGGTTTGTGATCTGAGCAATCCAAGAGCCTCCTGAGCCACTCCAAAGGCCATCAATCACTTTAAAGGGATCCATGAATGTTTTTATATCATATCACATCCTCCCAAAGTCAAAAATGCCAAGGAATCACAAGAACTGGGATTGGTGTGGATGCAGAGCCAAGTTTGACTGCACAGTTGACCTAAAATTAAGGTTTTGGTTTCAGAGGCCATAACTCCAAATTTTTTGGTCATTCTTGTTTCCATTGGTCTCTATATGGTATAGGGAGTATGCATATCAATTTTCATGAAAAAATTCCATGGGGAAGTCATCTGGTCAAGAGTTGACTTTTCAGACAAGTCAGTGCAAAATCAGGGCATCTGAGGCCCCCAATGACCCAACCAAGGGGTGATCTTCATCATTTTGAGTGTATATGATCTTTATTTGATCATGGAAGAAGGTTGAAGTTCACAAAATTCAAGAATTTGAAGTTTTTGCAAAGTTGACTTTTTAGGGCATAGTTGACTTTTCAAGAATATGTCATTTTAGGTCACTTTTCAAACCTTACTTTTTGATCCAAAAATGCTTCAAATGGAAAAACTTTGGTCATGAAAGTTGTAGATCACATTTTTCCCTTTTCAAAAAGTACAAGAACATGACCTAATTCATTTTGGATCAAAAGTTATGGTGTGACAAAGTTGGCAAAAATCACTAATTTTCAAGTTATGCACCAAAAGGCAAAGTTGCAAATTCTCCTTTCAAGGCCAATTCAGTCATCATATGGGCCTCTAATTCACTCAACATGATCACACAACTCCTAAAAATCATATTTGGACCAAAGTTTCTCATGGTTCATGGCTTGTGTAGTAAGATAGTCACATGTGAACCAAAGAGGAACCAACTTGCAAAATTCATGATCACACTTCCTACCACTTGCTACATTGGATGCTGAACCTTGCTAGCCCTTCCCCTCACCTTTGTTGCGCCAGCCCCATGCTTGTACTAGCCTAGAACCAAGCCCATGCCTCTCTTACAACAAAGTTGACATTTTGCAAAAGTGAACTTACCAATCAATAAAGTCCAGGTCACATCATCTGACCTATGGGATTATTTTATACTATCCATTTGCAAGCTAAACATATCAAGAAGCCAAGCTGAAACACACCACAACATCATATACACAACATCACCCTCACTTGAAATTTTTCCTTCGAAACTCTTTGCACAAACCACCAACATTCAAACCAATTTCACCAATCATTTCACCATGCTTCATTGGTCCCAAACCAACAAGACTCAAGCCTGAATCCAGCAAGAACACCTCATCTCCATTTTTCACTCCAACCTGCATCTTCCTTCGAAACATCTTCCACAGGCTATAAACACTCAAACAAATCTCATAAACCTTCTCCACTCACCACACTGGTCACAAAAAACCACTCACATTGGCCTGAAACAGCTGGAATCACCATCATCATTTTCAACTGAGCTTGAGCAGAAGCTGTTCAAACTCTTCATCTAGCCAGCATAAATTTCTCCCAAGCATTCAAGCATCATCAAAGGGTCATAAGGAGTGGATTTTACAAAGAGAGGAGGTCTGAAAGTTACCAGAGTGGAAGCTTCGAAACTCAGGTAGCTCAAGAACATTTTTTCCAGAAATCGTTTTTTAAGTTCTTAAGTTGTTCTCTATGCTTCACTGATTGTTCTGATGCTTTTAGTTTTGAAAATGGTGATGAAATGAGAATTTAATTGCTTTCTGAAACTCTGTGACCTAAAAAATGTTTTGCTCGATTCATGAGTTTGGGGAAAAATAAATGAGTTTTGGCTTGGGGATTTGATTCAGTAAGTTGTGGGGATCATTTCCATGTTTTTAGATTTCATTTTAGTTAGGTTTTGAGAGTTTTAGGGATTTTCAGGTGGGCTTCCCACCGGAGAAGACGACCGGAGGTCTTCTCCGGCCACCTGAAAATCATTAGGGCATAATCCTGTAATTAATTGCCATTTGAATGTGAAGCGTAGGATTGCTTTGACCCATTGACCTGCCGCGCGAATGAATGGCCCAGATCCTCTTGCTTTGCCCTAATCCACTTAGTTAGTTTAATTAATCCATAATTAAATTAATATAATCAGATGCAATCCTGGCCCTCCACTAACGAGCGCGGTCAACCCATTCAAATTCAGACTCAATCCTGGCCCTCCACTCAGTTGACTTCATTTTATTTCAATTTTTATTTCATTTTTTTTCATTTAATTTGCACAATTTATTTAAAATAGCAAAACTTGTTTAAAAATTATGAAACTTTTACTCAAGAGTTTTATTAATTTTTAAGACACAAAAATATTTTTGTTTTCATTTTTAGCATTAAAAAAGTATTTTTAAATATTTAAAAGTTTATTTTTAATTGATTAATGAGAATTAATTTATTAAAAATACTTTTAGGTATTTAAAAATCACCAAAAAATTCATGAAATGTTCTAAGACATTTAGAAACATTTTCCAACCTTCAAATTTTTTGATCTTGATGCATTTTGAGAATTTTTCATTGAATTAAAATCATTTTTATGCATTAATTTGATCCAAAGTTCAAAAAATCATTTCTGCCTATCCATGAAGAGTTGGACATTGATTCTTTTTGCATTGCATTGTGTTTAGCATGCAGTTTGTGAGATTAAATGGCCATGATTTGATCTTTCATTTTCCATTTGTTTGACAATTTTCTTGTTTAGGAACCCTAAAAACCCTAGAATCTTAAGAAAACCATAACTTGAATTTGGTTAAGAGTTGAGACCTCTCCTTTGGGCATTGGTTTAGTATAGGGTTAGGGGTCCTTTGAGTGGCATTTTCAATTTTTTATAATGTTGTTTGCTTCTGATTTTTGTTGGTGTTTGATGTATGATTCATAAACCCTAATTTGGGCTTTCATATGCATCCATCTTGCATTCTCTTGCATAACATGACTTGCCATGACATTCAAAGCATCCATTTGATTCATTTGACATCATAAGACATATTGAAAGCATGTTTGATCATTGCATCATGTATTTACCATGTTGTATGTCATGTGCATTTCATAACTTTTCATGTATGTTCATGGTTCATAACTTGCTTCATTTGCATTCATGAACTTGTATGATCATTTCCATGTGCTGCCTCATGTTTGTAGCATCTCATAGCATCATTAGCATCATGTATATGCTTCTGGTTTTGTTTCTCATCATACCATTTCATCTCATTTTGCATTGCATTGCATTTCTTTTCTAACCTTTCAGGTGGTAAGTAACCTTGAGAAGTGAATTTGCCTTCACTTCTCATAACTTTTCTTTTCATCTCTCTTGCATCCATTGCTGCATTTTTGTTTGTGTTTGAGTTTGAGCTTGCTCATTCTTCTTATTCCCACTTTCTTTCTTCAAGTGACTTGACTTCTTGAAAGAAGCAAGTCACTTTGCTTCTCTTGATCCTTTCATCTGCTTCCTGGTGGTTCCATTGAAGGCTTCTCTTGAAAACCTCACAAACCTTAGGGACAACCAAGCATGACAATGATTAGGGTTTTGATTAGTCTCCCCTCTTAGTTTCACCTTTGAGTCTCTTTTGAGTCTTCTTTTCTCATCTCATAACCAGGGACTAAACCCTAAAGGCTTTAAGGCTTTGTGATTAAGCTTATGCCTGCATCCTTCTCTTAGGATGGAGTGTATAACTTTAATCCTAAGTGTTAAACCCTTAATGTGTTTAACTCCTTTAATCAATTCACTTAATAAGTATCAAGACATCACACTTGTAACTTGGGCCTTGCATTAGGGTTCTAATTCTTCCTTAACTGGTTAAGAAGGACTAACCCTAGTGTTAATGGACAAGTCCCCCTCAAGTTGTCTTACAAATCATAAAATCCACTTCATCATCATATCATTAAGTAAAATTCACTTAATCAAAGGCTTGTTTTGTCATGAGTTTAATCCCTAATCATGGATTAAGTTGAGGAGTTTTCTTCAACTTAAACATGCTCATCTATTATCCTTCTATTAGGATGGTGTAATGAGTCTGTTTAATCCTTGATTATGGCTTAATCTCATTATTTAACACTAAACAAAAACACCAAAAACATCTAAATAATCACAAGTAGGTTAATGATCTTAATCCTATACCAGAGGTGATTAAGTGTGAGAATCTGACTTCACACTTAAGGTATTCTCATTACCCCTAATCAGAGGGAAGATGTGATGAGTTTACTAAATCCATTGGTTTAGGCTTAAGCTCATTAACTTATGACAAAGTCCAAAAAGCAATAAAAGACTGAAAACACAAAAACAAACAATAATCGTCTCCTTCGGGATTCTTTTCTCATCATCATCACTCACAACCGAGAACTTGCTTCTTCCGTCTAATGCAAGACAGTTTGCATCTGTGCCAGACAGATCATACACTTGAGCATAGACAAGCAAGCAGTTCACCACTCAATTCATCTTTCAGTCTCTTTGGGTCGAACTACGGTGTTCTGACTTCCTCATTGCACGAGAGGATACGTAGGCATAACTTAACAGTTATCGAACAAAAGTCTCTGTATACTCCCCCTCCTTCTAGCATCATTCTTTTAGCCTCATGATCATGAGCATTTCACTCCTGTCCTTACACTGACACTTCATATATCACACTTCACACTTCTTTTACACTGACACCTGTACATCCTTTTCCAGCTCTTTTATACACAAATTGCACTGACACTACCCCTTTAAAACACAAATCTTTTAAGCGTGGATCCCGTCGAGTACGACGGACAATCTGGGTGCTAATACCTTCCCAGGTTGTAACCAACCTCCTTTCTCAGTCTCTCTGGTTCGCAACCGTCTTATCCATCTTTTTCTAGGCCTATGCAGCATTGCCTTTCCTCCGGGATAAAAATGCCTAGCTGGCGACTCTATTCATCTCCAGTGAGTTCACGGCTGTGTGTTCTCATTGTCCCTCTCGCCGACCGTTCGCGTCTGTACCTTTATCTGGGCCCGTCCCATCTATCGGGAGCGACACGGGTAACTAGTCACAGCAAGGAAACCGGCGTCCCACTGTTTTTGTACTTCCTCCTTAATCTTCATAGCCATGTCTGGACGAGTACGACATAGCTTCTGTTTCACTGGAGGACAATCTTCTTTCAAAGGCAGCTTGTGCATAACAATGTCCGTATCTAGACCCGGCATATCTTGATAGGACCAAGCAAAGACGTCGACATACTCTCGAAGCATGTCAATAAGATGTTCCTTCACTGAATCTTGCAGACTGGCCCCAATCTTCACTTCCTTCAAGTCTTCTTCAATACCAAGATTGACTGTCTCAACCTCCTCCTGATGAGGAGTGATCACTTTCTCTTCCTGTTTCAACAACCTGGCTAACTCATCTGGTAACTCATAGTCTTCTTCAACCCCTTCATCAGCTTGATTAATTAGATTGTCGAAGTCATGCAAGGTCATAGCAGTGCTGTTGTCGGTGCAATCTGGAGGATAATCTCTACAAGGGTTGAGATTGGTTCGTTTTAGTGATCAGTTTTAATCTTGTTTAGAAAAAGTGAAAATGAAGTTATTTATTTTGAAAACATTGCCATTTTATTGTTTTGTACAAAAGTGAAACATGAAAAGACAGTGAGCGAAAAAGAGACTTGTTTACAAAAGATGTCTGATATTCATTGATTAATCCATTTGCATAAAATTACAATATGGCCCTATTACAAAATGAGTCCTGACACCTTGGGCAAGATGCAGGACTTGATGCATGCTAAAAAGACAGGAAATAATAATTACTTTGTAGGAGTAACCCTTATAATTTCATGGGAAGACCAGTTAAGGACTTGGTTCCCCGGAATCCTTGGACGTATCCAGCTCTCCAGGTTGTGGTCGCTTTCCACCTTGTCTTCCAGGTTGTTAAAAACATCTGGGGTGAGCATCCCTCCACTGATGAACTTGGGCTCCTTTGCAGCCTCTGATTGATCTTGTCGGAATGGTCTGTAACCCAAACCGAATCTATCTTCCTTCTTTTACACCGGCAGCAGCTTGCCCCAGCCTTGAGCATTACCTTCTTCAACAACCTTTTGGGCTTGCTGATAGGAGACAAATGAAGTACCCATCCTGTCTTCCTGGGATGCAACAAATACTTCAGTCGTCGCCTCATTAACATTCAATGCCTCGAACCCTTGGCTCATAGTTTCATGGATCTCACCATCCATCTCAATATACTTGTATGTAGCCAGATTGCTAACAAATACGTCTTCCTCACCACAGATGGTGATAATCTGTCCTTCTTATTCATACTTCAGTTTCTGGTAAAGGGTCGACGTTACTGCGCCTGCGGCGTGAATCCAAGGTCGACCTAGCAAACAGCTGTAAGCAGGCTGTATGTCCATCACATAGAAAATGGTCTTAAAGACTTGTGGACCAATTATCACGGGAAGCTCCACCTCTCCAAGAACAGATCTTTTGGAGCCATCAAAAGCCCTAACCACAAGATTACTTGGCCGAAGAGCTATCCCATCATACCCGAGCTTGACAAGGGCTTTCTTGGGTAAGACATTGAGTGAGGACCCAATGTCTACAAGAACATGAGATAATACCGCTCCTTTGCACTCCAGGGTTATGTGCAAGGCATTGTTGTGGAGACATCCTTCTGTTGTTAGATCAACATCAGTGAAACCTAGCCCATGGGTAGTATTGACATTTGACACTACTGTTTCTAGCTAATTCACAGTGATCTCTTCTGGCACGTAGGCAGCGTGCAGAACTTTGAGTAGCGCATCCCGATGGGCTTCGGAACACAACAACAGAGATAAGATTGAGATCTTTGAAGGAGTCTGGTGGAGTTGGTCCACAACTTTATAGTCGCTTCTTTTAATAATTCTCATAAACTCATCCACATCTTGATTGAAGGATGATTTATGGGTTTCTTTTGGTGCAGATTCTTCCGGTATCACACTCTTCCCTTTGGTTCTGGCAGCAACCTCTGCCTCAGTGTTGGTTCTAGGGACTTGTGATGCGAAGAGACGTCCGCTTCGGGTGAAGCCTCCGCCTCCCCCGACATTGTCCACTTGGGGAGTGAGAACTGGAGAATCAAGAAGGACTTTCTCGCAGTTGCAGTACAGATCAACACCATAATTCCATGGTATAGCACTGTCTTTATCATAGGGGATTGGCCTGGGTACTGTGATAGTGACTGGGCTCACTGCAGCAGATGTTGGGACTGTAATAGTATGTGGATCATAGAAAATAGTAACAGGACCTCTGGTGGATGTTGGTGGAGGTGAATTGAAGCTTGGTTGAAACTGTTGAGTCTGTTGAAAGTTATTGGAATTCGGGACCGTTGTCGGGTCATAATAAATTGTGACAGTGGAAACATCATTGTTGGTGGTTGCCGAAGTTGTAGTAGCTGGTGCAAATGAATTGTTGTGTGTTGAAGTGACAAATGGAATGATTGCTGAAGTTGTAGCTGAATCAGTTGGAACAATGGTTGTTGCAGTTGTAGAAGATTCGCTTGTTGTTGACAAAAGAGTTGTTGGTGTTGTAGTAGTGGTTGTTGTAATTTGCAGAATGCCTTCTCTGATCAAGCCATTAATTCCACTCCTCAAGCTAGCACACCCATTCTCAGAAAGTTTGCATAATTCACAACAGGCCTCACAACTTGGAAACACTTGGCATCTTAAAAGTTGGGCTTTAACCTCTGCCAGAGGTGTTTTAATACATGCAATATCTTCAATCGAACTCAAGGGTGAGCCTTCCTCTATAGCATTAATCATTGGCCCACTGTGGCTCGACATAGGATTTTTCATTACATTGGGAGGAGGTGCAAAGTTCAGGGCTTTTGAATCTACCAGATCCTGAACCTTCATATGCATAGCTCTGCATTTTTCCGTAGAATGACCAGGTGCGTTAGAGTGAAAAGCACACCTAGCATTGACATCATAGTTTCTTGGAAGCTTTTTAGGATCAGGTGGAGCCAATGTCCTTAATTCAACAAGATTGAGCTTTAGGAGTTGTGGCAGTAGTGTAGCATATGGCATTGGGATGGGGTCAATCACTCGGTTGACCTGAGATGGCCGTTGTTGAAACGGGCGTTGTTGTTGATTGTTGTTATTATTATTGTATGATCTTTATTGCGGAAACTGTTGTTGTTGCGGAAACTGTTGTGGTTGTTGAGCATACTGAGGAGGTGGAGCAGGGATAGTAACAATAGCAACTGTTCTGGGCAAGTATTGGGGTCTCCCTCTTCCCATGTGCACAGAGTTTGTCTCACCAGATCTACGGGGCCCAGCAAATGGTTTTCTTGCACTGCTCGAACTGGCACCGTTGTCGGAGATCTTCCCCATCTTCAATAGGCTCTCTATTCTTTCCCCAGCTATCACCATATCTGCGAAGCTGGTAGAAGAAAATGCAGCCAATCTGTCAATGTAGGTTCCCTGGAGAGTATTCATGAACATTTATGCCATCTCCCTTTCAGACATAGGGGGTTGAACAGCAGCAGCCAGTTGCCTCCACCTTTGGGCATATTCCCTAAAGCTCTCACGAAAAGATTGAGACATTCCCATTAGAAGGGTCCTATTTGGAGCCATGTCCAGGTTATACTGATACTGACGGATAAAAGCTTCAGCCAAGTCTTTCCAATTTCTTACTGTGGCTCTAGTCAAATGGGAATACCATTCTCGGGATGCCCCTACCAGACTATCCTCGAAGTAAAACATCCACAGCTTTTCGTCCATGGTGTATGCTTTTAATCTTACCAAGAATGATTGATGTTGGGTGCGTGGGCAGGATGTTCCATTATACCTTTCAAAACATGGGGGTTTGAACTTGTGAGGAATTCTCACCCCTTCCACCAGTCACATGTCCATGACATTAAAACCTAGGGAATTCTGGGATTCAAGAGACCTCAGCTTCTCTACAATTTCATCCAGCCTACGGTCGTAAACTTCGTCCCCAGCCCTAACAACTGTAAACTGCTCTTCTTGAGGATCTTCTTGCAAGACCCTTCCTCCAGCAGTGTTACCCTGAGTATTCCTTATGGCATTGATTTTTGGGTTTAGATGAGGCCCAAACTCTGGTGGATCAGTGCGAGGCTGCACGTGATCGTTGTTACTGGTACCTCCTGTACCTGGATGGTGTTCTTCAGGATTTTGTCTCTCAACCAACTCCCTTAGTCTTTCCTGGCTCTGAGCTAGACCAGTCATTACAGTCATGAATTAGGTCATCTGATTCCTCATCTCAACCCTCTCGTTGGCCATTTGGGTCCTTACTTCATTCAAGTCTTGCTGAACTTGATCCATATGGAGTCCCAGAAGGTTGTTTCGCTTCGGGTACCGGTGTATTCTGTTGACAGGGAACACTCTTCCGCGAGCAATGTTTCTTGAAACCACAACAAAGTGAGAAACAACAATAAAACAAAAACCTACAAAACAAAGAAAATGTTAGTATGCAATGCAATATGCCTATTTGTCTTCCAAGGGTATCCGGTTTGGTTCTTTTGGTTTTGACCTTTCCAGACCTCGAGGAAATGCTGATGATGTTGAGAGATTAAACCCACCAAACATAATACAAACTGATATATTACAAAGCGGTGAAAATACATAGTTTGATTACAATACATCCCCATAGTGGGTCAAAATACAATAGCAAAATCAAAAGTACAACAAAAGAAAAGTACAAGCAAAAGAGTCAAACATCTAATCCAAAGTCATCCTCTCTGACTTCCTTCAGGAGGGCCTCAGTCACTGGACCCACTGGGTGCTTTGTGATAGTCCTGATGAGGAGGTTCCTGGTAGCAATGGCATTGGTTAACTTCTTATGCTTATCCTGATCCTTCAACCTCATCAACCCCTCCCGGAGTTTTAATTCAGATATTTCCTTCTAAGCTGCTAACAATGCTTCCTGGTACTTCTTCTCACTAGCCTCCAACTACTCTATCTTAGCCTGAGTCCCTTTGATCTTCCTGTGCAGGGGCTTCAGTGATCCTGATCCACCTAGCCTGGCTCTCCTCTAGATAATGATATTCCCTAGCCTTCTGAGTCTTTGCTTCCTTGCAAGCATTCTTCAGTACTAACTCTCGTGCTCTTGCCTTCCTGATGTAGTCATCCGTCTTCTCAATCTTGGTCAAATGCTCAACCCTGAGCCTTTCCAATCTCTCATTATCTAGACGGCTATCATTTCTCTCCCATAGAGTCTTCTTTAAGGCTTCAGATAACTGAGTATTTCTTTCCTTCAGCTTTTCAAACTCTTCCACACTGACAGTAGCTACAGGTTGTATTGTAGAAGGTCCAGGTATATCTTCCAAGGTGAACGGCATCCGGGTGATCTGGGCTCTGGTACGAGACCAATCAGAATATTCTGCTGAAGCAATATTGTTGCACTTGCCAAGGATGGCTGTCCCTTTAGTCTGGATGTTGTCCCAGGCCCAGGCTGCTTGCCTGACAATAGCAGAGTTGGGCTGGATTTCACAGTAGAGGGTCTCAGTCAAATCTTGTCCTCTTGGGGGATGAACCAAAGCATATCCTAATTGTCTCTTAAACAGCAAAGGGTTGTAGTTGATGCAACCTTTCACTCCTATCAAAAGCACATTAGGATATTGCCCACAGCTAGTAATGATGTCCTTGCCTTTGGTGCCCTGAGTGCACCATCTGATGTCCTATGATGTCAAGGCAATAAATCTCTTAGCCAAGTTCTTTTGCTGATGTGGGTTCAGTAAAGTATCTGATTTTGGCAAGTGTCTTAGAAGCCAAGAGTAATAGAGAGGAGCACAACATCTGACCAGTCTTCCTCTTTGCTTTTCATTCCTCTGGTGTACTAAGTAGTAGAAGTCTCCCAGCAAGGTAGGAACCGGGTTCCTCAATAAGAACAGGTGAATGGCATTCTTGCTCACAAACTTTGGCTCATCTGCAAACAAAATAACCCCATATATACTGAGGGCTAGAAGTGCACATACAGCCTTCCATTCTCCTATTGCAGCATGCAGGGTAGCCTGGGAGATCAAGAAGTCTAGGTGAAGGCCTAGAACCCAAACCTTGGTTGTCATGCTCTGGTCAATGAGGGCAGACTCCAAATGCAATGCCCTGGCTATGTCTTCATTTTTGGGAGCAACCATCTCAGGGTTGAAAGGAATCCCTCTCCTGATAGGAACTCCTAACAACATGGAAAATTCTTCTAACAGAGGTCCCAACTGGAAATCAGGAAAGGTGAAACATCTGAGTGGAGGATCATAAAATTGCAAGCAAGTATGGATCATGCTCCTCTGAGATGCATCTAGATCCATGACCATGTCCAATATGCCTCCATAATGCTCTCTGAACTGTGGGACATGATCAGGAGTAATGAGGGACTGGATCTGCCTGATGCCAGTCAGGGTGGGCTCAAAGAAGTGGTAAGTGATGTTGCTCTTTCTTGAAGTGTCCATGGATGCTGGTGAAGAAGTTGAGCAACTGCTGATGAAGGTCACTGAATGAGATGCTAGAGATGGGTCTCTGATGAAGATATATGGAGGAGAATCATTGACAAACTGATGAAGGTGCTGGAGAAGATAACTGAAGCAGTCTGAGCAGCCGAATGAGTCAAAACCAAACCAAAGATAATAAGATGGATACCCTGTAAAACAAATAAGCAAATGTTAAATGATGCAGAAATGATGTATGCATAATGATATGCAAAGGGTTTGTGATCAAGTGTTGAATCTGTTTTATCTGCCATGGTAAAAGTCCATGTATGTTCATAGGTTCGGATGGAGGCTTAGAAATCCAGTAACCAGGGGGGACTCAAATAAAGAGTCACAAGTCCAGGGTAATCACAAGAACTGTCCAAATAATACAACCTTAACAAATCTAGTAACAGGGTATGATGAGGCCAAGGGTTCCTGCAAACCTGCAAACATCCCAACCCCCTCACACGTAATGTTCTAGAACAAGGATCCTCAGACTTGGATCAGTTATGAGAAGTGTAAACACTTCTAACCCGGAGGTACAGTGTTTACAATAACCATAAAAGATCCTCCTCTAATTCACCCCAGATGCTGAAGGTCATAAAAAGGTCATCCGGACTTAGCAGGCTTCCCAGATAGCCCTAGTACCACAGGAAATCCGTAGCACAAAGTTCTCAAGAAGAAACCCTTGTCTGAACCGTGTTTCATATTCCCGCACCAGACTGAAATGGAATGGGAAAGAATATGAAGCCATTCTAGCCTATGTGTCACTCAGGTCCTAGGTATAGGACCTTAATCACTCAATGATCCCCACCACCAAAGAAACAACAGATACAGCACATGATAATGACAGTATGAAATGCATAAAACTGTAAATGAAAGCAGTAAATAAAGCTATACAGAAAGCAATAAATAAATAAAATAAATAAGAACAAGTAGCACATAACACCCCCGTAAACACAAATCAAACAAGTGCTAGGAGGAACCCACAAAAAGGACCAGAGGCCCTGGTTGCAGGATAAGTTCCCCAACAGAGTCGCCAAGCTGTCGCTCCCGAAGATTTGCATCCCGGTACAAGCGCGAACGGTCGGCGAAGGGAGAAATGAAGATGAAATGAATAGAGTCTCCAGCTAGGCATTTTTATCCCGAAGGAAAGGTAATGATGCATGAACCTAGAAGAAGATGGATAAGACGGTCGCGAACCAGAGAAACTGAGAAAGGGGGTTGGTTACAACCCGGGAAGGTATTAGCACCCATATTGTCCGCCGTACTTGACGGGATCCACGCTTAAAAGATTGTGTTTAAAGGGGTAAGGTATGTGCTATCTGTATGCAAAAGCTGAGGAAAGAATATACAGATGTCAGTGCAAAAGGTGATTGCTCAGGAATGAGGCTTTAAAAGAAAGCTGGAAAGAGGGGGATGACAATGAGACTTTTGTTTGATAACAGTTAAGTTATGCCTACGTATCCTCCCGTGCAATGAGGAAGTCAGAACACCGTAGTTCGACTCAAAGAGACTGAAAAATAAATTGACTGATGAATTGATTTCTTGTCTATGCTCAAGTGTATGACTTGTCTGGCTCAAGTGCTAACTGTCTTGCATTAGACGGAAGAAGCAAGTTCTCGTTTATGAATGAGTGAGGTGAGAAAAGAATCCCGGAGGAGACGATTATTGTTTGTTTTTGTGTTTTCAGTCTTTTATTGCTTTTTGTGTTTGTCATAAATTAATGAGCTTAAGCCTAAACCAAGGGTTAGTAAACTCATCATATCCTCCCTTTGATTAGGGATAATGAGAATACTTTAAGTATGAGATAAATATGTCAACTTAATTACCATGATGGTGTAGGATTAAGATCATTAACCTACTTGTGATTATTTAGATGTTTTTTGAATTTTTGTTTAGTGTTAAGTAATGAATTTAAGCCATAATCAAGGATTAGTGAACTCATTATACCATCCTAATAGAAGGATAATAGATGAGCACACTTAAGCTGAGGAAGATACCTCAACTTAATCCATGATTAGGGATTAACCTCATGACAAAACAAGCCTTTATTAAAGTGGAATTTAATTAATGGTGAGATTAAGAAGTGGATTTTATGGTTTGTAAGACAACTTGAGAGGGACTTGTCCATTAAACACTAGGGTTAGTCCTTCTTAACCAATAAAGGAAGAATTAGAACCCTAATGCAAGGCCCAAGTTGCAAGTTAATGTCTTAGTGAATATTAAGATGGATTGATTAAGAGGTTTAAACAAATTAAGGGTTTAACACTTAGGATTAAAGTTATACACTCCATCCTAAGAGAAGGATGCATGCATAACCCTAATTCCAAAGTCCTAAAGGCTTAAAGGTTTAGTCTCTGATAATGAGATGAGAAGAGAGACACAAAGAAGACTCATAGGTAAAAGGTAAAGGTGGAATAATCACAATCTTAATTATTGTCATGCTTAGATGTTCCTATGGTTTGTAAGGCTTGAGAGAGATCTTTAGAGAAGTCATCAATGGAAGAAGCAGATGAAAGGAGGAGAAGCAGAAGAATAAGTTACTTAATTCATTGAAGAAGATAAGTGACTTAGAGAAAGAAAGTGAGAGATGAACATGAATGAGCAAGCTCACTCTAAGACAAAAGAAAATGCAGAAAGGATGCATATGAAGAAGATGAAGAGAAATGAGAAGTGAAGGCAAATTCACTTCTCAAGTTAACTTACCACCTGAAATGTTAGCACAACATGCATAAGGAAAGAAATGACAAGAAAACATGCATATGTAATGACAAAGAAACAAAACCAGAAGCAAACACATGATGTAAAGGATGCTATGAGATGATGTGAGAGCATACAAGGTGCACATGTGTGATCATACAAGGGAATGAATGCATATGAGGCATGTGGGAAGCATGAAAACACATGGATGTTTATGAAATGGAATGGATGCAAAGCATATCAAATGTATGAATAAATGACCAATCAATGTTCAATCAATGTCTTAAGATGTCTAAGATGGCATACAAGTGCTTAGAATGTCATGGCAAGTTCATATGTGCATGCAATGCAATGTAAGATGCAAGTGTGGATGCAAAATTAGGGTTACATGAAAGGATGAGATGCAAATGACAAAAACAGAAGCAAATCACATGATAAAAAATTGCAAATGAACTCAAAGGAACCTTAACCCCATATGATATCACACCCCAAAGGAGGAGGTCTAACTCTTAACCCTAAGAAAGTTGTGATTTTCCTAAGTTAACTAGGGTGTTTGGGTACCTTAAGAGGAAAAATGCAAATCAAATGAAAAATGCAAGATAAATTCATGACAAAAATATCCTAGAAACTACATGTTATATGGAAAACAACAAAAAAATAATCATTGTCAAACCCTTCATGGTTAGGCAGAAAAGAATTTTCAAAGTTAGGGTCCAAAAAAAGGTGTTTTATGAACCCTAAATTCAATGAAAAATGTCAAAATTGGATCAAAACCAAAAAGAAATTTGTATGAATGGTTTGACAATGTTTCTAAATGTCCTAAGATGCAATGTGATTTTTTTTTGGAATTTTTAGAATAAAAATGTTTTTGGGTGAAGAAAAATATTTGAATTAGAAATGCAAAGTTTGAAATTTTTTTGATAAGTTTTGATATTTTTAATGAATTATGCAAAAAAATGCAATAAAAAATGAAATAAAATGGATTAAATGGAAAAGTCAGCGCATCCAATGGTCCAGGTTTGAATGAAAAGAGAGGGAATTGACTGGCGCACAGATGGAGGGTCAAGATACACTTAGATTTAAATTATCCTAATTAACTAATTAAAATTAATTAAATGGAGATTAGGGCTTAATGAAAGGATCTGGGCCACACACACGCGCGGGTAACACAAGATCAGACGGTCCAAATTCAAACTGAGCCTAACCCTAATTAAGAACCCTAATTATTTTCAGGTGACCGGAGCTAGCTCCGGTCATCTTCTCCGGCAGGATCCTCAACCCAACTTCTTCGCTAGGCCATTTCCAGAGCTCTAAAGCTCCAGATTACTTCCCCACACCTCCCTAAACCTGAATCCAACCTCAAAATTCATTTCTCATGCATCAAACTCAAGATTCGAAGAAGAACACAAAAATGGCAAAACTTTCAGAAATACAATACAAGCTCAATAATCAATCATTTTCTAAACCAACAAGTGCAGTGTGATCAGTGAAGCACATATATCATTTCTATAACATAAAACACAAGTTCTGGAAAAACGTTTGAAGATGGCTACCTGAGCTGAAGCTTTCACCTCTGAAGCTTTTGGACCTCTTCTTTTGTGAAAATCCTCTTTATTTGCCCCCCTGATGATGTTGCAGTGCTTGGATAGAGTTTAGAATGGCTGGATTGAAGGGTTGCAACTCAACTGGCCTGAAATCGTATTTTGTGTTTGTAGGGTTTCAAGCTGGTTTGATGGTTGGGAAATGTTCTAATGATGATGGTGAGTTGAATGGTGAAGTTTGTTTGAAGTTTGAGTGGCTGGACAGAGAGTTTCGAGAGTTTTTGCTTGAAGGTGATTTTTTGTGAAACTTGGTGTATGAACTGATTCAGGCTTGTGTGTGTTATGGATTGGCTTGCTTTTAGTCCACATAACATTGTTTGATAGGTCAGAAAGTGGGTGGTGGCCTATGGTGATTGGAATGGGCAAGTTGCCAAAATGTCAACATAACTTGTACTTGAGGTATGGGCTATGGCAGGGGTTGTTCAAGGGCATGTCTGGCCTCAGCATTGATCAAGGAGAGCCATGGAAAATGATTTGGGGTGCTGCAGCAAGTGTATGAGAAGATTTATCCCCTTTTGCAAATTTGAAGAACTTTGGCCCCTTTTGAATTTCTTGAAGTTCAAGGCATGAAATAGAATGATTCTTTGGGCAATTTTGGTCACAATGCATTGTATTATGTTGGTATGATGCTTAGAGAGTAATTAGAGGTCACAAAATGGCTTGGTATGTGAAATTGCAAAAAATCCTCTTTGGTGTGAAAGTGAAAATTATGGGATTTTTGCCAACTTTGCAAGGCCATAACTTGAGTTCCATAATGAATTAGAACTTATTCTTGTACTTTTTGAAAAGGGAATGATCCAATCTACAACTTTCATGACCAACAATTTTTCATTTGAAGCATTTTTGGTTGAGAAAGAGGAGGTTGAAAAACTTTCCCAAAATGGAAAGTTTCCATTACAAGTCATTTCCATTTTTGGCAACTTTTGGTTTAGCTCAAATTTCTTCAATTTTGTGAACTTCCAAGCACTTCAATGATCAAATAAAGATCATATAACTTCAATTTGATGAAAAATCCACTTTAGTTCCATTGTTGGGGGGCCTCAGATGCCCTGATTTTGCTCTGACTTGCTCAAGAAGTTACCCAGTGAACAGATGACTTCCACAATGAATTTCTTCATCAAACTTGGGACATATGATCCTTTTAATATATTGAGACTATTAGAAACAATAATGACCAAAAAATTTGGAGTTATAGCCTCTGAAACCAAAACCCTAATTTCAGGTCATCTGTAGTGAAACCCTAGCTCTACTTCCATGCTTCCCAAGTTCTTGTGATTTCTTGACTTCCTTGATCTTTAAGGGATATAATATGGTGGTAGAACACATATGGACCCTCTTGGAACAATTGGAGACCTTTGGAGTGGCTCAGATGGATCCTTGGATTGCTCAGATCACAAACCCTAGATGCAGATGAATTTTAACTGTGCAGATGAAACAAAAATGCAATATGATATGATATGATTAAACTAATGCAAATATGGAAGATCACAAGCCATGGTGTGATATTAGTGAGGGAAAATTTGGGGTGTTTACAGGTACTAGTAACAATGATTACGGACAGCCGCGAACAAATCCACCAGAGTTTGGGCCCCACCTCAATCCTGAAGTCAGTGTTATCAGAGATACCCAAGGAAACACCGGAGGTCGTGCCTTGCAAGAGGACCCTCAAGAAGAACATTTCATAGTGATTGGTGCTGGGGATGAAGCTTATGATCGTCGTCTGGACGAAATAGCGGAGAAGCTGAGATCTTTGGAGTCCCAAAACTCTTTGGGATTTGATGTAATGGACATGGGTCTAGTTGAGGGAGTCAGGATTCCTCACAAGTTCAAACCTCCATATTTTGAGAAGTATAATGGTACCTCCTGTCCTCGTACCCACCTGCAATCTTTTCTGGGGAGATTAAAGGCTTATACCATGGATGAAAAACTATGGGATGTTCTACTTTGAGGATAGCTTGACAGGGGCATCCCGTGAGTGGTATTCTCACCTATCCAGAGCAACTGTCAGAAACTGGAAGGATTTAGCCGAGGCTTTCATACGCCGGTATCAGTACAATTTGGATATGGCACCCAATAGAACCCTCCTGATGGGTATGTCTCAGTCTTCAAGAGAAAGCTTCAAGGAATATGCCTAAAGATGGAGACAGCTTGTTGTTGCCGTCCAGCCTCCTATGTCGGAAAGAGAGATGGCTGACATGTTTATGAACACATTATAGGGGACTTACATTGACAAACTTGCTGCTTTCTCGTCCACCAGCTTTGTTGATGTAGTAATAGCTGGTGAGAAAATTGAGAGTCTGTTGAAGATGGGCAAAATCTCTAACAACGGTGCCAGTTCCAGCAATGCTAGGAAACCTTTCTCAGGAACTCGCAGAACAGGTGAGACCAACTCAGTGCATATGGGCAGAGGTAGGCCTCAATACATGCCGAGATCATTGGCTGCTGTCACCATTCCAGCCCCAGCACCTCAACAAAAGTATCCTCAACAACATCACTTCCCACAACAACAACAGTTCCCCCCCGCAACAGAGGTCCTATAACAACAACAACAACCAACAACAACGTCCGTTTCAACAAAGGACTTCACAAATCAACAAGGTTATCGATCCCATTCTGATGCCCTATGCTGCCTTACTTCCACAATTATTAAAGCTCAATCTGATCGAATTGAGGACTCTGGCTCCACCAGATCCCCAGAATCTCCCAAGAAACTATGACATCAACGCCAGATGTGCCTTCCACTCCAATGCACCTGGCCATACAACAGAGAAGTGCAGAGCTTTACACATGAAGGTTCAGGATTTGATTGATTCTAAGGTAGTCAACTTTGCACCCCCTCCAAGTGTTACCAAGAATCCTATGCCTAGCCATGGTGGGCCTAGGATAAATGCCATTGAGGAGGATCAACTAGTAAGCCTAATTGATAATGTTGCAAGTATTCAAACACCTCTGGCCGAGGTTAAAGCCCAGCTTTTAAATTGCCAAGTGTTCCCGGGTTGTGAAGCCCATTGCAAAGCTTGCAATATTTTTACCAACGGTTGTGCAAATTTGAAAACCGGTATCAACAATCTTATCAAAGAAGGCATTTTACAGATCACTTCAACAGTTCCAGCTCCTACAACATCAAAAACCATTCCTCCTACAACACCAGCACACATCATTTCATCAGATATGACAGATATCACTCCTACAACTTCAACAACAATCATTCCAACAGATTCTTCTACAACATCAACAACCATCCCTTCTTCAACTTCAACGGACATCAGTTCAACAACTCCTTCCACAACAAGAGCAACCATCAATGAAGACATTTCCACAGTTACCATTTACTATGATCTGGTAACAATCCACATTCCATATTCTTTCAACAACTCACATCAATATCTCCATCAGCAACCTTCATCACCTACACCATCTCCCGTCAGACCTCCTGTCACAATCTATTATGAACCTCAGACCGTCTCAACTCCTTCTTCCGCATCAATCAGTCCGGTTACCATCACGATGCCTGGACCAGTTCCATATGATAGCAGCAGTGTCGTACCTTGGCACTATGGCTCAGATTTATATTGCAACGGAAAGAAAGTCACTCTTGACACTTCTACACCACAGATTGATAATGTAGGGGGAGGCGGAGGCTTCACTCGAAGAGGACGTCTCTTTGCCTAACAAATCCCAAGAGTTAATGTTGAAGCAGAAGCTGTTGCCAAGGCTAAAGGCAAGAGTATGGTTCCTGAAGAACCTATTGCCAAGGAAACTCAGAAGACATCCTTTGACCAGGATGTAGACGAGTTCATGAGAATAAACAAGAAGAGTGACTATAAAGTTATGGACCAGCTCCATCAGACACCCTCCAAAATCTCTATTCTATCACTGCTAATGTGTTCTGAAGCTCACAGGAATGCACTTCTCAAAGTCCTGCACGCAGCTTACGTGCCAGAAGAGATTACAGTTAATCAACTAGAACGGTGGTTTCTAATGTCAATACTAGTCATGGACTAGGGTTCACCGATGCTGATCTAACTATGGAGGGTCGTAACCATAACAAGGCTTTGCATATCACCTTGGAGTGTAAAGGTGTTGTTCTTTCTTATGTCTTGGTTGACACTGGGTCCTCACTCAATGTTCTTCCAAAGAAATCCTTGGTCAAGATGGAATATGATGGCCTTGCACTGCGTCCAAGTAACCTGGTTGTGAGAGCCTTTGACGGTTCTAAAAGATCGGTTCTTGGAGAAATTGAGCTGCCTGTGGTAATTGGCCCACAGATCTTCAAAACTATCTTCTACGTGATGGACATTCAGCTTGCCTGCAGCTGTTTGTTGGGTCGACCATGGATTTATGTTGTTGGCGCTGTAACGTCAACCTTTCAGCAGAAGTTAAAATATGAATGGGAGGGCCAAGTTATCATAATTTGTGGGGAGGAGGACATATTCGTCAGTCATCTAGCTACTTACAAGTATATTGATATGGATGGAAAGATCCATGAGACAATGAGCCATGGATTTGAGGCCCTCAATGTCAATGAAGCAACAGCTGAAGTATCTGGAACTTCAATCTCTTCTTACAAGCAAGCTCGGAAGGTTGTTGAAGACGGGAATGCCTAAGGCTTGGGCAAGATGCTGCAAGTTCAGGTCAAGGAAGACAAGTTCGGGTTGGGTTACAAACCCTCCCGACAGGTCCAAGAGGAGGCTGCTGAAGCTCCCAAGTTTATCAGTGGGGGTATGCTGACCCCAGATGCAATCAATAATGTGGAAGACGAGGTTGAAAGCGACTTCAACCTGGAAAGCTGGATTCGTCCAAGAGTCTCAGGCCAGCAAGTCCTCAATTGGTCTTCCCAGGAAATTATAAGGGTTATTGCTGCAGAGTAATTATTATTTCCTATTTAAGCATGCATCAAGTCCTGCATCTTGCCCAAGGTGTCAGGATTCATTTTGTAATAGGGCCATATGTATTTTGTGCAAATGAATGATTAATGAATAATGGAAATCTTTTGCAAACAATCTTTCTCGCTCACTGTCTTTCATTTTT
Source organism: Lathyrus aphaca (assembly GCA_963966055.1). Lineage (NCBI taxonomy): Eukaryota > Viridiplantae > Streptophyta > Magnoliopsida > Fabales > Fabaceae > Lathyrus > Lathyrus aphaca. The sequence continues at coordinate 265,949,989 of OZ014524.1, read as the reverse complement.
GTTATTTTCGCACAAAACAATAAATGGAGATGTTTTTCTTAATAAACTTCATTCACTTTTTCTAAATAAGATAAAATCAATCACTAAAATGAACAAATCTCAACCCTTACAGAGATAGCCTTCCATAATGCACCGACAACGACACTGTTATGACCTCGTATGACTTCGACAATCCTATTAATCAAGCAGATGAAAGGGGTTCATGAAGATTATGACTTGCCTGAAGAGTTAGCCAGGTTGTTGAGACAAGAGGAAAAAGTGATTGCTCCTCATCAGGAGGAGGTTGAGACTGTTAATCTTGGTACCGAGGAAGATGTGAAAGAAGTGAAGATTGGGGCCAGTCTGCAAGCTCCAGTGAAAGAACAACTCATCAGTATACTTCGAGAGTATGTCGATGTCTTTGCTTGGTCCTATCAAGATATGTCAGGTCTGGATACAGACATTGTCATGCACAGGCTGCCATTGAAAGAAGATTGTCTGCCAGTTAAACAGAAGTTGCGTCGTACTTGCCCAGACATGGCCATGAATATCAAAGAGGAAGTACAAAAGCAGTGGGACGCCGGTTTTCTTGCTGTAACTAGTTACTTGTCGTGGGTTTCTAACATTGTACCCGTACCTAAGAAGGATGGCAAGGTGCATATGTGTGTGGATTACCGGGACCTGAACAGAGCTAGCCCGAAGGATGATTTCCCATTACCTCACATTGATGTATTGGTGGATAACATGACTCAGTTCTCGGTATTTTCTTTCACGGATGGATTTTCTGGATATAATCAGATTAAGATGTCACCTGAAGACATGGAGAAGACAACTTTCATCACACCTTGGGGCACATTCTGTTACAAGGTAATATCGTTCGGTCTGAAGAACGCAGGTGCAACATATCAATGGGCTATGGTAACATTATTCCACGATATGATCCATAAGGAAATAGAGTGCTATGTGGATGATATGATTGCCAAGTCCCTTACAGAAGAAGATCATTTGGTGAATCTAGTGAAATTGTTCAAGCGTCTGAGAAAGTATCATTTGAAGTTGAACCCCAACAAGTGCACATTCGGGGTACGTTCCGGTAAACTGCTGGGTTTTATTGTAAGTGAAAAGGGAATCGAGGTTGATCCCGATAAAGTCAAAGCTATTCAGGAAATGCCTACACCTAAGACTGAGAAAGAAGTTCGAGGGTTCTTAGGTAGACTGAACTACATTTCAAGGTTCATATCTCATCTCACTGCAACTTGCGAGCCCTTGTTCAAACTGCTAAGAAAGGAACAAACAGTCAGGTGGAACAATGATTATTAGAGAGCATTTGACAAGATCAAAGAGTATCTGCAAGAACCTCCAATTCTCTTGCTTCCAGTTGAAGGAAGACCTCTAATCATGTACCTGACAGTATTAGAAGAGTCAATGGGGTGTGTGTTGGGCCAGCATGACGAGTCTGGTCAAAAAGAGTATGCAATATACTACCGAAGCAAAACGTTTACCGACTGTGAACAATGTTATTCACTACTCGAGAAAACTTGTTATGCTTTAGCGTGGGATGCTCGCCGACTAAGACAGTATATGTTGACTCATACTACCTTATTGATCTCAAAGATGGACCCAGTCAAGTACATATTTGAGAAGCCAACACTTACCGGAAGGGTTGCAAGATGGCAAATAATCTTGACAGAATATTACATTTAGTACACCTCTCAGAAAGCCATCAAGGACAATGTATTGTCTGACTATCTGGCTGAGTAACCCATTGATGATTACCAGCCTATGAGATTTGACTTCCCTGATGAAGACATCATGTTCTTGAAAGAAAACGATTGTGAAGAGCTTGTTCGCACTGAAGGGCCTGACCCAGAAGAAGCATGGACTATGATGTTTGACAGGGCAGTTAATTGCAACGGTCGTGGAGTGGGTGCAGTTTTATTACACCTAAAGGAGTCCATTTTCCTTTCTCAGCAAAACTCACATTTGCCTGCACTAACAATGAAGCAGAATACGAAGCTTGTATCATGGGTCTTGAGGAAGCCATTGACCTCAGGATCAAAACCTTGAATGTATTCGGAGATTCAGCTTTGGTAATCAACTAGACCAACAGCAAGTGGTACACTCATCAGGAGCATTTGATTCCCTACCGTGACTATACAAGGAGATTCTTAATGCAATATGATTAACCACATTGGGATTACACGAACAACAAGAGATCCGGTCCATGAAAGTGCAAGTACCCAATTAGATTTTTATTCCGAAGTCGGGACACATTTAGGTCTATGTTAAGAAATCGCTGAGTAATTTAAGAAGTAATTACCCTACAAATGAGGCCGGCCACCACCAATTAAGGTGCATAATGTTAGTGCTAATGCATGCGAGATAAACGATATGTAAATCGTTATCCGGACGCGATACCGCACAAAACTAAAGATGAATACCAAATTGAGCCTCACTTATGGTATTCTTCCATCCTTAAGTTCAATCACTCATCTTGGTGGATTCAAGCATGAAAATGTATCACTAATGCAAAGTACCTTAAATGAATTGAATAATCTACTTAAAGGTAGTTTTGAATTAATGAACATTAACTACTCTAATCTACACCCAAAGTTCATTGAAATTAAGGAGAAATCACTCCCAAAAGTGCTTCCCAAGGTAAAAATAAAAAGGAGGAAGAAGAAGAAAGAGGAACCAGAAAGAGCTTGAAACAAGCCAAGAATTCAATTCGGACTTGCGTTAACCAGTTAACGCATATGGTTAACCGGTTAACGCTGAAGCAGCAGCAGAAAATATGCAGAAATTCAGCATTGATCCATTTTCAAAACTCTTTCAAAACATTTATTGATCATGATCTGAATTTGCACGAATTTTAAAACCAAAATACAGTGGAATCCCTGCAATCAAACAACAAATAAAGATCCAAAGGATCTAAAATCAAAGGAACCAAAGATCTATATCTTGAATGGTTGATGGTGAGTATGGGTTTGTGGAAGGAGAGGAATTACCAAAGTCACTTCTTCAAATTGAACCAAACCAAGCTAGATCTACTGCAATTGATGAACAAGAGAATGAAAGGATGAAGGTTTAGCTCAAGTTAATCAAGAATTAAATGTGAATTCTTGACAACTTCAAAATAAAGAAGGTGAGCTTTTGAGAATTTTGGTGTTGGGGGAGTATTTTACAAGAGGTTTGTGGCTATCAAAAGCTTGTAGAAATTTTTGCAAGGTGAATTTGGCTCTCTAAAGCTTGTTTAATGAATGAAATTGTGGTCCTATTTAAAGGCCTTAGGTATGGAAATTTGGTGGAATGGAGCTTGCTTTGATAATTTGAATTTAGGTTTGGTAATTGAAAATTTGGTGGGAAATAGAAAAGAGTGGTGATTAATGAGGGTTTATGGTAGGAAATGATCAAAGTGATGTAGAGAAATCAGAAACTAATGGATCTAGAATATTCCAATTGAATCAATGATCTAAGGGTGCTGAATTTGAATAAAAAAATTCAAATTTCGCACTGGTTAACCGGTTAACGCATATGGTTAACCGGTTAACCAAGCTGAAATTTGAATTTTTTATTCAAACATGGTTGCTTGGTTGTTTCGACCCGATTCTTTTTATGCGTCGAAGAAATGAACACATGAACCTTTGAAATCCTTTGAATGAAACAATTAACTTGGGAAATCCTTGATCAGATAAAAATTTGAATTATTTGCGGATCAACTTCGACTTGTTTCTGTGAAATTTTGCTCGAGCTGCAGGACTTCTATTTTTGGTATTTTCAATGGTTCCTCTTCCTGAAAAAAGGTTAGCAAAAGAAAACAAAATATGTTTTTTTATTAATGATTAATGGTTAGTAAACATAAACAAATAAAGTAATTAAAGACAACAGTGATCCCCTACGAGGCATAAATCTAACCCGAGAAGAACCGTGCAACCAGTGCAATCTTGTTTGTATGCAAGATGCAGATGAAAATGAAAAGAACACTTAGGGAAAATATTAGGGTGTAACACCATGACATCAAATGCTTCTTGGAAACTCAGACATACCCACCTGAGACATCGTCAAATGATAAGAAGACATTAAGAAGGCTAGCTGATAGTTTCTTCCTCATTATTGTTGGTTCTTTGTACAAGCGAAACTTCGACATGGTCTTGCTCAGATGTGTTGACAAGAAGGAAGCAGACCTACTGATGCACGAAGTACACGAAGGTTCTTTCGATACCCATGCCGGAGGACATGCAATGGCAAAGAAGTTATTAAGATCAGGTTACTACTAGATCACGATGGATGCAGATTGTTGTGCCTATGCCAGAAAATGCCACAAATGCCAGATCTACGCAGATAAAGTGCATGTACCTCCGAATCCTTTGAATGTAATGTCTTCACCTTGGCCCTTCGCCATGTGGGCCATTGATATGATTGGAAAGATTGAACTTACTGCTTTAAATGGTCACAGATTCATCCTGGTAGCCATTGATTACTTCACCAAATGGGTTGAAGCAGCTTCGTATGCAAATGTCACCAGACAAGTGGTAGCTAGATTTCTGAAAAGAGATATCATCTGTCGATATGGAGTTCCCGAGCGAATCATTACTGACAATGGTTCCAATTTAAACAACAAGATGATGGCTGAGTTATGTCGGGACTTCAGAATTCAACATCACAACTCTTCTCCTTACAGGCCAAAGATGAACGGCGCCGTTGAGGAAGCCAACAAGAATATCAAGAAGATTGTGCAAAAGATGGTGGTCACCTACAAAGACTGGCACAAAATGCTACCATTTGCCTTGCATGGGTACCGAACCTCTATCAGAACATATACTGGGGCAACACCTTATCAGCTTGTGTATGGTATGGAAGCAGTCCTACCTGTTGAAGTTGAATTACCCTCCTTACGGGTAATGATGGATGTGAAACTGGATAAAGCAGAATGGGTCAGATCCCGATACAATCAACTGAGCCTGATTGAAGAGAAAATATTAGCAGCTATTTGTCATAGGAAGTTATATCAGAAGCGAATGAAGAAAGCCTTCGATCAGAAAGTCAGACCTCGGGAATACCAAGTGGGAGAGCTGGTGCTGAAGAGACTTCTTCCTCCTCATACAGACCACAGGGGCAAATAGACGCCAAACTACGAAGGCCCATTCATAGTAAAGAAAGTTTTCTCTGGTGGGGCACTGATGCTCACTACTATGGATGGCGAGGACTTCCTATCTCCTGTGAATTCAAATGCAGTTAAAAATACTTCACATAAAATGACCCATTGGACATAAAAATAGAATGTAAGTCCAGGAAAAAAATAGGGCATCCCGGCGAGTCAAGAACAGAATAAAAGACTCAGGCAAAAATAAGGGAAAATTAAGAAAAAAATGTACACCTTCTGAGTTGAAAATCCACATCGGACTGCTCAGGCAAAAATGGGTATCCCGGTGGATTGAAAACCCGAAAGGGCGATCCACGCAAAATCAGGGGAAAAGCGAACAATTGCATTCTGAATTCTTCTGTATCACTCACAACATGGCAAGCTTCGAAAGGATAAAGCGTCGGTCAGATTCAACCTTCTTCAGAAAGAAAGATAAGAAGAACGTCAAGGTCATACATGTCATAGCAAAGGAAGCTCACTGGAGCATCATCTTCAACATTGCCAACACTTTTATTTTCTCAATTTACAACAATCTCCTCCTTTCAGGGGATTCACTTCTTTGACTATACTTGCCTATTTAGGGCACACAAATCAATAAAATTAGAATATTCAGTCACATTTTGTTTTTAACTTTTGTTTCTGTTTGCAAAATGTCCAGAGTTCGTAATACAACATTTGCATGAAAACATATAGGCCATTTTCAACAAATGCTTGCAGGAAATATGTTGCTCTCAGGCAAATCTAACTCCTATGGCAGAATTTGGTTGAGGATACCTCGGGATAATTGTGCGTTGTTTTTTACAGGTTGCAGGTACTCAAGGCAGACAATCTTTCACAGCATGGGGCATATCAAGCATTATTCCCCAGCCAAGTCCGCAATCACCTCATCAACAGGGTTACTTGACAAGATTTTCCCCCCCCCACGAAGCTGTCATCCCCTCAAAGGATCCTTCAAAGAACTCATCGAATCCCTAGCGCACCGTTTGGACGAAGGAGTGGCAACAGATTACTTCTCAGAAGTTATCTCCTCCCCAAGCAGGATCTCCCGAGCAATGCCTGACGGCTTTTCCCCAGCAAAGTAGCCAGGAACTTTCTATTCCCCGTCAGAGTTGCCATTTTCTCCCCAATAGAGCAATGCCTGAAATACATCCCCAGCGGAGTTGCTGAAACTTCCTCATCCCCAACGGAGTTCTCCCTCCGGATAGATCGCCCAGAGATCTTTCTCCCCGCAGGATCCGGATGTCGGATTGGTTCTCTCTTTTGCATAATCATAGCATTCGCATCATTTTTCCCAAAATAAGCGTAACATTCCGTCTAATACGGAGCATTACGGCAAAAATCAAACATTTGCATAATCATAAGCCAGGTTCGAGCCAGTCACCTGCAAAGATCAAGATCACTTCATCAGCAATATATAAAACTCATATCCCCTGCAGACAAAAGCTAAAACATCCCTTTTGCACTCTCAAATACAGATGCCTATTCATATTTATAAATGCTCTTTTCGACACTCGTCTGTGTCATACGTCCCCAGCAAGTCAAAACACTCGGTCGTGTCTTGCACATATTTCCCCAGCAGATCAATACTTGTACATACTTATACAGAAGTCTTCGATACCCGTCCATATCTTGTATATATCACTTCTCAGTAGATCAAACACTCGTCCGTGTTCCTTGCTTAACCGATTGATACTCGTCCGTATCATCATCCTTAAACATGTGTCAGCATTTGTGTATAGCCTTATTTCATGGGGCACTTACATTCATTCCATCTTGGAATAGTGTGGGCTTGTCTAGCATGATGTACAAGTCTTATCAAGGGGTTGTTTCACAAAGAAAACATAAAAGATACTTCTTTACAAAAGCAACAAAAACACTTAATAAAGTTCAACAAGCTAGTGAACTTAAAACCTAATCCTTGGAAACAAGTCTTGGATAAATTATCCTTGCTTGGTGTTCTTGTTCTATTATTCCATCTTGGAATATAGTAGCAAGTAAACATTCCATGGAAAAGAGTTTGAATTCACTTCCTTGTGCCAAATTCATGCAAAACTCTTAAAAGGCAAAAACAAACAATAAGCGACTATCCTGCGGGAACTTCTCTTTCTCATCTCATTCATTCTGAACGCGAACTTGCGACGTCTTGTCTCGCATGCAAGACGGTAAATGCACTCGTACCAGATGAGCCTGCGACGACTTGTCTCGCATGCATAGACATACGCAGTTCCAGACATAAAAAACACAAACTAAAAGTTCCCGCCTTAGTTAGGCGAACTACGTCGACTCTCATCCTCATTTTCCCGATGAGGTACGTAGGCAGTGGGGTAGGGCCCATTCGAGCACTGTTGCACCCCAAAATTTGCCCTCACCTAGACAAGACATTGTGTACTAAGGTGTCTCAAGAGGTTCACAAGGTTCACAAGGTTCACAAGGTTCACAAGGTATCTCAAGAGGTTCACAAGGTTCACAATTAGTCAGAAAGTTTGACAATTCCCTCAAACAATGCATCCTCCTAAACAATGCATCTTAAACTAGGGTTTTGGATTTCATCAGGCTAAATGGACTCCCAAGGCTTCAAGTGAGCTTCATAGCATCCTATATGTCTTCAAGAATCCCTATGTCAAGTTTCAAGGCTTTCCCAAAAAGTTTGCTCAGTCAGCTGATCAGATATGCAAAATATCAATCAAAGTAGTTAAAAAGTCAAACTGAGGTCAACTATGGTCAAACCAAAGTCAAATTTCATTATTTTATGCCAACATCAAGTTTATAAAGTAAAATTCATCATTTGATCAAGGGTTGATCATGATTCATCAAGGATGTTTCAGATCATCAAGAATCAGGAGTTTCTAAATTAGGGTTTTCATAGGAAAAGTCAACTGAACTTTGACCAGCCATAACTTTCACATGCTTCATCAAACATTTCCCATACAAATCTTATTTTGAAGGAAATTGAATTCTCTACAACTTTGTGTTTCACAAGCCAAGCCCAAATATGCTTCATTTGGAAGGTATGAGCTAAGACATTATAGGTCATTTTAAAAGTCAACAAAAAGTCAACATCTTCCAAAGGGCATAACTTGAGAATGGTAAAAGATATGGACATGAGACCAAAAAGGTTGGTTAGAGGACTCTCTAAGCTTTCCAAAATGTCCAAGAACACCTTCATAGCCTTAAAATTGAGGGATTTGTGCCTTTGCAAAGTTGGGAAATTTTTGGGAGGTTTGTGAAGCAAATGAAGTCTCAAAACCAATTTTTGCCAAATGGTCCTACCAAATTCCAATCCAATCTCAAGGATAAGGCCATGCACGTCCCATTGACTATTTTTCCATATTTTTATGTTTTATATTTTATTATTTTGGATTTTATTTAATAAAATTCAATTTAAATGAAAATAAAATATAAAAGGTCAATCCAAAAATCTGATTTTTGTTCTAGAAATTCTTAAAGGACAATTAAAGATGATTGAGATCATATCAAATCATATCAACCAAAAATAATAAGGAGATATCAAGTTTTTTCAATATTTTTGATCATATCTTTCCACATGATGAAGTTATCCAAAAGTCCAAAGTGGGATTTGATTTTTTTGACCTAATTAGGTCCTATTATATATGTACAACATAAAGGAATGCTGGGGACACGAAAATTGGAGGCCAAGAACACCAAAGCAACTTCAAAAAATCTCAAGAAAAGTCACATTCAGATTCTTTGTTAAAGGCCATCTCAAAGCGTTTTTAAGGTTGAAACATGTTCATTGAACATCCTTGAGCCAATCCTGATCATTCATTGCATTCAGAACTCCATGAATCACATGAACTGAATCAATATTTTCTTGAATTTTCAAATTTTCGATTCCATCAATTCATGAGATATAAACTGTTTTTGGCCATTGAAATTTGTTTATTAACGTGTCTGGATTGTTTTTATATGCTTTGATTGAAGTTTCAGTGCAGATTAAAGAAGATGCCATAGCAAGGGTTCATCCCTTTGGTTTGGGGTTTTTCGATTTAAGCCATATAAACCCTTTTTATAGACATATTTGAAACCTATGAATCATGGGTGTTTGAATGGTACCATTATTGATAAACAATTTTGTGTGTTATGATGTTTCTTTGAAATATAGGAAAACCTACGAAATTCTGTTTGCAGGAAATTTCGCAGGAAATATTGAAGGAAAATTCGCAGGAAATTTGAGGAAGAAGATGAGGTCTGCGCGCGAAATTCTGATTTCAGATTCTAGTTTTAATATTTAATCAATTGTGTGTGTATTATATCACAAACGCGCAGGTGGCCCAGTGGCTTTTGGTGTACGCCTGTGGACTTCAGGACCTGGGTTCGATCCCTAGGTTCTTTCTTTTTTATTCATTAATTTTCTTGTTTTTCAGGTTTATGATATAAGGGCTTGGGTTCATTCCATATCAACTAAGCTTGCGCAGCCCAATGGAACCCCATCAAACTGGTAATGGGGAGGTCCTGGGTTCAAATCCAGGCCTCCCCCATTTTTTTTAGAACTTGTTTTGTTATTTTATTTTTTAATTGTTTTAATTATATATTATCTAATTTATTTATTTATTTTATATTAAAATTAAAAACTCAATTTAAAAGGTTAATCAAATTTATATTTTTATAAATATCATAATATATTTTTGTATATAATTTTATTATTCATAATTTGTAAATAATTTATTTAAGTTTTAATTAACTATTTAAACCTAAAACATAACCCTAATTTTTCTTAAATAAAAATGTAAACCCTAATTTCTAAAAAACCCTAATTTTTATTAACCCTAATTTTTATTAACCTTAATATTTAATTTAATTTTGTTATAAACTATAATTAAATAATTAATCTTTTTTTTTGTTATAAGTAATCATTATTTGTTTATTATTATTATAATTGTTATAATTTCTTCTAAATATTTTCTAAATGTTTATTCAACTTAAAAATAATATTTTCTCTTAAATTTTTATTTTTACTAACCCTTTTATTATTATTATTTCGTTATTACTAACATTTAAGTTATTGCTTATTTATTTTCTATTTTATCGTTATTATTATTTTTTCCGATTATATTGTAACTATCCCAAAGCTTTGTAATGGTTTAGGTTTATATTTTTGCTTTATTTTTATTGTAAATATATTAACTGTGTGGTTAGTAACTATAGGGTGTGCATAACATGTTTGTGATTAAAATTGACTTAGAATAACTAATTTAAAAAGATAAATATTTGAACATGAACACTCACACACGTAAGTCGATCTTTGATCGCCATCTTGCACTTTCTAGGGTTACCTCTCATGTTGCCTATTTCTAAGGTCAAGTAAGGTGTCTTAAGCAAAGTCCCTTCATAAATATCATCAAGTCCCTTCAGTTTATAAGATCAAGTCCTTTCGAGGTTGCCTACGATAAATGATCTTGTCCCTTCGAATAAAAGATGATAAGTCCCTACGAATTACTAAAGATACCTTACAGTTGCTTATATTCAGATGTCCCTACACATGTCCCTTCTCACATCCAAGGTAATGACTACCTATTCCTTAATAATAGGGATAGTCTTACCATTGAAAGAACATAAGAACAGTAAAGACTTAATATAAGGTAGGTTCCTCTTAATTACTTGCTCACACATTTCAAAATACATTTTACACTTCACATTTCAAAATACATTTTACACTTCACATTTCAAACAAATTTTCAAAACAAAGTCTTTATATACATCCATACGAGGATCATTATAAAGTACTTAGAAAATTTCTAATCACACACTACACCTTTCTCAAAACAATTTAAAGTGAGCTAAGTAACTAAGAGCCCATGGATAACCATGGATATAAAGGGTGCTAACACCTTCCCTTTGTATAACCTACCCCCCGAACTCAAAATCTTTTTAAGGTCTTTCCTGTTCTTTTATGTCCTTTCCTTTTGGATAAAATAAAAGTCGGTGGCGACTCTTGCTATCCGCAACAATTAACTAAAGTCAGTTCTCCCACCGTGTTACAGAACTGGTGACTCTGCCAGGGAATTAATAAAAGAGGGGTACCCTTAGAAATTAGATCACTTTAAATTTGTTTGCCTTGTTTTCTTTATAATACTTGTTAGGCTCTTATGTGTGAAAGATCCTAACCCAGATCTAGTGTACCTTAGGTAAATGGCAATAGACCAAGGAAACTGTACAGCGTATACCGATATGGTTGATCTGGTGGCCATAGTTAGTGTGACTTCTTGGTTGGTGCTTATGTTCCTTAAGTAAAGTTGAGGATAATATGAGGCTGCCATATGTTGTCAATGCACTAACTGACTTTTAGAACCCTAGTCATCCCATCTTGGCCTTTAGAAAAGTAGTGAGATAGCCGGCTTTGGTGAAGAATAAAGTTGGTTGATACTCGACACTACGCTCATTGAGATCCTAAGCTTGGAGGGTTTTGGTTGGCAAGTAAGTTTCCTACTAAACAACCACCCTTGTGAAGGATCAATGATATTGAGATCCCTTAGAACCTGGTTACTTTATTGGACAGGATGAACCATCTAAACTTCAGGGGAGGGTATTTACCTTTAAACCTCATGCAAGCCTTCAAACCTAGGGCTATGGTGTGACTTGTTTGTGTATGCCACATGTTTTTGATTGAGCATAACATCATCATGCATCATAAGCATAGCATTTTCACTAACCATTTCAAGGACCAAAGGATTTATCTTTGTTCTTTGTTGCAGGTCATGGATTCTTCCCGTAGGAATACTATTCCGAATCAACTTTGTAAGGATACCTTCTAAGCTTAAAGAATTGGTCTCTCAAGTTTCTGAAAACTCCCAATTCATCAAGAAGCATGGTCACCTACTGGATCTAGTCACTTCAGGGTTCAATGAAGACATGATGAGTGTTCTGTTTCAGTTCTTTGATCCTAAACATCATTGCTTCACATTCCCCGATTATCAGCTGGTTCCTACAATGGAAGAATTCTCCAAACTATTGGGTATACCTATCCTTGATCAGAGACCCTTCACAGGCTTGGAAAAAGAGCCTAAACCTGAAGTCATTGCTGCAGCCCTACATCTGAAGAAATCAGACATTGTCTTAGAAACAAGAAGTGGAGTTAATGGTATTCTTGCCAAGGTATTAATGGAGAAAGCTCAAGTGTTCCTGAATGATTTCTAGGAGATCTTAGCCCTATTGATCTAGGGCTTAGTGTTGTTCCCTAATCCATACCAGTTCATAGACGTACATGCCATCAACATATTTCTGACTCGCAACGTAATGCCTACATTACTTGGAGACATGTTACACTCTCTTCATACCCGTACTACGAAGGCACGAGGAACTCTGATGTGCTGCATACCTCTATTATCTAGGTGGTTTATTTCTCACCTTCCTCGATCAGGGATGAAGAATTAACAAGGGTTAAGGTGGTCTAAGAGAATTATGTCACTTTCACATTCAGATATTCATTAGTCTTCTAGATCTATGGAAAATGTTACTATCATTGACCGTTGTGGGGAATTCCCTAATGTGCCACTCCTTGGCATAAAAGGGGGCATTACCTACAATCTTTCCTTAGCTCTACGTCATTTTGGTTATGCTCGGAGTGATATTCCTCATGACATGCTTATTCCGGGTATCGTGTTCGACTACGACAACGATCTACAAGGTTACCGTCAAAGGTTCATACGAGCATGGGGTAAAGTGAACATGGTTGACAGCAAGACTCTGGAACCCAAGTACACTATTCCTATGGAACCTTATCTCAGATGGGTGCGATCTTGTGCTCAGACTCTTATGATGCCATATCATGCCATCCTGCCAGTTACCATGGAGCCTGTTGCTGAAGGAGATACTTCATATATCATTCTTCATCCAGACATGCCCACTGACATGGAGGAGTTACAAAGGTCCTGGATCCAGTTGAAGGAGCAAAGGGATACTTTTGAGACTCATTTCAAAGCTAGTCAAGAAAGAATCCTGGAGTTAACAAAACAACTTCACGAGGAGCGGAATCTCAACTCATACCTCAACATAAAGAGGAAACGTCCATGGGAAACTTAAAACCCCATTTTTGTATTTATTTCATTTTTGTTGTAAGCCTAAGGGGCAAACTAGTTTGTTGATTACTAATAAAAGTTTACTTTTTGGTTGTTTAAACAAATTTAAAACTTGTGGTCCTTGAAAACATTGCATATGCATTAACATACCATATCATTGCATAACGGGTTTCTTATGAACAAGTATCTTATCTTCTCGCTGTTTATTTCAGCAGAAATGGATCTTGAACAGACTGTCAAAGATCTCCAGGCTCAGAATGCACAATTCCAAGAATTGATTCTGAACTTGTCCAAGGGACAAGATGAGCTGAAGACACTGCTGGCTAAGAAGAAGAAGAAGAAGACTAGAAGATCAGGAGGCCTAATCAATCTGGGAAGAAGATTCAGAGGTCCTATCAAGACAAAGGAACAGATTGAGGATTCTGAGTCTGAAAATTCTGAGAAAGAGGGAGGTAGTCTCCATGATACTGTGGGAGATTCTGATTCTGAGGCAAATTATTATCATGATCCTGCTAGCAAAGAGAAGTACAAGATGCTGGTAGATAGAATGAATGCTATGGAACTGCAAAAATCTTCTGGGCTTGATTTTGAAGATCTGAGTTTAGTGTCTGGAGTGGTTATACCTATTGGTTTCAAGGTTCCTGTTTTTGTAGTGTATGATGGTGTCTCATGTCCCAAGCTGCATTTAAGATCCTATGTCCGGAGGATTCAACCACATACTGCTGATAAGAAGTTATGGATTCACTTCTTCCAAGAGAGCTTGTCTGGAGCTCAATTGGAATGGTACTACCAACTGGAAAGTGTCAATATTCGTGATTGGAATGATCTTGCGGAGGCCTTCTATAGGCAATACCAATATAATGCTGATTTAGCACCTACCCACATGCAGCTCCAAAGCATGTCAATGGGTGCTAAGGAGAGTTTCAAGGAGTATGCCCAGAAATGGAGAGACCTGGCTGGTAGAGTTCAACCTCCTCTGACTGACAGGGAGCTAGTGGATATGTTTATAAGTATGCCGAATGGTCCTTTCTATAGTCACCTCATTGGAAGCTTGTCATTTGGTTTCACCGAGCTGATAATGACAGGAGAATGTGTGGAGAGTGGTATAAGAAGTGGTAAGATACAAGTGGGTGTCTCTTCATCAAGCACTGCTAAGAAGCCCCCTAGTGGAAATAAGGAGTCTAATGTTGTGTATGGTCAACATAGTCGTAACAGGAGTCACCAATCTGTGGGAGCAGTTCACATTTCCAATCCTACTCCTGCAGCACCAGAGCCACCACAAAACAATCAACAGAAGCCTAGAAGACAATTCACCAAGATTAACATGTCACTGGCCCAAGCCTTGCAACACATGTTGAAAGGGGAACTCATTACTTTGAAGGACCCTCCTCAGAATCCTAATACTTCCTCTCCTCGATACAATCCTAATGCAAGGTGTGCCTATCATTCTAATAGTCCGGGACATGACACCAACAACTGCTGGGTGTTGAAAAACAAGATTCAAGATATGATTGAAGCTGGGGAAATTGAATTTGACCCTCCTGGGACTCCAAATGTGATCACTGCTCCCATGCCCAATCATGAGAAGACTGTTAATGCTGTTGATGAAGTTTCATATGTTTCCTCAGTTGCAGATGTGACTACTCCCTTATCCATTATCAAGAAGAAACGGGTGCAGGCTGGATTCTTTCCAGGTTGCAACAAAGACTGTTTTTATTGTGCCTATAAACCTGATAGCTGCTGGAAGTTGAAGGATGGTATCCAACGCCTCATGGACAATTACACTATATTGTTTGAGAGAACTCTTTCTGTGGAAAGTATGTGTGAACATCTGACTCGAAGTACGAAGCTTGAAGATGCAGCTATGGTTGATAAAGTGCCAGTGAAGATTACCTCCAAAGGCCCTGTCAGGATCACCTCTAAGGGTCCTGTCAGGATTACTGCTGAAGGCCCTGTGAAGACTGTTGCTGAAGCTAGGGTGGTTCCCATAATTATTACCACTCCTGGCCCTGTTCCTTATACTTCTGATAAAGCTATACCCTGGAATTACGGTTCTGATGTTTATATCCATGGCGTTAAACAGGAACCTTTGACTGATACACCTGTTACTGATGATAATATTGATGTTGATAATATTGCTGGATCTAGTAAGATCACCAGAAGTGGAAGAATTTTCTCTCCTCAGGCTACCTCCAAAGGTGCAGTTACTCCAACTACTACCTCCAATTCTGGGCCAAGTACTGATGCTCGGGGCAAAGGTCCTGTGGTTGAACCTGTGCAACCTGAGGCACCGACTGCTGAAAATCTTTCTAAATAGATGGAAGAAGTGCTGAAGATAATTCGCAAGAGTGATTATGATATTGTTGACCAGTTGGGCCATACTCCCTCCAAAATCTCCATGTTATCTTTGTTGCTGTGTTCTGAGGCTCATGCTAAAGCCTTAATCAAGTTCTTGAAGACTGCTCATGTGCCAAATGAGATTTCTGTGGATCAATTTGAGAATTGTGTTGCACATCTGACTTATGATAATGGGTTAGGCTTTTCTGATGCTGACTTGACTCCTGCCAAGAGAAACCATAACAGAGCTTTGCATATCTCCATTGAATGTAGGGGCACCACCTTGTCTCATGTGCTGGTGGACAATGGTTCTTCATTAAATGTGCTCCCCAAAGAGGTTCTTGACAAGCTCAGTCCTGAAGATGTTGTGTTAAGACCAAGTAATGTAGTGGTGAGGGCCTTTGATGGCTCAAGAAGAGTGGTACATGGAGAAGTAGATCTCCCGATCAAAGTAGGCTCTCAAGTCTTCGACTCTACTTTCTATGTAATGGATATTCGTCCTGCGTACTCTTGTTTGCTTCGGCGCCCCTGGATCCATGGGGCAGGTGCTGTGACTTCCACTTTACATCAGAAGTTGAAATATCCGGTGAAAGGCAAGATTGTCACTATTTATGGTGAAGAAAAATACATGGTCAGTCATGTGAATACTTTTAAATATGTTGAGATGGAGGGTGAATTTGTTGAGACTCCTTGCCAGACATTTGAAGTAGTTCCTTGGGTCGTTCCTACTACTGAAGCTCCCCCTGTTGTTAAAAAAGTTCATGTGGTTACTAGAGTACCTCCTACAATGGCCTCCCTCAAAGATGCTAGAGTTGTGGTTGAAGAAGGTGGTTGTATTATTTGGGGTCAGCTTCCTGACATCCCTTATAAGTCTGACAAATTTGGTTTGGGTTTCACTGCAGAATCCCAGAAGGCTGTTCGCCGTGCTCGTGCTGTTCGTATCACCAATCAAGGGGTCATGAGAGATCAAATTAATGTTGTGGGTGACTATAGTGAAGTCTACAACCTGGATGATTGGATCTTTCCTACCATGGGTGATGGGCTCAACAATTGGAAGACCGAAGAAGTTATTCCTATCTCCTTTAGTTAAGAGTAAATACTATTACTGTGTTTTTATTTTTAAGTTTGTAATTTCGAACAATTAAACTTTTAAGCCTTGTGTCTTGCCCGGGGAACAATGGTATGCTTATTACGGGATGTCATTTCATTTGCATACTTCATTCAATAAAAATCAATGGACGTTTCGTTTTCGTAAATATTGTGCTCCTTGTCTTTATTTTATTTTTTATTTTTTGTTTTATCAGCTATGTGTTCTTACACACACCCACATCACTAAAATGCAGATCCTCATCCACTCTGGATCCTGTTGATAACAGTTCTACTATTGCCAATTATAATTTCGAGAATCCGATCTATCAAGCTGAAGATGGAAAGGAGGAAGATTGTGAAGTACCTGTAGAGCTTACTAGGTTGTTACAACAAGAAGAGAAAGATATACAGCTACATGAAGAGCCAATCGAAGTTGTGAATCTGGGAACTGAAGAAAATAGGAAAGAGGTCAAGATAGGGGCTGAACTAGAAGATGGTGTTAAGAGCAGACTAATTCAGATGTTATGTGATTATGTGGAGATCTTTGCTTGGTCATATGAAGATATGCCAAGGTTGGATACAGACATTGTGGTTCACCATTTACCAGTAAAAGAAGATTGTCGTCCAAAGAAACAGAAGGTTCGTCGCATGCGTCCCAAAATGTCAGAAAAGGTTAAAGCAGAAGTGATGAAGCAGTTTGATGCAGGGTTCTTAGTTGTGACTTCTTATCCTTAATGGGTTGCAAATGTGGTACCGGTACCTAAGAAAGATGGTAAGGTACGTATGTGTGTAGACTACAGAGATCTGAATAAGGCCAGCCCTAAAGATGACTTTCCACTTCCTCATATTGATGTTCTGGTAGACAATACTGCTCAGCATAAGGTATTCTCTTTCATGGATGGTTTCTCTGGTTACAATCAAATCAAAATGGCACCTGAAGATATGGAGAAGACTACGTTTGTTACACAGTGGGGCACCTTTTGTTATAAAGTGATGCCATTTGGTTTGAAGAACGCCAGGGCAACATATCAGCGTGCTATGGTGGCTTTGTTTCACGATATGATTCATCATGAGATAGAGGTATATATGGATGATATGATAGCCAGGTCCCAGAATGAAGAACAACACCTTGATCATCTGCATAAGCTGTTTGAAAGGTTGAAGAAATACAAGTTGAGATTGAATCCAAATAAGTGTACTTTTGGAGTTAGATCTGGTAAACTCCTGGGTTTCATTGTCAGTGGAAGAGGTATTGAAGTAGACCCTGCAAAAGTAAAAGCTATACAAGAGATGCCAGTTCCCCGTACTAAAAAGGAAGTTAGAGGATTCTTGGGACGACTGAATTACATTGCAAGATTTATTTCCCAGTTAACTGCTACCTGTGAGCCAATCTTCAAGTTATTAAAGAAAGATCAGGTGATGGAATGGAATGACGAGTGCCAGACAGCCTTTGATGACATCAAGAGATATCTGTTGGAACCTCCAATTTTGATGCCACCAGTTGATGGAAGACCCTTGATTATGTACTTAACAATATTAGACAACTCAATGGGGTGTGTGTTGGGGCAACATGACGAGTCTGGTCGAAAAGAGCAGGCAATCTACTACCTTAGCAAAAAGTTTACCAACTGTGAAACAAGATACTCACTGCTCGAGAAAACTTGCTGCGCTTTGGCATGGGCTGCTCGCCGACTAAGACAGTATATGTTGACTCATACTACCTTGTTGATTTCAAAGATGGATCCAATCAAGTACATATTCGAGAAACCTGCTCTCTCCGGACGCATAGCAAGATGGAAAATGATCTTAACAGAATATGATATACAATACACTACTCAAAAGGCCATTAAAGGAAGTGTTATAGCTGATCATTTGCCTCATCAAGCAGTGGATGATTATTAGTCAATGAGTTTTGTGTTCCCTGATGAATACATTATGATTATTACCAAAGAACCTGGACAATATGACGGACCTGAACAAGGATCCCGATGGACTATGGTTTTTGATGGAGCTTCTAATGCACTTGGTAATGGTGTTGGTGTTGTGATCATTTCCCCTAAAGGTTGTCATACCCCGATTACTGCAAGACTTTGTTTCTATTGTACCAATAACATGGCTGAGTATGAGGCATGTATCATGGGTGTCAAAGCTGCCATTGAGATGAAGATTCAGTTCCTGGACGTATATGGAGATTCAGCCCTGGTAATCAGTCAGATTAAAGGAGATTGGGATACCAAGCATGAAAATCTCATTCCTTACAGAGAGCATGTGTTGTCTTTGATCCCAAATTTTGAAGAGATTACATTTGGACATATTCCACGAGGAGAGAATCAGTTGGCAGATGCACTAGCCACCATGGCATCTATGTTTGAGATTAGCTGGAATGATGAAGCTCCCAAGATCACTATTGACAGATTTGAGAAGCCTGCATACTGCAATGAGATTGACACTGAAGGAGGAGAGGGAAAACCTTGGTTCTATGAAGTAAAAAAGATATCTTGAAGCTCAGGAGTTCCCTGAAGGGGCATCTGTCAAAGATAAGAAGTTTCTGAGGAGGTTTTCTGCTAAGTTCCTTTTGAGTAATGGAATTTTGTACAAGCGCAATCATGATTCAAATTTGCTTCGTTGTGTGGATAAGAAAGAAGCAACAAAGATTATGGAAGACATGCATGATGGGATCTTTGGCACTCATTCTAGTGGTCATACCATGGCAAAGAAGATATTGAGAGCAGGTTACTATTGGTCTACTATGGAAGCTGACTGCTATCAACATTCAAAAACATGTCACAAGTGTCAAATCTATGCTGATAAAGTGCATATACCTCCAGCTCCATTGAATGTGTTGACTGCGCCTTGGCCTTTTTCCATGTGGGGCATTGATATGATTGGTGAGATCAAGCCTACTGCTTCTAATGGGCATCGTTTCATCCTGGTTGCTATTGATTACTTTACAAAGTGGGTGGAGGCAGCTTCATTTGCATCTGTTACTAAGAATGTGGTGGCTCGATTCATTAAGAATAATCTCATATGTAGGTATGGCATCCCTGAAAGGATTATCACAGACAATGGCTCTAATCTGAACAACACCATGATTACTGATCTTTGCACGCAGTTCAAGATTAAGCATCACAACTCTTCTCCATATCGTCCGAAAATGAATGGGGCAGTAGAAGCTGCTAATAAGAACATCAAGAAGATTCTACAGAAGATGACTGTTACTTACAAAGATTGGCACGAGATGTTACCATTTGCTCTGCATGGTTATCGTACTACAATACGTACTTCAACAGGGGCAACCCCATTCTCCTTAGTCTATGGTATGGAAGTAGTTCTGCCCATTGAAGTTCAGATTCCCTCCTTAAGAATCATGAAGGATGCAGGCTTGGATGAAGATGAGTGGATTCAGACTCGACTTGACCAGATAAATTTGATTGATGAGAAAAGGCTGGCAGCTGTTTGTCACGGTCAGATGTACTAGAAACGGATGATCAAAGCTTTTAATAAGAAGGTTAAGCAAAAGGTATATCAGGCTGGTGACTTGGTAATCAATCGTATCATACTACCACAGGGGGATCCTAGGGGCAAGTGGACTCCTACATATGAAGGACCATTTGTAGTCAAGAGGGTATTCTTAGGAGGTGCCTTGATGCTTACTACCATGGATGGTGAAGACTTCCCACAGCCTGTGAACGCATACATAGTTAAAAAATACTACGCATAAACAGAGACCCGCTAGGTTGACTGGCCTAGCCAAAAATAAAGGCATCCCGACGAACCAAAAGGGTTCGGGAAAAAATTAGGGATATATATATATAAAATGTACACCCGGCAAGTCGAAAACCTGAAAGGGCGACTTGGGCAAAAAAGGGTATCCCGGTGGATTGAAAACCTGAAAGGGCAATCCAGGCAAAAGTTAGGGATTACAGCGTATGACTATGTTTCGTTTGGATCACTCATGTAACTTCAACTGGTGGTGCTACCTAACTCAAGTTCAAACAGATAAAAGATCAATCCAATCGTTTCCGTCTCAACAGCAGAAGATGAGATGCTTGAAGATAATGGCAATAGTGGAACTGAAACTCAATAGGATTATTTCTCACATAGCTGTTTTCTTTGTTTTGTAAAATGTTTTACGACGAATTCCTCTTACTAGGATTTCTGTCTCCTTGTACAGACTTGCCTGTGTATAGGCCACTTTATAATATAAATAAAATCTCGTCTTTGAATCCAGATTTACTTTTACCCTGTTTACCTAAACGAAAACGTCCATTGGTTGCATTTGAATGTATGTATGCTTTTGAATATGATTGATGTTTACCAGAAATACATAAAATGCAGTAATAGTATTTACTAAGGATGAGCGAGGGTAGGAATGCAACGAAGCTTCTCCGATTCATCCCCACAAGACAACTACAAATCCCCAGCAGAGCAAATCTATCTTTATAGATACTTCGAGTTACATCTCCCCTTGAATTTATGTGCATCTCTTTTATCCTCAGTCAGGATACTCGGGAATTTATTCCTTCAATAGAAGTGCGACGAACGAAGACGGGAGGTTATAAATACTATACTATCAAACAAGACGGGAACAAGGTCCTCATATTCTTCAGCAACGAATCGAGATTTATTTTCCCTAGCCAGCAGTTGTTATACAAGGATATCCAGACGTTTCTAGTAACATGATTCATACATACATCACTTACATCATACCATAGCATATCCACAATACATATAACATTTACTTAAATACATCATGCCATACATGCATACATATTGCATAAACTAACCCTTTCTTTGCAGGATAGTTATATGCAGATAAAACACTATCAACAATTCACAGCAGTTCAGAGACGATCTATACGAAGATCTAGTGCTGATACTTAATTCAGGGATAATCGCTACGAAGATTCATTTCTGATGATCAATACTCAAGTTGTCCTTGGAGGGGTAAATGGTCTATACGAAGATTTATTACCTAATCCAGGATATTTCCAGAAGAGATAATCGTTACGAAGATTTATTTCTACTGGTCTATTTAACAACTCAAAACAGTTCAGAGACGATCTATACAAAGGTCTAGTGCTGATACTTAATTCAGAAAAAGATCTCCACGAAGATTTGGCTCTGATACTTAAATTAAAGTATGTTCTTAGATATGGTTCAGAGACGATCTATACGAAGATCTAAGCCCTGACACTTAATGAAAGATATTCTTTTTCCCCAGAGATAATGCAGAGACGATCTATACGAAGATCTAGTGCTAGCATTCAACTCAAACCATGTTGCATAAACGATTCAGAGACGGCCTATACGAAGACCTAGTACTGATATCCAGTATCAACATAAAGATGTTATTACCTCCTGATATTATGGATGGCATCTATAAGCCCATCTCCAGTTCCAAGTGGCATCTTCAAGCCCACTCAAGCAAATACAACCAATCATCAGTGTTACTTTACGCACCAGAGAGTGCAAATTTTTGGGCTTTTGTGTTCAATCCCCTTCAACTTTCTAGGGCACGAATGGCACATATGCCAATCTAACCCCTCAGGTTTCAGAAAATTGAACAGGGGCAGCTGTTGCACCCCAAAATTTGCCCTCACCTAGACAAGACATTGTGTACTAAGGTGTCCCAAGAGGTTCACAAGGTTCACAAGGTTCACAAGGTATCTTAAGAGGTTCTAAAGGTTCACAAGGTTCACAATTAGTCAGAAAGTTTGACAATTCCCTCAGACAATGCATCCTCCTAAGCAATGCATCTTAAACTAGGGTTTTGGATTTCATCAGGCTAAATGGACTCCCAAGGCTTCAATTGTGCTTCATAGCATCCTATATGTCTTCAAGAATCCCTATGTAAGGTTTCAAGGCTTTCCCAAAAAGTTTGCTCAGTCAGATGATCAGATATGCAAAAAATCAGTCAAAGCAGTTAAAAAGTCAAACTGAGGTCAACTATGGTCAAACCAAAGTCAAATTTCATGATTTTTTTGCCAACATCAAGTATATGAATTAAAATTAATCATTTGATCAAGGTTTGATCATGATTCATCAAGGAAGTTTCAGATCATCAAGAATCAGGAGTTTCTAAATTAGGGTTTTCACAGGAAAAGTCAACTGAACTTTGACCAGCCATACCTTTCACATGCTTCATCAAAAATTTCCCATCCAAAGCTCATTTTGAAGGAAATTTAATTCTCTACAACTTTGTCTCTCACAAGCCAAGCCCAAAAATGCTTCATCTGGAAGGTATGAGCTAAGACATTATAGGTCATTTTAAAAGTCAACAAAAAGTCAACATCTTCCAAAGGGCATAACTTGAGAATGGTAAAAGATATGGACATGAGACCAAAGAGGTTTGTTAGAGGACTCTCTAAGCTTTCCAAAATGTCCAAGAACACCTTCATAGCCTTAAAATTGAGGGATTTGTACATTTGCAAAGTTGGAAAATTTTTGGGAGGTTTGTGAAGCAAATTAAGTCTCAAAACCAATTTTTGCCAAATGGGCCCACCAAATTCCAATCCAATCTCAAGGATAAGGTCATGCACGACCCATTGACTATTTTTCCATATTTTTATGTTTTATATTTTATTATTTTGGATTTTATTTAATAAAATTCAATTTAAATGAAAATAAAATATAAAAGGTCAATCCAAAAATCTGATTTTTGTTCTAGAAATTCTTAAAGGACAATTAAAGATGATTGAGATCATATAAAATCAGATCAACCAAAAATAATAAGGAGATATCAAGTTTTTTCAATATTTTGGATCATATCTTTCCACATGATGAAGTTATCCAAAAGTCCAAAGTGGGATTTGATTTTTTGACCTAATTAGGTCCTATTATATATGTACAACATAAAGGAATGCTGGGGACACAAAAATTGGAGGCCAAGAACACCAAAGCAACTTCAAAAAATATCAAGAAAAGTCACATTCGGATTCTTTGTTAAAGGCCATCTCAAAGCGTTTTGAAGGTTGAAACATGTTCATTGAACATCCTTGAGCCAATCCTGATCATTCATTGCATTCAGAACTCCATGAATCACATGAACCGAATCAATATTTTCTTGAATTTTCAAATTTTCGATTCCATCAATTCATGAGATATAAACTGTTTTTGGCCATTGAAATTTGTTTATTAACGTGTCTGGATTGTTTTTATGTGCTTGGATTGAAGTTTCAGTGCGGATTAAAGAAGATGCCATAGTTAGGGTTCATCCCTTTGGTTTGGGGTTTTTCGATTTAAGCCATATAAACCTTTTTTAAAGACATATTTGAAACCTATGAATCATGGGTGTTTGAATGGTACCATTATTGATAAACAATTTTGCGTGTTATGATGTTTCTTTGAAATATAGGAAAACCTACGAAATTCTGTTTGTAGGAAATTTCGCAGGAAATATTGAAGGAAAATTCGCAGGAAATTTGAGGAAGAAGAAGAAGTCTGCGCGCGAAATTCTGATTTCAAATTCCAGTTTTAATATTTAATCAATTGTGTGTGTATTATATCACAAACGCGCAGGTGGCCCAGTGGCGTTTGGTGTACGCCTGTAGACTTCAGGACCTGGGTTCGATCCCCAGGTTCTTTCTTTTTTATTCATTAATTTTCTTGTTTTTCAGGTTTATGATATAAGGGCTTGGGTTCATTCCATATCAACTAAGTTTGCGCAGCCCAATGGAACCCCATCAAACTGGTAATGGGGAGGTCCTGGGTTCAAATCCAGGCCTGCCCCCTTTTTTTTAGAACTTGTTTTGTTATTTTATTTTTTAATTGTTTTAATTATATATTATCTAATTAATTAATTTATTTTATATTAAAATTAAAAACTCAATTTAAAAGGTTAATCAAATTTATATTTTTATAAATATCATAATATATTTTTGTATATAATTTTATTATTCATAATTTGTAAATAATTTATTTAAGTTTTAATTAACTATTTAAACCTAAAACATAAACCCTAATTTTTCTTAAATAAAAATGTAAACCCTAATTTCTAAAAAAACCCTAATTTCTAAAAAACCCTAATTTTTATTAACCCTATTTTTTATTAACCTTAATATTTAATTTAATTTTGTTATAAACTATAATTAAATAATTAATCTTTTTTTTTGTTATAAGTAATCATTATTTGTTTATTATTATTATAATTGTTATAATTTCTTCTAAAAAATTTCTAAATGTTTTTTCAACTTAAAAATAATATTTTCTCTTAAATTTTTAATTTTACTAACCCTTTTATTATTATTATTTCATTATTACTAACATTTAAGTTATTGCTTATTTATTTTCTATTTTATCGTTATTATTATTTTTTCCGATTATATTATAACTATCCCAAAGCTTTGTAATGGTTTAGGTTTATATTTTTGCTTTATTTTTATTGTAAATATATTAACTGTGTGGTTAGTAACTATAGGGTGTGCATAACATGTTTGTGATTAAAATTGACTTAGAATAACTAATTTAAAAAGATAAATATTTGAACATGAACACTCACACACGTAAGTCGATCTTTGATCACCATCTTTCACTTTCTAGGGTTACCTCTCATGTTGCCTATTTCTAAGGTCAAGTAAGGTGTCTTAAGCAAAGTCCCTTCATAAATATCATCAAGTCCCTTCAGTTTATAAGATCAAGTCCTTTCGAGGTTGCCTACGATAAATGATCTTGTCCCTTCGAATAAAAGATGATAAGTCCCTACGAATTACTAAAGATACCTTACAGTTGCCTATATTCAGATGTCCCTACACATGTCCCTTATCACATCCAAGGTAATGACTACCTATTCCTTAATAATAGGGATAGTCTTACCATTGAAAGAACATAAGAACAGTAAAGACTTAATATAAGGTAGGTTCCTCTTAATTACTTGCTCACACATTTCAAAATACATTTTACACTTCACATTTCAAACAAATTTTCAAAACAAAGTCTTTATATACATCCATACGAGGATCATTATAAAGTACTTAGAAAATTTCTAATCGCACACTACACCTTTCTCAAAACAATTTAAAGTGAGCTAAGTAACTAAGAGCCCATCGATAACCATGGATATAAAGGGTGCTAACACCTTCCCTTTGTATAACCTACCCCCCGAACTCAAAATCTTTTTAAGGTCTTTCCTGTTCTTTTATGTCCTTTCCTTTTGGATAAAATAAAAGTCGATGGCGACTCTTGCTATCCGCAACATTTAACTAAAGTCAGTTCTCCCACCGTGTTACAAGCACATTCTTTATTTTCCCTACATTTCCCTCTTTCTTTCCATTTTCTTTTCTTATTCCTTTTCTCATTTCCATTCCCATTCGAGTTAGTCATTCAGTTCATTTCAGCAGCAGCTTTATTTTCTCACCCTTTGAAACAAACAAACAAGCGTGGATCCCGTCGGGTACGGCGGACGGTCTGGGGTGCTAATACCTTCCCAGGTCGTAACCGACTCCCGAACCCAGATCTTTGGTTCGCATGACCTTGTCCTTTCCTTCTTCCTCAGGTTTGTGCAACATTACCTTTCCCATTCTTTCGGGATAAAAATTCCTGGCTGGAGACTCTACCTTTTCCGCGCCACTTTCGCGTTTGTACTAGGATGAAAATCCCGGGAGCGACAGCTGGCGACTCTGCTGGGGATCGAACCCAGAATCTATGGTTTTCCTTTGTAGAGTCAATCCTAACACCTGTTTGTTTTTGCTTTCTTTGGGTGTTTATATGTGTGTGATGTTGTGCTTATTTACCGTTTTCGTTTACAGTTTATTTTACAGCTTTATTTACTGCTTTTTGTATTTATTTTCACATGCATTATATGCTAGACTATTTGGCTTTCATTTTTTCTGTGGGATGGGGTTACTATGAGATGAGCTCGTAACCGGAGCTCGAGTGCACCCTAGGACTTAGAGTGGTTCCACTTTGGCTTCATGGCATCTTGCTATGTTGGTAGTAGTGAGTTCCACACCTTGACTTGCGACCTTCTCGGAAATGTATTGATGCCGAAATCTTTCTGGGGCAATACATAACCTTGATAGTTATGTGCAGTCAGGGGACCGATCATTGAGAACCTTTGTGGAAACATCCCTCTCCAGTGATGACAGTGGCAAACTACATTTGTTGGCAAACCCACTAGCATCCGAGGGCCTACTAGGGACTCGCATAGGATGGCCTGGTTCTCTCATAGGAATCCAGTTAAGGAAAACTGATCGTATGAGGATAGTATTGTACCCTTCGGGATGAATATGCTATTGTTTCTCGATTCAGTGCTTGAAGATGGGGACTTATGAGGGATGCTTGTTTCCTTGGACTCACCTGAGACCTCCCTGAGTAGTATATAATGCCAAATCGATTCCCTGATTTGGTCATGAGCCATTTCTTGGAAATGGTGAACGTATTATTGTTATTCGGCGTTGAGAGTCCGTGATGTTGACCCGAGTAACACACCTGTGAGATTGGGAGGGGTTTGCAGGAGCCCTAAAATTCAACATACCCATTATCCCAGCACACTTCAGTGATATGATCTTGTTCTGTTAATTATGGATTTTGAAGTCATGAACTCCTAATCAGAGATACTTGTGATGATGTTGTGGCCTTGCACAGATACTTGATCAATTGATTCACTACACAGACACATCACTGATCACATGCCTTTCCTTGCATAACATCATAACATCATTAATCATTTGTGTTTCTTTTATTCTCAGGGTTCATTACCTCCTATTTCTGGTCATATTTGTTGATTCAACATGGAGATTCCAAGGAAAAAAAATGTCCACTATACTTTCCCACAACCGGAGACAGAGAGTATTCAGGGATTGATTAGCTTGATGGGTGACAAAGTCCTTGATGATTTCAGGAAAGAGTTTGGCAAGATCCTGGATTATGTGAGCAAGCCCACAGTTGACCAGAGGGATAGCTTGCATTCTTCGTTGCAGTTCTATGATCCACAACTGAGGGATTTTGTTTTCCCTGATTATATCTTGGCACCTACATTAGAGGAGATTTCTAGTATGCTGAATATTCCTATTAAGGAAGGTATGCCTTACTATGCTTCAGAGAGGACCCCTCCTCATGGGGATATCACTGCTGCCTATCATTTGAGTATGCTCAGACTCAAGATGGGATTAGAAGCTGGCCAAAGTAAGGGGATCCCTTTGGATTTTCTTATCACAGAGGCACATATCATGGCATTGGGAAAGAAATAGGCAAACTTCAAAGCATTATTAGCCATGATATTGTATGGAATCAGTTTATTTCCAGGAGAGAAAGGGCTAATTAGTATAGAGGACATTACCATCTTTGTCAAAAGAAATCTTGTACCTACATTGCTAGCTGACTTCTACTATGGAGTTCACCACAAGAATGAAAAGAGGAAGGGACATGTAAATTGTTATGCTCCCCTATTTGCTGAAAGGTTTGTAAGGAAACTCCCTAAATCAGGACCTTTTCAAATCTTGAAACAGTCTTGGAAGTGGTCCAAAAGATTAATGGGCTTAACCTCAGCTGACATTGCTTGGGGATGCAACAGAGATCTTGTGGGCAAAGAAATGTTGGTCAGTTGTGGTAGCTTTCCAAATGTGCCCTTGATAGGAAGGAAAGGTGGGATCAGCTACAATCCTATCTTATCCAGGAAATAATTTGGCTATCCTTTAAGAGATGTACCTTTGATTGAAGATACAAATGAGTCTTTATACTTTCCAGCAAAAGGAAATTCCAAGTTGAGCATACTAGCATCCCAAGCTTGGGAAGTTAGAGTGATGAAAGGAAAGAAATACTTTGGGAGGGTAGATCCCAATACTTATGATACTTTTGCCAGCTGGTTGGAAGATCTTGTAAAGACTTTGTTGCTCCCATTCTATAAGGAAACATCTCTCTACCCTAAGGAGATAATACCCATAACTTCAGTGCCTCTTTAGGAATATCAAAAATTGGAAGCCTTGGTTCAACAACTCAGGTTAGAGAATCAAGAAGCCTACAATTCATGCCAAAAATTGAAGATGCAAAACCAAAAATTGGAGGAAAGAGCTCACAAAGCTGAAGAAATGGTCAGGCTCAAGCAGCAAGACTTTCAAGAAAGAGAGCTTTACTTCAAGAAAAGGGGATTAGCTGAAACTCACAAGGTGGCCCAGCGCCGGAAAGAGAATGAAGAGTTGAATGAAGCTATCACCTTATGGCAAGAGAAGTGGGAAGACAATTTGAAAAGGCAGAAGGAGCTGGAAGTCAAGCACAAGATAGAAGTCAAGAGTCTTCAAGATTCTTTGGATGGACATAGAGAACTCCTTTAGAAGGTCTATCATCAAGAGAAGAGTCGTCTCCAAAGTTTAGCAGAAAGCCAACAAGTAGTGAAGGAAGCTCAGAAAGAAATAGAAGATTTGAAATTGAAAGATGATGTTAAGAGAGCCAAGAATGATTCCATTACAAGCCAAGAAAGTGAAAAGGTGTTCCTACAACAAATTGAGGAATTACATGCTTCCTTTGACCTTAGGGATATCCTAATTCAGAAGCTCGTACAGGAGCCTACGCATCCGGATATAGCTCAGATGTTGCAAAATGTCAAGCGCCTCAATTGGAGATTACGGGATGTAGATTTTCCTAAGCTTTAGTCTTGTATTCATATGACTTGGATTACCCACAGGCTTGTTGTGGGAATCCCCTCTCTCCTGATGTACTTTTCTCTTGACATATGAATTTGCATCCTGTGAGGGTTTTTGCTGTTCCAATTATCTTCTGGATTACTTGAAGTCTCTGGTTATATTTGTTGCACGGACACAAAATAAATGCCACCACTTCAAATTTGAATGTCACACAGAATTTTCTTGCAAGGTATATATTCTCAACACCAGACTGGGAAAGTAAATGAAATCTTGGAAATAAAGGGAACACATTGCATTGCATACACATCATTTGCATTTCTTCTTTGTTTTTTACAAGTTTTCTACAGGTTGCTTAACTTATTTGTATTACAGGCAAAGATTGCGAGAGCTGCCGAGACCCGACATCTTCGACAAAATATCCTGCATCGTTACGCAACTCGCAACAACCAGAGAATAGTCATGGATGATATGCAAACTGAGCTTAATGAGTTCCGTACCAGAATGGGGGAATTCATGGTCATGATGCAAGGGATGGCTCAGGGATAACAAGATTTGAGAAATGCAATTCAGGGGCTCAACCCTCCTCAGACTAATCCTCCTGTAACCACTCCTGAGGTGCAAGTGACCCCTCCCAACACCAACAATGGTCCAGGTGGGCCTCAAGTTCCAGAACAAGGCACATCAACTTTCATTCCAGTACAAGACAGACAGGAGAATCAGTTCCCTTCTTTTAACAACGACATGGGGTTCGACGGAGAAGGAAATCTTCAGGACTTCTTGATTCTTGCTGAGAAAGTCAAAGCCCTTGAGTGTAGAGACACTTTGGGGATAGATGTGTCTGACATGGGTCTAGTCCCCGAGGTGGTTATTCCTTATAAATTCAGGCCACCGACTTTTGACAAGTATAACGGTAGCTCCTGCCCTAAAACTCACTTGCAGGCATTCTACCGGAAAATTGATGCCCATACTAAGGATGAAAAGCTCTGGATGTACTACTTCCAGGATAGTCTCTCCGGAGGATCCTTGGAATGGTATATGAAGCTAGAGAGAAGCTCTATGAGAAGCTGGAAGGAATTGGGAGAAGCGTTCCTCAAGTAATATCAGTATAATATCGACATGGTGCCCAGTCGTCCTCAACTTCAAAGTCTGACTCAAAAGAACTCCGAGAGTTTCAAAGAATACGCACAAAGGTGGTGCGAAGTGGCCGCCTGAGTGCAACCGCCTTTGCTGGAGAGAGAAATGGTAGACCTGTTCCTGGATACCCTCCCTGGGCATTTCATGGAAAGGCTAGCCGGATGTTCCTCAAGTGGGTTTTCAGATATCATCTTGACTGGCAAGAGGATAGAGAGCTGGATCAAGCAAGGGAAGATTCAGAATGGGGGCGCTTCGAGTTCTGGCGTCAAGAAGCCCTTCGTGAAGAGGAGAGAAGGAGAAACTAGGGCAGTGTATGCGCAGAGGGGAGGAAGTAACATAGGGTTTTATCAGCAAGTGGCACCTGTCACTATCTCAGCTCAATCAGTTCAACAGCAAGTCCAACAACCACAGCAACAACGCCAACAAGGGTATCAACAAAGAGCTCCCCGTCCATACTATTCTTAGAGGACCAGAGAAAGACATATCGAAACTACGCCGATGTCCTACTCACAGCTTTTGAAGAATCTCCTACAGCTCCAGATGGTTCAACTCCGAACTTTACAACCCCCGAAGCCAGGCTAAATCCCTGAAGGATACGATACAAATGCCAGATGCGAATTTCATTCCAGAGCCCCCGGACATACCACGGAAAATTGCAGAGCCTTGAAGTATGTAGTCTAAGACCTGGTAGATTCCAAAGCAATCAACTTCGCTCCTACTCTTAACGTGATACAGAACCCCATGCCTCCTTACGGGGGTATGGTTGGGGCAGTTGATGAAGGGGAGAATCTAAACTTGGTATGTGATGTCAACGACCTGCAAACTCCGTTGAGTGTTGTTAAAGTATGTTTGGCCCAGAGGGGTGTGTTTACAGGTTGTGGAAGTGATTGTCCAGGGTGTGTTGAAACTCCAAATGGTTATGAGCAGTTAAAAAAGGGGATCCAGAGTATGATTAATGAAGGGGTTTTACAATTTGACAAAGTTGTAAAGGAAAGTGAAGTCTCCACAGTAACCATTTTCTACGATCCATCTCAAGTTTCTCCACAGGCCAGAGTGGCACCGATAACGATTACCACTGCAGGACCATTAATGTATCAGAGTGATAAAGCCATTCCCTGGAATTATGGTGGCGAAGTATATTGTAACGACCAGAAGCAGGAGTTGGCCACGCCTAGCACGACCCCATCTCAAGTAGAAAACGTTCGAGTAGGGGGATTTACTAGAAGTGGAAGGTTATTTGCGCCGGAAACACTAAGAAATAGTGTGATACCACCCAGAGACACCACAGAAGCCCAGGCTAAGGAAAGAGGGAAGAAGCCAGTGGTTATCAACGAGCCCACGCCATTGACTGATCCAGACATGACATTTGATAAAGAAGTTGAAGAATTTTTTAGAATTATCAAAAAGAGCGATTACAAGATTGTGGACCATCTGCAGCAGACCTCATCGAAGATTTCCATCTTGTCTTTGCTAATATGTTTCGACTCCCACTAGAAGGCTCTCTTGAATATCCTGAACAAGGCTTATGTGTCTCTGGATATTTCGGTAAATCAGTTAGAAATGGTGGTATCTAGTGTCAATTCCAGTCATGGATTGGGTTTTACAGACATGGATCTAACATCTGATGGTCGTTCTCATAATCGGGCGCTGCATATCTCTTTAGAATGTAAAGGAGCGGTACTTTCTCACGTGTTGGTAGATACCGGATCATCGTTGAATGTTCTTCCCAAGAAGGCATTGATGAAGTTGGATTATGATGGAGTAGTTTTAAAGCCCAGCGACCTGGTGGTTAAAGCATTTGATGGGTTGAGGAGATCGGTGTTCGGGGAGGTGGATTTACCAATTAAAGTAGGTCCACAAATCTTCAATACCATATTCTACGTAATGGATATACAGCCTACATACAGTTGTTTGTTGGGAAGGCCTTGGATACATTCAGCAAGAGCAGTATCATCCACACTTCATCAAAAGTTGAAATTCGTATGGGAGGGCCAAATCGTAACAGTCATTGGGGAAGAAGACATTTTCGTCAGTCATCTGGCTTCATTCAAGTATGTGGAGATGGATAGAGAGATAGTTGAAACTCCATGTCAGGCTTTTGAGCCCCTAAAAACTGAACAAGCATCCTTATTGGCAGCTTCTTCTGAAGAACCAAAGAAGGGGGTTTCCATAGCCTCTTATAAGAAAGCTCTTGAGGTGGTAGAGTCAGGGATGCGAGAAGGTTGGGGCAGTCCAGTAGAAGTTCTAGAAAAGAAAGATATGTTTGGGATTGGTTACCATCCTGGGAAGTCATCATCTGGACTGAGTGCTAGAGGTCGTCAAGGCCCAATTACTTTCACGAGTGCGGGAGTGGTGGATTACGGAAGCATCAGTGTCGTGCAAGATGACGCAGTTAATAGTGACTGTGACTTAGATGAGTGGATCAGGCCTTTTGTTCCAGGGACTCAACTTAGCAACTAGTCATCTGAAAGGCTTATCTCAGTCACCTCCTTCGAAGAGTAATGATTTTTGTTTTTTTCTTTCCTGTACTCAAGCACTATGTCTTGCTCGGGGCATAGTAGCTTTTTGTAAGGGTTCTTTTGTTCCTAACATAATTCATAATCATAAATAAAGCTGACGTTTCACATTCATCCATGTTGTTCTTTGCCTTTCATTTTTTGCTTTTGTTTTTCAAAAAGAAAGAAAAGTTTTAAACTGGCAATGTTTTTCATTTTCTCAAGCCTTTTCTAAAGCCTTGCATGAATCACCATTCATTCAAGTGCTCGTCACCAGGTCTTATCAATGACGAACCTGTTATGTCTAAGTATAACTTTGACAATCCAATTTATCAAGCCGACGAGGAAGGTGAAGAAGATTGTGAACTACCTGAAGAGTTAGCCATACTGCTTACACAGGAGGAGGAGATGATTCAGCCGCATGAAGAGGTCGTCAAAGTGATAAATCTGGGCACCGAAGACGACAAGAAAGAAGTTAAGATCGGAGCTGCGTTAGAAGAATCCATCAAGACTCGTCTAAATGCCATGCTTCAAGAGTATGTTGATGTCTTTGCATGGTCTTACCAGGATATGCCTGGTTTAGACACTGACATTGTGGTGCACAAGCTGCCTCTGAAAGAAGACTGCCCACCAGTGAAGCAAAAGTTGAGACGCACACGCCCTGATATGGCAATCAAGATAAAAGAGGAAGTACAAAAGCAATTTGATGATGGCTTCTTGGTCGTGACTAGTTACCCTCTGTGGGTTGCCAACATTGTGACGGTCCCTAAAAAAGACGGTAAGGTCAGGATGTGTGTAGACTACAGGGATTTAAACAGGGTTAGCCCTAAAGATGATTTTCCTCAGCCTCACATAGATGTGCTTGTCGATAATACTGCTCAGTTTTTTGTGTTCTCTTGCATGGACGGGTTTTCAGTTTATAACTAGATTAAGATGTCTCCCGATGATATGGAAAAGACTACCTTCATCACGCCTTGGGGCACGTTCTGTTACAAGGTCATGCCATTTGGTCTGAAGAATGCTGGGGCCACTTACCAACGGGAGAAGAGCACTTGGTCAATCTAGCAAAGTTGTTTGACAGACTCCGGAAGTTCAGATTGAGGTTGAATCCGAAAAAGTGCACCTTCGGGGTCCGTTCCGGCAAGTTACTTGGCTTCATTGTTAGTGAACGGGGAATTGAGGTTGATTCAGCCAAAGTAAAAGCCATCCAAGAGATGCCTGAACCAAAGACTGAAAAGCAAGTGTGTGGGTTCTTAGGGAGACTAAACTACATTGCACGATTTATCTCACCTAACGGCCACGTGCGAGCCCATCTTCAAACTTCTGAGGAAGAATCAGGCCGTCAAATGGAATGAAGACTGTCAGCACACCTTTGATCGAATCAAGGAATACCTGCTAGAACCTCCCTTTCTCATGCCTCTTGTGCCAGAGAGACCCTTGATCATGTATCTTACTGTGCTTGAAGGATCAATGGGATGTGTGCTGGGTCAGCATGACAAGTCTGGTCGAAAAGAGCACGCCATTTATTACCTTAGCAAAAATTGTACCGATTGTGAGACACACTACTCACTACTTGAGAAAACTTGTTGCGCTTTGGCATGGGCTGCTCGCCGACTAAGACAGTACATGCTGACTCACACCACTCTCTTAATTTCCAAGATGGATCCTATGAAATATATCTTCGAGAAGCCAGCTCTAACAGGAAGGGTAGCCCGATGGCAGATGATTCTAACAGAGTATGATATCCATTACACTTCGTAAAAAAGCAATCAAAGGAAGTGTATTGTCAAAGTACTTGGCTCAGAATCCAATCGACAATTATCAACCCATGAAATTCGAGTTTCCGGATGAGGACATCATGTTCATCAAGTTGAAAGGTTGTGAAGAACCACTTCCGGAGGAGGGGCCAGACCCTGAATCCAAATGGAAGTTGATGTTTGACGGAGCTGTGAACATGAACGGAAGCGGAGTAGGTGTTGTTATCATCTCACCAGAAGGGGTCCATACACCTTTAGCTGCTCGGTTGACTTTCGAATGCACTAACAATGAGGCATAATACGAAGCTTTCATCATGGGGGTTAAAGAAGAAATCAACTTGCGAGTCAAGAACCTCGAGATCTTCGGAGATTCCGCTCTAATGGTGAACCAAGTCAACGACAAATGGTTAATTCATCAACCTCACTTGATTCCTTACAGGGATTATACCAAGAGGCTGTTAAATTTCTTCACCAAGGTCAAGTTGAATTATATTCCTCGAGATGAAAATCAGTTCGCTGATGCTCTAGCAACTTTGTCATCTATGATTAAAGTTTGTCAAGAAAATTTTGTGCCTCAAATCATGGTTTCCCGTCTTGAAAGACCGGCTTATGTCTTTGCAGTTGATAGTGGTGAAGATAACAAACCTTGGTATCATGATATCAAGCAATTCTTGAAGACTCAAGAATACCCGGCTGGGGCATCCAATAAAGACAAGAAGACCATAAGAAGACTTGCAGGTGGTTTCTTCTTGAATCAAGATGGTTTGCTATACAAGCAAAACTTCGACATGGTTCTGCTCAGATGCGTGGATAGACACGAAGCAGACCTGTTGATGCAAGAGGTTCATGAAGGCTCCTTTTGTGCCCATGCTGGAGGACATGTTATGGCCAAGAAATTGTTGAGATTGGGATATTATTGGATCACCATGGAATTTGATTGCTGTAAATACTCCCATAAATGTCACAAGTGTCAGATTTATGCAGATAAGGTCCATGTGCCTCTGAATCCATTGAATGCCATGTCTTCACCATGGCCGTTCTCCATGTGGGCATCGATATGATTGGCAAGATCGAGCCGACAGCTTCCAATGGTCACCGCTTCATCCTAGTTGCCATAGACTATTTCACGAAGTGGGTCGAAGCGGCGTCTTATGCCAATGTTACTAAACAAGTGGTAGCCCGGTTTATTAAAAGAGACATCATTTTCCAGTACGGAATTCCTGAAAGAATCATTACTGATAATGGTTCTAATCTCAACAACAAGATGATGGCTGACTTGTGTCGAGATTTCAAAATAGAACATCACAACTCTTCTCCATATCGCCCGAAGATGAAAGGCATCGTCGAGACGGCCAATAAGAGCATCAAGAAGATCGTGCAGAAGATGGTTGTGACATACAAAGACTGGCATGAGATGCTACCATTTGCGTTGCATGAGGACAGAACGTCAGTGCGTACCTCAACAGGGGCAACCCCATTCTCACTGGTATATGGTATGGAGGAAGTCTTACCAATTGAAGTGGAAATCCCCTTATTGAGGTTAATGATGGACATTAAGCTAGATGAATCTGAGTGGCTCCGATCCAGATATAATCAATTGAGCCTCATTGAAGAAAAACGTCTAGCAGCTGTATGCCATAGACAGTTGTATCAACGGTGGATGAAGCAGGCTTTTGACAAGAAGGTACGACCACAATGGTACACACCAGGTGACCTGGTGCTGAAAAGGATTCTTCCTCCTCTTAACGATCACAGGGGAAAATGGACACCTAATTATGAAGGGTCATTTGTGGTTAAAAAGGTTTTTTCGGGTGGAGCCTTGATGCTAACAACCATGGATGGAAAAGACTTCCATTCTCCTGTCAACGTAGACGCAGTAAGAAAATACTTCGTGTAAAAAAGACCCGCTGGATAAAAACAGAATTAAGATCCAGGCAAAAATGGGCATCCCGGCGAGCCAAAAACAGAATAAAAGGCTCAGGAAAAAATTAGGGAAATCTTGAAAAAAAATGTACACCCGCTGAGTTGAAAAGCCACATCGGACAGCTCAGGCGAACAAGGTATCCCGGTGGATTGAAAACCCGAAAGGGCGATCTACGCAAAAGAGGGACTAACACGAACGACTGTGATCTGCAAAATTCGTAACTCATCTGCAACTGAGGTTATTCTAAGGGTTGAAGACCAGTTCAATCACCTTTCTCAAGGGGCAGAGCGAGCGGATAGTCCTGAAGATATACTAGTCATAACCGGGTTGAAACTTGATAAGATCCACTTCTCACATTGCGAATAGGATAGTTTGTTTTCCTTTTTGGCTATTTCCTCTTTCCAGGGAATTGCTTCCTTTGTAATGCCTATTCATGGCCATTTTTCCAAATCAATAAAAATTCAATTTCAGTCAACTTGTGACTATCTGATTCTTGTTTTTATTTTTCAT
Organism: Lathyrus aphaca; assembly: GCA_963966055.1. Taxonomy (NCBI): domain Eukaryota; kingdom Viridiplantae; phylum Streptophyta; class Magnoliopsida; order Fabales; family Fabaceae; genus Lathyrus; species Lathyrus aphaca. The sequence goes on along the minus strand of OZ014524.1, from coordinate 265,913,007 downwards.
CTAGCACCGATTGAGTGTGGAAACATCCAGCGAATTGCAGTTTATATTGTGTTGTGAACATTTGAATGCTTTCTAACTCATGTAGGAGGACAGAAACATTTAATACAACTCTAAAAGTGTGTCAAGATGCCCAGATAATGATTCATGCTATGAGCCTGGGGCATACAGGTCCAAACTAACTCTCCATGTTGCAAGCACTATTAATTGTGTTTACACAGGTACGGGTACAGGTGTTGCTAACAGAGCTAAAGCAGATTTCCGGGAGGAACATTTTATTATACTTGAACAAGAACAAGTGTTTTCCCGGGTGTCTCTAGTCATCCCTGTAACACCCCAAATTTTCCATCTTCTTTTTAAGCATCATCATCATATCATAATCATCATGAGCATATCATATCTTTGGCATCTTTGTATGGAAAAATGAAGCATAACATTCTCATGTTCTAGCATTAGGAATATGATCAACTATTGGTGAATTTGATGCATACAAGCTATAGCAAGACGCCAAGTAGACTTGTCCAAGTCTCATGAAGGGTCTACATGACATTCACAAGTTCAAGATCCCTTAAAAGAGCCCAGAAGGTTGAGGGATCATCAGAAAAGTTCAAGCTAGGGCAAGCTCCTACACAATGGTTCCAAAATTAGGGTTTCACTTTCAAGCAGGATTTCTTTGAGACTTTGGCCATTTCATCTGGGCAAAGTCTTTCATATGATAAGAGGTTCCTATGGATGAAATTTGGTGAGAAAATTCCTTGTGGAAGGCAGTTATTTCATCAGTTGCTTGCATAAGAAGATTTTGGTCAATTATGCATTTTAAAAGTCAACTGTGAGAATTCAAGGGGTCCAACCCCATGTTTCAAGTCAAGGGATGTCCTTAAGACCTTAGAAGAGGTTTGGCAAAGTCAAAGATCAAGAATCAAGGGGTTTTGAAGAACTTTCCATTTTTGGCATATGGCTTGTTTTGAAACTTTCCATTTTTGGCAACTTTTGCCCTAATTTTCAAAGGCCTCTTTCATGATGAAAATGATCTCAAATGAATTGCCAATAAACATAAAAGTTGTAGGATATGTTCTTCCATTTTCAAAGAGTACAAGTGCATTTTGCTAGCCTTCATGGATCAAAAGTTATGGTCTTTGGAAGTTCACTTATATTTTAGGGTTTACCTTAAAATTTAAGTTTCTACCAAGAGCAAAAACTCATGTATCTCAATTCCAAGTTGTTTTATGTGCAAAGTAAGGTCACTACATCATTATTCATGACATGATAAGCATTTGGCTCAAGAGGAATTGAAGAATTCGTGCATGGGATGTGGTGTATTTCATAAAATGCAAAGATGCATGATCACATGAAAAGCATGAACCAAGCATCCAAGGGCCAGAATTACATCATGGGTGAGTGGACAAATCAAAATGGATCAGCATGTGCAAAGAGTGGAGGGATAGCACGGGCAAATTACCTTATCACACAACTCTTGCAATTTTTCAAAATCACTCCTCCCTCATGATCCTCACGTGCATTCCCTTCACATTTCAAAACACTGAAAGCATACACCCTTTATAAGCTGGCTAGGGTTTCATTTCACCCCAGATCCACACCATTTGCTCATTCTCAAGTTCTTGCTCTCACTGCATTTTCTTTCGAATCTCCTCATCCATACCCTCATTCACCAAACAAATCACATATTCTTCATCCTTGAGCTATCAGGATCACAAATCCACTAGCAATTCAAGCTGAATCTAAGGATTTCACAAGGTGCAGTTCAGGTGCAATTGTGGTTGAATCTCAAGATCTAGGCAGTTTCAAGCTTTCTCTTGCATTTATTTTGCAAGGAGAGATCAAAAGAGGTTGATCTACAGCTGGAGGAAGCTTATCTTGTGCTATTGTGAGAGTTGCAACTTTCAGGTAAGCTTCGAATTCATGGATCTGGAAATAGTTTTGTTTGTGTGCATTGTGATTTGTATGCCTTGCTGATGATTCTGATCTATTTAGTTTTGAAAATGGCTACATATTGAGCATTTCATGTGGATTTGAAGATTGATGTATGAAACTGATTCTCTTCGATTTGATCTATTCTTTGATCTTCTATGAAAATCATGGGCATATTCGAAATCAACATGTTCTAATTGATTGATCTAGAGGTTTGTATGAATTTCTGTACATGTTTGTTCTTGTGTATGAATTTTCCGGTGACCAGAGCTAGGGCTCCGTCACCGGATTCTGGAAAATCAAAATGAAGAAGATGATTTCATTGTTGTTGGATCTTTGATCTGGACGATCCTTGTGATGCCAGCGCATTAAAAATGTACCCTCCCTTGCACGTGTTTTCATTTTATATTTTTATCTGAATTGAGCATTATGTGATGCACCTCACAGTAACTTTCATGAGCACACACACTGGCCAATGGTTGAAATGACTTAGGGTTTTCATTGACCAGATCTCACGCGTGTATTTGATCCAAGGGTTTTCTATTTTCCTGATTTTATTTGATTTTCCACCATAATTGCCATAAACCTGCGCAGGTCTTTGGGCCTCAGGTGCTATTCGCACCCCTCTCATTTCCAAGCCCATTAGAATTGAACTGAGTTCCTTGCTATATACACCCCTGGCCCATGGTTTTCTTATTTTTTTTATATTTTATTTCAGTTTGATTTTTAATTAATTAAAATAGCTAGAAGTTCTTAAAAATTCCAAAAAAATCCATGAATGATATTTTGAGTTTTCTTTAATTTTTGATATTTTTATTTTCCATTTATTTTCATTTTCCACGCTGGAATTAATTTCTTCTTTTATTATTTGTTTTTTATTCACCTTTAAAGCATGTTGTCTTGTGGAATTTATATCTTGATCATTAATTTGAATTTTAAATTGATTCTTTTTGCTCTGGATTCACATTGAAGTGTAGTTTGTTGGTGATTTTGCTTCTGATTTTTAGAAAGTTTCTTGAATATTTTTGGTCTTTAACTTGTGCATGAAGTTTCATAACCCTAATCCATGTTTAGGCACATATTTGATCTACTTAGCTTATGATTTTGATCCTATTCTTTTGGCATGTTAATATTAGATGTTTAAAGATTCTTTGTGCCAAGTTGTGGAATTTTTGGATGAATGATTGATTTGATTTGAATTTTGTCCTTTGCTTATCTTCTTTTGCATCCTATTTGGTCATATGTCTAGTCCTTAGGTTGGGAGGGCACTTGTGCCAACTCCCTTAGGTTGTTTAGAGCCCTTTTAGGATGAGGATACCCTTCTGGTCTTTGAATGATGTGTATACTTTGAGAAATTTTGTGGTTGCTTACCTTGGAAGTTCATTCACCTTTGTACATGTTCACCTCACTTCTCATGCTTACTTGCTTCTCATGTTGATAATATTTAAGTTTGTATGCTTCAATTTTTAACTTCTTGTGATGTTTAGGCACATTCTTGACAAGTTAAGGTTCTGGTCTTGAAGTGTGTGATGCTGGTTTGCTCTGTATGCTTTATGTCATCTCATATTTGTTTTGTTTTGTCATGATAATCTGTAATGCTTTATGTTGAACTGTTTAATCCAGTTCTCATTCTTGTGTTGTGTGTTTGAATTTGACACTTGTAATTGAGTTTCCAATTCTGGTTGTGTTGCTTTGGTTTGATCTTATGCCCATTTTGTGTTTGATTTGGTCTTATTTGCTTTTGTCATGTTGTTTGCTTATGTTACTAACCATTTCAGGGGCTCTGGTAAGTGAGAGGTGTGGAGGAGATTACCACATCTCCAATTCTTATCTCTTCTCTTTTCATATTTCTTTCCTATTTGTGTTTGTTGGGCTTAGGCCATCCTTTCTATCTTCTTCCTTTCCTCATTCTCTTCTTTCTCTTCTTATCTCTTCCTTCTTTAGGATAGTAAGCCTCACTAACTTAGGGATCCCATGCATGTTGACATTAGGATTGGTTAGTCCCCCCATTAGATTTTTACCTTTAAGATCTTTGGTTCTCTTCCCTTCTCATCTCAAAACAAAAACCATAAAAAGAATTTAATAAGGATTGAAGTGGTTTCCTGTGCAATAGCCTTATTCCATGAGGCACTTGTAGTTTTCCCATCTTGGGATGGTACAAGCTTGTCTATCTTGATGCACAAGTCTGATCATGAAACCATCTTCATCAAGAAAATCATAAAACACACTTCTTCACAAAAATTACAAAAAAACACTTAATAAATTCAGCGAGTTAGTGAGCTTAGGCCCTAATCTCTGGAATCAAGTTTTGGGGATTTTCTCCTTACTTGAGTGTGCTTGTTCTATTATTCCATCTTAGAATGTAGTAGCAAGTACATATTCCACGAAAAAGAGATTGATTTCACTTCCTTGTGCCACACTCATAAAAAACTCATAAAAAACACTGGACAAACAATAAACGTCTCTCCTTCGGGGCTTCTTTTCTCATCACCTTCACTCTCATCGTACGAACTTGCTCCTACTTGTCATTTTGCAAGACGGTCACGCACTCGTCGTCCGAGCCTGCAACACCTGAGCATTGACATAGGCATTTCAAGCCTTAATACACAAGCAATCCTTTCCACCCCTAGTTAGGGGAACTACGACGACTCTGATCCTCATTGTCCAGATGAGGTACGTAGGCAGCGGGGTAGGGCCCGTTCGAGCACAATCTTTATTTTCCCTATATTTTTTCCTTTTCATTTCTTTTTCAGTTCCCTTTTCGTTTCTTTTATCCAGTTCAGTTTTGTTCCTTTTGCAGCAGCTTTCATTTCTTCACCCTTTGAAACATTTTCTTTGCAAGCGTGGATCCCGTCGGGTACGGCGGACGATTTGGGGTGCTAATACCTTCCCAGGTCGTAACTGACTCCCGAACCCAGATCTCTTTGGTTCGCAGGACCTTTGTCATTCCTTTTATTTTCTTCGGTTTGTGCAGCATTACCATTCCCGTTCCATCGGGATAAAAATGTCTGGCTGGCGACTCTAACCTTTTCCGCGCTACTTTTGCGTTTGTACCAGGATGGAAATCCGGGGAGCGACAATTGGCGACTCTGTTGGGGACTTTCTAACCAGATTATCTCTGGTTCCCTTGAGAGTCTCTCCTAGCGCTTGTTTGCTTTTGTTTCTTTGGGTGTTGATTATTTGTTGTTGCTTGTGTACTTTATTGTTGTTTATTTATGGTTGATTTACAGCTTTATTTACAGTTTTCAGTATTTATTTTCATTGATCATATATTATACTGGACTGTCTAGACTGGATTTTTTCTGTTTGGTGGGACTTGGGTGATACTGTTACTGTGAGATGAGCTCATTACCAAGGCTCGAGTGCACCTTAGGACTTAGAGTGGTTCCACTTTGGCCTCATGAGATCTTGTTATGGGGGTAGTAGTGAGTTCCACGCCAAGATTTGCGACCGTCTTGGAAATGTCTTGATTTGGGGATCTTCCTCTCTCATTTCATAACCTTGATAGTTATGTGCAGCTGGGGACTGATCATTGAGAACCTTATGGAAACATCCCTCTCTAGTGGTGACAGTGGCAGACCACATTGTGTGGCAAACCCATTCGCACCCGAGGGCCCACCTAGAACTCACATAGGATGACCTTGTTTTCCCGGACTCAGCTGAGGCCTCCCTGAGTAGTACATAATGCCAAACCGATTCCCTGATTTGGTCCTGAGCCATTTCTAGGAAATGGTGAACGTATTATTGCTATTCGGCTTTGAGAGTCCGTGATGTTTGACCCGGAGCACACCCGTGAGATTGGGAGGGGTTTATAGGTTCGCAGGAACCCTTGACCTCTACATACCCTCATTATTAGTATGGTCTCTGTTATGATTTGGTACTTATGGTTCTGGATTTCTTGATCTCTTGGTTCTGAGGGTTTCTATCAGATGGTTATGACTCAGAGAATCTTTGTTTTCAGTTATTTGGGGGTCCTAATCCAGATGGTCCCAGATTGATCATATGCCTGCATTGCATCTGCATCGCATCATACTCGCATTAACTATTTGTGTTTCCATTTTCAGGTTTTGCTTACAGTTTAGCACCCAGTTCTGGTAATTGTAAGCTTTCCAGATGGCAGAAGTTAAGAAAATTACAAGAAAGAAAAATGTCCATTACACTTTTCTCCAACCAGAAGTCAAGAGTGTTCAGAGACTAGCAGGGCTGATGAATGATCATGTTTTAGGGAACTTCAGAAAGCGTTATGGTCAGATTTTGAAGTACATGGATAAACCTACTGCAGACCAGAAGGATAACTTGCACACTTTGCTTCAGTTCTATGATCCCTTGTTGTGGTGTTTTGTATTTCCATATTATATTTTGGCTCCTACCTTGGAGGAGATTGCTAGTATTTTGGGTATTCTTATCAGAGATACTTTGCCTTACTATGGATCAGAGATAGTTCTCAAGGAAGAAGACATATCCAGAGTCTGTCGTATACCAGCTGCTAAGGTCAAGAAAGCTTTGAAGGACAGTAAGGGCAGAGGACTTCCTTGGGATGTGCTTATACTAGAAGCTGAAGGGTATGCCAAAGAGGGTAAGTGGGGAGATTTTGGTGCTGTGGTGGCCCTGATGGTATATGGATCTAGTCTTTTCCCAAGAGAAAAGGAGTTTGTGAGTTTGGAGGTGATCTTTATTTTTGCTAAAGGTAATCCTATACCAACCTTGTTGGGAGATTTCTACTACAATGTTCATTACCGGAATGAGAAAGGCAGAGGTGGACCAGTGGGTTGTTGTGCTCCATTATTTGCTGATTGGTTTGCTAAGTAATTACCAAAGTCAGGCCCTTTCAAAGAGATGCGAGATGAATGGAGGTGGTCTAAGAGGCTAATGGGACTAACTTCTGAGGATATAGCTTGGGGTTATAACAGGGATTTTTTGGGAAAGGAGTTACTGGTTAATTGTGGGAGTTTTGCTAATGTACCATTGTTGGGGAGAAAGGGTGTGATCAGTTACCATCCAGTCTTAGCCAGGAAACAATTTGGCTATCCTCTGAGGGATCCACCAAGTATGGAAGAATTTGCTGAGTCTTTTTACTTTTCTGCGGAGGGAAACAGAAAGTTAGTCATACAAGCATCTCAAGCTTGGGCTCACAGGGTGAAGAGAGGAAAGAAGGATTTTGGAAGGGTAGATCCCAAGACATATCCTCCTTTTGATACATGGTTGCAGAAGCGTGTAGAGGAATTGCTCATGCCATTTTCAGTGGAAGCTCCATTGTATCCCAAAGAGGTGCCATATCAGAATACTGTTTCTCTTGAAGAATATAAGAAGTTGGAAGCTCAGTTGCACGAGGTCCGGATAGAGAATGCTGAAATGGTTAACTTATACCACCTTGCCAATCGTGCTAAGAATGAAGCAGAGGAAAAGCTACAAATGATGCAGGTTACATTATAAGCTAAAGAAAAGGAGTTTGCTGGAAGAGAAGCTCATTTTCATAGATTGGGTCTAATGGAATCAAAAAGAGAAGCGGAGCGTAAGAAGACTTTGAAGACTCTTAAGGAAGCTCGCCAGTCCATTGTTTGGTTACAGGGCCAAAGGGAACAGGAGCAGAAATAGTACAAAGAAAAGGAAGAGTTTTTCGAGGTACATATGACCTTCAAGAAAGAAGAAGTAGAAAAGGTTCACAAAATACGAAGAGAAAAGACTCAACAATTGGCACAGAGCCAGATGGCCTTGGAGGAGGCAATGAAGGAGATTGCAGAGCTTAAGCTGAGAGCATGCGTGAAAAAGAACCGGACAGAGGTGATAGTTGCAGAAGAAGAACCTGAGTCTCTCCTTTAGTCTAGGATTTTAGTTTATTGTTATCTGGATTACCTACAGGCTTGTTGTAGGACTCTTGCTTTATTTTTCTTTATTCATGTATTGACTTGTAACCCTTCGGGGAATTTGTTTGTGCTCTGACTTTGGTTGCCAGTGGGTTATCCATGTTATGCAATGTTAAATTCCAATTACCATTTCTGAGTACGCAAAGCTTGTTTGTTTGAGACTGCTGAGATCTGAACACTCTTCAAAGGGAGAGTTTGGAAATTAATGCTCAAAGGGGCTATCTGGAGAAAATACCAGAACGGGGGTATATAAATGCCTGAACATGGAAACATGAATAGTTACATTGCATGCATATAACGTGTTTGTTGTTTTGCAGGTGGTTCATCAATTTTCTAACGTTTATGTCCTTTCAGGCACTATAGCTCCCAGGAAGGTTCAGGAACAGCCAACGGTGCACAGATATCCTACAAGAGTAAACAGAGAAAGAGTAATGGATCAGATGCAAGCAGATCTGGCTGACTTAAGGACAAGGATGGACAACTTCATGAACCTCATGGCTGGGATGGGTCAAACTCAAGAGCGTCTGCGCGAGATGGTGGAAAACAATCAGGCCAGGAACAATGGGACCGCAGATGGAGGTAATCGCAATGGGGCTGGCGCCCGTCAAGTTGAAATCTCTGTGGTGCAACCAGGGGTTACTATTGTCAATGATGGAATGAATAACGTGCAGATGGAGGGGCAAGATGAACAGTTCACTTTGCTGGATGAGGCAGAAGGTCAAGGAATTGACATGAATAGAAAGTTTGAAGAAATGGCTGAGCAGATTCGTGCCATTCAATCGCAGAGTTCTCTGGGGTTTGATATCACTGAATTGGGCTTGGTACCAGGGGTTAGAATTCCCTACAAGTTCAAGGTTCCTACTTTCGACAAGTACAATGGCACGGCATGCCCGAAGACTCACCTCCAGTCTTTTGTCGGAAGAATCGCTGCACATACAGATAACGAGAAGATGTGGATGTATTACTTCCAAGATAGTCTTGTGGGGGCCTCCTTAGAGTGGTACATGAAGCTGAGCAGGGTTAATATTCGAAGCTAGAAGGATTTAGCAGAGGCGTTTGTGAAATAGTATCAGTACAATTTGGATATGGCTCCAAATCGTACTCAGTTGCAGACCATGTCTCAGAATGCTAAAGAAGGGTTCAAGGAGTATGCTCAGAGGTGGTGTCAACTTGCTGCTAGAGTACAACCTCCCTTGTTGGAAAATGAAATGGCGGATATGTTCATGGGAACACTACAAGGTGTGTTCATTGAGAGGTTGGCGTCTTGTTCAGCAACAAAGTTCAATGACATTGTGATAGCAGGAGAGAGGGTTGAAACTCTTTTAAAGATGGGGAAAATTCAAGACACCGGTGCAGGTAGCTCAAGCGGTGTGAGAAACGCTTTTAATGGACCTCCAAGAAGAAGAGAGGGAGAAACTAATGATGTGTGCGGCCGAGGCAGGGGTCGGGGATACAGAGGATCCTATGAGCAAGTTGCAGCTATTACTATTCCATCAGGTCATGTGCAACAAACTCAGCCACAACAACAACAACAACAACAGCCACAACTCAATAATTATCAGGAAATACACTATCAACAGAGACAAGCCCGTCCAGCTAATAGGGTGCTTGAAGCTATCCCAATGACGTACACGGCACTACTTCAAAGGTTGTTAGATTTGAACTTGGTTCAACTGAGGACTTTAGCACCACCTCCACCTGGAGAGCTTCCAGTGGGGTATGATGCTAACGTAAGATGCACATTTCATTCAGGAGCTCCCGGGCACTCAACAGAGAAGTGCAGGGCATTGCAGCATAAAGTTCAAGACTTGATCGATTCAAAGGCGATTAACTTCGCACCGCCTCCTAATGTTACATCAAATCCCATCCCAAACCACGGAGGGGCAAGGATAAATGCTATTGACGGTGGTGAGAGGTTAAACTTGATTTTTAACGTGGAGGAAGTAAGGACTTCATTGCTGGTTGTGAAAGACAAACTGTTGAAAGGGCAGGTATTCCCAGGGTGTGGTTATGACTGCGAGGGGTGTTTGAGCTCAATTAATGGTTATGAGGACTTGAAAGTTGGACTACAGTATCTGATTGACGAGGGGTCGCTACAGTTTGATAAGATTGATGATAGAAACAATTGTGTGTCTACCATAACAATTTACTTTGATCCTGCTGAAGTTCCTACCCGGAGAGAGCCTGTGACTATCTACGTTCCAGAGGTTAGTCCTGTTACCATTACTGTTCCAGGACCAGTTCCTTATGCTGATGATAAGGCCATCCCGTGGCACTATGGCTCGGATGTGTATGTAGAAGGGCAGAAGGTGGAAAGTAAAGCAGTAACAATTGACCCGACTGTGGTGAATGTTGGAGGAGTTGGTGGATTTACAAGAAGCGGGCGTCTTTTTTCTCCTCAAGCTCTTAGAGGGGATCCTGAAGCCGAAGCTGCTGCAAAGGCTAAGGGTAAACAGATAGAAACCGAGGAAGTGACAACTCCTGCTGCCGGACAGGGCATTTTCGAAAAGGTAGTCGAAGAGTTTATGAGGATAATAAAGAAGAGCGACTATAAAGTAGTCGAACAGCTGAATCAAACTTCATCCAAAATATCTATTCTGTCCTTGTTGATGTGCTCTCCAGCTCATATAAAAGCTCTATTGAAAGTCTTACAGATGGCATATGAACTATAGGAGATAACGGTTAATTAGTTGGAGGTTGTGGTAGGCAGCGTGAATGCCAGTCATGGGTTGGGGTTCACGGATAGAGATCTTACTTCTGAAGTCCGCAATCACAACAAAGCCCTGCACATCACCATGGAGTGTAAGAGTGTTGTCCTGTCACATGTGTTGGTTGATACAGGCTCTTCTCTCAATGTGCTCCCTAAGAAGGCCTTGATGAAGTTGAATATTGATGGCATTGTTTTACGACCCAGTGATCTAATTGTGAAAGCCTTTGATGGGTCCTGGAGGTCTGTGTTCGGGGAGGTTGAGCTACCTGTGAAGATAGGGTCTCAAGTGTTCAAGAGCACGTTCTATGTCATGGATATTCAACCTGCTTACAGTTGTTTGCTAGGACGTCCCTAGATCCATGTTGTAGGTGCATTGACATCCACGTTGCATCAGAAGCTGAAGTATGTGGTAGATGATCAGGTGATCACCGTATGCGGAGAAGAGGATATTTTTGTGAGTCATCTGTCAACTTTTAAGTACGTGGAAATGGACGGGGAAATTCATGAAACGTTGTGTCAAACTTTTGAAGCGGTCAATGTTAGTACTTTGGCTCCAGCAGATAGGAACAACGAGAAGGAAGGGACTTCTATCTACTCCTACAAGCAAGCCAAAGAAGTGGTCCAATCTAGAAGTGCCCAGGGCTGGGGCAAGTTGCTGGATTTGGAAAAGAAAGATGACAAGTTCGGTCTTGGTTACCAGCCTGGTGGGTCCAACTGGCCTCAGGGTGGTAAGGTCATAACCTTCACAAGCGCCGGAATGCTCGATCGCAACAACATCTGTGCAACAAGTGAAGAAGGGGACAGTGACTGCGACTGGGATAGCTGGATTCACCCATGTGCACCTGGGGAGGAGCTCTGGAACTGGTCTGCCGAGGATTTCGTTCAAGTTACTTGGCAATCAAAGTAATTTACTTGTTTCTTTTTTATCATGCTTCATGTCAATCCTGCACTCTGCCCAAGGTGCACGGATCCATTTGTAGGACCACCATGCTTTTAATGCATCTTTTTTTTTCATGAAATAAAGGACATTTTTCAAGCAAATTGTGTTCTCTTTCTTTCGTTTTAAAATTTTTCACAAGCAAGAATAAAATGGAAATGTTTTTTCCTTTTCTTGTGTTTGCGTGTTTGCGTCTCTTTTGAAAAAAACAGATTATGAAATAAGCACATCATCTGTGTAGTGTTGATCATCCGGATTCTAGTGATAACATTCCTGCTATGACCATGCATGACTTCGACAATCCTATCTACCAAGCTGATGAAGGGGTTGAGGAAGACTGTGAACTCCTCGATGAATTGGTCAGGTTGTTGAAACAAGAGGAAAGGGTCATTCAGCCTCATCAGGAAGATTTAGAGATCATCAACCTCGGGACTGAAGATGTAAAGAGAGAGATAAGGATTGGGGCCAGCCTGCAGGTCGAGGTAAAGAAGGAGTTGATTGGTATGCTACGTGAATATATGGATATCTTCGCCTGGTCATATCAAGATATGCCAGGATTAGATACTGACATTGTTGTGCATAAGCTGCCACTAAGAGAGGACTCTCCTCCAGTGAAGCAAAAGTTGAGAAGAACTCGTCCTGACATGGCGATGAAGATCAATGAGGAAGTTCAAAAGTAGTGGGATGCCGTATTCCTTGCCGTAACTAGTTACCCACCTTGGGTAGCTAATATTGTGCCTGTACCAAAGAAAGACGGCAAAGTTCGGATGTGCGTTGATTATTGGGATCTAAACAGAGCAAGTCCAAAGGATGACTTTCCATTACCTCACATTGATGTGCTGGTAGATAACACCGCTCAATTCTCGGTATTTTCTTTCATGGATGGCTTCTCCGGGTATAATCAGATTAAGATGGCACCGGAAGACATGGAGAAAACAACGTTCATTACCCCGTGGGGTACATTCTGTTACAAGGTTATGCCCTTTGGATTGAAGAACGTCGGGGCAACGTATCAGCGGGCTATGGTCACATTGTTCCACGACATGATACACAAGGAAATTGAATGCTATGTGGACGACATGATTGCCAAGTCCCGAGACGAAGAAGAGCATCTGGTCAATCTCAAAAAGTTGTTTGATAGATTGATAAAGTATAAGCTGAGGTTGAATCCAAACAAGTGCACTTTCGGAGTGCGGTCAGGAAAATTGCTAGTTTTATTGTTAGCCAGAAAGGAATCGAGGTGGATCCTGCAAAAGTAAAAGCAATACAAGATATGCCTGCACCGAAAACAGAAAAAGAAGTGCGTGGGATTTTAGGGAGATTGAACTACATTTCACGATTCATATCTCATCTAACTGCCACGTGTGAGCCAATATTCAAATTGTTAAGAAAAGAACAAACGGTCAGGTGGAATGAGGACTGTCAAAGAGTCTTTGAAAAGATAAAAGAATATTTACAGACACCTCCGATTCTAATGCCTCCAGTTCCAGGACGGCCACTTATCATGTACTTGACTGTGCTAGAAGGGTCAATGGGGTGTGTTCTAGGCCAACATGACGAGTCTGGTCGAAAAGAGTATGCTATTTACTACCTTAGCAAAAAGTTTACCGACTGTGAATCTCGTTACTCACTGCTCGAGAAAACTTGCTGCGCTTTGGTATGGGCTGCTCGCCGACTGAGACAATATATGTTGACCCATACCACACTGCTAATCTCAAAATGGATCCTGTCAAGTATATTTTCGAGAAACCAGCGTTAACCGGAAGGGTCGCAAGGTGGCAAATGATCTTAACAGAGTATGACATACAATATACTTCTCAGAAAGCCATCAAAGGAAGTGTATTGTTAGATTATCTTGCACAGCAGTCACTGGAAGACGACTATCAGCCAATGAAATTTGATTTCCCTGATGAAGACATCATGTACCTCAAAGCAAAAGATTGCGAGGAATCACTTCCGGAGGAGGGGCCAGACCCTGAATCCAAATGGAAGCTGATGTTTGATGGGGCAGTCAATATTAACGGACGTGGAGTTGGTGTTGTTCTTATCACTCCTGAAGGTGTTCACTTTCCCTTCGCTGCCAGAATTACATTTGGTTGCACCAACAATGAAGCGGAATACGAGGCGTGCATAATGGGAATAGAGGAGGCTATTAATCTTCAGATTAAGACCCTCGATATATTCGGAGATTACCGGCAAATCAGATTACCGGCAAGTGGTATACACATAAAGAAAATTTAGTTCCTTATAGGGACTATGCCAGAAGACTGTTGACGTTCTTCACAACGTTTGAGCTTCAATATATACCACGAGATGAGAATCAATTTTCCGATGCATTGGCTACTCTTTCTTCGTCCATCAAGGTCTTGTGTTGGAATTATGTACCCAGGATTGATATTTCCCGGCTTGACGCACCAGCTTATGCTTTCTCTGTAGATGCAGTGTCTGATGAGAAACCTTGGTATTTCGATATTAAGCTTTTCCTGGAAAAACAAGAATATCCAGCTGGGGCATCATCCAACGACAAGAAGACCTTAAGACGACTTGCTGCTAGCTTTTTCTTGAATACATATGGGGTTTTGTATAAGAGAAGCTTTGACATGGTCTTGCTCAGATGCGTGGATAGACACGAAGCAAACCTGTTAATGCAAGAAGTCCACGAGGGATCTTTCGGTACTCATGCAGGAGGACATGCAATGGCTAAGAAGTTGTTTAGATCGGGGTACTATTGGATAACAATGGATGCAGACTGTTGTTCGTACGCCCGTAAGTGCCACAAGTTCCAGATTTATGCAGACAAGGTGCATGTTCCTCCCAGCCCGCTCAACGTCATGTCATCTCCTTGGCCCTTTTCTATGTGGGGCATTGACATGATCGGGAAGATAGAGCCCACTGCTTCAAATGGTCATCGTTTCAATTTGGTCGCGATCGATTACTTCACTAAGTGGGTCGAAGCAGCATCCTATGCCAATGTCACTCGTCAAGTGGTAGCTAGATTTTTGAAAAGAGACATTATTTGCAGATACAGAGTGCCCGAGCGAATCATTACTGATAATGGTTCCAATTTGAACAACAAGATTATGGCAGAATTGTGTCGGGACTTCCAGATTCAGCATCATAACACTTCTCCTTACCGACCAAAGATGAATGGTGCGGTAGAAGCAGCTAATAAGAATATTAAGAAGATTGTGCAAAAGATGGTTGTCACTTACAAGGATTGGCATAAGATGTTACCGTTTGCGTTGCATGGGTACCGAACGTCAGTCAGGACATCAACCGGGGCAACTCCTATCTCATTGGTATATGGTATGGAGGCAGTCTTTCCTGTTGAGGTAGAAATTCCTTCATTGCGTGTGATGATGGATGTGAAGCTTGATGAGGCTGAGTGGGTACGTGCTCGATACAATCAGCTATGTCTAATTGAGGAAAAGAGATTAGGGACTATCTGTCATGGTCAGCTTTATCAGAGGAGAATGAAGCGAGCATTCGATCAACGAGTACGTACTCGGGAGTATCGAGTAGGCGAGCTGGTGCTCAAGAGGATCGTCCCTCCAGGTTCAGATCACAGGGGAAAGTGGACCCCAAACTACGAAGGCCCATTCATAGTGAAGAAAGTTTTCTCGGGTGGAGCACTGATGCTCACCAATATGGATGGAGAAGATTTCCAATCCCTTGTTAACTCGGGCGCAGTTAAAAAATACTTCGCATAAAAAGACCTGCTGGACACAAAAACAGAATTAAAGTCCAGGCAAGAAAAGGGCATCCCGGCGAGCTAAAACCAGAATAAAAAGCTCGGGAAAAAGTTAGGGAAAATTAAAAAAAAAGAGATGTACACCCGCTGAGTTGAAAAGCCACATCGGACAGCTCAGGCAAAAAAGGGTATCCCGGTGGATTGAAAACCCGAAAGGGCGATCCACGCAAAACAAGGGAATAAGAAAACAACTGCGAGCTGGGTAATATGAACCAAATCACCGTTTCGTACAACCTGACAATATCAGAAGGGTAGGAATCAGTCCCCTCATCTTTTTCAGAAAGCAAAGTCAAGAACGGAAAGTTTTGAAGACATGATGGTCATAGCAGGAGGGAAACTCATTGGGATACCGTGCCCATTGCCATTAGGATAGTTTATTTTCTCAATTTTATGGTAGCTACCTCTTTCTAGGTGGTTTCTTATTAATGTAAAAACTTTGCCTATTCAGAGGCCTCTCAATAAATGAATATTCAGTCAAAAAGTTGTGTCGTGTTTATTTTGTTTGTAAAAAATGTCCTGAATGTTTGGCAAAAAGAACATTGCATTTCAAACATGGTATTTTTTTTATAAAAAAAATGACATTGCAGGGAAACATTTAGAACCATCTTTGAGTCTCGGGTGGCGGTGGATGAACAGATCATACCATGTAAGTCCCCGGGGCACATATGTGTATTCTGTTGTTGCAGGTTTTGCAGGATAGTATCACACTTCCAAAGCAGAATATTCCCCAGCTGAGGCTGATCAGATGAATTGAAATTGATTCCTAGCAGATTTTTAAGACTGTGTGAAGAGCTGGTTTCCCCCAAGCGGATTATCTTTCCACAAGTGAAGTGTGCCCAGCAGGCAGCTGAATGCTTGAGTTCCGCACATAGTTCGTGTTCGGGTTTCACTCTCATCATTGAAGTATTCCCTAAAGAAGTCGC
This sequence comes from Lathyrus aphaca, assembly GCA_963966055.1. Lineage (NCBI taxonomy): Eukaryota > Viridiplantae > Streptophyta > Magnoliopsida > Fabales > Fabaceae > Lathyrus > Lathyrus aphaca. The sequence continues at coordinate 265,896,896 of OZ014524.1, read as the reverse complement.
CAATTTATTTTTGGTCAGTTTGATGATACAAACAGTTATTCATCCCCAGTCAGAGTTAGGCATCATCAAAGCCTCTTGACCAGGTTCCCCTGCAGAGTCGGGATTTTTGTTGCCAATCAGGATGTCTTGATAGAGGCTCGTCTGCATTCCCCAACACTCATCTGTGTTTGTTATCTATTTGTGATCATCTGCATTTCTTGGCACTCGTCTGTGTTGGGTATCCGTTTTGAGCTCGTCTACATTTCCCGACGCTCGTCTGTGATTGATGTTTGGTAGTTGCTCGTCAGCATTACCCCAACACTTGTCTGTGTTCATGCTTTGTTATTGCCTGTTTGCTTTCCCCAGTAGTCGCCCATGGTTGTAGTTGTGATGCTCGTGTGCACTCCCTAACACTCGTCAGTGTTTGATAGTCGCTTGTAGCTCGTCTGCATTCCCCAACGCTCGTCTGTGTTTGTTATCTGTTTGAAGCTCGTTTGCATTGTTTGGATACTCGTTTGTATCATCCCTCACACTCGTCTGTGTTAGCTTACATCCATATGTGTTGATTTGATAATCATTCTGGTACTCATCTGTTTTGCTACTTCAAATGCTCGTCTGTGTTTGGTGTCTGGTATTCGTCTGTACCGGTGGCTGATATTCGTCTGTATCATCGCCTGAAGCGCTTGTCTGTGTTTCTTGGATCATCGTCTGATATTCATTTGTATCACTAACTTATGGCACTCGTCTGTGTTCTCTTCATGATCATCCAATACTCGTCTGTGTTGAAGAGGTTTAAAGTCCTGACGGTGGGATTAAACTTCAAAATGGTTACCGGTCCTGGCGTAACAGGTTTATCCGAAAGAGTTTCGTTTGTCTCGGACACCACTTATCTACGCAAGATTTATGAAGAGGGTTTCTCAAATCCTATTGTTGCACCTGGCGTAACAGGTTATCTGAAGAAGACTCGTTTGTCTTATACCATATATCTACAAATAATATATGAAGAGGGTTCGTCTATCTTGATTATGCATGTCTATCCCACAGACTTAAGTGCATCACCGGTCCTGGCATAACAGGTTTATCCGAAGGAGGTTCATCTGTCTCAGGTCATTAGTTTTTGTAAAATGTATGAAAAGGGCTCGTATGTCTAGTTCTTGGCTGTAATACCTCAAATTTTGCCCTCTTTATTTATTCCTTAATCGGCTTCATGCTTCGCATTTCATGTGCATTTTTCCATTAGGTCATAGTGCCCATAATCATGCATTGTATTGGCTCTTAAGGCACGAGATCAAAGTATTTCCTTGTGATTAGAATTTTCCTATTCAGAGGATCGTCAAACTCCAAGGTTTTTCCTTATTTAGAGGATTATTCGAAAGCGTCAAATTAGGAGGTTATTGGCGTGAATTAAATGATCTCATGACAAAAAGTATATTGATGTTCTTGGTGCAAGAGATCGGATACTGGATGCGTATTAGTATTCTTGGGGCAAGAATTTGTTCCAAATTGGGGATGGAAAGTGCTTGGGTTCAGTTTATTTGGAAGATCTCATTCAACTTCAAATTCAAAGTTTTCAATAGCCATTTCTAATACAAGTCATTATCCGAGTGTCATATTCAAACCCGATCTCATATTCTTATCTCAGTTCCAAAATCCTAATCCATTCTCGATTCCAGGTCCATTTTGTCAAAATTGCTAAACCTTGTTCGTTAACCTCATTCATTAAATCAATTATCATTTTAAACCCACTTTTTTTTACATTCATATTCCATTTTTAAATTAAGTCCATTATCCAGATGAATCCAATGGGAAAATTCATTTTTTGTTTCTATCCAAAAGTTTAGTTTTTATGAAAACTAAACCACTTTTCTTTAAACTTGATTCCATACCTCCTTCTTTTTCTAAATCATATACCTTAAATATTTATTATACAATTTTGCTCAGTAAATATAAGATGTTGTGAATGGAAAAAGAAGTGGATTCTGATTTAAGGGATGGACACAGAATTGGGCTTTAACACGTTGTAGCTTTGTTATGCTGTGGCCCAAATGGTAGTGGAAAACTGAACTTACAAAAAGCCTTGGTGGCATGCTACTTTTGTTTAACTGAGAGCATGGTGCGGTGAGGAATATGAGAGCTTACGGACTGTTTCAGTTTTGTAACACAACAACAAAATTTCGTAACCACTGGATTGTCCGTCAGGAAAGCTCAAAATCGACGGTACATGATTGTTTAATTCATTTTAGTTCACAAGAAAAAAAAACAAGGAGAAATAAACTCAGAAGATGGCAATAACAAAAGAAGTGAACTGGGAATTATTGTTACAAATCGATAATCCAATAACGAAATTAACAGAATCGGTTATGATCTATAACCAAAAACAAAAATCATTGATATTGGACAATACAACTGAAAAATCTAGGAAAGGAAAATGGTTACAAAATATAGAACTTCATCAAACTTCTTCATCACTCTCATCATAGTTTCACCAATCCTTCCTCGATCATCCATGTTGTTCATCTGGAGCCGGCAAAAACCGAGATTTCCACATCAACATCTATATCGTCTCGTCATGTTCATGGTTCATCACTCTTCATCAATGCGACAACATGGGTCACAGTTCACAAATATTTAATCCAATATGCAAAATCAATGATTTGCGTCATTCAAGAACACAACAACGGAAACGAAAGAACAGTTATAGTGAGGAAAAAACAGTTACAGCGAAAAGGGAGGAAAACGAACAAGCCGATCCATCCCTTGGCAGCCTTCACTTACATTCATCAATCTCGTCCCTAGCTCCGCCAATCATCAATACTTCGAACCGACCTTTTGCTTCTAAATCTTTAACCATTGTCATTATCATCAAAAAAAATCCTGCAAGGTGGAGTAAGCAAAGTCAGTTACTATAATCATCACCGACTCATAATCCTCATAACAAAATTTCCATGTTGCAAATTCAAAACAAAAGCAGAATTTGAGAAAACCATAACAGAAAAATAACTAACTGAAATTTCAATAAGTGTCTAACTGATTATAACAGAATTCTAACCGAATTTTACTGGGGGAAGTTCTAGAACCATCTTTGATCTCTTCTATAAATCAGGATTACCATAACTTCAAGTTTTTTTCTTTACAGTTTTTCGATCCTTTCATCTCATTTCACAAACTTCTCCTTCAACCATTTTCTTCTTCTTCTTCAATCTTCTTTTTCTTCCATAACCTCCATCAATCCAATCTCTCTCAATCCGAATTTCTTTATATCATTCTTCAATCTTCTCACCACTCTTATTCTCAACTTCAAAATCGCAGCACCATCTTCATCTACAATCGGCATCGATCCTCATCACCATCCGCAAATTCAATCTTCACGCTACAAGAACACTTCAATCTTCAAATCCTTCAAACGATCTCTTCAATTTCAATCTGCTTCTTCCTCAATTGTTTCCCTTTTCACGGAATCCTCCATTCCAAACCGCATCATCATCTTCATTAGGATTCTCTTTAATTCAAAGACAAACCTACAAGAATCAATAAACCATTTGTGAGGAAGCAGCCAAATCAAGCATAAAAGGAACGCAAAGTTATCTTACCATTTCATCATCTTCGACAAATCCACAGAAGAGTAGTATTGTTCGTCGTGATCAAGGCTTCATATCACCGTGTTTAACGCTCCTCCTCCATCTTAATGATTGGTTCGCGAACGACTTCGCAATCTTCAAACGTCATGAGATCGTCATAGCTTGAATCAGGAAAGTCATTCGGTAGTTGTCGCTCCCAAAAGATGAGACTGGGCTCAAATGAGGTACAGACGCGAACGGTCGGCGAAGGGGACAATGAGAACACACAGCCGTGAACTCACTGGAGATGAATAGAGTCGCCAGCTAGGCATTTTTATCCCGGAGGAAAGGAAATGCTGCATAGACCTAGAAAGAAATGGATAAGACGGTCGCGAACCAGAGAGACTGAGAAAGGGGGTCGGTTACAACCTGGGAAGGTATTAGCACCCAGGTTGTCCGTCGTACTCGACGGGATCCACGCTTAAAAGATTTGTGTTTTAAAGGGGTAGTGTCAGTGCAATCTGTGTATAAAGCTGGAAAAGAATGTACAGGTGTCAGTGCATAAGTGATATGAAGTATGAAAGTGTCAGTGTAAGAAAGGAGTGAAATGCTCATGATAATGAGGCTCAAAGAATAATGCTGGAAGGAGGGGGAATATACAGAGACTTTTGTTCGATAACTGTTAAGTTATGCCTACGTATCCTCTCGTGCAATGAGGAAGTCAGAACACCGTAGTTCGACCCAAAGAGACTGAAAGAATTGACTTGTGAACTGCTTGCTTGTCAATGCTCAAGTGTATGACCTGTCTGGCTCAGGTGCAAACTGTCTTGCATTAGACGGAAGAAGCAAGTTCTCGTTTGTGAGTGAATGAGATGAGAAAAGAATCCCGAAGGAGACGATTATTGTTTGTTTTTGTGTTTTCAGTCTTTTATTGCTTTTGAAAGTTTGTCATAAGTTAATGAGCTTAAGTCTAAACCAATGGGTTAGTAAACTCATCACATCTTCCCTCTGATTAGGGGTAATGAGAGTACCTTAAGTGTGAAGTCAGCATCTCACACTTAATCACCTTTGATGTAGGATTAAGATGATTAACCTACTTGTGATTAGTTAAATGTTTTTGGTGTTTTTGTTTAGTGTTAAGTAATGAGATTAAGCCATAATCAGGGATTAAACAGACTCATTACACCATCCTAATAGAAGGATAATAGATGAGAATGTTTAAGCTGAGGAAAGCTCCTCAACTTAATCCATGATTAGGGATTAAACTCATGACAAAACAAGCCTTTGATTAAGTGGATTTTATTTAATGGTATGATGATGAAGTGCTTTTTATGATTTGTAAGACAACTTGAGGGGGACTTGTCCATTAACACTAGGGTTAGTCCTTCTTAACCAGTTAAGGAAGAATTAGAACCCTAATGCAAGGCCCAAGTTACAAGTGTGATGTCTTGGTACTTATTAAATGAATTGATTAAGAGATTTAAACACATTAAGGGTTTAACACTTAGGATTAAAGTTATACACTCCATCCTAAGAGAAGGATGCAGGCATAAGCTTAACCACAAAGCCTTAAAGCCTTTAGGGTTTAGTCCCTGATTATGAGATGAGAAGAGAAGACTCAAAAGAGACACAAAGGTGAAACTAAGGAGGGAGACTAATCAAACCCTAATCATTGTCATGCTTAGTTGTTCCTAAGGTTTGTGAAGTTACAAGAACAATCTTCAAAGGAGACACCAGGAAGCAGATGAAAGGATCAAGAGAAGCAAAGCAACTTGCTTCATTCAAGAAGTCAAGTCACTTGAAGAAAGAGAGTAGGAAGAAGAAGAATTAGCAAGCTCAATCTCAAACACATACAAAAATGCAGCATGGATGCAAGGGAGATGAAAAGAAAAGTTATGAGAAGTGAAGGCAAATTCACTTCTCAAGTTCACTTACCACCTGAAATGTTAGAAAAGGAATGCAATGCAATGCAAAATGAGATGAGATGACATGATGAGAAACAAAACCAGAAGCATATACATGATTCTAATGGTGCTATGAGATGCTACAAACATGAGGCAGCACATGGAAATGATCATACAAGTTCATGAATGCAAGAGAAGCAACTTAAGAACCATGAACATACATGAAAAGTTATGAAGTGCACATGACATACAACATGGCAAATACATGATGCAATGATCAAACATGCTTCCTATATGCCTTATGATATCAAATGAACCACATGGATGCTTGAAATGTCATGGCAAGTCATGTTATGCAAGAGAATGCAAGATGGATGCAAATGGAAGCCCAAATTAGGGTTTATGATCAATGCAACAATCAAAAACCAAAAACAGAAGCAAACCCTAAGATAAAAAATGGAAAAATGCCACTCAAAGGACCCCTAATCCTATACTAAACCAATGTCCAAAGGGGAGGTCTCAACTCCTAACCTAACTCAAGATATGAATTTTACAAGTTATTAGGGTTTTTAGGGTTCCTAAACAAAAGAAATGCCAAACAAATGAAAAATGCAAGATCAAATCATGGCCATTTAATCTCAAAAACTACATGCTAAACACAATGCAATGCAAGAAGAATCAATGTCCAACTCTTCATAGATAGGCAGAAATGATTTTTTGAACTTAGGATCAAAATAATGCACAAAAATGATTTTAATTCAAAGAAAAATTCTCAAAATGCATCAAGATCCAAAAAGAAATTTGGTTTGAAGGTTGGACAATGTTTCTAAATGTATTAGAACATTTCAATGAATTTTTTGGTGATTTTTAAATACCTAAAAGTATTTTTAATAAATTAATTCTCATTAATCAATTAAAAATAATCTTTTAAATATTTAAAAATACTTTTTTAATGATAAAAATAAAAATGAAAATATTTTTGTGTCATAAAAATTAATAAAACTCATGAGGAAAAGTTTCATAATTTTTAAACATTTTTTACTATTTTAAATTAAATATGCAAGTTAAATGAAAAAGAAATGAAAATAAATGAAAATAAAGGAAAGTATTCAGATCTGATGGATGAGATTGAGTCTGGGGAAAGCCTTGTTGACTGCGCGCGCAGATCAAAGGCTGAGATTCAAACCTCTTAATTTCAATTAATTAAATAAATTAATCCTAATTAAGAACTAATGACATGATCCAGGCCACACACACGCGCGCGGGAAGCCTGATCCAAGGGTCCACATTTGAAGTTTGCCCTAACCCTAATTAAATGGCTAATGACTTTCAGGCTGCCGGAGAAGACTTCCGGTCGTCTTCTCCGGCCAGCACCTTCCCTGAGAAATGCCAAATCTCACCCCAGCTCACTAAAATGAAATCTAAAAGCATGGAAATGATTCCCACTCACTCACGAACCAAAACCCCCACTCAAAACAAATTCATCATTCATGAAAAGGCTGAATCGAAGCAAACAAAAACTATGGCAGGAAAGTTTCAGGAAGCAATTAAATCCTCATTTCATCACCATTTTCGAAACTAAAAGCATATTCATGATCAGGAAGACATATAGAACAAGTTTAGAACTTAAAAATCCATTTCTGGAAAAAAAGTTCTTGAGCTACCTGAGATTCGAAGCTTTCACTCCAGCTGCTTTCTGACCTCCCCTCCTTGTGAAATCCACTCCACTTGACCCCCTGGTGATGCTTGAATGCTTAGGAGAGATTTATGTTGGCTGGATGAAGAGTTTGAACAGCTTCTGCTCAAGCTCAGTTGAAAATGGCAATGGTGAAGCAGGCAGTTTCTGGCAAGGGTGAAGGGTTGTTTGTGGTACAGATGATGAGTGGAGAAGGTTTGTGAAGTTTGTTTGGATGTTTGTGAGCTGTGGAGGGTGTTTCGAAGGAAACTGCAGCTTGGGGTGAAAATGGTGAAGTGATGTTATGGCTTGTTTCAGGCCTGGTTCTTTGTTGGTTTCTACTCAATGAGGCATGGTGAATTGATGTGTGAAGTTTGCTTGAGTGTTTGTGAGCTGGGCAGAGAGTTTCGAAGAGTTTTGCAAAATGGAGTGAGTTTGAGTATGTGATGTTGTGGAGTGTTTTAGCCTGGCTTGGTGTTATGTTTGGCTAGAAAATGGAAAGTATAAACAATTGCAAGTGGCCAGAGGATGTGACATGGCCTGTGGTGATTGGGATGTTTGCTTTTGCCAAAAGTCAACTTTTTTGTAAGAGAAGCATGGGCTTGGTTCTAGCTTGGTACAAAGGCTAGGGCTGGCGCAGCATGATGTGTGTGTGATGTTGGGAAGGTCCAGCAGCCAAGGTAACTAGTTGGTGGAGTGTGATGAGTGATTTTGCAAGTTGTTCACTTTTGAAACCTCATGAAAAAGTCTTGTTACACAAACCATGGACATGAGAAACTTTGGTCCAATTCTGATTTTTAGAGCTCATGGAATGTTTGTGTCATGGTTTGATGTCAACTAGAGGTTACAAACAGCCTTGGTTCATGATTTTGCAAAATTCACATTTGAGGCATATCTTGAAAATCAATGATTTTTGCCAACTTTGTCACACCATAACTTTTGATCCAAGAAGAATTTGATCATGTTCTTGTACTTTTTGAAAATGGAAAGATGTATTCTACAACTTTCATGACCAAAGTTCTTCCATTTGAAGCATTTTTGGATCAAGAATCAAGGCTTGAAAAATGACCTAAAATGAAACATTCTTGAAAAGTCAACTATACCCAAAAAGTCAACATTTGCAAAAACTCCAAATTCTTGAATTTTGTGAGCTTCAACCTTCTTCCATGATCAAATAAAGATCATATACACTCAAAATGATGAAGATCACCCATTGGTTGGGTCACTGGGGGCCTCAGATGCCCTGATTTTGCACTGACTTGTCTGAAAAGTCAACTCTTGATCAGATGACTTCCCCATGGAATTTATTCATGAAACTTGATATGCATACTCCCTATATCATATAGAGACCAATGGAAACAAGAATGACCAAAAAATTTGGAGTTATGGCCATTGAAACCAAAACCCTAATTTTAGGTCAACTGTGCAGTCAAACTTGGCTCTGCTTCCATACCAATCCCAGTTCTTGTGATTCCTTGGAAATCTTGACTTTGTGGGGATGTAATATGATGCTTGAACACACATGGACCCCTTTGAAGTGATTGATGACCCTTGGAGTGGCTCAAGATGCCCTTGGATTGCTCAGATCACAAACCCTAGGTGCAGATGACTTTGAATCTATGCAGTGAATCAAAAATGAGATAGGAGATGATATGCTTGTGTTTATGCATATGAAATGATCACAAGCCATGGTGTGAATGGGTGAGGGAAAATTTGGGGTGTTTACAGTAGTCTAAAGAAGAAGAAGAATACGGTTCGGAATTAGCTCTACGTCTTGAAGCCTCACAAAAAAGGAGTGGAAGGCTTTCGCAATTACGGATCAGCGTTCGACATCAGCACCTTCTTTCTCCAGGTTTGAACTCGAAATTGTTTGATTTACCATTTGAGTCAGGTAGAGCCAAACGAGATTTAGGGATAATCTCGTCGCTTGTTTAAGAACTAGGAGAACTTGGTTTAGGGTTTGTGAATAGGGCTAAGAACGAAAGGGGTTTGGTGAAGAAAGGTGGGGATTTATGGACAAGGTGGTTCTCCGGTAGGGGATTGGGGCTCTGGTGGCGGAGCTAGAATTTGATGAGGTTTTGATTTAATCATAACTCTGTTTAATGCTATTTCAAAAAAATGAAAAGACTCATAAATTATAATAATGGAGCATTAACGAATTGATTAGGATGATTTGGGTCATTAATCCATCTTTAATTGTTTGATTTTCCTAATAGAGGAGATAAGATGGCTTTGTGGATTCCCAGCCATACCGGCGGAGACACGTGTCACCGTCCGGTAGGCCTGCTCCGCGACAATACGGTGTGTCTCATCCATGGTAGTTTCCACGCGTCCAAGCTCATTGCACCACATGATCAGAATAACTAATGCAAGACCTAGATCTAGTGGCTTACGATAAGTCAACAAAATTAACTAGAGCCTATGTTATGTTCCTTCTTCAGCCTGCGGATTGGGCCTGGCATTTTTGTTTTCCACACCTCCTCATTTGAAGCCCATTAATAAAACAGTTATAAAACAATGTTGTCTACACCCTCCCCATTTCCAGAGCTGGTGGGCTCAGTCCCATTGCTATATGCACTCCTCTTAAGAGCCCAATTAAAAAAAAAGAACTAAAAATAATACTTCATTCACCCACTGTTTTTTCTTTCTTTAAAATTTAATTTTTAGTTAGCAATAATTTAGGAATAAATCATTAAAAAATAGAAAAAGCATTATAAAATTCCCCAAAAAATCAAGTAGGTCATTAATTCAATTTAGAAATTTTTGGCATTTTATTTTTCTGAATTTGCATTATTTTCGAATTAATTAAGCTTTTTCTTTTAATTAGCATTTTATTGAATTTTGTTAACTGTACCTAATTTTGTTGATTTTATTTTTTAGCCTTCCAGTAGGATTTTGGACCCACTCTTTTTTCCATAGTTAGAGGACTCATAATAGGAATTAGTATAATTTTAGTAGATTTTTTAGGCCATTTTATCCCCTGTTTTAATAGCTTAATCCTTAGAAATTAATGGTTAATCATTAGGTAGAATTAAGTGATTTTTAGACATAGAAAACTTCTGATTTTTTAGGATATTTTTTAACACAATATTATAGGTAGTTTTAGGACCCTATAGAATTAATTCCATAATTTTTCCAGGACCTTTACTATTTTTAGTGCATTAATTCTTAGGCCTTGTTACATGTAAATTTACATTAGTTTAAGCTGGAATATTAGGATTTCATAAAAAATAGTTTAATTAGATTTAATCTTAGGATTTAATATTGATTTAGACTAGTTTAGTTTCTGATTTTTAGAATGAAAATATTAGGAAATTCCCTTAGTTTTAGGACTTAGACTTAATGTTCATAATAAATAGACTTAGAATAAACTTAGGCTTGTTTTTGGTTTCATACCTTAAATTGTTTTGTTTTAGAATTTTATTCTTATATCCAATTTTAATGCTTTGTTATATTGATTGATATTCCACTTGTATAGGTTTCCCTCTTGCTTTAGAATCAACTTACCTTCCTTAGGAAGTAAGTTGCATTCTAGTAGTTTCTAAGTTCCTTTCTCCTTTAGGTTTAGAAACCTCATTAACCATAGGATCTCACTTGTAAATAAACAAAAATAAGGATTGAGTCTTAGTCCCATTAGATTTTGTCCTTTTGCAATTTGAGTCATTCTTTTCTCATCTTCAAACAAAATCCAAAAACACTTAACAAATAAATGAAAGGATTCCATGTGTATAGCCTTATTCCATGATGCACTTGCACTCATTCCATCTTGGAGTGGTGTAAGCTTGTCTATCATGATGTACAAGTCTCATCAAGGGGTTGTTTCATAAAACAAACAAATTCAAAACACTTCTTATAAAAGACAAAAACAAATAATAAGCGACTATCCTGCGGGAACTTCTTTTTCTCATCTCATTCACTCACAACGCGAACTTGCGACGACTTGTCTCGCATGCAAGTCGGTAAATGCACTCGTACCAGACGAGCCTGCAACACCTGAGCATAGACATACGCAGTTCCAGCTATAAAAAACACAAACAAATAGTTCCCGCCTTGTTTAGGCGAACTACGTCGACTCTGATCCTCATTATCCCGATGAGGTACGTAGGCAGCGGGGTAGGGCCCGTTCGAGCACATTCTTTATTTTCCCTACATTTCCCCCTTTCTTTTCGTTCTCTTTTTCCAATTCCTTTTCTCATTTCACTTCCATTCCAGTTAGTGGTTTTATTCAGCAGCAATTATATTCTTTCACACCCTTTGAAAAAAAACAAGCAAGCGTGGATCCCGTCGGGTACGGCGGACGATCTGGGGTGCTAATACCTTCCCAGGTCGTAACCGACTCCCGAACCCAGATCTTTGGTTCGCAGGACCTTGTCCTTTCCTTCTTCCTCAGGTTTGTGCATCATTACCTTTCCCGTTCCTTCAGGATAAAAATGCCTGGCTGGCGACTCTACCTTTTCCGCGCCACTTTCGCGTTTGTACTAGGATGAAAATCCCGGGAGCGACAGCTGGCGACACTGCTAGGGATCGAACCCAGAATCTCTGGTTTCCCTTGTAGAGTCAATCCTAGCGCCTGTTTGGTTTTGTTTCTTTGGGTGTTTATCTGTTTGTTGCTGTATGCTTTAGTTTAGCTTTACTGTTTTCATTTACAGCTTTACTTTACAGGTTTACTTTACAGCATTTATTTACCGCTTTCAGTATTTATTTTCCATGCATCATATATACTGGACTGTCTGGCTGTGCTGGTTTTCATTTTTTCTGCGGGATGGGAGTTACTGTGAGATGAGCTCGTAACCGGGGCTCGAGTGCACCCTAGGACTTAGAGTGGTTCCACTTTGGCTTCATGGCATCTTGCTATGTTGGTAGTAGTGAGTTCCACACCTTGACTTGCGACCTTCTCGGGAATGTATTGATACCAGAATCTTTCTGGGTTAATACGCTACCTTGATAGTTATATGCAGTCAGGGGACCGATCATTGAGAACCTTTGTGGAAACATCCCTCTCCAGTGATGACAGTGGCAGACCACATTTGATAGCAAACCCACTCGCATCCGAGGGCCCACTGGGAACTCGCATAGGATGACCTGGTTCTCACATAGGAATCCAGTCAAGGCAAACTGTTCGTATGACGGTAGTATTGTACCCTTCGGGATGAATGTACCATTGTTTCTCGATTCAGTGCTTGAAGCTAAGAACTTATAAGGGATGCTTTTTTTTCCGGACTCAGCTGAGACCTCCCTAAATAGTACATAATGCCAAACCAATTCCCTTATTTTGTCATGAGCCATTTCTCGGAAATGGTGAACGTATTATTGCTATTCGGCCTCGAGAGTCCGTGATGTTTGACCCGAGTAGCACACCTGTGAGATTGGGAAGGGTTTACAGGTTTGTAGGAACCCTAAACTTCAACATACCCTCATATGCCAGTACACTTCAGTGATATGATCTTGTTCTGTTTATTATGGATTCTGAAGTCATGAACTCCTGATCAGAGATACTTGTGATGATATTGTGGCCTTGCACAGACACTTGATTACCTGATTCACTACACAGACACGTCACTGATCACATGCCTTGCTTTGCATAACATCATTACATCATTAATCATTTTGTGTTCTTTTTTATTCCCATGGTTCATTACTTCCTAGTCCTGGTCATATTTGCTGCTTCAACATGGAGATTCCAAGGAATAGAAATGTCCACTAAACTTTCCCACAACCGGAGACAGAGAGTATTCAGGGATTGATTAGCTTGATGGGTGACAAAGTCCTTGATGATTTCAGGAAAGAGTTTGGCAAGATACTGGATTATGTGAGCAAGCCCACGGTTGACCAGAGGGATAACTTACATTTTTTGTTTCAGTTCTATAATCCACAGCTGAGGGTCTTTGTTTTCCTTGATTATATCCTGGCACCTACATTAGAGGAGATTTCTAGTATGGTGAATGTTCCTATTAAATAAGGTATGCCATATTATATTTCAGAGAGGACCCCTCCTCATGAGGATATCACTGTTGCCTGTCATTCGAGTATGCTCAGACTCAATATGGGATTAGAGGCTGGCCAAAGTAAAGGGATCCCTTTGGATTTTCTTATCACAGAGGTGTCGTACCTCGAAAAATACGATCCTCGCGAAAGACGCGGAAAAACAGACAAACAGAATCGCCACCTAATTTTAATCTATTCCTAATAAAGGAAAAGGGAAATATAGATAAACCCTATAAAAGAATGAACTTGGTCATTGAAACCAGATTCTGAATTCGGGAGTCGGTTACGCAAGAGGAAGTTATTAGCACCTCTTACGTCCGTTGTACTCAACGGGAACCTCTTAGTCTAATATGCGATTGAATGTTGACTTAAATTACTGTCTTCTTAATAATAGACGGATATGGAGAATGGGTGTTACCGAACTCCTTAACCAAGAAAGAGTTGTTCCTCTTCACAATCTCCCAAACAAGAGGTCCAGGTACTGTTGCCATCTTCTTCTTGTCCTACGTGGAAACCCTTTGGCTGTTGCGGAGAGAAATGAGATTTGGAATTTTCATGAAACCGTAAGTTTTGAGTCATAATAGGCTAGGATTTTGTTTTAAGCAAAGATTATCTTGCAGCCTTGTAAACCTTAACTATTTTATGCTTTGTTTGGGATTATGACATTCCTTTGTTGCGATAACTCATTATGTGACTTCTTGTTTGCGACTCCTGTTGTCGTAACTCCGTTTGGTTGTAAATTGGTTTGTGTTAAGATCATGTTGCAAACAAATCTTACTTTTTGCTAATGTTCACCTTTCCTCTTTTCATGTACACTCGGTTATTGGCGTGAAATCTGGAGGCAAAGAATAAACAGCATGAAGACCTTGTATCATCCTTTGGAAGTGAAACATCCGTGAGCTGCCATGTTTGTTAGTCCAGGATTCAACAATCTTACTTCCTCCATTTGTAACTAGTTTGGTGATGCCTGCGTGTTTTTTTTTTGTAATGAAGTTGAACATTTCTTGAATTTTGTAATATGAACTTCATATGCTTTTTCTTTTAACTTTGGTGTCTTTAGATGAAAGGCTTTTGAACTTGTGAACTTCATTCGAGTAGTAAATCATAACATGATTAGAGATTCCTTTGAATTTTAAGAATAATTCTGCAACTTTGAGTACAAGTACTAATATTGGTTAAAAATTGGTACCATGAGAACTTGGTGTTAGTTATACCACCTAAACTTCTTTTCTCATTACTTGTATATCATGGGGACTTTGAGAACGTGTGTGTGTATTGTAACCAACACATCTAGAATTATAACATGCTTGGAAATCGTATCATGGCACTAACCAAAACACATTATCATGTATCTCTAATTGGGCATCTTTATTTTTTTTACCACATACTCAACTCATATTATAATTGGGACACACTCTTTGATCATAGATTGGTTCCACCATGAGTCTCTTAACTTAAATTCTCACATTAATCTAAAAAAGATTTAAACTTAGATCATGAACCAAGCATGTCCTAAGGATAAATTACCATTGCCTCTGGCCATTCTTAGAAACAAACATTTAGGTCCACGTAACAACAGCCATGCGCCTAGGAGTAAAGACGTTTGCATCTTATTTGCAAACATAAAGCCATATGAAAACATCCCAATCTTAATGGAAATCCATTATAACCTAGTTTTCAATCTTGTCCATAAATTCTTAATCCATAAATCCAAAATTCAAGTTGAAATAAGTTTCAAAAGCCACTTGTAAACAAATATTCAAGTCGTGATCCTGAGAATGAGAATCCATGTTTCTTTACCTTCCACCTAAATTCCTCCCACCTGCAAAAACCTACAACCATAGACAAACAGAAAACACAAACAAACCCCTCCATATTTCACAATTTAAAAGATCATGGCCAGAGGCCAGATGATGGTTCAAAGCATAGGTACTGCATAACTAACCGATGAGAAATGAAAAAAAAGGTAGGACAAATTTAGGGTATGACAGATGCCCCTATCTAATTGTCTTAAATCCGAGAAGTTGAACTACTGCATGGCGTTCAATTTTAGGGTAAAAGTCAATTAGATACAAGAAGACCCTAAAATTTGTCCGACAGGAAAGAAAATGCAATAATAAAAGATATGGGATGGAAGTTTGTAAGAAAAGAAAAAAAATCTGAGATTCTTTGAACTAGCAAAGTTGTATCTCAATTTATTGAATAAATTTCTCCAGGTCACACGAAGTAAACCCTTATGAATTAAGGTTCTTTGAGGACAATATCTTATCAAAATATGAAATTCTTTGGATCGAGCCAAACAGTCCCCTATTAATTAAGGTTCTTCGGTGATACTAAAGCAAAATCTCAAGAACAAATAATTTGCTGGGGAAAATCAAACAACAAAAATTCCTTTTCGGAGGAATCATGCTAGCCAAGTTTTGCAGAGGAAAAGCTCACAAGGAACTTTTTAGGATAACCTCTGCTTATGGAGAAACAAATACGAAGATGACGGGGTTATTATTTTCAACCAAAAGGTTGAAGAAATACTTGCTGGGGGAATAAATCCACGAGCACGTGCGGAGTATCAGCTCTTTTCAGAGGAATACTGTCGACTCGAAAGAGGATTGTCCGGGATGCATATGTTTAAAATGATGTTGCACACTGCATGATGCACAATGATTCCTATGAAAATGTAATTGTTAATGATTCTAATTCTTTGTACTTATGCTGATGATTGAAATGATTATGTATGATGACATCCTTATTTTCGAACAAGAATGTTATGCATGACATGCTTGTGACGATGCAAATAATTGGGTATGCTAGAGATAGTTTTTTTTGTAGTTGCCAAGAATATTGGGCTTTGGGAAGATGCCATTCCACGGGTGGACTTTTGAGGGGTGCCAAAACAAGATTGGACCTTTGAAAAGATGCCACCCTACGGGTGGACTTTAGGATTTCTAATAGTTTTGAAAGCATTGGCGAAAAGGCTTACTGAGTACTAACTTGGGGTTGAGAAAACAAAGGTATCAACACAGGGTTGAAAAGGTAAAGGTATCAACACGGGGTTGAAAAGATAAGAGTATCAACATGGAGTTGAAGAAGATAAAAATATCAACACTGGGTTGAAAAGATAAAAATATCAACACGGGGTTGAAAAGATAAAAGTATCAACACGGAGTTGAAGAATTATCAACACAGAGTTGAAAAGATAAAAATATCAACACGGAGTTGAAAGGATTAGAAGTATCAACACGGAGTTGAAGAATTATCAACACAGAGTTGAAAAGATAAAAATATCAACACGGAGTTGAAAGGATTAGAAGTATCAACACAGAGTTGAAGAATTATCAACACAGAGTTGAAAAGATAAAAATATCAACACGGAGTTGAAAGGATTAGAAGTATCAACACGGAGTTGAAGAATTATCAACACAGAGTTGAAAAGATAAAAATATCAACACGGAGTTGAAAGGATTAGAAGTATCAACACGGAGTTGAAGAATTATCAACACAGAGTTGAAAAGATAAAAATATCAACACGGAGTTGAAAGGATTAGAAGTATCAACACGGATTTGAAGAAGATTGGATCGTGAGAAACGCCAAGAGGAATTGGACTTTTAAATTGTCCAAGCAATGTTGGACTCTTGAGATGTGCCAAACACAGTTGGATTTTTGAAACGTGCCAAACACGGTTGGACTTTTGAAACGTGCCAAACACGGTTGGACTTTTAGCTTTCTGGTGGTTGCCAATAAAATGGGACTTTTCGAGGTGGTAGAGGGTATTGACTTCTCGACACTTGGCATCCGACGATACATTTATCGGAGGATGGATGCGACCATTCTTGGTGTCTTCAGTCTGGTACGTTGCTGAAATTGTGAGCTACTGAGAGAACTTCAATTTCTTTGCCTGAGGTCAGGATGACTTTCAAATGAGCGTAGCGACATAATCAATGCATGTTGATTATGTTTCGGCTTTGCCCTAAAGAATCCTTTCATGACAGTCTTGCCCCAGTCTGTGGGTATCTTGAAAGAATCTTCTTCAAATAGAAGCCTTGGGAATGACTGTCATATCCTGGCACGTTACCAATTGCCCTAGTATCTGGGTCTCATGAAGAGTTGCCCCTGTCTGAGCCTTTGGAAAGACTCGTCTTGAACTAGATTATCATGAATTTTTTGCCCCAGATAGGCTGATAGTTAAAATACTCTTCCTGAATGATCCATTGATCCTCAGGTTTAGTTTCTGATCAACTAATTTCCAGGTCAACATAGTCATTGACAGTCCTGCCCCTGAGTAGGAGTGATCTTAATTCACGTCAACACCAATGAATACTCAAGTTCTTCCTTGGGCTTTCCTTTGTTTGAAATTTCTTTAGGTGCTGAATACTGACTTGCAATTAAAAGTTGTTTGTCCAGCAATGGTAATCATAATGCAATATTCATACGAGTTTTGAAAAAAAAACATCTCTTATTTGAATGAGGTGATAGTGTGTGACGAATGGATCAAATGTCCAGACGTAGTGCCGATTTAGCTATTAATTTATGATACAACAAGGAGAAGATTAGCAAATCTTTTAGGAGTTAGTTTACGCAACTTTGCTGAGATATGCTTTCAGAATAAATCCTGCATCAATTAGGTCTTTTGAGGGTTGTATCGTGGTCTGGTTCACGGTTTATGAAACAAAGGATATAGGCTCAAAGTTTTATTGGTACCCACCCCTCTTCGTGATGTTCTCCATTCCTACATTCAGCTAATTGACACCCGCATTTGTCTTCTATAAGAGCTTAAAGGTGTAAGATAATGGTTCAATGCTTTCTTGAAATGGCAGCCATCTTATTCGTCTTTCTCGGATGTGAGTGACCCTTTTGATTTTGGATATGATGGTCACTAAATCTGATATTGCTTTTTGCTGGGAATTTTGACGACCTCTTTCTTTTGTTTTTCTATATTGATCCCTAATTTTTGCATGGACCATTTTTAGTTTAGTCCATCGGGATTTCCCTAACTTTTTCCTAAGTCTCCTATTTGGATGTTCAACTTAGCGGGTTTTTCTTATTTTTTCTTTTTTTCTTTTTTTGTTGAAGGATTGTGACTGCCAAGTCATTAGTAATAGAGGATTCCCAGATGGAATGTTACACCTTATGTTTGGATGTGTAGTTAGGTTAGCTGATCACTACCCTGCCCCAGGTTGAGCGTAAGGGTTTTGAATATCCGAAAGAAAACTCCTTCTTCTAGGCTCAAAGTGGTTGTCTAGGGATTAACTCCTTATCTCTCCAGTGTTTGGGGATTCGAAATAATGCATGTACATCATCAACAAGATTCTTTCTGAAAGCATGTTATCAGCAATTATGGGTACTTTGTTTTCGTCATCCTCCCCCAAATATTTGTTAATCAATGTGATAAAGGAAGTAAAGTGCATTTTTTGTGATTTTTGTAATTAGTGATAAAATATGAGTGAATACGAATGGATAAATTAGTTCAAAACATGCACGTTTGTTACATTAATATTACCGTTGAAGACAAAAGTTCTTAAAAGTAAGTAGCACTCAACAGAAAAGAAACTACAACTGCAAAGAAATGATATGAATTAAAGACTGCCAGTGTTGAGAAACTGGGCTTTAATTTGTTGTTGAGAAGCCCTTTCAAAAGTGCCCTTCAAAATCAGTTTGAGAACCATCTTCACATGTACTCTCAGCAACTTCTTCCATGACATGGATTGATGAGCCCGCCTGATCGTGGATTTGAATTCCATGAGGTGTGAATGAGATTACCTTGGAATCAATCAGATCCTGGACTTTATTTTTGAATTGTTGGCAATCATCAGTTGAATGTCCCGGTGAGTTGGCATGGAAGCCACAATAAGCATTAGGATCAAAGTTTGGTCGATGTGGAAGAGGCATTGGATCTACCTTCCTTGGTTCTACCAATCCATTTTTAATCAAACATGGAAGTATGTGACTGTGAAGCATCGATAATTTATCAAAATGTCTTTTTGGTCTTTTAGCGTAGTAAGGATACCGTTGCGGAGTACGTAGTTGTTGCATTAGCTTTTTATATGCAACCTGTTGTCGATACTGAGGAGATCCTCTGCATGGGTGTTGTTGATAAGGAACTGGAGGTGGAGCTTGTAGAGCTTCCCAAACTGCATTAATTTCCTCCTCTGCTTCTTGGGAACTGACAATTGATTCACTCTCACTAGCCTGGACGTCTGAGGTGTCCTGTACTTTTCTACTCTTGAGTAGACTCTCGATTCGTTCTCCAACTGACACTAATTGTGAAAAGCCGGGAAAAGAACTGCCTATCATTTTTTCAATATACGGACCTTGCAAACTATCCATAAATAAGCCAACCAGCTCTTTCTCTAAAATTGGTGGTTGAACACGAGCAGCTAACTCTCTCCATCTTTGAGTATACTTTCTGAATGGTTCATCGCTTTCTTGAGATAACCCTTGCAATTGCATGCGGTCTGGAGCCATGTCGAGATTGTAATTATATTGCTTTATAAAAGCATTGGACAAGTCCAACCATGTCTGGATATGACTACTCTTAAGTTGCGTGTACCAATCCAATGATGCTCCACTCAAACTATCTTGGAAACAATGAATCATCAACTTATCATTCTTAGCATGAGTAGTCATTTTTCTACAGAACATCACTAAATGATTCTTTGGACAACTATCCCCTTCATACTTCTCAAACTTTGGCATTTTGAACTTCGGAGGGATTACCACGTCAGGAACTAAGCATAGATCAGAAGCATTCAGACCAAAAGTATTATGTCCTTTTAAGGCCTCAAGCTTTTCTTCCAACACACGACATCTTCCAGCAATCTCAAGATCTTGAGGTCGTTCAGTATTTAGTACCAAGTTTGATCCTTTGGAATTAGGCGCAGAGAATGAGAAGCTTTGATATTCCATGGCATCAACAGATGAAGAATTCCTATCTCGGACAATGTGACGTTCTTGTGCAACAGAATTCTCAATTGTCGTTCGTTGAATGTTTTCATATCTTTTTGCTAAGGCTATCATGTCCTCCACAAGTTGGTCCAACTGGTTCTTCATTGCATCCACATCTCCTCTTAACACAACATGACTTTGCTCCAATGGATTCATGGTCCTTAAAGCTACCTCAAGTCCAATACAAGTGTCGAGAAATCAACTGCGGGTTATGAAGGACAAATGAGTTTCTCTTTTGGGAAAGTAATGAGTAATGCAAATGCAATGATATGCGAATGAATGCAATGCAAAATTCAGGATCACAGGTCCACCCGAATCCTGAAGATAAAGCATGAAGATACAATTTTTTTTTTATCCAAGATATCAGAAGTAGCTCAAAATACCCTAGTTGGTTAGCAGTAAGAGGAACGTTCTATTGTCTTTACCTATAAACCCTCTCACGGGATAGCTTCTACATTGACGGTATTAAGATACTCAAGGTCACGGACGATAATCATATTATCGTCCTGCCACAGGCTAGCTGTATTATGACGATAATGATGATAAGATCTACCTTTAGGGGTGTTCTCATGTTAGTCGTACGAAGAGCAAGTCTTCCGAAACTAACACTACTCAACTACCAACTTTGAAACTGGTTCTAAAAGGATCCCAGAGTCACAGCCCTTTCATGAATCAAGTCATGCAACAGGCTAGCTGTGTTATGTCAAGATCCACGAATCGGTCTACTCTCTGGAGGAGCTTTCATGCTAGGCTTTCAAGGAGCGAATCCCTGAAGACTAACACTAATAACTACCAAGTCTAAACTTATGTGTTCTCGCTTCTTTTTCCAAAGCTCGGCCAAAAAGCTTTACTTGTGATGCCAACCCAGGATCCAACAAATATAATAATAAGCAACATGATAAAGAAGAAAGCGATAAATAAGCATAAATAATAATAAATAAAGAAGACAAGCAAAACAAGTTAGCAAACAAACACAAGAACGACCAAGTTAGGCTCGACTCTCTTATGCACAAGGCTAGTCCCCAGCAAAGTCGCCATCTGTCGTACCTCGAAAAATACGATCCTCGCGAAAGACGCGGAAAAACAGACAAACAGAATCACCACCTAATTTTAATCTATTCCTAATAAAGGAAAAGGGAAATATAGATAAACCCTATAAAAGAATGAACTTGGTCATTGAAACCAGATTCTGAATTCGGGAGTCGGTTACGCAAGAGGAAGGTATTAGCACCTCTTACGTCCGTTGTACTCAACGGGAACCTCTTAGTCTAATATGCGATTGAATGTTGACTTAAATTACTGTCTTCTTAATAATAGACGGATATGGAGAATGGGTGGTTTTGGTCCTAGGGTGCTCGGCAAGGATTGAGATCCGTGTGCCTACGTATTCCATTGTGCAATGGGAAAGTCAGAGCCTCGTAGTTCGTGGTACTAAGGTTCGATTAGTCTCGATCGCAACAGGGGCGAGAGAAAAGGGGAAGTTAATTGTTAAGGGGCTCGCCAAGGAATGGGATCCTTGTGCCTACGTATCCTCGTTAAGGAATCAGAGCGTCGTAGTTCGACTAACTACGAGTAAGTTGGTTGATTCGTTAATTAACGATTATTTAAATCGCATTCTAACTGCTAAGCGTTGGCTTGTCTGCTCGCGATTGGAGGCTGAAGCGCTAGCTTGTTTTGCGAGTATAGAAAGGATTTAAATAGTTCTTGTTTCAAAAAATAATGTTTGAGTTGATTAGGTTTTTTTTAAGAATGAAAGAGTGAATAAACTGCGTCCTGTGGGGCGGGCCTCAGGAGAGTTCATTCAGGAATTCGAGGAATGCTGGACTCCAGAATTCAATTCTTTCATTATTTGTTGTGTTGAATTAAGTATTTTAATTGCGAAAGGTCGAATGAACTGTGTCCCATGGAGCGAGCCTCAGGAGAGTCCATTCAAGAATTCGAGGAATGCTAGACTCCAGAATTCAATTCTTTCGGTTTTTTAATTGTGAAAAGATTTCGAATATTGGATCGAATGTTTGCTGTAGAGAATAAGTGCGTTGTATTGATTTAATTTCGAAGTTTGAAAAGTGTGAAGTGTAAAGTTGTGCAGATGGAGATCAAAGAATGATCGACTTACGTGTGTGTATGAAGTGCGTATGGATGTTTTCTTGGCGTTGGACCAAAGATTTCGTTTATCTTTGAAATGATTAGTCATAATGTGCGTTCGTTTTTTACTTAGCAATTTATCGTCAAATATGCAAAAGTAATCATACAAGTAAGCATATCATCATACCACAAGCAATAAGGATCGAACATATACAAAATTCATACCACACACATAAAATCGAACAAAGGTGAAAAAATTAATTAATCAAATTAAATAGAAATATTTAATTAAATTAATAAATAAAAAATGTTTTTTTTTGAAGTTTTTAATAGAATCTAATCAAAATAGATAAAATAATAACTTGAATAAAAAAGATATTTAGAAAAAACTTGTTTTTTTTCTTCTTGTTAAATAATTAAGAAGAAAATATTTTGTGTGTGTTTTTTTTATATATAAAACTACTTAGAAAAGAGAATTTAATTAGAGAGAAAAAAAAATTAAGGGGAAAACAATATGGGTCATCAATCAAAACTCAAATGATTTACAAGCCCAAAAAAACTTGATTTTAGCTAGCTGGCTTCGTACGTGAGAGACCCGACTCATTTCCGAAAAAAAACTACCATTAGAATAAAAAATAAAAAAGAATGACCCAGCCGCTGATGAGCATCATTGGTCGAAATAAAAATATGGAAATACAAATCAGTAAATGCAATGAATCAACCGCATTGGGAAACAACAAGATGTACCGCATAAATTAAAAATAAATAACTTATTAAAGACCAAATAAGCCATCACACCATCATTCAACCATCATGGAGAAGAGTAAAAAAAAATCAGAAGAAACCAATAGTCCCAAGACAAATCAATAAATGCCCATATTATTATCTCTTCACAACCTTATCAAAACGAGAAACAAACAAACAACTCAAGAAAAAAAAACTCTGATGTTATCCCTTCAACATCATCACTCCGCCTCTCTCATTCATCTTAAAGAGAAAGAAAAAAACATAGGCTTCATCGTGCTTGACATGAACCATTGACACCCATCAATCATAAACCCTAATCCCAAATTGAGAAAATCTAATTCCCATATTTATGAATCTCTAATCCCAATATTCATCATCGACATCATCATCATTATCACCACACGATAAGAAGGAAAATAATCAAGGAGTTTGACAACACAAGCAAAGACAACAAATAAATCAAACAAGCTTTCGCAGAAGATGCCAAAAGAAGGAAAAGGATTCTACCGTTTGTGGTTGCTGAAGCCTTCTAATCTAAGGTATTTATCCTTTCGTTGCTATGATGTTCCCTTGAACCCGTCTTCTTCTACTTCTTTTCGTCTCTGTTATGCGTTGCTTTATTGCTTTTTATGCATGTGACCAAGTGGCTCAGATCAACTACCTTAATATCTTAGTGTGAGATTTAAAGGAGTTTCTATGATCTTCGAACTTTTATATGAATAGCGTGTTTTTTGGGAAATTTTCACAAAGTGTCAGTGACGATTTTTCTGTGTGTTTTTGCAGGTTTTGCTAGGGCTTTTTTTTAGGTGGTGGCGGCGTCTTTTTCTGTGTTGGTGTCCCCCTTTTTGGCAAATGATTGAGAGCTTTTTATAGAGGGTCGAGTGAGGAATCCGTGAGCTGGCCTTTTTGTGTGAGTTTGTTACAAAATCGTGAAAATCTTCTGTGGTCCCCCTATGAAACATTATGGCTTTTTACTGCTTGTGTAACCGTGAGTTTTTTTACTGCTTCCTAACTTCTTTTCATTGCTTGTTATTGTGAGCTCTTTTTTTTTTACTGTTGATAAAAACATGAATCTGTGCTATTTTTTCTCAAACTATCTTTCAAGGTTTTCTCCTTTTGTTTGCCATGATACCCTGCTTTGATCCAACCTCTTTATCATATTGTGAACTGCTATGTTACACCTGCTAAAGCTTTCGAAACTGTTTTGAGATTTACGTATATTAATCTTTCTTTGTGTAACGTTCCTTGTAGGCTTTGTTTCAATCTTTGTGGCTCGTGAAGGTTCGGACCGTAGGGGCAAACTCGGTTCATAATACGATAACTGCGAAGCTTTGGAGATTGTCACGGCTATGATGGCCTTTAGGCCATATTGGCGAATTTCCTTGGCAGAGCATGAAGAGAAATGGCTCGAGGACATCGTGTTTGACTTGAAAGCATTGGCTTTGTAACAGGTGGTGTTGATTGCTGCATTATGTTGGCATTGTTCCGTCATTACAAGTTAGCATGGCTTGATGAGAAGTGATGTACCAAGGTGACAAACTTAAAGGGACAGATGGAACACATGGCGTGAAGTCCTGCTCGGGCGTAGTTTGAGTTGCATACATTCTGAGTGAAAGCTTATCTCATGGAACCTTGTTATGGTAAGCCCGGACCGCTGCTGCAAGCAAATTTGTATTATCTCGTTGATGGGGCTGGATATATTTAATAATTGATTTGCTTGTTTTCTTTGATGTTTGTAGCGATGGAACGACTTGGATAAATGGCAAGAGATTGAATCAGTGGCTTTGTCTTGAGGTAATAATATTCTGCTATAATTTTCTTTGGTTTGCTGCAAGTGGAAAGCAATCAGGAGGCCTTGAACTTTCTTGGGTCGTGCTTATAGTAATCTTTTGTTTTCTGCTAATATCCTTGCTCACTTTTGTTCTTCTTCATTGCACCAGACTTTGCAACTTTGAGGCTTCTGTTAACAACACTAAGCCTTGCAAGAGCAGCCTTCTTGAGATCTGGACTGTAGTAGTTATCTACCACCTGGTTTTGAATAGCCTTAGCCATCCTCCTAAACTTCTTCTTCATCACAGACTTGTGAAGCAAAGCAGAAGGCTTGTCCTGCTTCCTTGGCTTGGTGGTGGCCAACAACACAGGCTGATCTTTCCCAGCTGACTGAATAGTGACAGTTTTCTTGTTGGCCAAACTGGAGTACTTGAAGGAGTTGAGGTTGTAGAGATTGTTAGGCTCTCTGCTAAATTGAACACTCTGAGTGTTTTTACCGAACTCCTTAACCAAGAAAGAGTTGTTCCTCTTCACAATCTCCCAAACAAGAGGTCCAGGTACTGTTGCCATCTTCTTCTTGTCCTACGTGGAAACCCTTTGGCTGTTGCAGAGAGAAATGAGATTTGGAATTTTCATGAAACCGTAAGTTTTGAGTCATAATAGGCTAGGATTTTGTTTTAAGCAAAGATTATCTTGCAGCCTTGTAAACCTTAACTGTTTTATGCTTTGTTTGGGATTATGACATTCCTTTGCTGCGATAACTCATTATGTGACTTCTTATTTGCGACTCTTGTTGTCGTAACTCCGTTTGGTTGTAAATTGGTTTGTGTTAAGATCATGTTGCAAACAAATCTTACTTTTTGCTAATGTTCACCTTTCCTCTTTTCATGTACACTCGGTTATTGGCGTGAAATCTGGAGGCAAAGAATAAACAACATGAAGACCTTGTATCATCCTTTGGAAGTGAAACATCCGTGAGATGCCATGTTTGTTAGTCCAGGATTCAACAATCTTACTTCCTCCATTTGTAACTAGTTTGGTGATGCCTGCGTGTGTTTTTTTGTAATGAAGTTGAACATTTCTTGAATTTTGTAATATGAACTTCATATGCTTTTTCTTTTAACTTTGGTGTCTTTAGATGAAAGGCTTTTGAACTTGTGAACTTCATTCGAGTAGTAAATCATAACATGATTAGATATTCCTTTGAATTTTAAGAATAATTCTGAAACTTTGAGTACAAGTACTAATATTGGTTAAAAATTGGTACCATGAGAACTTGGTGTTAGTTATACCACCTAAACTTCTTTTCACATTACTTGTATATCATGGGGACTTTGAGAACGTGTGTGTGTATTGTAACCAACACACCTAGAATTATAACATGCTTGGAAATCGTATCATGGCACTAACCAAAACACATTATCATGTATCTCTAATTGGGCATCTTTATTTTTTTTACCACACACTCAACTCATATTATAATTGGGACACACTCTTTGATCATAGATTGGTTCCACCATGAGTCTCTTAACTTAAATTCTCCCATTAATCTAAAAAAGATTTAAACTTAGATCATGAACCAAGCATGTCCTAAGGATAAATTACCCTTTCCTCTGGCCATTCTTAGAAACAAACATTTAGGTCCACGTAACAACAGCCATGCGCCTAGGAGTAAAGACCTTTGCATCTTATTTGCAAACATAAAGCCATATGAAAACATCGCAATCTTAATGGAAATCCATTATAACCTAGTTTTCAATCTTGTCCATAAATTCTTAATCCATAAATCCAAAATTCAAGTTGAAATAATTTTCAAAATCCACTTGTAAACAAATATTCAAGTCGTGATCCTGAGAATGAGAATCCATGTTTCTTTACGTTCCACCTAAATTCCGCCCACCTGCAAAAACCTACAACCATAGACAAACAGAAAACACAAACAAACCCCTAAATATTTCACAATTTAAAAGATCATGGCCAGAGGCCTGATGATGCTTCAAAGCATAGGTACTGCATAACTAACCGATGAGAAATGAAAAAAAAAAGGTAGGACAAATTTAGGGTATGACAAGAGGCACATATCATGGCATTGGGAAAGAAATGGGCAGACTTCAAAGCATTGTTAGCCATGATAGTTTATGCAACCAGTTTATTTCCAGGAGAGAAAGGGCTAATTAGCATGGAGGCCATCACCATCTTTGTCAAAAGAAATCCTGTACCTACATTGCTAGCTGACTTCTACTATGGAGTTCACCACAGAAATGAAAAGAGGAAGGGACGTGTAAATTGTTGTGCTCCCCTATTTGCTGAATGGTTTGTAAGGCAACTCCCTAAATCAGGACCCTTTCAGGATTTGAAGCAATCTTGGAAGTGGTCCAAAAGATTAATGGTCTTAACCTCAGCTGACATTGCTTGGGGATGCAACAGAGATCTTGTGGGCAAAGAAATGTTGGTCAGTTGTGGTAGCTTTCCAAATGTGCCTTTGATAGGAAGGAAAGGTGGGATCAGCTACAACCCTATCTTATCCAGGAAACAATTTGGCTATCCTTTAAGAGATGTACCTTTGACTGACGATACAAATGAGTCTTTATACTTTCCAGCAGAAGGAAATTCCAAGATGAGCATACTAGCATCCCAAGCTTGGTAAGTTAGGGTGATGAAAGGGAAGAAAGACTTTGGAAGAGTGGATCCCAACACTTATGGTCCTTTTGCCAGCTGGTTGGAGGATCGTGTGAAGACCCAGCTGCTCCCATTTTCTAGAGAGACACCTTTCTACCCTAAAGAGGTAGCACCCACGACTTCAATGCCTTTGCAACATTATCAAAAGTTGGAAGCTTTGGTTCAACAGCTCAGGTTAGAGAATCAAGAAGCTTACAATTCATGTCAGAAGCTGAAGATGCAGAATCAATAGTTGGAGGAAAGAGCTCACAAAGCTGAAGAGATGGTTAGGCTCAAGCAGCAAGATTTTCAAGAGAGAGAGATTTACTTCAAGAAAAAGGGATTCGCTGAGACTCACAAGGCGGCCCGGCGCCGGAAAGAGAGGAAGGACCTGAATGAAGCCAATGAAGCTGTTACCTTATGGCAAGAAAAATGGGAAGACAATTTGAGGAAGCAAAAAGAGATGGACGTCAAGCATAAGCTGGAAATCAAGAGTCTTCAAGATTCTTTGGATGGACAGAGAGAGATCCTTCAGAAGGCTTATCATCAAGAGAAGGGTTGTCTCCAACGTCTAGCAGAAAGCCAACAAGCAGTAAAGGAAGCTCAAAAAGAAATAGAAGACTTGAAATTGAAAGCTGATGTGAAGAAGTCAAAGGCTGAGTCGGGTCTGAGCAAAGAGAGTGAGATGGCTTTCCTGCAGCAGGTTGAAGAGTTGCATGCTTCCTTTGATCTAAGGGATCTCCTTATCCAGAGACTCATCCAAGAGCCTGATCATCCGGATATCGTTCAGTTGTTCCAGAATGTCAAGCGTCTTAGCTAGAGGCTGCAAGACTTAGAGTTCCCTAGGGTGTAGTTTCATGCTATTGTACTTGGATTACCCACAGGCTTGTTGTGGGATTCCTTTTATTTGATGTACTTTGTTGTTCTTTTGATTGGCACCCTTCGGGGACTTTGTTGTTTCAAACTTCAGTTTAGGTGATTGACTTACTTTGAAGCTCTTGTTTGTTATTTGTTGCACCGACACGGGGTAATGAGCATCAATTCTCCACGGTCGTCACTGTATTTGAACATCGCTTGGGTCTTCTTCCCAATTATTATTCTCTTAATGCCAGGACCGGAAACAAGGAAAGCCTTGGGAATAAAAGGAACACATTGCATTGCATACGCATCATTTGCATTTCTTCTTTGTTTTTGCAGGTTTTTCTACAGGATGCTTAATTTATCTGTGTTTCAGGCAAAGATTGCGAGAGCTGCCAAGACCCGGCATCTCCGACAAGATATCCCGCATCGCTACGCAACTCACAGCAACTAGAGGACAGTCATGGGCGCTATGCAAACGGAGCTTAATGAGTTTCACACCAGAATGGGAGAGTTCGTGGTCATGATGCAAGGGATGGCTCAGGGATAGCAAGAGTTAAGGAATGCAATTCAAGGACTCAACCCTCCTCAGACTAATACTCTTGTGACCACTCCTGATGCGTAAGGGGCTCCTCCCAACACCAGCAATGGCCTAGGTGGACCTTAGATTCCAGAATAAGGCACGAGAACTTTCATTCCAGTACAAGACAGACAGGAGGATCAATTCCCTTCTTTCAACAATGATATGGGGTTCGCTGGAGAAGGAAATCTTCATGATTTTTTTATGCTTGCTGAGAAAGTAAAAGCCCTCGAGTGTAGAGATACTTAGGGGATAGATGTGTCTGACATGGGCCTAGTCCTCGGGGTGGTTATTCCTCACAAATTCAAGTCGCCTACTTTTGACAAGTACAACGGTAGTTCCTGCCCAAAGACTCATTTGCAGACATTCTATCGGAAGATCGTTGCCCATACTCGGGATGAAAAACTCTGGATGTACTACTTCTAGGATAGTCTCTCCGGAGGGTCCTTGGAATGGTATATGAAGCTAGAGAGAAGTTCTGTAAGAAACTGGAAGGAATTGGGAGAAGCATTCCTCAAGCAGTATCAGTATAATATTGACATGGCGCCCAGTCGCACCCAACTTCAGAGTCTGACCCATAGGAGCTCAGAGAGTTTCAAGGATTACGCGCAAAGGTGGTGTGAAGTGGCCGCTCGAGTGCAACCGCCTTTGTTGGAGAGAGAAATGGTAGACCTGTTCCTGGATACCCTCCCTGGGCATTTCATGGAAAGGCTAGCTGGATGTTCTTCAAGTGGATTTTCAGATATCATTTTGACTGGCGAGAGGATAGGAAGTCGGATCAAGCAAGGGAAGATTCAGAACGGAGGCGCTTCAAGTTCTGGTATTAAGAAACCCTTCGTGAAAAGAAGAGAAGGAGAGACCGGTGCAGTGTACGCGCAGAGGGGAGGAATCAACAAAGGATTTTATCAGCAAGTGGCCCCTGTCACTATCTCAACTCCGCCTGTTCAACAGCAAGTCCAACCACCGTAGCCGCAACGCCAACAAGGGTATCAACAAAGGGCTCCTCGTCCATACTACCCCCAAAAGAACAGAGAAAGACATTTTGAAGTTTTGCCGATGTCCTATTCATAGATTTTGAAGAATATCCTACAACTCCAGATGATTCAACTCCGAACTCTACAACCCCCGAAGCCAGGCCAAATCCCTGAGGGTTATGATACAAAGGCCAGATGCGAATTTCATTCCGAAGCTCCCGGGCATACCACAGAGAACTGCAAAGCACTTAAGCATGTTGTTCAAGACCTACTGGATTCTAAAGCAATCAACTTTGCTCCTACTCCTAATGTAATTCAGAATCCCATGCCTCCTCACGGAGGTACGGTTGGGGCAGTTGATGAAGGGGAAAATTTAAACTTGGTGCGCGATGTCAAAGATCTGCAGACTCCGTTGAATGTTGTTAAAGTTTGCTTATCTAGGAAAGGTATCTTTCCTGGATTTGAAGAAGATTGTCCAGAATGTGCTGAAGCTACAAATGGGTGTGAGCAGTTAAAGGCAGGGATCCAAAGTATGATTGATGAGGGAATGTTGCAGTTTGACAAGATTGTAAAAGAAAGCGAAGTCTCCACAATAACTATCTTCTACGATCCATCTCAAGTTCCTTCATGGGTCAGAGCGGCACCAATAACCATCACCACTCCAGGACCGGTAATGTATCAGAGCGATAGAGCTATTCCTTTGAATTATGGTGGTGAAGTATATTGTAACGGCTAGAAGCAAGAGTTGGCCACGTCTAGTATAACCCTAGCTCAAGTAGAAAATGTTGGAGTAGGGGGCTTTACTAGAAGTGGGAGGTTGTTTGCACCGTAAACACTAAGAAATAGTGTGATACCACCCTGAGACACCGCGGAAGCTCAGGCTAGAGCGAGAGGGAAGAAACTAGTGGCTGTCAACGATCCTGCACCAGCAACTGATCCAGACCTTACTTTCAATAAAGAAGCTGAAGAATTTCTGAGGATTATCAAAAAGAGCGACTACAAGATTGTGGACCATCTGCAGCAGACACCGTCGAAGATTTCCATCTTGTCCTTGCTCATGTGTTCTGATTCCTACGGGAAGGCTCTCTTGAATATTCTGAACAAGGCGTATGTTCCTCATGATATTTCGGTAAATCAGTTGGAAGCGGTGGTATCCAGCGTCAATGCTAGTCACGGATTGGGTTTCACAGACTTGGATCTAACTTCTGAAGGGCGTGCTCATAATCGGGCATTGCATATCTCTTTAGAATGTAAAGGTGTGGTACTTTCTCACGTGTTGGTAGATACTGGATTGTCATTGAATGTCTTTCCCAAGAAGGCACTGATGAAGTTGGATTATGATGGAGTAGTTCTAAAGCCCAGCGACCTAGTGGTTCAGGCATTTGATGGTTCGAGGAGATCGGTGTTCGGGGAGGTGGAGTTACCAATTAAAGTAGGTCCGCAAATCTTCAATACCACATTCTACGTAATGGATATACAGCCTGCATACAGTTGTTTGTTGGGAAGGCCTTGGATCTGTCAAGACTCGTTTGATTGCTATGCTTCGAGAGTATGTTGATGTCTTTGCGTGGTCCTACCAAGATATGTCGGGTTTAGACACTGACATTGTGGTACACAGGTCGCCTCTCAGAAAAGATTGTCCTTCGGTAAAGCAGAAGTTGAGGCGCACACGTCCTGATATGGCAATTAAAATAAAAGAAGAAGTACAAAAATAGTTTGATGTTGGCTTCTTGGCCGTGACTAGTTACCCTCCGTGGGTTGCCAACATTGTGTCGGTTCCCAAGAAAGATGGTAAAGTCAGGATGTGTGTAGACTATAGGGATTTGAATAGGGCCAACCCCAAAGATGACTTCCCTCTACCTCACATAGATGTGTTTGTCGATAATACTACTCAGTTTTTCGTGTTCTCCTTCATGGACGGATTTTCCGGCTATAATCAGATTAAGATGTGTCCCGATGACATGGAAAAGACAACCTTCATTACTCCTTGGGGCACCTTCTGTTACAAGGTTATGCCATTTGGTTTGAAGAATGCTGGAGCTACTTATCAACGGGCGATGGTGACGCTATTTCACGACATGATCCATCATGAAATTGAGGTTTATGTTGATGATATGATAGCAAAATCCCAAACAGAGGAAGAGAACTTGGTTAATCTAGCAAAGTTGTTTGACAGACTCCGGAAGTTCAGACTGAGGTTGAATCCAAATAAGTGTACCTTCGGGGTCCGTTCTGGCAAGTTACTCGGCTTCATTGTTAGTGAGCGAGGAATTGAGGTCAATCCAGCCAAAGTGAAAGCCATCCAAGAGATGCCTGAGCCGAAGACTGAAAAGCAAGTACGTGGTTTCTTAGGGAGACTAAACTACATTGCACGGTTTATCTCTCATCTAACGGCCACGTGTGAGCCCATCTTTAAGCTTCTGAGGAAGAATCAGGCCATTAAATGGAACGAAGACTGCCAGCAAGCCTTTGACCGAATCAAAGAATACTTGCTAGAACCTCAAATACTTATGCCGCCAGTGCCAGGGAGACCTTTGATTATGTATCTTACCGTGCTTGAAGGATCAATGGGATGTGTGCTGGGTCAGCAAGACGAGTCTGGTCGAAAGAGAACGCCATTTATTACCTTAGCAAAAAGTTTACCGATTGTGAGACACGCTACTCACTACCTGAGAAAACTTGCTGCGCTTTGGCATGGGCTGCTCGCCGACTAAGACAGTACATGCTGACTCACACTACTCTCTTAATTTCCAAGATGGATCCTGTGAAATACATCTTTGAAAAGCCAGCTCTGAAGGGAAGAGTAGCCCGGTGGCAGATGATACTAACAGAGTATGATATACATTACACTTTGCAAAAGGAAATTAAAGGAAGTGTGTTGTTAGAATACTTGGCTCAGCAGCCAATCGATAATTATCAACCCATGAGGTTCGAGTTTCCGGATGAGGACATCATGTTCCTCAAGTCGAAAGACTACGAAGAACCACTTCCGGAGGAGGGACCAGACCCTGAATCCAAATGGAAGTTGATGTTTGACGGGGCTGTGAACATGAATGGAAGTGGAGTAGGTGTTGTTATCATCTCTCCAGAAGGGGTCCATACACCTTTAGCTGCTCGGTTGACTTTCGAATGCACTAACAATGAGGCAGAATATGAAGCTTGTATCATGGGGATTGAAGAGGAAATCGACTTGCGAGTCAAAAACCTCGAGATCTTCGGAGATTCTGCTTTGGTGGTAAATCAAGTCAATGGCAAATGGCTGGTTCATCAACCTCATTTGATTCCTTACAGTGATTATGTCAGGAGGCTGTTAACTTTCTTCACTAAAGTCAAATTGAATTATATTCCTCGAGATGAAAACCAATTCACCGATGCTCTAGCAATTTTGTCGTCCATGATTAAGGTTTGTCAAGAGAATTTCGTGCCTCGAATTACGGTCTCCCGTCTTGAAAGACCTGCTTATGTCTTTGCAGTCGACGATGGTGAAGATAACAAGCCTTGGTATCATGATATCAAACAATTCCTGAAAGCTCAAGAATACCCGGCTGGGGCATCTAGTAAGGATAAGAAGACCCTTAGAAGACTGGCAGGAGGTTTCTTCTTGAATCAAGATGGTGTGCTGTACAAGCGAAACTTTGACATGGTTCTGCTCAGATGCGTGGATAGATACGAAGCAGACATGTTGATAAAGGAGGTCCATGAAGGTTCCTTTGGTACCCATGCTGGAGGACATGATATGGCCAAGAAATTGTTGAGATCGGGATACTATTAGATCACAATGGAATCCGATTGTTGTAAGTACTCCCGTAAATGCCACAAGTGTCAGATATATGTCGATAAGGTCCATGTGCCTCCGAATCCGTTGAGTGTCATGTCTTCACCATGGCCGTTCACTATGTGGGGCATTGATATGATTGGCAAGATTGAGCCGACAGCTTCTAATGGTCATCGCTTCATCATGGTTGCTATTGACTATTTCACGAAGTGGGTTGAAGCGGCATCTTACACTAATGTCACTAAACAAGTGGTAGCCCGGTTTATTAAAAGAGACATCATTTTCCGGTTCGAAGTTCTTGAAAGGATCATTACTGATAATGGTTCAAATCTCAACAACAAGATGATGACTGACTTGTGTCAAGATTTCAAAATAGAGCATCACAACTCTTCTCCATATCGCCCGAAGATGAATGGTGCCGTCGAGGCAGCCAATAAGAACATCAAGAAGATCGTGCAGAAGATGGTTGTAACATACAAAGACTGGCATGAGATGCTATCATTTGCGTTGCATGGGTACAGAACGTCAGTACGTACTTCAACAGGGGCAACCCCGTTCTCACTGGTGTATGGTATGGAGGCAGTCCTACCAATTGAAGTGGAGATCCCCTCGTTGAGGTTAATGATGGACATTAAGCTAGATGAAGCTGAGTGGCTCCGATCCAGATATAATCAGTTGAGCCTTATTGAAGAGAAACGTCTAGTAGCTGTATGCCATGGACAGTTGTATCAGCGACAGATGAAGCAGGCTTTTGACAAGAGGGTGCGACCACAGAGATACATGCCATGTGACTTAGTGCTGAAAAGGATTATTCCTCCTCTTAACGATCACAGGGGCAAGTGGACACCCAACTATGAAGGACCGTTCGTGGTTAAAAAGGTTTTCTTAGGTGGGGCCTTGATGCTGACAACCATGGACGGAGAAGACTTCCAATCCCCTGTTAACACAAACGCAGTAAGAAAATACTTCGTGTAAAAAAGGACCCGCTGGATAAAAACAGAATAAAGATCCAAGCAAAAATGGGCATCCCGGCGAGCCAAAAACAGAATAAAAGGCTCGGGCAAAAGTTAGGGAAATCTTGAAAAAATGTACACCTGCTGAGTTGAAAAGCCACATCAGACAACTCAGGCAAAAAAGGATATCTCGTTGGATTGAAAACCTGACAAGGCGATCCACGCAAAAGGGGGATTAACACGAACGACTGCAATCTGCGAGATCCGTAACCTATCTACAGTTGAGGCTATCCTAAGGGTTGAAGATCAGTTCAATTACTTTTTCTCAAGAGGCAGAGCGAGCGGAGCATCTTGAAGATATACGAGTCATAACCGGGTTGAGACTTGATGAGATCCACTTCTCACATTGCCAATAGGATAGTTTGTTTTCCTTTTTGGATGTTTCCTCTTTCCAGGGAACTGCTTCCTTTGTATTGCCTATTCATGGCCATTTTTCCAAATCAATAAAAATTCAACTTCAGTCAATTTGACTATTTTGCTTCTTGTTTTTTGCTTTTTCATTTAGCATTGATTGATTGCGAAAACGTCTAGCAAATTGTGATTTACATTGTGTTGTGAACATTTGAATGCTTTCTAACTCGTGCAGGAGGACAGAAACATTTAATACAACTCTGAAAGGGTGTCGAGATACCCAGATAATGATTCATACTACGAGCCTGGGAGAGACAGGTCCTAAACTAACTCTCCATGTTACAGGTACTATCGATTGTGTTCATGCAGGTATAGGTACCGGTGTTACTAACAGAGCTAAAAGCAAATTCTCAGGAGGAGCATCTCTATGGTTGAACAGGAGGGGGTGTCTCCCAGGGTGTCTCCAATCATCCCCAGTAAAGTGGAAGTTGAAATTTCTCCCAGCAAGGTAGTAGAAGGTGGGTGTCATCCCCAAGCAGAAGTTTCCCTTCAGACAGGGGCAATTCTCAGCAGTATAAGAAGTGTCTTTCCTCCCCAGCAATTGCTTCCTCAGTAGTATCATGCCTTTGGTTCCCAGCCAAGTCAGGAGGTTCTCACTTCCCCACCAGAGTTCAAGAAAGGTCCATCTCCAACAGGGTCTTGGCACTCCAATCTTAAAGTCCAATTTATTTTTGGCAATGGCAGCAGTTCAGAGCCGGTGCATCCTTAACAACGTTCCCCGCAGAGTTGTCTCCTCCTCATCAGGATGGATCAGATCAGTGCAGTTATTATCAGTTCTCCCCAGTCAAGCCACCTGGGATATTGGCAGTCTATTTCCGGGAGATCCTTTGCATTTGCATTTTCATAATCATCATTATATTTTCATCCTCCAAAGTGTAGCATTTCCATCATTATGGAGCATTACTCCATAATTTCGAGCATGTGCATGCCAGCATGGGCCAGTTTTGAGGTATATTACATACGACCTATAATATCTTCTCAACCTGAAGTACTCCGCACAGAGGATACCAACATCATTTTTCAGACATCCTTGTCTTTTCAAATCAATGTTCGTCACTTATTCCGCGTCTTGTTTGGTACAACAGTCGCGTCGCAGTTTCCCGTTTTGTACAACGGACCTGTTTGCCTGGGCTCTCGTTTATGTACAACGATCCTGTTCCATTTTGTTCTATTTCCATTGTGTTTTTGGTTATCGACTGAGGCCGGTATACCATTGCGTCTCCATTCGAGGATGGTTTCGTGTTAGATCCGAGGATCTTTTGAGAATTGTCATTCGAGGATGGCATTATTTTCTTCAAGTCCTTCCGAGGTTGGTCTTGTTTGTGTTTGTTGTGGCTATCATTCGAGGATGATAGACCATTTTGGAGCTTATTTATTGAGGTCAGTTTGTCTCTATTGCAAAGTCTGTCTGAGGCCAGTCTTTGTGTTTCTGGTTATCGACTGAGGCCGGTATACCAGTGCGTCTCCATTCGAGGATGGTTTCGTGTTAGATCCGAGGATCTTTTGAGAATTCTCATTCGAGGATGGAATTCTTTTCTTCAAGTCCTTCCGAGTTTGGTCTTGTTTGTTGTTGTTGTGGCTATCATTCGAGGATGATATACCATTTTGAGCTTATTGATTGAGGTCAGTTTGTCTCTTTTGCAAAGTCTGTCTGAGTTCAATCTTTGTGTTTCTGGTTATCGCCTGAGGCTGGTATACCAGTGCGTCTCCATTCAAGGATGGTTTCGTGTTAGATCCGAGGATCTTTTGAGAATTGTCATTCGAGGATGGCATTCTTTTCTTCAAGTCCTTCCTAGGTTGGTCTTGTTTGTGTTTGTTGTGGCTATCATTCGAGGATGATAGACCATTTTGGAGCTTATTGATTGAGGTCAGTTTGTCTCTTTTGCAAAGTCTGTCTGAGGTCAGCCTTTGTGTTTTTGGTTATCGACTGAGGCCGGTATACCAGTGTGTCTCCATTCGAGGATGGTTTTGTGTTAGATCCGAGGATCGTTTGAGAATTGTCATTCGAGGATGGCATTCTTTTCTTCAAGTCCTTTCGAGGTTGGTCTTGTTTGTGTTTGTTGTGGCTATCATTCGAGGATGATAGACCATTTTGGAGCTTATTGATTGAGGTCAGTTTGTCTCTTTTGCAAAGTCTGTCTGAGGTCAGTCTTTGTGTTTCTGGTTATCGCCTGAGGCCGGTATACCAGTGCGTCTCCATTTGAGGATGGTTTCGTGTTAGATTTGAGGATCTTTTGAGAATTGTCATTCGAGGATGGCATTCTTTTCTTCAAGTCCTTCCGAGGTTTGTCTTGTTTGTGTTTGTTGTGGCTATCATTCGAGGATGATAGACCGTTTGGAGCTTATTGATTGAGGTCAGTTTGTCTCTTTCGCAAAGTCTGTCTGAGGTCAGTATTTGTGTTCCTGGTTATCGCCTGAGGCCGGTATACCATTGTGTTTCCATTCGAGGATGGTTTTAGTACTGGATTCGAGGATCTCGTGTGAGTTTTCATTCGAGGATGGCATTCTTCCCAGTATATTTTATTACCCACAGTGTACAAATTTCCAAGTTTTATTCGGGTATCCCATCACTTCATACCTTGAACGTCTAAAAGCAGTTGCAATTATTCGTTCAGGCTCGAAGATGATTGAATAGGGGCAGCTGTAATACCTCAAAATTTGCCCTCTTTATTTATTCCTTAATCGGCTTCATGCTGCGCATTTCATGTGCATTTTTCCATTAGGTCATAGTGCCCATAATCATGAATTGTATTGGCTCCTAAGGCACGAGATCGAAGTATTTCCTTGTGATTAGAATTTTCCTATTCAGAGGATCGTCAAACTCCAAGGTTTTTCCTTATTTAGAGGATTATTCGAAAGCGTCACATCAGGAGGTTATTGGCGTGAATTAAAAGATCTCATGACAAAAAGTATATTGATGTTCTTAGTGTAAGAGATCGGATACTGGATGCGTATTAGTATTCTTGGGGCAAGAATTTGTTCCAAATTGGGGATGGAAAGTGCTTGGGTTCAGTTTATTTGGAAGATCTCATTCAACTTCAAATTCAAAGTTTTCAATAGCCATTTCTAATACAAGTCATTATCCGAGTGTCATATTCAAACATGGTCGCATATTCTTATCTCAGTTCCAAAATCCTAATCCATTCTCGATTCCAGGTCCATTTTGTCAAAATTGCTAAATCTTGTTCGTTAACCTCATTCATTAAAACAATTATCATTTTAAACCCACTTTTTTTTACATTCATATTCCATTTTTAAATTAAGTCCATTATCCAGATGAATCCAATGGGAAAATTCATTTTTTGTTTCTATCCAAAAGTTTAGTTTTTATGAAAACTAAACCACTTTTCTTTACACTTGATTTCATACCTCCTTCTTTTTCTAAATCATATACCTTAAATATTTATTATACAATTTTGCTCAGTAAATATAAGATGTTGTGAATGGAAAAAGAAGTGGATTCTGATTTAAGGGATGGACACATAATTGGGCTTTAACACGTTGTAGCTTTATTATGTTGTGGCCCAAATGGTACTGGAAAACTGAACTTACAAAAATCCTTGGTGGCATGCTACTTTTGTTTAACTGGGAGCATGGTGCGGTGAGGAATATGCGAGCTTACGGATTGTTTCAGTTTTGTAACACAACAACAAAATTTCATAACCACTGGATTGTCCGTCAGGAAAGCTCAAAATCGACGGTACATAATTGGTTAATTCATTTTAGTTCACAAGAAAAAAAACAACGAGAAATAAACTCAGAAGATGGCAATAACAAAAGAAGTGAGCTGGGAATTATTGTTACAAATCGATAATCCAATAACGAAATTAACAGAATCGGTTATGATCTATAACCAAAAACAAAAATCAGTGATATTGGACAATACAACAGAAAAATCCAGGAAAGGAAAATGGTTACAAAATACAGAACTTCATCAAACTTCTTCATCACTCTCATCATAGTTTCACCAATCCTTCCTCGATCATCCATATTCTTCATCCGGAGCCGGCAACAACCGAGATTTCCGCATCAACATCTATATCATCTCGTCATGTTCATGGTTCATCACTCTTCATCAATGCGACAAAATGTGTCACAGTTCACAGATCTTTAATCCAATCTGCAAAATCAACGATTTGCGTCACTCAAGAACACAACAACGGAAACGAAAGAACAGTTACAATGAGGAAAAAACAGTTATAGCGAAAAGGGAGGAAAAAGAACAAGTCGATCCATCCCTTGGCAACCTTCACTTACATTCATCAATCTCGTCCCTAGCTCCGCCAATCATCAATATTTCGAACCGACCTTTTGCTTCTAAATCTTTAAC
This sequence comes from Lathyrus aphaca, assembly GCA_963966055.1. Taxonomy (NCBI): domain Eukaryota; kingdom Viridiplantae; phylum Streptophyta; class Magnoliopsida; order Fabales; family Fabaceae; genus Lathyrus; species Lathyrus aphaca. The sequence continues at coordinate 265,857,655 of OZ014524.1, read as the reverse complement.
CATTGTCATTATCATCAAAAAAAATCCTGCAAGGTGGAGTAAGCAAAGTCAGTTACTATAATCATCACCGACTCATAATCCTCATAACAGAATTTCCATGTTGCAAATTCAAAACAAAAGCAGAATTTGAGAAAACCATAACAGAAAAATAACTAACTGAAATTTCAATAAGTGTCTAACTGATTATAACCGAATTCTAACCGAATTTTACTGGAGGAAGTTCTAGAACCATCCTTGATCTCTTCTATAAATCAGGATCACCATAACTTCAAGTTTTTTTCTTCACAGTTTTTCGATCCTTTCATCTCATTTCACAAACTTCTCCTTCAACCATTTTCTTCTTCTTCTTCAATCTTCTTTTTCTTCCATAACCTCCATCAATCTAATCTCTCTCAATCCGAATTTCTTCATATCATTCTTCAATCTTCTCACCACTCTTATTCTCAACTTCAAAATCGCAGCACCATCTTCATCTACAATCGGCATCGATCCTCATCACCATCCGCAAATTCAATCTTCACGCTACAAGAACACTTCAATCTTCAAATCCTTCAAACGATCTCTTCAATTTCAATCTGCTTCTTCCTCAATTGTTTCCTTTTTCACAGAATCCTCCATTCCAAACCGCATCATCATCTTCATTAGGATTCTCTTTGACAAATCCACGGAAGAGTAGTATTGTTCGTCGTCATCAAGGCTTCATATCACCGTGTTTAACGCTCATCCTCCATCTTAATGATTGGTTCGCGAACGACTTCGCAATCTTCGAACGTCATGATTTCGTCATAGCTTGAATCAGGAAAGTCATTCGGTAGTCTAAAGAAGAAGAAAAATACGGTTCAGAATTAGCTCTGTGTCTTGAAGCCTCACGAAAAGGAGTGGAAGGCTTTCGCAATTACGGATCAGCGTTCGACATCAGCACCTTCTTTCTCCAGGTTTGAACTTGAAATTGTTTGATTTACCATTTGAGTCAGGTAGAGCCAAACGAGATTTAGGGATAATCCTGTCGCATGTTTAAGAACTAGGAGAACTTGGTTTAGGGTTTGTGAATAGGGCTAAGAACGAAAGGGGTTTGGTGAAGAAAGGTAGGGATTTATGGACAAGGTGGTTCTCCGGTAGGGGATTGGGGCTCTGGCGGAGGAGCTAGGTTTCGAAGGAAGGATGTTGGGTGAAGGAGAAAAAACCTGCGTTTATGAGAGAGAGACCGTGAGGGGTAGGGTTTTGTTTTTAGAATTTGATGAGGTTTTGATTTAATCATAACTCTGTTTAATGTTATTTCAAAAAAATGAAAAGACTCATAAATTATAATAATGGAGCATTAACGAATTGATTAGGATGATTAGGGCCATTAATCCATCTTTAATTGTTTGATTTTCCTAAGAGAGGAGATAAGATGGCTTTGTGGATTCCCAGCCATACCGGCGGTGACACGTATCACCGTCCGGTAGGCCTGCTCCGCGGCAATACGGTGCGTCTCATCCATGGTAGTTCCCACGCGTCCAAGCTCATTGCACCACATGATCAGAATAACTAATGCAAGACCTAGATCTAATGGCTTACGATAAGTCAACAGAATTGACTAGAGCCCATGTTATGTTCCCTCTTCAGCCTGCGAATTGGGCTTGGCATTTTTGTTTTCCACACCTCCTCATTTGAAGCCCATTAATAAAACAGTTATAAAACAATGTTGTCTACACCCTCCCCATTTCCAACGCTGGTGGGCTCAGTCCCATTGCTATCTGCACTCCTTTTAAGAGCCCAATTAAAAAAAAAAAGAACTAAAAATAATACTTGATTCACCCCCTGTGTTTTCTTTCTTTAGAATTTAATTTTTAGTTAGCAATAGTTTAGGAATAAATCATTAAAAAATAGAAAAAGCATTATAAAATTCCCGAAAAAATCAAGTAGGTCATTAATTCAATTTAGAAATTTTTGGCATTTTATTTTTCTGAATTTTCATGATTTTCGAATTAATTCAGCTTTTTCTTTTAATTAGCATTTTATTGAATTTTGTTAACTGTACCTGATTTTGTTGATTTTATTTTTTAGCCTTCCATTAGGATTTTGGACCCACTCTTTTAGCCATAGTTAGAGGACTCATAATAGGACTTAGTATAATTTTAGTAGATTTTTTAGGCCATTTTATCCCTTGTTTTAATAGCTTAATCCTTAGAAAATAATGGTTAATCATTAGGTAGAATTAAGTTATTTTTAGACATAGCAAACTTCTGATTTTTTAGGATATTTTTTAACACAATATTATAGGTAGTTTTAGGACCCTATAGAATTAATTCCATAATTTTTCCAGGACCTTTACTATTTTTAGTGCATTAATTCTTAGGCCTTGTTACATGTAAATTTCCATTAGTTTAGGCTAGAATATTAGGATTTCATAAAAAATAGTTTAATTAGATTTAATCTTAGGATTTAATATTGATTTAGACTAGTTTAGTTTCTGATTTTTAGAATGAAAATATTAGGAAATGCCCTTAGTTTTAGGACTTAGACTTAATGTTCATAATAAATAGACTTAGAATAAACTTAGGCTTGTTTTTGGTTTCATACCTTAAATTGTTTTGTTTTAGAATTTTATTCTTATATCCAATTTTAATGCTTTGTTATATTGATTGATATTCCACTTGTATAGGTTTCCCTCTTGCTTTAGAATCAACTTACCTTCCTTAGGAAGTAAGTCGCATTCTAGTAGTTTCTAAGTTCCTTTCTCCTTTAGGTTTAGAAACCTCATTAACCATAGGACCTCACTTGTAAATAAACAAAAATTAGGATTGAGTCTTAGTCCCATTAGATTTTGTCCTTTTTCAATTTGAGTCATTCTTTTCTCATCTTCAAACAAAATCCAAAAACACTTAACAAATAAATGAAAGGATTCCTTGTGTATAGCCTTATTCCATAATGCATTTGCACTCATTCCATCTTGGAGTGGTGTAAGCTTGTCTATCATGATGTAAAAGTCTCATCAAGGGGTTGTTTCATAAAACAAACAAATTCAAAACACTTCTCATAAAAGACAAAACAAATAATAAGCGACTATCCTGCGGGAACTTCTTTTTCTCATCTCATTCACTCACAACGCGAACTTGCGACGACTTGTCTCGCATGCAAGACGGTAAATGCACTCGTACCAGACGAGCCTGCAACACCTGAGCATAGACATACGCAGTTCCAGCTATAAAAAACACAAACAAATAGTTCCCGCCTTGGTTAGGCGAACTACGTCGACTCTGATCCTCATTATCCCGATGAGGTACGTAGGCAGCGGGGTAGGGCCCGTTCGAGCACATTCTTTATTTTCCCTACATTTCCCCCTTTCTTTTCGTTCTCTTTTTCCAATTCCTTTTCTCATTTCACTTCCATTCCAGTTAGTGGTTTTATTCAGCAGCAGTTATATTGTTTCACACCCTTTGAAACAAAACAAGCAAGCGTGGATCCCGTTGGGTACGGCGGACGATCTGGGGTGCTAATACCTTCCCAGGTCGTAACCGACTCCCGAACCCAGATCTTTGGTTCGCAGGACCTTGTCCTTTCCTTCTTCCTCAAGTTTGTGCACCATTACCTTTCCCGTTCCTTCAGGATAAAAATGCCTAGCTGGCGACTCTACCTTTTCCGCGCCACTTTCACGTTTGTACTAGGATGAAAATCCCGGGAGCGACACTGGCATAACAGGTTTACTCGAAGAGGACTCGTATGTCCAATACTTGGCATAGCAGTTTTGCTTAAAGAAGACTCGTCTGTCTAAATTTTCTTTATCCGGCATAACAGTTCAATATGGAAGGAGCTCGTCTGCTTTTTCTTCACTTCAGTCACCCACGGCGTCTTTTGGTGGGGTTTATTTCCCATTGCTTGCATTCTCCAGCATAGTGAAAATTTCAGGTTTTTCTTGGTATTCAACCACAGTTCATCTTGAACGGTCGATAGCCCGTGCTACCGTCCTTTTCAAATTAACAGTTGCTTGAATAGGGGCAGCTATAACACCCCAAATTTTCCCTCTTCTTTTTAAGCATCATCATCATATCATAATCATCATGAGCATATCATATCTTTGGCATCTTTGCATGGAAAAATGAAGCATAACATTCTCATGTTCTAGCATTAGGCATATGATCAACTATTGGTGAATTTGAGGCATTACAAGCTATAGCAAGAGGCCAAGTAGACTTGTCCAAGTCTCATGAAGGGTCTACATGACATTCACAAGTTCAAGATCCCTTATAAGAGCCCAGAAGGTTGAGGGATCATCAGAAAAGTTCAAGCTAGGGTTAGCTCCTACACAATGGTTCCCAAATTAGGGTTTCACTTTCAAGCAGGATTTCTTTGAGACTTTGGCCATTTCATCTGGGCAAAGTCTTTCATATTTTAAGAGGTTCCTATGGATGAAATTTGGTGAGAAAATTCCTTGTGGAAGGCAGTTATTTCATCAGTTGCTTGCATAAGAAGAAATTGGTCAATTGTGCATTTTAAAAGTCAACTGTGAGAATTCAAGGGGTCCAACCCCATGTTTCAAGTCAAGGGATGTCCTTAAGACCTTAGAAGAGGTTTGGCAAAGTCAAAGATCAAGAATCAAGGGGTTTTGAAGAACTTTCCATTTTTGGCATATGGCTTGTTTTGAAACTTTCCATTTTTGGCAACTTTTGCCCTAATTTTCAAAGGCCTCTTTCATGATGAAAATGATCTCAAATGAATTACCAATAAACATGAAAGTTGTAGGATATGTTCTCCCATTTTCATAAAGTACAAGTGCATTTTGATAGCCTTCATGGATCAAAAGTTATGGTCTTTGGAAGTTCACTTATTTTTTAGGGTTTACCTTAAAATTCAAGTTTCTACCAAGAGCAAAAACTCATGTATCTCAATTCCAAGCTGTTTTATGTGCAAAGTAAGGACACTACATCATTATTCATGACATGATAAGCATTTGGCTCAAGAGGAATTGAAGAATTCGTGCATGGGATGTGGTGTATTTCATAAAATGCAAAGATGCATGATCACATGAAAAGCATGAACCAAGCATCCAAGGGCCAGGATTACATCATGGGTGAGTGGACAAATCAAAATGGATCAGCATGTGCAAAGAGTGGAGGGATAGCAAGAGCAAATTACCTTATCACACAACTCTTTAAATTTTGAAAAATCACTCCTCCCTAATGATCCTCATGTGCATTCCCTTCACATTTCAAAACACTGAAAGCATGCACCCTTTATAAGCTGGCTAGGGTTTCATTTCACCCCAGATCCATACCATTTGCTCATTCTCAAGTTCTTGCTCTCACTGCATTTTCTTTCGAATCTCCTCATCCATACCTTCATTCACCAAACAAATAAAATATTCTTCATCCTTGAGCTCTCAGGATCACAAATCCACTAGCAATTCAAGCTGAATCTGAGGATTTCACAAGGTGCAGTTCAGGTGCAGTTGTGGTTGAATCTCAAGATCTAGGCTGTTTCAAGCTTTCTCTTGCATTTATTTTGCAAGGAGAGATCAAAAGAGGTTGATATGCAACTGGAGGAAGCTTATCTTGTGCTATTGTGAGAGTTGCAACTTTCAGGTAAGCTTCGAATTCATGGATCTGAAAATAGTTTTGTTTATGTGCATTGTGATTTGTATGCCTTGCTGATGATTCTGATCTATTTAGTTTTGAAAATGGCTACATATTGAGCATTTCATGTGGATTTGAAGATTGATGTATGAAACTGATTCTCTTCGATTTGATCTATTCTTTGATCTTTTGTGAAAATCATGGCCATATTCGAAATCAGCATGTTCTAATTGATTGATCTGGAGGTTTGTATGAATTTATGTACATGTTTGTTCTTGTGTATGAATTTTCCGGTGACCGGAGCTAGGGCTCCGTCACCAGATTCTGGAAAATCAAAATGAAGAAGATGATTTCATTGCCGTTGGATCTTTGATTTGGACGATCCTTGTGATGTCAGCGCATTAAAAACGTACCCTCCCTTGCACGTGTTTTCATTTTATATTTTTATTTGAATTGAGCTTTATGTGATGCACCTCACAGTAACTATCAAGAGCACACACACTGGCCAATGGTTGAAATGACTTAGGGTTTTCATTGACCATATCTCACGCGTGCATTTGATCCAAGGGTTTTCCATTTTCCTGATTTTATTTGATTTTCCACCATAATTGCCATAAACCTGCGCAGGTCTTTGGGCCTCAGGTGCTATTCGCACCCCTCTCATTTCCAAGCCCATTAGAATTGAACTGAGTTCCTTGCTATATACACCCCTGGCCCATGGTTTTCTTATTTTTATTTTTATTTTATTTCAGTTTGATTTTTAATTAATTAAAATAGCTAGAAGTTCTTAAAAATTCCAAAAGAAATCATGAATGATATTTTGAGTTTTCTTTAATTTTTGATATTTTTATTTTCCATTTATTTTCATTTTCCATGCTGGAATTAATTTCTTATTTTCTTATTTGTTTTTTATTCACCTTTAAAGCATGTTGTCTTGTGGAATTTATATCTTGATCATTAATTTGAATTTTGAATTGATTCTTTTTGCTCTGGATTCACATTGAAGTGTAGTTTGTTGGTGATTTTTCTTCTGATTTTTACAAAGTTGCTTGAATAGTTTTGGTCTTTAACTTGTGCATGAAGTTTCATAACCCTAATCCATGTTTAGGCACATATTTGATCTACTTAGCTTCTGATTTTGATCCTATTCTTTTTGCATGTTAATATTAGATGTTTGAAGAGTCTTTGTGCAAAGTTGTGCAATTTTTGGATGAATGATTGATTTGATTTGAATTTTGTCCTTTGCTTATCTTCTTTTGCATCCTATTTGGTCATATGTCTAGTCCTTAGGTTGGGAGGGCACTTGTGCCAACTCCCTTAGGTTGTTTAGAGCCCTTTTAGGATGAGGATACCCTTCTGGTCTTTGAATGATGTGTGTACTTTGAGAAATTTTGTGGTTGCTTACCTTGGAAGTTCATTCACCTTTGTACATGTTCACCTCACTTCTTATGCTTACTTGCTTCTCATGTTGATAATATTTAAGTTTGTATGCTTCAATTCTTAACTTCTTGTGATGTTTAGGAACATTCTTGACAAGTTAGGGTTCTGGTCTTGAAGTATGTGATGTTGGTTTGCTTTGTATGCTTTGTGTTATCTCATATTTGTTTTGTTTTGTCATGATAATCTGTAATGCTTTATGTTGAACTGTTTAATCCAGTTCTCATTCTTGTGTTGTGTGTTTGAATTTTACACTTGTAATTGAGGTTCCAATTCTAGTTGTGTTGCTTTGGTTTGATCTTATGCCCATTTTGTGTTTCATTTGGTCTTATTTGTTTTTGTCATGTTGTTTGCTTATGTTACTAACCATTTCAGGGGCTCTGGTAAGTGAGAGGTGTGGAGGAGATTCTCACATCTCCAATTCTTATCTCTTCTCTTTTCATATTTCTTTCCTATTTGTGTTTGTTGGGCTTAGGCCATCCTTTCTATCTTCTTCCTTTCCTCATTCTCTTCTTTCTCTTCTTATCTCTTCCTTCTTTAGGATAGTAAGCCTCACTAACTTAGGAATCCCATGCATGTTTACATTAGGATTGGTTAGTCCCCCCATTAGATTTTTACCTTTAAGATCTTTGGTTTTCTTCCCTTCTCATCTCAAAACAAAAACCATAAAAAGCATTTAATAAGGATTGAAGTGGTTTCTTGTGCAATAGCCTTATTCCATGAGGCACTTGTAGTTTTCCCATCTTGGGATGGTACAAGCTTGTCTATCATGATGCACAAGTCTGATCATGAAACCATCTTCATCAAGAAAATCATAAAACACACTTCTTTACAAAAATTACAAAAAAACACTTAATAAATTCAACGAGTTAGTGAGCTTAGGCCCTAATCTCTAGAATCAAGTTTTGGGGATTTTCTCCTTACTTGAGTGTGTTTGTTCTATTATTCCATCTTGGAATGTAGTAGCAAGTACACATTCCATGGAAAAGACCTTGATTTCACTTCCTTGTGCCACACTCATAAAAAACTCATAAAAAACACTGGACAAACAATAAACGTCTCTCCTTCGGGGCTTCTTTTCTCATCACCTTCACTCTCATCGTACGAACTTGCTCCTACTTGTCATTTTGCAAGATGGTAACACACTCGTCGTCCGAGCCTGCAACACCTGAGCATTGACATAGGAAGTTCAAGCCTTAATACACAAGAAATCCTTTCCACCCCTAGTTAGGGGAACTACGACGAATCTGATCCTCATTGTCCAGATGAGGTACGTAGGCAGCGGGGTAGGGCCCGTTCGAGCACAATCTTTATTTTCCCTACATTTTTTCCTTTTCATTTCTTTTTCAGTTCCCTTTTCGTTTCTTTTATCCAGTTCAGTTCCGTTCCTTTTGCAGCAGCTTTCATTTCTTCACCCTTTGAAAAAATTTCTTTGCAAGCGTGGATCCCGTCGGGTACGGCGGACGATTTGGGGTGCTAATACCTTCCTAGATCGTAACCGACTCCCGAACCCAGATCTCTTTGGTTCGCAGGACCTTTGTCCTTCCTTTTCTTTTCTTCAGTTTGTGCAGCATTACCATTCCCATTCCATCGGGATAAAAATGCATGGCTGGCGACTCTAACCTTTTCCGCGTCACTTTCGCGTTTGTACCAGGATGGAAATCCGGGGAGCGACAGCTGGCATTTCTGCTGGGGACTTTCTAACCAGATTATCTCTGGTTCCCTTGAGAGTCTCTCCTAGCGCTTGTTTGCTTCTGTTTCTTTGGGTGTTGATTATTTGTTGTTTCTTGTGTACTTTATTGTTGTTTATTTACAGTTGATTTACAGCTTTATTTATAGTTTTCAGTATTTATTTTCATTGATCATATATTATACTAGACTGTCTAGACTGGATTTTTTCTGTTTGGTGGGACTTGGGTGATACTGTTATTGTGAGATGAGCTCATTACCAAGGCTCGAGTGCACCTTAGGACTTAGAGTGGTTCCACTTTGGCCTCATGAGATCTTGTCATGGGGGTAGTAGTGAGTTCCACGCCCAAATTTGCGACCGTCTTGGAAATGTCTTGATTTGGGGATCTTCATTCTCTCATTTCATAACCTTGATAGTTATGTGCAGCTGGGGACTGATCATTGAGAACCTTGTGGAAACATCCCTCTCTAGTGGTGACAGTGGTAGACCACATTGTGTGGCAAACCCATTCTCACCCGAAGGCCCACCTGGAACTCACATAGGATGACCTTGTTTTCCCGGACTCAGCTGAGGCCTCCCTGAGTAGTACATAATTCCAAACCGATTCCCTAATTTGGTCCTGAGCCATTTCTCGGAAATGGTGAACGTATTATTGCTATTCAGCTTTGAGAGTCTGTGATGTTTGACCCGGAGGACACCCGTGAGATTGGGAGGGGTTTACAGGTTTGCAGGAACCCTTAACCTCTACATACCCTCATTATCAGTATGGTCTCCGTTATGATTTGGTCCTTATGGTTCTGGATTTCTTGTTCTCTTGGTTCTGAGGGTTTCTATCAGATGGTTATGACTCAGAGAATCTTGGTTTTCAGTTATTTGGGGGTCCTAATCCAGATGGTCCCAGATTGATCATATGCCTGCATTGCAACTGCATTGCATCATACTTGCATTAACTATTTGTGTTTCCATTTTCAGGTTTTGCTTACAGTTTAGCACCCAGTTCTGGTAATTGTAAGCTTTCCAGATGGCAGAAGTTAAGAAAATTACAAGAAAGAAAAATGTCCATTACACTTTTCTCCAACCAGAAGTCAAGAGTGTTCAGAGACTAGCAGGGCGGATGAATGATCAAGTTTTAGGGAACTTCAGAAAGCGGTATGGTCAGATTTTGAAGTACATGGATAAACCTACTGCAGACCAGAAGGATAGCTTGCACACTTTGCTTCAGTTCTATGATCCCTTGTTGCGGTGTTTTGTATTTCCAGATTATATTTTGGCTCCTACCTTGGAGGAGATTGCTAATATTTTGGGTATTCCTGTCAGAGATACTTTGCCTTACTATGGATCAGAGATAGTTCTCAAGGAAGAAGACATATCCAGAGTCTGTCGTATACCAGCTTCTAAGGTCAAGAAAACTTTGAAGGACAGTAAGGGCATAGGACTTCCTTGGGGTGTGCTTATACTAGAAGCTGAAGGGTATGCCAAAGAGGGTAAGTGGGGAGATTTTGGTACTGTGGTGGCCCTGATGGTATATGGATCTAGTCTTTTCCTGGGAGAAAAGGAGTTTGTGAGTTTGGAGGTGATCTCTATTTTTGCTAAAGGTAATCCTGTACCAACCTTGTTGGGAGATTTCTACTACAATGTTCATTACCGGAATGAGAAAGGCAGAGGTGGACCAGTGGGTTGTTGTGCTCTATTATTTGCTGATTGGTTTGCTAAGCAATTACCAAAGTCAGGCCCTTTCAAAGAGATGAGAGATGAATGGAGGTGGTCTAGGAGGCTAATGGGACTAACTTCTGAGGATATAGCTTGGGGTTATAACAGGGATTTGTTGGGAAAGGAGTTACTGGTTAGTTGTGGGAGTTTTGCTAATGTACCCTTGCTGGGGAGAAAGGGTGTGATCAGTTACCATCCAGTCTTAGCTAGGAAACAATTTGGCTATCCTCTGAGGGATCCACCAAGTATGGAAGAATTTGCTGAGTCTTTGTACTTTTCTGCAGAGGGAAACAGAAAGTTAGTCATACAAGCATCTCAGGCTTGGGCTCACAGGGTGAAGAGAGGAAAGAAGGATTTTGGAAGGGTAGATCCCAAGACATATCCTCCTTTTGCTACATGGTTGCAGAAGCGTGTAGAAGAATTGCTCATGCCATTTTCAGTGGAAGCTCCATTGTATCCCAAAGAGGTGCCATGTCAGAATATTGTTTCTCTTGAAGAATATAAGAAGTTGGAAGCTCAGTTGCATGAGGTCCGGATAGAGAATGCTGAAATGGTTAACTTATACCACCTTGCCAATCGTACTAAGAATGAAGCAGAGGAAAAGCTATAAATGATGCAGGTTACCTTAGAAGCTAAAGAAAAGGAGTTTGCTGGAAGAGAAACTCATTTTCATAGATTGGGTCTAATGGAATCAAAAAGAGAAGCGGAGCGTAAGAAGACTTTGAAGACTCTTAAGGAAGCTCGTCAGTCCATTATTTGGTTACAGGGCCAAAGGGAACAGGAGCAGAAGAAGTACAAAGAAAATGAAGAGTTTTTCGAGGTACAGATGACCTTCAAGAAAGAAGAAGTAGAACAAGTTCACAGAATATGAAGAGAAAAGACTCAACAATTGGCACAGAGCCAGATGGCCTTGGAGGAGGCAATGAAGGAGTTTGTAGAGCTTAAGCTGAGAGCAGGCGTGAAGAAGAACCGGACAGAGGTGATAGCTGCAGAAGAAGAACATGAGTCTCTCCTTTAGTCTAGGATTTTAGTTTATTGTCATCTGGATTACCTACAGGCTTGTTGTAGGAGTCTTGCTTTATTTTTCTTTATTCATTTATTGACTTGTAACCCTCCGGGGAATTTGTTTGTGCTCTGACTTTAGCTGCCAGTGGGTTATCCATGTTATGCAATGTTAAATTCCAATTACCATTTCTGAGTACGCAAAGCTTGTTTGTTTGAGACTGCTGAGATCTGAACACTCTTCAAAGGGAGAGTTTGGAAATTAATGCTCAAAGGGGCTATCTGGAGAAAATACCAGAACGGGGGCATATAAATGCCTGAACATGGAAACATGAATAGTTACATTGCATGCATATAATGTGTTTGTTGTTTTGCAGGTGGTTCATCAGTTTTCTAACGTTTATGTCCTTTCAGGCACTATAGCTCCCAGGAAGGTTCGGGAACAGCCAACGGTGCATAGATATCCTAAAGAGTAAATAAAGAGAGATTAATGGATCAAATGCAAGTAGATCTGGCTGACTTAAGGACAAGGATAGACAACTTCATGACCCTCATGGCTGGGATGGGTCAAACTCAAGAGCGTCTGCGCGAGATGGTGGAAAACAATCAAGCCATGAACAATGGGACTGCAGATGGAGGTAATCGCAATGGGGCTGGCGCCCGTCAAGTTGAAATCCCTGTGGTGCAACCAGGGGTTACTATTGTCAATGATAGAATAAATAACGTGCAGATTGAGGGGAAAGATGAACTGTTCACTTTGCTGGATGAGGCAGAAGGTCAAGGAATTGACATGAATAGAAAGTTTGAAGAGATGGCTGAGCAGATTCGTGCCATTCAATCACAGAGTTCTCTGGGGTTTGATATCACTGACTTGGGCTTGGTGCCAGGGGTTAGAATTCCCTACAAGTTCAAGGTTCCTACTTTCGACAAGTACAATGGCACGGCATGCCCGAAGACTCACCTCCAGTCTTTTGTCAGAAGAATTGCTGCACATACAGATGACGAGAAGCTGTGGATGTATTACTTCCAAGATAGCCTTGTGGGGGCCTCCTTGGAGTGGTACATGAAGATGAGCAGGGTTAATATTCGAAGCTGGAAGGAATTAGCAGAGGCATTTGTGAAACAATATCAGTACAATTTGGATATGGCTCCAAATCGTACTAAATTGCAGACCATGTCTCAGAATACTAAAGAAGGGTTCAAGGAGTACGCTCAGAGGTGACGTCAACTTGCTGCTAGAGTACAACCTCCCTTGTTGGAAAATGAAATGGCGGATATGTTCATGGGAACACTACAAGGTGTGTTCATTGAGAGGCTGGCGTCTTGTTCAGCAACAAAGTTCAATGACATTGTGATAACAGGAGAGAGGGTTGAAACTCTTTTAAAGATGGGGAAAATTCAAGACACCGGTGCAGGTAGCTCAAGCGGTGTGAGAAAAGCTTTTAATGGACCTCCAAGAAGAAGAGAGGGAGAAACTAATGTTGTGTACGGGCGAGGCAGCGGCCGGGGATACAGAGGATCCTATGAGCAAGTTGCAACTGTTAATATTCCATCAGGTTCTGTGCAACAAACTCAGCCACAACAACAACAACAACAACCACAACACAATAATTATCAGCAAAGACCCTATCAACAGAGACAAGCTCGTCCAGCTAACAGGGTGCTTGAATCCATCCCAATGACGTACACGACACTACTTCAAAGGTTGTTAGATTTGAACTTGGTTCAATTGAGGACTTTAGCACCACCTCCACCTGGAGAGCTTCCAGTGGGGTATGATGCTAACGCAAGATGCGTATTTCATTCAGGAGCTCTCGGGCACTCAACAGAGAAGTGCAGGGCATTGCAGCATAAAGTTCAAGACTTTATCGATTCAAAGGCGATTAACTTTGCACCGCCTCCTAATGTTACATCAAATCCCATCCCAAACCAAGGAGGGGCAAGGATAAATGTTGTTGACGGTGGTGAGAGGTTAAACTTGATTTTGAACGTCGAGGAAGTAAGGACTTCATTGCTGGTTGTGAAAGACAAACTGTTGAAAGGGCGGGTATTCCCAGGGTGTGGTTATGACTGCGAGGGGTGTTTGAGCTCAGTTAATGGCTGTGAGGACTTGAAACTTGGACTACAGTATCTGATTGACGAGGGGTCGCTACAGTTTGATAAGATTGATGATAGAAACAATTGTGTGTCTACCATAACAATTTACTTTGATCCTGCTGAAGTTCCTGCCCGGAGAGAGCCTGTGACTATCTACGTTCCAGAGGTTAGTCCTGTTACCATTACTGTTCCAGGACCAGTTCCTTATGCTGATGACAAGGCCATCCCGTGGCACTATGGCTCGGATGTGTATGTAGAAGGGCAGAAGGTGGAAAGTGAAGCAGTAACAATTGACCCGACTGTGGTGAATGTCGGAGGAGTTGGTGGATTTATAAGAAGCAGGCGTCTTTTTGCTCCTCAAGCTCTTAGAGGGGATCCTGAAGCCGAAGTTGCTGCAAAGGCTAAGGGTAAACAGATAGAAACCGAGGAAGTGACAACTCCTGCTGCCGGACAAGGCATTTTCGAAAAGGAAGTCGAAGAGTTTATGAGGATAATAAAGAAAAGCGACTATAAAGTAGTCGAACAGTTGAATCAAACTCCGTCCAAAATATCTATTATGTCCTTGTTGATGTGCTCTCCATCTCATAGGGAAGCTCTATTGAAAGTCTTACAGATGGCATATGTACCACAGGAGATAACGCTTAATCAGTTGGAGGCTGTGGTAGGCAGCGTGAATGCCAGTCATGGGTTGGGGTTCAGGGATAGAGATCTTACTTCTGAAGGCCGCAATCACAACAAAGCCCTGCACATCACCATGGAGTGTAAGAGTGTTGTCCTGTCACATGTGTTGGTTGATACAGGCTCTTCTCTCAATGTGCTCCCTAAGAAGGCCTTGATGAAGTTGAATATTCATGGCATTGTTTTACGACCCAGTGATCTAATTGTGAAAGCCTTTGATGGGTCCCAGAGGTCTGTGTTCGGGGAGGTTGAGCTACCTGTGAAGATAGGGTATCAAGTGTTCAAGAGCACGTTCTATGTCATGGATATTCAACCTGCTTACAGTTGCTTGCTAGGACGTCCCTAGATCCATGCTGCAGGCGCAATGACATCCACGTTGCATTAGAAGCTGAAGTATGTGGTAGATGGTCAGGTGATCATCATATGCGGATAAGAGGATATTTTTGTGAGTCATCTGTCAACTTTTAAGTACGTGGAAATGGACGGGGAAATTCATGAAACGTTGTGTAAAGCTTTTGAAGCGGTCAATGTTAGTACTTAGGCTCCAGCAGATAGGAACAACGAGAAGGAAGGGACTTATATCTACTCCTAGAAGCAAGCCAAAGAAGTGGTGCAATCTGGAAGTGCCCAGGGCTGGGGCAAGTTGCTGGATTGGAAAAGAAGGATGACAAGTTCGGTCTTGGTTACCATCCTGGTGGGTCCAACTGGCCACAGGGTGGTAAGTTCATAACTTTCACAAGCGCCGAAATGCTCGATCGCAACAACATCTGTGCAACAAGTGAAGAAAGGGACAGTGACTGCGACTGGGATAACTGGATTCACCCATGTGCACCTGGGGAGGAGCTCCGGAACTGGTCTGCCGAGGATTTCATTCAAGTTACCTAGCAATCAAAGTAATTTACTTGTTTCTTTTTTATCATGCTGCATGTCAATCTTGCACTCTGCCCAAGGTGCACAGATCCATTTGTAGGGCCACCATGCTTTTAATGCATTTTTTTTTTCATGAAATAAAGGACATTTTTCAAGAAAATTGTGTTCTCTTTCTTTCGTTTTAAAATTTTTCACAAGCAAGAATAAAATGGCAATGTTTTTTCCTTTTCTTGTGTTTGCGTGTTTGCGTCTCTTTTGAAAAAAAAAATATTCTGAAATAAGCACATCATCTGTGCAGTGTTGATCATCCGGATTCTAGTGATAACGTTCCTGCTATGATCATGCATGACTTCGACAATCCTATCTACCAAGCTGATGAAGGGGTTGAGGAAGACTGTGAACTCCCCAAAGAATTGGTCAGGTTGTTGAAACAAGAGGAAAGGGTCATTCAGCCTCATCAGGAAGATTTAGAGATCATCAACCTCGGGACTGAAGATGTAAAGAGAGAGATAAGGATTGGGGCCAGCCTGCAAGTCGAGGTAAAGAAGGAGTTGATTGGTATGCTACGTGAATATGTGGATATCGTTGCCTGGTCATATCAAGATATGCCAGGATTAGATACTGACATTGTTGTGCATAAGCTGCCACTAAGAGAGGATTGTCCTCCAGTGAAGCAAAAGCTGAGAAGAACTCGTCCTGACATGGCGATGAAGATCAAGGAGGAAGTTCAAAAGCAGTGGGATGCCGGATTCCTTGTCGTAACTAGTTATCCACCTTGGGTAGCTAATATTGTGTCTGTACCAAAGAAAGACGGCAAAGTTCGGATGTGCGTTGATTATCGGGATCTGAATAGAGCAAGTCCAAAGGATGACTTTCCATTACCTCACATTGATGTGCTGGTAGATAACACCGCTCAATTCTCGGTATTTTCTTTCATGGATGGCTTCTCCAGGTATAATCAGATTAAGATGGCACCGGAAGACATGGAGAAAACAATGTTCATTACCCCGTGGGGTACATTCTGTTACAAGGTTATGCCCTTTGGATTGAAGAACGCCAGGGCAACATATCAGTGGGCTATGGTCACATTGTTCCACGACATGATACACAAGGAAATTGAATGCTATGTGGACGACATGATTGCCAAGTCCCGAGACGAAGAAGAGCATCTGGTCAATCTCAAAAAGTTGTTTGATAGATTGATAAAGTATAAGCTGAGGTTGAATCCAAACAAGTGCACTTTCGGAGTGCGGTCAGGAAAATTGCTGGGTTTTATTGTTAGCCAGAAAGGAATCGAGGTGGATCCTGCAAAAGTAAAATCAATACAAGATATGCCTGCACCGAAAACAGAAAAAGAAGTGCGTGGGTTTTTAGGGAGATTGAACTACATTTCACGGTTCATATCTCATCTAACTTCCACGTGTGAGCCAATATTCAAATTGTTAAGAAAAGAACAAACGGTCAGGTGGAATGAGGACTGTCAAAGAGCCTTTGAAAAGATAAAAGAATATTTGCAGACACCTCCGATTCTAATGCCTCCAGTTCCAGGACGGCCACTTATCATGTACTTGACTGTGCTAGAAGGGTCAATGGGGTGTGTTCTAGGCCAACATGACGAGTCTAGTCGAAAAGAGTATGATATTTACTACCTTAGCAAAACGTTTACCGACTGTGAATCTCGTTACTCACTGCTCGAGAAAACTTGTTGCGCTTTGGTATGGGCTGCTCGCCGACTGAGATAGTATATGTTGACCCATACCACACTGCTAATCTCAAAAATGGATCCTGTCAAGTATATTTTCGAGAAACCAGCGTTAACAGGAAGGGTCGCAAGGTGGCAAATGATCTTAACAGAGTATGACATACAATATACTTCTCAGAAAGCCATCAAAGGAAGTGTATTGTCAGATTATCTTGTACAGCAGCCACTGGAAGACGACTATCAGCCAATGAAATTTGATTTCCCTGATGAAGACATCATGTACCTAAAAGCAAAAGATTGCGAGGAACCACTTCCGGAGGAGGGGCCAGACCCTGAATCCAAATGGAAGCTGATGTTTGATGGGGCAGTCAATATCAACGGACGTGGAGTTGGTGTTGTTCTTATCACTCTTGAAGGTGTTCACTTTCCCTTCGCTGCCAGAATTACGTTTGGTTGCACCAACAATGAAGCGGAATACGAGGCATGCATAATGGGAATAGATGAGGCTATTAATCTTCGGATTAAGACCCTCGATATATTCGGAGATTCAGCCCTCGTTATCAATCAGATTACCGGCAAGTGGTATACACATCAAGAACATTTAGTTCCTTATAGGGACTATGCCAGAAGACTGTTGACGTTCTTCACAATGGTTGAGCTTCAATATATACCAAGAGATGAGAATCAATTTGCCGATGCATTGGCTACTCTTTCTTCATTCATCAAGGTCTTGTGTTGGAATTATGTACCCAGGATTGATATTTCCCGGCTTGACGCACCAGCTTATGCTTTCTCTGTAGACGCAGTATCTGATGAGAAACCTTGGTATTTCGATATTAAGCTTTTCCTGGAAAAACAAGAATATCCAGCTGGGGCATCATCCAACGACAAGAAGACCTTAAGACAACTTGATGCTAGCTTTTTCTTGAATACAGATGGGGTTTTGTATAAGAGAAACTTTGACATGGTCTTGCTCAGATGCATGGATAGACACGAAGCAAGCCTGTTAATGCAAGAAGTCCACGAGGGGTCTTTCGGTACTCATGCAAGAGGACATACAATGGCTAAGAAGTTGATGAGATCGGGGTACTATTGGATAACAATGGATGCAGACTGTTGTTCGTACGCCCGTAAGTGCCACAAGTGCCAGATTTATGCAGACAAGGTGCATGTTCCTCCCAGCCCGCTCAACGTCATGTCATCTCCTTGGCCCTTTTCTATGTGGGGCATTGACATGATCAGGAAGATAGAGCCCACTGCTTTAAATGGTCATCGTTTCATTTTGGTCGCGATCGATTACTTCACTAAGTGGGTCGAAGCAGCATCCTATGCCAATGTCACTCGTCAAGTGGTAGCTAGATTTTTGAAAAGAGATATTATTTGCAGATACAGAGTGCTCGAGCGAATCATTACTGATAATGGTTCCAATTTGAACAACAAGATGATGGAAGAATTGTGCTGGGACTTCCAGATTCAGCATCATAACTCTTCTTCTTACCGACCAAAGATGAATGGTGCGGTAGAAGCAGCTAATAAGAATATTAAGAAGATTGTGCAAAAGATGGTTGTCACTTACAAGGATTGGCATGAGATGTTACCGTTTGCATTGCATGGGTACCGAACGTCAGTCAGGACATCAACCGGGGCAACTCCTTTCTCATTGGTATATGGTATGGAGGCAGTCTTGCCTGTTGAGGCAGAAATTCCTTCATTGCGTGTGATTATGGATGTGAAGCTTGATGACTCTGAGTGGGTACGTGCTCGATACAATCATCTATGTCTAATTGAGGAAAAGATATTAGCGGCTATCTGTCATGGTCAGCTTTATCAGAGGAGAATGAAGCGAGCATTTGATCAACGAGTACGTACTCAGGAGTATCGAGTAGGCGAGCTGGTGCTCAAGAGGATCGTCCCTCCAGGTTCAGATTGCAGGGGCAAGTGGACCCCAAACTACGAAGGCCCATTCATAGTGAAGAAATTTTTCTCGGGTGGAGCACTGATGCTCACCACTATGGATGGAGAAGATTTCCAATCCCCTGTTAACTCGGATGCAGTTAAAAAATACTTCGCATAAAAAGACCCGCTGGACACAAAAACAGAATTAAAGTCCAGGCAAGAAAAGGGAATCCCGGCGAGCTAAAAACAGAATAAAAAGCTCGGGAAAAAGTTAGGGAAAAAAAGAGATGTACACCCGCTGAGTTGAAAAGCCACATCGAACAGCTCAGGCAAAAAAGGGTATCCCGGTGGATTGAAAACCCGAAAGGGCGATCCACGCAAAACAAGGGAATAAGCGAACAACTGCGAGCCGGGTAATATGAACCAAATCACTGTTTCGTACAACCTGACAATATCAGAAGGGTAGGAATCAGTCCCCTCATCTTTTTCAGAAAGCAAAGTCAAGAACGGAAAGTTTTAAAGACACGAGGGTCATAGCAGGAGGGAAACTCATTGGGATGTCGTGCCCATTGCCGTTAGGATAGTTTATTTTCTCAATTTTATGGTAGCTACCTCTTTCCAGGTGGC
Organism: Lathyrus aphaca; assembly: GCA_963966055.1. NCBI lineage: Eukaryota > Viridiplantae > Streptophyta > Magnoliopsida > Fabales > Fabaceae > Lathyrus > Lathyrus aphaca. The sequence goes on along the minus strand of OZ014524.1, from coordinate 265,838,391 downwards.
TGCTTCTTAATGTAAAAACTTTGCCTATTCAGAGGCCTCTCAATAAATGAATATTCAGTCAAAAAGTTGTGTCGTGTTTATTTTGTTTGCAAAAAATGTCCTGAATGTTTGGCAAAAAGAATATTGCATTTCAAACATGGTGTTTGTTTTATAAAAAAAATGACATTGCAGGGAAACATTTAGAACCATCTTTGAGTGTCGGGTGGCGGTGGATGAACAGATCATACCATGTAAGTCCCCGGGGCACATATGTGTATTCTGTTGTTGCAGGTTTTGCAGGATAGTATCACATTTCCCAAGCAGAATATTCCCCAGCTGAGGCTGATCAGATGAATTGAAATTGATTCCCAGTAGATTTTTAAGACTGTGTGAAGAGTTGGTTTCCCCTAAGCGGGTTATCTTTCCACAAGTGAAGTGTGCTCAGCAGGCAGCTGAATGCCTGAGTTCCCCACATAGTTCGTGTTTGGGTTTCACTCTCATCATTGAAGTATTCCCTAGAGAAGTCGCCAATTTATTTTTGGTCAATTTGATGATACAAACAGTTATTCATCCCCAGTCAGAGTTAGGCATCGTCAAAGCCTCTTGACTAGGTTCCCCTGCAGAGTCGGGATTTTTGTTTCCAATCAGGATGTCTTGATAGAGGCTCGTCTGCATTCCCCAGCACTCGTCTGTGTTTGTTATCTGTTTGTGATCATCTGCATTTCTTGGCACTCGTCTGTGTTGGGTATCCGTTTTGAGCTCGTCTACACTTCCCGACGCTCGTCTGTGATTGATGTTTGGTATTTGCTCGTCAGCATTACCCCAACACTCGTTTATGTTCATGCTTTGTTATTGCCCGTTTGCTTTCCCCAGCAGTCGCCCATGGTTGTAGTTGTGATGCTCGTGTACACTCCCCAACACTCGTCGGTGTTTGATAGTCGCTTATAGCTCGTTTGCATTCCCCAACACTCGTCTGTGTTTGTTATCTGTTTGAAGCTTGTTTGCATTTTTTGGATACTCGTCTGTATCATCCCTCACACTCGTTTGTGTTAGCTTACATCCATATGTGTTGATTTGATAATCATTCTGGTACTCGTCTGTTTTGCTACTCCAAATGCTCATCTGTGTTTGGTGTCTGGTATTCGTCTGTACCGGTGGCTGATATTCGTCTATATCATCGCCTGAAGCGCTTGTCTGTGTTTCTTGGATCATCGTCTGATATTCGTTTGTATTACTGACTTATGGCACTCGTTTGTGTTCTCTTCATGATCATCCAATACTCGTCTGTGTTGAAGAGGTTTGAAGTCCTGACGGTGGGATTAAACGTCAAAATGGTTACCGGTCATGGCGTAACAGGTTTATCCGAAAGAGGTTCGTTTGTCTCGGACACCATTTATATATGCAAGATTTGTGAAGAGGGTTTGTCAAATCTTATTGTTGCACCTGGCGTAACAGGTTATCTGAAGAAGACTCGTTTGTCTTATACCATATATCTATAAATAATATATGAAGAGGGTTCGTCAATCCTGATTATGCATGTCTATCCCACAAACTTAAGTGCATCATCGTTCCTGGCGTAACAGGTTTATCCGAAGGAGGTTCATCTGTCTCAAGTCATATGTTTTTGTAAAATGTATGAAAAGGGATCGTATGTCCAGTTCCTGGCATAACAGGTTTACTCAAAGAGGACTCATATGTCCAATACTTGGCATAGCTGTTTTGCTTGAAGAAGACTCGTCTGTCTAAATTTTCTTTATCTGGCATAACAGTTCAATATGGAAGGAGCTCGTCTGCTTTTTCTTCACTTCAGTCACCCACGGCGTCTTTTGGTGGGGTTTATTTCCCATTGCTTGAATTCTCCAGCATTGTACACCCGCTGAGTTGAAAAGCCACATCGGACAGCTCAGGCAAAAAAGGGTATCCCGGTGGATTGAAAACCCGAAAGGGCGATCCACGCAAAATAGGGACTAACACGAACGACTGCGATCTGCGAAATTCGTAACTCATCTGCAACTGAGGTTATTCTAAGGGTTGAAGACCAGTTCAATCACCTTTCTCAAGGGGCAGAGCGAGTGGATAGTCCTGAAGATATACTAGTCATAATCGGGTTGAAACTTGATGAGATCCACTTCTCACATTGCGAATAGGATAGTTTGTTTTCCTTTTTGGCTATTTCCTCTTTCCAGGGAATTTCTTCCTTTGTAATGCCTATTCATGGCCATTTTTCCAAATCAATAAAAATTCAATTTCAGTCAACTTGTGACTATCTGATTCTTGTTTTTATATTTCATCTAGCACCGATTGAGTGTGGAAACGTCCAGCGAATTGCGGTTTATATTGTGTTGTGAACATTTGAATGCTTTCTAACTCATGCAGGAGAACAGAAACATTTAATACAACTCTAAAAGTGTGTCAAGATGCCCAGATAATGATTCATGCTATGAGCCTGGGGCATACAGGTCCAAACTAACTCTCCATGTTGCAAGCATTATTAATTGTGTTTACGCAGGTACGAGTACAGGTGTTGCTAACAGAGCTAAAGCAGATTTCCGGGAGGAAAATTTCATTATACTTGAACAAGAACAGGTGTTTTCCCGGGTGTCTCCAGTCATCCCCAGCAGAGTTGGAAGTTGAACACTCCCCCAGCAAGGCAGCAGAAGGTTGGTGTCCTCCCCAAGTAGAGACTTCCCTTCAATATAGGGGCAATTCCCAGCAGTACAAGGAGTGTCTTTCCTCTCCCAGCAGTTTTCTTCCTCAGCAGAGCCATACCTCTGGTTCCCGTCCTAGTCAGGAGGTCACCACTTCCCCATCAGAGTTTGAGAAGGGTCCATCTCCAACAGGGTCTTGGCTCTCCAATCTTAAAGTTCAATTTATTTTTGGCAATGGCGATAGTTCAAAGTCGGTGTATCATTAACAGTTGTCCCCGCAGAGTTGTTTCCTCCTTGCCATGATTAACCAGATCAATGCAGTGATCATCAGTTCTCCCCAGTCAAGCCACCTGGGATACTTGCAGTCTCCTTATCAGGAGATCTCTTTGCATTTATTAATCATCATTACATTTGCATCCTCCGAAGTGTAGCATTTCCATCATTATGGAGCATTACGCCATAAAATCCAAACATATGCATAACAGCATGGGCCAGTTTTGAGGAATATTACATATGACCTGTAACATCTTCTCAACCTGAGATATTCTCCATAGAAGATACTTATACCATTTGCCAGGCATCTTTGTCTTTCCAAGCAATTGTTTTTCTTTGTGGCTTGGTCCGCCCAGCAGTCACATTGTCGAGTTCTGTTCCGCTAACGGTCTCGTTAAGCCCTGTTTCGCCAACAGGCCCCTTTTGTGGCTTGGTCCGCCCAGCAGTCACGTGTTTTTATTTGTTGCTTGGTCCGCCCAGCAGTCACATTGTCGAGTTATGTTCTGCTAACGGTCTCGTTAAGCCCTATTTTGCCAACAGGCACCTTCTGTGGCTTGGTCCGCCCAACAATCGCGTGTTTTTCTTTGTGGCTTGGTCTGCCCAGCAGTCACATTATCGAGTAATGTTCCGCTAACGGTCTCGTTAAGCCCTGTTTCGCCAACAGGCACCTTTCGTGGCTTGGTCCGCCCAGCAGTCGCGTGTTTTTCTTTGTGGCTTGGTCCGCCCAGCAGTCACATTGTCGAGTTCTATTCCGCTAACGGTCTCGTTAAGCCCTGTTTCTCCAACAGGCACCTTCCGTGGCTTGGTCCGCCCAGCAGTCGTGTGTTTTTCTTGGTGGCTTGGTCCGCCCAGCAGTCACATTGTCGAGTTCTGTTCCGCTAACGGTCTCGTTAAGCCCTGTTTCGCCAACAGACACCTTATGTGGCTTTGTCCACCCAGCAGTCGTGTGTTTTTCTTTGTGGCTTGGTCTGCCCAGCAGTCACATTGTCGAGTTTTGTTTCGCTAACGGTCTCGTTAAGCCTTGTTTCGCCAACAGGCCCCTTCCGTGGCTTGACTCGTTCCAACGCCATGTTTTGTACAACAGGCCCTTCCTTTTTCGTGGCTTGATTTTCTCAGCAGTCACGTCGCAGGTTATTATTTTGTACAACGGTCCTGTTTGCCTGGGCTCTCGTTTATGTACAACGATCTCGTTCCACCTTGTTCTTTTCCCGCTACCTATTCAGAGGTCAAAACAAAAGAAAATTAAATAAAGAGCGTATGGCATTTCTATTATCCACCGTGTTCAAATTTCCATGTTTTATTTCGAGTATTTAATCACTCCATGTCTTGAACGTCTAAAAGCTCTTGCAATTATTCGTTCAGGCCTGTAGATGATTGAATAGGGGCAGTTGTAATACCTCAAAATTTTCCCTCTCATTTCCCCAACATTTTTCATAGCATTTTTCATACATAGATTCATAAAATAACCAAAAACATTGCATCATGTGTAGCATGGCTGAGGCATAGGTATGTGATCAATGATTGGAGCAACTGAAGGCATTATAAAGGCAATCAAAGGGCCACAAAGCTTCTCAACCTTGTGCAAAGGGTTCACAATATCCCACAAGTCCTCATTTGAAGCCACAAGCCATGGGAAGATTTGGTTTGATCAAAGGAGGCAAGTAGTGCAACATATCCTATTGAAAAAGGCCAAATTAGGTGAAATTCTGTGATCAGGTATGAGATGTCCTAAGAGATGTCCCAACACTTAATAGGACATTTGACAAATTTAACCAAAACTTAAACAGCAAGAAAAGTAAATAACACAGAAGTTTGTTAACCCAGTTCAGTGTATAACCACACCTACATCTGGAGGCTACCAAGCCAGGAGGAAATCCACTATTAGTAATATTAATTCTAGACTTAAACCACCCTGTTTAATCTATCACTTAATACTTACCCAATGCAATTTCTACCTAAGACTCACTTAGATAAGAGTACCCTACTCACTCCCCCTCAATCACCCAGTGATCAAGTTTACAAGTTTACTGAAATTGAAGACATCCTTCAAACAAAAACAGCTTGATCTTACTTAACAGTTTCAATCAAGTCACAAATGCACTTTTGCTTAAAAGCTCATAAAGTGGTACATAAAATACAACCTGCTATTAAAACACTAGACACCCTATTTAGTCTTCTGAAATTCGTACTCAATTCTATGAGTTTCTTTTGTTTAAATAGGTATCTGAATTTTGGGCTTTCTGTAGAATGATCCAGCCCTAATGTGCAGCAACTGTCACCTTGAATTTAGGGTTTGTTACCTCCTATATTCTAGGTGCATTAGGTCTTCTGTTTTAATCTGAATCTTCAATTTAAAACTCCCTACAGATGCGCCTTGTTCTGTTTTTATCCAGCATTAATTAATTCCAGATAGTTCTCCTTAAATATCTCTGATCTGTTAATCAATAATTAATTCTGGTAGCAGGTCTGAGATGTCTCAACATCTGTTGGGACATCCTGACAGAACTGAACTTAGTCATTTACACAATGTCCCAACATCTGATGAGACATCCTGAAATAAGTTCACATACTCTGTTTGCTAATGTCCCAACATCTGATAGGACATTCTGAACTGAATTTAACATTTCTTGTTTGGTCAAAAATTCTGCCAATTCTTAAACATCTACAAACTCCCCCTTTGGCTAATTTTTGGCTAACATCTTTTCTGGAATTCAGAGTGCAGCAGAAGTTCTTTTTATCAGAGTATATCATTACTTTTCTGTTGATTTTTATTTGAGATTACTCCCCCTCAAACATATATGTGTCCAGTCTTGTTGCAACAGAAATACACACTGATTCAGTTCAGAAGCAAACAAATTTTTCATTCATTTAAACAGCAATTACATTTGATGTTGTTCTCCCCCTTGGTAGACACAAAATTAGGGGCCAAAGACACTATTACATTGCTGTCATTACATTGCTGTCATTACATTTGCCTCACAAACATTGATCACTCAGATGCATCATTCTCAGTTTCTTCCTCCACTTCAGTGTCTTCAGCAGCTTCACTTGCTTCATCAGCTTCACTGTCTTCATCAGATGCAGCTTTCTGATCTTCTTCACTTTCCAACCTCTTAATTATTTCCTCAAGTTTCTGTCTTCTAGCTTCAAGCTCTTTGCAGGTGCCTTTGAGTTCAGCAATCAAGGCCTTCTTGGAGATTGGATTCTTAGCAGTGGAGGGACCAGCAGATGTCCCAGAAGGTGCTTCAACATCTGCAGCATGATGACTTAGGAATAATTTGTAGTGAAAAGCCAGGGGGCTCTCTCTCTTGCAGACTGTGTCCTTTTCATTTAAAATCCCAGGGTATTGACTTAGAACAATACCACACAGCAATGATGGAAAAGCTATTGGCAGCTTTGTTGCAGTAGAGATGGCATGCTTCATAGTCTGATCAAAAATATATACTCCATAATCCATCTTGGTTTGAGTCCCCACAACATAGATGAATCTGGCCAGACCAGTTGAGATTGATGAAGTGTGGTTGGTAGGCACCCAGTTAGCAGTTCCAATCCTGTTAAGCATGGCATACTTTCTGGTAAGCATGCTTACAGATAGCTTTCCCTTCACAGGCCATGCCTTGACCTGGTCAGCAGTTATCACCTTACAGACTTGATTATCTGTCTTGCCTAGCTCATTTGGTCCATCTGTTTCTCTTCCTAGATACTGATTTATGATTTGGGGAGAAAACTCCACACATCTACCTCTAACATAAACTTTTCTAAACTCAGAGGACTTACCATTTGAGCAATCCTCCTGAAGATTCACAATGAACTCTTTGACAAGAAGTTCATAGCAGGGAGAGAACTCTGAGACTGTCTTGAATAGTCCTGCAACAGAGATTAGGTCAATGAGTTCTGTGCACTCAAGTGCATTGCTGCTTAGTTCTCTTTCCAAAGCAACCCTTCTTTGGTACACATATTTCCATCTGTTGACACTGGAGACATGATGGAAGGATATGTTGTCCAAGGGAGCTTCTGGAACAACAGTTGAAGCTCTAGCTGGTGCTGGTTTCTTCTTGGGAGGAGATGTTGGGACATCTGATCCAACATCTGAATCTGATGGTGTTGCAGCTTTTCTCTTCTGGGTTTGAACCTTGCTCCATGGTTTTGCTGGACCAAAAGTGGCTTTAGCCTTGCCTTTCTTTGGACTAGCCTTCTTCTTCTCAGGAATGACAGGTTCATCTTGCATCTTTCCTGTCCTGGACCTTAGCCTTTTTGCTATGCTGGGTTTGACAGATGCTATGATTTCTGCATCAGAGTCCTGCTCCAGATTGACTACTGGAGGGGATTGAGCAGTCTCCTCATCAGCTTGTTGATCAGCAGAAATTTGATCTTCATTTGATTCTTTAGCCTGTTCCACAGAAACTTCTTTATCACTTTCACTTGAGGTTTTATCCTCAGTTTGTTCAACATCAGATGAGTTCTTTTTCTTATCTTCAGATGTTCCAACATCTGTTGGGACATCTTGTTCTGCAGCAGTGTCCTCTGTATCTTGAGTTGGTTCTTCTTGAGGTGCAGGAATAGTGTTCAAAGGAACAGAGATCCCTCTCACCACCCTTTGTTCAGAAAACACTTGGTTGACAATCTCCTTGATGGAATCATCAACATATTTGGAGTATTTAGCATGAGAGGGAATGTCTTTAGCTTCGCTTCTGATTTGATCTTTACCTCTTTTTGGTGTTCTTGCCTTTTTAGTGTGAGAGGCGCTTCCCCTGAGCTCGTCTAATGGTGTTGATTGCATTGGTACCACAGAAATAGGAGTGGCATGAACCACGTCTTCCTGGTTGAGAACTTCATCAGCTGTTTTAGGGTTTTGAGACATTGTTGAAGAAGATGAATGTGCAGCTTTAGGGTGTATGATTTCTGAAGGATTACTAGTTAATGTGATTCGCTTGTCATGGTGTGATGAGATTCTTGATAGCTGCTTATAAGGAATTACTAAATAAGTAGCCGTTACAGTCCAAATGATTAGGAATGAAATTCCCAAGGATCTAGTCCAGACTAGCTTTGCCATCTGGAACTTATGCCATGCAATGTCATATGACATGTTGGCACATCTCATTAACTGCTAGATATCACATAAACAGATTCCAAGTTTGCCCCTTAAGTTCTCAAATTGTGTAGCATCCAATGCCTTGGTAAAGATATCAGCTAACTGCAGATCTGTAGCTACATGTTCCAATGAAATCACCTTTTCTTCTACAAGATCTCTGATGAAATGATGTCTGATATCAATATGCTTTGTCCTGCTATGTTGGATAGGATTTTTAGATATGTTGATTGCACTTAAGTTGTCACAGTACAATGTCATGACATCCTGTGGGACATTGTACTCAGTGAGCATCTGCTTCATCCAAACCAACTGTGAACAACTGCTACCTGCTGCTATGTACTCAGCTTCAGCTGTAGACAAGGATACACAATTCTGTTTCTTACTGAACCAAGAAATCAGATTGTTTCCTAGAAAGAAGCATCCTCCTGAAGTACTTTTTCTATCATCAGCACTTCCTGCCCAATCAACATCACAGAAGCCAGTGAGAATTGGTTTGTACCCATGAAAGTACATTATGCCATAGTCACAAGTACCATTAACATATTTAAGGATTCTCTTGACTTGATTGAGATGACTGACTTTTGGATCAGCTTGATATCTTGCACAAACTCCTACTGCAAATGCAATGTCTGGTCTGCTAGCAGTCAAGTATAACAAGCTTCCAATCATGCTTCTATATAAACTTTGATCTACATTCTCACCCTTTTCATCTTTAGTCAGCTTTAAATGTGTGGGAGCAGGAGTTCTTTTATGAGAAGCATTTTCCATTCCAAATTTCTTCACTATGTTCTTGGAATACTTACTTTGGGAAATAAACATTGAGTCTTCCATTTGCTTTACTTGCAGCCCAAGAAAGTAGGTTAATTCACCTACTAGACTCATTTCAAATTCAGATTCCATCTGCTTGACAAAATGTTTGACCATCTTATCAGACATCCCACCAAACACAATGTCATCAACATATATTTGAGCAATCATGACATTTCCTTCTTCATCTTTAACAAATAGGGTTTTATCAATCCCACCTTTTCTGTATCCTTGCTTGATAAGATATGTGGTCAGTCTTTCATACCATGCCCTTGGAGCTTGCTTCAGACCATAAAGTGCTTTCTTTAATTTGTATACATGATTTGGACAGCTTGGATCAACAAATCCTTTAGGCTGTTCTACATATACCTCTTCATTAAGATAACCATTAAGAAAGGCACTTTTCACATCCATTTGAAATAGCTTGAACTTTAAGATACAAGCAATTCCCAACAGTAGTCTTATTGATTCAAGCCTTGCTACTGGTGCAAATGTTTCATCAAAGTCTACCCCTTCAATTTGAGTGTATCCTTGAGCCACAAGTCTAGCTTTGTTCTTTGTAACAATTCCTTGTTCATTTGACTTGTTCTTATACACCCATTTTGTACCAATCACATTTATGTCATCAGGTCTAGGTACAAGATTCCACACTTCATTCCTTGTGAATTGACCTAATTCCTCTTGCATAGCACAAATCCAGTATTCATCAGTGAGAGCTTCCTTGACATTTTTAGGTTCTATTTTGGAAACAAAACAAGAACCTGAAATCACTTCTCTTGATCTAGTGCTTACACCTCTGTTGGGATCACCAATTATTAAATCTTTGGGATGATCCTTCTGTATTCTGATGGATGGAGGTTTGCTTGAATCTTCTGACCTTGTATCAGTTTGAGTGAAGTTATATTGATCATTCTTTTCTTCAGCTTCAATCTTGATATCAGCAGATGTTCCAACATCTTCTGGGACATCTGTAGGAGCATCATCAATTATCACATTTATGGATTCCATGATAACATTTGTTCTGTAGTTAAATACTCTATATGCTCTGCTGTTTATAGAGTATCCAAGGAAAATTCCTTCATCACTTTTAGGATCCATTTTTCTCCTTTGCTCCCTATCTGCCAGAATATAGCATTTACTTCCAAACACATGAAAGTACTTCACTGTGGGTTTTCTGCCCTTCCATACTTCATATATTGTGGACAAAGTTCCTTTCCTTAAAGTAACTCTGTTATGGATGTAGCAGGCAGTGTTCATAGCTTCAGCCCAGAAATACAGAGGTAACTTTTTAGCATGGATCATAGCTCTTGCTGATTCTTGAATGGTTCTATTCTTCCTTTCAACAATCCCATTCTGTTGAGGAGTGATAGGTGAAGAATACTCATGGTTTATTCCTTCTGAAGAGCAGAAATCTAAGAACTTTTGATTCTCAAATTCTTTTCCATGATCACTTCTTATTCTGATCACACAGCTGGATTTTTCCCTTTGCAATCTTTGGCATAATTCTTTGAATACATCAAATACATCTGACTTTTCTTTGATGAAGTTTATCCATGTATATCTTGAAAAATCATCAACCACAACATAGGCATACCTCTTACCACCAAGACTTTCAACTTGCATAGGTCCCATAAGATCCATATGTAGAAGTTCCAAAACTTTGGAAGTTGTCAGATGTTGGAGCTTTGGATGGGACATCTTGGTTTGCTTGCCTATTTGACATTCACCACATATTTTGCCATCATCAATCTTCAGTTTAGGAATACCTCTTACAGCATCCATAGATATGATCTTCTTTATGCCTCTGAAATGAAGATGACCTAGTCTTTGATGCCACAGTTTCACTTCTTCTTCCTTAGCTAGAGAGCAGGTTGAAGTGAGACTGAGATTTTGGGATTCCCACATGTAACAGTTGTCTTTAGATCTGGCTCCTTTCATGACAACCTCTTGTTCTTTGTTAGTCACTATGCATTTAGATTTGGTAAAGTTTACACTGTATCCTTGATCACATAGTTGACTTATGCTGATCAGGTTAGCAGTTAAACCTTTAACTAGCAGCACATCATCTAGTCTTGGAACATCTTGACAATCCAAGGTTCCAACTCCCTTGATTTCTCCTTTAGCTCCATCTCCAAAGGTAACATACCTGGATGAATGTGACTTTAAGTTTACTAGCAAATTCTTCAATCCAGTCATGTGTCTTGAGCATCCACTGTCAAAGTACCAGTCTTCTTTAGCTGATACTTTCAATGATGTATGTGATATGTATGCAGTACTTTTCTTTGACCAGATGAGTTGAGATTTCTTTTGATTCATCTGCCCTGTGTGTTGATCAGCTGATCTCCAAGCTTGATTGTTGTTCTTGTTCTTGGGTATGTGGCTTTGATCAGTCTGAGTGCTAACTTTTGGTCTCCATTCCTTCTTGATGACCTCTGTCTTTTGCTTAGGAGATTGCTGATTTCTTTGATGTTTTTGCAGCACTTTCTTGGTACCTTCTGTTTTCTGCTTGGAAGGTTGCTGATACATCTGATTTGGATATCCATGTAGCTTATAACAGTGAGGTTTGATATGCCCAAATCTTCCACAGTGATGGCATCTCCATCTTTGATACTTCTTCTTCATTTTGTTCTTTCCAGAATGTTGAGACATCTGTTGGAACATTATGTTTGTCTTTGTGTTCTGATGTTGAAGCATCTGTTGGGACATCTTGTTTGACTGTGTAATTTTTGAAGTAGTTTTGCTAGAGCTGGCTTCATCTCTGTTATATCCCAGTCCACTTTTGTCCCCTGAATGTTTATTATTGCAGAGAATAGCATCCAGTGTATTTGAGCTGCTGTTCATCATTCTAACAGATTTGGACATATGTTCTAGCTTAGAATTGAGAAGAGTTACTTCACTTTTTAAGGTATCAATGATTACTTGATCACTTGCTTTTTCTTCTTCTAGTACTTCATTCTGCTTCTTTAGCTTTATGACCTCACTACATACTTCAGTACTTCTCTTGTACAGATCCTTGAAGGCTTACTCAAGATCTGCATAAGTAAGCTCTCCACAGCTGGAATCACTATCATATTCACACAGTCCAGCTAAAGCAGTAATGTGCTTAGCTGATTCTTCTTCTGAATCTCCTGATTCTTCATCAGACCAGGTCACAGAGAGTCCTTTCTTTTGCCTCTTTAAGTAGGTAGGACATTCAAACTTGATGTGTCCATATCCTTCACATTCATGGCATTTGACTCCTTTATCTTGACTGGTCTTTTCAGCATACTTTAATCTTTTGTTAGCATCATAAGGTCTTCTGTTCTCAGAGTTTGTGTTTCTTCCACTAGGTTTGGATTTTCCTTCCATTCCTCTGAGAATCTGTTTGAATTGTCTTCCAATCAAAGCAAGGTTTTCTGATAAGCTTTTATCATTTGCTGGTTCATCATCTTCTTCTTCATCTGTATTTGAAACCAAGGCTATGCTTTTGTTCTTTTTAGCATGTGTGTCATTCATTCCCATTTCAAAAGTTTGAAGAGAACCAATGAGTTCTTCAACTTTCATGGAGCATATGTCTTGAGCTTCTTCTATTGCAGTGACTTTCATGTCAAATCTTTTTGGCAAAGATCTGAGAATCTTTCTTACCATTTTTTCATCAGTCATCTTTTCTCCCAAAGCTCCAGAGGTATTTGCTATATCCAAGATGTTCATGTAGAACTCATGAATTGATTCATCTTCCTTCATTCTCAAGTTTTCAAACTTGGTGGTGAGAAGTTGAAGTCTTGACATTTTTACTTTTGATGTTCCTTCATGAGTTGTCTTGAGGGTATCCCACACATCTTTGGCCAGCTCACAATGATGCACTAGTCTGAAAATATTTCTATCAATGCCATTGAATAAAGCATTCAAGGCTTTTGAGTTTCCTAATTCTGAATCTTCTTCCTCTTTACTCCATTCTTCTTCAGGTTTCAGAACTATTGATCCATCTTTGGTGTCTTGAACAGGATGTTTCCATCCAACATTTACTGCTCTCCATGCCCTGTTGTCAAGTGACTTTAAGAATGCAATCATTCTTGGCTTCCAGTAGTCATAATTAGAACCATCCAGTATAGGTGGTCTATTTACTGACCCTATATCTCTGTCCATGTTACAGAATTTGTTTTCCCTAGATCTCACCCAGTATAAACAGGCAGGGTGCCTGCTCTGATGCCAATTGAAATTCTGTGATCAGGTATGAGATGTCCTAAGAGATGTCCCAACACTTAATAGGACATTTGACAAATTTAACCAAAACTTAAACAGCAAGAAAAGTAAATAACACAGAAGTTTGTTAACCCAGTTCAGTGTATAACCACACCTACATCTGGAGGCTACCAAGCCAGGAGGAAATCCACTATTAGTAATATTAATTCTAGACTTAAACCACCCTGTTTAATCTATCACTTAATACTTACCCAATGCAATTTCTACCTAAGACTCACTTAGATAAGAGTACCCTACTCACTCCCCCTCAATCACCCAGTGATCAAGTTTACAAGTTTACTGAAATTGAAGACATCCTTCAAACAAAAACAGCTTGATCTTACTTAACAGTTTCAATCAAGTCACAAATGCACTTTTGCTTAAAAGCTCATAAAGTGGTACATAAAATACAACCTGCTATTAAAACACTAGACACCCTATTTAGTCTTCTGAAATTCGTACTCAATTCTATGAGTTTCTGTTGTTTAAATAGGTATCTGAATTTTGGGCTTTCTGTAGAATGATCCAGCCCTAATGTGCAGCAACTGTCACCTTGAATTTAGGGTTTGTTACCTCCTATATTCTAGGTGCATTAGGTCTTCTGTTTTAATCTGAATCTTCAATTTAAAACTCCCTACAGATGCGCCTTGTTCTGTTTTTATCCAGCATTAATTAATTCCAGATAGTTCTCCTTAAATATCTCTGATCTGTTAATCAATAATTAATTCTGGTAGCAGGTCTGAGATGTCTCAACATCTGTTGGGACATCCTGACAGAACTGAACTTAGTCATTTACACAATGTCCCAACATCTGATGAGACATCCTGAAATAAGTTCACATACTCTGTTTGCTAATGTCCCAACATCTGATAGGACATTCTGAACTGAATTTAACATTTCTTGTTTGGTCAAAAATTCTGCCAATTCTTAAACATCTACATTAGGGTTTCATTTTTACTGGGCTTCTGCATGAAGTTTTGATTCAAAGTGGATTCCTTTGTCTTATATATGAGGTCAAGTGCCTAGGGTTCAAATTTCGTCCACAAATTCATTTTGGAAGAGGTTCAATTGGCCAGATGACTAAAAATCGAGGAATCGGGGAAAAGGCAACTGAGCTAGGTACAAAAGGCCGACTCCTTACTTTTTAAGATCAAAATCATGAAATTAGGGTTACAATGATCCTATGGTTCAAATTTGGTTAAGAAATTATGGAGGAATCATAAAATCAAGGAAAAAAATCATTTGAAAAGTGGTTGATTTCACCTTTCCCTCCAATTTTCCCTCCAATTTTCCTTCCACTTTCCTTCCACATTTCCTTTCATTCTTTCTCTCTTGTTTTTTCCACTTCAATTCCACTCCATTTCCCTTGGATGCTTCTACCATATTCCACAACCTTCTAGAGTATTCCAAGGAATATTCCAAGGAATATTCCAAGGAATATTCCTTCTCCAACCCTAACCCTAACTAACTACAAACCTAACTCCATTCCTACACCTAACTCCATTCCCAAACCTAGCTCCAAGTCTATCCCCTATATAATCATTAATCACTTCAATGCAAAAGGTTCCCAATTTTTTCACTCTCTCACAATTTCTAGAATCACTTTTTCTCTCTCACTTTTTCCTCCATTTCCCTTTTCACCAAAGCTTTTTTTGAAAAAGCTCTTCAAGTTTCACATTGAAACTTGAAGATCTTAAAGCTTAGCCTCCAACCTCCATTGAATTGTGGATTGTAGAAGAAGAAGCTACGGGTTTTTGTGAAGATTTCAACTTATCGGAAGTGCAAGAAGACTCAAGCATCAAAAACGCTTTTATTTTGCGGATTCACGATTTTCTTGGTTTTCTCTTCGATCAAGCTCCGATTCTTGCAACATTTACCGAAGCATTTCTCTGCTTCGTAGGTTGCTGGTCTAAAATCACTTTTACTTTAAGTTATTCTCTTTATCTCGCCATTTTGGCATTCTTTAAGTGCTTTTCGTATTGCTTGTGATCGATTACGTTTTCGTTACATTTTGCTTGCGATTTTTGTTTTTTTTTATGGATTAGAAGCTAGGTTGTAGCTTGATATAGATTCTAACATGTGTCAATAAGTCCTAATTGAGTAGAAATTTGTGTTAACATGATTAGGTGGGGGTTAGGGTTGTTTAGAAGTAAGTTTGTGGCCAAAAGCACTTATTTCAAAGCAAATTTTCACTTTTTGTTCAGCGTTAACCGGTTAACGCATTTGGTTAACCGGTTAACGCGTGCATTTTGCCACAAATTAGTGTTATCTGGGGTCCATTAACCGGTTAACCAAATACCATTTGGTTAACCAGTTAACGCTGTTAATTTTTGGTTTTTTAGCTTTTTTTCTTGCTCAATCTTGCTTCCTAGTGCTTCTAAGGTTCATGTATGTTTAGGTATTTATTTTAGGGAATTTTTGGGTCTATTTCCAGTAGCCAATTCATTTGTTTCGAGTCGTTTTGACATGATTCCGTTCACTTTTCCATGTTTTGTGTTAAATGTGTATATGTGCCATAATTGATTCTTGATGTGTATTGCTACTCTTTAATCATTTGTTTCACATGTTAAGTAGTGGCTTAAATTCAATATGTGCTTCATGATTATTGTCATTTCTTGCTTAATTGATAAAGTGATTAAATGCCAAGTTGATTTTTTGCTTAAAAGTGATTAAATACTTCACATGTTCATGCAAGTTTCTTGTGCTTAATTGATCATATCTTAACATGAATTCACTTCTGGTTTTTATGCCATACATGTGAAATAATTTATGCTTGTAGTGATACTTGTTCAAAGCCATGATAAATGCTTGTTTTGTGCAATTTGGAAAAGTGTGGTTGTTCTTGTTGATCATTGTTCATTTTAATCAAATAAATGATGTAAATAAATTCACATGTTTGAGTTCATTTTGTGGTGTATGTAGATCCATGTTAATTGATTGTGATGTGTTGTTTATCGTTCACTTTATGCACATAAATAAAAAGGATCAAATATTTCCCATATTTTCATAGTTGTTTGTTAATATATGTGCTGTAAAATACATGTGGTTTGTTATGTTTGCATGTTGTATATGACTTTTTACACCTACTTTTATATTGTTTGATAGTTGTAGTATGTTGTTTGCTTTGTGTGCTGTATTTCATAGCTGTTTTTTTAGTTTAGGGACTGTAGTAGGTGCTGAATTTTTGTTTTAGCATTTTTTTTAGTTCCTCTAGAATTAAGATAGAGTTTAGATAGAGTCCTAGAGTTATTAGGATTTAATTGGTGTATGTTTGCTTTATTATTTTTAATAAAATACACACTAATCTTTGTTTTGTAAGGAGGGAAAGGTATTTTTCCTTACACCTTATCCTTTTTATTTTTTATGCATTCCCTTTATGCATTTAATTCACCTTTTACTTCCATATTTGTGATTGGTAGGATTCCCCTTTGTTAGGACCAACTTATCTTTCTTAGGAAGTAAGTTGAATCCTTTTTCTTCTCTATTTTCCTTTTTCTCTTTAGGATTAGAAAAGCCTCATTCACCATTAGGACCACCATTTTAATAAATAACTTAGGGTTGTGTCTTAGTTCCCCTTAATTTTTGTCCTTTTCCGATTTGAGTCTTCTTTCTCATCTTCAAACAAAATCCAAAAAGACTTAATAAAGGCATGAAAGGATCCCTTGTGTATATCCTTATTCCATGGGGCACTTACATTCATTCCATCTTGGAATAGTGTGGGCTTGTCTAGCATGATGTACAAGTCTTATCAAGAGGTTGTTTCACAAAGAAAACATAAAAGATACTTCTTTATAAAAGCAACAAAAACACTTAATAAAGTTCAACAAGGTAGTGAACTTAAACCCTAATCCTTGGAACCAAGTCTTGGATAAATTCTCCTTGCTTGGTGTGCTTGTTCTATTATTCCATCTTGGAATGTAGTAGCAAGTACACATTCCATGGAAGAGAGTTTGAATTCACTTCCTTATGCCAAATTTATGCAAAACTCTTAAAAGGAAAAAACAAACAATAAGCGACTATCCTGCGGGAACTACTCTTTCTCATCTCATTCCTTTTGAACGCGAACTTGCGACGACTTGTCTCGCATGCAAGACGGTAAATGCACTCGTACCAGACGAGCCTGCAACACATGAGTATAGACATACGCAGTTCCAGCCATAAAAAACACAAACAAATAGTTCCCGCCTTAGTTAGGCGAACTACGTCGACTCTGATCCTCATTTTCCCAATGAGGTACGTAGGCAGTGGGGTAGGGCCCATTTGAGCACATTCTTTATTTTCACTACATTTACCTCTTTCTTTCCATTTTCTTTTCTTATTCCTTTTCTCATTTCCATTCCCATTCCAGTTAGCCATTCAGTTCATTTCAGCAGCAGCTTTATTTTCTCACCCTTTGAAACAAAAAAACAAGCGTGGATCCCGTCGGGTACGACGGACGGTCTGGGGTGCTAATACCTTCCCAAGTTGTAACTGACTCCCGAACCCAGATCTTTGGTTCGCATGACCTTGTCCTTTCCTTCTTCCTCAGGTTTGTGCAGCATTACCTTTCCCATTCTTTCGGGCTAAAAATGCCTGGTTGGCGACTCTACCTTTTCCGTGCCACTTTCGCGTTTGTACTAGGATGAAAATCCCGGGAGCGACAAAAACGTGAGCACTCGTCCGTGTTTATATCCCCATAGAAACAAAACAACTTTTTTCTAGCCGGCATTCGTCCTATGTCGTGATACTTTCGGCAGCCGTCCCCTGCTAGGTGATCGTCCTTCACCTTTGGATGATCGTCCCTCATCCTTTCCCCATTGGAGTCCCCATTGTTGGAACCTTCTATTCGGCATTCGTCCTATGTCGCGATATTTTTGGCAGCCTTCCCCTGCCAGGTGATCGTCCTTCACCTATTGATGACCGTCCCTCATCATTTTATCCGATGACCATCCCCATCATTGATCTTTGTTATTCGACATTCTTCCTATGTCGAGATAATCCCCAAGAGTATCCGTACTCTGCTAGGTGATCATCCTTCACCTTTTGATGATCGTCCTTCATCACGCTTGACTGATGGTCGTCCCCATCGTTGATCTTTTCTATCAGGCATTCGTCCTATGTCGTGATATAGAGAAGGCCGTCCCCTTCTAGGTGATCGTCCTTCACCTTTCATGATTGTCCCTTGTCAAATATTTCATTTATTCTTTAACCCGATGGTCGTCCTCGTCGTGGTCCTTTTTCCTTTTCCTGATGATCGTCCTTCATCAGTTTTACCTGATGGTCGTCCCCATCATTGTTTACTTTACCATTCAACCTGATGGTCGTCCGCGTCAGTGCTTCCCTCATTCCTTTAATCCCTAGAAAATTTTATTTCCTTACCCGATGGTCGATCCCGTTGCAGTTTCTTTATTTCCCAGCATGATGGTCGTCCCCGTCATTGCTTTACTTGCCGTTTTACCCAACAGTCGTCCTCTGCTCGATGGTCGTCCTCCGTCGTTTATACTTCATAAGCATACTATAATATCTTTTACAATTTATATCCCTTTTCTTCTTGTCCCCAGTGAGTGCAAATTTCATACTGTCTTTGGTATTCAACCACAAGTTATCTTGTTTGTCTGTTATACCAGGAACTTACATCCTGCACAGCTAAATCATGCTTGAATAGGGGCAGCTGTAAACACCCCAAATTTGCCCTCACTTTTCCTCACACCATGGCTTATGATCTCATTTTGCATAAACATCTCATTGCATCTCACATTGCATAAACAACTTCATCAAAGCATTGCATGACTGCACAATTAGAGTTTTGTGATCAGGTGAATCTTAGAAGTGATCTGAGCAATCTCTGAGGCCTTGAAGCATGCCAAGAGGTTCCATGAGGGGTCTATGGTCTTATTATATCTCCAAGGATGATTGGAAGTCACAAAATGTCAAAGGATTGCATAGAAGTCAGGGCAGAGCTAGGGTTTTCCTGCACAGATGACCAAAATTAGGGTTTTGGTTTCAGAGACCTTAATCTCAAATTTTTTTGTCATTCTTGATTCTAATGGTCTTAATGTGTTATAAGGATCATATGTACCAAATTTGATGAAGAAATTCATTGTGGAAGTCATCTGATCATTGGGTAACTTCTTGAGCAAGTAAAGTCAAAATCAGGACATCTGAGGCCCCCATCAAGGGTACCAAAGGGTCATCATCATCATTTTTAGTCTCTATGATCTTTATTTGATCATTTAAGTGGTTATAAGTTCACAAAGTTGAAGAATTTTGAGCCAAATGCAAACTTGCTATTTTTGGAAATAACTTGTAATGGAAACTTTCCATTTTGGGAAAGATATTCAACCTATTCTTTCATGAACAAAAATGCTTCAAATGAAAAATCCTTGGACATGAAAGTTGTAGATTATGCCTTCCCATTTTCAAAAAGTACAAGAACATGTCTTGATTCATCCTAGAACTCAAGATATGGCCTTTCAAAGTTGGCAAAAATCCTATAATTTTCAAGTTCATGCAAAAGAGGGATTTTTGCAAAATCAAGTGCCAAGCCATTTCATGACCTCTAATGCACTCAAATGTATCATAACATGTCAAAGAAACTTCTAAAGATCAGAATTGGCCTTTGTACCAAGCATTTCCATGACTTATTTCTCAAGAAACTTCAAAGTTGCCAAATTGCATAAACCATGAAAACACTTTATCAAGGCCATCCAGCTGCATTCTATTGGTCCAAAGGCCATCCTTGATGCAAGCTGAGGCCAGACACCCCTTCAAACAAGCTCTGACCCGTGCCATGCCTCAAGTACACATCCATTGACTTTTTTACAACTTTGTCCATACCAATAAAGTTGTGCCACCACCCACATTTTGATCAATCCCATTGGCCTATACTAACATCATGGACTCATTTTCATAACACACATTGGCCTGAATGATCCCACAACTCAAGATTGCAAAAAATCCCCCAAAACCTTCATCTCTTCGAATCTGATCACACAAGCCACAAACCTCAAAACAAACTTCACCAATCATCTCCAAATGGTCCATAAAACACAGAGCACCTTTTAAAAAGCCTTGAAACATAGCCAAACAAAAACACGATTTATGGTGCAGCAGAACTGAATCTTCAAATCCAAGCCATACAAACTTCATTCAAGCCTTTCAGAAGCACAAGGGGATCAAGTGGAGTGGATTAGCACCAAAGGACAGGCCAGAAAGCTCAGATTGACAAAGCTCCATCTCAGGTAGCCATCTCAAAACATTTTTCCAGAAACTCCATTTTAAGTTATAATATGATTCTGTATGTCTCCCTGATCATGGTGATATGATTTGTTTTGAAAATGGTTGAGAAACCAGGATGTATGCTTGCTCTGAAACTTTTTGACCTAAACACATTTTTCTTCGATTCTCCATTTTGATGCAATATAAATGTTTTTTATGGCTTGATTCTTGTTTAGAGTTGTTTGGGGGATGATTCTAGAGAGTTAGGGGGTCTGGGGTAGTCTAGGGAGTGAGATAGGATGCAGGGTTGGCCGAAGAAGATGACTGGAGCTTGCTCCGGTCACCTGAGTTTGATTAGGGTTAAGATTCCCAGTTTAAATGTCAGCCTTTGGATCTTGATTAATTAGTGGGATGGACGCTCAGGATTCATCATTTGCCTTAATCCAGTTTTATTTAGTTTTAATTAGGTTTAATTAATATAATTTAATCTGAAGCAATCTTGGCCATCAAAACACGCGTGCAGTCAACCCACCCCCCCATGTTTGAATCTGGACCATTGGATTTGCATACTTCTCATTTTATTTTCATTTTATTGCATTTCTTTTGTTCAATTTATTTAAAATAGCAAAAAAAAATTAAAAAAATATAATTTTCTGCATTTTTGTTTCAAATAATTTTCTTAAACTAAAAACATTTTTTATTTTAACTTTTGCATTAAAAAAGTATTTTTAAAATATTCAAATGTTTTATTTAATTAATTAATTGATTTTAATTAATTAAAATATGCATTTAGGTTTCTAAAAATCACCAAAAAATTCAAGAAGCATTCTTAAGCATTTAGAAACATTTTCAAACTCATCATACAAATTTCATTTTAGGTTTGATCACATTTTCACAATTTTCTTTGAATTAGGGTTCTTAAATTTCACATTTTTTAACCCTAACTTGAAAAATTCATTTTTGCCTAACCATGATGAGTTTGAACTTGATTCTTTTTTTCATTATTTCACATATTGTATCTAGTTTCTAGGTTATTTATCTCACATTTTTGCATTGCATTTTCAATTTGATTTGCATTTTCCCTTAAGAATTACCCAAAAAACCCTAGCTAACTTAGAAATTTCATAAGTTTGCCAAGGGTTAGCTTTTGACTTTCTCCTTTGGGGTGTGATCTTATATGTGATTAGGGTTTTTTTGAGTTCAATTTCAAATTTTTATTATGATGAATGCTTCTGTTTTGGTCATATGCGTCATGCTTGTTCATAAAACCCTAATTTTGCATCTTCATTTGCATTCTTATTTGCATATCATGAACTTGTCAAGCCATTCCATTCTTTTGTATGTCATCTTAGACATCTTAGGAAATGTTTGAAACATTGCTAGATTATTTCGTCATTCATTTTCTATGTTTTGCATTCATTACATTCCATGAACATCCATGTGTTTTCATGTTTCTAAACATGCTTCCATTGCATCTCATCCTTGTATGATCATTCATATGCATCTTGTAAGATTTTGCATCGTCTCATAACACATTTGAATTGTATAATCACTTCTGGTTTTGGACTTTGCATCCTTATTCATCTCATTTATTTTTGCTTTATGTCTTATGCATCCATACTAACATTTCAGGGGCTTATGGTAAGTTAATTGGGATGTGGATTTGCCTTCACATCCCACCTCTTCTCATCTTCTTATTTGCATATTTATTTGTCTTTGAAGTGAACTTGTTTCACTTGTGCTCTCTCATTCTTACTTTATTTCTTTTAAGTTACTTATCTTCTTCAGGAAGTAAGTAACTTATTCTTTCTCTCCTTCTCTTTTCATCTGCTTCTTCTTCCTTGGTGACCTTGAAGACCTTTTCTCTTAAGTCTTACAAACCATAGGGATATCCAAGCATGATAACTTTAGGGTTGTATATAGTTCCCCCTAGTGTTTACCTTTGAGTCTCCTTGAGTCTCTTCTTCTCATCTCTTAATCAGGGGCTAAACTCTTAAAGCTTTAGGACTTTGGAATTAGGGTTATACATGTATCCTTATCTCAGGATGGAGTGTATAATCTTAATCCTTAGTGTTAAACCTTTAATTTTCTTACACCTCTTAATCAAAACACATTAATAATCACTAAGACTTTATCTTATAACTTGGGCCTTACATTAGGGTTCTATTGTAACACCCCAAATCTACCGGCTGAAAATCCTAAATCAGAGTTAAAAAAATTCAACAACAAAACAGGATGCTACATTTTTCAACCTTAACAAGTTCATTTAATTTCATGAACATCGATACATAACACTTTCAAATAGGATGAAACTATAATGTCAACTCTTATTCAATTCCTTGAAATAAAACAACTTTTACAAATAGGCAGCGGATCCACAAATATTCAACTTTTCATCAGTTAACAACTTGTTCAACCTAACAACTTAGTAATAACATGTTGTTAGTTGAAACAACTTAAAACAACAACTAAATATAACAACAAAACAATTAAGTGTTCATCCCCCCGAGTGTTACGTATCAGAGCATCGACTGACTTGCTACAATTGAAGATAACAATCTTCCTTCAAGCTAACCTGCACGTTACCAACCAAGGGTAACATTCAACATAGAAGGGGTAAGATATCAAACAAATATAAACAGGAGTATGATAATTAATACGCTAGATAGAATTATACAATTTCATACTATCCCACGACAACATCTTACCAATCACCACAACAATCAACATAATATTATCAGCTTAGTTCACACATCAACATCACTAACTCCAACTATAAAATTATCATACACACCTTCATCAAATTCGACGAACATATACAATATATTCAACCTCTTCAATATCAGCATAATCAACTTTACGCACATAAACATATAAATAACTCAGGCAACATAATCATATAATCAACTTATCCAACATAATCATATAATCAACTTATCCAAACATAATCATATAATAAACTTAGCAACATTATCAACTTATCCAGCATGAACCACTTACTCAACGTAATCAACTTAAACCACATAATCCATTTAAATCTACATAAACAACTTATTCAACTTGAGCAACGTACACAACTTTATCAACATAAGCATCAAGAACAACTTTATCAGCTTGGCAACGTAAACAACACAAACAACATAATTAATTGCGACATGGAATGTGACTCGACTGTGCATATGCATGTGGTACCATTGGAGTAAAACTCCCAACTTAAAATATACCAGTTTATCGAGGTATCTGCAAGGCATAAGCCTTCAATTTAATAAATTTTCCAATCCAGGCCAACATGGTGAGCATCCGCTCCAACTTATAAATGCAATGTATGCCATGATACACGACTCAACGCTTAACGAAAATCAACTCCAAACAACATACAACCAACAACATAACAATTATATTAATTAAGAATAATATTCCTTTAATTATGTTCTTATTATAAAATTAGTAAGACATTATTATTATATATATATATATATATATATTCCTTTAAGTTAAAAGTAACGGGCAATATACTAATTAATAAAATCATGGCAAGGGCCATGATATCGCGGCCTGGGCCATACACGCACGGCCTGCACCATGTGGCAGGTGGCCTGCGCCATAATGTACATGGCCTGTGCCATGTGACTTTGTTATAACGGGTGGCCTGCGCCACCATTCTCATAGTGGGTGGCCTGTGCCACCCTTCCTCTTGCAATGGGTGGCCTACGCCACCCTATTCGGTACAGGACTCGTCCAAAAAAAAAAATTCTAACGACTGATCATTCCATACAAAAATCAACAAAATAGATTAATCAATACAATTCCTCAACAATTAATCCATCCATAATTATGAAAAATTGATTACTTAATTATCACAAAAAATATGTTCTTCGTAACAAATCAAAATGATACGATCAACACAAAATCAACACCCGACAATATAGAAATTATAAAATCTCAATCCCACATATTAATCATCATAATCTCGGTTATATAATTCGAACCCCACCCTTACCTTAATAGGTGGCCGCTTCGAATCTCTGATCGACTTTCCAATTTGGTTTCCGACGGCGACTTCTCGTAACCGCTTTCTCCACTTTTCCTCGTTCTCCAATTTCACGTTCCACTTTTTCTCAACTTCTGTAAACACCCCAAATTTGCCCTCACCCATTCACACCATGGCTTATGATCATTTCATATGCATAAAAACAATCAAGCATCTCCTATCTCATTTTTGATGCACTACATAGGTTCAAAGTCATCTGCACCTAGGGTTTGTGATCTGAGCAATCCAAGAGCCTCTTGAGCCACTCCAAAGGTCATCAATCACTTCAAAGGGGTCCATTTATGTTCAAGTATCTTATTACATCCTCTCAAAGTCAAAAATGCAAAAGAATCACAAGAACTGGATTGGTATGGATGCAGAGCCAAGTTTGACTGCACAGTTGACCTAAAATTAGGGTTTTGGTTTCAGAGGCCATAACTCCAAATTTTTTGGTCATTCTTGTTTCCATTGGTCTCTATATGGTATAGGGAGTATGCATATCAATTTTCATGAAGAAATTCCATGGGGAAGTCATCTGATCAAGAGTTGACTTTTCAAGCAAGTCAGTGCAAAATCAGGGCATCTGAGGCCCCCAATGACCCAACCAAGGGGTGATCTTCATCATTTTGAGTGTATATGATCTTTATTTGATCATGGAAGAAGGTTGAAGTTCACAAAAAAATCAAGAATTTGAAGTTTTTGCAAAGTTGACTTTTTAGGGCATGGTTGACTTTTCAAGAATATGTCATTTTATGCCATTTTTCAAGCCTTGCTTTTTGATCCAAAAATGCTTCAAATGAAAAAACTTTGGTCATGAAAGTTGTAGATCACATTTTTCCCTTTTCAAAAAGTACAAGAACATGATCTAATTCATTTTGGATCAAAAGTTATGGTGTGTCAAAGTTGGCAAAAATCACTAATTTTCAAGATATGCACCAATTGGAAAATTTGCAAAATCATGAACCAAGGCAAATTGTAACTTCTAGTTCATATCAAACCAAGGCATAAGCATTCCATGTGACCTAAAAATCAGATTTGAACCAAAAGATCACATGTTCATGGTTGGCAAGGCAAGAGATTTTCATGAAGTTCCAAAAGTTGATCAAGTTGCAAAACCACTCATCACACTTCACCAACTAGTTGCCTTGGCTGCTGAACCTTCCTAGCATCACTCACACACCATGCTGCGCCAGCCCCCATGCTTGTACTAGCCTAGAACCAAGCCCATGCCTCTCTTACAACAAAGTTGACATTTTGCAAAAGTGGACTTACCTATCACAGCAGGCCAGGTCACATCATCTGACCAATGGGATTATTTTATACTATCCATTTGCTAGCCATTTGACATAACAAGCAAGGCTGAAACAGATCACAACATCACATACACAAACTCACCCTCACTTGCATTCTTCTTCGAATCTCTCTGCACAGTTCACAAACATTCAAACCAATTCCACACATCAACTCACCTTGCTTCATTTAGCCAAAACCAACAAGACTTAGGCCTGAATCAAGCAAGAACACCATTCCTCCATTTTCACTCTCAGAAGCAAAACCATTCGAATCTCTCTCCACAAGTCACAAACACATAAGCAAACTTCATAAACCTTTTCAACATCCCTTCCTGATCAAAAAGCACCCTTCAAAGCAACCCAAAGCTCAAAGAATCAGAAACACGATTCTTACACCATCCTGAACAGAACTTGCTCTAACCTTCAAACTAGCCACCACAAACTCTTTCCAAGCATTGAAAGCTTCTCAGGAGGTCAAGAGGAGTTGATTGCAGGCAAGAAACTAGCCAGAAAGTGCCAGGAGTCAAAGCTTCGATTCAGGTAGCCTTGGAATTTCATTTTTCCAGAACTCTCTCTTTTTGTTTCTAAAATGATCCTTATGTTCCCCTGAGTGCATTGAACCTTTTACTTTTGAAAATGATTGAGTTTTGAGGTTGTATGCTTGATCTGAAAGTTTGCCCGAAAATTTGTTCTTGCTTGTTTCTCTTGATTCAGTGGAAATAAATGGGGTTTAAGTTAGGGTTTGGGTTTAATGATGTTCAGGGATGAAATCTGGAGAGTTTGGTGATGATTTGATGCGTATTCAGTGAGATAGTGGTTTTGACTTGCCGGAGAAGACGACCGGAACAGTGTTCCGGTCGCCTGAAAGTCATTAGGGTTTGTTTAATTAGGGTTAAGTGTAATTAAGCCAGTTTGAATGTAGGCCGTCCAGATGCGCGCCTAGTCAACTCCCGCGCGTGTAACTTTGAATTCAGGCCCTTGGATCAGCTGACTCCTCTCATAATTCATTTATTTTCATTTTATTTTCATATTTTTCTCATTTGTTTTACATAATTTGTTAAAAATAGCAAAAATGTTTTAAAAA
This sequence comes from Lathyrus aphaca, assembly GCA_963966055.1. Lineage (NCBI taxonomy): Eukaryota > Viridiplantae > Streptophyta > Magnoliopsida > Fabales > Fabaceae > Lathyrus > Lathyrus aphaca. Next base: position 265,811,768 of record OZ014524.1, on the reverse strand, counting down.
TTATGAAACTTTTTGTCAAGAGTTTCAATAATTTTTAAAACACAAAAATATTTTTATTTTCATTTTTAGCATTAAAAAAGTATTTTTAAATATTTAAAAGTTTATTTTAAATTGATTAATGAAAATTAATTTATTAAAAATACTTTTAGGTATTTAAAAATCACCAAAAAATTCATGAAATGTTCTAAGACATTTAGAAACATTGTCCAACCTTCAAACCAAATTTATTTTTTGATCTTGATGCATTTTAAGAATTTTTCATTGAATAAAAATCATTTCTATGCATTAATTTGATCCAAAGTTCCAAAAATCATTTCTGCCTATCCATGAAGAGTTGGACATTGATTCTTTTTGCATTGCATTGTGTTTAGCATTTAGTTTGTGAGATTAAATGGCCATGATTTGATCTTTCATTTTCAATTTGTTTGGCATTTCTTTTGTTTGGAAACCCTAAAACCCTAAAAAACTTGTGAAAATCATAACTTGAGATTGGTTAGGAGTTGAGACCTCTCCTTTGGGCATTGGTTTAGTATAGGATTAGGGGTCCTTTGTGTGGCATTTTCAATTTTTTATAATGTTGTTTGCTTCTGATTTTGATTTTTGTTTGATGCATTGTTCATAAACCCTAATTTGGGCTTCCATATGCATTCATCTTGCATTCTCTTGCATAACATGACTTGCCATGACATTTCAAGCATCCATGTGATTCATTTGACATCATAAGACATATTGAAAGCATGTTTGATCATTGCATCATGTATTTGCCATGTTGTATGCCATGTGCACTTCATAGCCTTTCATGTATGTCCATGCTTCCTAACTTGCTTCATTTGCATTCATAAGCTTGTATGATCATTTCCATGTGTTGCTTCATGTTTGTAGCATCTCATAACATCATTAGCATCATGTAAATGTTTCTGGTTTTGTCTCTCATTATGTCATCTCATCCCATTTTGCATTGCATTGCATTCCTTTTCTAACCTTTCAGGTGGTAAGTGACTTTGAGAAGTGAATTTGCCTTCACTTCTCATAACTTCTCTTCATCTCTTTTCATGCATCCTTGCTGCATTTTTGTATGTGTTTGAGATTGAGCTTGCTCATTCTTCCTCTTCCCACTTTCTTTCTCCAAGTGACTTGACTTCTTGAATGAAGCAAGTTGCTTTGCTTCTCTTGATCCTTTCATCTGTTTCCTGGTGGTTCCATTGAAGACTTCTCTTGTAAACCTCACAAACCTTAGGAACAACCAAGCATGACAATGATTAGGGTTTTGATTAGTCTCCCCTCTTAGTTTTACCTTTGTGTCTCTTTTGAGTCTTCTCTTCTCACCTCATAATCAGGGACTAAACCCTAAAGGCTTTAAGGTTTTGTGATTAAGTTTATGCCTGCATCCTTCTCTTAGGATGGAGTGTATAACTTTAATCCTAAGTGTTAAACCCTTAATGTGTTTAACTCCTTTAATCAATTCACTTAATAAGTATCAAGACATCACACTTGTAACTTGGGCCTTACATTAGGGTTCTAATTCTTCCTTAATTGGTTAAGAAGGACTAACCCTAGTGTTAATGGACAAGTCCCCCTCAAGTTGTCTTACAAATCATAAAAATCACTTCTTCATCATACCATTAAATAAAATCCACTTAATCAAAGGCTTGTTTTGTCATGAGTTTAATCCCTAATCATGGATTAAGTTGAGGAGCTTTCCTCAGCTTAAACATTCTCATCTATTATCCTTCTATTAGGATGGTGTAATGAGTCTGTTAAATCCTTGATTATGGCTTAACCTCATTACTTAACACTAAACAAAAACAACAAAAACATCTAATTAATCACAAGTAGGTTAATGATCTTAATCCTACACCAAAGGTGATTAAGTGTGAGAATCTGACTTCATACTTAAGGTATTCTCATTACCCCTAATCAGAGGGAAGATGTGATGAGTTTGCTAACCCATTGGTTTAGGCTCAAGCTCATTAACTTATGACAAACTTTCAAAAGCAATAAAAGACTGAAAACACAAAAACAAACAATAATCGTCTCCTCCGGGATTCTTTTCTCATCTCATTCACTCATAAACGAGAACTTGCTTCTTCCGTCTAATGCAAGACAGTTTGCAGCTGTGCCAGACAGATCATACACTTGAGCATAGACAAGTAAGCAGTTCACAAGTCAATTCATCTTTCAGTCTCTTTGGGTCGAACTACGGTGTTCTGACTTCCTCATTGCACGAGAGGATACGTAGGCATAACTTAACAATTATCGAACAAAAGTCTCTGTATATTCCCCCTCTTTCCAGCCTCATTCTTTAAGCCTCATTATCATGAGCATTTCACCTCTTCCTCTTTTACACTGACACTTCACTCATACACTTCACTCTTTTACACTGACACCTGTACATCCTTTTCCAGCTCTCTTTATGCACAGATTGCACTGGCACTACCCCTTTAAAAACACAAATCTTTTAAGCGTGGATCCCGTCGAGTACGACGGACAATCTGGGTGCTAATACCTTCCCAGGTTGTAACCAACCCCCTTTCTCAGTCTCTCTGGTTCGCAACCGTCTTGTCCATCTTCTTCTAGGCTTATGCAGCATTGCCTTTCCTCCGGGATAAAAATGCCTAGCTGGCGACTCTATTCATCTCCAGTGAGTTCACGGCTGTGTGTTCTCATTGTCCCTCTCGCCGACCGTTCGCGTCTGTACCTTTATCTGGGCTTATTCCCATTTATTGGGAGCGACAACTTCCACTGAGACTACTTCTCATCTTGACTAATTCTCCTTTTATTTTCTCTTTATTATAATAATAATAATAATCCAATTATAACTAATGGGCCTAACTGCAACACCCCCTTAATTTGCTATTTCGAACACGGTTTCAAGCCCACTAATTAATCTACTACAACAACTATAATATTTACTCCGATAATATTTCTACGGCTTCCGACTTATTTTCCCGACTTAACGACTTAAATTCACCACAACACCAAAATATAATTTAGTAATTCACTACTAATTATTTTCTCCAGACTTAATTAGATTATCTTCCGATTATTAACCAAATGGTCCAAACAACCCGATCGACATATCCAACAATAAACGAAAATACTTCATATCTTCTTCCATAACTTATATCAACTTAATTAATTAAATTCGACCTAAACCAACTTATAATTATCAACACAATATTACGATATTTTGGAAATTAACTTAAATACGCAAATCACCGCAAATCAACACAACACAATACACTTATATTTAATTAAATAATTAATTAAATAAACGGGCGTTACATATTTCTCTTCCTTATAGTTAAGAGGGACTAACCCTAGTGTTTAATGGACAAGTCCCCCTCAAGTTGTCTTACAAACCATAAAATCCACTTCTTAATCTCACCCTTTAAATAAAATCCACTTAATGAAGGCTTGTTATATAATGAATTTAATCCCTAACCATGGATTAAGTTGAGGTATCTTCCTCAGCTTGAATGTTCTCATCTATTATACTTCTCTTAGGATGGTGTAATGAGTTCACTAGTCTGTTATTAGAGATTAAACTCATTACTTAACACTAAACAAAAACCCAAAAACATCTTAATAATCACAATTAGGTTAATGATCTTAATCTTATATCATCATGGTAGTTACGTTGATATGCTTATCTCATACTTAAGTAGGCTCATTATCCCTAATCAGGGAGGATATAATGAGTTTACAACCTTTGATTTAGGCTTAAGCTCATTATCTTATGCAAAACACCAAAAACAGTAAAAAAAACTGAAAACTCAAAAACAAACAATAATCGTCTCCTCCGGGATTCTTTTCTCATCATACTCACTCTAAAAACGAGAAATCGCTTCTTCCGTCTAATGCAAGACAGTTAGCACTCGAGCCAGACGAGTCATACACTTGAGCATAGACAAGCAAGCAGTTCACAGTCAAATCATTTCAGTCCCTTTGAGTCGAACTATGGTGTTCTGACTTCCTCATTGCACGAGAGGATACGTAGGCATAACTTAACAGTTATCGAACAAAAGTCTCTGTGTCTTCCCCCCTCTTTCACCCTTCTTTCTTAAGCCTCAGTTCCTGAGCAGTTCATACCTTTTGCACTGACACATGTACTTTCTTTCCTTATCTTTTGCACACAGATAGCAGATACACTTACCCCTTTTAAACACAATCTTGTAAGCGTAGATCCCGTCGAGTACGATGGACGATCTGGGTGTTAATACCTTCCCAGGTCGTAACCAACACCCTTTCTCAGTTTCTCTGATTCGCAACCGTCTTATCCATATCTTTCCAGGTTTATGCAGCATTACCTTTCCTTCGGGATAAAAATGCCTAGCTGGCGACTCTATTCAACCTCAACCTCCAACATCGTCGACAGTCCGCGTCCACACCGGGACGAAAGTCCGGGGAGCGAGACTTGGGTAAGTGGAAATAGACCAAGGAAACTGTATGGCGTATACCGATATGGTAGCTACAGTTAGTGTGACATCTTGGTTGGTACTAATGTTCTTCAAGTCAGTTGAGGATAATATCAGGCTGCCATATGGTGTCATTTACACTAATTTCCCTTTAGAGCCTTAATTGACCCATCTTGGCCAGTAGAAAGTAGTGAGATAGTCGGCTTTGGTGCAGTCTAAAGTTGGTTGATACTCGATGTTACGCTCATTGAGATTCTAATCTTGGGATTTTTTTGGTTGGCAAGACAGTTGCCATACTGAACTATAGCCTTTGAGAAGAATCAATGATATTAAGATTCCTTAGAACCAGATTACTATTGCTAGGACAGGTTGAACCAACTAAACTTCAGTGGGGAGGGTACTTACATATGAACTTCTTGCAAGCCTTTAAACCTAAGGCCTTTGTGTGACTTGTTTGTTTTTTCCATTTGCTTGCTTTAAACATAACATCATGACATCATGAAATCATAACATAGCATTTTACTAACCATTTCAAGGACCAGAGGATTTATCTTTGTTCTTTGTTGCAGGTTATGGCTTCCACTCGTAGAAAAACTATCTGAATCAACTTTGTAATGATATCTTCCAAGCTTAAGGAATTAGTCTCAAAAGTTCTTGAGAACTCTCAATTCATCGAAAAGCATGGTTATCTACTTGATTTGGTTACTTCAGGGTTTAATGAAGACATGATGAGTGTTTTGTTCTAGTTCTTTGAACCTAAACATCATTGTTTCACATTTCTCGATTATCAGTTGGTTCCCACAATGGAAGAATTATCCAAACTACTTGGTGTGCCTATTCTTGATCAAAAACCTTTCACAAGCTTAAAGAAGGAGCCTAAACCTGAAATTATTGAAGCAGCTTTACATATGAAGAAGTCAGACATTGTACTAGAAACAAGAAGTGGAGTTAAAGGTATTCTTGCTAAAGTATTGATAGAAAGAGCTCATGTATTCTTGGATGTTATGAGTTACGATGCTTTTAAGAAGATCTTGGCCTTGTTGATTTATGGTTTGGTGTTGTTTCCTAATCCGGACCAATTCATAGATATGCATGCCATTAACATATTTCTGACTCATAATCTTGTACCTACCTCGCTTGGAGATATTTTGCACTCTCTTCACCTTGTACTATGAAGGCGCGAGGGACTCTGATGTGTTGCATACCTATACTATCAAGGTGGTTTATTTCACACCTTCCTCGATCTGTGATGAAGAATGAACAAGGTTTGAGGTGGTCTAGAAGGATAATGTCACTCTCTCATTCAGATATCCATTGGTGTTCCCGATCCATGGAAAACATCACTATCATTGACCGCTTCAGGGAGTTCCCTAATGTGCCACTCCTTGGCATAAGGAGAGGCATCACTTATAATCCTTCTTTAGAAATACGTCAATTTGGTTATTCTCCGAGTGATGGTCCTCATGATATGATTATTCAAGGTATTGTGTTCGATTATGACAATGATCCTCAAGGTTACCGTCGAAGGTTTATACATGCTTGGGGCATGGTGAATAAGATTGATAGAAACACTTTGGAACCAAAATACTTCATCCCTATGGAGCCTTACCTCGGATGGGTACAGTCTCATGCTCAAACTCTTATGATGCCATATCCTATTGTTCTACCGGTGATCGTTGAGCCTATTGTTGAAGGAGATGTTCCTTGCATTAATCGTCATCCTGACATGCCTAGTAATCTGGAAGAGCTACAGAAATCTTAGATCCAACTGAAGGAGGAAAGGAATACCTTTGAGGATCACTTATATGCTAGAAAATAGAAAGTGTTGGAGCTAACAAGGCAACTTCACGAAGAGAGGAACCTTAATATATATCTAAACACAAAGAGGAAACGCCCATAGGAGACTTGAGTCTCAAATGTTTTATTTTTTTCTTTGTAACTTTTCTTGTTTTTCCTTCATTGTAATCCCAAGGGGAAATTATATCTTGAACCTACAAATAAAAGTTTTGTTTTTGTTTTTCCTTAACAAATTTAAATCCTACGAGGTCCTTGAAAACATTGCATATGCATTTTCATACCATACCATTGCATAACAAGTTTTCGTGACAGGTTTCTTATCTTCTCGCTGTTTATTTAAGTGGAAATGGCTCTTGAATAGACTGTAAAAGATCTCCAAACCCAGAACGCCCAATTTCAAGAGATGATCCTGAACTTGTCCAATGGACAAGAAGAGCTGAAGGCACTCCTGACCAAAAAGAAGAAGAAAACCAGAAAACCAATTGGCTTCATTAACATGGGTAGGAGATTCAAAGGTCAAATAAAGACAGGTTATGAGGTTGAAAATCCTGGAGACAAAGATTCTGTGAAAGAAGAAGGAAGTCAACATGATACTACTGGGAATTCTGATCAAGAGGAGAATTATTACTATGATTCGACCGGTGATGAGAAGTACAAGTTACTGGAAGACAGTGTGAATGCCATGGAGCTGCAGAAAACATTTGGTTTAGATTTTGAAGACTTGAGTCTTATTTCTGGAGTTGTCATCCCTCTTGGATTCAAATTTCCTACTTTTGTGGTATATGATAGTGTCTTGTGTCCGAAGCTACATTTGAGGTCTTATGTCTGAAGGATCCAGCCACATACTACTGATAAAAAGTTGTGGATTCATTTCTTCCAAGAAAGTTTATCTGGAGCTCAATTAGAATGGTACTACCAACTTGAGAGTACCAACATTCGTGCTTGGAATGATCTTGTTGAGGCCTTCTACAAGCAATATCAATATAACTATGATTTAGCGCCAACTCGCATGCAACTCCAAAGCATGTCCATAGGCTCTAAAGAAAGTTTCAAGGAGTATGCTCAGAAATGGAGAGATCTTGCAAGTAGAATTCAACCTCCTTTAACTGACAGAGAGTTGGTTGACATGTTCATGAGTACGTTGACTGGTCCTTTCTACAGTCATCTAATTGGAAGCTCGTCATCTGGTTTCACTGAGCTAATAATGACTAGAGAGCATGTTGAAAGTGGAATAAGAAGTGGTAAGATATAAATGACTTCCTCTTCAAGTACCACCAAGAATCCATCTAATGGGAAGAAAGAATCCAATGTTGTGTACGGCCAACAGGGTCGTAATAAGAACAACTATAATCAATCTGTGGGAGCAATTTTGATCTCTAATCCAGCACATACACCATAAAATCAACAACAGAAAAATCATCCTAATAGAGGTACACCTAGGAGACAATTCACAAAAATCAATATGTCATTAGCTCAAGCGCTGCAACACATGTTAAAAGGAGAGCTGATTACCTTGAAGAACCCTCCTCAGAATCCCAATACTTCCTCTCCTCGCTATAATCCCAATGCAAGGTATGCATATCACTCCAACTTCCCCGGACATGATACTAATAACTGTTGGTCATTGAAGAATAAAATTCAGGATATGATTGATGTTGGGGAAATTGAGTTCTATCCTCCTAAGACTCCTAATGTGATTAGTGCCCATATGCCCAAACATGAAAAGACTGTTAATGTTGTTAATGATGGTTCTTATGTTTCTACTATGGATGATTTGACTACTCCTCTGTCAATTGTTAAGAAGAAGTTGTTGCAAGCCAATTTATTTTCGAGCTGCAATGAAGGTTGTTATTACTGTGACTCTCAACCCAATGGTTGTTGGAAGCTAAAAGAAGGTATTCAGCGTTTGATGGATGATCGTACTATACTGTTTGAGAAGAACCCTTCTATATGGAATTTATGTGAAGGTTTATCCCAAGGTCTGAAGCTGGAAGACGTGTATGTGGTTACTAAAACTCCTGTGAGGATCACTTCTAAGGGTCTTGTGAAGATTATTGTTGAGCCAAAAGTAGCTCCCCTAATTATTACTACTCCCGGCCCAATCCCATATTCTTCTGACAAATCCATCCCCTGGAATTATGGCGTTGATGTTTATGTCCAGGGTGTCAAGAAAAAGCCTTTAACTGATAGACCTATTGAAGATACTAATCCCAATATCGACAATATTGTTGGGACTAGTAAAGTTACTCGAAGTGGAAGGATTTTCTCTCCAGAAGGCACTTCAAGGATTGTTGCTACTCCATTTCGTATTTCTAACTCCGAGCCAAGTACTAAGGCTCGAGGAAAAGGACCAATGATTGAGCCTGTTCAGGTTGAGACATCGGCTACTGAAGATCTCTCTAAGCAGATGGAAGAAGTACTAAAGATTATCTGCAAGAGTGATTACAATATTGTTGAACAGTTGGGACAAAGTCCCTCCAAAATCTCTATGTTATATTTGTTGTTATGCTTTGAGGCTCAAGCTAAAGATTTGGGGAAATTCCTGAAATTTGTGCACGTATCGCACGAAATCTCTGTGGATCAATTTGAAAATTGTGTTTCTAATTTGACGACTGATAATGGTATAGGATTTTATGATGCTCATTTAACTCCTGCTGGAAGAAACCACAACAAAGCTCTCCACGCCTCTATTGAGTGTAAGTCATTACTCTATCTCATGTGTTGGTGGATAATGGTTCCTCATTAAATGTGTTACCGAAGGTTGTTCTTAACAAGCTCAACTATGAAGATTCTATGCCAAGACCTAGTAATGTGGTGGTGAGAGCCTTTGAAGGTTCAAAAAGAACGATGTATGGAGAAATTGATCTTCCAATCAAAGTAGGTTCTCAAGTCTTTGACTCTACTTTTTATGTTATGGATATTTGTCCTACCTATTCCTGCATGCTTGGACGCCCTTAGATACATGGGGAAAGTGTTGTAACCTCTACCTTACACCAGAATCTGAAATATTCAGTGAAGAGAAAGATCGTCACTGTCTATGGTGAAGAAGAGTACATGGGCAGTCATGTGAGTACTTTCAAGTACGTTAAGATGGATGGCCAATTCATTGAGACTCTCTGGCAGAAATTTGAAGTGGTTCCTTAGACTATTCCTGCTGCTAAGCCGGTTCTTATTATTTCTAGAGAATCTCCTGCACTGGCCTCTCTGAAAGATGCTAAAGTTGTGGTTGTACTATTTGGGTTCAGCTTCCTGATATTCCTTACAAGTCTGACAAATTTGGTTTGGGTTTCACTGTAGAGGCTCAAAAGGTTGTTCGTCGTGCTCATGTTATTCGTATCACCAACAAAAGAGTTCAGAAAGATCAAGTCAATGTTGTGGAAAACTCTGATGAAGACTGCAACATAGACAGTTGGATCTTTCCTACCGTTGACAGCGGGCTCAACAATTGGAATACTGTAGACATTATTCTTATCTATCTTCTTTAGTCAGGAGTAAATGCTATTTTTTGTTTTTCTTATTTTGGTTTTGTAATTTGAACAATTAAAACTTTTAAGCCTTTTGCCTTGCCCGGGGCACAATGGTATGCTTGTTAGGGATTTCATTTCATTTGCATATTTTCATTCAATAAAATCAATGGACGTTTTGCTTTTGTAAATATTGCGCTCTTTTTCTTTCTTTTATTTTTCTGTATCAAAAAAGCTATGTGTTCTTACACACACCCACATCACTAAACTGCAGATCCTCATCCACTCTAGATCCCATTGATAATAGTTTTGTTATTGCCAATTATGACTTCGAGAATCCAATCTACCAAGTCGAGGATGGAAATGAGGAAGATTGTGAAGTGCCTGTAGAACTTTCTAGGTTGCTACAACCAGAAGATAAAGTTATACAGCCGCATGAAGAACCAATCGAAGTTATGAATCTAGGTACTGAGAAAAATAAGAAAGAGGTCAAGATAGGTGCTGAATTAGAAGACAGTGTTAAGAACAGGTTAATTCAGATGCTACATTATTATGTGGAGATCTTTGCTTGGTCTTATGAAGATATTCCAGGACTTGATACTGATATTGTGGTTCACCGCCTACCGATGAAGGAAGGTTGTCGCCCGATAAAGCAAAAAGTTCGTCATATGCGTCCCGAAATGTCAGAAAAGATTAAAGCTGAAGTGATGAAAAAATTTGAGGCGAGATTCCTAGTTGTCACTTATTATCCTCAATGGGTTGAAAATGTGGTACCGGTGCCTAAGAAAGATGGTAAAGTACGCATGTGCATGGATTATAGGGATTTGAACAAGGCCAGCCCCAAAGATGATTTTCCGCTTCCACATATTGATGTTCTGGTAGACAACATTGCTCAACATAAGATATTCTCTTTCATGGATGGTTTCTCTGGTTATAATCAGATTAAGATGGCGCTGAAGACATGGAGAAAACTACGTTTGTCACACAGTGAGGCACCTTTTGTTATAAAGTAATGCAATTTGGTCTGAAGAACGTTGAGGCAACATACTAGCATGCTATGGTAGCTTTGCTTCATGATATGATCCATCACGAGATAGAGGTGTATGTTGATGACATGATAGCCAGATCCCAGAATGAAGAAGAACATCTTGACCATCTGAAAAAGCTATTTGAGAGGTTGAAGAAATACAAGATGAGATTGAATCCAAACAAATGTACCTTTGGGGTTAGATCTGGTAAACTTTTGGGTTTCGTTGTTAGTGGTAAGGGTATTGAAGTTGACCATGCGAAAGTAAAAGCTATACAAGATATGCCCTCTCCCCATACTGAGAAAGAAGTCAGAGGTTTCTTGGGACGCCTGAACTACATTGCAAGATTTATTTTCCAATCAACCACTACTTGTGAGCCAATCTTCAAATTACTGAAGAAAGATCAAGTAATGGAATGGAACGACGAATGCCAAATAGATTTTGATGAGATCAAGAAATATCTCCAAGAACCTCCAATATTGATGCCACCAGTTGCGGGAAGACCCTTGAGTATGTTCTTGACAGTGTTAGACAATTCAATGGGGTGTGTGTTGGGGCAACATGACGAATCTGGTCGAAAAGAGAAAGCAATGTACTACCTTAACAAAAAGTTTACCGAATGTGAAATAAGATACTCACTGCTCGAGAAAAATTGATGCGCTTTGGCATGAGTTGCTCGCCTACTAAGACAGTATATGTTGGCTCATACCACTTTATAGATTTCGAAGATGGATCCTATCAAATACATATTTGAGAAATCTGCTCTCTCCGGACGAATAGCAAGATGGAAAATGATTTTGACAGAATACGACATCCAGTACACTACTCAGAAAGAAATTAAGGGAAGTGTAGTAGCTGATCATTTGGCTCATCAAGCGGTGGATGACTACCAGTCTATGAATTTTGAGTTTCTGGATGAAGATATTATGCTTGCTACTGATCATAAAGAATGTAGATCGTATGAAGGACCTAAACAGGTATCCCGGTGGACTATGGTTTTTGATGGAGTTTCTAATGCACTTGGCAATGGTATTGGTGTTGTGATTATCTCTCTGGAGGGTTGTTAACGCTGTTTACTGCTAGACTTTGATTTAACTGTACCAACAATATGGCTGAATATGAAGCATGTATCATGGGTATCAAGGTTGTCATTGAAATGAAGATCCAATTCTTGAATGTATATAGAGACTCAGCCCTGGTAGTTAGTCAGATTAAAGGATAATGGGACACAAAGCATCCAAATCTCATTCCTTATCGAGAACATGGGCTGACTTTGATTCCATACTTTGAAGAGATAACTTTCGAACATATTCCACGAGAAGAGAATCAATTGGCAGACGCATTAGATACTATGTCATCTATGATCAGAATCAGTTGGGATAATGAAGCACCTAGAATTACTATTGATCAATTAGATGAGCCGGCATACTGTTATGAGGTTGATACTTAGGGGGTGGAAGAAAAACCTTAGTTCCACGAAGTAAAAAGATATCACGAAGCTCAGGAGTATCTTGAAGGGGCATCTATCAATGACAATAAGTTTTTAAGGAAATTTTATGCCAAGTTTTTCCTGTGTAATGGAATTTTGTACAAGCGCAATCACGATTCGACTTTGCTTTACTGCGTGGACAAGAAGGAAGCAAGATAGATTATGGAAGACATGCATGATGGGATCTTTAGTACTCACTCTAGAAGGCATACGATGACTAAGAAAATTTTGAGAGCAGGTTATTACTGGTCTACCATGGAAGCTGATTTCTATCAAGACTCCCAAACTCGTCATAAGTACCAGATCTAAAGTTCCAGATCTATGTTGATAAAGTACATGTGCCTCCAGTTCCGCTGAATGTTCTAACTGCTCCTTGGTCTTTTGCAATGTGGGGCATTGATATGATTGGTGAGATCAAACCTACTGCTTCCAATGGACATCTTTTCATTCTTGTTTCTATTAATTACTTTACAAAGTGGGTAGAGGCAGCCTCGTTCGCTTCTGTTACCAAGAATGTTATGGCCCGGTTCATCAAGCATAATCTTATATGTCGATATGGCATCCCTAAAAGGATTATCACAAATAATTGAACTAATCTAAACAACACTATGATTACTAAACTCTACACGCAATTCAAGATTAAGCCTTACAATTCTTCTCCATATCGGCCAAAGATGAATGGCGTAGTAGAAACCGCCAACAAGAATATTAAGAAGATCTTGCAAAAGATGATAGTAACATACAAAGATTGGAACAAGATGTCACCATTTTCTCTTCATGGTTATCGCACCATAATGTGTACCTCAAGTGGGGAAACCCCATTCTTTTTCGTCTATGGTATGGAGGCAGTTTTACCTATTGAAGTTCAGATCCTTTCCTTAAGAATTATGAAAGATGCAGACTTAGATGAAGACGAATGGGTTCAGACTCGACTTGATCAGATAAACTTGATTGATGAAAAGAGGCTCGCGACCATCTGTCATGGCCAGATGTATCAGAAACGTATGATCAAAGCATTTAATAAGAAAGTTAAGAATCAAGTATATCAGGCTGGCGATTTGGTGATAAAGCGTATCATATTACAACAGGGTGATCCCCGGGGTAAATGGACTCCCACATATGAAGGGTCATTCGTAATAAAAAGGGTATTTTTTGGAGGCGCTATGATGCTTACCACCACGGATGGTGAAGACTTCCCACACCCTATGAACACAGACGTAGTCATAAAATATTACGCATAAAAAGAGACCCGCTAGGTTGACTGGCCTAGGAAAAAATAAGGGCATCTCGGCGAACCAAAAGGGTTCGGGCAAAAATTAGGGATATATATATATATATATATATATATATATATATATATATATATATATATATATATATATATATATATATATAATTGTACACCCGACAAGTCGAAAACCTGAAAAGGCGGCTTAGGAAAAAAAAAGGGTACCCCGGTGGACTGATAATCTGAAAGGGTGGTCCAGGAAAAAGTTAGGGATTAGAGCGTACGACTATGTCTCGTCGGGTCACCCATGTAACTTCAACTAGTTGTGCTACCAATATCAAGTTTAAACGGTGCAGATCAGTCCGGTCAGTTCTCTTCCGACAGCAAAAGATAAGATATTTGAAGATAATGGCAATAACTAAGTTGAAACTTGATGGGATCATTTATCAATAGCTGTTTTTCCTTGTTTTTTTGTACTTTTTAAATTTTCTATGACGAATTCCTCTTACTAGGATTTTTGTTTCTTTGTTCAAAATTTCCTGTTAATAGGCCAATTTCAAGAACAATATAATTCTATTTCAAACTCAGTTTTACCTTTCTCGTTTTTTAACTTACGCGTAAACGTCCATTGATTATCTTGAATGAATGTATGTTTTTTAATATGATTGATGTTTACCAAAAAAAATAATACATATATAAAATTACAATAAGTGCAATGTAAGATCAAAACCCTGTAGTTTGTGGTAAAAATAACAAAGATTGTTGTTTTGGTTGATTTTAAGAAGTAAAGACAATTTGTCATTTTAAAGGGATAACTCCACTAATCAACCATGAGAATGAGGGCATGGAATCATACATCATTATGGGGAGGGCTCCAACTCGGGTAAAATCAACGAGTATGCCAACTAAACCCCCACAAATTACAATAGACTCATTTACTTCAAACTACAACCATGGTGATTAGGAGACTTACACCCGACTATGAAAAAGACTCGTGTCTAAACTTAAAAAAGACAATGTGCAACAAAGGCACAAAATAACTTGAGTGAGTTTGGTTATTTTTAATTTTTGAACATAATGTCCATATGCTTAAGTCCATTAGCATTTATTAAAAGAAAAGAAGAAGTAAAAGCACTTGACAAAAGTCAAGGTCTGAATTTATGAAAGTGATGAGAGATTTAAAACAAGAATCCTTTGAAAAAGGGAGAAGATTTTGAAAATTAAAGATAGGGAGAAGATGAAGAGACTATCCTAAAGCACAAAAATAAAAGCTAAGGTAGGAAAGATCTAACCACTTGGAGACACTTCAAAGCATAAGCAGCATAAAATTCCATCCTCTTGAGCAAATTGGCCAGATAAAGGCAAAAATAACAACTCCATGATAATCAAGCAAGGGGATGAATCCTAGTACTAAGTCCATAGGTCCAAAAACCAAATGAAGAAATCCTCAAATGAATGGGATAGTAACCATAGTCCACAATTAAGAGCACAAGTCTTTTAAAGTGTTTAGGCCTTTATTAATGCTTTAGGTCCAAATGGACAACAAAGAAAAGAAATCACAAGATAATATGGTCTAAATGGACAAAAAGAAAATGACATAAACATGGACATGATAATGGAGGATATAAAGCATAAGAAATAAAGAGAGGAAGGAATCAAGAAGGAAAATAAAAAGAGATATGAAGCAAGAAAGAAACATAAAGAAAATATCATACTAATGTGGTGAACTTAATCATCCACAAGTATAACAATACCATAAGCTTAAAAAAGCAAAAATAATCTGAATATTCTGTCTTGATAGAAGATTGATAGAATCAAAGCCTCTATGTAACAAAATTCATAGGTGTTGAACTTAATGCAAAAAATCAAACATCATTAGGTTTGTCAAGTGTCACCTTGGGCCACAAAAGTTTAAGTTTCGATTCGGTAATAGACAGATGTAGTTCTATGTTAAGCAATCGTCAAGTGACTTATATAGAAGTCACACTAAAACGATGCTGGTCAAAATGATTTTAGTGTTAATGCATGCTAGATGAACGATATGTAGATCGTCATTCAGAACCAATACCGCACAAAATGAAAAGAGGTAACGATCTCGTATTGATCAAGAATTCAACAAAGGAATTCTAATATCCATATGACTTTTATCGATCAAATAAAAAAGAGAAATAGATGAAAAGAATTCTATATTGAATAGCATTTCAAGATTTTTTCATCTTCAAGTTCAATCACTCTTAATTGATGGATTAAAGTATAAAAACATATCATTGATTCAAAGCACCTAAAATGAATTGAACAGTCCATTTTAAAGATATATTTGAACCAAATAATGTTTATCTAACTCCATCAATATCCAAAGTCCATTGAAATTGAAGAGATATTAGTCTAAAAATAGTTATCCAAGGCTAAAATAAGAAGAAAGGGGTAAGGAATGAAGAAACAACCAAAATAGTCCCAAAAATGGACCAAAAACGTCATTCTGGTCCAGAGTAATCGATTATTGTATTAGGGTAATCGATTACCCTGGCAAAAATAACAAAAACAATAGCAAATATCAGTTTTCCCAAAATTCAGCATTCCTCCAAAATTCAGTATGATCAAGGAATGGATTGTGCACGAAAATTCAAAGTAAACAACAACAAATACACCAAATGAAACACAATTTGAAATATCCAAAGATCAAGCAACAATGATTATTAAAGAATCACATTGTGGAAGGTAGATCAAGCACAACAATGGTGTAATACAGGTTTACCACTCAAGATCTGAAAAATAGCTTCAAATTGTTCCAAGATCCAAACAACAAAGCTTTTATATACTATAATTGATGAAGAAAAACAAGTTCGATGAAGGTTTAGCTCAAAGTTGAACAAGAATCAGTGTGAATTCTTATTAACTTTCAAAAGAAGAAAAGTGAGCTTTAGTGAAATTTGGTGGTTGGGGAGATAATTTTAAAGAGTTTTTTTTGCTCTCAAAAGCTTGATGAATGAATGAAATGAATGCTCTATTTATAGACTTTAGGTTTGGGAATTAGGTAGATTGGAGTTTGGTTTGGAAAATCAAAATTAGGCTTGGAATTCAAAATTGGAGGGAAATTAACAAAAGAGTGGTGATTAGTGAAGGTATATGGTGGAAATTAATTATGATGATGTATGGGAATTAAAATGAGGTGATCTAGAATATTCCCCATGTGATCAAAATGATGAAAATTGGTGTCAATTGCTGCAGAATTTAAATTTTCTTCCATTTTTCAAATTTCCACGAGGGTAATCGATTACCCAGATTGAGGTAACCGATTAATCAGTGCAAATTTTGAAAAAAAAATTGCCTTTTTGAGTACACTATTATGGTTTCGGCTCAATTCTTTGCTCTTTAAAGAAGGCATGGTGTCGCTCCCGCCAAATGAGACTGGCTCAAATGAGGTACAGACGCGAACGGTCGGCGAAAAGGAGGATGTGAGAACACACAGGAGTGAACTCACAGGAACAGAAAAGAGTCGCCAGCTAGGCATTTTTATCCCAGAGGAAAGGCAATGCTGCATAGACCTAGAAAGATATGGATAAGACGGTTGCAAACCAAAGAGACTGAGAAAGGGGGTTGGTTACAACCTGGGAAGGTATTAGCACCCAGATTGTCCGCCGTACTCGACGGGATCCACGCTCAAAAGATTTGTGTTTTAAAGGGGTAGTGTCAATGCAATTTGTGTATCAAAGCTGGAAAAAATGTAAGTGTCAGTGTAAAAGAAGTGAAGTGTGTAATGTACAGTGTCAGTGTAAGAACAGGAATAAGATGCTCAAGATCATGAGGCTAAGAAAATAATGCTGGAAAGAGGGGGAATATACAGAGACTTTTGTTCGATAACTGTTAAGTTATGCCTACGTATCCTCTCGTGCAATGAGGAAGTCAGAACACCGTAGTTCGACCCAAAGAGACTGAAAAGATGAATTGACTGGTGAACTGCTTACTTGTCTATGCTTAAGTGTAAGACCTGTCTGGCTCAGGTGCAAACTGTCTTGCATTAGACGGAAGAAGCAAGTTCTCGTTTATGAATGAAGGTGATGAGAAAAGAATCCCGAAGGAGACGATTATTGTTTGTTTTTTGAGTTTTCAGCCTTTTATTGCTTTTGGATGTTTGTCATAAGTTAATGAGCTTAAGCCTAAACCAATGGGTTAGTAAACTCATCACATCTTCCCTCTGATTAGGGGTAATGAGAATACCATAAGTGTGAAGTCAGCATCTCACACTTGATCACCATGATGTGGGATTAAGATCATTAACCTACTTGTAATTATTTAGATGTTTTTGTGGTTTTTGTTTAGTGTTAAGTAATGAGGTTAAGCCATAATCAGGGATTAAACAGACTCATTACACCATCCTAATAGAAGGATAATAGATGAGAATGTTTAAGCTGAGGAAAGCTCCTCAACTTAATCCATGATTAGGGATTAAACTCGTGACAAAACAAGGCCTTTATTAAGTGGATTTTAGTTAATGATAAGATGATGAAGTGAGTTTTAGGGTTTGTAAGACAACTTGAGGGGGACTTGTCCATTAACACTAGGGTTAGTCCTTCTTAACCAATTAAGGAAGAATTAGAACCCTAATGCAAGGCCCAAGTTACAAGCTTGATGTCTTGATGATTATTAGGTGAATTGATTAAAGGATTTAAACACATTAAGGGTTTAACACTTAGGATTAAAGTTATACACTCCATCCTAATAGAAGGATGCAGGCATAAGCTTAATCACAAAGCCTTAAAGCCTTTATGGTATAGTCCTTGATTATGAGGTGAGAAGAGAAGACTCAATGAGACACAAAGGTAAAATCTAAAGGGGGGACTAATTAAAACCCTAATTATTGTCATGCTTGGTTGTTTCTAAGGTTTGTGAGGTTTACAAGAAAGATCTTCAGAGAAACCACCAGGAAGCAGATGAAAGGAGCAAAGGAAAGCAAAGTAACTTGCTTCATTTAAGAAGACAAGTCACTTGGAGAAAGAAAGTAAGAGGAGCAAGAATGAGCAAGCTCAATCCAATACACATACAAAAATGCAGCAATGATGCATAAGAGAGATGAAAAGAGATTGTGAGAAGTGAAGGCAAATTCACTTCTCAAACAACTTACCACCTGAAAAGTTAGTGAAAGAAATGAAATGCAATGCAAATGAGATGAAATGGCATGATGCAAACCAAAACCAGAAGCATAAGTATGATGTTAATGATGCTAAGAGATGATGCAAACATGAAACAAGGCATGAGGATGGTCATGCAAACATATGGATGCAAGAGAAGCATGTTTGGAACCATGAACATACATGAAAAGTTATAAAATGCAAATGACATACCACATGGCAAATGAAAGATGCAATGATCAAACATGATTCTAACATGTCCTAAGGTGTATTATGAATCAAATGAATGCATAAAATGTCATGGCAAGTCATGGTATGCAAGCAAATGCAAGATGAATGCAAAAGAAAACCCCAAATTAGGGTTTATGATCAATGCTCAAGACAAAAATCAAAACCAGAAGCAAACAACATGATAAAAAATTGAAAATGCATTCAAAGGAACCCTAAACCTATACAAACTCACTGCCCAAAGGAGAGGACCCAATTCTTAACCTAGTATAAGTTATGGGTTTCTTAAGATTGTTAGGGTTTTAAGGTACCTTGTCAAGAAAAATGTCAAACAAATTGAAAATGCAAGATCAATTCATGCCAATTTAATCCTATAAACTACATGATATGCAAGTTGCAATGCAAAAAGAATCATTGTCCAACTCTTAAAGACTAGGCAGAAATGAATTTTTGAACATTGGATCAAAATAATGCCTTGAAATGAAATTAATTCCATGGAAAATTGTCAAAAGACATCAAGATCAAAAAAGAAATTTGGTTTGAGAGTTGGACAATGTTTCTAAATGACTTTAAATGTCTCATGAATTTTTTTGTGATTTTAAATACCTAAAAGTATTTTTAATTAATTAATTCTCATTAATTAATTAAAAATAAACTTTTAAATGATTTAAAAATAATTTTTAATACAAAAAATAAAAATAAAAATGTTTTTGGCTTCTGAAAATTAATAAAAGCTTGGATAAAAATTCTCAAAATTTTTGAATGATTTTTACTATTTTAAATAAAATGCACAAATTAAATGAATTAGAATGAAAATAAAATTGGATTTAAATGAAAGTAAGCAGAATCAAGGGCTGATATTCAAACTCACACGCGCGGGAGTGGACTTGGCGCGCATCTGGACGGCCATTATTTAAATTCACGTAATTAAGACTAAACCCTAATTAATTAACCCTAATCACTCTCAGATGACCGGAACAGTGTTCCGGTCATCTTCTCCGGCCAACCCCTTCCCTGAATCCCTCAAAACGCCATGAAACTTCACCAATTGCTCCAGAAACAATCAATTATCAACAACAAAACATAATCCAGCAACAAATTCCATTTATTTCAACTCAAAATCAAGATACGAATCAAACATCAAAAACAGCCAAAATTTCAGAAACACAATACAAACTCATTTCTCATTCTTTTTCAAAAGTAAAAGGCTCAGTGAACTCAGGGAAGCATGCTTTATCATTTAGAAACAAGAAATAAAGGTTCTGGAAAAATGAAATTCCATGGCTACCTGAATCGAAGCTTTGATTTCTGGGACTTTCTGGCTGGTTTCTTGCTTCCAATCAACTCCAATGGACCTCCTGAGAAGCTTTCAATGCTTGTTTGAAGTTTATAATGGTTGGTTTGGAAGATTGCTGAAGTTCTGCTCAAAGAGGGGCAGGAATCGTATTTTGGTTTCAGTGAGTTTCAGGCTATGGTGATGGGTGGTTTGTGATCAGTGAAGCATGCTGAGTTTGTTTGTGAAGTTTGTTTGTGTGTTTGCAGCTTGTGGAGAGTGTTTCGAAGAGTTTTGCAAATGGGGTGAAAAATGAGAGAGTTGTGTTCTTGGTGCTTTCAGGCTTGTGTGTTATGTGCTTTGGCTTGCTTTTGATTTGTATAAACAAATGGGATTGGTCAGATGAGTTGATGTGTACTGCTGTGATTGGTATGGCTCAAGTTGCCAAAATGTCAAATTGGTGTAAGAGAGGCATGGGCTACTAGCTAGCCAAGGACAAATGGGGTGTCCTGCGCAGCAAGAAGTGTGGAGAGCCCTAGGATTGATTATGAAGTCAACAAGCAAGTGGATTCAAACTTGAGTGAGTTTTTGCAACTTGCTTCACTTTTGCTTCTCTTGAAATTTCTTGCTCCATAAGTCATGAAAATGAGTGATCCCTTGGCCCATTCTGAATTTTAGAGGTCATATGATCATGTTGTGAAGGAATGGTACACCTTTGAGGCCTTAGAACACTTTATCAAAGCATTTTGCAAAATGCCTCTTTGGTAGAAAACTTCAAATTTTGTGATTTTGGCCAACTTTGACAAGCCATAACTTTTGATCCAAAATGAATTAGGTCAAGTTCTTGTACTTTTTGAAAAGGGAATGATCCATTCTATAACTTTCATGACCAAAGTTTTTCCATTTGAAGCATTTTTGAATCAAAAAGCAAAGGTTGAAAAAAGTTTCCCAAAATGGCAATTTTCATTACAAGTCAACTTTCCCAAAAAGTCAACTTTGCAAATGACTTGAGATTCTTCAATTTTGTGAACTTACAACATCTTCCATGATCAAATAAAGATCACACATAATCAAAATGATGATGAACACCCTTTGGTTGGGTCATTGGGGGCCTCAGATGCCCTGATTTTGCACTGACTTGCTCAGAAAGTCAACTCTTGATCAGATGACTTCCCCATGGAATTTCTTCATGAAAATTGATATGCATGATCCCTATACCATATAGAGACCAATAGAAACAAGAATGACCAAAAAAATTGGAATTATGGCCTCTGAAACCAAAACCCTAATTTTAGGTCATCTGTGCAGTTAAACTTGGCTCTGCTTCCATGCCATTCTCAGTTCTTGTGATTCTTTGACATTCTTGACTTTGAGAGGATATAATATGATGCTTGAACATACATGGACCCCTTTGAAGTGATTGATGACCTTTGGAGTGGCTCAAGAAGCTCTTGGATTGCTCAAATCACAAACCCTAGATGCAGATGACTTTGAACCAATGCAATGAATCAAAAATGTGGTATGAGATGCTATGATTGAGTTTATGCATATGAGGAGATC
Source organism: Lathyrus aphaca (assembly GCA_963966055.1). Classification (NCBI taxonomy): domain Eukaryota; kingdom Viridiplantae; phylum Streptophyta; class Magnoliopsida; order Fabales; family Fabaceae; genus Lathyrus; species Lathyrus aphaca. The sequence continues at coordinate 265,790,154 of OZ014524.1, read as the reverse complement.
ACAAGCCATGGTGTGAATGGGAGAGGGAAATTTTGGGGTGTTTACAGCTGCCCCTATTCAAACATGAGTTAGCTGTGCAGGATGTAAGCAACGGCTTAACAGGCAAACAAGATAACTTGTGGTTGAATACCAAAGACAGTCCAAAATTTGCACTCACAGAATGAAGAAGAAAAGGGATATAGATTGTAAAAGAAAATAAAGTATATTATAAAGTGTAGGCGACGGAGGACGACCGTCGAGCAGAGGAAGACTGCTGGGGAAAGAGCAATGACGGGGACGGCCGACACGCTGGGAAAAGTGCGGGAAATAAAGCAATGACGGGGACGGCCGACAAGCTGGGGATAAAAAGGATTATGATGGGGACGGCCATCAAGTAAAGCTATAAGATTCTCTGGGGATTAATGAAAAATTATGGGGACGGCCATCAAGTTCATAAAGTAATGTAACAACGATGGGGACGGCCATCGGGCTAAACTGATGAAGGACGATCATCAGGAAAAGGAAAAGGGACCACGACGGGGACGGCCATCGGGTAAAGGAATAAATGAAATAATGATGAGGGACGGTCATCAAAGGTGAAGGATGATCACCTAGCAGGGGATGGCTGCTCTGAAAGGGGTAAGATGAGGGACGGTCATCTAAGGTGAAGGACGATCACCTGGCAGGGTACGGCTGCCGAAAATATCGCGACATAGGACGAATGTCGGATAAAAGGTCAACGATGGGGACGGCCATCGGATGAGCATGATGAAGGACGATCATCAAGAGGTGAAGGACGATCACCTAGCAGGGGACGGCTGCTCTCAAGGTTTATCATGACATAGGACGAATGTCAGATAACAAGATCAACGATGGGGACGGCCATCGGATAAAATGATGAAGGACGATCATCAAAAAGGTGAAGGACGATCACCTAGCAGGGGACGGCTACTAAAAATATCAAGACATAGGACGAATGTCGGATTGAAAAGATCAACGATGGGGACGGCCATCGGATGAGCATGATGAAGGACGATCATCAAGAGGTGAAGGACGATCACCTAGCAGGGTACGGCTGCTCTCAAGGTTTATCATGACATAGGACGAATGTCAGATAGAAAAGAAATTTTGCTTTGCTGGAAATCTACTGGGGAATAGTAAACACGGACGAGCGTTTACATCCAAGAAATAAAGGTATAAGTGTTTTAATGTTGTGTATAGATTAAAGATGCGGACGAGCATCCTTAAGACTACGATACGGACGAGTATCGGATAGAAACAAATACTGACACATGTTCAGAGATGATGATACGGACGAGTATCAACTGGTTAACAGAGAACACGGACGAGTGTCGAATCTGAGGGGACTCTTCTGAGGAATAGTAGACGCAGACGAGTGTCTAAATTCAAGAAGACATGAGTGTTTGACACGTGTAAGGATTAAAGATGCGGACGAGCATCCTTAAGACTATAATACAGACGAGTATCAAGTAGAAACAAATGCTTGACGCATGTCCTGAGATGATGGTACGGACGAGTACCAACTGGTTAACAAAGAACAAGGACTAGTGTCGAATCTGAGATGATATAAGTGGTGTATACAAAATACGGACGAGTACCTGTATAAGTGGGATAAGTGTAATAAGTATGACTGGTGTATAGATGAGTGTTTAACCTGCTGGGGTAGGTGACACGGACGAGTGTTAAAAGGGGAAAAGTATAGTATAAACAAATATCTGATATACAAAGTGTTTAGGTTACTGTGCTGGGGAAGGTGACATGGACGAGTGTCAAGGAATTGTATGTATATATATATATATATATATATATATATATATGTATCTATGAGTGCAAAGAGGATGCTTTGGCTTTCTGTTGGGGATACGGGTGCCACAAGGAGTATATACTGATGTTTGTGAATGTAAGGCAACTGCTTTAGCTTTAGCTCTCCGCTGGGGAATCTGGTGAGCATTCTGTATATTGTTGATGGATCGTCATTATTCACAAGCGTTTGATTCAGAACATGGCTCATAATTATGCAATATGTTTGATTTTTGCCGTAATTCTCCGTTTTAGACGGAATGCTACGCTCCGTGGGGGAGAATATGATGCGAATGCTATGATTTATGCAAGGATACCAATCCGGGATTCGGATCCCGTTGCTGTGAAGATTTCTGGTTAATCTGTTTGAAGTGGACATCCCAGCTGGGGATGAGATCATTGGTAGATCTGATGAGATGTATCTGCTTGGGGAAATAAGTCACTGATAGACCTATTCCAGTAAATGAAGGACCCAGCTGGGGTTTGTAGAAGCTTTCGTCACTCTGTTGTGATTCCTTCATGCGTTGCTCTTCTGGATAGAGGCTGAAACTCTGTGGGGAAGTGGTTCCCTTGCTTTTGTACTTGGCTGAGGAGGAAGAAATATTGGCACCTCGGCTGGGAGAAGTAACAAGTGGCAACTCAGCTGGGGAGAAAACACTTTGAGTGCTAAGACTGAGTGAGTGTTGATTTGCCAGCTTGCTGGGATGAAGCTTACATGCCCCATGTTGCGCTTTTGAATACCTGCAATCCTGCAAAGACAGAGGGACGCACAAGTAATCCCGAGGTATCCTTTACTGGATTCCATCATGAGAGTTCAGACACTCCCGGGAATAAGTACATTTCCTGCAAGCACGTAGTTTCAGAAAGACGCATATGTATTTATGCAATCGATGTATTAATGACATCAGACATTTTTGCAAATAAAAGAGTACGAGACAACGTGTGACTAAAAAATCTGATTTTTATTAATTCATGTGCCCTGAATTTGGCAAGATACAGTCAAAGAAACACATCCCCTAGAATAAGGGGATTGTTACAAATTGAGAAACAAAATGCTGGCAATGTTGACGACACTTCAAGGAGCTTCCCTTTTGCTATGACTCGTATGACTTTTGACGTTCTTCTCGTCTCGCTTTCTGAAGAAGGCTGATTCTGAGTGAAGCTTGATCCTTTCGAGGTTTACCAAGTTGTAGGTGATACAGACGAATTCAGAATGCAGTTGTTCGCTTACTCCCTTATTTTGCATGGATCGCCCTTTCGGGTTTTCAATCCATCGGGATACCCATTTTTGCCTGAGTTGTCCAATGCGGCTTTTCAACTCAGCGGGTGTACATTTTTTGTTAATTTTCCCTTATTTTTGCCCGAGTCTTTTATTCTGTTTTTGACTCGCCGGGATGCCCTATTTTTTCCTGGACTTACATTCTGTTTTTATGTCCAGCGGGTCGTTTTCATGCGAAGTATTTTTTAACTGCATCTGAATTCACAGGGGACGGGAAGTCTTAACCATCCATAGTGCTGAGCATCAGAGCTCCACCCGAGAAAACTTTCTTTACTACGAATGGTCCTTCATAATTCGGAGTCCACTTGCCCTTGTGGTTTGTATGAGGAGGAAGGATTCTTTTCAGCACAAGATCTCCTACTTGGTACTCTCGGTGCCTGACTTTCTGATCGAAGGCTCTCTTCATTCTTTTCTGATACAACTGCCCATGACAGATTGCAGCCAATCTTTTCTCTTCAATCAGACTCAGTTGTTCGTATCGGGATCGGACCCACTCTGCTTCGTTCAGCTTAACATCCATCAGTACCCGTAGGGAGGGTAGTTCAACTTCAACAGGTAGGACTGCCTCCATACCATACACAAGCTGATACGGTGTTGCCCCAGTGGATGTTCTGATTGACGTGAGGTACCCATGCAAGGCAAACGGTAGCATCTCATGCCAGTCTTTATAGGTGACTACCATCTTCTGCACAATCTTCTTGATATTCTTATTAGCTGCCTCAACAGCGCCATTCATCTTTGGCCTGTAAGGAGAAGAATTGTGGTGTTGGATCTTGAAGTCCTGGCATAGCTCTGCCATCATTTTGTTGTTCAAGTTGGAACCATTGTCAGTAATGATTCGCTCGGGAACTCCGTATCGACAGATGATATCTCTCTTCAGAAATCTGGCTACCACTTGCCTTGTAACGTTTGCATATGAAGCTGCTTCGACCCACTTGGTGAAATAGTCAACGGCAACCAGGATGAATCTGTGGCCATTTGAAGTAGTCGGTTCAATCTTGCCAATCATATCAATGCCCCACATGGCAAAGGGCCAAGGTGAAGACATCACATTCAAAGGATTAGGAGGCACATGCACCTTATCCGCATAAATCTGGCATTTATGGCATTTTCTGGCGTAGGCACAACAGTCGGCATCCATTGTGATCCAGTAATATCCTAATCTTAGCAACTTTTTAGCCATTGCATGTCCTCCAGCATGGGTACCAAAGGATCCTTCGTGCGCTTCATGCATCAACAAATCTACTTTTGTTCTATCAACGCATCTGAGGAGTACCATATCAAAGTTTCTCTTGTAAAGGGAACCATCAGTATTCAAGAAGAAACTACCAGCTAACCTTCTTAAAGTCTTCTTATCATTGGAAGATTCCCCAGGTGGGTATGTTTGATCCTCCAAGAAGCACTTAATGTCATGGAACCAAGGCTTATCATCCTTGACAACATCTGCTGCGAACACATATGTTGGTCTGTCAAGTCTGGACACTGAAATTTGAGGTACAAAGTTGGCAGCTTGAACTTTGATCATGGATGAAATGGTGGCAAGAGCATCTGCAAACTGATTCTCGTCCCGAGGGATATACTCAAGCTTGACTGTTGTAAAGAAAGTCAATAACCTCCTTGTATAATCCCTGTAAGGTATCAGATGATCCTGGTGTGTGTACCATTTGTCGTTGGTTTGATTAACTACCAGAGCCGAATCTCCGAATACGGTCAATGTCTTGATCCTGAGGTCAATGGCTTCCTCAAGACCCATAATGCAAGCTTCGTATTCAGCTTCATTGTTAGTGCAGTTAAAGGTGAGTTTCGCTGAGAAAGGCATGTGAACTCCTTTAGGTGTAATGAGTACTACACCAACGCCACGGCCATTCATATTAATAGCCCCATCAAACATCATAGTCCATCCTTCTTCCGGGTCAGGCCCTTCAGTGTGAATAGGCTCTTCATGATCTTTTGCTTTTATGAACATGATGTCTTCATCAGGGAAGTCAAATCTCATAGGCTGGTGTCGCTCCCACCAAATGAAGCCGGGTCAAATGGGGTACAGACGCGAATGGTCGGCGAAAGGGGGATGCGAGGACACACAGGAGTGAACTCACAGGGAATGAATAGAGTCGCCAGCTAGGCATTTTTATCCCGGAGGAAAGGCAATGCTGCATAGACCTAGAAAGACATGGATAAGACGGTTTGCGAACCAGAGAGACTGAGAAAGGGGGTTGGTTACAACCTGGGAAAGTATTAGCACCCAGATTGTCCGCCGTACTCGACGGGATCCACGCTTAAAAGATTTGTGTTTTAAAGGGGTAGTGTCAGTGCAATCTGTGTATAAAATAACTGGAAAGAATGTACAGGTGTCAGTGTAAGAAGTGTGAAGTGTATAAATAATGTGTCAGTGTAAGGAGTGAATGGAATGCTCAAGATCATGAGGCTTAAAGAATAAAGCTGGAAGGAGGGGGGAATATACAGAGACTTTTGTTCGATAACTGTTAAGTTATGCCTACGTATCCTCTCGTGCAATGAGGAAGTCAGAACACCGTAGTTCGACCCAAAGAGACTGAAAGATGAATTGACTTGATGAACTGCTTACTTGCCTATGCTCAAGTGTGTGATCTGTCTGGCACAGATGCAAACTGTCTTGCATTAGACGGAAGAAGCAAGTTCTCGATTATGAGTGAATGAGATGAGAAAAGAATCCCGGAGGAGACGATTATTGTTTGTTTTTGAGTTTTCAGTCTTTTATTGCTTTTTTGGATTTTGTCATAAGTTAATGAGCTTAACCCTAAACCAATGGATTTAGTAAACTCATCACATCTTCCCTCTGATTAGGGGTAATGAGAATACCTTAAGTGTGAAGTCAGCTTCTCACACTTAAACACCTTTGGTGTAGGATTAAGATCATTAACCTACTTGTGATTAATTAGATGTTTTTGTTGTTTTTGTTTAGTGTTAAGTAATGAGGTTAAGCCATAATCAAGGATTAAACAGACTCATTACACCATCCTAATAGAAGGATAATAGATGAGAATGTTTAAGCTGAGGAAAGCTCCTCAACTTAATCCATGATTAGGGATTAAACTCATGACAAAACAAGCCTTTGATTAAGTGGATTTTAATGAATGATATGATGATGAAGTGAATTTTATGGTTTGTAAGACAACTTGAGGGGGACTTGTCCATTAACACTAGGGTTAGTCCTTCTTAACCAATTAAGGAAGAATTAGAACCCTAATGCAAGGCCCAAGTTACAAGTGTGATGTCTTGATGATTATTAAGTGAATTGATTAAGAGATTTAAACACACTAAGGGTTTAACACTTAGGATTAAAGTTATACACTCCATCCTAATAGAAGGATGCAGGCATAAGCTTAATCACAAAGCCTTAAAGCCTTTAGGGTTTAGTCCCTGATTATGAGATGAGAAGAGAAGACTCAAAAGAGACACAAAGGTAGAAACTAATGGGGAGACTAATCAAAACCCTAATCATTGTCATGCTTGGTTGTTCCTAAGGTTTGTGAGGTTTACAAGAGAAGTCTTCAATGGAACCACCAGGAAGCAAATGAAAGGATCAAGAGAAGCAAAGTAACTTGCTTCATTCAAGAAGTCAAGTCACTTGAAGAAAGAAAGGGGGAAGAAGAAGAATGAGCAAGCTCAATCTCAAACACAAACAAAAATGCAGCAATGGATGCAAGAGAGATGAAAAGAAAAGTTATGAGAAGTGAAGGCAAATTCACTTCTCAAGTTTACTTACCACCTGAAATGTTAGAAAGAAATGCAATGCAATGCAAAATGGGATGAAATGGTATGATGCTAAACAAAACCAGAAGCATGTTGATGATGATAATGATGCTATGGAGTGCTACTAACATGAGGCAAGGCATGGAAGTGATCATACAAGTTTATGGATGCATATAAAGCAAGTTAAGGAGCATGAACATACATGAAAAGTTATGAAGTACACAATGCAAACAACATGGCTAACACATGATGAAATGATCAAACATGCTTTCAATATGTCTTATGATGTCAAATGGATCACATGGATGCTTGATATGTCATGGCAAGTCATGTTATGCAAGAGAATGCAAGAAAGATGCAAATGGAAGCCCAAATTAGGGTTTATGAATCAAACATCAAACAAAAACCAAAAACAGAAGCAAACCCTAAGATAAAAAATGGAAAATGCCACACAAAGGATCCCTAACCCTATACTAAACCAAAGTCCAAAGGGGAGGTCTCAACTCTCAACCAATCTCAAGTTATGAATTTTACAAGTTATTAGGGTTTTTAGGGTTCCTAAACAAGAAAATCATCAAACAAATTGAAAATGAGGAATCAAATCAAGGCCATTTAATCCTAGAAACTACATGCTAAACACAAAACAATGCAAGAAGAATCAATGTCCAACTCCTCATGAATAGGCAGAAATGAATTTTTGAACTTTGGATCAAATTAATGCATAAAAATGATTTTTATTCAATGAGAAATTCTCAAAATGCATCAAGATCAAAAAAGAAATTTGGTTTGAAGGTTGGACAATGTTTCTAAATGTCTTAGAACATCTCATGAATTTTTTGGTGATTTTTAAATACCTAAAAGTATTTTTAATAAATTAATTTCCATTAATCAATTAAAAATAATCTTTTAAATATTTAAAAATACTTTTTTAATGATAAAAATAAAAACAAAAATTTTTTTGTGTCATAAAAATTAATAAAACTTATGAGAAAAAGTTTCATAATTTTTACACATTTTTTACTATTTTTAAATAAATATGCAAGTTAAATGAAAAAGAAAATGAAAATGAATTAAATAAAAGGAAAGTCAAATGAGTGGAGGGCCAGGATGAGCTCTGGGTTCAAACGCGTTGACTGGCGCCAGATCTTGCGGCCAGGATTGGTTCTGAGTCAATTAAACTAATTACGAATTAATTAAACTAATTAATTGAATTAGGGCTAATCAAATGAATCTGAGCCCTCTATCCACGCGGGAAGTCAACCAGTCAAAGGCAATCCATGGTCCAAATTCAAACTAGAGTTAATGACTGTAATTAGGGCTAAATGACTTTCAGGCTGCCGGAGAAGACTTCCGGTCGTCTTCTCCAGCGAGCCAAAACCCTAGATTCTTCTGTAGGTCACCAAACAACAAATTTCTTCCATCAAAACGACTCTCTCATCAATCTAAACCTAAACCCTCAACCTAAATTCATTTATTTTCATCCATGGGCCTGAATCGAAACAAAATGTAAAATACGGGCAAATGTTCAAAAGCTTCATACATGCTGGTTTCTACACTATTTGCAAAAGTAAGCATACATTCATGATCAGGGGAACACAAGACACCATAAAAGAACTTAAAAATCAGTTTCTGGGAAAAATGTTCATGAAGCTCACCTGAGATGAAGCTTCTCTATTTATGAGCTCTCTGGACTTTTTCTTTGCGCAGGCTTGCTTCCTTGAACCTCCTGAGGACAAACTGAGGCTCAGAAAACTTGGAGAGTGGCTGGCTTGAAAGATCCAACTCTGGTGTAGCAGAAAGTGAGCTTTGTGTACAGGCTGCCTCAGATCAATGTGAGGGGTGGTTTTGACTCCTTTTGATGTGTTTGATCTGTTGGTGAAGAGAGCTTTGATGTTTGATGGCTATGGAGGTTGATTCGAAGGAAAATGCAAACTGGGGTGGAAAATGGTGAAGCACAGTTCAGGCTGGTTTCAGGGTTGAACCTTGGTGGTTTCTACTCAGCAAGGCAAGGTGAGATGATTGGAGGAATTTGTTTGAGTGTTTTCAGTTTGTGGAGGCAGATTCGAAGCCATTTGCAAGATGGTGTGTTTTTGTGTATATGATCTTAGGGCATGTTTCAGCTTGGCCTCTTGATATATTTTGCTTGCCAAAGGATATTGTATTTTAATCCTATAGGTCAGATGATGTGACCTGGCCTATAGTGATTGGTAAGTTTGCTTTTGCTCAAAGTCCACCTTTTGTGTAAGAGAAGTATGGCTCATGATCTAGGCTAGTACAAGGCATGGTTCTGGTGCAGCATGGTGTGTGTGTGATGTTGGGAAGGTCCAGCAGCCAATGCATTAAGTGGAGAGAAGCATCATGATGGTTTTGCAAGTTGTCACCTTTTTGAACTTCATGAAAAAAAAATCTTGTTACATGAACCATGAACATGTGATTTTGGTTCAATTCTGATTTTTGGGACATATGGAATGTTTGTATACTGGTTTGAAGTGAACTAGAGGTTACAAAAGGCATTGGTTCATGGTTTTGCAAAATTCTCATTTGAGGCATGCCTTGAAAATCAATGATTTTAGCCAACTTTGTCACACCATAACTTTTGATCCAAGAAGAGTTTGATCATGTTCTTGTACTTTTTGAAAAGGGAAAGATGTAATCTACAACTTTCATGACCAAAGTTTTTTCATTTGAAGCATTTTTGGATCAAGAATCAAGGCTTGAAAAATGACCTAAAATGAAGCATTCTTGAAAAGTCAACTATGCCCAAAAAGTCAACATTTGCCAAAACTCCAAATTCTTGATTTTTGTGAACTTCAACCTTCTTCCATGATCAAATAAAGATCATATACACTCAAAATGATGAAGATCACCCATTGGTTGGGTCATTGGGGGCCTCAGATGCCCTGATTTTACACTGACTTGTCTGAAAAGTCAACCCTTGATCAGATGACTTCCCCATGGAATTTCTTCATGAAAATTGATATGCATACTCCCTATACCATATAGAGACCAATGGAAACAAGAATGACCAAAAAATTTGGAGTTATGGCCTCTGAAACCAAAACCCTAATTTTAGGTCAACTGTGCAGTCTAGCCTGGCTCTGCATCCACTCCAACCCTAGTTCTTGTGATTCTTTTGAATTCTTGGCTTTGAGAGGATGTAATATGATGCTTGAACACATGTAGACCCCTTTGAATTGATTGTTGATCTTTGGAGTGGCTCAAGAAGCTCTTGGATTGCTCAGATCACAAACCCTAGGTGCAGATGACTTAGAAACTATGCAGTGAATAAAAAAAATGAGATATGAGATGATATGATTGTGTTTATGCATATGAAATGATCACAAGCCATGGTGTGAATGGGTGAGGGCAAATTTGGGGTGTTTACAGCTGGTAATCATCAATGGGTTGCTCAGCAAGATATTCAGACAATACACTGCCCTTGATGGCTTTCTGAGATGTGTACTGGATATCATATTCTGTGAGGATCATTTGCCATCTTGCAACCCGTCCGGTAAGCGCTGGCTTCTCAAAAATATACATGACTGGGTCCATCTTTGAGATCAATAAGGTAGTGTGGGTCAACATATACTGTCTCAGTCGGTGAGCAGCCCACGCTAAAGCACAGCAAGTTTTCTCGAGCAGTGAATAACGCTGTTCACAGTCGGTAAACTTTTTGCTTAGGTAGTATATTGCATGCTCTTTTCGACCAGACTCGTCATGCTGGCCCAGCACACACCCCATTGATTCTTTTAATACTGTCAAGTACATGATTAGAGGTCTTCCTTCAACTGGAGGCATAAGGATTGGAGGTTCTTGTAAGTATTCCTTGATCTTGTCAAAAGCCTTCTGGCAGTCTTCGTTCCACCTGACCGTTTGTTCCTTTCTTAGCAGTTTGAACAAAGGTTCACAGGTTGCTGTAAGGTGAGATATGAACCGTGAAATGTAGTTCAATCGACCTAAGAATCCTCGAACTTCTTTTTCTGTCTTCGGTGCAGGCATTTCTTGAATAGCTTTGACTTTATCAGGGTCAACTTCAATCCCTTTCTCGCTTACAATAAATCCCAGCAGCTTACCGGATCGCACCCCGAATGTGCATTTGTTGGGGTTTAACTTCAGTTGGTACTTTCTCAGACGCTTGAATAGTTTCAGCAGATTTACCAGGTGGTCTTCTTCGGTGAGGGACTTGGCAATCATGTCATCCACATAACATTCGATTTCTTTATGGATCATATCGTGGAATAATGTCACCATAGCCCGTTGATATGTTGCACCAGCATTCTTCAATCCGAATGGCATCACCTTGTAACAGAACGTGACCCAGGATGTGATGAAAGTTGTCTTCTCCATGTCTTTAGGTGACATCTTGATCTGATTGTATCCTGAAAATCTGTCCATGAAGGAGAACACCGAGAACTGAGTCGTGTTATCCACCAATACATCGATGTGAGGTAATGGGAAATCATCCTTCGGGCTGGCTCTGTTCAGATCCCGGTAGTCAACACACATTCTCACTTTGCCATCTTTCTTAGGCACAGGTACTATATTAGCAACCCACGGTGGATAGCTAGTTACAGCAAGGAACCCGGCGTCCCACTGCTTTTGTACCTCTTCTTTGATTTTCATTGCCATGTCTGGACGGGTACGGCGCAATTTCTGTTTAACCGGCGGGCAATCTTCTCTTAAAGGCAGCTTGTGCATAACAATGTCGGTGTCCAACCCTGGCATATCCTGATAAGACCAAGCAAACACATCCACATATTCCCGAAGCAGGTCAATCAGTTGTCTCTTCACTGAGTCTTGGAAGCAAGCCCCGATTTTAACTTCTTTCACCTCTTCATCTGTACCAAGATTAATCGTTTCGACCTCCTCCTGATGAGGAGTGATAATTTTCTCCTCTTGCCTTAACAACCTGGCTAGCACTTCAGGAAGCTCATAATCTTCTTCAACCCCTTCATCAGCTTGATTGATTGGATTGTCAAAGTCATACGAGGTCATAGCCGTGCTGTTGTCGGTGCGGTCTGAAAGGCACTCTCTGCAAGGGTTCAGTTTGTTCATTTTAGTGATTGATTTTAATCTTGTTTAGAAAGAGTGAAATGAAGTTATCATTTTGAAAACATTGCCATTTATTTTTTTGTAAATGAAAAATGGAAAAACAGTGAGCGGAAAAGAAAAAAGACTCATTTGCAAAAGATGTCTGATATTCATTGATTGATCTATTTGCACAAAATTATAGATGGCCCGATTACAAAATGAGTCTTGTCATCTTGGGCAAGATGCAAGACTTGATGCATGCTTAAAAATACAGGAAATAATAATTACTCTGCAGGAGTAACTCTTATAATTTCCTGCGAAGACCAGTTAAGGACTTGGCTCCCCGGAATCCTTGGACGTATCCAACTCTCCAGGTTGCGGTCGCTTTCATCCTCGTCTTCCAAGTTGTTCACCGCATCTGGGGTGAGCATCCCCCCACTGACAAAATTGGGCTTTTTAGCAGCCTCTGCTTGATCTTGTTGAGTTGGTTTGTAACCCAACCCAAATCTATCCTCCTTCTTCTCTACGGGCAGCAACTTGCCCCAGCCTTGGGCAGTCCCCTCTTCAACAACCTTCCTGGCTTGCTGATAAGATGTCATTGAGGTTCCAGGTACAGCGGATGCTTCATTTATGTTCAAGGCCTCAAACCCTTGACTCATAGTTTCATGGATCTCCCCGTCCATCTTAATGTATTTGTATGTAGCCAGATGGCTAACAAAGATATCTTCCTCTCCACAAATGGTAACGACTTGGCCCTCCCACTCGAATTTTAACTTCTGGTGAAGGGTTGACGTCACGGCGCCAGCGGCGTGTATCCATGGTCTACCCAATAGACAGCTGTAGGCAGGCTGTATATCCATCACAAAGAAGGTCGTTTTGAAAGTCTGTGGGCCAATCATTATAGGCAACTCTATCTCTCCCAGAACTGATCTCTTAGAACCGTCAAAGGCTCTCACTACCAAGTTGCTTGGGCGTAATGCCAATCCTTCATACTCCAGCTTCACAAGGGATTTCTTAGGTAGGACATTGAGGGATGACCCTGTGTCCACCAATACATGAGAAAGAACTGCACCCTTACACTCCAAGGTAATATGCAAAGCCTTGTTGTGATTGCGGCTTTCCGTTGTCAAATCAGTGTTGGTAAATCCCAGTCCATGACTAGCATTGACATTTCCAACCACAGCCTCTAACTGATTGACGGTAATCTCCTCTGGCACATAAGCTGCGTGCAAGACTTTTAATAGTGCGTTCCGATGAGCCTCAGAGCACATTAGCAATGATAAAATGGAGATTTTGGAAGGTGTTTGGTGAAGCTGGTCCACTATCTTGTAATCACTTTTCTTGATGATTCTCATGAATTCATCAACCTCTTGATCAAAAGGGGTCTTTAAAGCTTCTTTAGCAACTTGTTCTTCTTGCACCATGCTCTTCCCTTTTGCTTTGGCAGCAGCTTCTGCTTCAGTAATGGGTCTTGGAATTTGCGGGGCGAAGAGACGTCCGCTTCGAGTGAAGCCTCCGCCTCCCCCCACATTATCTATCTGAGGTGAAGAAGTTGATGATTCTAAATTGATTTTCTGCCCCTCGCAGTATAGATCTGAGCCGTAATGCCAAGGGATGGCATTATTGCTTTCGTAAGGAACTGGCCCAGGCACAGTGATAGTGACTGGACTGATAGCAGCTGCAGAAGGGGCCACAATAGTGTGTGGATCATAGTATATGGTTACTGGTGCTCTGACTGGAGTAGCATTTTGTGAGTTGTTAGCAGGAACATTGGCAGGATCATAATATATTGTAACCGTTGAGACACTCTCATTAGTTGTTGTTGATGTTGTAGGAGGCACTGTTGACTGGATGGGTGTTGAAGTTGTAGAAGAGATGGTTGTTGATATTTGGTTCGTTGAAGTGACAGATGAAGCATTTGTTGATGAGATTGAAGAGTTGTTTGGAATAATTGTTGTTGCAGTTGTAGAAGACTCGGGAATTGTTGTTAAGGAGATTGTTGGATTTGTAGGTGTTGATGTTGTGATTTGAAGTAGGCCACTCTGGATGAGACCATCTATGCCGCTTCTTAAGTTATCACACCCGTTTACCGAAATGTTGCAATAACCGCACCCGAGCTCACACCCGGGGAATATCTGGCATTCAAGGAGTTGAGCTTTAATCTCTACCAGGGGTGTCCGAATCTGCCCCACACTGGTTATCAAGAAAGACGGCTTATCTTCCTCAATAGCATTAATTCTGGGTCCTCCGTGGTTGGGCATGGGATTCTTGCTGACATTTGGCGGGGGTGCAAAGTTTAGAGCTTTGGAATCCACTAGATCCTGCACTTTCATGTGTAAAGCTCTGCATTTCTCTGTACTGTGGCCATGTGCGTTGGAGTGAAAAGCACATCTGGCGCTGGCGTCATAATTTCTTGGCAGACTGGCAGGATCTGGAGGTGCCAATGTCCTTAGCTCGACTAGGTTGAGTTTCAGGAGTTGTGGCAATAAAGCGGCATAAGGCATAGGGATCGGATCAATCACCCTATTGGCCTGAGATGGTCTCTGTTGAAAAGGTCTTTGCTGATTGTTGTTGCTGGTGTTGTTGTTGTTATAGTTTCTCTGAGGTGGATACTGAGCTTGTTGTTGGTAGTGGGGTTGTTGCTGTGGTTGGTATGCTGGTTGTTGATGAATTGGAGCGGGAATAGTGACGGCTGCCACTGACCTATGAACATACTGGGGTCTGCCCCTGCTGGTATGGATAGCATTAGTCTCACCAGTTCTTCTTGGCCCCACAAAAGGCTTTCTGGGGTTGCTGGAAGAGCTCGCACCGTTGTCAGAAATTTTGCCCATCTTCAATAGGCTTTCAATTCTTTCTCCAGCTATAACTACATCAGCGAAGCTGGTGGAAGAAAAGGCAGCTAGCCTATCAATGTATGTCCCTTGAAGGGTGTTCAAAAACATGTCGGCCATTTCCCTTTCCGACATGGGTGGTTGGACAGCAGCAGCAAGCTGTCTCCACCTCTGGGCGTATTCCCGGAAGCTTTCTCTGGATGACTGGGACATTCCCATCAGGAGGGTCCTGTTAGGAGCCATATCCAAGTTGTACTGGTATTGTTTGATGAAGGCCTCAGCTAGGTCCTTCCAGCATCTGATGGTTGCTCTGGTTAAATGAGAGTACCATTCCCTTGAAGCTCCTGTTAAACTGTCTTCGAAATAAAACATCCACAGTTTTTCATCCATGGTGTATGCCTTCAGCCTCCCCAGAAAGGATTGCAAATGGGTTCGTGGACAGGAAGTTCCGTTGTACTTCTCGAAGCACGGAGGTTTAAACTTGTGGGGAATCCTTACCCCGTCCACTAATCCCATGTCCATGACATCAAAGCCCAAAGAATTTTGAGACTCTAGGGACCTTAATTTCTCAGCAATTTCATCTAGCCTTCTGTCGTAGGCTTCATCCCCAGCTCCCATCACAGTGAATTGATCCTCTTGGGGGTCTTCTTGAAATACTCTGCCTGCAGTAGCATTCCCTTGCACATTAGCAGGGATGTTGATCTCTGGGTGAAGATGAGGCCCAAACACAGGTGGGTTGATATGAGGCTGAACCCTTTCATTGTTGCTCGTCCCTCCAGTCCCTAGATGGGGGTCTTCCTGGGTCTGCCTCTCTACTAAAGCCCTTAATCTCTCTTGGCTCTGAGCCAAACCATTCATCACTTCCATGAACTGAGTCATCTGGTTTCTCATTTCCAACCTCTCATTGGCCATTTGAGTCCTGACTTCTGTAAGATCCTGTTGTACCTGGTCCATCTGTATACCCGGAAGGTTATTTCGAGTGGGATATCTGTGCGGACGGTTGAGTGGGAACACCCGACGGCGAGCAATAGTTCCTGAATCACAACAGAGTTAGCAACAAACAAAACAAAAGCCTACAAAACAAAACAAAAGGTTAGTATGCAATGCAGTATGCTCATTTGTTTCCAAGGTATCTGGCTTGGCACTTGGTTTTGACCTTTCCAGACCCCTGAGGAAGATGCTTTTTGATGTTGCTTAGGAGAAAGAGATTCAAATGAAACAAACTAATGAATATATTACAAAAAGTGAATAATACATAGTTTGTTTTTTACAATTCATGCCCCTGAGGGATCAAAATACAACATAAAAAGCAAAGTACATGAAATGAAAGCAACAACAAGCAAAAGTCAGACACCAAGACCAAACTCATCCTCCTGAACTTCCTTTAGAAGTGCTTCAGTTACAGGGTCAGCTGGATGCTCTGTGAGGTTCCTGATAAGAAGATTCCTGGTGGTGATAGCAGTGGTTAGCTTCTTGAGTCTGCCCTGGTCCTTTGACCTCTTCACACCAGCCCTAATCTTCAACTCTGAGATCTCTTTCTGGGCTGCTAGCAGGGCTTCCTGTTGCTCCTTTGCATTAGCCTCCAACTGCTCAATCTTGTCCTGGGTTCTCTTATCCTCTTGAGTGCGAGCTTCAGTGATTCTGACCCACCTAGCTTGGCTTTCTTTCAGATATAAATCAGTCCTGGCCTTCTGAAACTGAGCCTCTTTACAGGCATTCTTCAAAATCTGCTCTCCAGCCCTTGACTTCTTGATGTAATCCTCTGACTTCTCAATCCTGGCTAGATGCTCCACCTTAAGCTTTTCCAACCTTTCAATGTCCAGACGACCATCACTCCTCTCCCAGAGGGTCTTTTGCAGATCTTGAGTCAGGTTCTCATTCCTCTCTTTTAGTTTCTCAAACTCTTCCAGGCTGACAGTGGCTGGAGGTGGTGCTGTGGATGGTCCAGGTGCATCCTCAATGGTGAAGGGCATCCCAGAAATTTGTGCCCTGGCATGAGACCACTCATAGTACTGAGCTGAGGCTATATTGTTGCACCTCCCCAGAATGGCCATCCCTTTGGTCTGGACATTGTCCCAAGCCCAGGATGCTTGCCTGACAACAGCTAGATTAGGCTTAATCTCACAGTAAAGGGTTTCAACCAAGTCTTGTGCTCTAGGAGGGTGGACCAATGCATAGCCCAATTGTCTTTTGAATAACAGAGGGTTGTAGTTGATGCAACCCTTCACTCCTATCAGAGGTACATTGGGGAACTGCCCACAACTAGTAATGATGTCCCTGCCCTTGGTGCTCTGAGTGCACCACCTGATGTCATCTGAGGTCAAAGCAATAAGTTTTCTAGCCCAATTCTTCTGTTGGTGAGGATTCAAGAATGCATCAGTCTTGGGCAAGTGTTTGAGCAGCCAGGTATGGAACAGGGGAGCACAGCATCTCACCAATCTTCCTCTTTGCTTTTCATTCCTTTGATGAATAGAGTAGTAGAAATCTCCCAGTAAGGTGGGCATTGGGTTCCTCAGGATGAAAAGGTGAATGGCATTCTTGCTAATAAACTTAGGCTCATCTGCAAAAAGTATAACCCCATATATGCTGAGGGATAACAAAGCACAGATTGCCTTCCATTCTCCCAAGGAGGCCTTCAGGGTAGCCTGAGAAGTCAAGAAATCCAAGTGTAGACCAGAAATTCCAGCCTTTGCTGTCATGTTCTGCTCAACCAGTATAGGTTCTAGATACAATGCTTTTGCCACTTCTTCATTACTGGGAAAAGCCATCTCAGGGTTGAAGGGGACACCACCCCTGACAGGTACACCAATCAGTGATGAATACTCTTCCAACAAGGGTCCCAACTGAAAATTCGGGAAGGTGAAGCATCTCAAAGGAGGATCATAGAACTGTAGACACGTGTGAATCAAGCTCCTCTGAGAAGGGTCCAAATCCATAACCACATCAAGGATGCCTCCATAATGTTCTCTGAATAGTGGTATATGGTCTGGAGTAATAAGGGCTTGGACCTTTCTGATGCCAGTCAGCTCAGGCTCAAAGAAATGATATGAGATGTTGCTTTTCTTGGGTGCCATGCTACTGAAGAAGAGCTGAAACAGATGCTGATGCTGATGACTGATACTAGAAGATGGGCCACTGATAAGCTGATGCTGGTGATGCAGGTAACTGAAGAAGGTAGCTGATGAATGTGGCTGAAGCAGATAGCTGATGAACAGGGGTCTATACAGATGAAGGGGTCAAAACCAAGCCAAAATATATGATGTGGATACCCTGAAAAACAAATAAGCAAATGTTAAATGATGCAATGATGATGTATGCAAATGATATGCAAGGGTTTGTGATCAAGCTGGATCTGATCAAATGCCTTGATATAAGTCCATGTATGTTCAAGAAATCCAGATGGAGGCTCATAAGTCCAGTAACCAAGGTGGGGGACTCAAATAAAGAGTCACATATCCAGGGTTAAAATCACAAGAACTGTCCAAAGTGAAGCATTCTTAAACACAATAAGAAACAGGGTATGATGTGGCCAAAGGGTTCCTGCAAACCTGTAAACAGCCCAACCCCCTCACAGGTGATGTTCTAAAACAAGGATCCTCAGACTTGGATTAGTTATGAGAAGTGTAAACACTTCTAACCCGGAGGTACACTATTTACAATAACCATAAAAGATCCTCCTCTAATTCACCTCAGTTTCTGAAGGTCATAATAAAGGTCATCCAGACTTAGCAGGCTTCCCAGATAGCCCTAGCACTACAGGAGATCTGTAGCACAGAGTTCTCAAGAAGAAACCCATATCTGAACCGTGTTTCATATTCCCGCACCAGACCGAAATGGAATGGGAAAGAACATGAACCACTCTAGCCTAGGTGTCACTCAGGTCCCAGGTATAGGACCTTAAACTCTCAATAGAACCCCACCCACCAAGACAAAACCAGATCCAGCCAGACAAAGTATGACAGTATGATATATATAAAGCTGTAAAGAAAGCAATAAATAACTGTACATAAAGCAATAAATAAAAGCAACTATATAAACACAATTAGCACATAACACCCCAGTAAACACAAATCAAACAAGCGCTAGGAGGAACCCACAAAAAAGAACCAGAAGCCCTGGTTACAGTATAAGGGTCCCCAGCAGAGTCGCCAAGCTGTCGCTCCCGCCAAATGAGACTGGCTTAAATGAGGTACAGACGCGAACGGTCGGCGAAAAGGAGGATGTGAGAACGCACAGGAGTGAACTCACAGGAACAGAAAAGAGTCGCCAGCTAGGCATTTTTATCCCGGAGGAAAGGCAATGCTGCATAGACCTAGAAAGATATGGATAAGACGGTTGCGAACCAAAGAGACTGAGAAAGGGGGTTAGTTACAACCTGGGAAGGTATTAGCACCCAGATTGTCCGCCGTACTCGACGGGATCCACGCTCAAAAGATTTGTGTTTTAAAGGGGTAGTGTCAGTGCAATTTGTGTATCAAAGCTGGAAAAAATGTAAGTGTCAGTGTAAAAGAAGTGAAGTGTGTAATGTACAGTGTCAGTGTAAGAACAGGAATAAGATGCTCAAGATCATGAGGCTAAGAAAATAATGCTGGAAAGAGGGGGAATATACAGAGACTTTTGTTCGATAACTGTTAAGTTATGCCTACGTATCCTCTCCTGCAATGAGGAAGTCAGAACACCGTAGTTCGACCCAAAGAGACTGAAAAGATGAATTGACTGGTGAACTGCTTACTTGTCTATGCTCAAGTGTAAGACCTGTCTGGCTCAGGTGCAAACTGTCTTGCATTAGACGGAAGAAGCAAGTTCTCGTTTATGAATGAAGGTGAAGAGAAAAGAATCCCGAAGGAGACGATTATTGTTTGTTTTTTGAGTTTTCAGCCTTTTATTGCTTTTGGATGTTTGTCATAAGTTAATGAGCTTAAGCCTAAACCAATGGGTTAGTAAACTCATCACATCTTCCCTCTGATTAGGGGTAATGAGAATACCATAAGTGTGAAGTCAGCATCTCACACTTAATCACCATGATGTGGGATTAAGATCATTAACCTACTTGTAATTATTTAGATGTTTTTGTGGTTTTTGTTTAGTGTTAAGTAATGAGGTTAAGCCATAATCAGGGATTAAACAGACTCATTACACCATCCTAATAGAAGGATAATAGATGAGAATGTTTAAGCTGAGGAAAGCTCCTCAACTTAATCCATGATTAGGGATTAAACTCGTGACAAAACAAGGCCTTTATTAAGTGAATTTTAGTTAATGATAAGATGATGAAGTGAGTTTTAGGGTTTGTAAGACAACTTGAGGGGGACTTGTCCATTAACACTAGGGTTAGTCCTTCTTAACCAATTAAGGAAGAATTAGAACCCTAATGCAAGGCCCAAGTTACAAGCTTGATGTCTTGATGATTATTAGGTGAATTGATTAAAGGATTTAAACACATTAAGGGTTTAACACTTAGGATTAAAGTTATACACTCCATCCTAATAGAAGGATGCAGGCATAAGCTTAATCACAAAGCCTTAAAGCCTTTATGGTTTAGTCCTTGATTATGAGGTGAGAAGAGAAGACTCAATGAGACACAAAGGTAAAATCTAAAGGGGGGACTAATCAAAACCCTAATTATTGTCATGCTTGGTTGTTTCTAAGGTTTGTGAGGTTTACAAGAAAGATCTTCATAGAAACCACCAGGAAGCAGATGAAAGGAGCAAAGGGAAGCAAAGTAACTTGCTTCATTTAAGAAGACAAGTCACTTGGAGAAAGAAAGTAAGAGGAGCAAGAATGAGCAAGCTCAATCCAATACACATACAAAATTGCAGCAATGATGCATAAGAGAGATGAAAAGAGATTGTGAGAAGTGAAGGCAAATTCACTTCTCAAACAACTTACCACCTGAAAAGTTAGTGAAAGAAATGAAATGCAATGCAAATGAGATGAAATGGCATGATGCAAACCAAAACCAGAAGCATAAGTATGATGTTAATGATGCTAAGAGATGATGCAAACTTGAAACAAGGCATGAGGATGGTCATGCAAACATATGGATGCAAGAGAAGCATGTTTGGAACCATGAACATACATGAAAAGTTATAAAATGCAAATGACATACCACATGGCAAATGAAAGATGCAATGATCAAACATGATTCTAACATGTCCTAAGGTGTATTATGAATCAAATGAATGCATAAAATGTCATGGCAAGTCATGGTATGCAAGCAAATGCAAGATGAATGCAAAAGAAAACCCCAAATTAGGGTTTATGATCAATGCTCAAAACAAAAATCAAAACCAGAAGCAAACAACATGATAAAAAATTGAAAATGCATTCAAAGGAACCCTAAACCTATACAAACTCACTGCCCAAAGGAGAGGACCCAATTCTTAACCTAGTATAAGTTATGGGTTTCTTAAGATTGCTAGGGTTTTAAGGTACCTTGTCAAGAAAAATGTCAAACAAATTGAAAATGCAAGATCAATTCATGCCAATTTAATCCTATAAACTACATGATATGCAAGTTGCAATGCAAAAAGAATCATTGTCCAACTCTTAAAGACTAGGCAGAAATGAATTTTTGAACATTGGATCAAAATAATGCCTTGAAATGAAATTAATTCCATGGAAAATTGTCAAAAGACATCAAGATCAAAAAAGAAATTTGGTTTGAGAGTTGGACAATGTTTCTAAATGACTTTAAATGTCTCATGAATTTTTTTGTGATTTTTAAATACCTAAAAGTATTTTTAATTAATTAATTCTCATTAATTAATTAAAAATAAACTTTTAAATGATTTAAAAATAATTTTTAAAGCAAAAAATAAAAATAAAAATGTTTTTGGCTTCTGAAAATTAATAAAAGCTTGGATAAAAATTCTCAGAATTTTTGAATGATTTTTACTATTTTAAATAAAATGCACAAATTAAATGAATTAGAATGAAAATAAAATTGGATTTAAATGAAAGTAAGCAGAATCAAGGGCTGATATTCAAACTCACACGCGCGGGAGTGGACTTGGCGCGCATCTGGACGGCCATTATTCAAATTCACGTAATTAAGACTAAACCCTAATTAATTAACCCTAATCACTCTCAGATGACCGGAACAGTGTTCCGGTCATCTTCTCCGGCCAACCCCTTCCCTGAATCCCTCATAACGCCATGAAACTTCACCAAAAGCTCCAGAAACAATCAATGATCAACAACAAAACATAATCCAGCAACAAATTCCATTTATTTCAACTCAAAATCAAGATACGAATCAAACATCAAAAACTGCCAAAATTTCAGAAACACAATACAAACTCATTTCTCATTCTTTTTCAAAAGTACAAGGCTCAGTGAACTCAGGGAAGCATGCTTTATCATTTAGAAACAAGAAATAAAGGTTCTGGAAAAATGAAATTCCATGGCTACCTGAATCGAAGCTTTGATTTCTGGGACTTTCTGGCTGGTTTCTTGCTTCCAATCAACTCCAATGGACCTCCTGAGAAGCTTTCAATGCTTGTTTGAAGTTTATAATGGTTGGTTTGGAAGATTGCTGAAGTTCTGCTCAAAGAGGGGCAGGAATCGTATTTTGGTTTCAGTGAGTTTCAGGCTATGGTGATGGGTGGTTTGTGATCAGTGAAGCATGCTGAGTTTGTTTGTGTGTTTGCAGCTTGTGGAGAGTGTTTCGAAGAGTTTTGCAAATGGGGTGAAAAATGAGAGAGCTGTGTTCTTGGTGCTTTCAGGCTTGTGTGTTATGTGCTTTGGCTTGCTTTTGATTTGTATAAACAAATGGGATTGGTCAGATGAGTTGATGTGTACTACTGTGATTGGTATGGCTCAAGTTACCAAAATGTCAAATTGGTGTAAGAGAGGCATGGGCTACTAGCTAGCCAAGGACAAATGGGGTGTCCTGCGCAGCAAGAAGTGTGGAGAGCCCTAGGATTGATTATGAAGTCAGCAAGCAAGTGGATTCAAACTTGAGTGAGTGTTTGCAACTTGCTTCACTTTTGCTTCTCTTGAAATTTCTTGCTCCATAAGTCATGAAAATGAGTGATCCCTTGGCCCATTCTGAATTTTAGAGGTCATATGATCATGTTGTGAAGTAATGGTACACCTTTGAGGCCTTTAGAACACTTTATCAAAGCATTTTGCAAAATGCCTCTTTGGTAGAAAACTTCAAATTTTGTGATTTTGGCCAACTTTGACAAGCCATAACTTTTGATCCAAAATGAATTAGGTCAAGTTCTTGTACTTTTTGAAAAGGGAATGATCCATTCTATAACTTTCATGACCAAAGTTTTTCCATTTGAAGCATTTTTGAATCAAAAAGCAAAGGTTGAAAAAAGTTTCCCAAAATGGCAATTTTCATTACAAGTCAACCATCCCAAAAAGTCAACTTTGCAAATGACTTGAGATTCTTCAATTTTGTGAACTTCCAACATCTTCCATGATCAAATAAAGATCACACATAATCAAAATGATGATGAACACCCTTTGGTTGGGTCATTGGGGGCCTCAGATGCCCTGATTTTGCACTGACTTGCTCAGAAAGTCAACTCTTGATCAGATGACTTCCCCATGGAATTTCTTCATGAAAATTGATATGCATGATCCCTATACCATATAGAGACCAATAGAAACAAGAATGACCAAAAAAATTGGAGTTATGGCCTCTGAAACCAAAACCCTAATTTTAGGTCATCTGTGCAGTTAAACCTGGCTCTGCTTCCATGCCATTCTCAGTTCTTGTGATTCTTTGACATTCTTGACTTTGAGAGGATATAATATGATGCTTGAACATACATGGACCCCTTTGAAGTTATTGATGACCTTTGGAGTGGCTCAAGAAGCTCTTGGATTGCTCAGATCACAAACCCTAGATGCAGATGACTTTGAACCTATGCAATGAATCAAAAATGTGGTATGAGATGCTATGATTGAGTTTATGCATATGAGGAGATCACAAGCCATGGTGTGAATGGGTGATGGAAATTTTGGGGTGTTTACACATGGAAATAAACACATGAACCTTGGAATTCCTTGAATAATAATCAATCAAAACTTGGGAAATCCTTGATCAGATGAATTTTGAATTAATTGCGGATCAACTTTGACTTTTCTCATATGAAAATCATTTGGGCTCAGGAACTGTTTTGGTATTCTTGATTCATACTTCCTGTTGTACCCCAAAATTTTCCCTCATATATTCAATACCATATGTCTCAAGAGGTCTCCTAATGTTCATAAGATTCTCAATTGCTCAAAGAAATTCAAGGTTTCATCAAACAAAGCCTCCTCCTAATCAATAGATTTCAAATTAGGGTTTTGTATTTCCCAAGGTAAATTGGACTTCCAAAGCCTCAAGTGGACTTCATGATATCCCATATACTTCAGAGGATCCTCATGTCAAGTTTCAAGACTTTCCCTACAAGTTTGGTCAGTCAATTGCTCAGATGATCAATAATCAGTTAACTTGGGTAAAAAGTCAATTGTGTTCAACATATAGTCAAACTTCAAGATATTTGGTCAACATAGAGGTTATGAAGTAAGATTCTTCATTTGATCAAGGGTTGATCATGATTCATAAAGAAAACCTCAAATTCATCACAAGGCAAAAGTTGCTAAATTAGGATTTATTAAGCAGAAAGTCAATTGTACTTTGACCAGCTCTAACTTTCACATACTTCATCAGAAATTTCTCATCCAAATTTCATTTTGAAGGAAATTTAATTATTTACAACTTTGTGTCTCACAAGCCAAGGCCAGAAATGCTTCATTTGAGAGATATGGGTCAAGACATTACAGGTCCTCTAAAAAGTCAACAAAAAGTCAACTTTTTCAAAAGTTCATAACTTGAACATGGAAGATCAAATGGATATGGGACCAAAAGGAGTGATTAAAGTACATTTTAAGATCTCTAAAAAGTCCAAGAGCACATTATGATAAAAATTGAGGAAGTTATGCATTGTTAAAGTTAAGCAAATTTGAGGAGGTGTATAAGGAAAATAATGACCAAACTTGAGTTTTTGCCAAATGGGCCTATGTTTTCAAAATACGAACTTAATTTTAAGATGATCCACGACGTATAAGTCATATATTTTGATTTTCTTTGTTTATTTTATATTTTATTGGATTTAATTCATTTAAATTCAATTTTAATTAAAATAAATATTGAAAAATCAAATATTTGATTTATGGATTATTTTAGGATCAGGTTTTGAGGTTTATTGTCATAATATTTGATCCAAAATTTGTGAAAGGCAAGAGAGGAAAGGTGCGATGACCAAATATGCCAAAATAGAAAAATTTGAATCACACTTGAATAGCAAATCAAATATTCTTCACCCAAGCCCAAATTTCTGACCTAAAATCATCCTCTATATATATTCATCACATGTACAAAGTCAATGAGCGAAATTTCTTATACAAGAACCCTAAAGAAAAAGTTCCATAAGGTGAAGAAATTAGGGCAAGTTGCAAAATCAATCTCAACAAGTTCCAACCAATTCCACACGTTCAAACATCATCAAGGAGATCCCAGAAGGCTATATTAATTATTCTTGAAGGTTAAAAACACGTGAAGCATGACTTACAAGCCATGGCCACCCCTCACTATTTAACTTTTTTGAATATTTCATTACATACCATCCTACTTGTTTTTTCATTCATATTTATGCCTAACATGATGCTTAGGATCATTTAGATCCATCTTTTTCAGGTTTTGGTGCAAGAATGGAGAGTTGCCATTGTTAGGGCATAAACTCCCCAAGCTTCGAATCTCCTTATATAAGCATTTTCTAACTAAATGGACACCACCATTGGATTCCTAGGGTTAGAATTAATGGATATGGATAATTTTGCTTTGTTTAAACCTTCGATTTCTTGATTTTTCGTCTTGCAGTTTTTTTGCTACGAACGAAGTCGTAGCAAAATCGTAGCTAAAACACAGCAAAATCGTATCTAATTTTGCAGGTTTGTGATGAAGAAGACGAAGACGTGACTCGATAGCATTGGTCGGTTCTGGATTCTGTTTGGTTTAAATATTTATTTGATCTTTTCTATTATTTGTCACGAAGGCACCAATGACCTGGTGGTAGAGGCTTGCACATGTGACTTTGAGGGCCTGAGTTTAAATCCCAGCGCCCTCCCGTCCTTCTTTTTTGAAAAAATTTCCTATTTTCTTTTTCTTTTTTTCTTTTTAATTTGTATTTCAATTTCTTTTAATTAATAAATTAACAACTAATATATTTTTTAACCAATAACAAATTAAGAAAAATTAATAACTTTCTTTTCTTTTAAATAAAAAATACATAAAAATATTTTTTATATAATTAAATTAATAATTAATTTAGGTTTCAAAAATCATAAAAAAAAAATTATTTTGTCAATAAAAATCCGATTAATCGATCTCACACGAATCCTCCGATATTTCTTCTTTCCTCATTCTTATTCTTCCTCGATTTTAATTTCTTTGCCATTTATATTTATTAGAACAAATGTATAGGATGCTAATTGTCTTGTAATAGTTAGTAATTTACTTTCCGCAATTTTAATTTCCGCACTCCCCCAGTTTAAATTATGTCTCCCCTCCCCATGATGTAATAGCTTAGGTTTTTTACTTTCACTTTTAAATTCCGCAAAATAAGTAACTGTGTGGTTAGTAACAATAGGGTGTGAAAAGATTGTATGTGAATAAAAAATTAGACTTAGATCATTAATCCAAAGAGAATACTTGAATACAACACACTCTTCACATATGCACCTATAGGGTATCCCCTCTTGTTGCCTTACGAAATAATGGTCAAGTCCCTCGAACGTAGAGGTATCTTAGCACAGTTGCCTAAAGATAAACATCATCATAAAGATCATAGTCTATCATGTTACCTACGAACAAATGATCTAGTCCCTCGATGACCCTACGAAAAAATGATGATAGTCCCTTCGAGTTGCTAAGATACCTTTACAAGGTTGCCTTCTATGACCATACGATGACCCTACGCTTGTCCCTTCAAATCCAAGGATAAGACTACTTACTAACTAATAGTAAGGACATTTCTACCCATAAGAAAACGAAATGACAAGAAAGACCTTACAATTTAGGGTAATTAGTTCTTAAGTTCTTGCTCACAATTTTCAAAAATACCTTTCACACCTCACATTTTCAAATATTTTTAAATAGTAAGCACTTTGTATACGTTCATACGAGAACCATTGTAAAGGAAAACCTTTATGAAATATTTTTCTAATCACACGCTACACTATTTTTTCAAACAAAGTAAAGTGAGCTAAGCAGTTAAGAGCCCATGGATAACCATGGATACAAAGGGTGCTAACACCTTCCCTTTGTATAACTTACCCCCTGAGCCCATGGATAACCATGGATACAACTTCTATCTTCGATGGATCCATTGTTACACCTCTCTGTGATATACCATGTCCAAGGAAATTGACTTCCGACATCTAGAACTCACACTTACTAAACTTAGCAAAATGTTGTTTTTCTTGCAGTATCGATAGGACAATCCTTAGATGCTCTCCGTTCTCTTGCGGAGTACGAGAATAGATAAGAATGTCATCGATAAAGACCACTACAAATTGATCCAAATAATTCTGAAATATATGATTCATGTAGTCCATAAAAATAGCTGGAGCATTTGTCACACCGAAATGCATCACTAAGAATTCGTAATGACCGTAACGGGTTCTGAACGCAGTCTTCGGAACATCAGAACTCTTCACACGAATCTGGTGATAGCCCGACCTCAGATCAATCTTCGAGAACACACAGACTCCTTTTAATTGATCTAAAAGATCGTCTATCCTCGGTAAGGGGTATTTATTCTTGATTATAACCTTGTTCAACTTACGATAATCGATGCACAGCCGCATACCACCATCTTTCTTCTTTACCAATAACACAGGAGCTCCCCACGGTGAAACACTAGGCCTTACAAAATGCTTTGCCATCAAGTCCTCCAATTGATCCTTCAATTCTTTCAACTCAAGAGGAGCCATCCTATAAGGGGAAACGGATATATGAGCCTTTCCCGGTATCAGGTCGACTGAGAACTCAACTTCCCTCACCAGTGGTAAGGAAGTGACATCTTCAGGAAAAACATCGGGAAATTTACAAACTATCGGAATGTTCAAAATTTGCTGGTCACTACTCTCCTCTTTAGTAAGGACGAGCAAAACAGGCCTCTCTTGTTCAAACAAAAAATTTACCATACCAACCGTACCTTCTAAGATCGTTGTCAAAACATCCTTCGGAGGCACTTCAACGGACGAAATAAGGATAAACTTTTCTTCACATCCATTAAACAAAGAATTAGCAGACAACTAGTTCATTCCTATGATAACATCAATTTTCTTAAGAGTCAAACAAATGAGGTCAATCTGAAAGATCCTACCATCCACGAATAACATACAATTATCACACTTAAGGGGCGTCTCGACAGTTTCATCCATGGCGGTAGTAACCACCATCGGAGGAGACAAAGGAAATACCCGCAACCCAAGTTGTTTCGCACAACTAGAAGATATAAAAGAATGAGTAGCCCCACAATAAAATAAAACAAGACAAGGATGGTTGTTAACAAAACAATTACCCACAATCAAGGAATTGTCTCCCTTCGTCTTCCTAGCGTCCATAGTGTAAACTCTAGCTTGAACTTGATTCTTTAGCTTGGTACAATCTCTCGACATATGCCCCACACGATCACAATTATAACATCTTAACCCTCCACCGTGACACCGGCCGAAATGACGTTGATTACACAACCTACACGAGGGTGGAGTGTTAGGTCCCACACTTTGAGCTTGTTTCCCTTTGAAGGGTTGAGGCCTCGGCCTAAAATATGGAGTAGCTCTCCCCCGATCACCCAGAACCGCCCTTCTAGCATTGGCTTCTGATTTCACTTTCATCAAATTATGTTCTGCAACATAGCATTGCCTCAACATCTTGAAGTAGGTAGTGAACTCCCTTTGAGAGACACTATGCGAGATTTCAGCCCTTATTCCAAACAAAAACTAGTCAATTTTCCACCTTTAATCAGGGGCATACATAACTTGCCTAGAGTAGGCTGCCATGTTCTCAAACTTCTCAGCATAACTAGCCATAATCATGCTCCCTTGCCTCAATTGTTGAAATTCAAACTCCTTTTGTGTCCTCAAGGAACTCGGGAAATACTTATCCATAAAAACTGTCTTAAATTGTTGCCACACTCTCGGAACCCCTTGCACCATCATCAAATTGGAAGCGCTCTCCCACCACCTGGCAGCAGGACCCTTTAGTAAATGCGACACGAAATTCACCTTGTCTTCTTCACTACAAATCACAATCTATAATATCCTCTCCATTCCAGTCACCCACTCATGAGCCTTAACCGGGTCCAATCCTCCATGAAACTCCTGAGGGTTCATGCGGAAGAAGTCTCTAAATGTCCCACCCACAGCTTCAGGAGCAACCACGTGAGGGTGAAGCCCCTCACTCATTTGATGCATCATTTCTTGCATGAATTGGTGGTGTTGTTGTTGCATCTGATGCATAAATTGGAACATAGGAGCATTCCCATCACCACCTGCTTGATCGCTACTGGGAGGAGTGACACTGGGTCGAGCACGAGTTCCATGTATGCCATCCATATTCCTAAATGTCATCATAACAAGATTAAGTTAATCAGGCTCAATACCATAAACATAACTGTCGCTCCCACCAGATGACACGGGGCCAAGAGGGGTACAGACGCGAACGGTCGGCGAAAAGAGAAATGAATAGAGTCGCCAGCTAGGCATTTTTATCCCGAAGGAAAGGTAATGCTGCATAAACCTAGAAAGATATGGATAAGACGGTCGCGAACCAGAGAGACTGAGAAAGGGGGTTGGTTACAACCTGGGAAGGTATTAGCACCCAGATTGTCCGCCGTACTCGACGGGATCCACGCTTAAAAGATTTGTGTTTTAAAGGGGTAGTGTCAGTGCAATCTGTGTATCAAAGCTGGAAAGAATGCAAGTGTCAGTGTAAAAGAAGTGTGAGGTGTATGAGAGAAGTGTCAATGTAAGAACAGGAATAAGGAGCTCAAGAATATGAGGCTTAAAGAATGAAGCTGGAAGGAGGGGGAATATACAGAGACTTTTGTTCGATAACTGTTAAGTTATGCCTACGTATCCTCTCGTGCAATGAGGAAGTCAGAACACCGTAGTTCAACCCAAAGAGACTGAAAGATGAATTGACCTGTGAACTGCTTGCTTGTCTATGCTCAAGTGTATGACCTGTCTGGCTCAGGTGCAAACTGTCTTGCATTAGACGGAAGAAGCGGGTTCTCGTTTGTGAGTGAATGAGATGAGAAAAGAATCCCGAAGGAGACGATCATTGTTTGTTTTTGTATTTTCAGTCTTTTATTGCTTTTTGATAGTTTGTCATAAATTAATGAGCTTAAGCCTAAACCAACAGGTTAGTAAACTCATCACATCTTCCCTCTGATTAGGGGTAATGAGAATACCTTAAGTGTGAAGTCAGCATCTCACACTTAATCACCCTGGTGTAGGATTAAGATCATTAACCTAATTGTGATTATTTAGATGTTTTTGTTGTTTTTGTTTAGTGTTAAGTAATGAGATTAAGCCATAATCAAGGATTAAACAGACTCATTACACCATCCTAATAGAAGGATAATAGATGAGAATATTTAAGCTGAGAAAGACTCCTCAACTTAATCCATGATTAGGGATTAACCTCATGACAAAACAAAGCCTTTATTAGATGGATTTTAGTTAATGATAAGATGAAGAAGTGAGTTTTATAGTTTGTAAGACAACTTGAGGGGGACTTGTCCATTAACACTAGGGTTAGTCCTTCTTAACCAATTAAGGAAGAATTAGAACCCTAATGCAAGGCCCAAGTTACAAGCTTATTGTCTTGATGATTATTAGATGGATTAATTAAAGGATTTAAATACATTAAGGGTTTAACACTTAGGATTAAAGTTATACACTCCATCCTAATAGAAGGATGCAGGCATAAGCTTAATCACAAAGCCTTAAAGCCTTTATGGTTTAGTCCCTGATTATGAGGAGAGAAAGGAAGACTCAATGATGACACAAAGGTAAAAGCTAAATAGGGGACTAATCAATCCTAAAAATTTATCATGCTTGGAAGTCCTAGGGTTTGTGAGGCTTAAGAGAAAGATCTTCAAAGAGCCACCAAGGAGAGAAGCAGATGAAAGGAGCAAAGAGAAGCACAACAACTTGCTTCACTTAAGAAGTCAAGTTGCCTGAAGAGAGAAAGTGAGATGAACAAGAATGAGCAAGCTCAATCTCAAGCACAAGACAAAATGCAGCAATGATGCATAAGAGAGATGAAAAGAGATTGTGAGAAGTGAAGGCAAATTCACTTCTCAAAGTAACTTACCACCTGAAAAGTTAGTAAAGAAATGAAATGAAATGCAAATGAGATGAAATGTGATGATGCAAACCAAAACCAGAAGCATGAGTATGATGTTAATGATGCTAAGAGATGATGCAAACATGAGGCAAGGCAATAGAATGATCATACAAGTATGTGGATGCAAAAGAAGCATGCTTTGAACCATGGATGTTCATGAAAAGTTATGAAATGCAAATGACATATAACATGGCAAATGAAAGATGCAATGATCACACATGATTCTAACATGTCCTAAGATGTGTTATGAACCAAATGGATGCACAAAATGTCATGGCAAGTCATGGTATGCAAGCAAATGGAAGATGGATGCAATGGAAGGCATGAATTAGGGTTTATAATCAACACACAAAACAAAATCCAAAACCAGAAGCAAATGACATGATAAAAATTTTAAAATGCAATCAAAGGGACCCTAGACCTATACAAACTCACTGCCCAAAGAAGGGGATCTAACTCTTAACCTATTGAAAGTTATGAATTTTCTAAGATTGCTAGGGTTTTAAGGTACCTCATCAAGAAAAATGCCAAACAAATAGGAAATGCAAGATCAATTCATGCCAATTTAATCCTATAAACTACATGTTATGCAAGATGCAATGCAAAAAGAATCATTGTCCAACTCTCAATGGTTAAGCAGAAATGAATTTTTGAAGATTGAACCAAAATATTACCTTGGAATGAAATTAATTCCATTGAAAATGATCAAAAGGCATCAAGAACCAAAAAATAAATTTGGTTTGAGAGTTGGACAATGTTTCTAAATGTTTTTAAATGTTTTCTGAATTTTTTTGTGATTTTTAAATACCTAAAAGTATTTTTAATTAATTAATTTTCATTAACTAATTAAAAATAAACTTTTAAATGATTTAAAAATAATTTTTGATGCAAAAAATAAAAATAAAAATATTTTTGTGTTCTGAAAAATAATGAAAATCTTGACAAAAATTTTCATAATTTTTAAACATTTTTTGCTATTTTAAATTAAATGTACAAAACAAATGAAATAAAATGAAAATAAAAAAAAAATTAAATGGAAGTATGCAGGATGGACGAACCAGATTGATTCTGGACAAGGAAAAGTTGACTTGGCGCCACATCCAATGGCCACAATTCAAATTCAGTTAATTTCCATTTTAAATTAATTAAACTGAATTAAATTAAGTTAATGAGGATTAGGGTTTCTAATGAGGCATCCTGACCATTCAAACACGCGCGGGTCAACCCTGGTCAAGGCATCCAACGCTCCATATTCAAACTCACATTAATGACACAAATTAACCCTAATTGACTTCAGGTGGCCGGAGAAGACTTTCGGTCGTCTTCTCCGGCGAGACCTTCACCCTAACTCTCTCAAAACCTCACTAAATCATGCCAAAACCTCCAGATCAACTCAACTAAACATCCTAAACAACAATCCAGCAACAAAATTCATTTCTTTTCCACGAATCATGAAGAACAAACAAAAATCAAGTTTACGGGCAAAGTTTCAGACAAGCCATACATCCTCAAAACTCAATCATTTTCAAAAATAAAAGGTTCAGTGAACTCAGGGAAGCATGTAGATCGTTTTAGAAACAAGAAATAAAGGTTCTGGAAAAATGAATTTCCATGGCTACCTGAATCGAAGCTTTCAAATCAGGGACTTTCTGGCCAGTTCCTTGCTTCCAGTCAACTCCAATGAACCTCCTGAGAAGCTTGCAATGCTTGGTTGGAGTTTATAATGGTTGTTTTGAGAGATTGCTTGAGTTCTGTTCAAGGAGGGGCAGAAATCGTGTTTTGATTTCAGGAGGTTTTAGGGCAAAGTGAGGGTAGGGAAATGATCAGGAGAGTGTGCTGAGATGTTTTGTGAAGTTTGTTTGTGTGTTTGGTGCTTGTGGAGAGTGTTTCGAATGGTTTTGCATATGAGGCATAAACTTAGAACTATGGCTATGAGAGAGCTTCAGCATGAATTGTTGTGTGTTATGGCTTGCCTTTGGTCCACTTATCACTCAGGGATAGGTCTGTGGAGTTGGTGTGCCCTATTGTGATTGGTATGGGTCTTTTGCCAAAAAGTCAAGCTTTGTGTAAGAGAGGTATGGGCTCATGGCTAGCCAAGGACAAGAGGGGTGTCATGCGCAGCAAGAAGTGTGGAGAGCCCTAGGATCAATTCTGAAGTCAGCAAGCAAAGTGGATTAGGGTTTGAGTGAGGTTTTGCAACTTGGATCAATTTTGGCCCCTTTTGTGATTTCTTGGTCCATAAGTCATGAAAATGAACAAACCTTTGGTGCAATCTGACTTTTATACATTGGTTCATGTTTGTGTGAAGTTTAGAAGTCCATTTGAAAGCTCAATTTGCCTTGGCAAGGGATTTTGCAACTTTGCCTCTTTGGTGGAAAACTTGAAATTATGTGATTTTGGCCAACTTTGACAAGTCATAACTTTTGATCCAAAATGAATTAGGTCAAGTTATTGTACTTTTTGAAAAGGGAATGATCCATTCTAAAACTTTCATGACCAAAGTTTTCCCATTTGAAGCATTTTTGAATCAAAAAGCAAGGGTTGAAAAAGTTTCCCAAAATGGCAATTTTCCATTATAAGTCATTTTCCCAAAAAGTCAACTTTGCAAATGGCTTGAGATTCTTCAATTTTGTGAACTTACAACATCTTCTATGATCAAATAAAGATCATACACAATCAAAATGATGAAGAACACCCCTTGGTTGGGTCATTGGGGGCCTCAGATGCCCTGATTTTGCATTGACTTGCTCAAAAAGTCAACTCTTGATCAGATGCCTTCCCCATGGAATTTCTTCATGAAAATTGATATGCATGATCCCTATACCATATAGAGACCAATATAAACAAGAATGGCCAAAAAATTTGGAGTTATGGCCTTTGAAACCAAAACCGTAATTCTAGGTCATCTGTGCAGTCAACCCTGGCTCTGCTTCCATGCCTTTTCTCAGTTCTTGTGATTTTTGACTTTCTTGACTTTGTGGGGATATAATATGATGCTTGAACATACATGTACCCCTTTGAAGTGATTGATGACCTTTGGAGTGGATCAAGAGGCTCTTGGATTGCTCAGATCACAAACCCTAGATGCAGATGACTTAGAAGTAATGCAGTGAAGCAAATATGCAATATGAGATGCTATGATTGAACTTATGCATATGAAAATATCACAAGCCATGATGTGAATGGGTGAGGGCAAATTTGGGGTGTTTACAGCTGCCCCTATTCAAACATGAGTTAGCTATGCAGGATGTAAGCAACGGCTTAACAGGCAAACAAGATAACTTGTGGTTGAATACCAAAGACAGTCCAAAATTTGCACCACAGAATGAAGAAGAAAAGGGATATAGATTGTAAAAGAAGATAAAACATGTATATAAAGTGCGGGCGACGGAGGACGACCGTCGAGCAGAGGACGACTGCTGGGGAAGGAGCAATGACGGGGACGACCGACATGCTGGGAAAAATGCGGGAAATAAAGCAAAGACGGGGACGGCCGACTAGCTGGGGATATGGGAGATTATGACGGGGACGGCCATCATGTAAAGCTATAAGATTCTCTGGGGATTATAGGTAAAAATAAATGATGAGGTACGGTCACCGGGTTCATAAATTAATGCAAACAACGATGGGGACGACCATCAGGCTAAACTAATGAAGGACGATCATCAGGAAAAGAAAAGGGGACCACGACGGGGACGGCCATCGGGTTAAAGAATAAATGAAATAATGATGAGGGACGGTCATCAAAGGTGAAGGACGATCACCGGGAAAAGGAAAAGGGACCACGACGGGGACGGCCATCGGGTTAAAGAATAAATGAAATAATGATGAGGGACAGTCATCAAAGGTGAAGGACGATCACCTAGCAGGGGACGGCTGCTCTGTTGGGGATAAGATGAGGGACGGTCATCTAAGGTGAAGGACGATCACCTGGCAGGGTACGGCTGCCGAAAATATCGCGACATAGGACGAATGCCGGATAAAAAGTCGATGATGGGAACGGACATCGAATGAGCATGATGAAGGACGATCATCAAGAGGTGAAGGACGATCACCTAGCAGGGGACGACTTCTCTCAAGGTTTATCATGACATAGGACGAATGTCAGATAACAAGATCAACGATGGGGACGGACATCGGATAAAATGATGAAGGACGATCATCAAAAGGTGAAGGACGATCACCTAGCAGGGTACGGCTGCTAAAAAATCACGACATAGGACGAATGCCGGATAAAAAAGGGGTTCCAAAAAAATGGAGACTCCGCTGGGGAAAGGATGAGGGACGGTCATCCAAAGGTGAAGGACGATCACCTGGCAGGGTACGGCTGCCGAATGTCAGATAGAAAAGGGTTGCTTTGCTGGCGACCTACTGGGGAATAGTAAACACGGACGAGTGTTTACATCCAAGAAATAAAAGGTATAAGTGTTTTGACGTTGTGTATAGATTAAAGATGCGGACGAGCATCTCTAAGACTACGATACGGACGAGTATCAGGTAAAAACAAATACTGACACTTGTTTAGAGATGATGATACGGACGAGTATCAACTGGTTAACAAGGAACACGGACGAGTGTTGATTCTGAGGGGACTCTTATGGGGAAAAGTAGACACAGACGAGTGTCTAAATTCAAGAAGACAAGAGTGTTTGACACAGTGTATGGGTTAAAGATGCAGACGAGCATCCCTAAGACTACGATACGGACGAGTATCGGGTAGAAACAAATACTTGACGCATGTTCTGAGATGATGGTACGGACGAGTACCAACTGGCTAACAAAAAACACGGACGAGTGTTGATTCTGAGGGGTTTTGAGTGATATATACAAGATACGAACGAGTATCTGTATGAGGGAAACAGGGGTAACAAGTATGAGTGGTGTATAGACAAGTGTTTAACTTGCTGGGGAGAGTGACACGGACGAGTGTCAAAAAGGAGAAAAGTATAGTATAAACAAGTATATAATTTACAAAGTGTTCAAGTAACTATGCTGGGGAAAGCGACACGGACGGGTGTTAGGGAATCTGTTATGGATTTATGTATCTGTGAGTGCAAAGAGGACGCTTTGGCTTTCTGTTGGGGGTATGACACGGATGGGTGTCAAGAAGTATCTGTAATATATAAGTCTGTTTGTAAAGAAGCTCGGGCGACTTTACTGGGGAATGAATGATACGAACGAGTGCCAAAAGGAGTGTGTATCTGTATTTGTGGGGCAAATGCCTTGGCTTTCTGTCGGGGAGTTTGGAGAGTTTTCTGTATATCTTTGAGGAATTACCGAAATTTACAAGTGTTTGATTCAGACCATGGCTTATGATTATGAAATATGTTTGATTTTTGCCGTAATGCTCCGTATTAGACGGAATGCTACGCTATATGGGGAGGATATGATGTGAATGCTATGATTATGCAAAGATACTGATCTGGGACTCGGATCCCGTTGCTGCGAAGATCTTTGGTTGTTCTGCTCGAAGTGAACATCCCAGCTGGGGATGAGATCATTGGTAGATCTGACATATATGACTCTGCTTGAGGAAATAGATCACTGATAGACCTATTTTGGTAAAGGGGGACCCAGCTGGGGTTTGTAGAAGCTTTTTTTTTACTCTGCTGTGAGATCTTCAGACGTTGCTCTTCTGGATAGAGGCTGAAACTCTGGGGAGATGGTTCCCTGGCTTTTGTACTTGGTTGAGGAGGAATGATGACTGGCAACTCAGCTGGGGAGGAAGAGAGATCCCTGAAGGACCTTCCTAGAGATTTCTGTGGGGGATCCCGCTGAGGATGATACTGGACGACTCAGTTGGGGAAAGAGCACCTCTGGTGCTAAGATTGAGTAGATGGTGCTTTGCCAGATTGCTGGGATGAAGTTTTTATGCCCCATGTTGTGCTTTGAATACCTGCAATCCTGAAAATATAGAGAAACGCACAAGTAATCCCGAGGTATCCCTTACCGGATTCCCTCATAGGAGTTTAGACACTCCTGGGAGTAAGTATACTTCCTGTAAGCATGCATTTTTAGAAGAAAAGCATATGTATTTATGCAATCAATATTTTAAAGGCATCGGACATTTTTGCAAATAAAAGAGTACGCGACAGTGTGTGACTAAGAATCTGATTTTATTAATTCATGTGCCCTGAATCGGCAAGATACAGTCAAGGAAACAAATCCCCTAAAATGAGGAGATTGTTACAAATTGAGAAATAAAAGGTATTGGCAATGTTGATGACGCTTCAGGGAGCTTCCCTTTGCTATGACTCGTATGACATTTGACGTTCTTCTCGTCTTGCTTTCTGAAGAAGGCTGATTCTGAAAGAAACTTGATCCTTTCGAAGCTTACCAAGTTGTAAGTGATACAGACGAATTCAGAATGCAGTTGTTCGCTTATTCCCTTGTTTTGCATGGATCGCCCTTTCGGGTTTTCAATCCACCGGGATACCCATTTTTGCCTGAGCTGTCCAATGCGGCTTTTCAACTCAGCGGGTGTACATTTTTTTTTTAATTTTCCCTTACTTTTGCCCGAGTCTTTTATTCTATTTTTGACTCGCCGGGATGCCCTATTTTTTCCTGGACTTATAATCTGTTTTAATGTCCAGCGGGTCATTTTTATGCGAAGTATTTTTTAACTGCATCTGAATTCACAGGGGACGGGAAGTCTTCACCATCCATAGTACTGAGCATGAGTGCTCCACCGGAGAAAAATTTCTTTACTACGAATGGTCCTTCATAGTTCAGAGTCCACTTGCCCCTTGGTCTGTATGAGGAGGGAGGAGTCTTTTCAGCACAAGATCTCCTACTTGGTACTCTTGGAGCCTGACTTTTTGATCGAAGGCTTTCTTCATCCTTTTCTGATATAACTGCCCATGACAGATTGCAGCTAACCTCTTCTCTTCAATCAGACTCAGTTGTTCGTATCGGGATCGGACCCATTCTGCTTCGTTCAGCTTAACATCCATTAGTACCCGCATGGAGGGTAATTCAACTTCAACAGGTAGGACTGCCTCCATACCATAAACAAGCTGATACGGTGTTGCCCCAGTGGATGTCCTGATTGACGTACGGTACCCATGCAAGGCAAACGGTAGCATTTCATGCCAGTCTTTGTAGGTAACTACCATCTTCTGCACAATCTTCTTAATATTCTTATTAGCTGCCTCAACAGCGCCATTCATCTTTGGCCTGTAAGGAGAAGAATTGTGGTTTTGGATCTTGAAGTCCCGGCACAGTTCTGCCATCATTTTGTTGTTTAAGTTGGAACCATTATCAGTAATGATTTGCTCGGGAACTCCATACCGACAGATGATATCTCTCTTCAGAAATCGGGCTACCACTTGCCTGGTGACATTTGCATAGGAAGCTGCTTCAACCCACTTGGTAAAGTAGTCAATGGCTACCAGGATGAATCTGTGGCCATTTGAAGCAGTCGGTTCAATCTTGTCAATCATATCAATGCCCCACATGGCAAAGGGCCAAGGTGAAGACATCACATTCAAAGGATTGGGAGGCACATGCACTTTATCCGCATAAATCTGGCATTTATGACACTTTCTGGCATAAGCACAACAGTTGGCATCCATTGTGATCCAGTAATAGCCTGATCTTAGCAACTTCTTTGCCATTGCATGCCCTCCTGCATGGGTACCAA
This sequence comes from Lathyrus aphaca, assembly GCA_963966055.1. NCBI lineage: Eukaryota > Viridiplantae > Streptophyta > Magnoliopsida > Fabales > Fabaceae > Lathyrus > Lathyrus aphaca. Next base: position 265,751,413 of record OZ014524.1, on the reverse strand, counting down.
AGGATCCTTCGTGCACCTCGTGCATTAACAAGTCTGCTTCTGTTCTATCGACGCATCTGAGAAGTACCATATCAAAGTTTCTCTTGTATAGGGAACCATCAACATTCAAGAAGAAACTACCAGCAAGCTTTCTTAAAGTCTTCTTATCATTGGAAGATGCCCCAGGTGGGTATGTCTGATCCTCCAAGAAGCATTTAATGTCATGGAACCAATGCTTATCATCTTTAACAACCTCCGCTGAGAATACATATGCTGGTCTGTCAAGTCTGGATACTGATATCCGAGGTACACAGTTGGCGGCTTGAACTTTGATCATGGATGAAATGGTGGTAAGAGCATCTGCAAACTGATTCTCATCCCGAGGGATATACTCGATCTTGACTGTTGTGAAGAAAGTCAGCAACCTTCTTGTATAGTCCCGATAAGGTATCAGATGATCTTGGTGTGTGTACCATTTGCCATTGGTTTGATTGATTACCAAAGCTGAATCTCCGAACACAGTCAAGGTTTTGATCCTGAGGTCAATGGCTTCCTCAAGACCCATAATGCAAGCTTCATATTCAGCTTCGTTGTTAGTGCAGTTAAAGGTGAGTTTTGCCGAGAAAGGCATGTGAACTCCCTTAGGTGTAATGAGTACCGCACCAACACCACGACCATTCATATTAACAGCCCCATCAAACATCATAGTCCATTCTTCTTCTGGGTCAGGCCCTTCAGTATGAACAGGCTCTTCATGATCTTTTGCTTTTATGAACATGATGTCTTCATCAGGGAAGTCAAATCTCATAGGCTGGTAATCATCAATGGGTTGCTCAGCAAGATAATCAGACAATACACTGCCCTTGATGGCTTTCTGAGATGTGTACTGAATGTCATATTCCGTGAGGATCATTTGCCATCTTGCAACCCGTCCGGTAAGGGCTGGCTTCTCAAATATGTACTTAACTGGGTCCATCTTTGAAATCCATAAAGTAGTGTGGGTCAACGTATACTGTCTCAGTCGGCGAGCAGCCCACGCTAAAGCACAACAAGTTTTCTCGAGCAGTGAATAACGTTGTTCACAGTCGGTAAACTTTTTGCTTGGGTAGTATATTGCATACTCTTTTCGACCAGACTCGTCATGTTGGCCCAACACACACCCCATTGACTCTTCTAATACTGTCAAGTACATTATCAGAGGTCTTCCTTCAACCGGAGGCATAAGGATTGGAGGTTCTTGCAAGTACTCCTTGATTTTGTCAAAAGCCTTATGGCAGTTGTCGCTCCCGATAGATGGGAATTGCCCCAAATAAAGGTACAGACGCGAACGGTCGGCGAAAGAGAACAATGAGAACACACAGCCGTGAACTCACTGGAGATGAAAAGAGTCGCCAGCTAGGCATTTTTATCCCGGAGGAAAGGCAATGCTGCATAGACCTAGAAAGATATGGATAAGACGGTCGCGAACCAGAGAGACTGAGAAAGGGGGTTGGTTACAACCTGGGAAGGTATTAGCACCCAGATTGTCCTCCGTACTCGACGGGATCCACGCTTAAAAGATTTGTGTTTTAAAGGGGTAGTGTCAGTGCAATCTGTGTATAAAATAGCTGGAAAAGAATGTACAGGTGTCAGTGTAAGAAGTGTGAAGTGTAATATATACAGTGTCAGTGTAAGAACAGGAGTGAAATGCTCAAGAGTATGAGGCTTAAAGAATAATGCTAGAAGGAGGGGGGATATACAGATACTTTTGTTCGATAACTGTTAAGTTATGCCTACGTATCCTCTCGTGCAATGAGGAAGTCAGAACACCGTAGTTCGACCCAAAGAGACTGAAAGATGAATTGACTTGTGAACTGCTTGCTTGTCAATGCTCAAGTGTATGACCTGTCTGGCTCAGGTGCAAACTGTTTTGCATTAGACGGAAGAAGCAAGTTCTCGTTTATGAGTGAATGAGATGAGAAAAGAATCCCGGAGGAGACGATTATTGTTTGTTTTTGTGTTTTCAGTCTTTTATTGCTTTTGAAAGTTTGTCATAAATTAATGAGCTTAAGCCTAAACCAATGGATTTAGTAAACTCATCACATCTTCCCTCTGATTAGGGGTAATGAAAATACCTTAAGTGTGAAGTCAGCTTCTCACACTTAATCACCTTTGGTATAGGATTAAGATCATTAACCTACTTGTGATTATTTAGATGTTTTTTGGTGTTTTTGTTTAGTGTTGAGTAATGAGGTTAAGCCACAATCAAGGATTAAACAGACTCATTACACCATCCTAATAGAAGGATAATAGATGAGAATGTTTAAGCTGAGGAAAGCTCCTCAACTTAATCCATGATTAGGGATTAAACTCATGACAAAACAAGCCTTTGATTAAGTGGATTTTATTTGGTGATATGATGATGAAGTGATTTTTAGGGTTTGTAAGACAACTTGAGGGGGACTTGTCCATTAACACTAGGGTTAGTCTTTCTTAACCAATTAAGGAAGAATTAGAACCCTAATGCAAGGCCCAAGTTACAAGCTTGATGTCTTGATGATTATTAAATGAATTGATTAGAGGAGTTAAACACATTAAGGGTTTAACACTTAGGATTAAAGTTATACACTCCATCCTAAGAGAAGGATGCAGGCATAAGCTTAATCACAAAGCCTTAAAGCCTTTAGGGTTTAGTCCCTGATTATGAGATGAGAAGAGAAGACTCAAAAGAGACACAAAGGTAAAACTAAGAGGGGAGACTAATCAAAACCCTAATCATTGTCATGCTTGGTTGTTCCTAAGGTTTGTGAGGTTTTCAAGAGAAGTCTTCAATGGAACCACCAGGAAGCAGATGAAAGGATCAAGAGAAGCAAAGCAACTTGCTTCATTCAAGAAGTCAAGTCACTTGAAGAAAGAGAGTAAGGAGAAGAAGAATGAGAAAGCTCAAACTCAAGCACATACAAAATGCAGCATGGATGCAAGAGAAGGAGATGAAGAGGAGTTATGAGAAGTGAAGGCAAATTCACTTCTCAAAGTCACTTACCACCTGAAAGGTTAGAAAAGAAATGCAATGCAATGCAAAATGGGATGAGATGACATGATGAGAAACAAAACCAGAAGCAATTACATGATGCTAATGATGCTATGAGATGCTACAAACATGAGGCAGTACATGGAAATGATCATACAAGCTTATGAATGCAAATGGGGCAAGCTAAAACACATGAACATACATGAAAAGTTATGAAGTACATATGGCATACAACATGGCTAATACATGATGCAATGATCAAACATGCTTTAAATATGTCTTATGATGTCAAATGAATCAAATGGATGCTTGAAATGTCATGGCAAGTCATGTTATGCAAGAGAATGCAAGGTGGATGCATATGGAAGCCCAAATTAGGGTTTATGAACAATGCAACAAACAAAAACCAAAACCAGAAGCAAACAACATTACAAAAAATTGAAAATGCATTCAAAGGACCCCTAATCCTATACTAACCCACTGGCCAAAGGAGAGGTCTCAACTCTTAACCAATTTCAAGATATGATTTTCTTAAGGTTTCTAGGGTTTTAGGGTTCCTAAACAAGAAAATTACCAAACAAATGGAAAATGAAAGACCAAATCATGACCATTTAATCCCATAAACTACATGCTAAACACAATGCAATGCAAAAAGAATCAATGTCCAATTCCTCATGGATAGGCAGAAATGATTTTTGGAACTTTGGATCAAATTAATGCATAAAAATGATTTTAATTCAATGGAAAATTCTCAAAATGCATCAAGATCAAAAAATAAATTTGGTTTGAAGGTTGGACAATGTTTCCAAATGTCTTAGAACATTTCATGAATTTTTTGGTGATTTTTAAATACCTAAAAGTATTTTTAATAAATTAATTTCCATTAATCAATTAAAAATAAACTTTTAAATATTTTAAAATACTTTTGAATGCTAAAAATGAAAATAAAAATATTTTTGTGTTTTAAAAATTAATGAAACTCTTGACAAAAAGTTTCATAATTTTTAAAACAATTTTTCTATTTTAAATAAATTGTAGAAAACAAATGAAATAATAGGAAAATAAAATGAATTTAAATGAATTATTGAAGAAGTCAACAGATCCTAAGGCCTGGATTCAAAGTCACACGCGCGGGAATTGACTTGGCGCCACATCCAAGGGCCAGAATTCAAAATCAGCTAATTAATGCTTATGCCCTAATCCTGCCGTTAATCACTTTCAGATGACCGGAACAGTGTTCCGGTCATCTTCTCCGTTCATCCCAAAAACCAAACTCTCTCCACACGCATCTAAAATGAATTTTAAAAACACAGGAATGATCCCCACTCACTCACGAATCAAAACCCCCAATCAAAACATATTTATCATTCCAGAAATGGCTGAATCGAAGCAAACAAAATCTAGGGCAAAAAGTTTCAGAGACTGATTAAACTCTCAACTCTCCACCATTTTCAAAACTAAAGACATATCCATGATCAGGAAAGCATATAGAACAACTTAAGAACTTAAAAAATGATTTCTGGAAAAAATGTTCTTGAGCTACCTGAGTTTCGAAGCTTTCAATCCTGCAACTTTCTGCCCTCTTCCTTTGATGCAAACCAACCCCTTTAGTCCCTTGATGATGTCTGGATGCTCAGCAAGAGTTTAAGTTGGCTGGTTGAGGAGTTTGCACAACTTCTGCTCAAGCTCAGGTGAACATGGTGTTGGTGATTCAGGCTGTTTCAGGCAAAGGTGAAGGGTTCTTCATGACCAGGATGATGAATGGAGAAGGTTTATGAAGTTTGTTCAGGTGTTTGTGAGTTGTGGAATGAGGTTCGAAAGTTCTGGCTTTGAGAGTGAAAAATGGAAGAGTGATGTTCTTGCTTGGTTCAGGCCTAAGTCTTGCTGGCTTTGGCTTAGTGAAGCATGGTGAGTTGATCAGTGAAACTGGTTTTTGTGTTTGTGAGCTGTATGGAGAGATTCGAAGAGTTTTGCTTGAGGGAGTGATTTTGTGAATGTCTTGTTCTTGTGTGTTTCAGCCTTGCTTTCTATGTCAAATGGCCTGCATTTTTCTTGCATAAACTAATCCCATTGGTCAGATGATGTGACCTGGCCTGCTGTGATAGGTAAGTTCACTTTTGCAAATTGTCAACTTTGGTGTAAGGAAAGCATGGGCTGGGTTCTAGGCAGGTACATGTGTGTGGGCTGGCGCAGCATGGTGTGGGAGAGAGGCTAGAATGGTTCAGCATGCTAGGCACCAAGTGGGTGAAGTGTTATGATGGTTTTTGCAAGTTGTTCTCTTTTGGTTCATATGAAATTTTCTTGTCCCACAAGCCATAAAACATGAGGAAACCTTGGTCCAATCTGAACTTTAGGACTTACATGATGCTTGTGTAATGGTTTGATGTCAATTAGAAGTCACAAGAATGCTTGGTACATGAAATTGCAAGTTTCTCACTTGAGGCATAACTTGAAAATTAGTGATTTTTGCCAACTTTGGCACACCATAACTTTTGATCCAAAATGAATTAGATCATGTTCTTGTACTTTTTGAAAAGGGAAAGATCTAATCTACAACTTTCATGACCAAAGTTTTTCCATTTGAAGCATTTTTGGATCAAAAAGCAAGGCTTGAAAAGTGGCATAAAATGACACATTCTTTAAAAGTCAACCATGCCCTAAAAAGTCAACTTTGCAAAAACTTGTAATTTTTGAATTTTGTGCACTTCAACCTTCTTCCATGATCAAATAAAGATCATATACACTCAAAATGATGAAGATCACCCCTTGGTTGGGTCATTGGGGGCCTCAGATGCCCTGATTTTGCACTGACTTGTCTGAAAAGTCAACCCTTGATCAGATGACTTCCCCATGGAATTTCTTCATGAGAATTGATATGCATACTCCCTATACCATATAGAGACCAATAGAAACAAGAATGACCAAAAAATTTGGAGTTATGGCCTCTGAAACCAAAACCCTAATTTTAGGTCAACTGTGCAGTCAAACCTGGCTCTGCTTCCATACCAATCCCAGTTCTTGTGATTCTTTGGCATTTTTGACTTTGAGAGGATGTGATATGATACAAGAACACACATGAATCCCTTTGAAGTGACTAGTGGCCTTTGGGGTGGCTCAAGAAGCTCCTGGATTGCTCAGATCACAAACCCTAGATGCAGAGGACTTAGAAACAATGCAAAGATTCAAAATTGTGGTATGAGATGTTATGATTGTGTTTATGCATATGAAATGATCACAAGCCATGGTGTGAATGGGTGAGGGCAAATTTGGGGTGTTTACAGCTGCCCCTATTCAAACATGAGTTAGCTGTGCAGGATGTAAGCGACGGCTTAACAGGCAAACAAGATAACTTGTGGTTGAATACCAAAGACAGTCCAAAATTTGCACTCACAGAATGAAGAAGAAAAGGGATATAGATCGTACAAGGAAAATAAAGTATATTGTAAAGTGTGGGAAATAAAGCAATGACGGGGACGGCCGACATGCTGGGGATAAAAGGTAAAGCCAAGACGGGGACGGCCGACTAGCTGGGATAAAGTTGTAAAATTCTCTAGGGATTAATGAAACATGACGGGGACGGCCATCAAGTTCATAAAGCAAAGTAACCAACGATGAGGACGGCCATCGGGCTAAAAAGGAAAAGGGACCACGACGGGGACGGCCATCGGGTTAAAGAATAAATGAAATAAACAGATGATGAGGTACGGTCATCAAAGGTGAAGGACGATCACCCAGCAGGGGACGGGTGCTCTGTAGGGGATAAGATGAGGGACGGTCATCTAAGGTGGAGGACGACCACCTGGCAGGGTACGGCTGCCGAAAATATCGCGACATAGGACGAATGCCGGATAGAAAATCAACGATGGGGACGGCCATCGGATGAGCATGATGGAGGACGACCATCAAGAGGTGGAGGACGACCACCTAGCAGGGGACGGCTGCTCTCAAGGTTTATCATGACATAGGACGAATGCCAGATAACCAAAATCAACAATGGGGACGGCCATTGGATAAAATGATGAAGGACGATCATCAAAGGGGTGGAGGACGACCACCTAGCAGGGGACGGCTGCTGAAAATATCAACGATGGGGACGGCCATCGGATGAGCATGATGGAGGACGACCATCAAGAGGTGGAGGACGACCACCTAGCAGGGTACGGCTGCTCTCAAAATTTATCATGACACAGGACGAGTGTCAGATAAAAAGGAAAATTTGCTTTGTTGGCGATCTACTGGGGAATAGTAAACACGGACGAGTGTTCATATTCAAGAAACAAAAGGTATAAGTGTTTAGATGTTGTGTATAGATTAAAGATGCGGACGAGCATCCTTAAGACTACGATACGGACGAGTATCGGGTAGAAACAAATACTGACACGTGTTCAGAGATGGTGATACGGACGAGTGTCAACTGGTTAACAGAGAACACGGACGAGTGTTGAATCTGAAGGGACTCTTCTGGGGAATAGTAGACACAGGCGAGTATCTATATTCAAGAAAACAAAAGTGTTTGACACAGTGTATGGATTAAAGATGCGGACGAGCATCCTTAAGACTATGATACGGACGAGCATCATGTAGAAACAAACGCTTGACGCATGTTCTGAGATGATGGTACGGACGAGTACCAACGAGTTAACAAAGGACAAGGACTAGTGCCAAATCTGAGGGGATATAAATGGTATATACAAGATACGGACGAGTATCTGTATGAGTGTAACATGAGTAGTGAGTATGAGTATTGTATAGATGAGTGTTTATCTGCTGGGGAGAGTGACACGGACGAGTGTCAAGAGAGAAAAGTATAATAATAACAACAAGTAAAGGTGTAGATGACTGTGCTGGGGATATGACACGGACGGGTGTCAAGAAAGTGTATATAGGTATATGTGAGTGCAAAGAGGATGTTTTTGGCTTTCTGCTGGGAGTATGACACGGACGGGTGTCAGGAAGTATCTGTAATACGGGTGGTGTTGTTTGCAAGGAGTGTTCAGGCGACTTTACTGGGGAAAGGTGGCACGGACGGGTGTCAAAATGAGTATATACTGGTGTTTGCGGATTGTGAGGCAGCTGCTTTTGCTAGGGACTCTGGTGGGGACTTTTCTGTACGTTGATGAACTGTCATTATTCACAAGTGTTGGTTTAAAACATGGCTTATGATTATGCTATGTGTTGGATTTTTGCCGTAATGCTCCGTGTTAAAACGGAATGCTACGCGTTGTGGGTGAATATGATGCGAATGCCATGATTATGCAAAGATACCAAACCGGGATTCGGATCCCGTTGCCGCGAAGGTCTCTGGCCGATCTGTTTGAAGTAAACACCCCAGCTGGGGATGAGATCACTGGTAGATCTGGTGATATGATATCTGCTTGGGGATTCGGGTCACTGAGAGACCTATTCCAATAAATTAAAGACCCAGCTGGGGTTTGTAGAAGCTTTCTTCACTCTGTTGTGATCTTCTATGCGCTGCTTTTCTGGACAGAGGCTGGAGCTCTGTGGAGAGATGGTTCCTTGATTCCTGTACTCGGCTGAGGATGAAGTGGCAATTCGGCTGGGAGCAGTAGCAAGTGGCAGCTCAGCTGGGGGAAGTCATGAGAGGCAACTCAGCTGGGGAGAGAGCACTTCGGGTGCTAAAATTGAGTGTTGATTTGCCAGCTTGCTGGGATGAAGCTTACATGCCCCAAGTTGCGCTCTGGATTCCTGCAACAGAGAAACGCACAAGTAATCCTGAGGTATCCTTTACTGGATTCCGTCATAGGAGTTAGGCTCTTCTGAGAGTAAGTATATTTCCTGCAAGCACGTGTTTTTATTTTTTGAAGATAAACATCTGTATTCTATGCAATCAGTTTTTTTCTTTAGGACATTAGACATTTTTTTTGCAAACGAATGAAAATGTACAAGACGAGACATGACTGAAAATCTGATTTTATTAATTCATATGCCCTGAATTGGCGTGATACAGTCAAAGAAACAAATCCCCTGAAATGAGGAGATCGTTACAAATTGAGAAACAAAATGCTGGCAATGTTGATGACGCTTTAAGGAGCTTCCTCTCTTGCTATGACTCGTATGACTTTTGACGTTCTTCTCATCTTGCTTTCTGAAGAATGTTGACTCTGATTGAGGCTTGTTCCTTTCAAAACTTACCAAGTTGTAGGCGATACAGACGAATTCAGAATGCAGTTGTTCGCTTATTCCCTTATTTTGCATGGATCGCCCTTTCGGGTTTTCAATCCATCGGGATACCCATTTTTGCCTGAGTTGTCCAATGCGGCTTTTCAACTCAGCGGGTGTACATTTTGTTTATTTTCCCTTATTTTTGCCCGAGTCTTTTATTCTGTTTTTGACTCGCCGGGATGCCCTGCTTTTGCCTGGACTTACATTCTGTTTTTATGTCCAGCGGGTCATTTTATGCGAAGTATTTTTTAACTGCATCTGAATTCACAGGGGATGGGAAATCTTCACCATCCATGGTGCTGAGCATCAGTGCTCCACCAGAGAAAACTTTCTTTACCACAAATGGTCCTTCATAGTTTGGAGTCCATTTGCCCCTGTGGTCTGTATGAGGAGGGAGGATTCTTTTCAGCACAAGATCTCCTGCTTGGTACTCTCGGTGCCTGACTTTCTGATCGAAGGCTTTCTTCATTCTCTTCTGATACAACTGCCCATGACAGATTGCAGCCAACCTCTTCTCTTCGATCAGACTCAGTTGTTCGAATCGGGATCGGACCCACTCTGCTTCGTTCAGCTTAATATCCATCAGTACTCGCAAGGAGGGTAATTCCAATTCAACAGGTAGGACTGCCTCCATACCATACACAAGTTGATACGGCGTTGCCCCAGTGGATGTTCTGATTGACGTGTGGTACCCATGCAAGGCAAACGGTAGCATTTCATGCCAGTCTTTGTAAGTGACTACCATCTTCTGCACAATCTTCTTGATATTCTTGTTTGCTGCCTCAACAGCGCCATTCATCTTCGGCCTGTAAGGAGAAGAATTGTGATGTTAAATCTTGAAGTCCCGGCACAGTTCAGCCATCATTTTATTGTTCAAGTTGGAACCATTATCAGTAATGATTCGCTCGGGAACTCCGTACCGACAGATGATATCTCTTTTCAGAAATCTGGCTACCACTTGTCTTGTAACATTGGCATAGGAGGCTGCTTCAACCCACTTGGTAAAATAATCAATGGCGACCAAGATGAATCTGTGACCGTTCGAGGCAGTTGGCTCAATCTTGCCAATCATGTCGATGCCCCACATGGCAAAGGGCCAGGGTGAAGACATCACGTTCAAAGGGTTGGGAGGCACATGCACCTTATCTGCATAAATCTGGCATTTATGGCATTTTCTGGCGTAGGCACAATAGTCTGCATCCATGGTGATCCAATAATACCCTGATCGTAGCAACTTCTTAGCCATGACATGCCCTCCAACATGGGTACCAAAGGATCCTTCGTGCACTTCATGCATTAACAAATCTGCTTCCGTCCGGTCGACGCATCTGAGGAGTACCATATCAAAGTTTCTCTTGTACAGGGAACCATCAGTGTTCAGAAAGAAGCTACCAGCAAGCCTTCTTAAAGTCTTCTTATCATTGGAAGATGCCCCAGGTGGGTATGTTTGATCCTCCAAGAAGCGCTTAACGTCGTGGAACCAAGGCTTATCATCTTTGACAACATCTGCTGCGAACACATATGCTGGTCTGTCAAGTCTGGACACTGAAATCTGAGGTACAAAGTTGGCAGCCTGAACTTTGATCATGGACGAAATGGTAGCCAGAGCATCTGCAAACTGATTCTCATCCCGAGGGATATACTCAAGCTTGACTGTTGTAAAGAAAGTCAATAACCTCCTTGTATAATCCCTGTAAGGTATCAGATGATCCTGGTGGGTGTACCATTTGCCATTGGTCTGATTGATTACCAGAGCTGAATCCCCGAATACAGTCAATGTCTTGATCCTGAGGTCAATGGCTTCCTCAAGACCCATAATGCAAGCTTCGTATTCAGCTTCGTTGTTAGTGCAGTTGAAAGTTAGTTTTGCCGAGAAAGGCATGTGAACTCCTTTAGGTGTAATGAGTACTGCACCAACGCCACGACCATTCATATTAACAGCCCCATCAAACATCATAGTCCATTCTTCTTCCAGGTCAGGCCCTTCAGTGTGAACAGGCTCTTCGTGATCTTTTGCTTTTATGAACATGATGTCTTCATCAGGGAAGTCAAATCTCATAGGCTGGTAATCATCGATAGGTTGCTCAGCAAGATATTCAGACAATACACTGCCCTTGATGGCCTTTTGAGATGTGTACTGGATGTCATATTCTGTGAGAATCATTTGCCATCTTGCAACCCGTCCGGTAAGAGCTGGCTTCTCAAATATGTACTTAACTGGGTCCATCTTTGAGATCAACAAAGTAGTGTGGGTCAACATATACTGTCTTAGTCGGCGAGCAACCCACGCTAAAGCACAGCAAGTTTTCTCGAGCAGCGAATAACGTTGTTCATAGTCGGTAAACTTTTTGCTTAGGTAGTATATTGCATACTCTTTTCGACCAGACTCGTCATGTTGGCCCAGCACACACCCCATTGACTCTTCTAATACTGTCAAGTACATGATCAGAGGTCTTCCTTCAACTGGAGGCATAAGGATTGGAGGCTCTTGTAGGTATTCTTTGATCTTGTCAAAAGCCTTCTGGCAGTCTTCATTCCACCTGACTGTCTGTTCTTTTCTCAACAATTTGAACAAGGGTTCACAGGTTGCTGTAAGGTGAGATATGAATCTTGAAATGTAGTTCAATCGACCTAAGAATCCTCGAACTTCTTTTTCAGACTTCGGTGCAGGCATTTCCTGGATGGCTTTGACTTTATCAGGGTCAACTTCAATCCCTTTCTCACTTACAATAAATCCCAGCAGCTTACCAGATCTCACCCCGAATGTGCATTTGTTGGGGTTTAACTTCAGTTGGTACTTCCTCAGACGCTTGAATAGCTTCAGCAGATTAACCAGGTGGTCTTCTTCAGTAAGGGACTTGGCAATCATGTCATCCACATAACACTCGATTTCTTTATGGATCATATCGTGAAATAATGTTACCATAGCCCGTTGATACGTCGCACCGGCATTCTTGAGCCCAAATGGCATTACCTTGTAGCAGAACGTGCCCCAGGGTGTGATGAAGGTTGTCTTCTCCATGTCTTCAGGTGACATTTTAATCTGATTGTATCCCGAAAATCCATCCATGAAGGAGAATACCGAGAACTGAGCCGTATTATCCACCAACACATCAATGTGAGGTAAAGGGAAATCGTCTTTCGGGCTAGCTCTATTCAGATCCCGGTAGTCAACACACATCCTTACTTTTCCGTATTTCTTAGGCACAGGTACTATGTTAGCAACCCACGACGGATAGCTAGTTACGGCAAGGAACCCGGCGTCCCATTGCTTTTGTACCTCCTCCTTGATTTTCATTGCCATGTCCGGGCGAGTACGGCGCAATTTCTGTTTAACCGGCGGGCATTCTTCTCTCAAAGGCAGCTTGTGCATAACAATGTCGGTGTCCAACCCTGGCATATCTTGATAAGACCAAGCAAACACGTCCACATACTCTTGAAGCAGGTCAATCAGTTGTCTCTTCACTGAGTCTTGTAAGCAGGCCCCGATTTTAACTTCTTTCACATCTTCATCTGTACCAAGATTAATCGTTTCAACCTCCTCCTGGTGAGGAGTGATAACCTTCTCCTCTTGTCTTAACAACCTGACTAGCTCTTCAGGAAGCTCATATTCTTCTTCAACCCCTTCATCAGCTTGATTGATCGGATTGTCAAAGTCATACGAAGTCATAGCCGTGCTGTTGTCGGTGCTGTCTGGAAGGCACACTCTGCAAGGGTTCAGTTTGTTCATTTTAGTGATTTGATTTTAATCTTGTTTTTAAAAGTGAAATAAAGTTGTCATTTTGAAAACACTGCCATTTATTTTTTTTGTACAAAAAGAAAAATGAAAAAACAGTGAGCGGAAAAGAAAAAGACTCGTTTGCAAAAAGATGTCTGATATTTCATTGATTAATCTTGTTGCACAAAAAGTACAGATGGCCCGATTACAAAATGAGTCTTGTCATCTTGGGCAAGATGCAAGACTTTGATGCATGCTTATAAAAATACAGGAAATAATAATTACTCTGCATGAGTAACTCTTATAATTTCCTGGGAAGACCAGTTTGAGATACTGCTCCCCGGGATCTTTGGACGAATCCAGCTTTCTAGGTTGCGTTCTTCTTCCAGCTCGTCTTCCAAATTGTTGATAGCATCAGGGGTGAGCATCCCCCCACTGACAAAACCGGGCTTCTCCGCAGCCTCTGCTTGATTTTGTTGAGTTGGTCTGTAACCCAACCCAAATTTGTCCTCTTTCTTCTCCACCGGTAGTAGCTTGCCCCAGCCTTGGGCAGTTCCTTCCTCAACAACCTTCCGGGCTTGTTGATATGATGATATTGAAGTACCAGGCACAGCAGATGTTTCATTGACATTCAAGGCTTCAAAACCTTGGCTCATTGTTTCATGGATCTCCCCATCCATATCAATATACTTATAGGTAGCCAGGTGGCTGACAAAAATATCCTCCTCTCCACAGATTGTAACGATTTGACCCTCCCACTCATATTTTAACTTCTGGTGAAGGGTAGAGGTCACGGCGCCAGCGGCGTGAATCCATGGCCTACCCAATAGACAGCTGTAGGCAGGCTGAATGTCCATCACATAGAAGATTGTTTTAAACGTTTGTGGGCCAATCGTTATGGGCAACTTGATCTCTCCCAGAACCGATCTCTTTGAGCCATCAAAGGCTCTCACCACCAGGTTGCTGGGTCTTAACGCCAATCCGTCATATTCTAGCTTCACCAGGGCCTTTTTAGGTAAGACATTTAGGGATGACCCCGTGTCTACCAGCACATGGGAAAGGATAGCACCTTTACATTCCATGGTTATGTGCAATGCCTTGTTATGATTACGGCCTTCTGTGGTCAAATCAGTGTTGGTGAACCCCAGTCCATGACTAGCATTAACATTTCCAACTACAGCTTCCAACTGATTGACAGTGATCTCCTCAGGCACATAGGTTGCGCGCAAGACTTTGAGTAGTGCGTTCCGATGGGCTTCGGAGCACATAAGCAATGATAGGATTGAGATCTTGGAAGGCGTCTGATGAAGCTGATCCACTACTTTATAATCACTCTTCTTGATGATTCGCATGAACTCATCAACCTCTTGATCGAAGGGTGTTTTCAAAGCTTCTTTAACAGTCTGCTCTTCCTGCACCAGGCTTTTTCCTTTTGCCTTGGCAGCAGCTTCTGCTTCGGCATTGGGTCTCTGAATTTGTGGAGCAAAAAGACGTCCGCTTCGATTGAAGCCTCCGCCTCCTCCCACATTGTCTATTTGTGGTGCAGGGGTTGATGAGTCAAAAGTGATTTTTTGTCCTTCGCAGTACAGGTCAGAGCCGTAATGCCACGGGATGGCATTGCTGCTTTCATAAGGTACTGGCCCAGGCACCGTGATAGTGACTGGACTGATTGCAGCTGCGGAAGGAGTTGTGATAGTTTGCGGATCATAATAAATTGTGACTGGTGCTCTGATGGGAGCAGCACCTTCTGAGTTGTAGGCAGAGTTGTTCTCAGGATCATAAAATATTGTGATAGTTGAGACGTCTTCATGATTTGTTGCTGATGTTGTAGGAGATATTGTCGGAAGGATGGACGTTGTTGTTGTAGGAGATTCAAACTGGAGTGGTGCTGAAGTTGTAGAAGGAAAATTTGTTGATGGCTGATCAGTTGAGATGATAGATGAAGTACTTGTTGATGAAGCCGAAGAAATGTCGGGAACAATGGTTGTTGCAGTTGTAGGAGATACTGGAATTGTTGCTGTTGAGATTGCTGGATTTGTTGGAAATGATGTGGTGATTTGAAGCTGGCCACTCTGAATGAGACCGTCTATGCCATTCCTCAGGTTATCGCACCCATTTACTGAAATATTGCAGTAAGCACACCCTAACTCACACCCCGGGAACATTTGACATTCGAGGAGCTGAGCCTTAATTTCCACCAACGGTGTCCGGATCTGACCCACACTGGTTATTAAATAAGACGGCTTGTCTTCTTCAATAGCGTTAATTCTAGGACCCCCGTGGTTTGGCATAGGATTTTTGTTGACATTGGGTGGTGGTGCGAAATTCAGAGCTTTTGAGTCTACCAGGTCTTGTACCTTCATGTGCAAGGCTCTGCACTTTTCTGTACTGTGGCCAGGTGCATTTGAATGAAAAGCACATCTGGCGTTGGAGTCATAATTCCTGGGTAGACTGTTGGGATCTGGAGGTGCCAACGTCCTTAGCTCAACCAGGTTGAGTTTCAGGAGTTGTGGCAGCAATGTAGCATATGGCATAGGGATCGGATCGATCACCCTATTAGCTTGAGGAGGCCTTTGTTGGAATGGCCTTTGCTGGTTGTTGTTGTTGGCGTTGTTGTAGTTTCTCGGAGGATACTGAGCTTGTTGATGGTACTGAGGTTGTTGCTGATAGTTTTGTTGTGGAGGTTGATAAACTGGTTGAGGATGAGCTGGAGCGGGAATGGTGACTGCTGCCACAGATCTATGGACATATTGGGGCCTGCCCCTGTTGGTGTGGATGGCATTGGTCTCGCCAGTTCTTCTTGGGCCCGCAAAAGGCTTTCTTGTACTACTGGATGAGCTCGCACCGTTGTCTGAGATCTTTCCCATCTTCAATAAGCTTTCAATTCTCTCCCCGGCTATGACAACATCTGCAAAGCTGGTAGATGAGAAGGCAGCCAGCCTATCAATGTAAGTCCCCTGAAGGGTGTTCATAAACATATCTGCCATTTCCCTCTCAGACATAGGCGGCTGAACAGCAGCAGCCAATTGCCTCCATCTCTGGGTGTATTCTCGGAAACTTTCCCTTGACGACTGTGACATTCCCATTAGGAGGGTCCTGTTGGGTGCCATATCTAAATTGTACTGATACTGTCTGATGAAGGCCTCTGCCAGGTCCTTCCAACACCTGATAGTTGCCCTTGTCAGGTGAGAGTACCATTCTCTTGACGCTCCAGTTAAGCTATCCTCGAAATAGAACATCCAGAGCTTCTCATCCATAGTATAGGCCTTCAGCCTTCCCAGGAATGACTGTAAGTGAGTCCGGGGGCATGAAGTCCCGTTGTATTTTTCAAAACAAGGAGGCTTGAACTTGTGGGGAATCCTGACCCCGTCTACCAAGCCCATGTCCATAACATCAAAACCCAAAGAATTTTGAGACTCTAAGGATCTTAATTTCTCAGCTATCTCATCCAGCCTTCTGTCATAAGCTTCTTCCCCGGCACCCATTACTGTGAACTGATCCTCTTGAGGGTCTTCTTGCAGTACCCTGCCTGCAGTGGCAGTCCCCTGAACATTTGCAGGAATATTGACCTCTGGATGAAGATGGGGGCCGAATACAGGGGGGTTAACATGAGGTTGAACCCTTTCATTGTTGCTGGTGCCGGCAGTCCCTATATGTGGGTCCTCTTGATTTCTCCCTTCCACCAGTGCTCTGAGCCTCTCCTGGCTTTGAGCCATGTTGTTCATTACCTCCATAAACTGTGTCATTTGGTTCCTCATTTACAACCTCTCGTTGGTCGTTTGGTTCCTGACCTCTGTAAGGTCCTGCTGCATCTGATCCATCTGTATGCCCGGAAGGTTGTTACGGGTTGGATACCTGTGTGGTCGGTTGAGGGGAAATACCCGGCGTCGAGCAATAGTTCCTGAATATCACAACAGAGTTAGCAACAATAAAACAAAAGCCTACAAAACAAAACAAAAGGTTAGCATGCAATGCAGTATGCTTATTTGTTTTCAAGGTATCCGGCTTGGCATTCAGTTTTGACCCTTCCAGACCCTTGAAGATGCTCTTGATATTGCTTTCGAAGTAAACTTGGATGGAACAAACTAATACATATATTACAAAAAGCAAAATGGTACATAGTTCGTTTACAAAACAAGCCCTCTGAGGGGTCAAAATACATTACAAGAAAATAAAAGTACATGGAATGAAAGCAACAACAAGCAAATGATCAAACACTAAGACCAAACTCATCCTCCCGAACTTCCTTGAGAAGTGCTTCGGTCACAGGATCAGCCGGACGCTCCGTGAGGTTCCTGATAAGGAGGTTCCGGGTAGTAACAGCTGCAGTTAGCTTCTTGTGCTGACTTTGGTCTTTTGACCTCTTCACTCCAGCTCTGATCTTCAGCTCTGATATCTCCCTCTGGGCTGCTGCCAGGGCTTCTTGTTGCTCTTTTGCACTAGCTTCCATCTGCTCTATCTTGTCTTGGACCCTCTTGTCCTCCAGAGTACGAGTCTCGGTGATCCTGACCCACCTAGCCTGACTCTCCTTTAGATACAAGTCTGTCCTTGCTCTCTGGAACTGGGCTTCTTTGCAAGCATTCTTCAGAATTTGTTCCCCAGCCTTAGACTTCTTGATATAATCCCCAGACTTCTCAATCTTAGCCAGATGCTCCACTCTCAACTTCTCCAGCCTCTCAATATCCAACCTACCATCACTCCTCTCCCAGAGGGTCTTCTGCAAAGCCTGAGTCAACTTCTCATTTCTTTCTTTCAAGCTCTCAAACTCCTCCAAACTGATAGTGGCAGGGGGTGGTGCCGAGGATGGTCCAGGCATATCCTCCATGGTAAAGGGCATTCTAGAGAATTGAGCCCGGGCATGGGACCACTCATAATATTGTGCTGATGCCACATTGTTGCACTTCCCCAGAATGGTTACTCCCTTGGTTTGAACATTATCCCAGGCCCAGGCTGCCTGCCTAACAATAGCCAGATTAGGCTTGTTCTCACAATAAAGTGTTTCAACCAAGTCCTGTGCCTTAGGAGGGTGGACCAGTGCATAGTCCAGTTGCCTTTTGAACAGCAGGGGATTGTAATTAATACTACCCTTAACTCCTATTAGGGGAACATTGGGAAAATGCCCACAGCTGGTGATGATATCCCTGCCTTTGGTGCTTTGAGTGCACCATCTGATGTCAGCTGAAGTTAGAGTAGTGAGTCTCTTAGCCCAGTTTCTCTGCTGATGAGGGTTCAAAAATGCATCTGTCTTGGGTAGATGCCTGAGAAGCCAAGTGTGGAACAATGGAGCACATCACCTCACTAATCTTCCCCTCTGCTTTTCATTCCTCTGATGCACTGAGTAATAGAGATCCCCCAATAAAGTGGGCACTGGGTTCTTCAGGATGAAAAGATGGATTGCATTCTTGCTAATGAATCGAGGCTCGTCTGCAAACAATACAATTCCATATATGCTCAGGGCCAATAAAGCACAGACAGCTTTCCACTCTCCTAAAGAAGCTTTCAGGGTAGCTTGAGAGATTAAGAAATCCAGATGGAAACCAGGGATTCCAGCCTTAGAAGCCATATGCTGCTCAATCAGAACAGGTTCCAGGTACAAAGCCTTTGCTACTTCTTCATTACCAGGAAAGACCATCTCAGGGTTGAAAGGGATTCTACCCCTGATAGGTATACCAACCAATGATGAGTATTCTTCTAATAGAGGGCCCAACTGAGAGTCCTGAAAAGTGAAACATCTCAGTGGGGGATCATAAAACTGAAGGCAAGTGTGGATCAGGCTTCTCTGTGAGGGGTCCAGATCCATAACCATATCAAGTATATCCCCATAGTGTTCCCTGAACAATGGTATGTGATCTGGAGTAATCAGGGTCTGAATCCTCCTGATGTCGGATAGCTCTGGCTGGAAGAAGTGGTAGGTGATGTTACTCTTTTTAGGTGCCATGGTCTTGAGGATGAGTAGAGACAGGTGCTGATAATAACACTGAAGAATGGGCCACTGATTGGCTGGTGCAGGTGACTGAAGTAGATAGCTGATAGCAGAAGCAGATGCTGATGAAGATAGGTCAATACTGAAGATAGGGTCAAAACCAAACCAAAAATGAAGGTGGATACCCTGAAACACAAATAAGCAAATGTCAATATGATGCAATGATTATGTATGCAAATGATATGCAAGGATTTGTGACTGAGCTGGATCTGATCAAATGCCCTGATATAGGTCCAAGTATGTTCAAGAAATCCAGATGGAGGTCTATAAATCCAGTAACCAAGGTGGGGGGCTCAAATAAAGAGCCACATGTCCAGGGTTTAGAATCACAAGAACTGTTCCAACATGGAGTATTCTTAATCAACTCAAAGTAACAGGGTATGCTGAGGCCGAGGGTACCTGCAAACCTGTAAACAGCCCAACCCCCTCACAGGTGGTGTTCTAAAACAAGGATCCTCAGACTTGGATCAGTTATGAGAAGTATAAACACTTCTAACCCGGAGGTACAGTGTTTACAATAACCATAAAAGTTCCTCCTCTAATTCACCTCAGTTTCTGAAGGTCAGTACTAAAGGTCATCCAGACTTAGCAGGCTTCCCAGATAGCCCTAGTATTGCAGGAAATCTGCAACACAGAGTTCTCAAGAAGAAACCCATATCTGAACCGTGTTTCATATTCCCGCACCAGACCGAGATGGAATGGGAAAGAATATGAACCACTCTAGCCTAGGTGTCACTCAGGTCCCAGGTATAGGACCTTAACTCTCAATGAATTACCCACCCACCAAAGCAAACAACAGATCCAGCCAGCAGCATAGTATGACAGTATGATAATGCAAGGCTATAAAGGAAGCAGTAAAGCAATTGTACATAAAGCAAAAATGAAACAAATATACAAACACAAATAAACACATAACACCCCAGTAAACACAAACCAAACAAGCGCTAGGAGGAACCCACAAAAAGAACCAGAAGCCCTGGTTGCAGTATAAGGGTCCCCAGCAGAGTCGCCAAGCTGTCGCTCCCGATAGATGGGAATTGCCCCAAATAAAGGTACAGACGCGAACGGTCGGCGAAAGAGAACAATGAGAACACACAGCCGTGAACTCACTGGAGATGAAAAGAGTCGCCAGCTAGGCATTTTTATCCCGGAGGAAAGGCAATGCTGCATAGACCTAGAAAGATATGGATAAGACGGTCGCGAACCAGAGAGACTGAGAAAGGGGGTTGGTTACAACCTGGGAAGGTATTAGCACCCAGATTGTCCTCCGTACTCGACGGGATCCACGCTTAAAAGATTTGTGTTTTAAAGGGGTAGTGTCAGTGCAATCTGTGTATAAAATAGCTGGAAAAGAATGTACAGGTGTCAGTGTAAGAAGTGTGAAGTGTAATATATACAGTGTCAGTGTAAGAACAGGAGTGAAATGCTCAAGAGTATGAGGCTTAAAGAATAATGCTAGAAGGAGGGGGGATATACAGATACTTTTGTTCGATAACTGTTAAGTTATGCCTACGTATCCTCTCGTGCAATGAGGAAGTCAGAACACCGTAGTTCGACCCAAAGAGACTGAAAGATGAATTGACTTGTGAACTGCTTGCTTGTCAATGCTCAAGTGTATGACCTGTCTGGCTCAGGTGCAAACTGTCTTGCATTAGACGGAAGAAGCAAGTTCTCGTTTATGAGTGAATGAGATGAGAAAAGAATCCCGGAGGAGACGATTATTGTTTGTTTTTGTGTTTTCAGTCTTTTATTGCTTTTGAAAGTTTGTCATAAATTAATGAGCTTAAGCCTAAACCAATGGATTTAGTAAACTCATCACATCTTCCCTCTGATTAGGGGTAATGAGAATACCTTAAGTGTGAAGTCAGCTTCTCACACTTAATCACCTTTGGTATAGGATTAAGATCATTAACCTACTTGTGATTATTTAGATGTTTTTTGGTGTTTTTGTTTAGTGTTGAGTAATGAGGTTAAGCCACAATCAAGGATTAAACAGACTCATTACACCATCCTAATAGAAGGATAATAGATGAGAATGTTTAAGCTGAGGAAAGCTCCTCAACTTAATCCATGATTAGGGATTAAACTCATGACAAAACAAGCCTTTGATTAAGTGGATTTTATTTGGTGATATGATGATGAAGTGATTTTTAGGGTTTGTAAGACAACTTGAGGGGGACTTGTCCATTAACACTAGGGTTAGTCTTTCTTAACCAATTAAGGAAGAATTAGAACCCTAATGCAAGGCCCAAGTTACAAGCTTGATGTCTTGATGATTATTAAATGAATTGATTAGAGGAGTTAAACACATTAAGGGTTTAACACTTAGGATTAAAGTTATACACTCCATCCTAAGAGAAGGATGCAGGCATAAGCTTAATCACAAAGCCTTAAAGCCTTTAGGGTTTAGTCCCTGATTATGAGATGAGAAGAGAAGACTCAAAAGAGACACAAAGGTAAAACTAAGAGGGGAGACTAATCAAAACCCTAATCATTGTCATGCTTGGTTGTTCCTAAGGTTTGTGAGGTTTTCAAGAGAAGTCTTCAATGGAACCACCAGGAAGCAGATGAAAGGATCAAGAGAAGCAAAGCAACTTGCTTCATTCAAGAAGTCAAGTCACTTGAAGAAAGAGAGTAAGGAGAAGAAGAATGAGAAAGCTCAAACTCAAGCACATACAAAATGCAGCATGGATGCAAGAGAAGGAGATGAAGAGGAGTTATGAGAAGTGAAGGCAAATTCACTTCTCAAAGTCACTTACCACCTGAAAGGTTAGAAAAGAAATGCAATGCAATGCAAAATGGGATGAGATGACATGATGAGAAACAAAACCAAAAGCAATTACATGATGCTAATGATGCTATGAGATGCTACAAACATGAGGCAGTACATGGAAATGATCATACAAGCTTATGAATGCAAATGGGGCAAGCTAAAACACATGAACATACATGAAAAGTTATGAAGTACATATGGCATACAACATGGCTAATACATGATGCAATGATAAAACATGCTTTAAATATGTCTTATGATGTCAAATGAATCAAATGGATGCTTGAAATGTCATGGCAAGTCATGTTATGCAAGAGAATGCAAGGTGGATGCATATGGAAGCCCAAATTAGGGTTTATGAACAATGCAACAAACAAAAACCAAAACCAGAAGCAAACAACATTACAAAAAATTGAAAATGCATTCAAAGGACCCCTAATCCTATACTAACCCACTGGCCAAAGGAGAGGTCTCAACTCTTAACCAATTTCAAGATATGATTTTCTTAAGGTTTCTAGGGTTTTAGGGTTCCTAAACAAGAAAATTACCAAACAAATGGAAAATGAAAGACCAAATCATGACCATTTAATCCCATAAACTACATGCTAAACACAATGCAATGCAAAAAGAATCAATGTCCAATTCCTCATGGATAGGCAGAAATGATTTTTGGAACTTTGGATCAAATTAATGCATAAAAATGATTTTAATTCAATGGAAAATTCTCAAAATGCATCAAGATCAAAAAATAAATTTGGTTTGAAGGTTGGACAATGTTTCCAAATGTCTTAGAACATTTCATGAATTTTTTGGTGATTTTTAAATACCTAAAAGTATTTTTAATAAATTAATTTCCATTAATCAATTAAAAATAAACTTTTAAATATTTTAAAATACTTTTGAATGCTAAAAATGAAAATAAAAATATTTTTGTGTTTTAAAAATTAATGAAACTCTTGACAAAAAGTTTCATAATTTTTAAAACAATTTTGCTATTTTAAATAAATTGTAGAAAACAAATGAAATAATAGGAAAATAAAATGAATTTAAATGAATTATTGAAGAAGTCAACAGATCCTAAGGCCTGGATTCAAAGTCACACGCGCGGGAATTGACTTGGCGCCACATCCAAGGGCCAGAATTCAAAATCAGCTAATTAATGCTTATGCCCTAATCCTGCCGTTAATCACTTTCAGATGACCGGAACAGTGTTCCGGTCATCTTCTCCGTTCATCCCAAAAACCAAACTCTCTCCACACGCATCTAAAATGAATTTTAAAAACACAGGAATGATCCCCACTCACTCACGAATCAAAACCCCCAATCAAAACATATTTATCATTCCAGAAATGGCTGAATCGAAGCAAACAAAATCTAGGGCAAAAAGTTTCAGAGACTGATTAAACTCTCAACTCTCCACCATTTTCAAAACTAAAGACATATCCATGATCAGGAAAGCATATAGAACAACTTAAGAACTTAAAAAATGATTTCTGGAAAAAATGTTCTTGAGCTACCTGAGTTTCGAAGCTTTCAATCCTGCAACTTTCTGCCCTCTTCCTTTGATGCAAACCAACCCCTTTAGTCCCTTGATGATGTTTGGATGCTCAGCAAGAGTTTAAGTTGGCTGGTTGAGGAGTTTGCACAACTTCTGCTCAAGCTCAGGTGAACATGGTGTTGGTGATTCAGGCTGTTTCAGGCAAAGGTGAAGGGTTCTTCATGACCAGGATGATGAATGGAGAAGGTTTATGAAGTTTGTTCAGGTGTTTGTGAGTTGTGGAATGAGGTTCGAAAGTTCTGGCTTTGAGAGGGAAAAATGGAAGAGTGATGTTCTTGCTTGGTTCAGGCCTAAGTCTTGCTGGCTTTGGCTTAGTGAAGCATGGTGAGTTGATCAGTGAAACTGGTTTTTGTGTTTGTGAGCTGTATGGAGAGATTCGAAGAGTTTTGCTTGAGGGAGTGATTTTGTGAATGTCTTGTTCTTGTATGTTTCAGCCTTGCTTTCTATGTCAAATGGCCTGCATTTTTCTTGCATAAAATAATCCCATTGGTCAGATGATGTGACCTGGCCTGCTGTGATAGGTAAGTTCACTTTTGCAAATTGTCAACTTTGGTGTAAGGAAAGCATGGGCTGGGTTCTAGGCAGGTACATGTGTGTGGGCTGGCGCAGCATGGTGTGGGAGAGAGGCTAGAATGGTTCAGCATGCTAGGCACCAAGTGGGTGAAGTGTTATGATGGTTTTTGCAAGTTGTTCTCTTTTGGTTCATATGAAATTTTCTTGTCCCACAAGCCATAAAACATGAGGAAACCTTGGTCCAATCTGAACTTTAGGACTTACATGATGCTTGTGTAATGGTTTGATGTCAATTAGAAGTCACAAGAATGCTTGGTACATGAAATTGCAAGTTTCTCACTTGAGGCATAACTTGAAAATTAGTGATTTTTGCCAACTTTGGCACACCATAACTTTTGATCCAAAATGAATTAGATCATGTTCTTGTACTTTTTGAAAAGGGAAAGATCTAATCTACAACTTTCATGACCAAAGTTTTTCCATTTGAAGCATTTTTGGATCAAAAAGCAAGGCTTGAAAAGTGGCATAAAATGACACATTCTTTAAAAGTCAACCATGCCCTAAAAAGTCAACTTTGCAAAAACTTGTAATTTTTGAATTTTGTGCACTTCAACCTTCTTCCATGATCAAATAAAGATCATATACACTCAAAATGATGAAGATCACCCCTTGGTTGGGTCATTGGGGGCCTCAGATGCCCTGATTTTGCACTGACTTGTCTGAAAAGTCAACCCTTGATCAGATGACTTCCCCATGGAATTTCTTCATGAGAATTGATATGCATACTCCCTATACCATATAGAGACCAATAGAAACAAGAATGACCAAAAAATTTGGAGTTATGGCCTCTGAAACCAAAACCCTAATTTTAGGTCAACTGTGCAGTCAAACCTGGCTCTGCTTCCATACCAATCCCAGTTCTTGTGATTCTTTGGCATTTTTGACTTTGAGAGGATGTGATATGATACAAGAACACACATTAATCCCTTTGAAGTGACTAGTGGCCTTTGGGGTGGCTCAAGAAGCTCCTGGATTGCTCAGATCACAAACCCTAGATGCAGAGGACTTAGAAACAATGCAAAGATTCAAAATTATGGTATGAGATGTTATGATTGTGTTTATGCATATGAAATGATCACAAGCCATGGTGTGAATGGGTGAGGGAAAATTTGGGGTGTCTACAGCATTCTTCATTCCACCTGACCGTTTGTTCTTTTCTTAACAGCTTGAACAAAGGTTCACAGGTTGCTGTAAGGTGAGATATGAACCGTGAAATGTAGTTCAGTCTACCTAGGAACCCCCGAACTTCTTTTTCTGTCTTCGGTGCAGGCATTTCTTGAATGGCTTTAACTTTGTCAGGGTCAACTTCAATCCCCTTCTCACTTACAATAAATCCCAGCAACTTACCGGATCGCACCCCGAATGTGCACTTGTTGGGGTTCAGCTTCAGTTGGTACTTCCTCAGACGCTTGAATAGCTTCAACAGATTTACCAGGTGGTTTTCTTCTGTGAGGGACTTGGTAATCATGTCATCCACATAACATTCGATTTTTTTATGGATCATGTCATGGAATAATGTTACCATAGCCCGTTGATAAGTGGCACCAGCATTCTTCAATCCGAATGGCATCACCTTGTAACAGAACATGCCCCAGGGTGTGATGAAAGTTGTCTTCTCCATGTCTTCAGGCGACATTTTGATCTGATTGTATACTGAAAATCCGTCCATGAAGGAGAACACCGAGAACTGAGCCGTATTATCCACCAATACATCAATGTGAGGTAAAGGGAAGTCATCTTTCGAGCTGGCTCTATTTAGATCCCGGTAATCCACACACATTCTCACCTTGCCGTCTTTCTTAGGTACAGGTACAATATTAGCAACCCACGGTGGATAGCTAGTCACAGCAAGGAAACCAGCGTCCCACTGCTTTTGTACCTCTTCTTTGATCTTCATGGCCATATCTGGGCGAGTACGGCGCAGTTTCTGTTTTACTGGTGGGCAGTCTTCTCTTAAAGGCAGCTTATGCATAACAATATCGGTGTCCAACCCTGGCATATCCTGATAAGACCAAGCAAACACATCCACATATTCACGAAGCAGGTCAATCAGTTGTTCTTTCACTGAGTCTTGTAGGCAGGCCCCGATTTTAACCTCTTTCACGTCTTCATCCGTACCAAGATTAACCATTTCGATCTCCTCCTGATGAGGAGTGATAACCATCTCCTCTTGCCTTAAAAATCTGGCCAGCTCTTCAGGAAGCTCATAATCTTCTTCAACCCCTTCATCAGCTTGATTGATTGGATTGTCGAAGTCATACGAAGCCATAGTTGTGTTGTTGTCGGTGCAGTCTGAAAGGCACTCTCTGCAAGGGTTTAGATTGTTCGTTTTAGTGATCGATTTTAATCTTTGTTTAGAAAAAGTGAAAGGAAGTTATCATTTTGGAAAACATTGCCATTTTATTTTTGTACAAAAATAAAAATGAAAAACAGTGAGCGGAAAAGACTCATTTGCAAAAGATGTCCGATATTCATTGATTGATCCGTTTGCACAAAATTACAAGATGGCCCGATTGCAAAATGAGTCTTGACATCTTGGGCAAGATGCAAGACTTGATGCATGCTTAAAATATACAGGAAATAATAATTACTCTGCAGGAGTAACCCTTATAATTTCCTGGGAAGACCAGTTTGAGACATGGCTCCCCGGGATCCTTGGACGTATCCAGCTCTCCAGGTTGCGCTCATCTTCCGACTCATCTTCCAAGTTGTTCACTGCATCCGGGGTGAGCATTCCCCCGCTGACAAAATTGGGCTTCTTAGCAGCCTCCGATTGATCTTGTTGAGTTGGTTTGTAACCCAACCCAAATCTGTCCTCTTTCTTCTCCACGGGCAGCAACTTGCCCCAGCCTTGGGCAGTCCCCTCTTCAACAACCTTCCTAGCTTGCTGATAAGATGTCATGGAGGTTCCTAGTACAGCAGATGCTTCATTTATGTTCAGGGCTTCAAATCCTTGGCTCATGGTTTCATGGATCTCTCCATCCATCTCAATATACTTGTACGTAGCCAGATGGCTAACAAAGATATCTTCTTCACCACAGATGGTGATGATCTGGCCTTCCCACTCGAATTTCAGCTTCTGGTGAAGGGTAGACGTAACTGCGCCAGCGGCGTGGATCCAAGGTCTACCCAACAAACAGCTGTAGGCCGGATGAATGTCCATCACATAGAAGGTAATCTTGAAGGTCTGCGGGCCAATCATCACAGGCAGATCAATCTCCCCAAGCACTGATCTTTTAGAGCCATCAAATGCCCTCACTACCAAATTACTCGGACGCAGTGCCAAGCCATCATACTCCAGCTTCACTAAGGCTTTCTTTGGTAGAACATTGAGTGAAGACCCAGTGTCTACCAGTACATGAGATAGAACAGCACCCTTGCATTCTAGAGTGATGTGTAAAGCCTTGTTGTGGTTACGTCCCTTAGTTGTTAAGTCAGCATTGGTAAAGCCCACTCCATGGCTGGTGTTGACATTAGCTACCACAGTTTCTAGCTGATTAACAGTGATCTCCTCCGGCACGTATGCTGCGTGCAAGACTTTCAATAATGCATTCCTGTGAGCTTCAGAACACATCAACAGGGATAATATGGAGATCTTTGAGGGAGTTTGGTGAAGCTGATCCACCACCTTGTAATCACTTCTCTTTATGATTCTCATAAACTCGTCTACATCTTGTTCAAAAGATGTCTTCTGAGTTTCTTTGACAGCTGGCTCTTCAGATACCACACTCTTTCCTTTTGCCTTGGCAGCAGCTTCTGCTTCGGCATTAGGTCTTTGAGTTTGTTAGGCAAAAAGGCGTCCTCTCCTTGTGAAGCCTCCTCCTCCCACAACATTATCAATCTGTGGAGAAGAGGTTGAAGAATCCAAAGTGATTTTCTCCCTGTTGCAGTAGAGGTCAGAGCCATAATGCCAGGGGATGGCATTACTGCTTTCATATGAAACTGGTCCAGGCACCGTGATGGTAACTGGACTGACTACAGCAGAGGAGGGTACTGAAATGGTGTGCGGATCGTAGTAGATGGTGACTGGTGACCTGGCAAGAGATGCCACTGCTTGTTGTTGAAAGTTGTTGTGTGGAGGAACGAATGACGGATCATAGTAGATGGTGACTGCTGAGATATCTTCATTATTTTCTGTTGGCGTTGTAGAAGATTCTGTTGAATAAATGGGTGCTGATGTTGTAGAAGAAATGGTTGTTGATATCTGATTTGCTGACGTGATGGACGGAGCCATTGTTGATGATATTGATGAATTGGTCGAAATGATTGTTGTTGCAGTTGCAGAAGAGTCAGGAATTGTTGCCAAAGGGATTGCTGGATTTGTAGGTGTTGATGTTGTGATCTGAAGTATACCACTTTTGATAAGACCATCTATGCCGCTTCTCAAGTTATCACACCCGTTGACCGAAATGTTGCAATAACCACAACCGAGCTCACACCCGAGGAACATCCGACATTCTATGAGCTGAGCTTTAATTTCTACCAGAGGTGTCCGAATCTGCCCAACACTGGTGATTAAGAAAGATGGCTTGTCTTCCTCAATGGCATTAATTCTTGGTCCTCCATGATTGGGCATGAGATTCTTGTTGACATTTGGCGGGGGTGCAAAGTTGAGGGCTTTAGAATCCACCAAATCTTGTACCTTCATTTGTAAAGCCCTGCATTTCTCAGTATGGTGGCCAGGTGCATTGGAATGAAAAGCACATTTGGCGTTGACATCATAGTTTCTTGGAAGACTGGAGGGATCTGGTGGTGCCAATGTCCTTAGTTCAACCAGGTTGAGTTTCAGGAGTTGTGGCAATAAAGCGGCATAAGGCATGGGGACAGGGTCAATCACCCTATTTGCCTGTGATGGTCTTTGCTGAAAGGGTCTTTGCTGTTGATTGCTGTTGTTGTTGTTGTAGGTTCTTTGTGGCGGATACTGAACTTGCTGTTGATAGTGTGGTTGTTGTGGTGGTTGACATGCTGGTTGCTGAGGAATTGGAGATGGAATAGTGACAACTGCTACTGATCTGTGGACCTGCTGAGGTCTGCCCCTGTTGGCATAAATGGCATTTGTCTCACCAGTTCTTCTAGGTCCCACAAAAGGCTTCTTGGGATTGCTTGACGAACTTGCACCATTATCAGTAATTTTGCCCATCTTCAGGAGGCTCTCAATTCTTTCTCCAGCTATGACTACGTCAGCGAAGCTGGTGGAGGAAAAGGCAGCTAGCCTATCAATATATGTTCCTTGCAGCGTGTTCATAAACATGTCGGCCATTTCTCTTTCCGACATGGGTGGCTGGACAGCAGCAGCAAGCTGTCTCCACCTCTGGGCATATTCCCTGAAGCTTTCTCTGGAGGACTGAGACATTCCCATCAAGAGGGTCCTGTTAGGAGCCATGTCAAGATTGTATTGGTACTGCCTGATGAAGGCCTCAGCTAGGTCCTTCCAGCACCTGATTGTAGCTCTGGTCAAGTGCGAGTACCACTCCCTTGAAGCCCCAGTCAAACTATCTTTAAAGTAGAACATCCACAGTTTTTCATCCATTGTGTATGCCTTAAGTCTCCCCAGAAAGGACTGCAAGTGAGTTCATGGGCAGGAAGTTCCGTTGTACTTCTCGAAGCACGGGGGTTTAAACTTGTGGGGAATCCTTACCCCATCCACCAACCCCATGTCCATGACATCAAAGCCTAGGGAGTTTTGAGACTCCAGAGATCTCAACTTCTCAACAATTTCATCAAACCTCCTATCATAAACTTCATCCCCAGCTCCCATCACAGTGAATTGTTCTTCCTGGGGGTCTTCCTGTAAAACCCTTCCTCCAGTGGTATTTCCTTGCACAATACCCAGGATGTTGACTTCTGGATGCAGATGAGGCCTATATACTGGTGGATTAACATGAGGCTGACCCCTTTCATTGTTACTTGTTCCTCCAGTTCCCAGGGGAGGTTCTTCTGGGGTTTGCCTTTCTACCAATGCCCTCAATCTTTCTTGATTTTGAGCCAAGCCATTCATTACTTCCATGAACTGGGTCATTTGGTTTCTCATCTCCAGCCTTTCATTAGCCATCTGAGTTCTGACCTCTGTCAAATCTTGCTGTACTTGATCCATTTGGATACCAGGAAGGTTGTTGCGAGTAGGATACCGGTGCGGACGATTGAGAGGGAACACCCGACGGCGAGCAATAATTCCTGAACCACAACAGAGTTAGAAACAAATAACACAATGACAAAACCTACAAAACAAAACAAAGGTTAGCATGCAATGCAGTATGCTTATTCATTTTCCAAGGTATCTGGCTTGGCACTTGGTTTTGACCTTTCCAGACCCCGAGGAGGATGCTTTGATGTTGCTTGAGAGAAAGAAAACTTAATGAAACAAACTAACAAATACATTACAAACGGTGAATAATACATAGTTCGTTTTTACAACATGCACCCCTGAAGGGTCAAAATACAACATAAAAAGAAGAGTACATGAAATGGAAATAACAACAAACAAAGAAGTCAGACATCTAAGCCAAACTCATCCTCCTTAACCTCCTTCAAAAGTGCTTCAGTGACAGGACCAGCTGGATGCTCTGTGATGTTTCTGATAAGAAGGTTCCTGGTGGCAATAGCAGTGGTCAACTTCTTGTGCCTGTCCTGGTCCTTTGACCTCTTCACACCAGCCCTAAGCTTCAATTCTGAAATCTCCTTCTGGGCTGCCAGCAAAGCCTCCTGTTGCTTCTTCTCATTAGCCTCCAACTGCTCAATCCTAGCTTGAGTTCTCTTATCCTCCTGAGTGCGAGCTTCAGTGATCCTGACCCACCTAGCTTGACTTTCCTCTAGATAAAGATCAGTTCTAGCCTTCTGAAACTGGGCCTCTTTACAGGCATTCTTCAATATTTGCTCTCCAGCTCTTGATTTCTTGATGTAGTCTTCTGCTTTCTCAATCTTAGCCAGATGCTCCACTCTAAGCTTCTCCAACCTCTCAATGTCTATACGACCATCACTCCTCTCCCAGAGGATCTTCTTCAGAGCTTGAGACAGGTTCTCATTCCTTTCCTTCAGCTCCTCAAATTCTTCCAAGCTGACAGTGGCTGGAGGTGGTACTGTGGATGGTCCAGGTGCATCCTCAATGGTGAAAGGCATCCCAGAAATCTGAGCTCTAGCATGGGACCATTCATAATACTGAGCTGAGGCCATATTGTTGCATTTCCCAAGAATGGCCATCCCCTTTGTCTGGATGTTGTCCCAAGCCCAGGATGCTTGTCTGACAACAGCTAGATTAGGCTTTATCTCACAATACAGGGTTTCAGCCAAGTCTTGCACTCTAGGAGGGTGAACCAAAGCATAGCCCAATTGTCTCTTAAACAGCAAAGGATTGTAGTTGATGCAACCCTTCACTCCTACCAGAGGTACATTGGGGAACTGCCCACAGCTAGTAATTATGTCCCTTCCTTTGGTGCTCTGGGTGCACCACCTGATGTCATCTGAGGTCAAAGCAATAAGCCTCCTGGCCCAATTCTTCTGTTGGCGAGGGTTCAGGAAGGCATCAGTTTTGGGTAAGTGTTTAAGCAGCCAAGTGTGGAATAGAGGAGCACATCATCTCACCAATCTCCCTCTCTGCTTCTCATTCCTTTGGTGAACAGAATAATAGAAATCTCCCAGCAGGGTGGGTACTGGGTTCCTCAGGAGGAAGAGATGAATAGCATTCTTGCTGATAAACTTGGGCTCATCTGCAAAAAGTATAACCCCATATATACTGAGGGCTAACAATGCACAAACTGCCTTCCATTCTCCCAAGGAGGCCTTCAGGAGGGCCTGAGAAGTCAAGAAATCCAAGTGCAAACCAGGGATCCCAGCCTTTGTTGTCATGCTTTGCTCAATCAAGGCAGGCTCCAGGTATAGTGCTTTTGCCACTTCTCCATTGCTGGGAGAAGTCATTTCTGGGTTGAAGGGGATCCCACCCCTGACTGGTACCCCAATCAATGATGAAAATTCCTCCAACAGAGGTCCTATCTGGAAGTTCTGGAAAGTGAAGCATCTCAAAGGAGGATCATAGAACTGTAGGCAAGTGTGGATCAAACTCCTCTGAGAAGGGTCCAAGTCCATAACCATATCAAGGATGCCTCCATAATGTTCTCTAAATAATGGGATATGGTCTGGAGTAATGAGTGCCTGGACCTGCCTGATGCCAGCCAGCATAGGCTCAAAGAAATGATATGAAATGTTGCTCTTCTTGGGTGCCATGACTGCTGATGAAGAGCTGAAACAAGTGTTGATGATGAAGCCTGGTGCTGGAGATAAACCACTGATAGGCTGAGGATGATGATGGAGGTAGCTGAAACAAGCAACTGATGAAGAGTGCTGAAGCAGATAGCTGATGATCAGGGGTCTATGCAGATGAAGGGGTCAAAACCAAGCCAAAATGTAGTATGGATACCCTGAAAAACAAATAAACAAATGTTAAATGATGCAATGATGATGTATGCAAATGATATGCAAGGGTTTGTGATCAAGCCGAATCTGATAACTGTCTTGATATAAAGG
Source organism: Lathyrus aphaca (assembly GCA_963966055.1). Lineage (NCBI taxonomy): Eukaryota > Viridiplantae > Streptophyta > Magnoliopsida > Fabales > Fabaceae > Lathyrus > Lathyrus aphaca. Next base: position 265,719,119 of record OZ014524.1, on the reverse strand, counting down.
CCCATGTATGTTTAAGAAGTCCAGATGAAGGTCTAGAAGTCCAGTAACCAAGGTGGGGGACTCAAATAAAGAGTCACATGTCCAGGGGTAAATCACAAGAACTGTCCAAGGTGAGGTACTCTTAAACAAAACAAGAAACAAGGTATGATGTGGTCAAGGGTTCCTGTAAACCTGTAAACAGCCCAACCCTCTCACAGGCAGTGTTCTAAAACAAGGATCCTCAGACTTGGATCAGTTATGAGAAGTGTAAACACTTCCAACCCGGAGGTACAGTGTTTACAATAACCATAAAAGATCCTCCTCTAATTCACCTCAGTTTCTGAAGGTCAATAATAAAGGTCATCCAGACTTAGCAGGCTTCCCAGATAGCCCTAGCACTACAGGAAATCTGTAGCACAGAGTTCTCGAGAAGAAACCCACATCTGAACCGTGTTTCATATTCCCGCACCAGACCGAAATGGAATGGGAAAGAACATGAACCACTCTAGCCTAGGTGTCACTCAGGTCCCAGGTATAGGACCTTAAACTCTCAATGGAACCCCACCCACCAAGACAAAAACCAGATCCAGCCAGATAACAGTATGACAGTATGATATATAAAGCTATAAAGTAAGCAATAAATAACTGTACATAAAGCAGTAAAATAAAGACATAAACACATATAGCACATAACACCCCAGTAAACACAAATCAAACAAGCGCTAGGAGGAACCCACAAAAAGAACTAGAAGCCCTGGTTATAGTATAAGGTTCCCCAGCAGAGTCGCCAAGCTGTCGCTCCCACCAGATGACACGGGGCCAAGAGGGGTACAGACGCGAACGGTCGGCGAAAAGAGAAATGAATAGAGTCGCCAGCTAGGCATTTTTATCCCGAAGGAAAGGTAATGCTGCATAAACCTAGAAAGATATGGATAAGACGGTCGCGAACCAGAGAGACTGAGAAAGGGGGTTGGTTACAACCTGGGAAGGTATTAGCACCCAGATTGTCCGCCGTACTCGACGGGATCCACGCTTAAAAGATTTATGTTTTAAAGGGGTAGTGTCAGTGCAATCTGTGTATCAAAGCTGGAAAGAATGCAACTGTCAGTGTAAAAGAAGTGTGAGGTGTATGAGAGAAGTGTCAGTGTAAGAACAGGAATAAGGAGCTCAAGAATATGAGGCTTAAAGAATGAAGCTGGAAGGAGGGGGAATATACAGAGACTTTTGTTCGATAACTGTTAAGTTATGCCTACGTATCCTCTCGTGCAATGAGGAAGTCAGAACACCGTAGTTCAACCCAAAGAGACTGAAAGATGAATTGACCTGTGAACTGCTTGCTTGTCTATGCTCAAGTGTATGACCTGTCTGGCTCAGGTGCAAACTGTCTTGCATTAGACGAAAGAAGCGGGTTCTCGTTTGTGAGTGAATGAGATGAGAAAAGAATCCCGAAGGAGACGATCATTGTTTGTTTTTGTATTTTCAGTCTTTTATTGCTTTTTGATAGTTTATCATAAATTAATGAGCTTAAGCCTAAACCAACAGGTTAGTAAACTCATCACATCTTCCCTCTGATTAGGGGTAATGAGAATACCTTAAGTGTGAAGTCAGCATCTCACACTTAATCACCCTAGTGTAGGATTAAGATCATTAACCTACTTGTGATTATTTAGATGTTTTTGTTGTTTTTGTTTAGTGTTAAGTAATGAGATTAAGCCATAATCAAGGATTAAACAGACTCATTACACCATCCTAATAGAAGGATAATAGATGAGAATATTTAAGCTGAGAAAGACTCCTCAACTTAATACATGATTAGGGATTAACCTCATGACAAAAAAAAGCCTTTATTAGATGGATTTTAGTTAATGATAAGATGAAGAAGTGAGTTTTATAGTTTGTAAGACAACTTGAGGGGGACTTGTCCATTAACACTAGGGTTAGTCCTTCTTAACCAATTAAGGAAGAATTAGAACCCTAATGCAAGGCCCAAGTTACAAGCTTATTGTCTTGATGATTATTAGATGGATTAATTAAAGGATTTAAACACATTAAGGGTTTAACACTTAGGATTAAAGTTATACACTCCATCCTAATAGAAGGATGCAGGCATAAGCTTAATCACAAAGCCTTAAAGCCTTTATGGTTTAGTCCCTGATTATGAGGAGAGAAAGGAAGACTCAATGATGACACAAAGGTAAAAGCTAAATAGGGGACTAATCAATCCTAAAAATTTATCATGCTTGGAAGTCCTAGGGTTTGTGAGGCTTAAGAGAAAGATCTTCAAAGAGCCACCAAGGAGAGAAGCAGATGAAAGGAGCAAAGAGAAGCACAACAACTTGCTTCACTTAAGAAGTCAAGTTGCCTGAAGAGAGAAAGTGAGATGAACAAGAATGAGCAAGCTCAATCTCAAGCACAAGACAAAATGCAGCAATGATGCATAAGAGAGATGAAAAGAGATTGTGAGAAGTGAAGGCAAATTCACTTCTCAAAGTAACTTACCACCTGAAAAGTTAGTAAAGAAATGAAATGCAATGCAAATGAGATGAAATGTGATGATGCAAACCAAAACCAGAAGCATGAGTATGATGTTAATGATGCTAAGAGATGATGCAAACATGAGGCAAGGCAATAGAATGATCATACAAGTATGTGGATGCAAAAGAAGCATGCTTTGAACCATGGATGTTCATGAAAAGTTATGAAATGCAAATGACATATAACATGGCAAATGAAAGATGCAATGATCACACATGATTCTAACATGTCCTAAGATATGTTATGAACCAAATGGATGCACAAAATGTCATGGCAAGTCATGGTATGCAAGCAAATGGAAGATGGATGCAATGGAAGGCATGAATTAGGGTTTATAATCAACACACAAAACAAAATCCAAAACCAGAAGCAAATGACATGATAAAAATTTTAAAATGCAATCAAAGGGACCCTAGACCTATACAAACTCACTGCCCAAAGAAGGGGATCTAACTCTTAACCTATTGAAAGTTATGAATTTTCTAAGATTGCTAGGGTTTTAAGGTACCTCATCAAGAAAAATGCCAAACAAATAGGAAATGCAAGATCAATTCATGCTAATTTAATCCTATAAACTACATGTTATGCAAGATGCAATGCAAAAAGAATCATTGTCCAACTCTCAATGGTTAAGCAGAAATGAATTTTTGAAGATTGAACCAAAATATTACCTTGGAATGAAATTAATTCCATTGAAAATGATCAAAAGGCATCAAGAACCAAAAAATAAATTTGGTTTGAGAGTTGGACAATGTTTCTAAATGTTTTTAAATGTTTTCTGAATTGTTTTGTGATTTTTAAATACCTAAAAGTATTTTTAATTAATTAATTTTCATTAACTAATTAAAAATAAACTTTTAAATGATTTAAAAATAATTTTTGATGCAAAAAATAAAAATAAAAATATTTTTGTGTTCTGAAAAATAATGAAAATCTTGACAAAAATTTTCATAATTTTTAAACATTTTTTGCTATTTTAAATTAAATGTACAAAACAAATGAAATAAAATGAAAATAAAAAAAAATTAAATGGAAGTATGCAGGATGGACGAACCAGATTGATTCTGGACAAGGAAAAGTTGACTTGGCGCCACATCCAATGGCCACAATTCAAATTCAGTTAATTTCCATTTTAAATTAATTAAACTGAATTAAATTAAGTTAATGAGGATTAGGGTTTCTAATGAGGCATCCTGACCATTCAAACAAGCGCGGGTCAACCCTGGTCAAGGCATCCAACGCTCCACATTCAAACTCACATTAATGACACATATTAACCCTAATTGACTTCAGGTGGCCGGAGAAGACTTTCGGTCGTCTTCTCTGGCGAGACCTTCACCCTAACTCTCTCAAAACCTCACTAAATCATGCCAAAACCTCTAGATCAACTCAACTAAACATCCTAAACAACAATCCAGCAACAAAATTCATTTTTTTTCCACGAATCATGAAGAACAAACAAAAATCAAGTTTACGGGCAAAGTTTCAGACAAGCCATACATCCTCAAAACTCAATCATTTTCAAAAATAAAAGGTTCAGTGAACTCAGGGAAGCATGTAGATCGTTTTAGAAACAAGAAATAAAGGTTCTGGAAAAATGAATTTCCATGGCTACCTGAATCGAAGCTTTCAAATCAGGGACTTTCTGGCCAGTTCCTTGCTTCCAGTCAACTCCAATGAACCTCCTGAGAAGCTTGCAATGCTTGGTTGGAGTTTATAATGGTTGGGAGATTGCTTGAGTTCTGTTCAAGGAGGGGCAGAAATCGTGTTTTGATTTCAGGAGGTTTTAAGGAAAAGTGAGGGCAGGGAAATGATCAGGAGAGTGTGCTGAGATGTTTTGTGAAGTTTGTTTGTGTGTTTGGTGCTTGTGGAGAGTGTTTCAAATAGTTTTGCATATGAGGCATAAACTTGGAACTATGGCTATGAGAGAGCTTCAGCATTAATTGTTGTGTGTTATGGCTTGCCTTTGGTCCACTTATCACTCAGGGATAGGTCTGTGGAGTTGGTGTGCCCTATTGTGATTGGTATGGGTCTTTTGCCAAAAAGTCAAGCTTTGTGTAAGAGAGGTATGGGCTCATGGCTAGACAAGGACAAGAGGGGTGTCCTGCGCAGCAAGAATTGTGGAGAGCCCTAGGATCAATTCTGAAGTCAGCAAGCAAGTGGATTAGGGTTTGAGTGAGGTTTTGCAACTTGGATCAATTTTGGCCCCTTTTGTGATTTCTTGGTCCATAAGTCATGAAAATGAACAAACCTTTGGTGCAATCTGACTTTTAGACATTGGTTCATGTTTGTGTGAAGTTTAGAAGTCCATTTGAAAGCTCAATTTGCCTTGGCAAGGGATTTTGCAACTTTGCCTCTTTGGTGGAAAACTTGAAATTATGTGATTTTGGCCAACTTTGACAAGTCATAACTTTTGATCCAAAATGAATTAGGTCAAGTTCTTGTACTTTTTGAAAAGGGAATGATCCATTCTACAACTTTCATGACCAAAGTTTTCCCATTTGAAGCATTTTTGAATCAAAAAGCAAGGGTTGAAAAAGTTTCCCAAAATGGCAATTTTCCATTATAAGTCATTTTCCCAAAAAGTCAACTTTGCAAATGGCTTGAGATTCTTCAATTTTGTGAACTTCCAACATCTTCTATGATCAAATAAAGATCATACAAAATCAAAATGATGAAGAACACCCCTTGGTTGGGTCATTGGGGGCCTCAGATGCCCTGATTTTGCACTGACTTGCTCAAAAAGTCAACTCTTGATCAGATGCCTTCCCCATGGAATTTCTTCATGAAAATTGATATGCATGATCCCTATACCATATAGAGACCAATATAAACAAGAATGACCAAAAAATTTGGAGTTATGGCCTTTGAAACCAAAACCCTAATTCTAGGTCATATGTGCAGTCAACCCTGGCTCTGCTTCCATGCCTTTTCTCAGTTCTTGTGATTTTTGACTTTCTTGACTTTGTGGGGATATAATATGATGCTTGAACATACATGGACCCCTTTGAAGTGATTGATGACCTTTGGAGTGGATCAAGAGGCTCTTGGATTGCTCAGATCACAAACCCTAGATGCAGATGACTTAGAAGTAATGCAGTGAAGCAAATATGCAATATGAGATGCTATGATTGAACTTATGCATATGAAAATATCACAAGCCATGATGTGAATGGGTGAGGGCAAATTTGGGGTGTTTACAATAACATTTAATCATAACAAGATTAAGTTGTCCTGATGGTTGTAATAGGCTAGATATGTTGAATGTTCTAGTTGTTTTATTTATGTATGGTCATGTTTTAAATTACGTATTTTCTTGTTTTATTTATGTATGGTCATGTTTTAAATTATGTATTTCCTTGTTTTATTTATGTATGTTCTTGTATGTGGTTGTAAGATTTTATTGGTATGAATGAAACGAATGAGGCTTCTATTATAAATAGATATGGTTACAATGGTTTAAATTATGTCATTATGTTTGGTCCAACATTGGGACATTTTTTACGATTATGCCCGGGTTGACGACATGAAATGCATAGTCTCACCATTTTGTTCGCCGTATCCATTTATGTGCAAATACACGTGCTGTTTGGACGCCCCTTTTTTCTTTCTTCGCATGTTTTCATTGTGCCAGACTATTTCCCCGTTGTATGTGGGCCAGTAGTCCTCATTTGCAACAACCAGAAAACTTTTGTTGTAGACGTTGTAAAGATTGTGCACTTGGTAAACAGGGGACATTAAGCTTGAAGGGTCCAGTCGAACCTTTGAACATGCCGCTATAACATGGGAGCAAGGCATACGAAAGGCTTGAAATTTTCCACAATCGCACCAATTGTTATCAAGTTCTACCTGATAGGATCCCCTCGGTCTCCCTTCGTGGTGATCCATTATCTCAGCAACATTGAAATGTCCTTTATTGCGGTTAAACACTGTGACCACATGTGTGTTAGATTTGTAAGCTTCATCTTTAATGAACGTCATTGAACTATCGCTGAACACTTGACCAGACCGTAGGATAGAACTCCATTTTGAACATCTGGTGTCAAAAAGTTCCACGAGCCTAAAGTAGGTTGACCTTACCAAAACGGTTATCGGTAGGTTATGAATGCCTTTAAAAACAGAGTTCATTGATTCCACGAGATTTGTGGTCATGTGACCCCATCGTTGTCCTTTGTCGTAGGCCCTGGTCCATTTATCCAATGGAATTTGGTTGATCCATCTGAATGCATCTTCATTTGTTAGTCTGATTTCGTCACGATAGTGTTTGAATGACGGTTCGGTTAATGAATACCCTGCATTCACGACCTTCTTCCGCAATGCCTTGTCCTTGATCTCTCTCATGGAATTTTGAGCGATGTGTCTAATGCAATAGACATGTGTTGAAGGAGGATCTTGCCAGCCGTTATCAACATTCTTCCATGCACTTTCAATTGATGCATGTTTGTCCGAAATCAAACATAAGTTAGACTGGGGAGCCACGTGAAGTCGGAGATTTTTCAGGAAAATACTCCATCCCTCAGCAGTCTCTCCCTCAACTATAGCGAATGCAATTGGGAAGATGTTGTTATTTCCGTCCTGGGCCACTGCCATCAATAAAGTTCCTTTGTATTTGTCGTAGAGCCATGTTCCATCAATTTGGATTATAGGCTTGCAGAAGGGAAAACCCTTTATACATGGGTTAAATGCCCAAAAGAGTCGGTGGAATATGCCATTTCCATTAACACAATGACTTTCTAGAGTATAAGCCGGCAAGGTCTCTAGAATGACAACAGTCCCTGGAGCATATTGCTTAAGTGCCAACAAAAACTTTGGCAGTTCTTTGTATGAGTCCTCCCAATTTCCAAATACAACGGCAACAACCTTCATTCTAGCTATCCATGCTTTCCTGTACGAAAAAGTATACTTGCGTTTATGAACTATGTGCTTAATTATCGTGATGACCTTTACCGAAGGGTCGTCGCCAACGATTTATACGATATCATTGCATATTAGCTGAGAGCTTAGTTGCCGATGATCCTGCAATGCATTAGTTATCACACAAGTATGCTCTAGACCCATAGACGCAACCTTCCAATCCTCACTTCTCTTTCTGTACGATGCTGTCAATCGAAACAGACATATCACGTCATGACAATATATCTTATACAGTGTCGGGTTCGTTCGATCGACCTTATAATCAGCTGATAAATCCATGTGGTAATATTTGATCGCTCGGACGTAGTCTTCTTTTGTTCGAAAATGGTCGCCCTCCTTTAATGCACCTTGTCTTTGAGGATACAGATCGTAAAATATATCTGAAGATGGGTCATCACCTCCCAAATTCAGGCTTGTCATATGTTGAGGAGGACGATATACATGACTGGTCGGGACCTCATGTTCATTGACCATTTCATCAACAATTGCCTCCTCTTCTTCCTCGTCCTCATCAACAACATCGACTTCAGCTAAATTATTGTCAGATTCGCAAAACCCTTGTGAATAATCAATGGTTTGAGACATCTGTTGTTGGTGTAGCGTAACATAAAGCTCAATATCATTGAAACCAGAATACTCATGGCTGAGAAACATAGTACAGACACTTTCGTCATCACATATAGTTAATTGGAAAAACATGACATGGTTATCCTCATAAAAGACTGGATTTTTGTAAATGATGACGTCTACTGGACCACGTTGTAATTTCTTTTCCAACCTCTGTTTCAGATGAGCAAAATTGGATCGTCGGGTGATTGAGAACCGCGTAAATTCGGTGTTACGAAAATTGAACTCATATAGGTTACAATCGAATATTTCACCATTTATATGGGCGTTGATCATGTACTGGGGTGATTGAGCCATAGATCAAATACAAAGAAACTTTTAGATATGTTTAATGTTTTACAGGTTTTTGGTATATTGAAACAACGTAACATGTCTATAAATAGAATTGTGAACAATTACTTTATAATATATTTTCTTTTCGTCATTAAAGTTGTGCACAAGTTGTGGGATTATTTTACACAAGTTGTGAAATTATTTGGTAGGCTTATCTTATACAGTTTGCCTATTCAATTAATTTCATAGGCTTATCTTATGCAGTCTACAGTTTACCTACACAATTTGATTGCTTATACCATTATTGATGTTATTCACCTACACAATTTCTTTTCATATACAATTATTTTAGCTACTATAATACATACAATTATTTTGAAAACCTATCTTTATTATAAACAAATAACATGCTACTTCATTCATACAATAAAAACATACTATAATACATACAATATTTTCGTACATTAAAATATCCAAAAATATACTATAACACGTTCGTCATTCCAATAGACCCCTGATAACTCCTTCAACCCCACACCAGCCTACCATAGCCCCCCCCCCCCCACGTTTGTTTCGTTCTCAAAACGAGACAATATCCTCATTCGGTCAAGTGTATCTTCCTCACCAAACCCAATCCAACCCAGCCCAACCAATACGACCCAACTTTGAAAACATGGGCACTCAACTGAGTTACGGCAGCGCCTTTGGCAGCAACCCTCCTGGTTATTGGGGACAAACGGTTGCAAACATAACAGATTCATCGGCTCAACAACAACCGCCTCCACCAAACACACAAAGACAGGAGGCACCTCAACCACCTCGTGGTAGAGTTCGAAGGCGGGGTCATCTCCGTAGATGTGGTACTGAGGGACATTTAGATCGGGCGGAAAATTAATCTTTTGTAATACCACTGTTGAATTATCAATAATAATTTTCTATTAATTTTTTCTTTGTCGAATTCTTTTAATTAAATTTTTTAACTTATCATTATTAAGTAAAAAAAATTATAACTTTTATCATATATACTAATAAAAAATTAAATATAAGTGTTTCACATAGAATATATATATATATATATATATATATATATATATATATATATATATATATATATATATATATATATATATATATATATATATATATATATATATATATATATATATGCGCGCGCGCCAAACTAATTAAGAAAACACTAAAAAAAATTAAATAATCTCATTGCACATGTTCGCCAGATGGATTGACGAATTCCTTTGATTTTTTCACTTGTTCGCCATTTGGATTGGTGAGTGTGTGCAAATTTTCATTGTTTAGCCAATTAGATTGGCGAATCATGTTATATTTTGAACATGTTCGCCAATCAATGTGGCGACCATGTGTACAAACTAAGTCATTTTAGTTTTTTTTTTGAAATATATGTTATTTTGTAAATATTTTTATAAAACTAAGTTATTTTAAAAAAAAAAATTCTCATTATGTGGATAGACTAACTAATATTGATTTACATATATAGGGTTTTATTTGATGAAATGTTTATGGAAATATTCTTATGAAATTTGCTCGCAACACCATTAAACTTCTTTGTTATAGTTTTTTTATTAAGAAGTTTTGGTTAGATCTCCCCTCAATTTTTGCATTTAGTATAACTACTTTTTTTTTCTCTATAAGTGAGACCACTTTTGCTATAAGAAAAAAAACATTCCATCGGTCAAGTAAATAAAAATAATTAATATGATCTTTAGGGTTACAAAGATAATATGTATGTATTTTTCAAAAAAAAAAAAATTAAGTACGAAAATGAGGGTACAAGGTGCATCCATCGTTAAACATGGCCATGAAATATTTGACCATGTTAAGACCCTCCATTTATTGCCCATCACATCCGCTATAACTACTATAACTACGTGTTACACACGCGCTAACGGAAAACACATTAACCCAATAACAAGAGCGCGTGTTTCTAAAATCAATACTACTGAAGGTGGTGAAAGGGAATGAATGAAATGAACATAGAGAAAGAGAGTGGAGAACCGCCGGTGGTGAATGGTAAACCTTTCACAGTCAGAGGGGCCACCATGTGAAATTGCCAATACTGTGCAAAATGCATATTGCATTTGTCTTCCCTCCTCTTCTTTTCCTCAATCTAGAATCCTAAATTAGACTTGATTCCAAAAAGAAAAAAAAAAGTTAAACTTTTTATAAAAAAATAAAAGAGTGAAAATTATTAATTCTAAAAACTAATTTTAATTTTAGGTACAAATATCAAAGTTTTTTATAGCCTACCAATTAATTAAAGAATTTTTAACTTAAAATTAGAAGGTGTGAAAAAGAATGTCCAACCATGCTTGACTTGGTTGAGTGACTTGATTCAACATTTTTGGATATAAGATGGTCCATGTGGAATAATTTAATATATCAAATTTATGAAGTGACAATTTAATTTTAAATAATAATAAAGTTTAACGGTAAATGATTTTATAACATTTTTATTAATATCATTTTAATAAATAAAAAAATACTTTTCCTCAATTTCTTAATTTCAATTTTATAAAAAAAAATTATATATAAATTAGATTTAATTTCAATTTTATCCCTTATTATATCTTATTCATAAAATTAAGTTCTCTATTACAAAGTAAAACTGATTTTATCATCTCTTATATTATTTTCTATAACAAAAAAGTAAGCCACACATTATTAGATAAATGTATAAGTTATTAATTATAAGTTCGAAAATATGGGAAATGAGCCGAAAAAGTTGTCAACCTTTAAAAATAAAACATATAAGTAACCATTATTAAAAATGAATACAATTTTATAGGAAATTATTAGGGGTGGCATACTAGTCAAAAATAAAACATACAAGTAACCATTATTAAAAATGAATACAATTTTATAGAAAAATTATTAGGGGTGGTATATGGGCATGTCCGTCCGTTTAAAAATGTATCGTAAAAATCCTAAAAAATAAGATGGGGTCATCAAAGTTGAGGATACACATAAAATTTAAACCCTTCATCCAAAAAAGTGAGGGCGGGACAGAGAAAATCTGCGGACATTGCATTTTTTAAATCTAAAAATACAAAAGTTTAAGTAAATGTGTATGCACGTAAAAACCCGCGAAAAATACGGGGCGAGACAAACACTTTAGAGGGTAATGACCTAAACCTTTGGTTCATCCCGTACTAAAGTGTGAGTAAAATGGATATACCCAATGGGTAGAGTCCTCCCCCTAAAAATTATGATAAGGATCAAAATTATTTTAATTTAAAATATGAGGACTAATTTTTTTTTAATGAGATAAAATAGAGAATATATATATATATATATATATATATATATATATATATATATATATATATATATATATATATATATATATATATATATATATATATATATATATATATATATATATATATATATATATATATATATATATGATTCTTTTTTAGATTTTTAATGAGTTAGATTTTATTTCCCACATTTTTTCTTTTTTTTGAATAAATTATATTTATAACATATAATAAATTGTTAATCAAACATAATTAAAATTTTAAATTTAATCTAAAACTACTTCTAGATCCACAAGTATCACAATTAAACTTCATAAAATAATTTATTTTTCTTATAAGTGGTTATTATGTTGGTTGATAACCACAAAGATTAAAAGTTTATTTAATTAAAAAAATAAGAAAAAAAGATTTAAATATTGTTCTAAATATTCTAATATTATATTAAAATAAACATGATATCTTTTACATAATACTATTATTTTATCGAACATATTGATTAAATATGTAATTCTATATATGTGAATTATACGTGATTTATCATTTTCTCTATTTATATAAATTTTAGTTCTATTTTGAAAAACATTACATTGAGTTGCTTTTTAAATGAATGAATTGAAATAGTATATTTTATATTCCAATGATGATTTAGTTGTTTATAAAACAAAAATGATGATTTAGTTGAAGAAATAAAATAAGAAAATTATAAAAATAAAAAAAGATTATGGAAGATAATTGAAGTATATTTAATTTGAAATGTCCCTTACCCACGTCAGCAAAGCAACCCTTCACCATTCTCTTCTCTCAGTCTGATTTCATTCATTCAGCAATGCTTTTTAACGTCCCATCATCAATCTCTCTCTCCCAAAAAATTCTCAATTTTTTCTCTCTTTTTTCTTTCTCACTCTCTCAAAATCAAAACCCCAAATCCAAACAAAACGCTCCTCTTCTTCTCACCAAAACCAGAAAAACAAACCCTTTCCCCGTGAAAACTTAAGCACACTCTCATTCAGCAACAAAACGCTACCGTTTTATTCACACTGCAAGCAACAAATACGAACGTTTTTAATTACTTACCCTAGCTTCTAGAACTTTCTCGATCATCATGGATTCATCATCAGGAGGAGCAGTAGCAGGAGCATCATCTTCAGAGCCTCCAACAACTTCTCCTACGGTTACCATAACTACCGTACAACCGGAGGGATCTTCACCACCACCACCACAGCCACAAGCTCCCCCAAGCCGTTACGAATCTCAAAAACGCCGTGACTGGAACACGTTCCTACAATATCTACAAAACCACAAGCCACCATTGACTCTTGCACGGTGCAGTGGCGCGCACGTGATCGAGTTTTTGAAATATCTCGATCAATTCGGGAAGACCAAAGTTCATGTTTCCGGATGTCCGTATTTCGGACATCCGAATCCTCCAGCTCCATGCGCCTGCCCGCTCAAACAAGCTTGGGGAAGCCTTGATGCACTCATCGGACGACTCAGGGCGGCCTACGAAGAAAACGGAGGACGTCCTGAGTCTAATCCGTTCGGCGCTAAAGCTGTTAGAATTTACTTGAGGGAAGTGAGGGAAGGTCAGGCTAAAGCTAGAGGGATTCCTTATGAGAAGAAGAAGAGGAAGAGGTCTGCAGTGACAGTGTCAGCTGTGAGTAGTAGTGGTGGTGCTAATGATGATAGTGGTGGTGGTAACGGTGGTGCCGGTGATAACACGGTTGTTGGTGGTGGTACAACTACAACTTCAACTACTGCAGCTAATGCAAGTACTTCTTAGTACTGCCATCTCTACCACAGTATAGTAATCTTAATTATATTTATTTATTTTTCCTCATTTTTTTCTTAATCTTATGTCTTTAGTTTTTAATTCTAAGGAAATTAATTGTGATTAAAGCTTATTATTAAGTTACATATTTATTATTATTAATAATATTATTATGCCTATTTTCCATCAACAAAATTTGGTCCATAGATACTACTATTATTTTATTATGTATTTTTTTAGCTCAATTTGCATGATCGCTCCATCCATAAAATCTTGAGTAATTTGGCATTTAGTAATTAATTAAGATTTTTAATTATTAGCATTCTCTCTAATATTTTTCTTTAGTTGCTATTGGTTTTTCATTTGATGTGTTTTTGTTTCTTATGGTTTTGAATTTTTTTTTATCTCTCTTATGGTTTTGATCTTGATATGATGGTAGAGTGAATTTTTTGAATAGTAACTCAATGCATTATCACTAATAGTATGGTGAAGCTATATTTTTTAATCTATATTATCATTGGAACTTGTTGTAGGAATGAAGTAATGGTCAGAAATAAAAAACTCCCAAGTATTTTTTATTTTGTTTATAAAACTCATAATATTCTTTGTTTTTCTTGCTGTGGTATTGTTTTCTTGGGTTTAATGTTGGAGAGTGAAGGAATAATTATGTGTTTTCTAGTTTGTACCTTCATAGTGACATTTCATATTTTGAATCCACTATGTGAATGAAGCTCATCTGGTGAGAACTTTGATACATCATCAATTAATTTGTTGAATATTTTGAACAATGGGAAAGAAAAACCATTGATATGTCTTTGTCTTAAATTGTCATCCTTACAAAATGTTGTAGATAGACTAGATATAGAATAACAACCCTTCCATAATTATGATTATGATCATAATTATTCCAGAAAAGATAGATAATATCATAATTAATTTCATCATACCTTTCATCTTTGTCTTTGTTCTATGGTGATGCTGCTAGTAAAAAGAAATAGAGTAACAACAGATAACAAGTCAAATTAATCAATAAGAAAGAAGACCTAATTCTTCAATTCTCTACTATTCATATGGTCCCCAAAGGGCTCTTTCTGAATCTACTAGCCTCAATCTATCAACAATGATCCCAACACACGTGCACTATCTTATCATTTCTCAAAACTTTTTTTTGTAGCACATTCTGTTTCAGGTGCCCTTTTCTCATATCTTGATCTTAGATAGTGTTTTTTGTTCTATGATTTTGTTTTCCAGTGTCACAATTTTGGCGTATTTTCTAACCATCCATGATGTTTAGAATCAGTAAATTGTCAAATCATAGCTTTCTTGTAATTTAGACCAATAGGTAATCATACTATACATGCAGTGCCATACATGCATAGTTGTCTTAAGTTTTTTGAAGGCTCTATAAACCAAATAAATAGAAGTCCTATGGTAGTCTGATTTTCACGCCTTCAAAATTGTCTGAGATACATGTACTAGTATTTATACTACTTAAAAGTATAATTACAAGAGTATTCAGCAGCTTTGTGAGTGTCCTTATGAGACCTATAATTGACATATCTTTCCGTGACAACAACACCTACTAAAAGATAAGTAGGCTACAAGCATCAATGAAAAAAAAGTGATGCCTTGTGATTGCTACTCATATTTTATTTGGAAACCACCACCTAAGTGTGAAAAGGATTACTAGCCTACCATACCTCTTATTACATTCTACACATTTGTTTACATATATTAATCATTTTGTATTATTATAATTTGGATTGGATACAATTATGTCCTATTTGTTATTATAGCATAGACCCACCATTCCCTCCAAAACAAAATAACATTTCACAAATTTCAATTTCGAATATATTTTTGGACCCATTTTCCACTTAAATCATCATTCATCTACTCATGATAATGTACCGAAATTATTTCTTTGTATATTGCTTTCTTGTTTGGTTCTTCTTTTTCTAGCATTATTTTTCTCTTCTCTCTCCATAAAACAAATATTCATATTTAACAACAACTTTCGCTTTCTCACCTTTTCTAGATCCAAATTATTTCGTATAGGTAACTTTATTTTCTCACTTTATTTTTTGTTTTTTCTTTATTATGTGCGGTGCCCACTTTAACCATTTCGCTCACTACAGAAGTCAAAAAGGAAACAATTATATTTATATTTCATTTCACACTCAATATTTTATTAAAACTATATATCTTTTTATTACCCTCATTAATATTGTTTGGTTATTTTGTTTTTTAGCTTTTACTATTTATAATATTTATTGATGTTTACTGTTACGTGGGACACGGAGTTCTGAAGAGAAATAAGTGCTAAGGAGCAAGGTCACAAGGTTGATAAGGGGAAGAGAATCCCACTTAAGTTCTGAATATTTTTGCCTTATTTGTCGTTACATGAAATGATAGTAGCATTCTGTGGATTGGTCATAGCAAATTATAGTTTCATTTATGAGAGGGTGGGAAGGGAGTGTTTTCTGGTGGGTGGGAAGAGATTTTTAGATATAGGAAGACTGTGTGGGGTTTGTTTTCGCCTTATTCTTAATGCATCTGCTTCTTGTGGTTGTCCTAAACAATACACCAATCTCAATAGTGTCTTTATTGACGTTATGGTTTGGAAAAAGAATATGCACGTATTTGGGCTTAATTTCATTTAAGATAAAAATTCGTTTTTGAATTACGCTATATAAATAGAAAATTGTGTAAAAATAATTCTAGTGACAGATATTGATATTGTCAAATTGGATATCTTATTCCAGGTTTATACTAGAACCTTATGTGCATTTCTAATCATTAATGTCACTTTGTTTACCAAAAATATATAAATAAGAAGTCTTGCATATTAAAAAAATAGCAGCAAAATAAATTAGTGAAGAAAAAACGAACTCTAATCTGTCACGAACTCTAATCTGTCTGATTGTTGGAACATTAATGATTTTTCCGTTTTTGGTCGAACTTTATCTCATTTCTTTTTGTATTAAGGTTGAGTATTTTTTTTAGTTCTTATCAATATATTCCTTGTATACTAAAAAAATGATAGAATTGAAGAGAATTTTTTTTTCCTCACTATTTTGTTAATTTTATTTTATTTCTTAATTCATTCTATATATTATTAGGGTATCTCGTGAAAATAGATTTTAAAGATGTATCTCTAGACATATCTCAAACACATTCAATATATATATATATCAATTTTAAGTGATGTTCTAGGAATGTCCATTTTTGATCCAGAGATGCATTTCTAAAATCTATCTGTAGATGCATTTCAATAGCATAGTGAAAAACAAATGGAAGCAAAAACCAAAAAGTTATATTTTGAAAAAAATAAAATTACCATTCATAGTATAAAATCAACATTACATAGATGATATTAACATAAAATTAGACATGTCTATAAAAAAACATAAAATCACATGCCATTTTAATATCAAGGTGGACGCTTCAACATCTTCACAATATCTTTGATCGATCTCAAAATCGTCACTTCCACCCCGATCACAATTTTTGTTTCGAAACGGATATATATATTCCACATGACCCGTACATCTGCGTCCGTCTTGAGCTCATAGTTGTTGAATACAATATTGTCTTCATTGTTAATTGAAGATGAGCGGTACTCGAGCTTCACAATTTTTCGATTATCTTTGTAAGGTAGGAGATTCAGCGCCTCTTATTGACGATATGCAAAAGAGGTGTACTCATTGATCATAAGTTTTCGCTCGGGTGTCGCACTGGAAAAAGGAGACATTTGTGACGTATCAGATCGTGTTCATTTGCGATATTTGCGACATTTTATATTTGTATGATGTAAAAAAACATGAACATATATTTATAGAAGTTGTAGACAAATTGGACCTCAAAAATTATATCTTGTATGTTGAATGAATGATGAGCATATTAGGAAATGTGTTAAACAACCTGATGAAATGAGGATAGTCCAAAATATATCTCTAACGGTTACTCCATCCTCGCACATTCGATACCTAAACATATAATTGTTATCATCCAAAAATTTCAATAGTGCACTACTAGAAAAAAGACATTTGGTTAAATGATTTTATATCAGACATTTATTTCCACTGATGTAAAAAATAACGTGGTGGCAGTTTCGTAAATAATAAAAAAAATTGTTATAAGGGATTTTACATCGGTTATTGGTTTAAACCGATGTAATATCTCAATTTTTTGTTAAATAGTAACACAGTGGTAGTATCGTAAATATTTAAAAAATTGATATAAAGCCTTTTAAATCGGTTCTAGTTAAAACCGATTTAAAAACATATTTAAAAAATTATTTAAAAAATTTATAATACCTTTTTACGTCGGTTCAAGTTAAAGCTGATTTAAAAACATATTTAAAAAATTATTTAAAAAAATTTATAATACCTATTATATCGATTATATAAGAACCGATTTAAAAAATGAATTAAAAAATTTCCATAACCTTTTCACATCGGTTCTAGTTAATATCGATTTAACAACATATTTAAAAAATTATTTAAAAAAATTTATAATACCTATTACATCAGTTACATAAGAACCGACTTAAAAAATGAATTAAAAAATTTATTAAAAAATTGTCCATATTTGTTACATCGGTTAAGACAAAAACCGATTTAAAAAGTTGTTTTAAAAATAGTTATTACATCGGTTAAGGTTTCAACCGATTTAAAAAGTATTTAACAAATTGAAATTTTAATTGGGCTTTACATCGGTTAAAGTTTTCAACCCAATTTCCACCGATGTAAAAAATTGTTACAACAATTTTATCAAAATCAAAAACATAAACCGCGCCCATTTGTCTTCTTTCTTTCTCTCATCACAAGCAAAAACCCTATACCGTTCCGGTCTTCTTCCTCTCCGCGCGGCCGTAAAAACCCTTCTGTTTCCAGTCGTCGTTCCATTCGGTCTTCTTCCTCTTCGCGCGGCCGTCTTCATTTTCTCCACTTCCTCTCTGCGCCGACACCGTCCTCTCCGTCTTCAGCCGCGCGCTGATCACACTAAAATTCACCGTATTTCTGACTCCGATTTCGCATGCATTCTTAGCTTTTATTGTTGTTTTGCTTTGTTATTGCTTTGTTTTCTTATGTTTTCAGGTTTTTATAATAATCGGAGCTGGAATCGGGAAAAGGAGCGAAAAAGGAGTGAAAACGGACGAAAACCTAGAAATTCAGCATTTTGCACTTGCGGCACCCACCGTGGCGGGCGCCATGGGGTTAGCCATGACGTGGCCACGTCTCAAGACCACTCCTCAACCTCCAAGACCCACGATCCCCACTCCATCATCCCCTGTAGGGACCATGGCGGGCGCCATAGGCCTGTGGCGGGCGCCACAAGGCCAAAATCAGTAACCTCCACTTTTTAGTGGAGGGGCGTCCCGGTCATTTCATGCTTTCAGTTTTTACTATAAATAGGACCTTAGATTTTCGTTTTTCTTCATCCAGAATTAGAATTCTCTAGGCATATATCAGTTATAAAGCAGTTGCCATTCCACATCGGGGTGCCTCTGCAATCGAGTGATCGAGTCTGTAATCTGTCTGTGGTTCGAGTTTTGGAGCACTCTGGAGGAAGTTAATCCTGCCGCCATTTTTATTCAAGTTCGTACTTTACTTTTATTTATTTCTGCCTCGCTTTTATTTTGTTTATTTCCCGCACTCGCACATTTACGTTGTTTATTTCCTGCACTCGCACATTTACGTTGTTTATTTCCTGCACTCGCACATTTACGTTGTTTATTTCCTGCACTCGCACATTTACGTTGTTTATTTCCCGCACTCGCACTTTACTTCGTTTACTTTCCGCACTCGCTTTAAATTACTTTTATGAAAAACTATAAAAAGAATATTTACTTTATCATGTCTAACTAATTCCATAAAGGTTAGAATGTAAGGATCGTAATTAAACCAGTAATCAGTATAATTGTTCGTGGAAACACCTAAGGGCTATTTTATCTTTCAATTCAAATAATTGTTTTTAACTATTTCAAAAACAGCCAAAAGCGCTTTGTATAGTTCATTAGGAGATTTTAGATTAAAAAGAAAAGAGATTTTAAAACGATTTTCGGACGCGTTAGGAAGTTTAAACTCTGGTTCGCAAGAACCTCTTTTTGCTAAGAAGTCCAGGTTAAAATACTTTTCAACTTAGTTAAGATACTATATTTCTTAAAAATAGGTTTACTACTCTAACGCAGTACGCACCTTTTTATCCGTGACAATAGGAGGGGTTGATTAGAGAGTACAACTCGGTTCTGAATACGCGAAAGCGACAGTTCCTGTTAAATTAGTTCTTTTCAAAGAAGAAAACACTGCCCATAAGTAGTTCCACTAACAAGTATTGGATTATCATTGATTACGTGAATTACATTCGAGCCTGTCTTTATTTATTATTTAAAATTATAATTTTATTTACCATTGCACCCTTATTAAAACCCTTAAAAATAGTTGCCTTAGATACACACCATAACAACAGGTTTGATAGATTGACACTTGGTCTCTGTGGATTCGATAATCTTTTATATTACTTTGACGTGATTCGTACACTTGCGAAAAACACGCATCAAGTTTTTGGCGCCGTTGCCGGGGACCAATATCGTCAAATTTCATTACCCTGTAGTTATACCGTTTAGACTAAGGTTGTTACCCACCGGTCAATGCGAAAGACTCGCAGTGCCGGAAGTTTAGTAGACCCTCTAGCTGAACCTGAACGTTACGCTCGCGCACGTTTATTTTTCCATAGGAATAGGATAGCTATGGCCGAAGAACAAAACCGAAGACCTCTTAAGGACTTCGCCCAACCATCAAACGAGGAACCTAGTTCCAGTATAGTAAACCCCGCTATCCCAGCCAATAATTTTGAACTTAAACCATCCCTGCTGCAATTAGTGCAACAGAGACAATTCTCAGGTCTCGCTACTGATAACCCGAACCAACATTTAAAAAACTTTCTTCAGTTAGCAGACACCTTTAAAACCAATGGAGCTTCTCCTGAGGCGATACGCTTAAGATTATTTCCCTTTTCCCTCAGAGATAAAGCTCTATCATGGTTAGATTCCCTTCCACCCAATTCAATAACCACTTGGGATGACCTTAGGAAAGTTTTCCTTGCTAGATATTTCCCCCCGAGTAAGACCGCTCTTCTTCGAAACCTAATAACTAGATTTACCCAGCACCAAGGAGAGTCGTTGTTCGAAGCCTGGGAGAGATATAAAGAACTATTAAGAGCATGCCCACACCATGGCTTAGAGAATTGGCTAATCATCCAAACCTTCTATAATGGACTTCTTTATAACACTAAAATGACCATCGACGCTGCCGCTGGTGGCGCACTGATGAACAAACCTTACCCTGAAGCTAGTGCCCTTATCGAGGATATGGCCCAAAACCATTAATCATGGGGAGTAGAACGAGCGACAGTGGAAAAGAAGGAAGCCCAAGGAGGAATACATGAGCTAAGCTCTATAGACATGATGCAGGCTAAAATGGACGCGTTGGCCCTAAGAGTCGAACATATGTGTACAACTCCGAATACTGTAGCCGCAGTTTCGCCGAATTGTGAGATATGTGGAACGCAAGGACACCAATCCGCCGAATGCAATCTGTTGAATGAAACCAACACCGAGCAAGTGAACTATACCCAAGGGAACCCATTTTCAAACACATATAACCCTAGATGGAGGAATCACCCAAACTTCTCCTACAAAAATAATAACCCTATCCAAAATACCGCACCTCCGAGACAACAAGGTTACCAAGCCCCTAGAACAAATCAACCTATGCAACCTGTGCCACCAAACCCGAGCTTTGAGGAAATTGTAAAAGATTTTATCGTTGCTCAAAAACAGAAGAACAAAGAGTTCATGAACCAAAGCGTCCATGTTAACGAACTAATTACCCAGTTAGGAACCAAGGTTGATCAAATCATTACTCATAATAAGA
Source organism: Lathyrus aphaca (assembly GCA_963966055.1). NCBI lineage: Eukaryota > Viridiplantae > Streptophyta > Magnoliopsida > Fabales > Fabaceae > Lathyrus > Lathyrus aphaca. The sequence goes on along the minus strand of OZ014524.1, from coordinate 265,697,787 downwards.
TGCTTGAAACCCAGATCTCTCAGGTAGCGTTAAACCAAGCCCCACAGACTACACCTGGAGGACAGTTCCCTGGACAACCTCAACAAAACCCGAAGGGGCAAGCTAATGCCATTACTCTACGAAGTGGAACCGCTTATAAGGAACCTTTGAACCCTAGATTAAGTGAGCCCGAAACTTCTGAGAGGAGTGAGGAGAAGGAACCAGAGAAGCCTGAAACCCCGGAAAGTCAAGAAAAAGGAGAAGAACCTAAAAATAAAACCTATGTACCACCACCGCCATACAAACCACCAATACCTTACCCTCAAAGATTAAAGAAAACCCAAATCGATAATCAATATCAAAAATTCGTTAAGGTTATAGAAAAACTTCACGTAGAAATCCCCTTTACAGAAGCCATCACCCAAATACCTTCTTATGCTAAGTTTCTCAAAGACATACTTACAAATAAACGTAGACTTGAAGATCCGAAACCCGTGGAATGTAATTCTATTTCCGAAGATAGGTTAGCAAAGAAAGATAAAGATCCCGGAAATTTTTCCATTCCTTGTATTTTGGGGAATCATGTCATCGAAAAAGCTTTTCTAGACTTAGGAGCTAGTGTGAGCTTAATGCCTTTAGCAGTTTGTGAGAGATTAAACTTAGGAGAATTACAACCTACTAAGATGTCACTTCAATTAGCCGATAGATCCGTTAAATACCCTATAGGCATACTTGAAGACGTCCCTGTTAGGATAGGTCAGCTGTTTATACCTACTGATTTTGTTGTCATGGACATTAAAGAAGATGACGACATACCGATACTCCTAGGTAGACCGTTCTTATCGACTGCTGGAGCCGTAATAGATGTTAAAAAAGGAAAACTAACTTTTGAGGTAGGTGAAGAGAAGATAGAATTTATATTGTCAAAATTTCTTATGGCACCTGTGATAGGAGATTCCTGTTATGCCTTAGATATCATCGAAGAATGCATTAGGGAATTAGAACAAGAAGAAGAAACTGAATCTATAAAATTGCCATCAACCCTTATTTTGGAAGATGACAATTATAAAACTCCTTACATTGATGATAACCTTCACGAATGTTTATCTCTTACCCCAGATCCTATGCCTTGCCCTATGAAACCGACCGTAAAACTTAAGGAACTGCCTAAAAACCTGAGATATGAATTTCTCGATGAAGATATGAATCGTCCAGTTATAGTCAGTACTACCTTAAACCAAAAAGAAACCGATCAATTATTAGAAGTTTTACGTAGGTACCCCTCAGCCTTAGGATATAAGATCTCTGATCTAAAAGGAATAAGCCCATCCGTATGCATGCATCGGATTTTGCTTGAAGAAGATTCAAAACCTTCCAGAGAACACCAACGTAGGATAAATCCTATAATGAGTACTGTAGTTAAGACTGAAGTTCTTAAGTTACTAGAGGCAGGTATAATATATCAGATCTCGGACAGTAAATGGGTGAGTCCTGTGCATGTAGTACCTAAAAAGGGAGGCATCACAGTCGTGCAAAATGAGAAGGGCGAACCTGTAGCAAAAAGAACCGATGGAGGTTGGCGTATGTGCATAGATTATAGAAAATTAAATAAAGCAACTAGGAAGGACCATTTCCCATTACCATTCATAGACCAAATGTTGGAGCGCCTAGCCAGACACTCTTACTTTTGTTACTTAGATGGATATTCCGGATTCTTCCAAATACCTATTCACCCCGAAGATCAAGAAAAAACTACCTTTACATGCCCAGTTGGAACCTTTGCCTATAGAAGAATGCCTTTTGGACTTTGTAATGCTCCTGCAACTTTCCAACGCTGCATGATGTCTATCTTTGCTGATTATTTAGATGGAATTATGGAAGTATTTATGGACGATTTCTCAGTTTGTGGATCAGATTTCAAAAATTGTCTTGTCAACCTTGAGAAAATCCTGGAGAGATGTGTGGAGGTAAACCTTGTGCTAAATTGGGAGAAATGTCATTTCATGGTCACCGAAGGGATTGTTTTAGGACATATAGTTTCCGAAAAGGGTATAGAGGTAGATAAAGCAAAAATAGAAGTCATAGAGAATCTAAAACCGCCGAAGACTATCAGGGAGATAAGAAGTTTTCTTGGACATGCCGGATTTTACCGACGTTTTATCAAGGATTTCTCCAAAATAACAAAGCCCTTAACTGGTCTTTTGATGAAAGATGCTGAATTTATCTTCGATGAAAAATGTACTGAAGCATTTAATCTCCTGAAGCAAGCTCTGATTTCAGCACCTATAATGAAACCCCCTGATTGGTCAGAACCGTTTGAGATAATGTGTGACGCCAGTGATTATGCTGTTGGAGCCGTTCTAGGTCAGAGAAAAGATAAGAAGTTACATGTGATTTATTATGCCAGTAGAACCCTAGACGCTGCACAGCTCAACTACGCAACAACCGAAAAAGAGCTCCTAGCTGTAGTTTTTGCAATAGACAAATTTAGATCTTATCTAGTAGGAGCCAAGATTATAGTTTACACCGACCATGCTGCCATTCGTTACTTACTAAGCAAAAAGGATGCCAAGCCTAGGTTACTTCGATGGATTCTATTACTGCAAGAGTTTGATTTGGATATCCGTGATAAGAAAGGCACTGATAATGTGGTAGCTGATCACCTATCTAGGCTAGAATACCTGAAACCTGATCCAGTTCCCATAAATGACGATTTTGCCTATGATAGACTGATAGCCCAACTAGAAACCATTGAAGATGATAACCCAGACCCTCATGAGTATTTTCAAAAATCCTTAGCCATAAGTGATGTACCTTGGTATGCAGACTTTGTTAATTACCTAGCCGCTGACATCATACCCCCTGATCTAAACTACCACCGGAAGAAGAAGTTCTATAGTGATGTGAGAAACTTCTATTGGGACGAACCGTTTCTTTTCAAGAGAGGTAAAGATGACATTTTCCGCCGTTGTGTTCCAGAAGAAGAGGTAAATAATATAATTGAGCATTGTCATTCTGCACCCTATGGTGGACATGCAAGCACATCTAAGACCTACGCCAAGATTCTTCAAGCTGGCCTATTCTGGCCTACTATGTGGCGTGATGTCCATGCTTTCATTGTCAAGTGTGATAGATGCCAACGCACAGGAAATATTTCAAGACGTAATGAAATGCCGTTAAGAAATATCCAAGAAGTAGAACTCTTCGACGTATGGGGTATAGACTTTATGGGACCGTTCCCACCATCTTTTGGAAATCAGTACATCTTAGTAGCAGTTGACTACGTGTCTAAATGGATTGAAGCTATCGCCGCACCCACAAATGACACCAGAGTAGTCATCAAATTATTCAAGAATTATATATTTCCCAGGTTTGGAACCCCCCGTTTAGTCATAAGTGATGGAGGATCACACTTCATATCGAGAATATTTGATAAACTTTTAAGCAAGTATGGAGTTAAGCATAGAGTAGCAACACCATACCACCCACAGACCAATGGACAAGTGGAAGTATCTAATAGGGAGATAAAACAAATCCTCGAGAAGACTGTCTCTATATCTAGAAAGGATTGGTCACCGAAACTTCAAGAAGCATTATGAGCCTATAGAACCGCTTTCAAAACTCCTATAGGAACAACCCCTTATCAACTGGTCTATGGAAAATCATGTCACTTACCTTTTGAATTGGAGCATAAGGCCTATTGGGCCATCAAAACTTTGAATTTGGATTACTTGACTGCTGGTGAGAAACGTATCCTTGACATCCACAAATTAGAAGAGCTCAGACAATCTGCCTACGAAAATGCCATCATATACAAAGAAAGAACAAAAGCTTGGCATGACAAAAGAATCATAAGAAGAGACTTCAAGATAGGCGATCCCGTTCTTCTGTTCGATTCTAGGTTACGACTATTTCCAGGTAAACTCCGTTCGAGATGGACTGGCCCTTTCGAAGTATCTAAGGTCCTAAGATCCGGTGCTATTGAAATCAAGAACCAGACATGTAAACCATTCATCGTTAATGGACATAGGTTGAAGCCCTACGAAGGAGGTGACATTCCAACAACATACACCTGCCATACTCTGAGTGATCCACCGTATCCTTCCAATGATGTTTAAATATCGGTCGTCGAGCTAATGACGTTAAACAAGCGCTGCATGGGAGGCAACCCATGGTTTTTCTTATTTTTGTACTTTTTATTTTTTACTTTTACTTTATTTTGTTTATATTGTTATTATTATGTCAGGACTAACGATTGAATGTTTTATGTGCTTTCAGGACTTGTTTGCTAACCTTGTACAGAATGCAGAACCCTGATGACATGCACGTGGCCTTTAGAGATGATGCACAGAGAGAGCGTTACTATGTTCACATGAGACGCCCTATGGCTCCTACCAGGTACCCTGACCATGACTGCATGGATGCCTTGGGGATAGAGCCAAGCGTCAGATTTTTATGCCATCAACTCCAGTGGGACCAGTTTGACGACAGGAACAACACTTATAGGAACTTGACTCTTGAGTTCCTCAGCTCGTTTCATCATGACCCTTGGGCTGGACCCGATGGACTCGCTGTTTTCAGGTTGTTCGGGATTGACTACTCATTCTCTCACAAAGAGTTTGGTAATTTACTAGGTTTCCAGACTACTCCCGATGCTATTCCAGATACACCGATGGGGTATTTTATGAGCAGAGAAGTGGAAAAGTTTTGGACTAAAATATCCGGCGGAGGGAGCCAAGATCCTTCTACCCAGTTTTCTCAGGTAATCCACAACCCTGCATTGAGGTACTTCCAGATGATTCTAGCACATTCTTTCCTAGGTTTTCCAGATACAGAGACACTGCTAAGTGAAGAGGAGATTTTCCTACTGTTTTGTGCGACTCAGTCTCGCCCTGTTGCTTGTGGCAACTTTCTGTTAAAGGGCTTGGCTAGTGTTGCCAGATCATCCGTAGGCATCATCCATGTCGGTGGGATTGTTACACAGATAGCTACTGCATTGGGTTTGTCTCGCAAGTTATTGCACCTCAGGACCTTCTGCTGCTACACCACCCTGGATATTGATTTTTGTCTTGATAGAGGACTGATGAGGAGGGCTTCTTTTGAGCCTAACATGTTTAGATTGCTGATCGACGGCGAAGCGATACACTACTTTACATTACCAGATCAGCTGATGACCAGTGTCCATGATCCTGAAAATTGGAGTTATGCTCTAGAGGGTTATGGAGAGACTGTCGAAGAGCCGAAATCGCCTCCCGCCGCTGAGTACACTCCTACACCTCTTACTCCCCAAATCACTGTTATGTCTAACAATATGTCTCTGCAGCCACCTGACCTACAAACACAGATTTATGAGCTCCGCAAGGAGACTGCCCTGCTCAAGCAGGAAGTGGCAGACTTAGAGTTACAGATGCAGGTTTCTGATCTCACTCATGCCTCAGAGACCGATGCTCTACATCAGGCGATTGAAGAGTTTCGGAGGGAGATAGCTGAGATTCGTGGATCAAGCCAGGAAAAGACGCCTACCACATGACTCATTCTACCCTGACAGCATTACCCTAGTATTTTATTTATCGCATTTCCAGACATATTTTACTTTACTGCAGCTTTTATATTTTCATGCACTTTGAATTCCTTATATATATACATATTATGCACTAATGTTAACTTTTTTCTTTTTCTTTTGTTTCTTTAATCATTTTTATTTTTTGTCGTGCAAAAAAAAAAAAAAAAATATAAGACAAAAATAATTTCATTTTTGTCTTCACAAAAAAAAATATGCAAGCCTCAAGCCTTGAAAAGAAGAAGAAAACGCTATCCAGACCCCCCGAAGACCAAAGGTGCAAGGAAGGCCCAAAAGGAGGATCCAAAACCACAAGGCCCAGGAATTGGCCTTGTGGCGGGCGCCATAGGCCCTGTGGCGGGCGCCACACCGTACCATCAACAAATACGGGATTCAATCCCCATTTCCACCATTTTCATCCCTTTCTTCACCAAAAACCCATTTTTTCCAACCTTCCAAATCCTCCTTGAACCCCATTAAAGCTCCCTCATTTTCAAAATACCCACCATCCATAAAACATATCCAACATCCATTTCCATTTTCATCCATCAAAAACCAAAAAAATCAAAACTTTATCATTCCCTCATAAACCACTTTTTCTACCATTTTCACTACCTAAGGAGCATTCAACAATGGAGTTCAACGGATTTCTTCTTCGTGATGGAAGACCGGGCGAAAGGCAACGGAAAATTATTCAGAGGCTTCAAAGTCGAGAAATTCTCTCGACTAGGTACGTCGACGATAACTGTCTGTATGCTTTGGGTATTTATCATAGTGTTTTTAATTTATTAGAATTTCTAGGCTTGCATAATATTTTCATTAACCAGGAACCTACCTATGAGAAACTGACAATTGAGTTTTTGAGTTCTTTGATATACACTGTCAGTCCTAACACTGCTAGCACTGTCGGTACTGTTATTTTTAGACTGTTTGGAATTGAATATGAATTCAGTACCAATGAGCTAGCAGGTTTGTTAGGAATCCCTCATAGGGAAGGTTCGATCTGTGAGGCACCTTTGGATGCTGAATGGTCGGCCGAGGTATTTACCTTCTGGCTAAGGCTTTCAAGTACTTCAATTAATTCTTTTGAAGGGATACTTGCGTCGACCATTCACAACCCGGCCATAAGAGTTTTTAGACTTCTTTTGGCATGTACTATTTTTGGCCGGGAAAGTCCAAACAAGGTAAATGCTCGTGAACTCCTATTTTTGCAAGGATGCCTCACTAGAACCCACATCAATCCGGTCCCGTTTATGCTTGCCCATATGACTTTATTTACTAATAAAACAGGACCGATTGTATTTGGAGGGCTTGTTACGTCTATTGCTCGGGCTCTTGGCCTGAACGATGAGATAGCTACACTTGAACCACTACCTCCTCGCACAATTAATTTAAAATTTCTGAAAGACATGAAATTGTGCCGAACGAGGAGAGAAGGTGGTTATGAGTTGATGGTTCATGGGGTAGCTATCCCATCTGTTGCTTTACCATGCAGTAGACGTACTGATGTACGTGATGAAAGGAACTGGACCTATGATCTTAATGCTCCACGTGTTTTGGGTCCACTTCCTCCTAATATTCCCGATGGGGAGGCACATGACACTGATGATGAGTATGATCGGAGAGAGCAGTCTCCCATCCCTCACATGTTCCCCCATCGTCCTTCACAGTCACACACTGCACCATCTTCCTCTAACCCTGTTGCAGGTACTGCTCCTGGATTCTTTGTCACCGAGGAGATGTGGCGTGATATGACAGCTAGAGAAGAAAGGCGTGATGGCCTTCTCTCTACTATTTCACAGCAGCTGACGGACAACATGAGCTTCATGCAACAATCGCGATTGGTTTCGGATCGTGCTTATAGCAACGTTTTCCGTACCTTGAACGATATCTCATTAGAGCAGAACCGTCAGAGAGAGTTCAACAGCCGACACTACCAGCTTGTAGAGGCTACTCAGGGTTCCATCTTGGGTAACCTTCGAGAGGTCCGGAGTGCTCAGGCTGCTTTATCAGCACGACTCGACCGGAGGGACCAGCATCGTAGTAGATCCCGTCGTTCCAGACCATCACATCAGGACGGCGAAGGCACCAGTGCCCCTCCTCAGTAGTCTTTTTCCAGGTTACCCCCCTTATCTTATTTCGAAACATTGGGGACAATGTTCGATTTAAGTGTGGGAGGGGATTTTATTGCTTTCTGTTATTTCCCTTTTTAGTTAATTTCCTTTCAGTTATTTCCCTTTTCAGTAATTTATTTTTCTTAGATAATGCATGAGTCTGACGAGTCACCAGTATAGTGTCTTTTTAGTTCATCTTCATTTTTTCCCATTTCCTTAGCCTTACAAAAAAATTTTAAAAAGAAAATAATGTTGTTTCACATGTTTTTTTGGGCTTTGAGACAGGTTTAGATTAGGATGTGGTGACTTAGGTCAACTTTTTGAAACATCAGAACCATTTTAGCACCATAGACCTCTTGAATATAGGAATCACTCCTAAACCCCACCACCTTGGCCTTTACTATCATTTTAAAAATTGTCCTAAGTAGTTTATCTTAGCAGTCAGCTCCGGCTTAAGCATGCTCTACGTAGGGGGTCGATGAATATAAGTGAATGATCCAGTGCTAATAAAAAAAAGAAAAAAGAAAAAAAAGGCAAACTCTGGTATAGGTGACCCTCACAAAGTCATTTAAACCGAAAAAAGAGAAAAAAAAAAAATTTTTGCCACAAAAAGAAAAAAAATTGCAAGTCACCTATTGTTAGTTGGTTCAGAGGTATCTGGCACTGAACTTAGTAGGGCGGATTACGATCCGATCCCCCGCAGCTACATTTAGGCGAAATAAAAACAGGTTTACACATGCTTATGTGCCAGAAACCTTATGTTATGGATCAGAATCACTAACCGGTCACTCTACTATGAAGCATGTACGGATAACGGGCTTAATGTGATTGCGCCTGAATGAAAAGGACACAAAAAGATGAGAAGATAGGCCTAGGTATCGTGGGATGATATGGAGTGGTTAATATAGGATTGAAGTTTGTGTTTGTGTTACTATGGTACCCTTGGTTCACTTAGTTAGTATCTGTCACTGCATCCTGACTTGAACTTAGAATCCCTTTAGCCCAAAGACAAGTGTTGACACCATATTTTCTTAAGCTTTAATGTTTGCTTGAGGACAAGCAAAGGTTTAAGTGTGGGAGAATTTGATCACACTAAAATTCACCGTATTTCTGACTCCGATTTCGCATGCATTCTTAGCTTTTATTGTTGTTTTGCTTTGTTATTGCTTTGTTTTCTTATGTTTTCAGGTTTTTATAATAATCGGAGCTGGAATCGGGAAAAGGAGCGAAAAAGGAGTGAAAACGGACGAAAACCTAGAAATTCAGCATTTTGCACTTGCGGCACCCACCGTGGCGGGCGCCATGGGGTTAGCCATGACGTGGCCACGTCTCAAGACCACTCCTCAACCTCCAAGACCCACGATCCCCACTCCATCATCCCCTGTAGGGACCATGGCGGGCGCCATAGGCCTGTGGCGGGCGCCACAAGGCCAAAATCAGTAACCTCCACTTTTTAGTGGAGGGGCGTCCCGGTCATTTCATGCTTTCAGTTTTTACTATAAATAGGACCTTAGATTTTCGTTTTTCTTCATCCAGAATTAGAATTCTCTAGGCATATATCAGTTATAAAGCAGTTGCCATTCCACATCGGGGTGCCTCTGCAATCGAGTGATCGAGTCTGTAATCTGTCTGTGGTTCGAGTTTTGGAGCACTCTGGAGGAAGTTAATCCTGCCGCCATTTTTATTCAAGTTCGTACTTTACTTTTATTTATTTCTGCCTCGCTTTTATTTTGTTTATTTCCCGCACTCGCACATTTACGTTGTTTATTTCCTGCACTCGCACATTTACGTTGTTTATTTCCTGCACTCGCACATTTACGTTGTTTATTTCCTGCACTCGCACATTTACGTTGTTTATTTCCCGCACTCGCACTTTACTTCGTTTACTTTCCGCACTCGCTTTAAATTACTTTTATGAAAAACTATAAAAAGAATATTTACTTTATCATGTCTAACTAATTCCATAAAGGTTAGAATGTAAGGATCGTAATTAAACCAGTAATCAGTATAATTGTTCGTGGAAACACCTAAGGGCTATTTTATCTTTCAATTCAAATAATTGTTTTTAACTATTTCAAAAACAGCCAAAAGCGCTTTGTATAGTTCATTAGGAGATTTTAGATTAAAAAGAAAAGAGATTTTAAAACGATTTTCGGACGCGTTAGGAAGTTTAAACTCTGGTTCGCAAGAACCTCTTTTTGCTAAGAAGTCCAGGTTAAAATACTTTTCAACTTAGTTAAGATACTATATTTCTTAAAAATAGGTTTACTACTCTAACGCAGTACGCACCTTTTTATCCGTGACAATAGGAGGGGTTGATTAGAGAGTACAACTCGGTTCTGAATACGCGAAAGCGATAGTTCCTGTTAAATTAGTTCTTTTCAAAGAAGAAAACACTGCCCATAAGTAGTTCCACTAACAAGTACTGGATTATCATTGATTACGTGAATTACATTCGAGCCTGTCTTTATTTATTATTTAAAATTATAATTTTATTTACCATTGCACCCTTATTAAAACCCTTAAAAATAGTTGCCTTAGATACACACCATAACAACAGGTTTGATAGATTGACACTTGGTCTCTGTGGATTCGATAATCTTTTATATTACTTTGACGTGATTCGTACACTTGCGAAAAACACGCATCACGCGCGTAACTTCCCTGCCCTCCCCTCTCCGTCGACCGCCCTGCCTCCCCTCTCCGGCGCAACCGTCATCTGTTAGGTAACTTAGGTTTCTTATTTTTTTCTGATTTTTTCTTTAAATTCTGTTATTATTGAATGTTGATTTCATCTTCTTGTTGAATGTTAACATTAGAAACATTAGGATGATTTTCCCTCTTCAATGCAATAACTCAATCAACATTAGAATAATATAAAAAACACAAGGTATCTTATTGAATTTGAATATGTCTAGGAATTTACTTGTTCTTGTGACCATAGAATAATAATCCATATTCAATTTACTTATATGTTGTACGACAAATTTTAAATTTTGACTTTTGAAGTGTTTTCTAATCTTTGAAGTGTTTTCTAAATTTTGAAGTTATCTTATGAAGTGTTTTCTAAATTGTGTAAACAAGTCATTCAAAATTGAGATGTAAACAAGTCATTCTAAATTTTGTCATCATCTTGAACTTATGAAGTGTTTTCTATATTTTGACCTTTATGTAAACAAGTCATTTAGAACAGAGATATATTATTAAATTGGAACTTAATGTTGCAATGTAGAAATTATTGTTGATGCCTAACACTGTTTTTGGTACCATGATTTCTTGTTATGTTTTTTATTTTTATTTCCATGCCTTATAACTTGGTACTTGCTTTATGTAGGAGTTGAATCCTATAAAATCGATACACTCATGCCTTCTCAAGAGTTAATTGAGGTAAATGAAATTTACTTATGATATATATATATATATATATATATATATATATATATATATATATATATATATATATATATATATATATATATATATTAGAACTTTTTTTTTTAAATAATCAATATTAAAAATTGTTTAATGTCCAAGAGAGAAACTATTGTAGGCGTCTCAATGAATCGTAGTTGGATGAGAGCTAATTGATTAAGTGCCGAGTACGAACATGGCGTGAAGGAATTTCTACAGTTTGCTGAAAGCAATGCTAAAAAAAATCTCCGTCCTCCTAAAAGTAATGATGAAAAAAGTGTTGATGTGTTTTTTCTCTGTCCATGTGTTCGTTGTGCAAATCACGAACCAGAACTTAATAAGAAAACAATCATTGATCATCTGATTTGTCAAAGTTATACACAATGGATATGACACGATGAGGTAGTAGAAAAGTCAAATGTGTCCCAAAAAGATAATGTTAGTGTAGAAATGGATGATCGTCTAGAAGACATGATGCGTGATATTGGACAAGATTCGTTTAAGAAGGCACATGCGTATGATACTTTATGCAGTGACAAGGATAAACCTTTGTACCCGGGATACACAAATTTTACACGTTTGTCAGCCGTGTTAAAATTGTTTAATTTGAAGGAAAATAATGGGTGGACTGACAAAAGTTTTACCGAATTGCTTGAATTGTTGATACAGATGCTTCCAGAAGGTAACGTAATGCCAAATCGTTATTACGAGGCGAAAAAATTATTGTGTCCGATGGGTTTGGAGTATGAAAAGATACATGCATGCCCAAATGATTGCATATTATACAGAAAAAAATTATGTAAACTATAATCATTGTCCGAAGTGCAAGGCGTCACGCTACAAAAAGAAAGATGGTGATTCTAGTGATGATGAGGTGGTCAAAAAAGGTCCTCCCGCGAAAGTGGTATGGTACCTACCAATAATTTCAAGGTTTAAGAGACTATTCGCTAATGCAAATGACGCAAAGAATCTTAGATGACATGCCGAAGAAAGAAAATGTGATGGCTAAATTCGCCATGTAGCTGATTCTTTGCAGTGGAAGAAAATAGATTCTTTGTTTCCAAATTTTGGCAAAGAGTCGATGTAATACCTCAAAATTTGCCATCTCATTTCCTCAACATTTTGCATACATAAATTTATAAAATAATAAAAAACATTGCATCATGTGTAGCATAGCTGAGGCATAGGTATGTGATCAATGATCGGAGCAACCGAAGGCATTACAAGGGCAACCGAAGGGCCACAAAGCTTCTCAACCTGGTGCAAAAAAGGTTCACAATATCCCACAAGTCTTCACTTGAAGCCTCAAGCCATGGAAATATGGGGTTTAATCAAAGGAGGAAAGCAGTGCAATATTTCCTGATGAAAAGGGCCGAATTAGGGTTTCACTTCTACTGGGCTTCTGCATGAAGTTTTGATTCAAAGAGGATTCCCTTGTTTCATATATGATGTCAAGCGCCTAGGGTTCAAATCTCGTCCACAAATTCATTTTGGAAGGGGTTCGACTGGCCGGACGACGGAAAATCGAGGAATCGGAGAAAAGGCAACCGAGCTAGGTGAAAGGGATCGACTCCGGACTTTTAAGATCGAGATCTTGAAATTAGGGTTACAATAATCCTATGGTTCAAATTCGGTCAAGAAATGATGGAGGAATCATAAAAAAATCAAAAGAAAAATCATTTGAAAAGTAGTTGGTTTTGCATTTCCCTCCACTTTTCCTTCCACTTTCTTTCCACACTTCCTTTCATTCTTTCCATTTTGCTTTTCCATTTCAATTCCACTCCATTTCCCTTGGAAACTTCCACCATGTTCTACCATCTTCTAGAGTATTCCAAGGAATATTCCAAGGAATATTCCCTTTTCCAACCCTAACCCTAACTAACTACCAAACCTAATTTTGGATCCCAAGCCTAATTTTTGGGCCCCAAACCCAAACCTAGCTCCAAGCCTAAGCCATATTTAAGCCATTTTCATCCAAACCAAAGAGGTTCACACATTTTTCCAACTTTTCACTCTTTCATAAGCACTTTTTCTCTCTCACTTTTCCTCCTTTTTCCTTTCCTTTCACTAAAGCTTCTTTGAATAAGCTCTTCAAGTTTCACATTGAAACTTGAAGATCTTGAAGCTTAGCCTCAACCTCCATTGATTTTGTGGATTGCGGAAGAAGAAGCTACTGAAGTTTGTGAGGATTTTCGACTTATCGGAAGCACACGAAGGTTCAAACGTGAAGAACGCATTTATTTTGCGATTTCTCGGTTTTCTCTTCGATCAAGATCCGATTCTTGCAACATTCACCGAAGCACTTCTCCGCTTCGTAGGTTAGTGAGCTTAATCACTTCTTCTTTAAGTTATTCTCTTCATCTCGCCATTTCGGCATTCTTTAATCTCTTTTTTTTGCATTGCTTGATATCGTTTCGTTTCGATTATGTTTGCTTGTGATTTGTGATTTTTGTTGGATTTGGATTTAAAGTGTTGGTAGATATAGGTTCTATCATGTGTAAATAAGCTCAAATTAAGTGGAAATTAGTGTTAGCATGTTCCTAGGTATGTTAGGGATCTTTAGAAGTGAGTTTGTGGCCAAAAGCACTTATTTCAAAAGCTTTTTTTTTCAATTCTGTTCAGCGTTAACCGGTTAACGCATTTGGTTAACCGGTTAACGCATTTGGTTAACCGGTTAACGCGTGCGTTTTTGGCCATTTTGCTTCTGTTTTAGGTCCGTTAACCGGTTAACGCATACGATTAACCGGTTAACGCTGTTGAGTTTTGGTTTTTTAGCTTATTTGATTGCTCAATCTTGTTTTCTAGTCCCCTTAATGTTCATACATGTTTAGGTAGTGATTTTAGGGAATTTTTGAGTCCTTTTCCAGTAGCTAGTTCCCCCATTTCGAGTCGTTTCGACACGATATTATGCATTTTTGAGCTTCTTTGTGTATACTTTGAGTTCTTGCATGTTGTTGCCATGTTCATGCATCATTAGGTATGCATTAATCATGTTGCATTCTGTTTTTACATGTTTGCATTGCATTAAATCATTGTGCATTTCATTATATCAAGATATGTTGTATTTTGCATAATCATATGTATGAGCCTTTGGTTGCATTTTGTTGCATACTTGATCATAGCATTTGCATTAATTCGATTCTGAATTTTGCATTGAATTTAATATGTTTGTTGAGCTATCATGTTGTATGTTCATCACCAATGATCATCATGTTCATGTGTCATGTTCATATGCATGTTTATGTGCTACTTTTTGCATTTATTTGTTGCATAATCAACGATATGATGCATTCTTGCATAATATTCAATAATGTTCATGTGCTTGCATTTGTATATATTAATCCTTGTTCAAATGTATGTTCATGATCAACTTGGTGCATTATGCATTATGTTTGTGCATTAAAAAAAAGCAATTCTGGATTTTGCATTTCATAGCTGTTTTTGCATATAGGTGCTGTAAAATGTATGCTGTTTGTTATGTGTACATGCTGTATTTGACTTTTTACACCTACTTTCTCATGCTGCATGCTGGCTGTAAAAAGCTGCCTTGTATTATGCATTGTTTCCATAGCTGTTTGGATAATAAGAGTTGTAGTAGGTGCTGGATTTTTTGGTTTAGTATTCTTTTAGTTCCCTAGAATTAAGATAGAGTCATTAAGATTTGTTTGGTGTGTTTACCTTATTGTTTTTAATAAAAATGCACATTAACATTTGTTTTGTAGAGGGGAAGATTGAGGTAAGTCTCTTTACCTTATCCTTTATTTTTTATGCATTTTAATTCATCTTTTCCTTCCATATTTGTGTTTGGTAGGATTCCCCATTGTTAGGATCAACTTACCTTCATTAGGAAGTAAGTTGCATCCTTTTTCCTTCTTTCTTTTCCTTTTCTTCCTTAGGATTAGAAAACCTCACTAACCATTAGGACTTCCCTTTTGTGAATAATAAATAACTTAGGGTTGGTCTTAGTCCCCCTTAGTTTTTGGCCTTTCCGATTTGAGTCATTCTTTCTCACCTCATAAAGAAAAGCAATAAAACACTTAATAAAGTTTGAATATTCTTGTACGCCATGAGACTTTGTTGCGGAGTGTTTATACGCGTCCTGTTTCGGGGCGAGGTATAAGTACTTCCCGCGATGGATAGGTCTTAGTATGAGAATGTTCACAAACAAATTCAAAACATTTCTCATAAAAGACAAAAACAAATAACAAGCGACTTTCCTGCGGGAACTTCTTTTCTCATCTCATTCACTCACAACGCGAACTTGCGACGACTTGTCTCGCATGCAAGACGGTAAATGCACTCGTACCAGACGAGCTTGCAACACCTGAGCATAGACATATGCAGTTCCAGCTATAAAAAACACAAACAAATAGTTCCCGCCTTAGTTAGGCGAACTACGTCGACTCTGATCCTCATTTTCCCGATGAGGTACGTAGGTAGTGGGGTAGGGCCCATTCGAGCACATTCTTTATTTTCCCTACATTTTCCCCTTCCTTTTCTCTTTTTCAGTTCCCTTTCTCATTCTTATTCCTGTCCAGTTAGCGGTCTTTATTCAGCAGCACTCGTATTTTCTCACCCTTTGAAATAAAACAAGCAAGCGTGGATCCCGTCGGGTACGGCGGACGATTTGGGGTGCTAATACCTTCACAGGTCGTAACCGAATCCCGAACCCAGATCTTTGGTTCGCAAGGCCTCGTCCTTTCCTTCTTCCTTAGGTTTGTGCAGCATTACCTTTCCCATTCCTTCAGGATAAAAATGCCTGGCTGGCGACTCTACCTTTTCGGTGCCACTTTCGCGTTTGTACTAGGATGAAAATCCCGGGAGCGACAGCTGGCGACTATGCTGGGGAGCGAACCCAGAATCTCTGGTTTCCCTTGTAGAGTCAATCCTAGCGCCTGTTTGGTTTTGTTTCTTTGGGTGTTTATTTGTGTGTTGATGTGTGCTTTAGTTTAGCTTTATTATTTTTAGTTACAGTTTTTACTTTACAGCTTTACTTTACCGCATTTATTTACCGCTTTCAGTATTTATTTTCCATGCATCATATTATACTGGACTGTCTGGCTGTGCTGGTTTTCATTTTTTCTGTGGGATGGGAGTTACTGTGAGATAAGCCAAATACCCGGCTTGAGTGCACTATAGGATTAGCGTGGACATGTTGTACTCGCATGGTTACATGATGTGTGGCGATGTGTTCCACACCCAGGTTGCGACTGTCTTGGAACTATCTTGTGTGGGGGTTTTTCCCCACTTCGGGATACGACCTTGATAGTTATGTGCAGCTGGGGACCGATCATTGAGAACCTTAGTGGAAACACCCCTCTCCAGTGATGACAGTGGCAGACCACATTTGTTGGAAAACTCACTCGCATCCGAGGCCCCACTGGGAACTCGCATAGGATGGCCTGGTTCTCTCATAGGAATTCAGTTAAAGCAAACTGTTCGTAGGACGATAGTATTGTACCCTTCGGGATGAATGTACTATTGTTTCTCGATTCAGTGCTTGAAGCTGGAGACTTGTGAGGGATGCTTGGTTTTCCGGACTCAGCTGAGACCTCCCTGAGTAGTACATAATGCCAAAGCGATTCCCTGATTTGGTCATGAGCCATTTCTCGGAAATGGTGAACGTATTATTGCTATTCGGCCTCGAGAGTCCGTGATGTTGACCCGAGTAGCACACCTGTGAGATTGGGAGGGGTTTACAGGTTTGCAGGAACCCTAAGACCTTCAGCATACTCGCTTTGCCTTTGGTTCAGTTTTTTGATATGGATTTCTGGTTCTAAGATATGGATCCCGAATCAGAGGGATTGTTATTGTGATATGTGGATATTGTGACCTTGCACCGACACCTGATTATATGATTGGCACATCACAGACACTTCACTGATCACATGCCTTGCCTTGCATAAGCATCATAACATCATTAATCATTTGTGTTTCTTTTATTCTTAGGGTCTACATTACTCCCAGTTCCTGGTCATATCATTGCTTCAGAATGGAAGACGTCAGAAAGAGAACTGTGCACTACAAATTCTTTGATACCAAGATGGACCTGATTAACCAAATGGTGTCTCTTATTACCCCGGGTCATTTGGGATACTTCAAGGAAAAGTATGGTGATATTCTGGACTTGGTATTCAACTTGGATAGCTCTTAGAGAAGCGCCGTTCAAACTGTGTTGCAGTATTACAATCCACGGCTCAGGTGTTTCACATTTCATGACTTTCAGTTGGGTCCTTTACTGGAAGAGTATGCTGAGATTATGGGAGTGTCAATCAAGGAGCAGATTCCTTTCAATTCAGAGATGACAAGACCAACCCATGCTGACATCGCTAAGGCTCTTTATTTGAGCTCATCTGAAGTGTCTGCAAATCTGTCTACCACAAAGAAAAAGTATTTGGTTTCACTCTAGAGTATCTGGTTAGAAAAGCTGAAGAACTTGCAGTGACAAATCAGTGGGATTCTGTTTACGCCATCTTGGCACTATCCATTTATGGGATCATCCTGTTCGCTGATATGGATAAATTCGTGGACATAAATGCTATTCATTTATTTGTGTTGAAGAATCCGGTGCCCACTCTCCTAGGTGACTTGTATTATTCAGTGCACTATAAGAATGAGAAGAAGCAAGGAGGTCTGGTTAGATGTTGTGCTCCCTTATTCTACAAGTGGGTCATGAGACATTTGCCTACTACTGAGAGTTTTACTGATCCTAATACTACTTGGGCCCAAAAGCTGAGTACTTTGTCTGCCAGAGATATTAGGTGGTTTACTTTGAGGTTGAAAGGAAAGAGTTTCATTACTAGTTGTGGGAATTACCTTAATGTGCCTTTGTTAGGAGTATCAGGAGGTATCAACTATAATCCCATTCTCTTAAGAAGACAGTTAGGGTATGCGCTCAAGGAGATTCCCGATGAATCCGAGTTATTTCAAACTTTTTACTTCTCGGTGAAAGGCAACCTTCCGTTGGTTAGGAAAGTTGCAGGTTCTTGAAAGGTGATCAAAAGAAAGGACATTGCATGTCTAGGCAAGAGCAATAACCGGATGTTCCCTGAATTCGAAGCTTGGATAAAGGAGGAGGTTCAAACGGCTCTAGTCCCTTTTTCTGTACCAACTCCGCCTCCAGCAACGGTGCCTTTGGAAGATTATCAGAAGTTGGAAGCTTTGGTCAAGCAGCTTAGGGTTGAGAACCAAGAGGCTTACGATTCCTGTCAGAAATTGATGATTCATAACCATCAGTTAGAAGATAGAGCTCTCCGAGCTGAGGAAACGGTTCGTCTCAAGCAGAAGGACTTCGAGGAAAGGGAGCTATACTTCAGGAAGAGAGGATTGGCTGAGATCCATAAGGCGAGTCAGCGCCAGAAGGATAAGAAAGAACTTAATGAGGCTAATGAAGCCATCACACTTTGGCAAGAGAAGTGGAGCGATAATCAGAAGAGGCAAAAGGAGGTAGAAGCTGAATTCGGGTTGAAGATCAAGAACCTTCACGATGCTTTGGTTGAGCAAGAGAAGTTAGTTCAGAAGGCACAAGAGCAACAGAGAGATTACCTTCGTCAGATGACAAAGAGTCAACAAATAGCGGAAGATGTCCAGAAAGAAGTTGAAGAACTGAAGCTTCGTGCTGATGTGAAGAGGTCAAAGGCCGAACCGGGTCCGAGCAAAGAGAATGAGACGACCTTCCTGTAGCAAATTGAAGAGTTACATGCTTCCTTTGATATGAGGACCTCCTCATCCAGAGACTCATCCAGGAGCCTGATCATCCAGATATCGTTCAGTTGTTCCAGAGTGTCAAGCGTCTTAGCTGGAGGCTGCAAGACTTAGAGCTCCCTAGGATTTAGTTTCATGCTATTGTACTTGGGTTACCCACAGGCTTGTTGTGGGATTCCTTTTATTTGATGTACTTTGTTGTTCTTTTGATTGGCACCCTTCGGGGACGTTGTTGTTTCAAATTTCAGTTTATGTGATTGACTTGCCTTGAATCTCTTGTTTGTTATTTGTTGCACCGACACGGGGTAATGAGCACCAATTCTCCACGGCCGTCACTTTATTTGAACATCACTTGGGTCTTCTTCCCAATTATTATTCTCTTAATGCCAGGACAGGAAAAGGGAAAGCCTTGGGAATAAAAGGAACACATTGCATTGCATACACATCATTTGCATTTCTTCTTTGTTTTGCAGGTTTTTCTACAGGATGCTTAACTTATCTGTGTTTCAGGAAAAGATTGCGAGAGCTGCCAAGACCCGGCATCTTCGGCAGAATATTCTGCATCGCTATGCAACTCGCAACAACCAGAGGACAGTCATGGACACTATGCAAACAGAGCTTAATGAGTTTCGCACCAGAATGGGAGAGTTCATGGTCATGATGCAAGGGATGGCTCAGGGACAACAAGAGTTAAGAAATGCAGTTCAGGGGCTCAATCCTCCTCAAACTAATACTCAAGTGACCACTCCTGACGGGCAAGGGGCTCCTCCCAACACCAACAATGGCCCAGGCGGACCTCAAATTCCAGAGCATGGCACAACAACTTTCATTCCGATATAAGACAAGCAGGATGATCAGTTCCCTTCTTTCAACAATGACATGGGGTTCGGCGGAGAATGAAATCTTCAGGACTTTTTGATGCTTGCTGAGAAAGTCAAAGCCCTCGAGTGTAGAGACACTTTGGGGATAGATGTGTCTGACATGGGTCTAGTCCTCAGGGTGGTTATTCCTCACAAATTCAGGCCACCGACGTTTTACAAGTATAGCGGTAGCTCCTGCCCAAAGACTTACTTGCAGGCATTCTACCGAAAGATCGCTGCCCATACTAGGGATGAAAAGCTCTGGATGTACTACTTCCAGGATAGTCTCTCCGGAGGGTCCTTGGAATGGTATATGAAGCTAGAGAGAAGTTTTGTGAGGAACTGGAAGGAATTGGGAGAAGCATTCCTCAAGTAGTATCAGTATAACATCGACATGGCGCCCAGTCGCACTCAACTTCAAAGTCTGACTCAGAAGAATTCCGAGAGCTTCAAAGATTACGCACAAAGGTGGCGTGAAGTGGCTGCTAGAGTGCAACCGCCTTTGCTGGAGAGAGAAATGGTAGACCTGTTCCTGGATACCCTTCCTGGGTATTTCATGGAAAGGCTAGCTGGATGTTCTTCAAGTGGATTCTCAGATATCATCTTGACGGGCGAGAGGATAGAAAGTTGGATCAAGCAAGGGAAGATTTAGAACGGGGGCGCTTCGAGTTCTGGTGTCAAGAAACCCTTCGTGAAAAGAAGAGAAGGAGAGACTGAGGCGGTGTACGTGCAGAGGGGAGGAAGCAACCGAGGGTTTTATCAGCAAGTGGCCCCTGTCACTATCTCAGCTCAACCTGTTCAACAACAAGTCCAACAACCACAACAACAATGTCAACAAGGGTATCAACAAAGAGCTCCTCGTCCATACTATTCTCAGAAGACCATAGAAAGGCAGTTTGACACTCCGCCTATGTCATATTCACAACTTTTGAAGAATCTCCTACAACTCCAGCTGGTTCAGCTCAGAACTTTGCAACCCCCGAAGCCGAGGCAACTTCCTGAAGGTTACGGTATGAACGCTAGATGTGAATTTCATTCCGGAGCTCCCGGACATACCACGAAAAACTGCAGAGCTTTGAAGTATGTAGTTCAAGACCTGGTAGATTCCAAAGCAATCAACTTTGCTCCTACTCCTGATGTAATTCAGAACCCCATGCCTCCTCACAGAAGTACGGTTGGGGCAGTTGATGAAGGGGAGAATCTAAACCTAGTGCGCGACGTCAGCAACCTGCAGACTCCGTTGAGTGTTGTTAAAGTTTGCTTGTCAAAGAAAGGTATCTTTTCTGGGTGTGAAGAAGATTGTCCATAATGTGCTGAAGCTACAAATGGGTGTGAGCAGTTGAAAGCAGGGATCCAGGGTATGATTGATAAGGGAGTGTTACAGTTTAACAAGATTGTAGAAGAAAGTGAAGTCTCCATAATAACTATCTTCTACGATCCATCTCAAGTCCCTTCACGGGCCAGAGCGGCACCGATATCCATCACCACTGCAGGACCGGTAATGTATCAGAGCGATAGAGCTATTCCCTGTAATTATGGTGGCGAAGTATACTGTAACGACCAGAAGCAAGAGTTGGCCACGTCTAGTACAACCCCAGCTCAAGTAGAAAATGTTGGAGTGGGGGGGGGGGGGGGGTTACTAGAAGTGGAAGGTTGTTTGCACCGGAAACACTAAGAAATAGTGTGATACCACCCAAAGACACCGCAGAAGCCCAGGCTATAGCGAGAGGGAAGCAGCCAGTGGTTGTCAACGATCCTGCACCAGTAACTAATCCAGACCTTACTTTCGATAAAGAAGCTGAAGAGTTTTTGAGGATTATCAAAAAGAGCGACTACAAGATTGTGGATCATCTGCAGCAGACTCCGTCAAAAATTTCCATCTTGTACTTGCTCATGTGTTCTGATTCTCATAGGAAGACTCTCTTGAATATTCTGAACAAGGCATACGTGCCTCAGGATATTTCAGTAAATGAGTTGGAAGCGGTGGTATCCAGTGTTAATGCCAGTCACGGATTGGGTTTCACAGACTTGGATCTGACTGCTGATGGGCGCGCTCATAACTGGGCATTGCATATCTCTTTAGAATGTAAAGGTGCAGTACTCTCTCACGTGTTGGTAGATACTGGATCGTCGTTGAACGTCTTGCCTAAGAAAGCACTGATGAGGTTGGATTATGATGGAGTGATTCTAAAGCCCAGTGACCTGGTGTAAACACCCCAAATTTGCCCTCACTAAGTTCACACCATGGTTTGTGATCTTTTAATTTGCATAAGTTCAATCATACCATTTCATATTGCATTTTTGCTTCACTGCATTGGTTCAAAGTCATCTGCATCTAGGGTTTGTGATCTGAGCAATCCCTGAGCTATCTGAGCCACTCCAAAGGTCTTCAATCATCTCAAGAGGGTCCATGTATGTTCAAGCATCATATTATATCCTCCCAAGATCAAGGAAGTCAGAAAATCACAAGAACTGAGAAAGGCATGGAAGCAGAGCCAAGCTTAACTGCACAAATGACCTAAAATTAGGGTTTTGGTTTCAGAGGCCATAACTCCAAATTTTTTGGTCATTCTTGTTTCTATTGGTCTCTATACACCAATTTTCATGAAGAAATTCAATGGGGAAGGCATTTGATCAATAGATGACTTCTTGAGCAAGTCAGAGCCAAGTCAGGGCATCTGAGGTCCCCCAACATGGGACCAAAGTGAATTTTTCATCAAAATGAAGTTATATGGTCTTTATTTGATCATTGAAGTGGTTTGAAGTTCACAAATTTGAAGAAAAGTGGGCTAAACCAAAAGTTGCCAAATATGGAAATGACTTGTAATGTAAACTTTCCATTTTGGGAAAGTTTTTCTACCTCCTCTTTCTCAATAAAAAATGCTTCAAATGAAAAATTCTTGGTCATGAAAGTTGTAGATTGGATCATTCCCTTTTCAAAAAGTACAAGAACAAGATCTAATTCATTTTGGAACTCAAGTTATGGCTTTCCAAAGTTGGCAAAAATCACTAAATTCCATGTTTCATGCCAAAAGAGATTTTTTGCAAAACCTCATACCAAACCATTTTGTGACTTCTAAATGACTTCTATGCACCATTGCAACTTGCCAAAATCAGAATTGCACCAATTCACAAAGCTTCATGCCTTGAATCACAAGCTACCCTAAGGCATTTTTCATAAATTTTCAAGAAAGGAACCTTTTGCAAAAAGAACTTCTAATGATTGGTTTGGTTACTAATTGATCTCAAAGCATCATAACAACTTCATATGGTTCATTTTGCTGCAATTTGTCCAAGAATTCACAAGATTTCTTGCCTTGGTTCACAAGAAATTTCAAAGGGGGAAATATGCAAGAACATTGAAAACTCTTGATCAAGACCATCCAGCTCACAAAATCAGATCCAAAGGCCTTCCTTGACTCAAGCTGAAGCAGGACAAGCCCTAAGATCTCCTCTGACCCGAGCCATACCTATGGTACACAAAATCTTGACTTTTTGCATCTTGGCCCATACCAATCAAACTGTGACATTACCAACCCTATGCCCAATCAGAACATGTTATGTGGACCTCAAGGACTTGAAACATACACATACACAAGCCAACATCCTCCCATAAGCCAGGATTCACAAAAACTGTCAAAATCTTCACCTCTTCGAAACTTCTTCCACAACCATCAAACTTCCATTTTTTTTCTTCACCAATAAGTCACATATCATCCAAGGAACAATAATCAACCACCAAAACAGCCTGAAACATCACATACACAAACCTCAAAATCTGCTACACCAGAGCTGGAATCTCAAAACTAGCCACTCTCAAGGTTTTCTAAGCTTCATTTCATCATCAGGAGGTTTAAAGGAGTGGACTTGCATCAAAGGAAGAGCCAGAAAGCCCAGAATCAGAAGGTTCAATCTCAGGTATAGCTCAAGAACTTTTTTCCCAGAACCTTATTTTTAAGTTCTTAATCGAATCCTTATGTTGTGCTAATGATCCTGATGTATTTATTTTTCAAAATGGTGGGATATTGAGCATGTATGAAGTCTCTGAAAGTTTTAACCCTAGAAACGTTTTGCTTCGATTTGGCTTTTTGATGAATGAAAAATGGATTTTGTTTGGGGATTTATGATCAGTGATGTGTGGAGATCATTTCTGGGCAAGAAATTGGGAGTTTAGAAACCTGTAGAAGATTTTAGGTTTTCAGTTCGCCGGAGAAGATGACCGGAACACTCTTCCGGTCACCTGAAACTCATTAGCCCTAATCTGCGTAATTAGTGAACTTTGAATGATGGCCCTTGGATTTGTCCTTCCCGCGTGAGATGAAATGCTCAGATTAAGTCACTTAACCCTAATTCAGTTTTATTAAATTAATTAAGTTTAATTAGTTTAATTAAATCAAAGTGAATCTCAGCCCTTAAAAAACGCGCCAGTCAACCCTGGAACCTCAGCTTTAAATCTGGATCATTGGATCTTCATACTTTTCCATTTAATTAATTTTATTTCATTTTCTTTCTATTTAATTTGTGCATTTTATAAAAAATAGTAAAAATACTTCAAAAATTCTGAAAATTTTTATCACACCTTTTATTAATTTTCAGAACCCAAAAATATTTTTATTTTTATTTTTTGCATTAAAAAATATTTTTAAAACATTTAAATGATTATTTTTAATTAGTTAATGGAAATTAATTAATTAAAAATACATTTAGGTATTTAAAAATCCCAAAAAATTCAGAGAACATTTTCAAACATTTAGAAACATTTACAAACTCACAACACAAATTTATTTTTGGTTTTGATCATACTTTGGCAATTTTCATTTGAATTAGGGTTCTTTAATTTGAATATTTTTAACCCTAACTTCAAAAATTCATAACTTTTGATCCAAGTTGAGTTTGTGAATGGTTCTTTTTGCATTGTGTAATGCATACTTTCAAGCATCCAAAAACATTTTTGTTTCATTTTTATAGTGCATTTTCAATTTGTTTGACATTTTCCCTTTAGGATCACCCTTAAAACCTTAGAAACTTAGGAAAATCATAAGTCCTTTAGGGGTTAGCTTCTGACCTTCCCCTTTGGGAAGTGAACTTGTATGGGCTTAGGGTCCCTTTGATTCCATTTTCAATTTTTTATCTTATCATTTGCTTCTGATTTTGAATTTTGCATCTCATGTTGTACATAAACCCTAATTTGCATCTTCATTTGCATCCCACCTTGCATAAGCTTGCATACATGAACTTGCCATGACATTTTGTGCATCCACATGACATATAAGACATCTTAAGACATATTAGAATCATGTTTGATCATTGCATCATCCATTTTCCATGTTATGCTTTCATTTCATTTCATATGCATTCATGGACTTTCATGCTTCTTATATGCTTCATTTGCATCTCTTGTATGAGCATTCATATCCCTTGACATGCTTTCATACCATCTCATAACATCCTTTGCATCATGAATATGCTTCTGACTTTGGCTTTCATCTTTGCATTTCATCTCATTTTCATTTCATTCCATTTCTTTTTGCTAACTTTTCAGGTGGTAAGTGTTTGAGAAGTGAATTTGCCTTCACTTCTCATAATCTCTTCTCATCTCTCTTATGCATCATTGCTGCATTTTACTTGTGAATTAGAGTGAGCTTGCTCATTCATGCTCCTTCCTCACTCTCTTTCTTCAAGCAACTTATCTTCTTAAGTGAAGTAAGTTGTTTTGCTTCTTTCTGATTCTACTTCCTTCATCCTGCTTCTTCCTTGGTGGCTTTTCTCTTGAAGATTTCTTGCAAGCCTCATAAAGCCTAGGAACACCCAAGCATGATCACAATTAGGGTTTGATTAGTCCCCCATTAGTTTTACCTTTGTGTCATCTTTGAGTCTTCTCTTCTCATCTCTTAATCAAGGACTAAACCTTAAAGGTTGTAAGGCTTTGTGATTAAGCTTAGGCCTGCATCCTTCTATTAGGATGGAGTGTATAACTTTAATCCTAAGTTTTAAACCCTTAATGTGTTTAAATCCTTTAATCAATTCACCTAACTCATCAAGACATCAAGCTTGTAACTTGGGCCTTGCATTAGGGTTCTAATTCTTCCTTAATTGGTTAAGAAGGACTAACCCTAGTGTTAATGGACAAGTCCCCCTCAGGTTGTCTTACAAACCATAAAATTCATTTCTTAATCTTACCATTAACTAAAATCCACTTTAATAAAGGCTTTGTTTTGTCATGAGGTTAATACCTAATCATGTATTAAGTTGAGGAGCCTTTCTCAGCTTAAATGTTCTCATCTATTATCCTTCTATTAGGATGGTGTAATGAGTCCATTAAATCCTTGATTATGGCTTAAACTCATTACTTAACACCAAACAAAAACTCCAAAAACATCTAAATAATTACAAGTAGGTTAATGATCTTAATCCTACATCATGGTAATTAAGTGTGAGGTGCTTACTTCATACTTAAGGTATTCTCATTACCCCTAATCAGAGGGAGAATGTGACGAGTTTACTAACCCTTGGTTTAGGCTTAAGCTCATTCTCTTATGACAAACTCCAAAAGCAATAAAAGATTGAAAATACCAAAAACAAACAATAATCGTCTCCTCCGAGATTCTTTTCTCATCATCTTCACTCACAAACGAGAACTTGCTTCTTCCGTCTAATGAAAGACAGTTAGCACCTGAGCCAGACAGGTCATACACTTGAGCATAGACAAGTAAGCAGTTCATCAGTCAATTTATCTGTCAGTCTCTTTGAGTCGAACTACGGTGTTCTGACTTCCTCATTGCACGAGAGGATACGTAGGCATAACTTAACAGTTATCGAACAAAAGTCTCTGTACATTCCCCTTCTTCCAGCTTTATTCTTTAAGCCTCATTGTCTTGAGCTTTGCATTCTTTCCTTACACTGACACTCCTTTTACTCACTTCACACTTCTTTCCTTACATTGACACTTGCATTCTTTTCCAGCTTTTGCACACAAAATAGCACTGACACTATCCCTTTAAACACAAACTTTCAAGCGTGGATCCCGTCGAGTACGACGGACAATCTGGGTGCTAATACCTTCCCAGGTTGTAACCAACCCCCTTTCTCAGTTTATCTGGTTCGCGACCGTCTTGTCTATTTCTTTCCTAGGTTTATGCAGCATTACCTTTCCTTCGGGATAAAAATGCCTAGCTGGCGACTCTTTTCAGTTCACCCTTGTGTTCTCTCTTTCTCCGACCGTTCGCGTCTGTACCCTATCCGACCTAGGTGTCATTTAGAGGGAGCGACACCTGGTAGTCAGAGCATTTGATGGGTCGAGACGATCGGTGTTTGGGGAGGTGGATTTACCAATTAAAGTAGGTCCAGAAATCTTTAATACCACGTCCTACGTAATGGATATACATCCTGCATACAGTTGCTTGCTTGGAAGACCCTGGATACATTCAGCAGGAGCAGTATCGTCCACACTCCATCAGAATCTAAAGTTCGTCTGGGAGGGTCAAATTGTAACTGTTAGTGGGGAAGAAGACATTTTTGTTAGTCATCTAGCTTCATTCAAATATGTGGAGATGGATGGCGAAATAGTTGAGACCCCATGTCAGGCTTTTGAGCCCATGAAATCTGAGCAAGCGGCTGCTGTGGCGGCTTCTCCTGAAGAACCGAAGAAGGGGGTTTCCATAGCCTCTTATAAGCAAGCGCTTGAGGTGGTAGAGTCAGGGGTGCGCGAAGGCTGGGGCAGTCCGGTAGAAGTGCCTGAAAAGAAAGATATGTTCGGAATTGGTTACCATCCTGGACAATCATCGTCTGAACCAAATGCTAGAGGTCGTCAAGGCCCAGTTACTTTCACAAGTGCGGGAGTGGTCGACTATGGAAACGTCAGTGTTGTGCAGGATGACGCAGTCGATAGTGATTGTGGCATAGACGAGTGGATCAGGCCTGCTGTTCCAGGGACTCAGCTCAGCAATTGGACATCAGAAAGGCTTATTTCAGTCACCTCTTTCGAAGAGTAATAATTTCTGTTGCTGCTTCTCCTGTATTCAAGCACTATGTCTTGCCCGGGGCATAGTCGCTCTTTGTAAGGGTTCTTCTGTTCTTAATGCAATTTATAATCATAAATAAAGTTGACGTTTCGCATTCATTCATGTTGTTCTCTGTCTTTCATTCTTTGCTTTTGTTTTTCAAAAAGAAAGAAAAGTTTTAAAATGGCAATGCTTCTCATTTTCTCAAGCCTTTGCTAAAGCCTTGCATGAATCACCATTCATGCAGGTGCTCGTCACCGTATCTTGTCAATAACGACCCTGTTATGGCTGAGTATGACTTCGACAATCCAATTTATCAAGCCGATGAGGAAGGTGAAGAGGATTGCGAACTACCTGAAGAATTGGCCAGACTGCTTAAACAGGAGGAAAAGATGATTCGGCCGCACGAAGAAGCTGTCGAAGTAATAAACCTGGGTACTGAAGAAGACAAGAAAGAAGTCAAGATCGGGACTGCATTGGAAGAATCTGTCAAGACTCGTTTGATTGCTACGCTTCGAGATTATGTTGATGTCTTCGCATGGTCCTACCAAGATATGCCGGGTTTAGATACTGACATTGTGGTGCACAAGCTTCCTCTCAGAGAAGATTGTCCTCCAGTAAAGCAGAAGTTGAGGCGCACACGTTCTGATATGGCAATTAAAATAAAAGAAGAAGTACAAAAACAATTTGATGCTGGCTTCTTGGCTGTGACCAGTTACCCTCCGTGGGTTGCCAACATTGTGTCGGTTCCCAAGAAGGACGGTAAAGTCAGGATGTGTGTAGACTACAGGGATTTGAATAGGGCCAGCCCCAAAGATGACTTCCCTCTACCTCACATAGATGTACTTGTTGATAATACTGCTCAGTTTTCCGTGTTCTCCTTCATGGACGGATTTTCCGGCTATAATCAAATTAAGATGTCTCCCGATGACAGGGAAAAGACAACTTTCATCACTCCTTAGGGCACCTTCTGTTACAAGGTTATGCCATTTGGTTTGAAGAATGCTGGAGCCACTTATCAACGGGCGATGGTGACGCTATTTCACGACATGATTCATCATGAAATTGAGGTTTATGTTGATGATATGATAGTAAAATCCCAAACAGAGGAAGAGCACTTGGTTAATCTAGCAAAGTTGTTTGACAGACTCCGGAAGTTCAGACTGAGTTTGAATCCGAATAAGTGTACCTTCGGGGTTCGTTCTGGTAAGCTACTCGACTTCATCGTTAGTGAGCGAGGAATTGAGGTTGATCCAGCCAAAGTGAAAGCCATCCAAGAGATGTCTGAGTCGAAGACCGAAAAGCAAGTACGTGGTTTCTTAGGGAGACTAAACTACATTGCACGGTTTATCTCTCATCTAATGGCCACGTATGAGCCCATCTTTAAGCTTTTGAGGAAGAATCAGGCCATTAAATGGAACGAAGACTGCCAGCAAGCGTTTGACTGAATCAAAGAATACCTGCTAGAACCTCCAATTCTTATTCCTCCAGTGCCGGGGAGACCTTTGATTATGTATCTTACCGTGCTAGAAGGATCGATGGGATGTGTGATGGGTTAGCAGGACGAGTCTAGTCGAAAAGAGCACGCCATTTATTACCTTAGCAAAAATTTTACCGATTGTGAGACGCGCTACTCACTACTCGAGAAAACTTGCTGCGCTTTGGCATGGGCTGCTCGCCGACTAAGACAGTACATGCTGACTCACACTACTCTCTTAATTTCCAAGATGGATCCTGTGAAATACATTTTTGAAAAGCCAGCTCTGACAGGAAGAGTAGCCCAGTGGCAGATGATATTAATTGAGTATGATATAAAATACACTTCACAAAAGGCAATCAAAGGAAGTGTATTGTTAGAATATTTGGCCCAACAGCCAATCGATGATTATCAACCCATGAGGTTCGAGTTTCCGAATGAGGACATCATGTTCCTCAACTCGAAAGACTACGAAGAACCACTTCCGGAGGAGGGGCCAGACCCTGAATCCAAGTGGAAGTTGATGTTTGACGGGGCTGTGAACATGAATGGAAGTGGAGTAGGTGCTGTTATCATCTCGCCAGAAGGGGTCCATATACCTTTAGCTGCTCAGTTGACTTTCGAATGCACTAACAATGAGGCAGAGTATGAAGCTTGTATCATGGGGATTGAAGAGGCAATCGACTTGCGAGTCAAAAACATCGAAATCTTCGGATATTCTGCTTTGGTGGTAAATCAAGTCAATGGCAAATGGCTGGTTCATCAACCTCATTTGATTCCTTACAGAGATTATGTCAGGAGGCTGTTAACCTTCTTCACCAAAGTCAAGCTGGATTATATTCCTCGAGAGGAAAACCAATTCGCCGATGCTCTGGCAACTTTGTCGTCCATGATTAAAGTTTGTCAGGAGAATTTGGTGCCTCGAATTACGGTTTTCCGTCTTGAAAGACTAGCTTATGTCTTTGCAGTCGACGATGGTGAAGATAACAAGCCTTGGTATCATGATATCAAACAATTCCTAAAAGCTCAAGAATACCCGGCCGGGGCATCTAGTAAGGATAAGAAGACCCTTAGAAGACTGGCAGGAGGCTTCTTCTTAAATCAAGATGGCGTGCTGTACAAGCGAAACTTCGACATGGTGTTTCTCAGATGCGTGGATAGACATGAAGCAAACTTGTTGATGTAGGAGGTTCACGAAGGTTCCTTTGGTACCCATGCTGGAGGACATGCTATGGCCAATAAATTATTGAGATCGGGATATTATTGGATCACTATGGAATCCGATTGTTGTAAATACTCCCTTAAATGCCACAAGTGTCAGATTTATGCCGATAAAATTCATGTGCCTCCGAATCCGTTGAGTGTCATGTCTTCACCATGGCCGTTCGCTATGTGGGGAATTGATATGATTGGCAAGATCGAGCCAAGAACTTCTAATGGTCATCGTTTCATCCTGGTTGCTATAGTCTATTTCACGAAGTGGGTCGAAGCGGCGTCTTACACCAATGTCACTAAACAAGTGGTAGCCCGGTTTATTAAAAGAGACATCATTTTCCGGTATGAAATTCCTGAAAGGATCATTACCGATAATGGTTCTAATCTCAACAACAAGATGATGGCTGACTTGTGTCGAGATTTCAAAATAGAACATCACAACTCTTCTCCATATCGTCCGAAGATGAATGGCGCCGTTGAGGCGGCCAATAAGAACATTAAGAAGATCGTGCAGAAGATGGTTGTGACATACAAAGACTGGCATGAGATGCTACCATTTGCGTTGCATGGGTACAGAACGTCAATACGTACTTCAACAGGGGTAACTCTGTTCTCACTAGTGTATGGTATGGAGGCAGTCCTACCAATTAAAGTGGAATTTCCCTCGTTGAGGTTAATGATGGACATTAAGCTAGATGAAGCTGAGTGGCTCCGATCCAGATATAATCAGTTGAGCCTCATGGAAGAGAAACGTCTAGCAGTTGTATGCCATGGACAGTTGTATCAACGACGGATGAAGCAAGCATTTGACAAGAAGGTGCGACCACAAAGGTACATGCCAAGTGACTTAGTGCTGAAAAGGATTCTTCCTCCTCTTAACGATCACATGGGCAAGTGGACACCCAACTATGAAGGACCGTTCGTGGTTAAAAAGGTTTTCTCAGGTGGAGCCTTGATGCTGACAACCATGGACGGAGAAGACTTCCAATCCTCTGTCAACGCAGACGCAGTAAGAAAATACTTCGTGTCAAAAGGACCCGCTGGAAAAAGACAGAATAAAGATCCAGGAAAAAATGGGCATCCCGGCGAGCCAAAAACGGAATAAAAGGCTCGGGCAAAAGTTAGGGAAATTTTGAAAAAAATGTACACCCGCTGAGTTGAAAAGCCACATCGGACGACTCAGGCAAAAAAGGGTATCCCGGTGGATTGAAAACCTGAAAAGGCGATCCACGCAAAAGAGGGATTAACACGAACGACTGCAATCTGCGAGATCCATAACCTATCTTCAGTTGAGGCTATCCTAAGGATTGAAGATCAGTTCAATTACTCTTTCTCAAGAGGCAGAGCGAGCGGAGCGTCTTGAAGATATGCGAGTCATAACCGGGTTGAAACTTGATGAGACCCACTTCTCACATTTCCAATAGGATAGTTTGTTTTCCTTTTTGGCTGTTTCCTCTTTCCAGGGAATTGCTTCCTTTGTATTGCCTATTCATGGCCATTTTTCTGAATCAATAAAAATTCAACTTCAGTCAATTTTGACTATTTTGCTTCTTGTTTTTGCTTTTTCATCTAGCATTGATTGATTGCGAAAACATCCAGTAAATTGTGATTTACATTGTGTTGTGAACATTTGAATGCTTTCTAACTCATGCAGGGGGACAAAAACATTTAATACAACTCTGAAAGGGTGTCGAGATACCCAGATAATGATTCATACTACGAGCCTGGGGCAGGTAGGTCCCAAACTAACTCTCCATGTTGCAGGCATTATCGATTGTGTTAATGCAGGTACATGTATAAGTGTTGCTAACAGAGCTAAAAGCAAATCCCCAGTGAAGTCGCTAGAGCAGGAGCAGGTGTCTCCCAAGGTGTCTCCCAAGGTGTCTCCAATCATCCCCAGTAGAGTGGAATTTGAAATCTCCCCCCAACAAGGTGGCAGGATGTGGGTGTCATCCCCAAGCAGAAGTTTCCCTTCAGACAGGGGAAATTCCCAACAATATAAGGAGTGTCTTTCCTCCCCATCAGTTTGCTTCCTCAGCAGTGTCATACATCTGTTTCCCCAGCTAAGTCAGAAGGTTTCACTTCCCCGACAGAGTCCAATAGGTAGCGTACCTAGCAAGAAGAGTGCATCTCCAGCAGGGTCTTGGTGCTCAAATCTTCAAAGTCCAATTTATTTTTGGCAATGGAGGCTGCTCAGAGCCGGTGTATCATTGACAGCTTTCCCCGCAGAGTTGTCTCTTCCTCATCAGGATGGATCAGATCGGTGCAATGATTAACACTTTCCCCACAGAGCCGTTTCCTCCTCATCAGGAAAAACCAGATCAATTCAGTGATCATCATTTCCCCAGTCAAGCCATCTGGGATACTTGCAGTCTCCTTTCCAGGAGACCCCTTTTGCATTTACATTTGCATTTAGTGATCATCATTACATTTGTATCCTCCAGAGCGTAGCATTTCCATTATCATGGAGCATTACGCCATGACCCAACATGTGCATGCTAGCATGGGCCAATTTTGAGGTGTTACAGTCAACCTATAACATCATTTTCAACCTGAAGTATTCCCCGCAAAAGATACTTATGCCATTTTCCAGACATCTTGGTCCTTCCAAGTCAATGTTATTTTCCTTTCGTGGCTTGGTCCTGCCCAGTAGTCGCGTGCTTTCTTTATGGCTTGGTCCTGTCCAACAGTCATATTGATTGGAGTTCCATTCCGCTAATGGTCTCGTTAAAGTCCTGTTTCGCCAACAGGCACCTTCCGTGGCTTGGTCCTGCCCAGTAGTCATATTGATTGGAGTTCCATTCCGCTAATGGTCTCGTTAAAGTCCTGTTTCGCCAACAGGCACCTTCCGTGGATTGGTCCTGCCCAGTAGTCGCGTGTTTTTCTTTATGGCTTGGTCCTGTCCAACAGTCATATTGGTTTGAGTTCCATTCCGCTAATGGTCTCGTTAAGTCCTATTTCACCAACAGGCATTCTCCGTGGCTTGGTTCTTCCCAGCAGTCGCGTGTTTTCGTTATGGCTTGGTCCTGCCCAGCAGTCATATTGGTTTGAGTTCCATTCCGCTAATGGTCTCGTTAAGTCCTGTTTCGCCAACAAGCATTCTCCGTGGCTTGGTCCTGCCCAGCAGTCGCGTGTTTTTCTTTATAGCTTGGTCCTGCCCAACAGTCATATTGATTTGAGTTCCATTCCGCTAACGGTCTCGTTAGGTCTTGTTTCGCCAACAGGCACCTTCCGTGGCTTTGTCCTGCCCAGCAGTCGCGTGTTTTCTTTGTGGCTTGGTCCTGCCCAGCAGTCGCATTGTCTTGTTCTATTTCCTCTACCTATTCAGAGGTCAACAAAAAAAACAATAAAAAAAACAATAATATGAAGAAAGAGAAGATGGCATTTCTACTATCCATAGAGTTCAAATTTCCAGGTTTTATTCAAGTATTCAATCACTCCATACCTTGAACGTCTAAAAGCTCTCACAATTATTTGTTCAGGCCTGCAGATAATTGAATAGGGGCAGCTGTAATACCTCAAAATATGCCCTCTCATTTCCTCAACATTTTGCATAGCATTTTGCATACATAAACTCATAAAATAATCAAAAACATTGCATCATGTGTAGCATAGCTGAGGCATAGGTATGTGATCAATGATCGGAGCAACCGAAGGCATTACAAGGGCAACCGAAGGGCCACAAAGCTTCTCAACCTGGTGCAAAAAAGGTTCACAATATCCCACAAGTCTTCACTTGAAGCCGCGAGCCATGGAAAGATGGGGTTTAATCAAAGGAAGAAAGCAGTGCAATATTTCCTGATGAAAAGGGACGAATTAGGGTTTCACTTCTACTGGGCTTCTGCATGAAGTTTTGATTCAAAGAGGATTCCCTTGTTTCATATATGATGTCAAGCGCCTAGGGTTCAAATCTCGTCCACAAATTCATTTTGGAAGGGGTTCGACTGTCCGGACGACGGAAAATCGAGGAATCGGAGAAAAGGCAACCGAGCTAGGTGAAAGGGATCGACTCCGGACTTTTAAGATCGAGATCTTGAAATTAGGGTTACAATAATCCTATGGTTCAAATTCGGTCAAGAAATGATGGAGGAATCATAAAAAAATCAAAAGAAAAATCATTTGAAAAGTAGTTGGTTTTGCATTTCCCTCCACTTTTCCTTCCACTTTCTTTCCACACTTTCTTTCATTCTTTACATTTTGCTTTTCCATTTCAATTCCACTCCATTTCCCTTGGAAATTTCCACCATGTTCTACCATCTTCTAGAGTATTCCAAGGAATATTCCCTTTTCCAACCCTAACCATATCTAACTACCAAAAACTAATTTTGGATCCCAAGCCTAATTTTTGGGCCCCAAACCCAAACATAGCTCCAAGCCTAAGCCATATTTAAGCCATTTTCATCCAAATCAAAGAGGTTCACACAATTTTCCAACTTTTCACTCTTTCATAAGCACTTTTTCTCTCTCACTTTTCCTCCTTTTTCCTTTCCTTTCACTAAAGCTTCTTTGAATAAGCTCTTCAAGTTTCACATTGAAACTTGAAGATCTTGAAGCTTAGCCTCAACCTCCATTTATTTTTTGGATTGTGGAAGAAGAAGCTACTGAAGTTTGTGAGGATTTTCGACTTATCGGAAGCACACGAAGGTTCAAACGTGAAGAACACATTTATTTTGCGATTTCTCGGTTTTCTCTTCGATCAAGATCCGATTCTTGCAACATTCACTGAAGCACTTCTCCGCTTCATAGGTTGGTTATCTTAATCACTTCTTCTTTAAGTTATTCTCTTCATCTCGCCATTTCGGTATTCTTTAATCGCTTTTTTTTTTGCATTGCTTGATATCGTTTCGTTTCGATTATGTTTGCTTGTGATTTGTGATTTTTGTTGGATTTGGATTTAAAGTGTTGGTAGATATAGGTTCTATCATGTGTAAATAAGTTCAAATTAAGTGGAAATTAGTGTTAGCATGTTTCTAGGTATGTTAGGGATCTTTAGAAGTGAGTTTGTGGCCAAAAGCACTTATTTCAAAAGTTTTTTTTTCCAATTATGTTCAGCGTTAACCGGTTAACGCGTGCGTTTTTTTGCCATTTTGCTTCTGTTTTAGGTCCGTTAACCGGTTAACACATACGGTTAACCGGTTAACGCTGTTGAGTTTTAGTTTTTTAGCTTATTTGATTGCTCAATCTTGTTTCCTAGTCCCCTTAATGTTCATACATGTTTAGGTAGTGATTTTAGGGAATTTTTGAGTCCTTTTCCAGTAGCTAGTTCCCCCATTTCGAGTCGTTTCAACACGATTCCGTTTATGTCGCATATTATGCATTTTTGAGCTTCTTTGTGTATAATTTGAGTTCTTGCATGTTGTTGCCATGTTCATGCATCATTAGGTATGCATTAATCATGTTGCATTCTGTTTTTACATGTTTGCATTGCATTAAATCATTGTGCATTTCATTATATCAAGATATGTTGTATTTTGCATAACATATGTATGAGCCTTTGGTTACACTTTGTTGCATACTTGATCATAGCATTTGCATTAATTCGATTCTGAATTTTGCATTGAATTTAATATGTTTGTTGAGCTATCATGTTGCATGTTCATCACCAATGATCATCATGTTCATGTGTCATGTTCATATGCATGTTTATGTGCTACTTTTTGCATTTACTTATTGCATAATCAACCATATGATGCATTCTTGCATAATATTCAATAATGTTCATGTGCTTGCATTTGTATATATTAATCCTTGTTCAAATGTATGTTCATGATCAACTTGGTGCATTATGCATTATGTTTGTGCATTAAAAAAAAGCAATTCTGGATTTTGCATTTCATAGCTGTTTTTGCATATAGGTGCTGTAAAATGTATGTTGTTTGTTATGTGTACATGCTGTATTTGACTTTTTACACCTACTTTCTCATGCTGCATGATGGCTGTAAAAAGCTGCCTTGTATTATGCATTGTTTCCATAGCTGTTTGGATAATAAGAGCTGTAGTAGGTGCTGGATTTTTTGGTTTAACATTCTTTTAGTTCCCTAGAATTAAGATAGAGTCATTAAGATTTGTTTGGTGTGTTTACCTTATTGTTTTTAATAAAAATGCACATTAACATTTGTTTTGTATAGGGGAAGATTGAGGTAAGTCTCTTTACCTTATCCTTTATTTTTTATGCATTTCTTTTATGCATTTTAATTCATCTTTTCCTTCCATATTTGTGTTTGGTAGGATTCCCCATTGTTAGGATCAACTTACCTTCATTAGGAAGTAAGTTGCATCCTTTATCTTCTTTCTTTTCCTCTTCTTCCTTAGGATTAGAAAACCTCACTAACCATTAGGACTTCCCTTTTTTGTGAATAATAAATAACTTAGGGTTGGTCTTAGTCCCCCTTAGTTTTTGGCCTTTCCGATTTGAGTCATTCTTTCTCACCTCATAAAGAAAAGCAATAAAACACTTAATAAAGTTTGAATATTCTTGTATGCCATGAGACTTTGTTGCGGAGTGTTTATATGCGTCCTGTTTCGGGGCGAGGTATAAGTACTTCCCGCGATGGATAGGTCTTAGTATGAGAATGTTCACAAACAAATTCAAAACATTTCTCATAAAAGACCAAAACAAATAACAAGCGGCTTTCCTGCGGGAACTTCTTTTCTCATCTCATTCACTCACAACGCGAACTTACGACGACTTGTCTCGCATGCAAGATGGTAAATGCACTCGTACCAGACGAGCTTGCAACACCTGAGCATAGACATACGCAGTTCCAGCTATAAAAAACACAAACAAATAGTTCCCGCCTTAGTTAGGCGAACTACGTCGACTCTGATCCTCATTTTCCCAATGAGGTACGTAGGCAGTGGGGTAGGGCCCATTCGAGAACATTCTTTATTTTCCCTACATTTTCCCCTTCCTTTTCTCTTTTTCAGTTCCCTTTCTCATTCTTATTCCCGTCCAGTTAGCGGTCTTTATTCAGCAGCACTCGTATTTTCTCACCCTTTGAAACAAAACAAGCAAGCGTGGATCCCGTCGGGTACGGCGGACAATTTGGGGTGCTAATACCTTCCCAGGTCATAACCGACTCCCGAACCTAGATCTTTGGTTCGCAAGTCCTCATCCTTTCCTTCTTCCTCAGGTTTGTGCATCATTACCTTTCCCATTCCTTCGGGATAAAAATGCCTGGCTGGCGACTCTACCTTTTCCGCGCCACTTTCGCGTTTGTACTAGGATGAAAATTCCGGGAGCGATAGTCGAGAAACCTTAGACTTGGACTTTATACTGATGGAATGAATCTGTTTGGTAATCTAAGTACTAATCATTCTTCTTGGCCTGTTCTCCTAATGATTTACAATCTATCTCCTAGGTTGTGCATGAAGCGTAAATATATTATGTTATCGATGATGATTTCGGGTCCAAAACAATCAGGAAATGACATAAATGTTTATCTAAGTCCTCTGATTGATGATTTAAGAGTGTTATGGGAGGAATGGGTGAATGTTTTTTATGCGTATTCTGGTGAACAGTTCAATATGCGTGCCATGTTGTTTTGCACCATCAACGATTTTCCAGCGTATGGAAATTTGTCTGGTTATAAAGTTAAAGAGCATACTGCATGTCCTATATGTGAAAAAGACACAATTTACCTCCAACTTGAAAAAGGAAAGAAGATTGTTTATCTTGAGCATCGCAGATTTCTAGATCGTTATCATCCATATCGTAGATTGCAGAAAGCTTTCAATGGGGAACAAGAGCATGGTCAAGCTCCAAAGCCCTTAACTGGAGAGGAAGTTTATCAACGACAACAGGGCATTAATGTTGTCTTTGGAAAATACAGAAAGAAATCAATTGTGAAAAATTTATGGAAAAAGAGGTTGGTTTTCTTCGATCTTCCATATTAGTCTAGTCTTGATGTAAGACATTGTATTGATGTGATGCACGTGGAGAAAAATGTATGTGATAGTTTACTCGGAACACTTCTCAACATTCATGGCAAAACAAAAGATGGTTATAATGCTCGTGTGGATTTGGGTTTGATGGGTATACGAGAAGAGTTAACTCCACAACATATAGGCAACAAGATATATTTGCTTCATGCCTGCTACACTTTGTCTAAAAAAGAGAAAACAAGTTTTTGTGAGTGTTTACAAAGTATTAAAGTTCCGCATGGTTACTCATCTAATGTCAAGAGGATTGTATCTGTTAAAGATCTCAAATTAATTGGCTTAAAATTTCATGAGTGTCATGCCTTAATGCAACAGCTACTACCAGTGGCTATTCGTGGGATATTGCCTAACAATGTTAGGAAGACTATAACCAGGTTGTGCTTATTTTTCAATGCAATTATTTGTAAATCCATTGATCCATCAAAGTTAGACAATTTGGAAAATGAGGTTGCAATTATCTTGTGCCAATTAGAGATGTATTTTCCTCCTTCATTTTTTGACATAATGGTTCACTTGATTGTTCATCTAGTAAGGGAGATTAGATTATGTGGTCCAATTTTTTACGATGGATGTATCCAATAGAACGATACATGAAGATCCTAAAAGGTTATACAAAAAATCCACACCGTCCGGAAGCATCGAAATTTGAGGGGTACATTGCAGAAGAGGCAATTGAGTTTTGTTCAAACTATTTGTCAGAAGTAGATGCTGAAGGGGTTCCTAATTCTCGTCATGATGGAAGATGTGAGGGTATGAGTACACAAGGTTTAAATGTCAAGAGCTTAAGTATTGATGTGGTTGTTCAAGCTCATTTGTATATATTGAATAACACGGATGAAGTTCAACCTTACTTATCTGCTCACAAAAGCATCATAAAGAAAAAGTACCCCAAGATGAATGAAAGATGGTTGTTAAAAGAGCATAATAAGAGTTTCTTTGAGTGGTTTAAAGAAAAAATTGCTAATGATGATAGTGCATCTAATACAATTAAGTGGTTGTCCTATGAGCCTAAATGTAACATAATAACTTGGAGTGGATATGATATTAATAAAACTTGCTTTTATACAAAGTCAAAGGATAACCGTAGTACCACACAAAATAGTGGGGTGATGATTGTGGCCGAGTCCATGCACTTCTCTAGTGCTAAACATAAAAACCCGGTTATGGCATCTACACCCTACTTTGGGGTAATTGAAGAGATTTGGGAAGTTGATTATGTTGTGTTTAAAGTTCCTGTATTTAAATGCAAATGGATTGATATCAATAGGGGTGTAAGAATCGATGAATTTAGAGTTACATTGGTTGATCTTAGCAAGTTAGTTGATGCAGACGAACCTTTCATTATGGCGTCTCAAGCAAAACAAGTGTTTTATGTCACAGATCCTTCTGATAAAAGGTGGTCGGTGTTTATACAAGGAAAGGCGCATGATAGTGATGAAAATCAAGATGCCAACCTTGATATTTCCGAAACTCCTCCTTTCTCAATAAATTTTCCTACCTTCATTGAAGAAAATGAAGAGGATGATGTGCATGCTATTCGCACAGATCATGGAGAAGGGATATGGGAGGGCTAGTAAGGTTTTTATTTATTTATTTATTTTGTGCTTGCTTTGATGTCTAATTGTTTATATTTTGTGCTTGCTTTGATGTCTAATTTTTTATATTTTGTGCTTAATTTGATGTCTAATTGTTTATATTTTGTGCTTAATTTAATGTCTAATTGTTTATATTTTATGCTTAATTTGATGTCTAATTATTTATATTTTGTGTGAACAGATACATGGCTGATTCAACAGACAACCCTTCTTCATCTAGTGACCCTAAAAAAAAGAGTTAGAGGTCCCACTTTGATGACACAAATTGACAAAGTTCATCAAACGAGTGAGAAGATAAAGGTGGAGTTTGATCCAAGAACCCATGAATGTACGGGTGTTGGTAAAAATGCTTCAAATTTTAGGAGTTACATAGCGTCTATTGCTCGACAGAGATGTAGTATTTTGAAAGATGAGTGGAAAAACATAGATAATGACATAAAAAAAGGCTATTTGGACTGATGTTCAAGTATTTTTAATTGCTACGCTTTATTATGTTTTATAATCATATACTAACAACATATGTTATATATTATATGTGTAGGCTCATTTCACTATTCCAGAACCTCATGATGCAAAAAATGATTCGTTGAAGAAAGAATGGATTAAATATGCTGGAGAGCGATGGAGATGTTTTAAGACATAACTCACAAGCGAATATATTAGAAAGCCTAAAGATGGTCTCGCTCCTACATATATCAGGTATCCTTATATTAAAGAAGAAGTATGGAAATAATTTTTGAAGTATCGAGATACATATGAATTTAAGGTTAGTATGAGTTATAAAAATTTTATAATTTTTTATTATATTTAGTATGATTAATAACGTTTTGAGTTTATAATAGGAAAAAAGTCAAAAGGGTGCAGAAAATGTGGCTAAGAATGCAAACCCACATGTATTATCCCGTGGAGGGTATCACTTGCTTGAGGAGAAAATGATAAATGAAAATAGATCATCGAGAGATGATTCTACATTAGATGATACAGGTAGCCCATCTCCACCTTCACGCCATGAGTTATGGAAGAGAGCACGACAAAAGAAAGGGGGAGAATACACATCACAGGCTACACAAGTTGTTGCAGAGAAAATTGTAAGTAAAATTACGAAAATTCTTTAAGTATCATTATAATTGTGTTTGATAAAAACTATTGACAAAGTTGTGGTGCATTTGTAGGATTCTCTAGTTGAAGAAGTTGAAAAGGGTGCATTTGTTCCGGATGGACGTCACGATATCTTAACAGCAGCCATTGGAAAATCTGAGCAGGGCGTCCGTGTTCGTGGTGTTGGAAAACACCATAAATAAAGCAATTTCTTTGGAAGATCATGTTAAAGACAAGATATCGATATAACAGAACAATTTGCACAGTTGTCATCTCAATTGGAAGCAAAAATTAGAGCTGATTTAGCGCAACAATGGGTTGAAGAGCGTAAGGCAATGCAACAATCTTTCATGGAGACACTTAAGTCTATGAGTATCTCCCAAAGCACATCAAATAATAAATGCATTGAAAAAAGGGAAACCGTGGATGGAAGCGGAAAAGGAAGTTGTTCAGTTGTAAAAGTAACACAATGGAAGAGGAAGACAGTGTTGAGAGATTAGTAAAAATGGTTCTGAAAAGGGGTGACACACACATTGACTAATTTGAATTAGAATTAAGTCATTGTGTGAGTGTCACAAATTTTTATATGTCAGCGAAATGTATCAGAGAGTTGTTGATGGGAAAACATTGGCTTGACGTTTCTACTCTACAAGTATGGTCCACGTAAGTACATTTTCTTTTTTATTACTGTCAATATCTGTTAATATGTTATAACTCTCGTCACTTTGATTCTAATGTTTATGTTATAATTATTACGGTATATTCATCGTATGTATATTGATACATCATAATCAGAAGTATATGGGATATTGGACCCTGCTGTGTGTTCGTATGTTGATAATGTGGCAAAAACTAAAGCAACAGTTAGAAAATATATACAAGACAAGTTACGTGATCACGAAGAGAAAGTGTGTCACTTGCTACCATTTATTCATGGGTAAGTTTGTTTGAAATTCTATTTTATAACTTTGGTTACATAGATATTTTAATTTTGGTAACATGAAATTCTGACTTTTGTACTTCAACACCCACATACAGAAATCATTGGCAATTAATAGTCATTTGTCCAAAAGCCAATACAGTGGTCGTCTTTTGTTCACTTCATTGGGAACTTAATCAAACCATGACGAAACTTGTTATAAAGTAAGTTTATCTTTTATATTTACTACATCCTATATACATAATTTGCTACAAGTTAGTGCTTTAGGGGTTATATGGATTTGTTACAAATTAAGTTTATCTTTTATGTGGCTTTATATGGATTTTTTTCCTTCTAAATTAGTGCTTTAGGGGTTCATCAAGCGGCACATGGCATTAGAAGAAATCCTATATGGCTTCGACCCAAAGTAAGTGGTGTAAATTATAATTATAAATTTAATTTTATCATATAAGTATTCACTAATAATGTCATATATTCATTTGTAGACAAGGAAACAAAATAACTCTAATGATTGTGGGTAGTATGTGATGAAAAATATGTTGGATATTGTCTCTGCAAAGATAACCGATAATTGGATGACGGTAATAAAAATAACTTAACTTTGTTATTTACTTTGAATTTTGCAACTTAATGTGAATTTTCAAAAATAACTCTATATTGTTATTTATGTGTTGTAGGTATTTAATGACCCAACAAAATTAACATAAGATGATTTGTATGATTTGCGACTCCGTTGGGCAACATGTTTCTTTGAGTTATATAAAACTTAAGCTTTATCTGGTAAGATATATAGAATTGTCTGATTTGATCCTATTAAATTTGGTGTTGTCTGTTGGTTAATTGGTGTTATTATTTATTGTCAGGAAA
Source organism: Lathyrus aphaca (assembly GCA_963966055.1). Lineage (NCBI taxonomy): Eukaryota > Viridiplantae > Streptophyta > Magnoliopsida > Fabales > Fabaceae > Lathyrus > Lathyrus aphaca. The sequence continues at coordinate 265,655,026 of OZ014524.1, read as the reverse complement.
TTTGATTTTGGTGTTTTCTACCGAAGTTACAACTCATATTCTTGTGGATTGTAAGTTGGTATTCAAGTGGGGGGAAATGACTTATGAATGGTTGAATTTGTGTATTTTTTTTTGTTGTTGTTATTGTTGTTGTAGTAGTTCATCGTGTAAACCTCCTAATAATTTAGTACATTTGTGTGTATCCTATATTAGTACTTTTGTAAATTAATTATAGAATTTTGAAGAATATATATGTGTATACTAGATATTTGGTGCAATGAAATTAGATTGGTGAGAAATATATGAAAATAGCGACCTAAATGTGGTCTCTGTGATGTTGGGAAACTATGGAAAAATTATGATCTGTGTGATGTTGGAAAAATTAGGTACCAAAAAAATTACAGGGAACTGCAAATAAAATAGTCATATTATTTAGAATGCTACAGTACTTTTTACATCGGGCGCAGATGAAAACCGATGTGAAAAGTCACTTGGCGTTTTTTTTAAATTTTTTGTATTACTTTTTACATCGGTTTTTAACTATAACAGATTTAATAAAGCAACCTTTTACATCGGTTTCTGGGTTCAACCGATGTAAAAACACCCTTTTACCAAAAAAAAGTCACCTGGCAGTTTTTAAAATTTTGTGTATTACTTCTTACATCGATTTTTAACTATAACCGATGTAATAAAGCAACCTTTTACATCGGTTTCTGGGTTCAAACGATGTAAAAACACTTTTACAAAAAAAACATATTATATATTTTTTCACATCAGACCTAAAAATTAACCGATGTGGTTGGCGTATTTTTTACATCAGACCTAAAACCGATGTAAAATGTCTTTGATTTACTACATCGTCTGCCCTTACATCGGACTCAGACCCGATGTAAAAAGTCATTTCTGCACTAGTGGTGGTTGCATTTCACTTCTATCCCCCTTAGCGCTTTGTTATTTTGGTACCAAATATTGTACTCTTGTTTGATATTTGAGATATTTTGGATCTTTTACGTTTCAAAGTTGCAAGTATATTTTTCGATTGAATCAAATTCAATGTCATGTTTGAAACAAATTCCTTCTCTTCTGGTATGAGGTGATACGCATTTGAGTGACCGATTAAATTTTCACACAAGTCATGGTTATGTAAACCACATATGACATTGAATCTCCATTTCTTATTTGCTAACATATAACCACACAACTTAAAGGGACACTCATATTTTCTTGAACCAGTGTCATCACATTTAAAATTCCGGAGATGAGGTCTATATTTCCTACTTCTTTCGCATGTCATTGTCATAAATTCACCTCTTATATTTGAACTATTAACGGACATTTCAATTACCACACCAAATCCCAGTTTGGAGGTCTCTGTACGAATCCATTGAAGCAAGTGATCACAAAATTCAAACTCTTGCTAATTTTTAAATTAGTTGCCAATATCTACCTCTTTCATAATAACACATTTGGCATCTGGAGACACAACATGTTTGGGGAAAACATCAGGGTACATCATATATAATGAAAACACTTACAATAAAAAACTCAAAGAATGTTAATACAAACAGAGCTGAGAAAATGATAACGTACAGTCTACGGAGATACATCTCCGGAAGAGTTCATAGAGAATCTGGAGATGTATCTTTAGATAAAACAAACATTTTTCTAAATAAAATCAAGCTTAATGTAAGCAATGAGACTTGATATACATGATATTTACTTTGAAGTACAACTTCTCTTCCTCCCTTTGATGTGATGAAACACAAGAGTGAAGATATGGAGTGAAAATGTTGATTGAGAATGAAAAGGTTTTGAGTGGAAAATAAGTACGAGTATGTGATCATGCAGGTGAGTGTTGTTGGTGTAAGCCCTAGAGGCCAATACTTTTGGTACTTGTATCAAATTATTTATTAATAATAAAAGACATTTCTTTATTATGTTTGTTTTTCCAAAATGATAAAGTCCCTAAAAAGCAAGTTCGTTTAATGAAATATTAAGTTTGGCTTAATCACGAGATTCCATTAAACATAAGGGCACTATTCTTAAAGCATCCATAGTCAAGCTTTAATGTGAAATGGGATAGCCTTAAAGCATTAAGACTATTATGTAGATAGATTGATGATCAAATCTCATGGATCATGGATAAGGAGTTATCAAGTCTTGACATAGGTATGAATATTAGGAGTCATATTTATACTGGATTGACTCACTATGAGAGTGCTACATAGAATGTTACACAAAGTGTCATAAGTTACTCTCATGGTGATAATGGTGTATACCACACTTCGACCTGAAACTACTATGGACCCTAGATGTAGAGTCAAGTACTTTATTGTTGATCAAACATTGTCCGTAACTGGATAATCATAAAGAGAGTTGATGGGTACTTCACAAAGCATGAAGAGGGACATGGGTAGCCTAGATGGAATTTGCCCATCCTGCATAACAGGATAAATGTCTAAGGGCCCAATATTGTACTAGACAAGGATGACACTGTATATGCCTTGTAGGCTAATATTAAGATTTTTGCTTTCCAAGTTTTAGAACTCATCAAGACTAGTATCAAATATTGTGGGTTTCGCCTAACGCGAGGTGCATGTTCTATAATAGTAAGGTGCGATGGGATAAAAGTAATATCCAATTTCTAAAACAATGAGTCAAACTTAACTGAACAAAATATAATAAGATTATATACGTTTAGAAGTAAGAGTTGGGAATGATCTATATGATGGATTGGAATAAGGAGTTATTCACCCAACTGAAATATTCGAGAATTATATTGGATGCAATTGGAAGGAGTTTGTTAGAACAATATTTGATTCTACTTCTCTTTTATAGTTTTAATGATAACAATATTTATAAGAACAAAATATAGCACTTAAAATTATCTTCTATGTGCAGGACAAAAGTTCTTATGATAAGACAAAAGCTAAAGTGACTCACATCTTCTACATCGAAATAAGTGAAATGTATTACTCTAAGTGTCGCTCCCGACAAATGAAAATGGGATCAGATGAAGGTACAGGCGCGAACGGTCGGCGAAAGGGAACAGTGAGAACACACAGCCGTGGACTCACTGGAGATGAATAGAGTCGCCAGCTAGGCATTTTTATCCCGGAGGAAAGGCAATGCTGCATAGGCCTAGAAAAAGATGGATAAGACGGTTTGCGAACCAGAGAGACTGAGAAAGGGGGTTGGTTACAACCTGGGAAGGTATTAGCACCCAGATTGTCCGTCGTACTCGACGGGATCCACGCTTAAAAGATTTGTGTTTTAAAGGGGTAGTGTCAGTGCAATCTGTGTATAAAATGGCTGGAAAGCAATATGTACAGGTGTCAGTGTGAAGGAAGTGAAGTGTATAATGATGTGTCAGTGTAAAAAAGAGTATGCTCATGATTATGAGGCTTAAAGAATAATGCTGGAAGGAGGGGGAATGGACAGAGACTTTTGTTCGATAACTGTTAAGTTATGCCTACGTATCCTCTCGTGCAATGAGGAAGTCAGAACACCGTAGTTCGACCCAAAGAGACTGAAAGATAAATTGACTGTGAACTGCTTGCTTGTCTATGCTCAAGTGTATGACCTGTCTGGCTCAGGTGCTAACTGTCTTGCATTAGACGGAAGAAGCAAGTTCTCGTTTGTGAGTGAAGATGATGAGAAAAGAATCCCGGAGGAGACGATTATTGTTTGTTTTTGAGTTTTCAGTCTTTTATTGCTTTTGAATTTGTCATAAGTTAATGAGCTTAAGCCTAAACCAATGGATTTAGTAAACTCATCACATCTTCCCTCTGTTTAGGGGTAATGAGAATACCTTAAGTGTGAAGTCAGATTCTCACACTTAATCACCTATGGTGCAGGACTAAGATCATTATCCTATTTGTGATTATTTAGATGTTTTTGATGTTTTTTGTTTAGTGTTGAGTAATGAGGTTAAGCCATAATCAAGGATTAAACAGACCCATTACACTATCCTAAAAGAAGGATAATAGATGAGGATGTTTAAGCTGAGGAAAACTCCTCAACTTAATCCATGATTAGGGATTAAACCCATGACAAAACAAGCCTTTGATTAAGTGGGTTTTAGATTAATGATATGATGATGAAGTGGATTTTATGATTTGTAAGACAACTTGAGGGGGACTTGTCCATTAACACTAGGGTTAGTCCTTCTTGACCACTTAAGGAAGAATTAGAACCCTAATGCAAGGCCCAAGTTACAAGTGTAATGTCTTGATATTTATTAGATGAGTTGATTAAGAGATTTAAACACCTTAAGGGTTTAATACTTAGGATTAAAGTTATACACTCCATCCTAAGAGAAGGATGCAGGCATAAGCTTAATCACAAAGTATTAAAGCCTTTAGGGTTTAGTCCCTGATTATGAGGTGAGAAGAGAGGACTCAAAGAGAGACACAAAGGTAAAACTATGGGGGGACTAATCAAAACCCTAATTCATTGTCATGCTTGGATGATCCTAAGGTTTGTGAGGTTTTCAAGAACAATCTTCAAAGGAGCCACCAGGAAGCAGATGAACAGGACCAAGAGAAGCAAAGTGACTTGCTTCATTCAAGAAGTCAAGTCACTTGAAGAAAGAAAGTGAGAAGGAGAAGAATGAGCAAGCTCAAAGTCAAACACATATAAGAATGCAGCAATGTATACAAGAGAGGTGAGAAGAAAAGGCATGAGAAATGAAGGCAAATCCACTTCTCAAGTTTACTTACCACCTGAAATGTTAGAAAGAAATGCAATGCAATGCTAAATGAGATGAAATGGTATGATGCAAAGCAAAACCAGAAGCATGTTGATGATGATTATGATGTTATGAGGTGCTGCAAACATGAGGCAAGACAATGGGGATGTTCATACAAGATCATGAATGCAAATGATGCAAGTTAAGGAGCATGAACAAGCATGAAAAGTTATGAATCATACAAGACAAATGACATGGCAAATATGTAATGCAATGATCAAAGATGCCTTCTACATGTCTTAAGATGTCAAATGAATCATAAACATGCACAAAATGCAAAGATAAGTCATGTTATGCAAGGAAATGCAAGAGGGATGCAAATGAAAGCCCAAATTAGGGTTTATGGATCAAACATCAAACACAAACCAAAAACAGAAGCAAAACCCTAAAGTAAAAATGGAAAATGATACTCAAAGAAACCCTAGACCTATAATAAACTACTGCCCAAAGGGGAGCTCTCAACTCTCAACCAAACTCAAGATATGAATTTTACAAGTTATTAAGGTTTTTTAGGGTTCTTAACAAAACAAATGCCAAACAATTTGAAAATGCAAGAACAATTCATGGCCTTTTTATCCTTGAAAATACATGCTAAACACAAGACAAAGCAAAAAGAATCAATGTTACAACCTTCACCAATAGGCAGAAATGATTTTTGGAACTTATGATCAAAATAATGCACAAAATATGATTTAAATCAATGAAAAATTCTTAAAATGCATCAAGATCAAAAAAGAAATTTGGTTTGAAGGTTGGACAATGTTTCTAAATGTCTTAGAACATTTCATGAATTTTTTTGTAATTTTTAAATACCTAAAAGTATTTTTAATTAATTAATTCTCATTAATCAATTAAAAATAATCTTTTAAATATTTAAAAATACTTTTTTAAATGATGAAAAATAAAATAAAAATATTTTTGGGTCTTAAAAATTATTAAAACTTTAAGGAAAAAGTTTCATAATTTTTAAGAATTTTTTGCTATTTTAAAATAATTATACAAGTTAATTGAAAAGAACATGAATTAAAATTAAATAAAATAAAAAGTAAACAGAATGGAAGGATGAGATTGATTCTGGGGAAAGGACCATTGACTTGGCGCGCAGATCTAAGGCTCACATTCAAACTTCTAAAACTCAATTAATTAATTTAATTAATCCTGATTATGAATTAATGATGCAATCTAGACCACACACACGCGCGCGGGAAGCCAGATCCAAGGGTCTCAATTCAAACTTTGCCCTAACCCTAAATTAATGACTAATCACTCTCAGGTCACCGGAGACGAGCTCCGGTCGTCTTCTCCGGTGACCTTCCCCCCTGAAAACTTCAAACTTCCTAAAAACGTAACGAAAATGAAATCTAAGACCTGGGAAATGATCCTCTCATCCTCACGAACCAAACCCCTAACCTAAAACAAATTTACATTTTGTAAACAAGCTGAATCGAAGAAAGAAAGCTCTAGGGCACGCGAGCTTCAGAAGCAAATTAAATGCTCAAATCACAACCATTTCAAAAACTAATGGTACCAGAATGATCAGCAAGGCATGAAGAACAAATTTGTAACAAGAAAAATCATTTCTGGAAAAATAAATTTCAGGCTACCTGAGATTTGAAGCTTTCCACTTGAGGACTTTCAGGCCACTTCTCCTTGTGCAATCTACTCCTTAGAACCCCTTGATGATATTTGAGTGCTCAAAATGAGTTTGAGTTGGCTGGATGATGAGATTCGAATGCTCCTGCTTCAAGCTCAGCCAACAATGGCTATGGTGATTCTGGCTCTTTCAGGTCATGGTGAATGATGGTTTGAGGTCTGAATGATGTATGGAGAAGCTTTGCAAGGTTTGTTTGGCTGTTTGTGAGCTAGGGAAGGAGATTCGAAAGCAACTGCAGAAATGGAGTGAGAAATGGCAGTGGGATCTCTTGGCTGTTTCAGGCTTGTGCTTTGGGTGGTTTGAGGTCTATGGAGCCAGGTGAGATGATTGGTGAAGTTAGCTTGAATGTTTAGTGGCTGTGGAGAAGAATTCGAAGCAAGTTGCAAGATGGGAGGTTTTTGTGTATGTTATGAATGAGGAAGCTTCAGCCTTGTGTGTTATCATGTTTTGCTTGCAAATTGTTTGTATAAACAATGCTGATTGGCTTCTTGATGTGACTTGTGCTTTTGTGATTGGTAAGTTTGCTTTTGCCAAAAGTCAAAAATCTTGTAAGAGAAGCATGGGCTTGATACTAGGCAAGTACAAGGGCTAGGTCTGGCGCATCATGGTGAGTATGTGAGGCTGGCTTGATTCAAGGACCAATGCAGCAAGTTGGTGAAGCATGATCATGAGTTTTGCAACTTGGTTACTTTATGGATTTTCATGAAAAATGCCTTGTTACACAAACCAAACCATGAGCAAACTTGATCCAATTCTGATTTTTAGGACTTAGAGAATGTTTGTGTAATGGTTTGAAATGAATTAGAGGTCACATGATGCATTGGTTCAAGGTTTTGCAAAATTCCCATTTGGTGCATAACTTGAATTTTAGTGATTTTTGCCAATTTTAACAAACCATAACTTTTGATCCAAGATGAATTTGATCATGTTCTTGTACTTTTTGAAAAGGGAAAGATGAGATCTACAACTTTCATGACCAAAGTTTTTCCATTTGAAGCATTTTTGGATCCAAAATCAAAGCTTGAAAATTGACCTAAAATGATGCATCCTTGAAAAGTCAACTATGCCCAAAAAGTCAACATTTGCAAAAACCCTAAATTCTTGATTTTTTATGAACTTCAATCTTCTTCCATGATCAAATAAAGACCATACACACTCAAAATGATGAATATCACCCATTGGTTGGGTCATTGGGGGCCTCAGATGCCCTGATTCTACACTGACTTGTCTGAAAAGTCAACTCTTGATCAGATGACTTCCCCATGGAATTTCTTCATGAAAATTGATATGCATACTCCCTATACCATATAGAGACCAATGGAAACAAGAATGACCAAAAAATTTGGGGTTATGGCCTCTGAAACCAAAACCCTAATTTTCAGTCAACTGTGTAGTTCAAGCTGGCCCTGCATCCACTCAAACCCTAGTTCTTGTGATTCCTCTGCATTTTTGACTTTGAGGAGATGGAATATGACATAAGAACACACATGGACCCCTTTGAGTTGATTGGTTGCCTTTGGAATGGCTCAAGATGCTTTGGGATTGCTCAGATCACAAACCCTAGGTGCAGATGACTTAGAAACTATCCAGTGAATCAAAAATGAAATGTGAGATGACATGATTGTGTTTATGCATATGAGAATGATCACAAGCCATGGTGTGAAATGAGTGAGGGCAAATTTGGGGTGTTTACAGCTGCCCCTATTCAAACATGAGTTAGCTGTGCAGGATGTAAGCGACGGCTTAACAGGCAAACAAGATAACTTGTGGTTGAATACCAAAGACAGTCCAAAATTTGCACTCACAGAATGAAGAAGAAAAGGGATATAGATTGTAAAGGAAAATAAAGTATATTGTAAAGTGTGGGCGACGGAGGACGACCGTCGAGCAGAGGAAGACTGCTGGGTAAAGTGGTATGTGAAGCAAAGCGATGACGGGGACGGCCGACATGCTGGTAAAGTGCAGGAAATAAAGCGATGACGGGGACGGCCGACATGCTGGGGATAAAAAGTAAAGCTAAGACGGGGACGGCCGACTAGCTGGGGAAAAACAAGTAAAGCTAAGACGGGGACGGCCGACTAGCTGGGGAAAATAGGATATTATGATGGGGACGGCCATCAAGATAAAGCTGCAAAGTTCTCAGGGGATTAATGAAACATGACGGGGACGGCCATCAAGTTCATAAAGGTAAAGTAACCAACGACGGGGACGGCCATCGGGTTAAAAGGAAAAGGGACCACGACGGGGACGGCCATCGGGTTAAAGAATAAATGAAATAAACAGATGATGGGGTACGGCCATCAGAGGTGAAGGACGATCACCTAGCAGGGGACGGCTGCTCTGTTGGGAATAAAAGAAATATGATGGGGACGGCCATCAAAGGTGGAGGACGACCACCTGGCAGGGTACGGCTGCCGAAAATATCAACGATGGGGACGGCCATCGGATAGAAAAGGTCAACGATGGGGACGGCCATCGGACGAGCAAGATGGAGGACGACCATCAAGAAGTGGAGGACGACCACTCAGCAGGGTACGGCTGCTCTCGAGGTTTATCATGACACAGGACGAATGCCAGATAACCAAAATCAACAATGGGGACGGCCATTGGATAAAGTTGATGAAGGACGATCATCAAGAAGGTGGAGGACGACCACCTAGCAGGGGACGGCTGCTAAAATCAACGATGGGGACGGCCATCGGATGAGCATGATGGAGGACGACCATCAAGAAGTGGAGGACGACCACTCAGCAGGGTACGGCTGCTCTCAAAGGTATCATAACACAGGACGAGTGTTAGATAAAAAGAAAATTTGTTGGCAATCTACTGGGGAGATAGTAAACACGGACGAGCGTTTACATCCAAGAAACAAAAGTTATAAGTGTTTGGTATTGTGTATAGATTAAAGATGCGGACGAGCATCCTTAAGACTATGATACGGACGAGTATCATGTAGAAACAAAATGACACATGTTCAGAGATGATGATACGGACGAGTATCAACTGGTTAACAAAGAACACGGACAAGTGTTACATCTGAAAGGATTCTTCTGGGGAAAAGTAGATACGGACGAGTATCTATATCCAAGAAGACATAAGTGTTTGACACGTTGTATGGATTAAAGATGCAGACGAGCATCCTTAAGACTGTGATACGGACGAGTATCATGTAGAAACAAACACTAGACGCAATGTTCTGAGATGATGGTACGGACGAGTACCAACTGGTTAACAAAGAACAAGGACTACTGTCGAATCTGTGGGGTTATGAGCGATGATGTATGCAAGATACGAACGAGTATCTGTATAAGCGTACCATGAGTAATGAGTATTGTATTGTATAGATGAGTGTTTATCTGCTGGGGAGAGTGACACGGACGAGTGTCAAAAGAGAAAAGTATAATATCAACAAGTATATGAGTGATGAGGGTGTAAGCGACTGCGCTGGGGATATGACACGGACGGGTGTCAAGAAAGCGTATGTATAGGTATATGTGAGTGTAAAGAGGATGTCTTTGGCTTTCTGCTGGGATATGACACGGACGGGTGCCAGAATGTATCTGTAATGAGGGTGATTTGTTTGTAAAGGGTGTTCAGGCGACTTTACTGGGGAGAGATGACACGGGCGGGTGCCAAAAGGTGTATATACTGGTGTTTGTGATTGTGGGGCAACTGCTTTTGCTGGGTCTCTGGTGGGGACTCTTGGGGAAAGTAATCTGTATTCTGATGAATGGTTACTAATCACAAGCGTTCAATTCACAACATGACTTATGATTATGCTATGTATTTGATTTTTGCCGTAATGCTCCGTATTAGACGGAATGCTACGCTCTGGGGGGTGAATATGATGCGAATGCTATGATTATGCAAAGAGGCACAGATCCGGGATCCGGATCCCGTTGTTGCGAAGATCTCTGGTTGATCTGCTTGAAGTGGACATCCCAGCTGGGGATGAGATCATTGGTAGATCTAATGATGTATCTGCTCGGGGATATAGGTCACTGATTGACATATCCTTATAAATGAGAGACCCAGCTGGGGTTTGTGGAAGCTTCCTGTACTCTGTTGTGATTCTCTGTGCTTTGCTCTTCTGAATAGAGGCTTGAAGCTCTGTGGGGAGATGATTCCCTGATTTCTGCATTTTGCTGAGGAAGAATGGCAACTCGGCTGGCGAGAATTGTGAGAAGCAACTCAGCTGGGGGAGAGTAACGAGAGGCAACTCAGCTGGGGATATAGCATCCTGAGTGTTAAGCCTGTTTGTTGATTTGGCAACTTTGCTGGGGGAAGCAATGGGGAGCAATTCAGCTGGGGATAGAGCATTTCGGATGCTGAGATTGAGTGTGTGTTGATTTGGCAGCTCCGCTGGGGAAACGGGCACCTTCCAATGCCATGTGGAAGATAGACCGAGCTGATAATGATTCGCCTATTTGCTGAGACGTAACTTGCATGCCCCAGGTTGCGCTCTGGATACCTGCAGTCCTGCAAAGATAAGGAAACGTACAAAAGGTCCCGAGGTATCCCTCACTGGATTCCGTCATAGGAGTCAAGTACTTTCGAGAATAATCACATTCCCTGTAAGCATGTGTTTTTTTTTTCATTTTTAGAGAAAGGCATCTGTACTTATGCAATTGTATTTTTAGAGATATCAGACAACTCTTTGCAAAACATAAATGTAAAAACGAAACATGACCGAAAATCTGATTTTATTAATTCATGTGCCCTGAATTGGCAAGATACAGTCAAGGAAACATATCTCCTGAAATGAAGAGATTGTTACAAATTGAGAAACAAAATGCTGGCGATGTTGACGACGCTTTGAGGAGCTTCCTCTCCTGCTATGACTCGTATGACAATGACGTTCTTCTCGTCCTGCTTTCTGGAGAGAGTTGATTCTGATTGAAGCTTGATCCTTTGTAGCTTACCAAGTTGTAAGTGATACAGACGAATTCAGAGTGCAGTTGTTCGCTTATTCCCTTATTTTGCATGGATCGCCCTTTCGGGTTTTCAATCCATCGGGATACCCATTTTTGCCTGAGCTGTCCAATGCGGCTTTTCAACTCAGCGGGTGTACATTTTTTCATTTATTTTCCCTTACTTTTGCCCGAGTCTTTTATTCTGTTTTTGACTCGCCGGGATGCCCTATTTTTGCCTGGACTTACATTCTGTTTTTATGTCCAGCGGGTCTTTTTATGCGAAGTATTTTTTAACTGCATCTGAATTCACAGGGGACGGGAAGTCTTCACCATCCATGGTGCTGAGCATCAGTGCTCCACCAGAGAAAACTTTCTTTACAACGAATGGTCCTTCATAATTTGGAGTCCATTTTCCCCTGTAGTCTGTATGAGGAGGGAGGATTCTTTTCAACACAAGATCTCCTACTTGGTACTCTCGGTGCCTGACTTTCTGATCGAAGGCTTTCTTCATTCTTTTCTGATATAGCTGGCCATGACAGATTGCAGCCAATCTTTTCTCTTCGATCAAACTCAGTTGTTCGAATCGGGACCGAACCCATTCTGCTTCACTCAGTTTAACATCCATTAGTACCCGTAGGGAGGGTAATTCAACTTCGACAGGTAGGACTGCTTCCATACCATACACAAGCTGATACGGTGTTGCCCCAGTGGATGTTCTGATTGATGTGCGGTACCCATGCAAGGCAAACGGTAGCATTTCATGCCAGTCTTTGTATGTGACTACCATCTTCTGCACAATCTTCTTAATATTCTTGTTAGCTGCCTCAACAGCGCCATTCATCTTTGGCCTGTAAGGAGAAGAATTGTGATGTTGGATCTTGAAGTCCCGGCACAGCTCTGCTATCATTTTGTTGTTTAAGTTGGAACCATTATCAGTAATGATTCGCTCGGGCACTCCATACCGACAGATAATATCTCTTTTCAGAAATCTGGCTACCACTTGTCTTGTAACGTTTGCATATGAGGCTGCTTCAACCCACTTGGTGAAATAGTCGATGGCGACCAGGATGAATCTGTGGCCGTTCGAAGCAGTTGGCTCAATCTTGCCAATCATATCAATGCCCCACATGGCAAAGGGCCAAGGTGAAGACATGATGTTCAAGGGATTGGGAGGCACATGCACCTTATCTGCGTAGATCTGGCATTTATGGCATTTCCTGGCATAGGCACAACAGTCTGCATCCATTGTGATCCAGTAATAGCCTGATCTTAACAACTTTTTAGCCATTGCATGTCCTCCTGCATGGGTACCAAAATATCCTTCGTGCACTTCATGCATTAGCAAATCTGCTTCCGTCCTGTCAACACATCTGAGGAGTACCATGTCAAAGTTCCTTTTGTATAAAGACCCATCAGTGTTCAGGAAGAAACTACCAGCAAGCCTTCTCAAAGTCTTCTTATCACTGGAAGATGCCCCAGGTGGATATGTCTGATCCTCCAAGAAGCACTTAATGTCGTGGAACCAAGGCTTATCATCTTTTACAACATCTGCTGCAAATACATATACTGGTCTGTTGAGTCTGGACACTGAAATCTGGGGTACAAAGTTAACCGCTTGAACTTTGATCATGGATGAAATGGTAGCAAGAGCATCTGCAAACTGATTCTCGTCTCGAGGGATATACTCAAGCTTGACTGTTGTGAAGAAAGTCAGTAACCTTCTTGTATAATCCCTGTAAGGTATCAGATGATCTTGGTGGGTGTACCATTTCCCGTTGGTTTGATTGACTACCAAAGCTGAATCTCCGAATACGGTCAATGTCTTGATCCTGAGGTCAATGGCTTCCTCAAGACCCATAATGCAAGCTTCGTATTCAGCTTCGTTGTTAGTGCAGTTGAAAGTGAGTTTTGCCGAGAAAGGCATGTGAACTCCTTTAGGTGTAATGAGTACTGCACCAACACCACGACCATTCATGTTAACAGCCCCATCAAACATCATAGTCCATTCTTCCTCCGGGTCGGGCCCTTCAGTGTGAACAGGCTCCTCATGATCTTTTGCTTTAATGAACATGATGTCTTCATCGGGGAAGTCAAATCTCATAGGCTGGTAGTCATCAATAGGTTGCTCAGCAAGATATTCAGATAGTACACTGCCCTTGATGGCTTTCTGAGAAGTGTACTGGATGTCATATTCTGTAAGGATCATTTGCCATCTTGCAACCCGTCCGGTAAGAGCTGGCTTCTCGAAAATGTACTTAACTGGATCCATTTTTGAGATTAATTAGGTAGTGTGGGTCAACATATACTGCCTCAGTCGGCGAGCAGCCCACGCTAAAGCACAGCAAGTTTTCTCGAGCAGTGAATAACGTTGTTCACAGTCGGTAAACTTTTTGCTTAGGTAGTATATTGCATACTCTTTTCGACCAGACTCGTCATGCTGGCCCAGCACACACCCCATTGACTCTTCTAATACTGTCAAGTACATAATCAGAGGTCTTCCTTCTACTGGCGGCATGAGGATTGGAGGTTCTTGCAGATATTCCTTGATCTTGTCAAAAGCCTTCTGGCAATCTTCGTTCCACCTGACCGTTTGTTCTTTTCTTAACAGCTTGAACAAAGGTTCACAGGTTGCTGTGAGGTGAGATATGAACCGTGAGATGTAGTTCAATCGACCTAAGAACCCTCGAACTTCTTTTTCTGTCTTCGGTGCAGGCATTTCTTGTATAGCCTTTACTTTATCAGGGTCAACCTCAATCCCTTTCTCGCTTACAATAAAGCCCAGCAGCTTACCGGATCGCACCCCGAATGTGCATTTGTTGGGGTTCAACTTCAGTTGGTACTTTCTCAGACGCTTGAACAACTTGAGCAGATTTACCAGGTGATCTTCCTCTGTAAGGGACTTGGCGATCATATCATCCACATAACATTCTATTTCCTTGTGGATCATATCATGGAATAATGTCACCATAGCCCGTTGGTATGTTGCACCAGCATTCTTCAGTCCGAATGGCATCACTTTGTAACAGAACGTGCCCCAAGGTGTGATGAATGTTGTCTTCTCCATGTCTTCAGGTGACATCTTGATCTGATTATATCCTGAAAATCCATCCATGAAGGAGAATACCGAGAACCGAGCCGTGTTATCCACCAATACATCAATGTGAGGTAATGGGAAGTCATCCTTCGGGCTGGCTCTGTTCAGATCCCGGTAATCAACACACATTCTTACTTTGCCGTCCTTCTTAGGCACAGGTACTATATTAGCAACCCACGGTGGATAGCTAGTCACAGCAAGGAACCCGGCATCCCATTGCTTTTGTACCTCTTCTTTGATTTTCATAGCCATGTCTGGGCGAGTTCGGCGCAACTTCTGTTTGACTGGCGGGCATTCTTCCCTCAGAGGCAGCTTGTGCACAACAATGTCGGTATCCAACCCTGGCATATCTTGGTACGACCAAGCAAACACATCAACATACTCTTGAAGCAGATCTATCAGTTGTCTCTTCACTGAGTCTTGCAGGCAGGCCCCGATTTTAACTTCTTTCACGTCTTCGTCAGTACCAAGATTAATCACTTCAATCTCCTCCTGATGAGGTGTAATAACCTTTTCCTCCTGTCTTAACAACCTGGCTAGCTCTTCAGGAAGCTCATATTCTTCATCAACCCCTTCATCAGCTTGATTGATTGGATTGTCAAAGTCATACGATGTCATAGCCGTGCTGTTGTCGGTGCTATCAGGAAGGCACTCTCTGCAAGGGTTAAGTTGGTTCATTTTAGTGATTGATTTTAATCTTGCTTCAGAAAAAGTGAAATGAAGTTATCATTTTGAAAACACCGCCATTTATTTTTTGTACAAAAAGAAAAATGGAAAAACAGTGAGCATAAAAGAAAAAGACTTGTTTGCAAAAAGATGTCTGATATTTCATTATTTGCACAAAAGTACAGATGGCCCTGGTTACAAAATGAGTCTTGTCATCTTGGGCAAGATGCAAGACTTGGATGCATGCTATAAAAAATACAGGAAATAATAATTACTCTGCATGAGTAACTCTTATAATTTCCT
This sequence comes from Lathyrus aphaca, assembly GCA_963966055.1. NCBI lineage: Eukaryota > Viridiplantae > Streptophyta > Magnoliopsida > Fabales > Fabaceae > Lathyrus > Lathyrus aphaca. Next base: position 265,639,667 of record OZ014524.1, on the reverse strand, counting down.
GGGAAGACCAGTTCGAGACACTGCTCCCCGGGATCTTCGGACGAATCCAATTCTCCAGATTGCGCTCCTCTTCCAGCTCGTCTTCCAAACAGTTGATAGCATCAGGGGTAAGCATCCCCCCACTGACAAAACCAGGCTCTGCAGTAGCCTTTGCTTGATGTTGAGTTGGTCTGTAACCCAACCCAAACTTGTCCTTCTTCTCCTCCACAGCTAAGACCTTGCCCCAGCCTAGGGCAGTTCCTTCCTCAACAACCTTCCGGGCTTGTTGGTAAGATGACATGGAGATACCAGATACAGCAGATGCTTCATTGACATTCAAGGCCTCAAAACCTTGGCTCATTGTTTCATGGATCTCTCCATCCATCTCAATGTATTTATAAGTTGCCAGGTGGCTGACAAAAATGTCCTCCTCTCCACAGATTGTGACAACTTGGCCTTCCCACTCAAATTTTAACTTTTGGTGAAGGGTAGACGTTATTGCGCCGGCGGCGTGAATCCAGGGTCTACCCAACAAACAGCTGTAGGCGGGCTGAATGTCCATCACGTAAAAGATAGTTTTAAAAGTCTGTGGGCCAATTGTCACAGGCAGCTCAATCTCTCCCAGAACCGATCTCTTAGAACCATCAAAGGCTCTTACTACCAGGTTGCTGGGTCTCAATGCCAAACCATCATATTCAAGCTTCACCAGAGCCTTCTTTGGTAAGACATTCAGGGAAGAACCTGTGTCCACCAGCACATGAGAAAGGACAGCTCCTTTGCATTCCAGGGTTATGTGCAAGGCTTTGTTGTGATTGCGGCCATCCGCTGTCAAGTCAGAATTGGTGAACCCTAGCCCATTGCTAGCAGTAACATTTCCAACCACGGTTTCCAATTGGTTGACAGTAATCTCCTCAGGCACGTAAGCTGCGTGCAGGACTTTAAGTAGTGCATTCCGATGGGCTTCGGAGCACATAAGCAGTGAGAGGATAGAGATTTTGGATGGCGTCTGGTGAAGCTGATCCACAATTTTATAATCACTCTTTTTGATGATCCGCATAAACTCATCAACTTCCTGATCAAATGGAGTCTTCAGGGCTTCTTTGGCAGCTAGATCTTCCTGCACCGGGCCTTTTCCTTTTGCCTTGGCAGCAGCTTCTGCTTCGGCGGTAGGTTTTTGAACTTGTGAGGCGAAGAGACGTCCGCTTCGAGTGAAGCCTCCGCCTCCCCCCACATTATCTACTTGTGGTGCAGGTGCTGATGTTTCAAGAGTGATTCTTTTTCCTTCGCAGTATACGTCGGAGCCATAGTGCCAAGGGATGGCCCTATTGCTTTCATATGGTACTGGTCCAGGCACCGTGACAGTGACTGGACTGATTGCTGCTGCTGAAGGGACTGTAATTGTTTGTGGATCATAAAAGATTGTAACTGGTGCTCTGGCGGGAGCAGCACCTTCTGAATGGTAGGCAGAATTATTTTCAGGATCGTAGAATATGGTGACGGTAGAGACATCTTCGTGATTGATTGCTGGTGTTGTAGGAGGTTCTGTTGGAAGGACTGTTGTTGTTGTTGATGGAGAGTCGAAATGGAATGAAGCTGAAGTTGTAGCAGGAGAAACTGTTGAAAACTGATCATTTGGGAGGACAGGTGAAGTACTTGTTGATGGTGCTGATGAATTGTCGGGAACAATAGTTGCTGCAGTTGTAGGAGGGTCTGAAACCGTTGTTGATGAAGTTGTCGGATTTGCCGGAAATGATGTAGTGATCTGCAGTAGGCCACTCTGAATAAGGCTGTCAATGCCATTCCTCAAGTCCTCACACCCATTCCAAGAAATATTGCAGTAGGGACACCCTAATTCACACCCCGGAAATATATTGTTTTCACGGAGTTGAGCTTTGATTTCCACCAATGGTGTCCGGATCTGATCCACACTTGTTATTAAATAAGACGGTTGGTCTTCTTCAATAGCGTTAATTCGAGGACCACCATGGTTTGGCATTGGGTTTTTATTGACATTGGGCGGGGGTGCAAAATTCAGAGCCTTGGAGTCTACCAAGTCTTGTACCTTCATATGCAGAGCCCTGCATTTTTCTGTACTGTGACCAGGTGCGTTCGAGTGGAAAGCACACCTAGCATTAGAGTCATAGTTTCTTGGTAGACTGTTGGGATCCGGAGGTGCCAACGTTCTTAGCTCAACCAGGTTGAGTTTCAGAAGTTGTGGCAGCAAGGCAGCATACGGCATTGGGATCGGGTCGATCACTCGGTTAGCTTGGGATGGTCTTTGTTGGAATGGCCTCTGTTGACTGTTGTTGTTGGAGTTGTTGTTGAAGTTCCTTGGAGGATACTGATTCTGCTGATACTGAGGTTGTTGTTGGAAGTTTTGTTGAGGAGGTTGATAGACTGGCTGAGGATGAGCTGGAGCAGGGATAGTGACTGCTGCTATTGACCTTTGAACATATTGGGGCCTACCCCTGCTGGTGTGGATGGCATTGGTCTCGCCAGTTCTTCTCGGGCCTGCAAAAGGCTTTCTTGTACTACTGGACGAGCTTGCACCGTTGTCTGAGATCTTTCCCATTTTTAACAGGCTTTCAATTCTCTCCCCAGCTATGACAACATCTGCGAAGCTAGTGGAAGAGAAAGCAGCCAACCTGTCAATATACGTTCCCTGGAGAGTGTTCATAAACATGTCTGCCATTTCTCTCTCAGACATTGGTGGTTGAACTGCAGCAGCCAATTGCCTCCATCTTTGAGCATATTATCTGAAGCTCTCCCTAGATGACTGTGACATTCCCATTAGGAGGGTCCTGTTGGGTGCCATATCTAGATTATACTGATACTGTCTGATGAAGGCTTCTGCCAGGTCCTTCCAGCATCTTATAGTTGCTCTTGTCAGATGGGAATACCATTCCCTTGATGCTCCAGTCAAGCTATCTTCGAAGTAGAACATCCAGAGTTTCTCATCCATTGTATAGGCTTTCAGCCTTCCCAGAAATGATTGCAAATGAGTCCGGGGGCATGAAGTCCCATTATACTTTTCGAAGCAAGGAGGCTTGAACTTGTGGGGAATCCTGACCCCTTCTACCAGCCCCATGTCCATGACGTCGAAACCCAAAGAATTTTGAGATTCTAAGGACCTCAACTTTTCAGCTATCTCTTCCAATCGTCTATCATATGTTTCCTCTCCAGCGCCCATTACTGTATACTGGTCCTCCTGAGGATCTTCTTGAAGTACTCTGGCTGCTGTGGCTGTCCCTTGTATATTGACAGGGATGTTGGCCTCTGGATGGAGATGGGGTCCAAAAACTGGGGGATTGACATGAGGTTGGACCCTCTCGTTGTTACTTGTGCCAGCAGTTCCCACATGGGGCTCCTCTTGATTCCTTCCTTCTACCAAAACTCTGAGCCTCTCCTGGCTTTGAGCTAAATTGTTCATCACTTCCATGAATTGTGTTATCTGAGTTCTCATCTCCAACCTTTCGTTGGCCATCTGGTTTCTGACCTCTGTAAGGTCTTGCTGCATCTGATCCATCTGGATTCCCGGAAGGTTGTTTCTAGTTGGGTACCTGTGTGGCCTGTTGAGAGGGAATACCCGGCGGCGAGCAATAATTCCTGAACATCACAACAGAGGTTAGCAACAACAAAACAAAAACCTACAAAACAAACAAAAGGGTTAGCATGCAATGCAGTTATGCTTATTTGTTCTCAAGGTATCCGGTTTGGCCTTCAGTTTTGACCCTTCCAGACCCTTGAAGATGCTGCTGTTGAAGTTGCTTTTGATGTGAACCCAGATAGAAACCAACACAGATATATTACAAAAGTGAAATAATACAATTTGTCCAAATTACAACCCAAGCCCTCAAAGGGGTCAAAACACATCACAAAAAACAAAAGTACATGGAAAAGGAACAACAACCAGCAAATGATCAAACTCCAAGGCCAAACTCATCCTCACGAACTTCCTTGAGAAGTGCTTCGGTCACAGGATCAGCCGGATGCTCCGTGAGACTTCTGATGAGAAGGTTTCTTGTTGCAACAGCTGCAGTCAACTTCTTGTTGTGACTTTGGTCCTTAGACCTCTTCACTCCTGCTTTGATTTTCAGCTCTGATATTTCCTCCTGGGCTGCTGCCAGGGCTTTTTCCATCTGCTCCGTCTTGTCCTGAACTCTCTTGTCTTCTAGAGTACGGGCCTCAGTGATCCGGACCCACCTGGCCTGACTCTCCTTCAGGTACAAGTCTGTTCTTGCTCTCTGGAACTGGGCTTCTTTACAAGCATTCTTCAGAATCTGTTCACCAGCTTTAGACTTGTTGATATAATCTCCCGACTTCTCAATTTTAGTCAAATGTTCCACTCTCAACTTCTCCAATCTCTCAATCTCCCTTACACCTTCACTCCTCTCCCGGAGAGTCTTCTGCAAGGCTTGAGTTAACTTCTCATTTCTTTCCTTCAAGCTTTCAAACTCCTCCAAACTGATAGTGGCAGGGGGTGGTGCTGAAGATGACTCAGGCATGTCTTCTATGGTGAAGGGCATTCCAGAGAATTGGGCCCTAGCGTGGGACCACTCATAATATTGGACTGATGCCACGTTATTGCACTTCCCCAGAATGGTGATTCCCTTGGTTTGAACATGATCCCAGGCCCAGGCAGCCTGCCTAACAACAGCCAAACTAATCTTGTTCTCACAGTAGAGGGTCTCAACCAAGTCTTGTTCCCTAGGAGTATGAACCAGTGCATAGCCCAATTGCCTCCTGAACAGCAGAGGGTTATAATTGATACTTCCCTTAACCCCTATTAAAGGCACATTGGGGAAGTGCCCACAGCTTGTGATCATATCTCTGCCCTTGGTGCTCTGAGTACACCATCTGATATCTGCTGAAGTGAGAGTAGTGAGCCTCTTAGCCCAGTTGCTTTGCTGATGAGGATTTAGAAATGCATCTGTCCTGGGTAGATGCCTGAGAAGCCAAGCATGGAATAATGGAGCACAAATCCTCACTAATCTTCCCCTCTGCTTCTCATTTCTCTGATGGACTGAGTAATAGAGATCACCCAATAAAGTTGGCACTGGGTTCTTCAGGATGAACAAATGGATTGCATTCTTGCTGATGAATCGAGGCTCATCTGCAAACAACACAATTCCATACACACTTAAGGCCAACAGAGCACAGACAGCTTTCCAATCCCCCGAGGAGGCCTTCAGACTAGCTTGAGAAATCAGGAAGTCAAGATGAAAACCAGGGATTCCAGCTTTAGAGGTCATATGCTGTTCAATCAAAACAGGCTCCAGGTGCAAAGCTTTTGCTAACTCTCCATTGCTAGGAAAGACCATTTCAGGGTTGAATGGGATTTCTCTTTTGATGGGCAAACCAACCAAATATGAGTATTCTTCCAAAAGAGGACCCAACTGAAAGTCTTGAAAGGTGAAACATCTCAATGGGGGATCATAAAACTGAATGCAAGTGTGGATGAGGCTCCTCTGTGAAGGGTCCAGATCCATGACCATGTCCAGTATATCTCCATAACTTTCCCTGAACAAGGGTAGGTGATCGGGAGTGATCAGGGTTTGGATCCTCCTGATGTCTGATAAGTCTGGTTGGAAGAAATGATAGGTGATGTTGCTTTTCTTTGGAGCCATGATGCTGAAATCTGAGTAGAGTAAGTGCTGATGAAAATGCTGAGGAGAGGGCCACTGGCTGGCTAGTGCAAGTAACTGAAGTATATGGCTGACAAGCTGAAGCAAGTACTGGTGGAGATAGGTCAAAACTGCAGATGGGGTCAAAACCAAAACCAGAGGAATATGGATACCCTGAAACACAAATAAGCACATGTTAATATGATGCAATGGGTATGTATGCAAATGAAATGCAAGGGTTTGTGACTGAGCTGGATCTGATTAACTGCCTTGGTATAGATCCATGTGTGTTCTAGAAATCCAGGTGGAGGTCTATAAATCCAGTAACCAGGGTGGGGGACTCAAATAAAGAGCCACAAGTCCAGGGTTTTAGAATCACAAGAACTATCCAACATGGAGTATTCTTAACAAAGTCAAAGTAACAGGGTATTCTGAGGTCAAGGTACCTGCAAACCTGTAAACAGCCCAACCCCCTCACAGGTGATGATCTAGAACAAGGATCCTCAGACTTGGATCAGTTATGAGAAGTGTAAACACTTCTAACCCGGAGGCACAGTGTTTACAATAACCATAACAATTCCTCCTCTTAATTCACCTCAGTTTCTGAAGGTCAATACTAAAAGGTCATCCAGACTTAGCAGGCTTCCCAGATAGCCCTAGCATTGCAGGAAATCTGCAACACAGAGTTCTCAAGAAGAAACCCATATCTGAACCGTGTTTCATATTCCCGCACCAGACCGAAATGGAATGGGAAAGAATATGATTCACTCTAGCCTAGGTGTCACTCAGGTCCCAGGTATAGGACCTTAACTCTCAATGAAATACCCACCCACCAAAGAAAAACCAGATCCAGCCAGCACAGTATGACAGTATGAAAAATATAAAGCTATAAAGAAAGCAATAAATCAACTGTACATAAAACAAAAATAAATACAAGCACAAACAAGCACATAACACCCCAGTAAACACAAATCAAACAAGCGCTAGGAGGAACCCACAAAAAGAACCAGAAGCCCTGGTTGCAGTATAAGGGTCCCCAGCAGAGTCGCCAAGCTGTCGCTCCCGACAAATGAAAATGGGATCAGATGAAGGTACAGGCGCGAACGGTCGGCGAAAGGGAACAGTGAGAACACACAGCCGTGGACTCACTGGAGATGAATAGAGTCGCCAGCTAGGCATTTTTATCCCGGAGGAAAGGCAATGCTGCATAGGCCTAGAAAAAGATGGATAAGACGGTTTGCGAACCAGAGAGACTGAGAAAGGGGGTTGGTTACAACCTGGGAAGGTATTAGCACCCAGATTGTCCGTCGTACTCGACGGGATCCACGCTTAAAAGATTTGTGTTTTAAAGGGGTAGTGTCAGTGCAATCTGTGTATAAAATGGCTGGAAAGCAATATGTACAGGTGTCAGTGTGAAGGAAGTGAAGTGTATAATGATGTGTCAGTGTAAAAAAGAGTATGCTCATGATTATGAGGCTTAAAGAATAATGCTGGAAGGAGGGGGAATGGACAGAGACTTTTGTTCGATAACTGTTAAGTTATGCCTACGTATCCTCTCGTGCAATGAGGAAGTCAGAACACCGTAGTTCGACCCAAAGAGACTGAAAGATAAATTGACTGTGAACTGCTTGCTTGTCTATGCTCAAGTGTATGACCTGTCTGGCTCAGGTGCTAACTGTCTTGCATTAGACGGAAGAAGCAAGTTCTCGTTTGTGAGTGAAGATGATGAGAAAAGAATCCCGGAGGAGACGATTATTGTTTGTTTTTGAGTTTTCAGTCTTTTATTGCTTTTGAATTTGTCATAAGTTAATGAGCTTAAGCCTAAACCAATGGATTTAGTAAACTCATCACATCTTCCCTCTGTTTAGGGGTAATGAGAATACCTTAAGTGTGAAGTCAGATTCTCACACTTAATCACCTATGGTGCAGGACTAAGATCATTATCCTATTTGTGATTATTTAGATGTTTTTGATGTTTTTTGTTTAGTGTTGAGTAATGAGGTTAAGCCATAATCAAGGATTAAACAGACCCATTACACTATCCTAAAAGAAGGATAATAGATGAGGATGTTTAAGCTGAGGAAAACTCCTCAACTTAATCCATGATTAGGGATTAAACCCATGACAAAACAAGCCTTTGATTAAGTGGGTTTTAGATTAATGATATGATGATGAAGTGGATTTTATGATTTGTAAGACAACTTGAGGGGGACTTGTCCATTAACACTAGGGTTAGTCCTTCTTGACCACTTAAGGAAGAATTAGAACCCTAATGCAAGGCCCAAGTTACAAGTGTAATGTCTTGATATTTATTAGATGAGTTGATTAAGAGATTTAAACACCTTAAGGGTTTAATACTTAGGATTAAAGTTATACACTCCATCCTAAGAGAAGGATGCAGGCATAAGCTTAATCACAAAGTATTAAAGCCTTTAGGGTTTAGTCCCTGATTATGAGGTGAGAAGAGAGGACTCAAAGAGAGACACAAAGGTAAAACTATGGGGGGACTAATCAAAACCCTAATTCATTGTCATGCTTGGATGATCCTAAGGTTTGTGAGGTTTTCAAGAACAATCTTCAAAGGAGCCACCAGGAAGCAGATGAACAGGACCAAGAGAAGCAAAGTGACTTGCTTCATTCAAGAAGTCAAGTCACTTGAAGAAAGAAAGTGAGAAGGAGAAGAATGAGCAAGCTCAAAGTCAAACACATATAAGAATGCAGCAATGTATACAAGAGAGGTGAGAAGAAAAGGCATGAGAAATGAAGGCAAATCCACTTCTCAAGTTTACTTACCACCTGAAATGTTAGAAAGAAATGCAATGCAATGCTAAATGAGATGAAATGGTATGATGCAAAGCAAAACCAGAAGCATGTTGATGATGATTATGATGTTATGAGGTGCTGCAAACATGAGGCAAGACAATGGGGATGTTCATACAAGATCATGAATGCAAATGATGCAAGTTAAGGAGCATGAACAAGCATGAAAAGTTATGAATCATACAAGACAAATGACATGGCAAATATGTAATGCAATGATCAAAGATGCCTTCTACATGTCTTAAGATGTCAAATGAATCATAAACATGCACAAAATGCAAAGATAAGTCATGTTATGCAAGGAAATGCAAGAGGGATGCAAATGAAAGCCCAAATTAGGGTTTATGGATCAAACATCAAACACAAACCAAAAACAGAAGCAAAACCCTAAAGTAAAAATGGAAAATGATACTCAAAGAAACCCTAGACCTATAATAAACTACTGCCCAAAGGGGAGCTCTCAACTCTCAACCAAACTCAAGATATGAATTTTACAAGTTATTAGGGTTTTTTAGGGTTCTTAACAAAACAAATGCCAAACAATTTGAAAATGCAAGAACAATTCATGGCCTTTTTATCCTTGAAAATACATGCTAAACACAAGATAAAGCAAAAAGAATCAATGTCACAACCTTCACCAATAGGCAGAAATGATTTTTGGAACCTATGATCAAAATAATGCACAAAATATGATTTAAATCAATGAAAAATTCTTAAAATGCATCAAGATCAAAAAAGAAATTTGGTTTTAAGGTTGGACAATGTTTCTAAATGTCTTAGAACATTTCATGAATTTTTTTGTAATTTTTAAATACCTAAAAGTATTTTTAATTAATTAATTCTCATTAATCAATTAAAAATAATCTTTTAAATATTTAAAAATACTTTTTTAAATGATGAAAAATAAAATAAAAATATTTTTGGGTCTTAAAAATTATTAAAACTTTAAGGAAAAAGTTTCATAATTTTTAAGAATTTTTTGCTATTTTAAAATAATTATACAAGTTAATTGAAAAGAACATGAATTAAAATTAAATAAAATAAAAAGTAAACAGAATGGAAGGATGAGATTGATTCTGGGGAAAGGACCATTGACTTGGCGCGCAGATCTAAGGCTCACATTCAAACTTCTAAAACTCAATTAATTAATTTAATTAATCCTGATTATGAATTAATGATGCAATCTAGACCACACACACGCGCGCGGGAAGCCAGATCCAAGGGTCTCAATTCAAACTTTGCCCTAACCCTAAATTAATGACTAATCACTCTCAGGTCACCGGAGACGAGCTCCGGTCGTCTTCTCCGGTGACCTTCCCCCCTGAAAACTTCAAACTTCCTAAAAACGTAACGAAAATGAAATCTAAGACCTGGGAAATGATCCTCTCATCCTCACGAACCAAACCCCTAACCTAAAACAAATTTACATTTTGTAAACAAGCTGAATCGAAGAAAGAAAGCTCTAGGGCACGCGAGCTTCAGAAGCAAATTAAATGCTTAAATCACAACCATTTCAAAAACTAATGGTACCAGAATGATCAGCAAGGCATGAAGAACAAATTTGTAACAAGAAAAATCATTTCTGGAAAAATAAATTTCAGGCTACCTGAGATTTGAAGCTTTCCACTTGAGGACTTTCAGGCCACTTCTCCTTGTGCAATCTACTCCTTAGAACCCCTTGATGATATTTGAGTGCTCAAAATGAGTTTGAGTTGGCTGGATGATGAGATTCGAATGCTCCTGCTTCAAGCTCAGCCAACAATGGCTATGGTGATTCTGGCTCTTTCAGGTCATGGTGAATGATGGTTTGAGGTCTGAATGATGTATGGAGAAGCTTTGCAAGGTTTGTTTGGCTGTTTGTGAGCTAGGGAAGGAGATTCGAAAGCAACTACAGAAATGGAGTGAGAAATGGCAGTGGGATCTCTTGGCTGTTTCAGGCTTGTGCTTTGGGTGGTTTGAGGTCTATGGAGCCAGGTGAGATGATTGGTGAAGTTAGCTTGAATGTTTAGTGGCTGTGGAGAAGAATTCGAAGCAAGTTGCAAGATGGGAGGTTTTTGTGTATGTTATGAATGAGGAAGCTTCAGCCTTGTGTGTTATCATGTTTTGCTTGCAAATTGTTTGTATAAACAATGCTGATTGGCTTCTTGATGTGACTTGTGCTTTTGTGATTGGTAAGTTTGCTTTTGCCAAAAGTCAAAAATCTTGTAAGAGAAGCATGGGCTTGATACTAGGCAAGTACAAGGGCTAGGTCTGGCGCATCATGGTGAGTATGTGAGGCTGGCTTGATTCAAGGACCAATGCAGCAAGTTGGTGAAGCATGATCATGAGTTTTGCAACTTGGTTACTTTATGGATTTTCATGAAAAATGCCTTGTTACACAAACCAAACCATGAGCAAACTTGATCCAATTCTGATTTTTAGGACTTAGAGAATGTTTGTGTAATGGTTTGAAATGAATTAGAGGTCACATGATGCATTGGTTCAAGGTTTTGCAAAATTCCCATTTGGTGCATAACTTGAATTTTAGTGATTTTTGCCAATTTTAACAAACCATAACTTTTGATCCAAGATAAATTTGATCATGTTCTTGTACTTTTTGAAAAGGGAAAGATGAGATCTACAACTTTCATGACCAAAGTTTTTCCATTTGAAGCATTTTTGGATCCAAAATCAAAGCTTGAAAATTGACCTAAAATGATGCATCCTTGAAAAGTCAACTATGCCCAAAAAGTCAACATTTGCAAAAACCCTAAATTCTTGATTTTTTATGAACTTCAATCTTCTTCCATGATCAAATAAAGACCATACACACTCAAAATGATGAATATCACCCATTGGTTGGGTCATTGGGGGCCTCAGATGCCCTGATTCTACACTGACTTGTCTGAAAAGTCAACTCTTGATCAGATGACTTCCCCATGGAATTTCTTCATGAAAATTGATATGCATACTCCCTATACCATATAGAGACCAATGGAAACAAGAATGACCAAAAAATTTGGGGTTATGGCCTCTGAAACCAAAACCCTAATTTTCAGTCAACTGTGTAGTTCAAGCTGGCCCTGCATCCACTCAAACCCTAGTTCTTGTGATTCCTCTGCATTTTTGACTTTGAGGAGATGGAATATGACATAAGAACACACATGGACCCCTTTGAGTTGATTGGTTGCCTTTGGAATGGCTCAAGATGCTTTGGGATTGCTCAGATCACAAACCCTAGGTGCAGATGACTTAGAAACTATCCAGTGAATCAAAAATGAAATGTGAGATGACATGATTGTGTTTATGCATATGAGAATGATCACAAGCCATGGTGTGAAATGAGTGAGGGCAAATTTGGGGTGTTTACACTAAGAAGATATGATATCAAATCAAAAAAGAAGTTATCATCAAGTAAAGAACCAAGCTGCAAATTTTCATATATACTTTGATGTGAATTCAACATCTTATGATTCTCCAAATCATGCTCATTTATGAGAGAATCAAGAAATAATGGCTGGGAACAAGATCTCTTATTTTTGGAAAGGCCTTTATGATATTTATCATGCATCCAAAAAGGGCACCATATGTTTCCAACAGATCTCTTCATCAACAGTCTATAAAAAGGGATCATTTGAAGAAATTGAAGCTCTTCTCTCTCACACGAATTTATACGATCAATTTCTTTTTTCTATTCTTAATTTTGTAAAAACTATCACTGTGTGATAACTGCTTTTTGAAGAATTTTTGTTACAAACCTTGTAAAGAAAATTTGATTTTCCTAGAGTGACTAGTGTAGTCAGTAGATTCAAGAAGACTTTGACTATAGGTCTTAGTGATTATATTCAAAGTTTTGAACAATGGATTAAGACCTTGTTGAAAGAGGCGAAATCACCTTGGCGGGTGGAATGGATGTAGTTTGAGTTCAAACGAACCAGGTTAAATCAAAGTGTCATTTGCTTTCATTGTTTATGAAAACCCAATTCCAATCCCCCTTCCTTGTGTTTTTGCACCTTTAATTGGCATCAGAGCTCTAGGTTCTGAGAAATACACTTAACCGTGTCAAAAAACAATCTAGAAGATAAACACAATGGCAGATTCAATCAACAACAACAATGATTACCAAAATGACAAAATCAATGGAAAATATCCTGTGTTCAATGGCGACAAATTTGACTACTGGAAGGATGTTCTTGAGAGTTTCTTTCTAGCTCTGGATAGAGATCTCTAGGATATGGTGACTGATGGATACATTCATCCTATTGGAGCAGATGGTCAGAATATTGAAAGAAAGAATATGACAACTCAACAGAAGAAGGAATTCAGAAACCATCACAAAGCCAGGACCATACTTCTGAGTGCTATTTCATATACAGAATATGAGAAGATTACAAACAGAGAATCAGCCAAACACATGTTCGACTCTCTGAGGATGACACATGAAGGCAACACTCAAGTCAAGGAGACAAAAGTTCTGGCTCTTATCTAGAAGTATGAAGCATTCAAGATGGAAGAAGACGAAACAATTGAGAAGATGTTCTCAAGGTTTCAAATTCTGGTTGCTGGACTAAAAGTTCTGGACAAGGGCTACTCAACAACAGATCATGTGAAGAAGATCATCAGAAGCTTGCCAAAGGCTTGGAGACCCATGGTCACTTCTCTTAAGCTGTCAAAGAATGTGAATGAAATATCTCTTGAAGAACTGATCAACTCACTGAGGAATCATGAGATAGAACTAGAAGAAGATGAAACCCATAAGAAAGGTAAGTCTATTGCTTTTAAATCTAAAAAATTTGAATCTAAAGCTTTGCAGGCAGAAGAAGAAAGTTTTGGAGGCTCATAAGAAGAAGACGAACTATCACTCCTTTCCAGAAGACTTCAACAACTCTGGAAGCATCATCAGAAGAAGTTCAGGAATCCCAGAAGATCAAGCAATCACTCTGAATCATCACATGGCTACAAGAAGTCTAGAAGAAAAGAAGTAGTTTTCTATGAATGCAAGGAACCTAGACACTACAAGAGTAATTGTCCCAAAATTCAGAAAGAGAAGCCCAAAAAGAAGTTCAACAGAGAGAAGAAGAAAAGTCTCATGGCCATATGGGACGACTCAGAATCTTCTGAAGCTGAATTAGAGTCAGAAGATGAACATGCCAACATTACATTAATGGCAAAGATACCAGAAGATGTCAACTTATCAGAATCAGATTCTGATAGAGAAGAGGTATTCTCTAAACTTTCTAGATCTCAATTAGAAGATAGCCTCTCAGAAATTCTTGAAAAGTATCAGAAACTCTAATTCAAATACAAAGACCTGAAACAGAGTCTAGTATCTGAATTGGAGGAAATCAGAAAACTGAAGTCAGAAAACTCTGAGCTAAAAGAAAATATTTTAGAATGCAAAATTTCCTTTGATAAACTTAAAGCTCAGAAGGAATCTGAATCAAAAGTTTTACCAAGTGATGAAAGTATCATAAAACAATATGATTACAGTTTAAAAAAATTTGTAGCTAAAAACATAGATAGAAGCAAAATTGCCTCAATGATCTACGAAGTTAGCAGAAATGGTAGAAGAGGTATTGGTTATGTGAAAACCAAAGGAGAAGAACCACTAAAGTTTAAACATGTTAATGATATGATTATAAAAGTCATCACTCCTTTAAGTTCTCACTTCACCTATGGTCATAATCATGATCTGAAATATACTAGTGAGTCATCCTATTCTACAAGTTCTGATGAGAAACTCAAACTCAATCAGAAGTTTGTAAAGTCTAACAAACAAGGACCCAGAAAGATATGGGTACCCAAAGATAAAATTGTGTATGTTGCAGATGTCTTTAACAACCAGATTGAAACACTAATCTTGGTACCTGGACTCTGGATGCTCGTGACACATGACGGAAAGAAAGCATATGTTACAAAGTCTTGAGCTAAAAGCTAGAGGCTACGTAGGCTTCAAAAGCAATGAAAAAGTAAAAATCATTGGCTCTAGAAATATTGGTAACGGTACACTTCACTCTATCTCTAATGTTTTGTTAGTAGAAGGATTAATGCATAACTTGTTATCCATAAGTCAATTAAGTGATAACGGTTATGATATAATCTTCAATCAAAAGTTCTGTAAAGCTGTTAGTCAAAAAGATGGAACAATCTGTCGTACCTCGACAAAATACGATCCTCGCGAAAGACGCGGAAAAACAGACAAACAGAGTCGCCACCTAATTTTAATCTATTCCTAATAAAGGAAAAGGGAAATATAGATAAAACCTATAAAGGAGTGAACTCGGTCGTTGAAACCAAATTCTAGGTTCGGGAGTCGGGAGTCGGTTACGCAAGAGGAAGGTATTAGCACCTCTTACGTCCGTTGTACTCAACGGGAATCTCTTAGTCTAATCTGCGATCGAATGCTAATTTATTAATGTCTTCTTAATGGTAAACGATATGGAGAATGGTAGTTTTGTTTCTAGGGTGCTCGGCAAGGATTGAGATCCGTGTGCCTACGTATTCCCTTGTGCAATGGGAAAGTCAGAGCCTCGTAGTTCGTGGTACTAGGGTTTAATTAGTTTGCTTTGATGAACGATTATTTAGATCGCATTCTAACTGCTAAGCGTTGGCTTGTCTGCTCACGATAGGAGGCGGAAGTGCTAGCTTGGTTGCGAGATAGAAGGGATTTAAATAATGATCGCTTGAAAAAATATGTTTGATTTAATTGATGTTTTAGGGACGAAAGGGTGAATGAACCTTGTCCCTTGGGGCTAGCCTCAGGAGAGTTCATTCAAGAATTCGAGGAAAGCTGGATTCCAGAATTCAGTTCTTTCGTCATTTGATATATGAATTTAGGTATTTTAATCGCGAAAGATCGAATGAACTGCGTCCTATGGAGCGAGCCTCAGGAGAGGTCATTCAGAAATGCTAGACTCCAGAATTCCATTCTTTCGATATATGATTTAAAAATTCTTTGGTAAAAATGCGTTGTTTTAGGGTTTTAGAACTTGGTATGGAAATAGATGCATTACCTTGATTTTTTTTTTTTAAAAGTTTGGAAAAGTTTAGGAAAGTGAAAATTGTGCAGACGGGATCAGATCATGATCGACTTACGTGTGTGTATGTGTAATTATATACATTCACATGGCGTTGGACCAACATTTCACTTATCTAAAAAATGATTAGTCTTAGCGTGCATTCGCATTTTACTTAACAATTTATCGTCAAAATGCAAACGTAAATCTCACAAATAAAGTTATCATCATCTCTCAAGAAAGAAAGATCGAGCATACACCAAAATTTATCACACACACAAAAATTGATCAAAAAGGAAAAGATTAATTAACTAAGTTAAATAAAACTATTAAATTAATCAACGAATTTTTTTTTTATATTTTTGTTGTAAAAGGGAAAATAATTAATTAATTAAATAAAATAAAATATTTTAATAAAATTAATTAATAGATTAATCAATTATATTAAAGGACATTACTTAATATAATTAACTAATCAAGAAAATTAATAGTTATTTAGATTTTTTTATAAAGGCAAAACAGAATTAAAAGTTAATGGGCCTGGTTTGAAGAAAACAAAGGGGTGCTGGTAGAAACAGAAACACATGCCCAGGAATTGATGGCCCAAACGAAATTAGGGTTCAAGGTGAACCTCAGTCAAGCCATGTTGACCTCCCCGGCGAATCTCACCAAGACAAGTGCCTTAATGGGACACCCACCACCGATTCCACAAACCAATGGAATCTTGGGCAGAGTAAGGTCAGGTCTTGGAAGAAATAACAAATTAACTAATCCAACATTAAATGCACACAGTAAACGAAAACGGTGGATATGCCTTCTTATCCACACCTGTTCTCAATACATCACAATCATCTTATTTAAAAATAAAGAAGAAGAAAAAAAATCAGAGGAATATGAAACACGCAACAACTTCCACCGAATCCCCTTCTCCTTCTGTTTCAATTCACCTTTCTCACAACAAAACTTTATTCTCAGCTCAGCCATGGCTTTTGAGAAGCCCGACTTCACGCGTCATCGACAACAAAGCCTATTAAACCTTAATCCCCAAAATACACAAAACCTAACCCTAATATTTATCAACGATACCAATAAATCATGAATCAATCAACACAGGATAGTGAAAACATGAAGAAGAAACTCAAGGATGATGCATAAAGAAGGAGACGGGGTTGCTACCTGCTCGTAACGTTTTCAGAGAGAGGATTCGACCCAGGTACCCTTCTTTTGACTCAAACTTCTCTTTGTGTGCTCGTTCGAATCTTCTTCTTCTTCTTCTACTCGTTCGTTGTTGGATTGTTGTTGTGGTTTAAGCTCCTCAAACTCTGATTTTCAATGCGAAAATCAGAGCTGAGAATGTGAACTGAGCTTTAGTGATTAGGGTGGTTTAGGGTTAATTTTGGTAGAGCTTATATTTTGATGCCTCTGATTCTTTCTAGGGCTTTTTCCAGGTGATGGTGGCGTCCCCAATCATTGCCAATGATTGGGATTTTATAGGAGGGCTTGAGAGAATCTGATACGTGTGAAGAAGAAGATTTGGTATCAAGTTGGTTACAAGATACGTGTGAGCCAAGATCAGAAATCCGTTAGGGAATTTTGGGAGGAGATTTCGTGGGGACCTCTTGAGAGTGACAGATATGAGCTGGATCTTTGTTTATTATGTGAGATAGACTTTTCTAAAAACAAGTGGTCCCTCATTTGTAAATTTGATTTTCACTGAGTTTTTGCTGACTGTGAAACTTTTTACTGTCACAAAACCAAATTTTTACTAATGATAAAAAAATCATGACTGTGTTATTTTTGTTTCGAAACTTGCATCATGATGACTTTTGCAAATACTGTGATTAAGGCCTCTTCTTCTGTGTTTGCTAGAATGGTGACCTGTTTTATTTAATCCCCTGCTGCTACTTTTCAACCTCATCATTTGGCTCTAACGAAATCTTATGTTGTCTTGTTTTGGTATCTTTGCAGGACGATGAATCCATCCTAAGAAGCATGAAGTTTACTGAGGTGCAAGATTTCCCTAGTATTACCTTAGGTCTGATTCCAATTTGCAGCATGTAAGCTTCTTCACCTTCTCTTACCTTCAACTCTTGCCTTCAACTGAACTCTGTTTTCCCCTTCTCTTGATTGGTTTTTTTTGCTTGCTTATCATTTATCCATGATAATGATAATTCTTGTACTTTAATGATGGCCAGCTAGTTCAACAGTCTTGGTATGCTGTAGGTATATCAGAAATGATAAGCTGATACCTTACTCTCTTCAACTCTTGCTGTTCATGAAGAGAATACACTTGCAGCATAAGTGCACCTGGAATTGGAGTATTGATGGAGGCTTAGGAGCTGGCATGGAAAAGGTGAATCAAACCATGGAAACTTGATTGTGTCGCTTTAACTGTAAGTCTTGTGAATACCATTTGCATTATTTTGGCTTTTATAATATTGTGAACTTTATGTATTGCTATCATACTGCAGCTGGTTCTGAATTATTGTAGAGCCTTGTATGAACCATCTTTGTGTTTTGATATTTTGCATTTTGTATGATACTGACTTTTGTTATGATGCAACTTATTTTCATTATTCTTTTGGATGCATCATCATCAATTCCATGCTTTGGCTTGTCGAGCTGGCATGTATTCGAATTCTGAACTGCTGTAAATATCTTTTCTTCGGTAAACCTCACTTGTGCTTCTCTTTTCCAGGTAGATGGTAATCATGAAGGGAAGAATATGAGTGGAAGAACAAGGCGAGTGCAGTAGCAAAAGGTACTTGCGCTTACATCACTTTGAGCCTGCAACTAGATTTACGCTCCTTATTTCTCATTAAATTCTTACTGTTTGTGAATCATGGACTTGCAGGCACAGCAAAAAGAAACCTTCTTCCCCTGCTCCTTCTCTAGCATGGTCTTTTGATTCTGGTAGATATTTGCAGCTAGTGTTCAGCCCAATACTCAAGAGATGGCATCCTTTTAGCAGCAGGTCTTGCTGTGGCTACCCTTCATGCATGCTATGGAAACGAAATGAAGCAATTCATTGTAGGTGTCACAGAATTGACCCCAGATGCTGTTCAAGTGTTAAGAGCTGCATACCAGTTGGAGAAAGACCTTGTACAGATAGCTGTTGAGGATTCAGTGGACAATGATGATTGTGGTAAAGCAGTAATCCGTGAGATGCCTCCTTACGAGGCTGAAGGTGCAATTGCCAATCTTGTAAAAATATGGATTAAGACTAGAATAGATAGACTCAAAGACTGGGTTGATAGAAATCTTCAGCAAGAGCTTTGGAGTCCACAAGAAAATCAGGAAGGATACGCCCCGTCTTTTGTTGAAGTTCTGCGAATCATAAATGAGACTCTGGATGCATTCTTTCAGCTTCCAATACCAATGCATCTTGCATTGCTTCCTGATGTGATGCATGGCCTTGATAGATGCCTTCAATATTATGTTGCTAAATCAAAGCAATTAGGTTGGAAATTGGTGCGACGGGAACGAATCACAAGAACTCAGTACTGATGTGAAGAACCCAATAAATCATGAGGCAATGCGAAGATAGGATGGAATTGTTGATGAACTTTAATGATTCAGGGGTAAGGTTTGAAATCCCAACTTGCATCTGAACTTTTAGTGCTCATGATGAATCGATATGGCCTTCCTGTTTGTGCAGTTTCAAGGAACCATTCATTTGAATTCTATCACCATCTAATTCTTTGCTGAATTTTCTGTTCTTATTCTTGTAGGTGTGAAACATGGCTCGAAGAAACAAGTTATATGGATTTGATGATATTAGAGGATAGGCTTGGAGGAATTTTAGAGTTGGAACTTTGTATGGCTGCCATTTGATGCAAACATTAGCTTGGTATTTTAATCATGCTGCCATTGTATTGATCACACATGTAGTAACTACGGACTTTTCGAAAGAAAACATTTGTAAATATTGTAATTATTTTAGAATGAAACCCTTGTAGTGATTGCCGTAATGATGAAAATCGGATGCGAGTGACTTGTGATTGGCTTTCTGTCCATTCCAAGTCTTGGATTTTGATTCTAAATGTAAACATGTCAACAAGAGAATTTGCTATTCAAACCTTGCTTAATGAATGACAACTTAACATTTGTGTATGTAACTTCCTGTTGAATTTATGGCCCTTTGCACAATATAATTCTGTACCACTAGGTCCTCTCAAATATACTTCAATGCATCATTTACCTCAATCCGCATTTAATTGATCAATTAGAAATATACCACCTCATCAACTAATTCTAACAACACTTTAACAACAAAACCAACAAAACCAAACCAAAGCAAATGTAAATTCAAGTGAGTTGGCAACCAAGGAGGATGATAGGGTTAAACTAGATACTTCAAAACAAATTGACAAATCCACAACCTTAGAGCCATGTCATTTAATTATAAATGATCTAATGAATTTAATTTTTCTATCATCTTTCTTAATCTTCATACCATCTTAATCATTCTAAATTTTTCAAAGTTACAATGCTCATTTTCAGTCAATAACCATGTATGATCATCTTTCACACAAATTCACATGAACAAGAATTTCATGACTTGAATCTCATGGTCAAAGGCCAAGAGATTATTCAAATCAACATTCTCACCAATTAAACAAGCATTATGAGAATTTGAGAAGATAGGACAAATTTGGGGTATGACAGATGCCCCTATCTAATTTCCTTGAGCCCGAAGGAGTGAACTGCTGCTTGGAGTTCAATCTTTTTAGGGTAGAAGTCGATTAGATATAAAAAGACCCCGAAATTTATCCGACAAGAGAGAAAATGCAGCACCACTGAAAGGGATATGAGGATAAGATTGGAAAGTTGCACAAAATGCATGAGATTCTTTGTACTAAGAAAACAGTATCCCAATTTGATAATAAACTTCTCCAAGTCATACAAGGCGGTCCCTTATGAATTAGGGTTTTCGGGGACAAAATCTTAACAAAACGTGTGACTCCTTGTGTCATGCGAAGCAGTTCCTTAACAATAAAAGCTCTTAGGAGCATGCCCATATCGATATCTTAATCAATGATGTTCTCTAATCCAACAAAGCAGCTCCTCGCATTCAAGGCTCTCTGGTGATACTCAAAGAAACATCTTGAACAATGGCACGATATTTTCTAAATCCTGTGAAGCAGTTCCTTCCAACCAAGGATCTTAAACGATATTAGGATAGTATCTTATCCACAACCTGGGGTTCTTTGATTCCTGTGAAGCAGTACCTTTTCGATTTAAGGTTCTTCGGAGAAATCCAAAGCAGTAGTTCAAACAATTAGATTCTCTAATCCAAGCAAAGTAGTACTTTATTATGAAGGCTCTTTGTGGATGTTAGAACAATATCTCGAATAAATAGTGCAGGATTTTCTAGGTCATGCGAAGCAGTTCCTTTACATTCAAGGATCTTCAGTGATACTAGAATAGTATCCTTACCGAACATGAGATTCTTTGGGTCTTGCGAGGCAGTTCCTTAACAATAAAGGCTCTTCGGAGAATGCCAAAGTAGTATCTCGATCAAAATGGTATAAGATTTTCTAGTTCATATGAAGCAGTTTCTTAGATTCAAGGATCTTCAGTGATACCATAACAGTATCTCAACTATAACATGAGATTCTTTGGGTCTTGCGAAGCAGTACCTTTTCGATTCAAGGTTCCTCGGAGGGTGGCCAAAGCAGTATCTCGAACATACTTTCAGGATACTCTCTGCTTGGAGAGCAACCAAAAGGAGATGATGGACATCATTACCATCAACTATAAAGTTGAAGAATGACTTGCTGGGGGATATAAAAATCCGCAAGCACATGCGGGATATTAACTCCTTTCATAGGAATACCACCGACTTTGAGAGAGAAAGGTCCTGGATGCATGTCCTGGATCCTGCTATGCTATCTTGATATGACTTCGTGCGTTGCATGATGCACAATGATTCATATGAAAATACAATGATTAATGATTCTAACACAAATGCTTTGTTATATGCTAATGATTAATATGATTGTGTTTGATGACATTCTTGTTTTCGGACAAGGATGTTATGCATGCCATGCTTGTGACAATGTGAATGGTTGTATATGTTGGAGATAAGTTTTTGGTAATTGCCAAGGATATTGGACTTTGGAGGAATAAATGCCAACGTGGTGGACTTTTAGCTTTCTGGTAGTTGCCACCATAGTGGACTTTTGGGAATCATGAGGGGACCAATAAAACTGGACTCTTGCTTTTTAGTAGTTGCCAATAAAATTGGACTTTAGGTTTTATGAGTGATGCCAACGTGGTGGACTTCAAGCTTTTTGGTGGTTGCCAATGAATATTGTACTTTGAGAGGTGGTGAAGGGTATTGGATTTTCCAACACTTGGTACACGAGACCCTGATAAAGCTGTAAGCAACAAGAAGAGAGACATGAGTGCCCTTGACAAAGTTTCGACTGAAGTTTAACATTCGTCAATGGGATATGCTGTCTGTGCGGAAACAATCACAGTGATTGGCAATGATATTGATATTAGCTAACGGGAAAACTGTCAAGTTCCTCTTGTCAATCAAAA
This sequence comes from Lathyrus aphaca, assembly GCA_963966055.1. Taxonomy (NCBI): domain Eukaryota; kingdom Viridiplantae; phylum Streptophyta; class Magnoliopsida; order Fabales; family Fabaceae; genus Lathyrus; species Lathyrus aphaca. The sequence continues at coordinate 265,617,700 of OZ014524.1, read as the reverse complement.
AGATAATCGTACTACCTTTCAAACATTGTTATTATTATTTTTACCAAAATTTCAAAACAGAGTTTATTAATAATAAAAAAACATTTTGCAAACAAACAGATAAAGTAAAAATGATTGAGCATAATTTTTGATGAGAAATTTCTCTTTTTATTGCTAAGATCCGTGAAGGGTAAGAATGTACATACAAATGCAATTCCTTAATGAGGTAATTGTTGTGCAAGGAAAATACAATGGCAACAAAATAAATAAAGTTCTATTGAGTTTCGACACTGCTATGATCCCTATATCTCTGAAAATCTCATCAGTTAAACTTTGTAGGAAGACGATTGGATGGATCCTTCTCTTTCGTAGCTCCCCAGAGTAAAGTGGATGCACAAAATATAATACGTTGCCTTGGAATTAGTCCCTAACTTTTGCTTGGATCGCCCTTTCGGGTTTTCAATCCTCCGGGACGCCTTTTTTGGCCTGAGCCGCCCTTTCGGGTTTTCAACTCAGCGGGCTAATTTTTATATTTTTATCCCTAATTTTTGCCTGGACCGCCCTTTCGGGTTTTCAGTCCATCGGGATAGCCTATTTTTGCTTAAGTCGCCTTTACAGGTTTTCGACTTAGCGGCTTTTTATTCCACTCTTTTAGGCATAATATCTCTTGACTGCATCCGCGTTCACGGGGGTAGAAAGTTCTTCACTGTCCATACTTGCAAGAATCAAGGCACCTCTGGAGAAAGCTCTCACCACCACAAACGGTCCTTCATAATTAGGCGCCCACTTGCCCCTGGGCTCTCTGTGCATGGTGGTGATTCGTTTGAGCACCAAATCACCTTCCTGGTAAGTCTGAGGACGCACTTTCTTGTCAAAATCTTTCTTCACACGCCTCTGGTAAAGTTGTCCATGACACAGCGCCGTCATACGCTTTTCTTCAATAAGATTGAGCTCATCAAACCTTGTTCGGACCCATTCTGCTTCGTCTAATTTAGCTTCCATCAGGACTCTCATCGAAGGAATTTCAACTTCTATCGGGAGGACAACTTCCATGCCGTATACCAAAGAAAAAGGGGTTGCCCCTGTCGAAGTACGTACTGAAGTACGGCAACCGTGCAGCGCGAAAGGTAGCATCTCATGCCAATCCTTATATGTGACCACCATTTTCTGAATAATCTTCTTGATATTCTTGTTTGCAGCTTCGACAGCTCCATTCATCTTGGGTCTGTATGGTGTTGAATTATGATGCTCAATTTTGAAACTGGTACATAACTCTTCCATTGTCTTGTTATTGAGATTTGACCCGTTGTCAGTAATGATCCGGTGAGGAACCCGATATCTACATATGATGTTATTCTTTAGGAAGCGAGCAACCACTTGTTTGGTAACATTAGCGTAAGAAGCAGCTTCGACCCACTTAGTGAAGTAGTCTATGGCAACAAGTATAAACCTATGCCCGTTTGAGGCCTTTGGTTCAATCATCCCAATCATGTCTATTCCCCACATGGAGAAAGGCTATGGCGAAGTCAATACGTTTAACGGAGTGAGAGGTACGTGTACCATGTCAGCATAGATTTGGCATTTGTGGCATGTTCGGACATGAGCATAACAATCAGCCTCCATTGTTAGCCAGTAGTATCCTGCTCTAAGGATTTTCTTTGCCATGGTATGCCCACTCATATGGGTACCAAATAGTCCTTCATGTATCTCTTTTATGATTTGCTCTGCTTCCTGTTCATCTACACATCGGAGTAGGATCATGTCATGATTTCTCTTGTACAAGACTTCCCCATTCAGAAAGAAATTTGAGGCCAACCTTCTTAGTGTTCTTTTATCCATACTCAAAGCACCTTTTGGGTATTCTTTCTTCTCCAAGTAGCGCTTGATATCATAGAACCAAGGCTTGGCACTTGATTCTTCTTCGGTAGTCAGACAATGAGTAGGTTCTTCAAAACGCTTGAGATCAATGGAAGGCTGATGATTAGGCCAAATCAGCTGGTACATAGATGCCAGTGTTGCCAGAGCATCAGCCATTTGGTTTGCACTACGAGGCACATGGGTGAAAGTAATATCATTAAACCTGGGGAGTAATTTCAACACATAATTCCGATACGGAATCAGATGATCACATCTTACTTACCAATCTCCTGTAGTTTGATATATCACCAGAGCTGAGTCACCATATACATCGAGTGTTTTAATCCTCAGATTGATAGCTTCCTCTAGTCCCATAATGCATGCTTCATATTCAGCCACATTATTCGTGCACGGAAAACAAAGCTTAGATGTAAAAGGTACGTGAAAATCCTTAGGAGATGTCAATACTGCCCCAATTCCACAACCTCGATCATTGGCAGCACCATCAAACATGAGAGTCCATCGCTCCCCTGGTTCAGGCCCTTCGTCAGGTCCAGGCTCTTCATAGTCTTTAATCAACATGATGTCCTCGTCTGGAAAGTCGAACTTCAAAGGTTGGTAATCCTCCACAGGCTGGTGAGCAAGATGATCTGCTAGTATGCTGCCTTTGATAGCCTTTTGAGTGACATATTGAATATCGTACTCTGACAAAAGCATTTGCCATCGGGAAATCCTACCAGTGAGAGCTGGTTTTTCAAATATATATTTAAGAGGATCCATCTTGGAAATCAAATATGTCGTATGGGTCAACATGTAATGTCTGAGACGTTTGGCAGCCCATGCGAGAACACAACAAGTCTTCTCAAGTGCTGAATACCTCGTTTCACAATCATTGAACTTCTTGCTTAAGTAGTATATGGCATGCTCCTTCTTGCCAGTCTCATCTTGTTGCCCCAGCACACAGCCCATGGATTCGTCAAGAACTGTCATATACATGATGAGAGGCCTTCCTGGAACGGGAGGTACCAAGATTGGTGGTTCTTGCAAATATTCCTGAACTCTATCGAAGGCTATTTGACATTCATTATCCCATTCAATTACTTGATCCTTTCTTAAAAGCTTGAAGATCGGTTTGCAAGTAGCAGTGAGATGCGAAATAAATCTGGCAATGTAGTTCAACCTTCCAAGGAAGCCTCTGACTTCCTTTTCAGTTCTTGGCGCAGGCATGCTCTGAATGGCTCTGACTTTGTCAGGATCAACCTCAATCCCCTTCTGACTTACAATGAATCCTAGCAACTTTCCGGATCGAACCCCAAATGTGCACTTATTCAGGTTGAGTCTGAGCTTGAACTCTCTTAATCGTACAAACAACTTTTGCAGATTAACAATGTGTTCCTCCTCTGTTTGGGACTTAGCAATCATATCATCAACGTATACTTCAATCTCTTTATGAATCATATCATGAAAGAGTGTTACCATGGCACGTTGATATGTTGCTCCAGCATTTTTGAGTCCGAATAGCATCACCTTGTAGCAAAAAGTTCCCCACGGCGTATTGAACGTGGTCTTCTCCATGTCTTCTGGATCCATTTTGATCTGATTATATCCGGAGAAGTCGTCCATAAAGGAGAACACTGAAAATTGAGCTGTATTATCCACCAATACATCGATGTGAGGTAGTGGGAAATCGTCTTTGGGACTAGCTCTGTTCAGGTCTCTGTAGTCGACATACATGTGGACCTTTCCATCTTTCTTTGGAACTGGAACGATGTTGGCGATCCACTGTGGGTATTTAGCTACTGCTAGAAATCCAGTGTCAAATTGCTTTCTTACTTCTTCCCTAATCTTGAGGGCCATGTCTGGACGAGTTCTTCTCAACTTCTGCTTGACTGCTTGACATTCTTCCTTGAGTGTCAACTTGTGCACGACAATATCAGTATTCAGCCCAGGCATATCCTGATATGACCATGAGAACACATCGGCGTACTCTTGGAGGAGCTCTATCAATTTTGCCTTCACTTCAGCTTGCAGAGAAGCACCTATCTTCACTTCTCGTTTATCCTCCTCTGATCCCAGGTTGATAACTTCAATGTCCTCTTGGTGCGGCTGGATGACCTTCTCTTCCTGCTTGAGTAGTCGGGCTAACTCTTCAGGAAGTTCACAATCTTCCTCGCCTTCTTCCTCTGCTTGGTTGATCGGACAATCGAAATCATATAGGACCATATCAGCATCATCATCAAGGACCTCGGTGGTGTCTCTGCATGTTTATGATTTATGCATTTATTTTAGAAAGTGGTGTGCATTAAAACATTGCCATTTTATTATAAAATTAAAAAAAATAAAGAAAGAGAACAAATATTGAATGCAAATTGCTAATTTATCATATTGATAAACAAAGTTTTAAAACATTGGTGGCCCGACAACATCCCAATATGCCTTAGGCAGAGCATATGGTTTTGAAAAAGAAGTAGAATTACTTTTTAGGGTAAATAAACTGAGGAATCTCGACAGTCCTCCAATTCTCTAATTCCTCCCCTAGATTGGCTTGACGAATCCAATTACAAGTCACTTCGTGGTAGTCTTTGTCTGAGATCATTGCAGCGTGATCCTCATAGATGTATCCAGCGCTTGTAAATGTATCACTCACCCGAGGAAATTGACCATGTTCTTCATATGCAGAGATCGTTGTTGTGCTAGAAGATGGCTGGTAGCCAATGCCATACATGTCTCTTTTGTCTTGCATCTCGACAACTTTGCCCCAGCCCTGTGTGTTCCCAGTTTCCAAGACAGCCAAAGCTTCCTTCAGTGATGCCATTAACATTGATGGCTGTGGGCGCTCAGATTCTCGTTGTACTGCCAGTATACTCACTATTTCAAAAGACTGAAACGGTATCTCGACAATCTCGCCTTCCACATCAATATATCGGAATGAGGACAAATGACTCACTAGGATATCTTCTTCGCCTCCAATCACCACTATTCGGGTCTGCATAGGGAACTTTAGTTTCTAATGAAGAGTGGACGTAACGACCCCTGCGTTATGAATCCATGGTCTTCCCAAGAGACAGTTGTACCTAGGATGGATATCCATTACTTGGAAAGTAATGGTGAAAAAGGCAGGTCCTATCTTGATCGGGAGATCCACCTCTCCTATAACCGCACGCCTGGAACCATCGAAAGCTTTTACTATCAATGCACTCGGCTTCATCACTACTCCTTGCATGGGTATTCTTTCCAACGTCGTTTACGGCATCACATTTAAGGAGGAACCAGTATCCACCAACACCCTCGACAGCAACGTATCTTCACACCTTATGGAGATGTGCAAAGCCTTATTATGGTTTTTCTTATCAGCAGTGAGCTTTTCATCATTAAAGCCGAGGAAGTTACCAATGGTAACGCTGGCTATGAAGTCATCGAATTGGGATACCGTGATATCTTTGGTAATGTGGGCCGCACTTAGCACTTTCAGCAAAGATGATCTATGTGCTTCAGAACTAAGTAATAAAGCTAACATAGATATTTTGGCGGGAGTCTGATTCAGCTGATCGACTACCTTGTAGTCGCTTTTCTTGATAATCCTTAAGAACTCTTCTGCTTCTTTCTGAGTGAATGCAGCTTTGGGTGATGACGGATCTTCTGGTGACCCCTGAGGAATAGGAGTGACAACCGGTGTAGCAGTTGTCTTTTGCTTTTGATTGGATGACGACTCTACTGGTCTTGGTGTAAACACTCGTCCACTGCGAGTCATCCCAATTGGTCCAGCAATGGATGTTACAACGGGAAATTCAATATTAATGGGCTGCCTCCTTTGGCCTTGTCTAGCGTTCACTGGTTCATAACTCCAAGGCACAACTTGGTTATTCTCCCCAGTGTAGGGCACTAGATATTCCATAACTATATGAGTAACATTGTTTGGAGTCTAAGGCGCATCATAATACACCTCCATTGCAGCCACCATTCTTTTCTTCTTTCCACGTCTTTCGATCTGTATCAAACCTTGATTGAGGAGTCTTTGCAGACACTCCCTGATATTTTCCTCGGAATGATCAACCCCTTCATCTTTTACCAGCATCAAACCTGATTTCTCCAATTGTTCCCCAATCATAGCCATTGGAGTCTGAACGTCTTCTGCTTTTAGAATTAACTCACACTCGTCTTCTTCCTCCAAGGCATTAACAGCCACTCCTCCATGAGGTGGCATAGGGTTGTTTTTGACATTCGGTCCTCTTGGAGTAAAAGTTAGATCCTTCAACTCTACCAAATCCTGCACGTGATTTTGAAATGCATAGCATTTGTCTATAGTGTGTCCCGGCGCACCTTTGTGGAATTCGCAGGTGGCATTAGCATCGTAATTTGGAGGATAGGGGAAGGTGGCTGGTCTTAGATCCCTCAGAGTCAATTGTCCGCGTTGATTCAGTTGATTAAAGATATCTCTGTAAGGCATGGGGACTGGGTCAATGTGCCTTCTTAGTCTAGGCTTTCTTTGCACTGGACCACTTCGTCTGTACTGTTGATTGGGCTGTTGTGCAGGAGCCTGTTGATATTGTTGGTGTTGTGGAGCCTGTGGTTGATATGGAGCTGATGCAACATTAGCTACGTGCCCATAAGACATGTTATACGGCAAGCTAGCGCTTCCTCTCATAATAGCATTGGCTTCTCCTTCCCTTTTCTTTTGGAAATTAGGATAAGGTTTCTTGCCAACGTTTGCAGAAGTGGCTGCTCCTTTGACCTTTTTCAACTGGCTCTCAATCCTTTCTCCTACAGACACGATTTCGGAGAAGCTAGGAAAACTAGCTCCCATCATCCGGTCCATATATTTGTCCTCCAGTGTATTTAGAAACATGTCTGTTAATTCTTTAGGAAGCAAAGGCGGCTGAACCCGTGCAACGAGTTCTCTCCATCTTTGTGCATATTCTTTGAACGACTCGTTGTTACGTTGCGTCATGTCTTGCAGTTGAGTATGATTGGGTGCAAGATCAACATTGTACTGATAATGTTCAAGAAATGCACGGGAGAGGTCATTCCATGTTTTGATTCGGCCTCTTTCCAACTGGACGTACCACTCCAATGATGCCCCGGACAGGCTATCCTGGAAATAATGAATTAGGAGCTGGTAGTTCCTAGCATACAAAGCCATCTTTCTGCAGTAAGCCCGAAGATGAGTGTGAGGACAACTGTTCCCTTTATATTTATCGGGAAAGTCCGGAGCCTTGAATTTATGCGGGATTACCAATCCTGGCACAAGACACATCTCCTCAGCATCTAGACCCGGAATGGTGTTAATATCCATTGCCTTAAGCTTTTCCTCCATTGAGCGCAACCTCTCTGCCACTGGCTCAAGAAGAGCTTCAGTACGGTGAACCGGTGGGTCCGCATAAAAGACATCAGACTGCTCATCCATGTCCTTAAATGACCCATGGTGAACTGCTAAAGATGGTAAGTTGGGTGGATTCACCCCCGTAAGATTGAAGTTCTCTTTGGCAGTCCCTGAAGTGCCGGCTTGTCTGGCGAGTTTCTCAGCTTCTTCTTCTCTCTTAGCCATAGTGATGACCTCGAGAATTTGGTCCAGCTTTCCTTTGAGTGAATCAATATCTGACCTCATGGCGTTCTGCTCCTCTTGGATTTGCTCCAAAGTCATTTTGTAAACCTTTCTAGTCTCGTACCTTCATCGGAAAATCCGGAAAGTCAGCTTTTCTGAAGAGGGAAGGTAAAGTGTATGAATTTGTGTTTTTATGCAAATGGGACGCATGAATATGCTAGGATGATATGTTTTATGGCTTTTATTTTCAGGGGAATATTCACAAGCATAAAATGATTTTTTTTTTAGTATAACATTCAAAATATTATGAAAACAAAATAAAATAAAACTCAAGGTCTCATTCATTTAATTCAATAAGGTACCGAAATACAACCATTACACCAAGTTCTTTTCAAAATGTAAACAAAATAAAATAAATACAACAATTAAACTGCTGGCTTCCGTGTTTCACATTCTTTCACTTTCTCCTTGAATGCCTTCAACATGGCCTGACACATCTCAAGAAAGTACCCCACAACTGGGGAGTGACCGTCGTTGTCTTCAAATTCTTCCATCTCCATTGAGAGCCTGAAGGGTAGATCCTTAGCTTGTTGGTTGCACCATTCAATAAGCCTATTAAGCTTACCATGGTACATATCCCTCTCTTCAGTTCGAACATTCACAGCACGCTCATACCCGTCAAAACAATCTTTCACCTTCTTCCTTGCGGCTTCCCAGATCTTGCGGTCTTTGAGAAGACTTTCATATTGGTCCTTCCAGTGTTGAGCGCTTCTTATGGCGTTGTCAGCTTCTTGGCATTTTAAATTCCAATCCTTCACTGAAAGCTTAGAGACATTCATTGCTTCAACTTTAAGATCATATTCCCGCCTGCAACTTGCTACTGCCTGGTTGAGGGACTCAGTGAGTCTTTTGATCTCTTCCCCAAGCTCATCTTTTACTCTTTTTACTTCTTGGTGAGCACGGAAGAACCATTCTTCATTATCTGCACTTTGCTTGTAAGATTTGTTCAAATCCTTCTTTAGGTGGCTCACTTGATAACAAGTGTGATCTAAACAACCTTTGACATTAAACTTCTTTCGTTGTTCATCATCAGCCCTTCCTTGAACAGCTTCAAGTTGAGCGGTCGTGCGAGTAAGATCAAATTTCAAGCCATTCTTCTCATATGTCACCTGCTGCAGCTGTGAAGTAAGTTCCTCATTATCTTTCCCAAGGCTTGCTATCTTTGCCCTAAGCTCTTCAACTTCCTCATATGACACAGGTACCGGCTCAGGAGTAGGAGGCCTAGAAGGAGCCTCCAAGGAGAAAGGGAGTTTGATAACTTTAACTCTTTCTATGACCCACTCTCGATATGGCATTCTAGTCACACCATCCCTCTTTCTTAGCTCAGTACCCTTGGTATGGATCTTTTCCCAAGACTTAACAATTTTATGGAGTAGAGATGGATCCCTGGTTCCCATGTCATGCAGTATCATCTCTTCCACGTCTTTGTCATCTGGCTTTCCCAATATAGGGTACTCAAATTGTCGTATCACTAAAACAGGATTATAGTTAATACAACCTTTGTCCCTATTAATGGCACATTACAAAAACTCCCACAATCCATGATTATCTCTTCAGCATTCAACTTATTAGGATACCAAGTGATGTTTTTATTAGTAAGAAACACCAATTTCTGAGCCCATTCTTTGTCCGTCATATCCGGCACAAGTGAGTTGCGCTTGAATATGTGTGATGTAAGCCACTTGTAAAGTAAAGGGAAGAAAAAAGTCAATACGATACCTTTCTTTTCATGACGGAGATGAAGATTATAAAAAACATCAGCCAAGAGTGGAACAATAGGACTCTGACCTTGCTTCCAAACAGCCCAAAACACACTGACAACAGTTGCATCAATGAAGTCATCAAAAGTTGGAAAAAGCACTAACCCATATATGAGAAGAGCTAGTTGTAAACACCCCAAATTTGCCCTCACTCATTTCACCATGGCTTGTGATCTCTTCATTTTCATAAATTCAATCATATCACATCATGTTGCATTTTTGGTTCACTTCATTGGTTCAAAGTCATTTGCACTTAGGGTTTGTGATCTGAGGAATCCATGGGCCATCTAAGCCACTCCAAAGGTCACCAATCATCTCAAGAGGGTCCATGTATGTTCAAGCATCATATTATATCCTCCCAAGATCAAGGAAGTCAAAAAATCACAAGAACTGAGAAAGGCATGGAAGCAGAGGCAGGCTTAACTGCACAAATGACCTAAAATTAGGGTTTTGGTTTCAGAGGCCATAACTCCAAATTGTTTGGTCATTCTTGTTTCTATTGGCCTCAATATGATATAAGGATCATGCATACCAAGTGTGATGAAAAAATTCATTGTGGAAGTCACCTGATCATTGAGTAACTTCTTGAACAAGTCAGAGCCAAATCAGGGCATCTGAGGCCCCCCAACATGGGACCAAAGTGAATTTTTCATCAAAATGAAGTTATATGGTCTTTACTTGATCATTTAAGTGGTTTGAAGTTCACAAATTTGAAGAAAAGTGGGCTAAACCAAAAGTTGCCAAATATGGAAATGACTTGTGATGTAAACTTTCCATTTTGGGAAAGTTTTTCAACCTCCTCTTTCTCAATCAAAAATGCTTCAAATGAAAAATTCTTGGTCATGAAAGTTGTAGATTGGATCATTCCCTTTTCAAAAAGTACAAGAACAAGATCTAATTCATTTTGGAACTCAAGTTATGGCTTTCCAAAGTTGGCAAAAATCACTAAATTCCATGTTTCATGCCAAAAGAGATTTTTTGCAAAACCTCATACCAAACCATTTTGTGACTTCTAAATGACTTCTATGCACCATTGCAACTTTCCAAAATCATAATTGCACCAATTCACAAAGCTTCATGCCTTGAATCACAAGCTACCCTAAGGCATTTTTCATAAATTTTCAAGAAAGGAACCTTTTGCAAGAAGAACTTCTAATGATTGGTTTGGTTGCTAATTGATCTCAAAGCATCATAAACAACTTCATATGGTTCATTTTGCTGCAAATTGGCCAAGAACTCATAAGTTTCCTTGCCTTGATTCACAAGAAATTCCAAAGAGGGAAATATGCAAGAACATTGGAAACTCTTGATCAAGGCCATCCAGCTCACAAAAACTGATCCAAAGGCCTTCCTTGATCCAAGCTGAAGCAAGATAAGCCCTAAGATCTTCTCTGACCCGAGCCATACCTAAGGTACACAAAATATTGACTTTTGCATCTTTACCCATACCAATCAAACTGTGACATTACCAACCCTCTGCCCAATCAGAACATCTTATGTGGACCTCAAGGACTTGAAACATACACACACACAAGCCAGCATCCTCCCATAAGCCAGGATTCACAAAAACTGTCAAAATCCTCACCTCTTCGAAACTTCTTCCACAACCATTAAACTTCCATTTTTTTCTTCACCAATAAGTCACATATCATCCAAGGAACAATAATCAACCACCAAAACAGCCTGAAACATCACATACACAAACCTCAAAATCTGCTACACCAGAGCTGGAATCTCAAAACTAGCCACTCTCAAGGTTTTCTAAGCTTCATTTCATCATCAGGAGGTTTAGAGGAGTGGACTTGCATCAAAGGAAGAGCCAGAAAGCCCAAAATCAGAAGGTTCAATCTCAGGTATAGCTCAAGAACTTTTTTCCCAGAACCTTATTTTTAAGTTCTTAATCGAATCCTTATGTTGTGCTGATGATCCTGATGTATTTATTTTTCAAAATGGTGAGATATTGAGCATGTATGAAGTCTCTGAAAGTTTTAACCCAAGAAACGTTTTGCTTCGATTTGGCTTTTTGATGAATGAAAAATGGATTTTGTTTGGGGATTTAGGATCAGTGATGTGTGGGGATCATTTCTGGGCAAGAAATTGGGAGTTTAAAAACCTGTAGAAGATTTTAGGTTTTCGGTTCGCCGGAGAAGATGACCGGAACACTGTTCTGGTCACCTGAAACTCATTAGCCCTAATCTGCGTAATTAGTGAACTTTGAATGATGGCCCTTGGATTTGTCCTTCCCGCGTGAGATGAATGGCTCAGATTAAGTCACTTAACCCTAATTCAGTTTTATTAAATTAATTAAGTTTAATTAGTTTAATTAAATCAAAGTGAATCTCAGCCCTTAAAATACGCGCCAGTCAACCACAAAACCCCAACTTCAAATCTGGACCTCAGGATCTTCATACTTTTCCATTTAATTAATTTTATTTCATTTTCTTGCTATTTAATTTGTGCATTTTATAAAAAAATAGTAAAAAGGCTTCAAAAATTCTGAAATTTTTTATTAAATCTTTTATTAATTTTCAGAACCCAAAAACATTTTTATTTTTATTTTTTGCATTAAATTTTTTTTAAAATCATTTAAATGATTATTTTTAATTAGTTAATTGAAATTAATTAATTAAAAATACATTTAGGTATTTAAAAATCAAAAAAAAAATTCATAGAACATTTTCAAACATTTAGAAACATTTACAAACTCACAAGACAAATTTCTTTTTGGTTTTGATCATATTTTGCCAATTTTCATTTGAATTAGGGTTCTTTAATTTGAATATTTTTAACCCTAACTTCAAAAATTCATAACTTTTGATCCAAGTTGAGTTTGTGAATGGTTCTTTTTGCATTGTGTTATGCATACTTTCAAGCATCCAAAAACATTTTTGTTTCATTTTTATAGTGCATTTTCAATTTGTTTGGCATTTTCCCTTTAGGATCACCCTTAAAACCTTAGAAACTTAGGAAAAACATAAGTCCTTTAGGGTTTAGCTTCTGACCTTCCCCTTTGGGCAGTGGACTTGTATAGGTTTAGGGTCCCTTTGATCCCATTTTCAATTTTTTATCTTACCTTTTGCTTCTGATTTTGAATTTTGCATCTCATGTTGATCATAAACCCTAATTTGCATCTTCATTTGCATCCATCTTACATAAGCTTGCATACATGAACTTGCTATGGAATTTTGTGCATCCACATGACATATGAGAAATCTTAGGACATATTAGAATCATGTTTGATCATTGCATCATTAATTTGCCATGTTTTTGCTTTCATTTGATATCATGTGCATTCATGAACTTTCATGCTTCTTACATGTCTCATTTGCATTCTCATCTCTTGTATGAACATTCATATCACTTGGCATGCTTTCATACCATCTCATAACATCATTTGCATCATGAATATGTTTCTGACTTTGGTTTTCATCTTTACATTTCATCTCATTTTCATTTCATTTCATTTCCTTTTGCTAACTTTTCAGGTGGTAAGTGTTTGAGAAGTGAATTTGACTTCACTTCTCATAATATCTCCTCATCTCTCTTATGCATCATTGCTGCATTTTACTTGTGAATTAGAGTGAGCTTGCTCATTCATGCTCTTTCCTCTCTCTCTTTCTTCAAGCAACTTATCTTCTTAAGTGAAGTAAGTTGTCTTGCTTCTTTCTGATTCTCCTTCCTTCATCCTGCTTCTTCCATGGTGGCTTTTCCTTGAAGACCTCTTGCAAGCCTCATAAACCCTAGGAACACCCAAGCATGATCACAATTAGGGTTTGATTAGTCCCCCATTAGTTTTACCTTTGTGTCATCTTTGTGTCTTCTTTTCTCATCTCTTAACCAAGGACTAAACCTTAAAGGTTTTAAAGCTTTGTGATTAGGGTTATGCCTGTATCCTTCTATTAGGATGGAGTGTATACCTTTAATCCTAAGTGTTAAACCCTTAATGTGTTTAAATTCTTTAATCAATTCACTTAATAATCACTAAGACATCAAGCTTGTAACTTGGGCCTTGCATTAGGTTTCTAATTCTTCCTTAATTGGTTAAGAAGGACTAACCCTAGTGTTAATGGACAAGTCCCCCTCAAGTTGTCTTACAAACCATAAAATTCATTTCTTAATCTTATCATTAACTAAAATCCACTTTAATAAAGACTTTGTTTTGTTATGAGGTTAATCCCTAATCATGGATTAAGTTGAGGAGCCTTCCTCAGCTTAAATGTTCTCATCTATTATCCTTCTATTAGGATGGTATAATGGGTCCATTAAATCTCTGATTATGGCTTAAACTCATTACTTAACACCAAACAAAAATTCCAAAAACATCTAAATAATTGCAAGTAGGTTAATCATCTTAATCCTACATCATGGTGATTAAGTGTGAGGTGTTTACTTCATACTTAAGGTATTCTCATTACCCCTAATCAGAGGGAGGATGTGATGAGTTTACTAACCCTTGGTTTAGGCTTAAGCTCACTTTCTTATGACAAACTCCAAAAGCAATAAAAGATTGAAAATACCAAAAACAAACAATAATCGTCTCCTTCGGGATTCTCTTCTCATCATCTTCATTCATAAACGATAACTTGCTTCTTCCGTCTAATGCAAGACAATTTGCACATGAGCCAGACAGGTCATACACTTGAGCATAGACAAGCAAGCAGTTCATCAAGTCAATTTATCTTTCAGTCTCTTTGAGTCGAACTATGGTGTTCTGACATCCTCATTTCACGAGAGGATACGTAGGCATAAATTAACAGTTATTGAACAAAATTCTCTGTGTATTCCCCCTATTCCAGCATTATTCTTTTAAAGCCTCATTGTCTTGAGCACTGCACTCTTTTCTTACACTGACACTCTTTATCTCACTTCACACTTCTTTCCAGCACTGACACTTGCATTCTTTTCCAGCTTTTGCACAGATAGCACTGACACTACCCCTTTAAACACAAACTTTCAAGCGTGGATCCTGTCGAGTACGGCGGACAATCTGGGTGCTAATACCTTCCCAGGTTGTAACCAACCCCCTTTCTCAGTTTCTCTAGTTCGCGACCGTCTTATCCATCTTTTCTAGGTTTATGCAACATTACCTTTCCTTCGGGATAAAAATGCCTAGCTGGCGACTCTTTTCAGTTCACCCTTGTGTTCTCTCCTCTCGCCGACCGTTCGCGTCTGTACCCCTCTTGGCCCCTGTGTCATCAGGTGGGAGCGACACTAGTACATTCCCCAAAGCATCCCAGCATTTACCCTTAAACAAATTCGTAGCTTCTTTCTCTAAATAAAGCCTTCGGAAACAAAGCAACCCTTTCTTTTCCTTCCAATTGTTCTTAGTTGTTGGCACATCAATCTCAAGTGCCTCAGCTAATTCCTCCACCTTAGGCCATCTTCCAATCATAGTATAGGGTGCCCTACCCTTTGCAGTGAGACCCATGAACCCTTCGAACTCTTCCAAAGTAGGAGTCAACTGAAAGTCTTGAAATAAGAAGCTTCGCATCCGTGGATCATAAAATTGTGCCAAGGCAGTGATAGCTGGAATTTGTACCTTAATAGCAAGGAGGTCAACAATTCGGCCGAATCTCACATTCATTATTCCTTTGTAAGTAGTAGGCAAGCCTTCTAGACATGCTCTAACAACAGTGGTATTTGGTACAAAGGTCTTCAGTTGCAGTGGTTTTCTTTTCTCTGAATTCATTGTTACTTTTGAATGCACAACAAATTGCTGATAAATAATTCCCTGAAAATAAAATTATTCATAAGTCATGATGCTTTTATGCAAATGATTATGAATGCATAGCAACCGGATCCAAGATGACACAAGTAACTCCCAAAACCTCTTAAAATGTAGGTCACAGTAATTTAGTTCTAGATTCTTTACCCACAAACTCGCTCACAGGGTAGCTTCTATGGTAACAACATCAAGGTACTCAATGTCACGGGCGCTAATCATATTATCGTCCTGCCACAAGCTAGCTGTATTATGACAATAATAATGATAAGGTCTACCTCAAGTGGAGTTTTCATGTTAGGCGTACGAAGGGACGAGCCTTCGGAGACTAACACTACATAACTACCAACATTGAAACTGGTTCTATAAGTGGGTCCCAGAGTCACAACCCTTTCATGAATCAACTCGTGTAACAGGCTAGCTGCGTTACGACGAGGTCTATGAATAGGTCTACTCTCTGGAGGAGCTTTCGTGCTAGGCTTGCAAGGAGCGAGTCCCTGAAGACTAACACTAATGACTACCAAATCTAACTTAGATGTTCTCTCTTCTTTTCCCAAAGTTCGGTTAAAGAACTTTACTTGTGATGTCACCCAGGATCCAATAAACAAATATAATAATGAGCATTATGATAAAGAAGAA
Organism: Lathyrus aphaca; assembly: GCA_963966055.1. NCBI lineage: Eukaryota > Viridiplantae > Streptophyta > Magnoliopsida > Fabales > Fabaceae > Lathyrus > Lathyrus aphaca. The sequence continues at coordinate 265,602,141 of OZ014524.1, read as the reverse complement.
AGCGATAAATACGCGTAAATAGTAATAAATAAAGAAGACAAGCAAAATAATCTAGCAAACAAACACAAGAACAACCAAGTTAGGCTCGAATCTCTTATGCACAAGGCTATTCCCCAGCAGAGTCGCCATCTGTCGTACCTCGAAAAAATACGATCCTCGCGAAAGACGCGGAAAAACAGACAAACAGAGTCGCCACCTAATTTTAATCTATTCCTAATAAAGGAAAAGGGAAATATAGATAAAACCTATAAATGAGTGAACTCGGTCGTTGAAACCAAATTCTAGGTTCGGGAGTCAGTTACACAAGAGGAAGGTATTAGCACCTCTTACGTCCGTTGTAATCAACGTGAACCTCTTAGTCTAATCTGCGATCAAATGCTAATTTATTAATGTCTTCTTAATGGTAAACGATATGGAGAATGGTGGTTTTGTTCCTAGGGTGCTCGGAAAGGATTGAGATCTGTGTGCCTACGTAATCCCTTGTGCAATGGGAAAGTCAGTGCCTCGTAGTTCGTGGTACTAGGGTTTAATTAGTTTGCTTTGATGAACGATTATTTAGATCGCATTCTAACTGCTAAGCGTTGGCTTGTCTGCTCACAATAGGAGGCGGAAGCACTAGCTTGGTTGCGAGATAGAAGGGATTTAAATAATGATCGCTTGAAAAAATATGTTTGATTTAATTGATGTTTTAGGGACGAAAGGGTGAATGCACCACGTACCGTGGGGCTAGCCTCAGGAGATTTCATTCAAGAATTCGAGGAATGCTGGACTCCAGAATTCAGTTCTTTCGTCATTTGATATATGAATTTAGGTATTTTAATCGCGAAAGATCGAATGAACTGCGTCCTATGGAGCGAGCCTCAGGAGAGTTCATTCAGGAATTCGAGGAATGCTAGACTCCAGAATTCCATTCTTTCGATATTTGATTTAAAAATTCTTTGGTAAAAATGCGTTGTTTTAGGGTTTTAGAACTTGGTATGGAAATAGATGCGTTACCTTGATTTAATTTTTTTTAAAAGTTTGGAAAAGTTTGGGAAAGTGAAAATTGTGCAGACGGCGATCAGATCATGATCGACTTACGTGTGTGTATGTGTAATTATATACATTCACATGGCGTTGTACCAAACTTTCACTTATCTAAAAAATGATTAGTCTTAGCGTGCATTCGCATTTTACTTAACAATTTATCGTCAAATGCAAACGTAAATCTCACAAATAAAGTTATCATCATCTCTCAAGAAAGAAAGATCGAGCATACACCAAAATTTATCACACACACAAAAATTGATCAAAAAGGAAAAGATTAATTAACTAAGTTAAATAAAACTATTAAATTAATCAACGAAAATATTTTTTTATATTTTTGTTGTAAAAGGGAAAATAATTAATTAATTAAATAAAATAAAATATTTTAATAAAATTAATTAATATATTAATCAATTATATTAAAGGACATTACTTAATATAATTAACTAATCAAGAAAATTAATAGTTATTTAGATATTTTTATAAAGGCAAAACAAAATTAAAAGTTAATGGGCCTGGTTTGAAGAAAACAAAGGGGTGCTGGTAGAAACAGAAACACAGGCCCAGGAATTGTTGGCCCAAATGAAATTAGGGTTCAAGGTGAACCTCAATCAACCCATGTTGACCTCCCCGGCGAATCTCACCAAGACAAGTGTCTTAATGGGACACCCACCACCGATTCCACAAACCAATGGAATCTTGGGCAGAGTAAGGTCAGGTCTTGGAAGAAATAACAAATTAACTAATCCAACATTAAATGCACACAGTAAACGAAAACGGTGGATATGCCTTCTTATCCACACCTGTTCTCAATACATCACAATCATCTTATTTAAAAATAAAGAAGAAGAATAAAAATCAGAGGAATATGAAACACGCAACAACTTCCACCGAATCCCCTTCTCCTTCTGTTTCAATTCACTTTTCTCACAACAAAAGTTTATTCTCAGCTCAGCCATGGCTTTTGAGAAGCCCGACTTCACGCGTCATCGACAACAAATCCTATTAAACCTTAATCCCCAAAATACACAAAACCTAACCCTAATATTTATCAACGATACCAATAAATCATGAATCAATCAACACAGGAGAGTGAAAACATGAAGAAGAAACTCAAGGATGATGCATAAAGAAGGAGACGGGGCTGCTACCTGCTCGTAACGTTTTCAGAGAGAGGATTCGACCCAGGTACCCTTCTTTTGACTCAAACTTCTCTTTATGTGCTCGTTTGAATCTTCTTCTTCTTCTACTACTCGTTCGTTGTTGGATTGTTGTTGTGGTTTAAGCTCCTCAAACTCTGATTTTCAATGCGAAAATCAGAGCTGAGAATGTGAACTGAGCTTTAGTGATTAGGGTGGTTTAGGGTTAATTTTGGCAGAGCTTGTATTTTGATGCCTCTGATTCTTTCTAGGGCTTTTTCCAGGTGATGGTGGCGTCCCCAATCATTGTCAATGATTGGGATTTTATAGGAGGGCTTGAGAGAATCTGATACGTGTGAAGAAGAAGATTTGGTATCAAGTTGGTTACAAGATACGTGTGAGCCAAGATCAGAAATCCGTTAGGGGATTTTGGGAGGAGATTTCGTGGGGACCTCTTGAGAGTGACAGGTATGAGCTGGATCTTTGTTTGTTATGTGAGATAGACTTTTCTAAAAACAAGTGGTCCCTCATTTGTAAATTTGATTTTCACTGAGTTTTTGCTGACTGTGAAACTTTTTACTAATGATAAAAAAATCATGACTGTGTTATTTTTGTTTCGAAACTTGCATCATGATGACTTTTGCAAATACTATGATCAAGGCCTCTTCTTTTGTGTTTGCTAGAATGGTGACCTGTTTTATTTAATCCCCTGCTGCTACTTTTCAACCTCATCATTTGGCTCTAACGAAATATTATGTTGTCTTGTTTTGGTATCTTTGCAGGATGATGAATCCATCCTAAGAAGCATGAAGTTTAGTGAGGTGCAAGAATTCCCTAGTATTACCTTAGGTCTGATTCCAATTTGTAGCATGTAAGCTTCTTCACCTTCTCTTTCCTTCAACTCTTTCCTTCAACTCTTGCCTTCAACTGAACTCTGTTTTTCCCTTCTCTTGATTGTTTTTTTTTGCTTGCTTATCATTTATCCATGATAGTGATAATTCTTGTACTTTTATGATGGTCAGCTAGTTCAACTGTCTTGGTATGCTGCAGGTATATCAGAAATGATAAGCTGATACCTTACTCTCTTCAACTCTTGTTGTTCATGAAGAGAATACACTTGCAGAATAAGTGCACCTGGAATTGGAGTATTGATGGAGGCTTAGGAGCTGGCATGGAAAAGGTGAATCAAACCATGGAAACTTGATTGTGTCGCTTTAACTGTAAGTCTTGTGAATACCATTTGCATTATTTTGAATTTTATCATATTGTGAACTTTATGTATTGCTATCATACTGCAGCTGGTTCTGAGCTCAGATGTTATTCAAGTGTTAAGAGCTGCAGACCAGTTGGAGAAAGACCTTGTACAGATAGCTGTTGAGGATTCAATGGACAATGATGATGGTGGTAAAGCAGTAATCTGTGAGATGCCTCCTTATGAGGCTGAAGGTGCGATTTCCAATCTTGTAAAAATATGGATTAAGACTAGAATAGATAGACTCAAAGAATGGGTTGATAGAAATCTTCAGCAAGAGCTTTGGAGTCCACAAGAAAATCAGGAAGGATACGCCCCGTCTTCTGTTGAAGTTCTGCGAATCATAAATGAGACTCTGGATGCATTCTTTCAGCTTCCAATACCAATGCATTCTGCATTGCTTCCTGATGTGATGCATGGCCTTGATAGATGCCTTCAATATTATGTTGCTAAATCAAAGCAATTAGGTTGGAAATTGGTGCGACGGGAATGAATCATAAGAACTCAGTACTGATGCGAAGAACCCAATAAATCATGAGGCAATGCGAAGATAGGCTGGAATTGTTGATGAACGTTAATGATTCAGGGGTAAGGTTTGAAATCCCAACTTGCATCTGAACTTTTAGTGCTCATGATGAATCGATATGGCCTTCCTGTTTGTGCAGTTTCAAGGAACCATTTATTTGAATTCTATCACCATCTAATTCTTTGTTGAATTTTCTGTTCTTATTCTTGTAGGTGTGAAACATGGCTCGAAGAAACAAGTTATATGGATTTGATGATATTAGAGGATAGGCTTGGAGGAATTTTAGAGTTGGAACTTTGTATGGCTTCCATTTGATGCAAACATTAGCTTGGTATTTTAATCATGCTGCCATTGTATTGATCACACATGTAGTAACTGCGGACTTTTCGAAAGAAAACATTTGTAAATATTGTAATCGTTTTAGAATGAAACCCTTGTAGTGATTGCCGTAATGATGAAAATCGGATGCGAGTGACTTGTGATTGGCTTTCCGTCCATTCCAAGTCTTGGATTTTGCTTCTAAATGTAAACTTGTCAACAAGAGAATTTGCTATTCAAACCTTGCTTAATGAATGACAACTTAACATTTGTGTATGTAACTTCCTGTTGAATTTATGGCCCTTTGCACAATATAATTCTGTACCACTAGGTCCTCTCAAATATACTTCAATGCATCATTTACCTCAATCCGCATTTAATTGATCAATTAGAAATATACCACCTCATCAACTAATTCTAACAACACTTTAACAACAAAACCAACAAAACCAAACCAAAGCAAATGTAAATTCAAGTGTGTTGGCAACCAAGGAGGATGATAGGGTTAAACTAGATACTTCAAAACAAATTGACAAATCCACAACCTTAGAGCCATGTCATTTAATTATAAATGATCTAATGAATTTAATTTTTCTATCATCTTTCTTAATCTTCATACCATCTTAATCATTCTAAAATTTTCAAAGTTACAATGCTCATTTTCAGTCAATAACCATGTATGATCATCTTTCACACAAATTCACATGAACAAGAATTTCATGACTTGAATCTCATGGTCAAAGGCCAAGAGATTATTCAAATCAACATTCTCACCAATTAAACAAACATTATGAGAAGTTGAGAAGATAAGACAAATTTGGGGTATGACAGATGCCCCTATCTAATTGCCTTGAGCCCGAAGGAGTGAACTGCTGCATGGAGTTCAATCTTTTTAGGGTAGAAGTCGATTAGATATAAAAAGACCCCGAAATTTGTCCGACAAGAGAGAAAATGCAGCACCACTGAAAGAGATATGAGGATAAGATTGGAAAGTTGCACAAAATGCATGAGATCCTTCGTACTAGAAAAACAGTATCCCAATTTGATAATAAACTTCTCCAAGTCATACAAGGCGGTCCCTTATGAATTAGGGTTTTCGGGGGCAAAATCTTAACAAAACGTGTGACTCCTTGTGTCATGCGAAGCAGTTCCTTATCAATAAAAGCTCTTCGGAGCATGCCCAGATCGTTATCTTAATCAATGATGTTCTCTAATCCAACAAAGCAACTCCTCGCATTCAAGGCTCTCTGGTGATACTCAAAGAAACATCTTGAACAATGGCACGATATTTTCTAGATCCTGTGAAGAAGTTCCTTCCAACCAAGGATCTTAAACGATATTAGGATTATATCTTATCCACAACCTGGGGTTCTTTGATTCCTGTGAAGCAGTACCTTTTCGATTTAAGGTTCTTCGGAGAAATCCAAAGCAGTAGTTCGAACAATTAGATTCTCTAATCCAAGCAAAGTAGTACTTTATTATGAAGGCTCTATATGGATGTTAGCACAATATATCGAATAAATAGTGCAGGATTTTCTAGGTCATGCGAAGCAGCTCCTTTACATTCAAGGATCTTCAGTGATACTAGAACAGTATCCTTACCGAACATGAGATTCTTTGGGTCTTGCAAGGCAGTTCCTTAACAATAAAGGCTCTTCGGGGAATACCAAAGCAATATCTCGATCAAAATGGTATAAGATTTTCTAGATCATATGAACCAGTTCCTTAGATTCAAGGATCTTCAGTGATACCAGAACAATATCTCAACTATAACATGAGATTCTTTGGGTCTTGCGAAGCAATACCTTTTCGATTCAAGGTTCCTCGGAGGGTGGCCAAAGTAGTATCTCAAGTAAAAAAATGGCATAAGATTTTCCAGATCATGTGAAGCAACTCCTTGTATTCAAGGATCTTCAATGATACTAGAACAGTATCTTAACAAACATGAGATTCTTTGGGTCTTGCGAAGCAGTACCTTTTCGATTCAAGGTTCCTCGGAGGGTGGCCAAAGCAGTATCTCGAACATACTTTCAGGGTACTCTCTGCTTGGAGAGCAACCAAAAGGAGATGATGGACATCATTACCATCAACTATAAAGTTGAATAATGACTTGCTGGGGGATATAAAAATCCGCAAGCACATGCGGGATATTAACTCCTTTCATAGGAATACCACCGACTTTGAGAGAGAAAGGTCCTGGATGCATGTCCTGGATCCTGCTATGCTATCTTGATATGACTTCGCGCGTTGCATGATGCACAATGATTCATATGAGAATACAATGATTAATGATTCTAACGCAAATGCTTTGTTATATGCTAATGATTAATATGATTGTGTTTGATGACATTCTTGTTTTCGGACAAGGATGTTATGCATGCCATGCTTGTGACAATGCGAATGGTTGTATATGTTGGAGATAAGTTTTTGGTAATTGCCAAGGATATTGGACTTTGGAGGAATAAATGCCAACGTGGTGGACTTTTAGCTTTCTGGTAGTTGCCACCATAGTGGACTTTTGGGAATCATGAGGGTACCAATAAAACTGGACTCTTGCTTTTTAGTAGTTGCCAATAAAATTGGACTTTAGGTTTTATGAGAGATGCCAACGTGGTGGACTTCAAGCTTTTTGGTGGTTGCCAATGAATATTGGACTTTGAGAGGTGGTGAAGGGTATTGGATTTTCCAACACTTGGTACACGAGACCCTGATAATGCTGTAAGCAACAAGAAGAGAGACATAAGTGCCCTTGACAAAGTTTCGACTGAAGTTTAACATTCATCAATGGGATATGTTGTCTGTGCTGAAAAAATCACAGTGATTGGCAATGATATTGATATTAGCTAACGGGAAAACTGTCAAGTTCCTCTTGTCAATCAAAAAGATAATCGTACTACCTTTTAAACATTGTTATTATTATTTTTACCAAAATTTCAAAACAGAGTTTATTAATAATAAAAAAATATTTTGCCAACAAACAGATAAAGTAAAAATGATTGAGCACAATTTTTGATGAGAAATTTCTCTTTTTATTGCTAAGATCTATGAAGGGTAAGAATGTACATACAGATGCAATTCCTTAATGAGGTAATTGTTGTGCGCGGAAAATACAATGGCAACAAAATAAATAAAGTTCTATTGAGTTTCGACACTGCTATGATCCCTATATCTCTGAAAATCTCATTAGTTAAACTTTGTAGGAAGACGATTGGATGGATCCTTCTCTTTCGTAGCTCCCCAGAGTCAAGTGGATGCACAAAATATAATACTTTGCCTTGGAATTAGTCCCTAACTTTGCCTTGTAAAATGCCCGATGTTTGTGGATAACGAGCAATGGGTCTGGCACAAAATATTGGGACATGTTAATATGAGAAGATTGTCTCAGATTAACAAACTCAATCTGGTCAGAGGACTTCCAAATTTCAAGTTCAACTCAGAAGCTCTGTGTGAAGCCTGCCTGAAAGGAAAATTTTCTAAACCTGCTTTTAAATCAAAAAATGTTGTTTCTTCCTCTAGACCATTAGAACTTCTGCACATTGATCTGTTTGGACCAGTGAAAACTGCCTCAATTAGTGATACGAAGTATGGATTGGTAATCATAGATGACTATAGCAGATGGACATGGGTAAAGTTTCTTAGACACAAGGATGAGTCAATTACTATATTTTCTAACTTCTGTAAACAAGTCCAAAACGAAAAAGAGTTTAGAATTAACAAAGTCAAAAGTGATAATGGTGGAGAGTTTGAAAACAAAAAATTGGAATTATTTTTTTTAATGAAAATGAAATCTTTCACAATTTCTCTTGCCCTAGAACTCCACAACAAAATGGAATTTTATAACGTAAGAACATAACATTGCAAGAGATGGCCAAAACCATGATCAATGAGACTAACATGGCTAAACACTTTTGGGAAGAAGCAGTAAATACAACATGCTACATTCAGAATAGAATCTCTATAATACTTATTCTGAAGAAGTCTCCTTATGAATTATGGAAGAACAGAAAGCCCAACATTTCTTATTTTCATCCTTTTGGATGTACTTGCTTTATTCTGAACACTAACGATCCTTTGGACAAGTTTGATTCTAAGGCACAAAAATGTTATATGTTAGGATACTCTGAACGTTCAAAAGGATACATAGTATATAATACAAAAACACGACCTGTGATAGAATCCATCTATGTCAGATTTGATGATAAGCTTGGTTCTGAAAAAACCAAATCAGAATGAATCTCTTACAGATATAGAAATTCAAATCACTGAAGACAGAACATCTGAAGAACAACCAACCACAGAACAAGACAAAACAACTACACCAACAACTTTTGAAGAACCCAATCAGAAAAGACAACCCAGAAGCACGTTGAATCACCCAGAAGATAAAAATTTGGGAAATAAAGATGATCCAATCAGAACAAGATCCTCCTTCAGAAACTCTGAAGAATCCTTAATGGGACTTGTGTCACTGATTGAACCAACTTCTGTTGACGAAGCTCTTACAGAATATGATTGGATACTTGCTATGCAGGAAGAAATAAATCAATTTACCATAAACGTCATATGGGATTTAGTTCCTAGAACAAAGGGATTCAACATCATTGGAACCAAATGGGTATTCAAAAACAAGCTCAATGAACAAGGTGAAGTTGTCAGAAACAAAGCACGGATGCTTGCACAAGGTTATAGTCAGCAAGAAGGAATAAACTATACAGAAACCTTTGCACCAGTCGCAAGGCTAGAATCTATCATACTTTTAATTTCTTTTGTTGTAAATCATGACATCACTCTTTATCAGATGGATGTCAAGAATGCTTTTTTAAATGGTTATATTGATGAAGAAATTTATGTGCACCAACCTCCTGGTTTTGAAAACTCTAAATTTTCAGAACATTTTTACAAATTGAAAAAATATTTATATGTGTAAACACCCCAAATTTTCCCTCACCCATTCACACCATGGCTTGTGATCACTTCATATGCATAAACTCAATCATAGCATCTCATATCACAGTTTTGATTCACTGCATTGGTTCAAAGTCATCTGCATCTAGGGTTTGTGATCTGAGCAATCCAAGAGCCTCTTGAGCCACTCCAAAGGTCATCAATCACTTCAAAGGGTTCCATGTGTGTTTAAGTATCATATTATATCCTCTCAAAGTCAAGAATGTCAAAGAATCACAAGAACTGGAAATGGTGTGGAAGCAGAGCCAGGTTTAACTGCACAGATGACCTAAAATTAGGGTTTTGGTTTCAAAGGCCATAACTCCAAATTTTTTGGTCATTATTGTTTCTATTGGTCTCTATATAGTATAGGGAGTATGCATATCAATTTTCATGAAGAAATTCCATGGGGAAGTCATCTGATCAAGAGTTGACTTTTCAAGCAAGTCAGTGCAAAATCAGGGCATCTGAGGCCCTCAATGACCCAACCAAGGGGTGTTCTTCATCATTTTTGTTGTATATTATCTTTATTTGATCATAGAAGAAGTTGCAAGTTCACAAAATTGAAGAATTTCAAGTCTTTTGCAAAGTTGACTTTTTGGGCAAGTTTGACTTTTAATGAAATTGTCATTTTAGGCAACTTTTTCAACCCTTACTTTTTGATTCAAAAAAGCTTCAAATGGAAAAACTTTGGTCATGAAAGTTGTAGAATGGATCATTCCCTTTTCAAAAAGTATAAGAACATGACCTAATTCATTTTGGATCAAAAGTTATGGCTTGTCAAAGTTGGCAAAAATCACAAAATTTGAAGTTTTTCACCAAAGAGGCAAAGTTGCAAATTCACTTCTCAAGGCAAATTTAGTCATCAAATGGACTTCTAAACTTCACAACATGATCATGCAAGACCTAAAAATCAGAATGGGCCAAGAAACTTCTCACTTTTGTGGCTTATAGATCAAGATATTTCACAAAGATCAAAAGCAAGGCAAGTTGCAAAACTCATCATAAGACACAGCCCACTTGTTTGCTAGCCTGCTGAGCCACCCTAGGCATATCCCCTCATCATGCTGCACAGGACACACCCTTTGTCCTTGGCTAGAAAGTAGCCCATACTTCTCTTACACCAACTTTGACATTTTGGCAAAAGGACCCATACCAATCAATAAAGCACACATCACATCTTCTGACCAATCCCAATAGTTTATACAAGCCAAAAGCAAGTCAAAGCAACTACAACACAAGCCTGAAACATTCCATAACTCAGCATTCTCATTTTCCACCCCTTGTGCAAAAGCTTTTGAAACATCCAGTACAAGCCTCAAACACACAAGCAAACTTCACAAACAATCTCAACACTCTTTCCTGATCACAAAGCACCCATCACCATTGCTTTAAACACCCAGAATCACAAATACGATTCTCACCTCACCTTGAGCAGAACCTCTGCCATTTTCCAAACCAGCCACTACAAACTTCTTCTAAGCATCAGGACTTCATCAGGGGACCAAGAGGAGTAGTTTGCACGAAGAGAGAGGGTCAGAAAGTTGCAAACTAAGAAAGCTCAAAGCTCAGGTATATCAAGAACTTTTTTTCCAAAAATGAATTTTTAAGTTTCTAAGTTGTTCCTCATGCTTTGCTGATCACTCTGATGTTCTTAGTTTTGAAAATGGTTGAGAAATGAGTATTTAATCTTGTTCTGAAACTTTTCTGACCTAAGAATGTTTGGCTTCGATTCGTTTGATTGATGAAGAATAAATGATGTTTGAATGGGGGTTTTGATTTAGTTTGGCATGGGGATGATTTCTGGATAGTTAGTTTTCGTTTTCATGAAGTTTTGAGGGTTTTAGGGATTTTCAGGTGGGAGTCCCACCGGAGAAGACGAACGGAGGTCTTCTCCGGCCACCTGAAAATAATTAGGGCTAATCCCTGTAATTAATGCCAGTTTGAATTGTGAGCGTTGGATGAGCTGACTGAGTCCACTCCCGCGCGTGCTCAATGGCCCAGATCCATTCACTTAGCCCTAATCCACGTCATTGTCATAATTAATCCAGTTTAATTAATTAAAATAGGGTTTAACTCAGTTTGAATCTCACCCCTTGGATCTGGCGCGCAGTCTTTCCCTCCTTCCCCAGTTTAAATTCAGGCCATTGGATGCGCATACTTTTCTTTTAATTCAATTTTATTTTCTTTTTATTTCATTTATTTTGTCCATTTAATTTAAAATAGCAAAACCTTTTCAAAAATTCTGAAAATTTTTATATAAACTTTTATTTAATTTCAGAAACCAAAAACATTTTTATTTTTATTTTTTGCATTAAAAAATATTTTTAAATCATTTAAAAGTTTATTTTTAATTAATTAATGAGAATTAATTAATTAAAAATACTTTTAGGTATTTAAAAATCACCAAAAATTCATGAAACCTTCATAATCGTTTAGAAACATTGTCCAACCCTCAAACCAAATTTCTTTTGATCTTGATGTCCTTTGAGAATTTTTCATGGAATTAAAATCATTTCAAGGCATTATTTTGATCCAAACTTCAAAAAATCATTTCTGCCTAACCATTGAGAGTTGGACTTTGATTCTTTTTGCATTGCATTTTGTTTAGCATGTAGTTTGTGAGATTAAATTGGCATGATTTGATCTTTCATTTTCATTTTGTTTGGCATTTTTCTTGTTAAGGTACCCTAAAACCCTAGAAAACTTAGGAAATTCATAACCCTAATTAGGTTAAGAGTTAGAACCTCTCCTTTGGGCAGTGAGTTAGTATAGGGTTAAGGTTCCTTTGATTGCATTTTCAATTTTTTATCATGATGTTTGCTTCTGGTTTTGAATTTTGTTTCATGCATTGATCATAAACCCTAATTTTGGGCTTCCTTTTGCATACATCTTGCATTTGCTTGCATAACATGACTTGCCATGACATTTTATGCATTCATTTGATTCATTAGACATCTTAAGATATGTTGAAAGCATGTTTGATCAGTGCATCATGTATTTGCCATGTTGTATGTCATTTGCATCTCATAACTTTTCATGTGTGATCATGGTTCTAAACTTACTCCATTTGCATCCATTTGTTCATGTGATCATCCCCATGTCTTGATTCATGTTTGCATCATCTCATAGCATCATTATCATCTCATATATGCTTCTGGTTTTGGTTTGCATCATGCCATTTCATTCCATTTTGCATTGCATTGCATTCCTTTCACTAACTTTTCAGGTGGTAAGCAACTTTGAGAAGTGAATTTGCCTTCACTTCTCACAATTTCTTTTCATCTCTTTCATGCATCCTTGCTTCATTTTGTTATGTGTTTGAGATTGAGCTTGCTCATTCTTCTTCTTCTTACTTTCTTTCTTCAAGTGACTTGACTTCTTAAATGAAGCAAGTTACTTTGCTTCTCCTGATCCTTTCATTTGCTTCCTGGTGGTTCCATTGAAGATTTCTCTTGTTAACCTCATAAACCTTAGGAACAACCAAGCATGACAATGATTAGGGTTTTGATTAGTCTCCCCACTTAGTTTTACCTTTGTGTCTCTTTGAGTCTTCTCTTCTCATCTCATAATCAGGGACTAAACCCTAAAGGCTTCAAGGCTTTGTGATTAAGCTTATGCCTGCATCCTTCTATTAGGATGGAGTGTATAACTTTAATCCTAAGTGTTAAACCCTTAATGTGTTTAAATCCTTTAATCAAAAACATCTAATAATCATCAAGACTTCACACTTGTAACTTGGGCCTTGCATTAGGGTTCTAATTCTTCCTTAATTGGTTAAGAAGGACTAACCCTAGTGTTAATGGACAAGTCCTCCTCAAGTTGTCTTACAAATCATAAAACTCACTTCATCATTTTATCATTAATTAAAATCCATTTAATAAAGGCTTTGTTTTGTCATGAGTTTAATCCCTAATCATGGATTAAGTTGAGGAGCTTTCCTCAGCTTAAACATTCTCATCTATTATCCTTCTATTAGGATGGTGTAATGAGTCTGTTTAATCCCTGATTATGGCTTAATCTCATTACTCAACACTAAACAAAAACAACAAAAACATCTAAATAATCACAAGTAGGTTAATGATCTTAATCTTACATCAAAGGTGATTAAGTGTGAGAAGCTGACTTCACACTTAAGGTATTCTCATTACCCCTAATCAGAGGGAAGATGTGATGAGTTTACTAAATCCATTGGTTTAGGCTTAAGCTCATTAACTTACGACAAACTTTCAAAAGCAATAAAAGACTGAAAACTCAAAAACAAACAATAATCGTCTCCTCCGGGATTCTTTTCTCATCTCACTCACTCATAAACGAGAACTTGCTTCTTCCGTCTAATGCAAGACAGTTTGCACCTGAGCCAGACAGGTCATACACTTAAGCATAGACAAGTAAGCAATTCACAAGTCAATTCATCTTTCAGTCTCTCTGGGTCGAACTACGGTGTTCTGACTTCCTCATTGCACGAGAGGATACGTAGGCATAACTTAACAGTTATCGAACAAAAGTCTCTGTATATTCCCCCTCCTTCCAGAAATTATTCTTTAAGCCTCATGATCATGAGCATTTCACTCCTGTCCTTACACTGACACTGTATATATTACACTTTGCACTTCTTTTGCACTGACACCTGTACACCTTTTCCAGCTCTTTTATACACAGATTGCACTGACACTACCCCTTTAAAACACAAATCTTTTAAGCGTGGATCTCGTCGAGTACGGCGGACAATCTGGGTGCTAATACCTTCCCAGGTTGTAACCAACCCCCTTTTTCAGTCTCTCTGGTTCGCAACCGTCTTATCCATCTTTTTCTAGGTCCATGCAGCATTGCCTTTCCTCCGGGATAAAAATGCCTAGCTGGCGACTCTTTTCGTCTCCTGTGAGTTCACTCCTGTGTGTTCCCACATCCCTCTTTCGCCGACCGTTCGCGTCTGTACCCCATTTGACCCGGCTTCATTTGGTGGGAGCGACAATATGGTCTAAAACAAGCTCCCAGAACTTGGTATGAAAGACTAAGCAATTTTCTTCTGGAAAATAACTTTACCAGAGGGAAAGTGGACACAACTTTATCCAGCAAAACCTTTAAAATGGATATTATGATATGTCACATTTATGTAGATGATATTATTTTTGGTTCTACTAAAAGTGCCTTGGGAAAGGAATTTGCTAAGTCTATGTAGGAAGAATTTGAGATGAGCCTGATGGGAGAATTGATGTTCTTTCTGGGAATTCAAATAAACAAAACATCAAAAGGAACATATATTCATCAAAGCAAATATGTCAAAGAACTTATGAAGAAATTTGACATGTCAGATAGTAAGATTTCCAAAACTCCACTGCATCCCACGTGTATTATGGAGAAGGAAGAGAAAGTCCAGAGAATATAAGCTTATAGGGTACTGTGATGCTGATTTTGCTGGAGACAGAACAGAAAGAAAAAGTACTTCTGGAAGTTCTCAATTTCTGGGAGACAACCTAATATCTTGGTCCAGCAAAAGACAATCAACCATCGCACTCTCAACTGCTGAAGCATAATACATAACAACAGTTGGTTGCAGTACTCAGATGCTCTAGATGAAAAATTAACTTGAGGATTTCAACATTTACGAGAGTAACATTCCTATCCTCTGTGATAATACTTATGCCATTTGCCTTTCTAAAATTCCTATTTTACATTCTAAGGCTAAACATATAGAAGTTAAACATCACTTCATTAGGGACTATACTCAAAAGGGGATATTATTTTTAAAATTTATAGATACAGACCATCAATGGGATGACATCTTTACAAAACCCCTTGCTGTAGATAGATTTAATTTCATTCTGATTAATATCAGTATGGAGTTATGTCCAGAATGACAATGTTTAAATCCATATATTTAACTCTCAAAATCTCTGTTATATATTATCTTCTGATCAACAATACTTCTTTTGTTAGAAGGAAAACTGTTTCAGAAGTTTTTATTTTTTATCTGACTGTCTACTTCTTAGACTTTTGTGTTAAGAAAATAACATGCAGATCATTACATCAACATCTGTCAATGAACATCTAAGGTGTCATCAGAATTAGAATACATGTTCAAACTCTGAGGATGGACACAACATGCATTCCAGCTCTTGGACAACTATCCTCTGAAGAAGAATACGTGCTCAACTTCTTAGAAACTGAAATGGCTGAAAAGACAACATTGAGGCAAGAGCCACGTTGGTAACTATTTTAAATCTTTTACGCCACTCCCTTGTCAGAATTCATTTAATACTGATAATCATGATGTTTTTTTATTAATTGTTTTCCACTAATTGAGTTTTTTTACCGTTTCAAAACTCACTATTTATATGAGTGTTTTTACCTCACTTATACTTTTCACACTTTCACTTTCACCTTCACTCTCTTGTTTCTATTTTCACTACATTCACTGCATTCTTGCTCCAAACCTTAATCTTGGTAATCAATGGCTTCCTCCTCTCAAGACATTAAAGAAGCTTCTTCTCAACAAGCTTCAGTTACTCAAACCTCAGAAGAACACCACACTTCACCAATCAGAACACTTCTCACTCCTGTAGAGAAACTTGAAGTTCTTTGTGAGTTATTTGTTGATTTTGAAAGTTTGAAGGATAATGGGCTTGATTTAACGCCAGAAGTCACAAATCAAGGCTGGGAAAAGTACTTTGACAGTCTGATGGGTCCAACTTTTCCTAAGTTGGTAAAGGAATTTTGGATCTTTGCTACTGCTACCTACACTCAAGTAACTTCTTACATTCTGGGTAAGAAGATTGTCATTATAGAAGATCATATTGCTAGACTGATATAATCTGATGGAACTGGAATCAAGTGCAGTGAAATGGATAAACTTTCTAATACTTCCATCATCTCTCAAGAAATTTTCACAACTGGACAACCTTCTAACAAAATCAAAGATCTGAAGGGTCATCTAAGAATTTCGGCCAAGATCATTCTGGGTTGCATCAGGCACAGGAAAGACATCAATTCCCCAGATTACATTAACATGGATCATCAATTTCTGCTATACTTCATCTCCACCAAAAAGAAGGTCAAACTTGCACACTCATTGTTCAACCATCTGAAGAATAGTGTGAAGGAAACTAGAGAAGGAGAGAAGACTAAGAGAGATTGGATTCTACTTGGTAGGATTATTTCATACATTCTGACTGAAAATAAGCTTCTAGATCATCTGGCTGAAGCTCAGCAGATTGAAATTCTGGAAACAGATGTTAGAAATCCCCTGAATGAAAAGAATCTAAAGAAGATGAAGTTCATAGAGACCATCAATAAGGACCCCGTTTTGTATTCTAGAGACATTATCACAACCAAGAAGATTCCTCTGAAGGATTTTTCTCTGTTATCTGCTGATACTCCACCAGAAGTTGTTGTCAGATACTTGGAATCTTGCAAGCTTGATGAAGTTGATCCTCTTTTCAATCCTGAAGAACTTAGAAGACCAGTGTTGCACCCCAAAATTTGCCCTCACAAGACAAGACTGTGTGTACTAAGAGGTTCACAAGGTTCAAAAGACATCTTATGAGGTTCACAAGGTTCACAAAGTTCACAATTAGTCAGAAGATGTGACAATTCCTTCAGACAATGCATCCTCCTAAGCAGTGCATCCTAAACTAGGGTTTTGACTTTAATCAAGCTAGATGGACTTCCAAGACTTCAAGTGAGATTCATAACATATTATATGTGTTTAAGAATCCCCATGACATGTTTCAAGACTTTTCTCAAAGGTTTGCTCAATCAGATGATCAGATAGGTCAAACTCAGTCAAAATAGTTAAAAAGTCAAACTGAGGTCAACTGTGGTCAAACCAAAGTCAAACTTCATGATTTTTTGCCAACATCACGTATATGAATTAAAATTCATCATTTGATCAAGGGTTGATCATGATTCATCAAGGAGATTTCAGATCATCAAGAATCAGAAGTTTCTAAATTAGGGTTTTCACAGGAAAAGTCAACTGAACTTTGACCAGCCATAACTTTCACATGCTTTATCACATTTTTCCCCATCCAAAGCTCATTTTGAAGGAAATTGAATTCTCTACAACTTTGTGTCTCACAAGCCAAGCCCCAAAATGCTTCATTTGGAAGGTATGAGCTAAGACATTATAGGTCCTTTTGAAAGTCAACAAAAAGTCAACAACTTCAAAAGAGCATAACTTGAGAATGGTAAAAGATATGGACATGAAACCAATGGGGATGGTTAGAGGACTATTTAATCTTTCCAAAATGTCCAAGAACACCCTCATATCATTAAAATTGAAGGATTTGTGCCCTTGCAAAGTTGGGAAATTTTTGAGTGGTTTATGAAGTAAATGGGGTCTTAAAACCATAATTCTTCAAATGGGCTGACCTTTTTGTGACCCAATGTGTTCCATGACATCATGCACGAAATTTATTTAATATTTTCATAATTTTATTCATTCTATTTTTATTTATTATGATTTTTTATATTAAAAATCATTTTAAATTCAAATAAAATATAAAATGATGAAGATTTAAAAATATTTTGCTTCTAGAAAGTCATGAAAGTTGATTGGATTTAATTGATATGAAAATTATGAAGATTGTCTCAAAATAGCAAGGTTAGATCAAATGAAAATCAAGTTTTATGACATGATCTTTTTCAATATTCAATCATCCAAAAAGTCCAAAGAATCATACAATTTTTTGACCTAATTCAGTTCACATATATACATGGAACATATCACAACCAAGGGAGACGAAAACTGCAGCCTCAAGGATAAGTTTCAAACTTTTAAAATTCATCAAAAAATCTCAATTCGGATTCTCACTTGTAAGCCATATTAGGGTGTTTTGAAGGTTGCAAAACGTTTCTTGATCATCACTGAAGCTATCCCAATCATTCTCATCATCCAAAACATCATAATTCATTAAAACCGAATCCTCACATTCATGAGTTTTTGAATTTTTCGATTTCATTGATTCAACTAATATAAATGGTTTTTATGCATTGATTCTTGTTTTTTGATGTCTCTGGAATGTTTTTGTATACTTGAATTGAGTTTTTGTTGCAGAATCAAGGAGATGCCATTACAAGGGTTTGAAGCTTGAATTTGGGATCTTAGGATTTAGGACGTATAAATGAATTATAAAAACATGGCTATGATTTATGAGTATTGGGTAACTAATCTGGGCTGTTAATTTTTGTTGTTCTTACGGTTTGGATGATGTTTCGAAAACCTAGGGTTTTCTGGTTGATGTTGCCCGCAAGAAAATTCGCAGGAAATATTACATGAAAATTCGCAGGTATCATGAAGAAGATGAAGTTTCTTGGCGCGCAGCTGGGATTTGAATTTCTGATTTAATATTTTATGAAATTGTTTGAATATAATAACAGTTGATGTTGCCTGGCCCAGTGGTAATGGTTGCGCGTGTTATTGTTCAGGACCTTGGTTCGATTCTTGGAGGCAGCATTCTTTTTATTGATTTTCACATTCATTCATATAACTTAAAATATTATGAATTGTTGTTGTTGTCTAACAGATGCGTCCATGTGGCCTAGTGGATGGAGTGTTTGATTATTGGCTAAGGGTCAAGGGATCAAATCCCAACTTCACCAATTTTTGTGTTTTATCCATTTAATTTTTCAGGTTTAAAATATAATGATTCACACCCATCCATTATCACCAAACGCGCGTTGGCCTAGTGGAGAGCTTGCTGGTCTTGGAGATTGCAAAGCCTAGGGCCTGGGTTCGAATCCCAGCTCCAGGTAAGTTTTTTTTCTTACTTTATTTTTGTTATTTTATTTAATTTTTGTTTTATAATTGATTTAATTTATAATAAATATTTAAAACAAAAAATGTTTATATTATTTTCTTGTATATAATTCAAAACAAAAACTTATATTTTAAATTTCAAATTTTATTAATAAAATTATTTAATCTTTATTGTATATTATTAATATTATATGTTTTGTATAAATAATTTAATTATACTTAGATTAATTTATAAACCCTAATAATTTATATGTAAAAAAAACCTAATTATTTTTATATAAACCCTAATTTACTTCATAAACCCTAATTATGTTTGTTTGAAAATTTTAATTGTATATATTTATTTATAATTTGTTTATATTATTATTATATGTAGTTTTTTTTATATAAATAATGCAATTAGGATTAGATTAAATAGTTAACCCTAATTTATTTTTCTAAACAATTAAAAACCCTAACCTTATTTTATAAATTTAATCTATTATTTTTATATGATTATAATTGATAAATATTTTTATAATATGTATATAAATTTAAAATATTAGAACTATTAGTTATATTTATTAGTATATAATTGTTATTATTTATTTCTTTTATTAAAATTCTCTTAAAAATAATTATTTATTTAATTTTGAACTTTTTATTTATATTATATTGTTATACTAACCATCTTATACTTATTTTTTTTGTTTATTATTACTAACCCATTTAATTATTTATTTATTTGCTTATTTATTTTAATTATTTTAATTATTATAATGTAATTGTACCCACTATGTAATAGTTGTAGAATTTCTTATTATTTATTGTAAAATGCCATGGTTAGTAAAATAGGGAGTGTAAAACATGTTTGTATTTAAAATTGAATTTAGATCACTAATTAAAAGATAAATACTTGAATTTGTACACGCACACACGTAAGTCGATCTTGGATCGCCATCTCACATTCTTAAGGATACCTCTCATGTTGCCTAAATAAAAAGGTCAAGTAAGGTGTAAAGCAAAGTCCCTTCTCTCATATCATCTAGTCCCTCTAAAGAATTATAAGATCAAGTCCCTCCATGGTTGCCTTCATAAATGATCTTGACCCTTTCGAATAAAGATGATAAGTCCCTTCGAATTGCTAAATACACCTTACAGTTGCCTAATCACAGATGTCCCTTTACTTGTCCCTTATTACATCCAAGGTAATGACTACCTATTCCTTAATAATAGGGATAGTCTTACCATTTAAAGGATATTCAAGAACAGAAAAGATTTAACTTATGGTAGGTTCCTCTTATGTACTTGCTCACCTTTTCAAAACATTTCAAAACACTTCACATTTTCAAACAATTTTTCAAAACAAAGGCTTTATATATATCCGTACATGGATCATTATAAAGTACTTAAGAAAATTTCTAATCACACACTACACTTCTCAAAATAGTTTAAAGTGAGCTAAGTAACTAAGAGCCCATGGATAACCATGGATGTAAAGGGTGCTAACACCTTCCCTTTACATAACCTCCCCCCCGAACCCAAAAATCTTTTAAGGTCTTTCCTGTTCTTTTATGCCTTTTCCTTTGGATAAAATAAAAGTCGGTGGCGACTCTTGCTATCCGCAACATTTAACTAAAGTCAGTTCTCCCACCGTGTTACAGAACTAGCGACTCTGCTGGGGAATTTAATAAAAGAGGGGTACCCTTAGGAATTAGATCACTTTAAAATTGTTTGCCTTGTTTGCTTTATACTTATCTGTTGGGCTCTTATGTGTGAAAGATCCTAACCCGGATCTAGTGTACCTTAGGTAAATGGAAATAGACCAAGGAAACTGTACGGCGTATACCGATATGGTTGATCTGGTGGCCATAGTTAGTGTTACTTCTTGGTTGGTGCTTATGTTCCTTAAGTCAAGTTGAGGATAAAATGAGGCTGCCATATGTTGTCAATGCACTAACTAACTTTTAGAACCCTAGTTATCCCATCTTGGCCTTTAGAAAAGTAGTGAGATAACTGGCTTTGGTGAAGACTGAAGTTGGTTGATACTCGATACTACGCTCATTGAGATTCTAAACTTGGAGGGTTTTGGTTGGCAAGTAAGTTTCCTACTGAACAACCACCCTTGTGAAGGATCAATGATATTGAGATCCCTTAGAACCTGGTTACTTTTGTAGGACAGGATGAACCAACTAAACTTCAGGGGAGGGTACTTACCTTTAAACCTCATGCAAGCCTTCAAACCTAGGGCTATTGTGTGACTTGTCTGTGTGTGCCACCTGTTTGTGATTGAGCATAACATCATGACATCATCATGCCTCATAAGCATAGCATTTTCACTAACCATTTCAAGGACCAAAGGATTTATCTTTGTTCTTTGTTGCAGGTCATGGCTTCTGCTCGTAGGAATACTATCCGGATCAACTTTGTAGGGATACCTTCTAAGCTTAAAGAATTGGTCTCTCAAGTTTCTGAAAACTCCCAGTTCATCAAGAGACATGGTCACCTACTGGATTTAGTCACTTCAGGGTTCAATAAAGATATGATGAGTGTTCTGTTTCAGTTCTTTGATCCTAAACATCATTGTTTCACCTTCCCCGACTATCAGCTGGTTCCTACAATGGAAGAGTTCTCCAAGCTTCTGGGTATACCTATTCTTGATCAGAAACCCTTCACAGGCTTGGAAAAAGAGCTTAAACCTGAGGTTATTGCTGCAGCTCTACATCTGAAGAAGACAGACATTGTTCTGGAAACGAGAAGCGGAGTTAAGGGTATTCTTACTAAGGTATTGATAGAAAAGGCTCAAGAGTTCTTGAAGGCTATGAGCTATGATGCTTTTGAGGAGATCTTAGCCTTGTTGATTTATGGCTTAGTGTTGTTCCCCAATCCAGATCAGTTCATAGACATTCACGCCATCAACATATTTCTGAGTCACAATCCAGTGCCTACATTGCTTGGAGACATCTTACACTCTCTTCATACCCGTACTACGAAGGCACGAGGAACTCTGATGTGCTGCATACCTTTGCTATCTAGGTGGTTTATTTCTCACCTTCCTCGATCAGTGATGAAGAATGAGCAAGGGTTCAGATGGTCCAAGAGGATTATGTCACTCTCTCATTCAGATATCCATTGGTGCTCCAGATCTATGGAGCATGTTACTATCATTGACCGTTGTGGGGAGTTTCCTAATGTGCCACTTCTAGGCATAAGAGGAGGCATTACTTACAACCCTTCTTTAGCTTTACGACAGTTTGGTTACGCTCGGAGTGATGGTCCACATGACATGTTGATTCAGGGTATTGTGTTTGACTACGACAACGATCTACAAGGTTATCGTCAAAGATTCATACGAGCATGGGGTAAAGTGAACAAGGTTGACAGCAAGACTCTGGAGCCCAAGTACACTATTCCTATGGAAGTTTATCTCAGATATGTGCAATCTCGTGCTCAGACTCTTATGATGCCATATCCTGCCATCCTGCCAGTTACTATGGAGCCTGTTGCTGAAGGAGACACTTCTTATACCATCCTTCACCCAGACATGCCCACTGACATGGAAGACTTCCAGAGGTCCTGGATCCAGTTGAAGGAGCAAAGGGATACTTTCGAGGCTCATTACAAAGCAATTCAAGAAAGAATCCTGGAACTAACAAAGCAACTTCACGAGGAGCGGAATCTCAACTCATACCTCAACACAAAAAGAAAACGTCCATGGGAGACTTAAAACCCCATCTTTTGTATTTATTTCATTTTTTTATTGTAAGCCCAAGGGGAAAACAAATTTATTACTAATAAAAGTTTACTTTCTTGATTGTTTAAGCAAATTTAAATCCTGCGGTCCTTGAAAACATTGCATACGCATTTACACCATATCATTGCATCACAGGTTTTCTTATGTACAGGTTTCTTATCTTCTCGCTGTTTATTAAAGCAGAAATGGCTTTTGAACAAACTGTCAAGGATCTCCAGGCTCATAATGCTCAGTTCCAAGAAGTGATCCTGAATTTGTCCAAGGGGCAAGAAGAGTTGAAAGCACTCCTCTCTGAAAATCCTGAAGATAACAAGGACAATCATTTGAAACAACTGCAAGCTGAGATGACAAAAATGAGGACCCAGATGAATGACTAGGTGGCTCTTATTCAAAGTTTAGCTCAGGGGCAAGAAGAGCTAAAAACCTTTGTCCACAAACTTCAAAGTAATGGAGTCAGGAATCTAATTGTCAGTCAACCTCCTTTAAAACAAGCTGATTTGGTTGAAAGGAAGATGAGGATAAAAGAAGGTAAGAGACAGGTTGCCATTGATTGTTCTTCAGTTGAAGAAGAAAGACCTGATAAGGTTAATCCACCTCAACACAAGGAATGTAGAAGGCAATTTATCAAGTTCAACACTCCAATGTCACAAGTTCTGCAATGCTTGTTGGAGATGAAACTAGTTTCTTTGAAAAGTCCTCCTCAAAATCCTAATACTGCCTCTCCTCACTATAATTCCAAGGCAAGGTGTGAGTATCACTCCAACAGTCCTGGACATGATACTAATAACTGTTGGGCATTGAAGAAAAAGATTCAAGACCTGATTGACGAAGGAATCCTAGAGGTTACTCCAGAAGGTCAAGTTGAATTCTATTATCGTCCATCAAACACCGAAGCTGCAAGACAAATTGCCCAAGGTAGCAAGAAAGGAAGCCTACCTATTCCTGTTGAGATATGGGGCACCTTGGGACACCCAAGTGGTAAATTTGATTTCATGGTGAAGTATACTGCTCCTCAAAGTTCACAGATTGCAATTGAAGACATTCAGCCAACTGGATGGGACAACATATGAATTTTCATTTGTAATTTCTTTTATTTGTTTAAACACTTACTATTATGTTAAAAATTTTGTTTTCATTAATGCATTGCATATGTTTGTCTTGAATTAATCCATTCGTTTCACTATGTTTTGAAGTATGTTTCATATTTCTATTTTGTGATATTTAACTCCTGATAAAGCTATAAGCCTGTAGAGGGAGGATGACGAAAACAATACCATAATATTAGGCAGTATGCTTTTGAAGAGACTATGCTGACGATGTACAGGCATTGTTTCAATTCCTAAACAGTGGAGATATAAGGAAGTTAATCCCTAGTCAACCCTTTTGAGCCTATGAAGTAGGAGTTTTTATTCTCGCAAATTAAAACCCTTATTCATAACCTGGGGCAGGGTAGTTACTCGGTTAACTCAAATATGCCAATTATTTGTGTTGTATACAACTAATGATGGTTCTCTGTAATCATGAAACCTGACAGTCAATATCCAGCAAAAGAACAGTTCACTAAGTCAAAACCTATGAAGGAGACTTAGTAAAAAAAAAATTAAGACATCCTGCTGACTGTAACCTTGAAATAAACAGTTCAGGAAAAAAGAAGGGATAACAAAGTTAAAAGAAAAAAGGAGGTCACTATGAATCCTCAACAAAGAAAGATGACTGAATGTTCAAATAAATTTTTGGTTTCTGAACCATCACAAATGTCAGTGTTACAATTCCAAACTCCTTTGAGCCTCAATGCATGAGTTAACTGAGCATAGGACTGAAGAACATCATGAAGATTGGGTTGGGTACAAATAAAATTTGAGCCTTTATCCTTTGTTTCTTAAACCGTGAACCAGGCCACATTACAACCCTTTAAAAGTCCTAACTGAAGCATGGTTAGTTCGAAGGCGTACTGCTACAAAAAGGTATCCTGACTCCTTTAGGGCTTATTATAAAACTTGAGTTAATATCACAGTTTTCACAAAAATTGTTTTTTCTAAAATAACTTTTTTTTCAAAACTTCAAGACAGACATAAGCATTGCATTTTTGAATATATTTGTTTGCATATACCTGAGTGTTTGGTAAACAGAGAAACTTACAGGATGAATGTTCAATAAACCAAAGTCCTTCCGATAAACAAAGTTGCTTCCTGGATCAAAGTCCATGTATACAAAGGGGTATAGTCATTATCTCCCAATCAAGGGGGCAGGCCATGATACTGCCTAACTCATTTGGAGCAATCAGGACAGGATTCAACTATGTTTAAGTAGCCAGGGGAAGATCTCCTCATCTATCTAAGTTACCAAGGGTAACATTACAGAGTTCATAATGCTAGGGGCATAGTCATTGTTTCCCAATCAAGGGGGCATACCAAGTTACTGTTCAATTCATTCGGGGCAATCAGGTCCAGATTCAATAGTGCTTAATAGCCAGGGGCAGCTTTCCTCATGTATTTGAATTACCAAGGTAACATTATAAAGTTCATGATGTCAGGGGCATATTATTGTGGGGCATTCTGCTTATTTCTCTTAAGGTAACTACATTCAGATACTTCCATTATGGGACAATTCATCCTCAGCCAAGGGGCAATGCTTTCTTTTCAAATCTAGTATCCGGAGCGTATATGGTCCATCACAATTTGAAGACGCCATTCCTCTCATTGTATTACCTTGATATTAGATTCTCAGCAGAAGCCATGTTGGAAATTAATTGTCTACGCCAGTAGTATCAGATGGTGTCAGTATCATGTCTTCAGATCCAGTTATAGGATTTCTGGGAAGGTATTCAGGAAAGTTAAGAATCTCGGGAGCTCTAAATCCAATTGGTTATACACTCTCGAAGTCGAAACGATTCTGTTTTTCAAGATCAACTTTACTTTTCCCTCTGAATCCAGATTTACTTTTACCCTATTTACATAAGCAAAACATCCATTGGTTGTGTTTGAATGTATGTATGCTTTTGAATATGATTGATGTTTACCAGAAATGCATAAAAATACAGTAATAGTATTTACTAAGGACGAACGAAGGTAAGAATTCAACGAAGCTTCGCCAGTTCATCCCCACAAGACAACTACAAATCTCCAGCAGAGAAAATCTATCTTTATAGATACTTCGAGTCACATCTCCCTTGGAATTTATATCCATCTCTTTTATCCTCAGACGGATAGTCGGGAATTTATTCCTTCAATAGGAGTACGTTGAACGAAGACGGGAGGTTATGGATACCATACTATCGAACGAAGACGGGAGGTTTATGAATACTATGTTATCAAACGAGACGGGAACGAGTTCCTCATATTCTTCACTATATTATCAAACAAGACGAGTTCCTCATATTCTTCAGCAACAAATCGGGATTTATTTTCCCTGGCCATCAGTTGTTATATGAAGATATCCAGACGCTTCAGGCTACATAATTCATACATGCATCATTTACATCATACCATAATATACATATCCATAAGTATATAATACATTTGCTTAGGTGCATCATACTATGCATGCATACATAATGCATAAACTAATATTTCCCTTGCAGGATAGTTATATGCAGGTAAAACAATATCAACAACTTACAACGGGTCAGAAATGATCCATACACTACTCAAGATGTCCTCGAATAGCAGGCAAACGGTCTGTAAAAAGATCCATTCCCTTGTTCAAGACTTTTTCAGAAGAACAAATCTTGACGTTCTTTTGATCCTTAAGAGAAAATCCTGACGCTCTTTTGGCCCCTTGTTCAAGACTTTTTCAGAAGAAAAAATCCTGACGTTCTTTTGACCCTTAAGAGCAAATCCTGACGCTCTTTTGGCCCTTTGTTCAAGACTTTTTCAGAAGAAAAAATCCTGACGTTCTTTTGACCCTTAAGAGCAAATCCTGACACTCTTTTGGCCCCTTGTTCAAGACATCTTTCAGAAGAACAAATCCTGACGTTCTTTTGACCCTTAAGAGAAAATCCTGACGCTCTTTTGGCCCCTTGTTCAAGACTTTTTCAGAAGAACAAATCCTGACGTTCTTTTGACCCTTAAGAGAAAATCCTGATGCTCTTTTGGCCCCCTGTTCAAGACTTTTTCAGAAGAACAAATCCTGACGTTCGTTTGACCCTTAAGAACAAATCCTGGCGTTCTTTCAGCCCTTGAATAGCAGGCAAACGGTCTGTAAAAAGATCCATTCCCTGGTTCAAGATACTTTTTCAGAAGGACAAATCCTGACGTTCTTTTGATCCTGGAGAATAGGCAAACGGGCTGTACAAAGATCCATTCCCTAATCCAAGATACTTCCAGAAGAGATAATCGCCACGAAGATTTATTTCTACTGATTCCTTCAACAACTCAAATCATGTTGCATAAATGATTCAGAGACGGCCTATACAAAGACCTAGTACTGATATCCAGTATCAACATAAAGACATCATCACATCCAAACATTTTAGATGGCATCTCTAAGCCCATCTCCAGGTCATCCTGATGGCATCTCTAAGCCCATCTCCAGTTCTTCCAAGTGGCATCTTCAAGCCCACTCAAGCATATACAACTAATCATCAATATCACTCTACGCACCGGTGAGTGCAAATTTTTGGGCTTTTGTGTTCAATCCCCTTCAACCTTCCAGGTCACGACTGACACATATACCAATCTAACCCCTCAGGTTTTAGAAAATTGAATAGGGGCAGCTGTTGCACCCCAAAATTTGCCCTCACAAGACAAGAATTTGTGTACTAAGAGGTTCACAAGGTTCACAAGACATCTTATGAGGTTCACAAGGTTCACAAAGTTCACAATTAGTCAGAAGATGTGACAATTCCTTCAGACAATGCATCCTCCTAAGCAGTGCATCCTAAACTAGGGTTTTGACTTTAATCAGGCTAGATGGACTTCCAAGACTTCAAGTGAGCTTCATAACATCTTATATGTGTTTAAGAATCCCCATGAAAAGTTTCAAGACTTTTCTCAAAGGTTTGCTCAGTCAGATGATCAGATAGGTCAAACTCAGTCAAAACAGTTAAAAAGTCAAACTGAGGTCAACTGTGGTCAAACCAAAGTCAAACTTCATGATTTTTTTGCCAACATCAAGTATATGAAGTAAAATTCATCATTTGATCAAGGGTTGATCATGATTCATCAAGGAGATTTCAGATCATCAAGAATCAGGAGTTTCTAAATTAGGGTTTTCACAGGAAAAGTCAACTGAACTTTGACCAGCCATAACTTTCACATGCTTCATCACATTTTTCCCATCCAAAGCTAATTTTTAAGGAAATTGAATTCTCTACAACTTTGTGTCTCACAAGACAAGCCCAAAAATGCTTCATTTGGAAGGTATGAGCTAAGACATTATAGGTCCTTTTGAAAGTCAACAAAAAGTCAACAACTTCAAAAGAGCATAACTTGAGAATGGTAAAAGATATGGACATGAAACCAATGGGGATGGTTATAGGACTCTTTAAGATTTCCAAAATGTCCAAGAACACCCTCATAGCATTAAAATTGAAGGATTTGTGCCCTTGCAAAGTTGGGAAAGTTTTGAGTGGTTTATGAAGTAAATGGGGTCTTAAAACCATAATTCTTCAAATGGGCTGACTTTTTTGTGACCCAATGTGTTCCATGACATCATGCACGAAATTTATTTAATATTTTCATAATTTTATTCATTCTATTTTTATTTATTATGATTTTTTATATTAAAAATCATTTTAAATTCAAATAAAATATAAAATGATGAAGATTTAAAAATATTTTGCTTCTAGAAAGTCATGAAAGTTGATTGGATTTAATTGATATGAAAATTATGAAGATTGTCTCAAAATAGAAAGGTTAGATCAAATGAAAATCAAGTTTTATGACATGATCTTTTTCAATATTCAATCATCCAAAAAGTCCAAAGAATCATACAATTTTTTGACCTAATTCAGTTCACATATATACATGGAACATATCACAACCAAGGGAGACGAAAATTGCAGCCTCAAGGATAAGTTTCAAACTTTTAAAATTCATCAAAAAATCTCAATTCGGATTCTCACTTGCAAGCCATATTAGGGTGTTTTGAAGGTTGCAAAACGTTTCTTGATCATCACTGAAGCTATCCCAATCATTCTCATCATCCAAAACATCATAATTCATTAAAACCGAATCCTCACATTCATGAGTTTTTGAATTTTTCGATTTCATTGATTCAACTAATATAAATGGTTTTTATGCATTGATTCTTGTTTATTGATGTCTCTGGAATGTTTTTGTATACTTGAATTGAGTTTTTGTTGCAGAATCAAGGAGATGCCATTACTAGGGTTTGAAGCTTGAATTTGGGATCTTAGGATTTAGGACGTATAAATGAATTATAAAAACATGGCTATGATTTATGAGTATTGGGTAACTAATCTGGGCTGTTAATTTTTGTTGTTCTTATGGTTTGGATGATGTTTCGAAAACCTAGGGTTTTCTGGTTGATGTTGCCCGCAAGAAAATTCGCAGGAAATATTACATGAAAATTCGCAGGTATCATGAATAAGATGAAGTTTCTTGGCGCGCAGCTGGGATTTGAATTTCTGATTTAATATTTTATGAAATTGTTTGAATATAATATCGGTTGATGTTGCCTGGCCCAGTGGTAATGGTTGCGCGTGTTATTGTTCAGGACCTTGGTTCGATTCTTGGAGGCAACATTCTTTTTATTGATTTTCACATTCATTCATATAACTTAAAATATTATGAATTGTTGTTGTTGTCTAACAGATGCACCCATGTGGCCTAGTGGATGGAGTGTTTGATTATTGGCTAAGGGTCAAGGGATCAAATCCCAGCTTCACCAATTTTTGTGTTTTATACATTTAATTTTTCAGGCTTAAAATATAATGATTCACACCCATCCATTATCATCAAACGCGCGCTGGCCTAGTGGAGAGCTTGCTGGTCTTGGAGATTGCAAAGCCTAGGGCCTGGGTTCGAATCCCAGCCCCAGGTAAGTTTTTTTTCTTACTTTATTTTTGTTATTTTATTTAATTTTTGTTTTATAATTGATTTAATTTATAATAAATATTTAAAACAAAAAATGTTTATATTATTTTCTTGTATATAATTCAAAACAAAAACTTATATTTTAAATTTCAAATTTTATTAATAAAATTATTTAATCTTTATTGTATATTATTAATATTATATGTTTTGTATAAATAATTTAATTATACTTAGATTAATTTATAAACCCTAATAATTTATATGTAAAAAAAACCTAATTATTTTTATATAAACCCTAATTTACTTCATAAACCCTAATTATGTTTGTTTGAAAATTTTAATTGTATATATTTATTTATAATTTGTTTATATTATTATTATATGTAGTTTTTTTTATATAAATAATGCAATTAGGATTAGATTAAATAGTTAACCCTAATTTATTTTTCTAAACAATTAAAAACCCTAACCTTATTTTATAAATTTAATCTATTATTTTTATATGATTATAATTGATAAATATTTTTATAATATGTATATAAATTTAAAATATTAGAACTATTAGTTATATTTATTAGTATATAATTGTTATTATTTATTTCTTTTATTAAAATTCTCTTAAAAATAATTATTTATTTAATTTTGAACTTTTTATTTATATTATATTGTTATACTAACCATCTTATACTTATTTTTTTTGTTTATTATTACTAACCCATTTAATTATTTATTTATTTGCTTATTTATTTTAATTATTTTAATTATTATAATGTAATTGTACCCACTATGTAATAGTTGTAGAATTTCTTATTATTTATTGTAAAATGCCATGGTTAGTAAAATAGGGAGTGTAAAACATGTTTGTATTTAAAATTGAATTTAGATCACTAATTAAAAGATAAATACTTGAATTTGTACACGCACACACGTAAGTCGATCTTGGATCGCCATCTCACATTCTTAAGGATACCTCTCATGTTGCCTAAAGAAAAAGGTCAAGTAAGGTGTAAAGCAAAGTCCCGTCTCTCATATGATCTAGTCCCTTTAAAGAATTATAAGATCAAGTCCCTCCATGGTTGCCTTCGTAAATGATCTTGAACCTTTCGAATAAAGATGATAAGTCCCTTCGAATTGCTAAATACACCTTACAGTTGCCTAATCACAGATGTCCCTTTACTTGTCCCTTATTACATCCAAGGTAATGACTACCTATTCCTTAATAATAGGGATAGTCTTACCATTTAAAGGATATTCAAGAACAGAAAAGATTTAACTTAGGGTAGGTTCCTCTTATGTACTTGCTCACCTTTTCAAAACATTTCAAAACACTTCACATTTTCAAACAATTTTTCAAAACAAAGGCTTTATATATATCCGTACATGGATCATTATAAAGTACTTAAGAAAATTTCTAATCACACACTACACTTCTCAAAACAGTTTAAAATGAGCTAAGTAACTAAGAGCCCATGGATAACCATGGATGTAAAGGGTGCTAACACCTTCCCTTTACATAACCTACCCCCCGAACCCAAAAATCTTTTAAGGTCTTTCCTGTTCTTTTATGCCCTTTCCTTTGCATAAAATAAAAGTCGGTGGCGACTCTTGCTATCCGCAACATTTAACTAAAGTCAGTTCTCCCACCGTGTTACAACCAGCTCTAGAAGTTGCTACCAAGAAGAACAAGAAAATGAAAGCTTCTGAAGGAACCTCTCAAAAGACACCAAATATGGAAAGAAATAAAGATACTTCCTTTTCCCCATCTGATTTTATTTCTGTTGTAGAATCCGTAACAATAACAACATCTGAAAACCCTTCTGATACCACTCCTTCTGTCACTCCTATAACTTCTGAAATTCCTGTCTCTAATATTCCTCAACAAGAACATCCTAAATCCTCTAAGAATATCCCTCTACCACAATACACTCAACTAGAAACTACCACACAATCGAAAACAATTCCATTCCAAACTTCTCAACCTGAAAACCCTCATTCATCTCCAAAACCCTCTGAACCAAACTCACCATAAACTCTAGCTGACTTTGATATGCCTATTGATCCAACACCTCCCTTTGATCTAAACACTCCAACCTTTGTTGAAACCCACCCAGAACTTCAAGAAGTTCTCTCTGACATTGATGTTTTTCCCTCTTTTGTTGCTGCCTCTCAAGCTCAAACCTCTAATCCACCTTCACCACCCTATACTCAACAGATTCCTGGAATCAACTACCCCCTAAACTCTGACTATCCAAGACTTGTTTTTGACTTATCCCCCATACATGAAGAATCTTTATCTTCTTATGCATTAACACCTCATAAAACTCCCATTTACATTACCATTCCAGACAGTCCCTCTCCAACCAATGAAACTGAAGACCCACTTAGAACATTCATTGATGTAGAAGCCCTACAAAAACTCTCATCTGTCTCAAACAAAACTTCTATACCCAAACCAAAACCTAAACCAACCAAATCAGATGTTGGTACATTGTTGCTGGCTTTTGAAGCAGAAATGAAATGCAGGATGGAAGATCTGAAGACTACTTGTGCAGAAAATCTTGACCCTGCTGCTTCTGACTTTCTCTGGACAACATTTAGAAAGTGGTTTAATTATGAAACCAAGATGCTGAAAGATATTTGCTATAATATTGCTCCACAGAATTTCTGTGACAGTCTGAAAGAAATTGTCACAAACTTGGAGAAGAAGAAAACCCATCTTTTGGATGATAAACCTTGGAAAGAACCAGAACCAAAGGAGTCAACTTCTACATTTCAGATGGTTATCGTTCCTTCTGCTTAAGATAAAGGAAAATAAGTTGCTAACGAACCTTCTGCTGAAGAACCCTCTGTAGAAACTTCTACTCAAGCTGCTGCAACTGTTGAAGAATTTCCCCTAACATCTTTGTTTCTGAAGACTCTGCATGAACTGAAATAAGAGAATGAGTTTGTTAAGCAAAGGTTAGATAATAAATATGAGACAAATTCTGAACCCAAGACAATGATTGGGCAACAAGTAGAATCAATTTCTCAGATCAAGTCTCTTTAGGAAGCATTGGTCACCAAGATTAACCCCCAACCTTGATCATCTTAATTGTTGTTTCTGTTGCTTATTTTCTTGTTGTTTTGTTTGCATCTCATGTTCTCAATTTTATTTGATTAATGAAGATCTTCTGTTTTGGTTGTGTTTACTTCAATTTTATGATTATCCGCTTTTTGAATTATGACAAAAAGGGGGAGAACGTAAACTATTTTGTTCCATAAAAGTCTACCAAGGCTAAACCTCAAACATCCTAATATTCTGATAAAATTGTCTAACTTTCTTAAGAACATGATAAGAAATTAACTCAGGGGGAGCGTAAGCTACAAGAACTTCTCCTAAGAAATTTCTGAAGAAACATCTCATCATTATAAAGGGAGTTTCTCTAACTTCTGTTTCTTTTTGTTCTTAATCAAAATAGTGTTTTGTCATCATAAAAAAGGGGAGATTGTTAGAACATGATTTGATTCTACTTCTCTTTTATATTTTTAATGATAACAATATTTATAAGAACAAAATATAGCACTTAAAATTATCTTCTATGTGCAGGACAAAAGTTCTTATGATAAGACAAAAGCTAAAGAGACTCACATCTTCTTCAACAAAATAAGTGAAGCGTATTACTCTAAGAAGATCTGATATCAAATCAAATAAGAAGTTCTCATAAAGTAAAGAACCAAGCTGCAAATTTTCTTATATACTCTGATGTGAATTCAACATCTTCTCATTCTCCAAATCATGCTCATTGATGAGAGAATCAAGAAATAAAGTCTGGGAACAAGATCTCTTATTTTTGGAAAGGTCTTTATGATATTTATCATGCATCCAAAAATGGCACCATATGTTTCCAACGGATCTCTTCATCAACATTCTATGAAAAGGCATCATTTGAAGAAATTGAAGCTCTTCTCTCTCGCACGAATTCATACGATTAATTTCTTTTTTCTATTCTCAATTTTGTAAAAACTATCATTGTGTGATAACTGCTTTTTGAAGCATTTTTGTTACAAACCTTGTAAAGAAAATTTGATTTTCCTTGAGTAACTAGTGTAGTCAATATACTCAAGAAGACTTTGACAATAATTCTTAGTGATTGTATTCAAAGTTTTGAATAGTGGATTAAGACCTAGTTGAGAGAGGCGAAATCACCTTGGCGGGTCGACTGGATGTAGTTTGAGTTCAAACGGACCAGGATAAATCAAAGTGTCATTTGCTTTCATTGTTTTTGAAAACCCAATTCCAGCCCCCTTCCTTGTGTTTTTGCACCTTCAGAATTCCTATCTAAATAGTTAAGTTTTGTTTAATCAGCCTAACGTTAATTTAAAACAAAGAAAAATATGGATCTCGATCCACTAGAAAATCTTCCAACGTGATTTTCCGAATCGAATGATGAGGGTCATTTGTTTTGAGTAAAATATTGGGAGCATATTTAATTAAAGGCCTAACTGAATATGTTTAATGATACTAATATTTCCACCATCTTTTAATATAGATTACCATGACAACAAACACCTCTAATAACATTTTACAATCAATCATTGATAAGGAAAAATTGCAAGGAACAAATTTTCTGGATTGACACCGAAATATGAGGATTGTCCTCAAACATGACTCAAAGTTGTATGTCTTAGAGACACCTTTTTTTGATGAGGAACCTCCTAGTTCTACTCCTAAGGCTGAAATAAGTGCTTATAAGAAGCATGTCGATGATGCCAACTCCATTCTGATGGTTAGTAATGAAAAGAAACAGAACAAAAGACCCACCAAGCAGGGTGGTAAATGGAAAGGCAAGGAAGTTGTCAAATCTAAACATATTGCACCTACTTTAAAGCCTAGTGGAGGCATAGCTAAGGAGGGCACTAGCTTCTATTGCGGTAAGACCAGACATTGGAAGTGAAACTTCCCAAAGTACCTGGAAGATAAGAAGAATGGAGTGGAGACTTCAACTTCGGGTATTTTTGTTATAGAAATTTTTTTATCTACTTCAGCATCATGGGTATTAGATACTCGATGTGGTTCTCACATTTGTACCAATGTGCTTGGACTAAGAAGGAGTAGAGATTTGGCAAAAGATGAAGTTGACCTACGAGTTGGCAATGGATTAAAGGTTGCTGTTTTAGCCATAGGAATTTATGATTTGACTTTACCTAGTGGTTTAATAATTCAGTTAAAGAACTGTTATTATGTACCTGCAATTAGCAAGAATATTATTTTCGTTTCTTGTTTGGACAAGTTTGGTTTTTCATTTATAATAAAGAACAATTGTTGCTCTATTTATTTAAATGATATATTCTATACTATTTCACAAATGAATAATGGATTGTATATCCTTGATCTTGAAATGCCAATTTATAACATTAATACTAAAGGGATGAAACCTAATAACTTAAATCCAAGTTAACTTTGGCATTGTCACTTAGGCCATATAAATGAGAGGCGCATCTCCAAACTCTATAAAGATGGACTCTTAGATTCTTTTGATTACGAATCATATGATACATGCATATCTTATTTAATTGGAAAAATGACAAAGACCCCATTCACAAGAAAAGGTGAAAGGGCAAATGATCTTTTGGCCCTCATACATACTGATGTATGTGGACCACTAAACATACCAGCTAGAGGAGGTTTTCAATACTTCATCACATTTACTGATGATTTCAGTAGATATGGTTATGTGTATTTAATGAAACACAAATTTGAATCCTTTGAAAAGTTTAAATAGTTCAAGAATGAAGTACAAGACCAATTAGGTAAGAATATTAAAACTCTTCGATCAGATTAAGGCGGTGAATATTTAAGCCTAGAGTTTGATGACCATATAAAAGAGTGTGGGATTCTATCCCAACTCACTCCTTCTGGAACACCACAATGGAATTGTGTATTTGAGAGAAGAAATTGAACCTTGTTAGACATGGTCTGATCCATGATGAGTCACGTCGATCTTCCAAACTCCTTTTGGGGACATGCACTACTGACAACAACTTACACACTTAACCGTGTTACATCCAAAAAGGTAGAAAAGACATCATATGAGATATGGAGTGGTAAGTGTAACACCCCATTTCTACCCGACTTTATAATTAAATTAGAGTTATAAAAATTCTCCAAAAACACGGGATATCACATTTTTCAACTTTAAAACCAAACAACATAAAATTCATTAACATAAATACTTCAAAAACTATGCAGTGGATTGTCGCTCCCTGGATTTCCATCCTGGTACAAATGCGAAAGTGGCGAAAAGAAGGGTAGAGTCGCCAACTAGGCATATTTATCCCAAAGGAATGGGAATGGTAATTCTGAACAAACCGAAGAAAGGAAAAGGAAGGACAAAGGTCATGCGAACCAGAGAAACTGGGTTCAGGAGTCGGTTACGACCTGGGAAGGTATTAGCACCTCAGATCGTCCGTTGTACCCAACAGGATCCACGCTTGCAAAGAAACTGTTTCAAAGGGTGAAGAAATGAAAGCTGATGCAAAAAGAAAGACTGAAACTGGATAAGAAAAGAAAAAAGGGGGGAAATGTAGGGAAAATAAAAGAGTGCTTGAACAGGCCCTACCCCGCTGCCTACGTACCTCATCTGGACATGAGGATCAGAGTCGCCATAGTTCCCCTAACTAGGGAGGAAACTGGCTTGTGTTTTAAAAGCTTAAACTGCTTATGTCAATGCTTAGGCGTTGCAGGCTCGTCTAGCACGAGTGCGTTACCGTCTTGCAGCTAATCTTTTTTCTTTGATCAAATTCAATTGATTGTACTGAGAACAGACCCATTTTGCTTCATTCAGTTTGACATCCATCAGTACCCGTAAGGAAGGCAATTCAACTTCAACAGGTAGGACTGCCTCCATACCATACACAAGCTGATACGGTGTTGCCCCGGTAGACGTTCTGATTGAGGTTCGATACCCATGCAAGGCAAATGGTAGCATTTCATGCCAATCTTTGTAAGTAACCACCATCTTCTGCACAATCTTCTTAATGTTCTTGTTAGCTGCCTCAACAGCGCCATTCATTTTTGGCCTGTAAGGAGAAGAGTTGTGATGTTGTATTTTGAGGTCCTGGCACAGCTCTGCCATCATTTTGTTGTTCAAATTGGAACTATTATCAGTAATGATTCGCTCGGGAACTCCGTATCACAGATGATGTCTCTTTTCAGGAATCTGGCTACCACTTGTCTGGTGACATTTGCATACGAAGCTGCTTCAACCCACTTGGTGAAATAGTCAATGGCTACTAGGATGAATCTGTGGCCATTTGAAGCAGTCGATTCGATCTTTCAAATCATGTCAATGCCCCACATGGCAAATGTCCAAGGTGAAGACATCACGTTCAAAGGATTTGGAGGCACATGCACTTTGTCTGCATAAATTTGGCATTTATGACACTTCCTGGCATAGGCACAACAGTCTGCGTCCATTGTGATCCAGTAGTAACCTGATCTCAACAATTTCTTAGCCATTGCATGTCCTCCAGCATGGGTACCAAAAGATCCTTCATGCACCTCGTGCATCAGCAAGTCTGCTACTTTCTTATCAACACATCTGAGAAGAACCATATCAAAGTTTCGCTTGTACAAGGAACCATCAGCATTAAGGAAGAAACTACCAGCCAGTCTTCTTAATGTTTTCTTATCATTCGATGATGCCCCAGGTGGGTATGTTTGATCCTCTAAGAAGCATTTGATGTCATGGAACCAAGGCTTGTTGTCTTTAGCAATGTCCATGGAGAATACATATGCTGGTCGGTCAAGTCTGGATACCGAAATCCGAGGCACGTAATTGGCAGTATGAACCTTGATCATGGAGGAAATGGTAGCTAAAGCATCTGCAAACTGATTTTCGTCTCGAGGGATGTACTCAAGTTTGACTGTTGTAAAGAAAGTCAATAATCTTCTCGTATAGTCATGATATAGAATTAGATGCTCTTGGTGGGTATACCATTTGCCGCTGGTCTGATTGAATACCAAATCTGAATCTCCGAATATAGTTAATGTCTTGATCCTGAGGTCAATGGCTTCCTCAAGACCCATGATACACGCTTCGTATTCAGCTTCGTTGTTAGTGCATGCAAAGTTGAGTTTTGCCGAGAAAGGCATATGAACTCCTTTCGGTGTAATAAGCACTGCACCAACTCCACGACCATTCATATTAACAGCCCCATCAAACATCATTGTCCATTCTTCTTCTGGGTCAGGCCCTTCAGTGTGAATAGGCTCTTCATGATCTTTTGCTTTTAGGAACATGATGTCTTCATCAGGGAAGTCAAATCTCATTGGCTGGTAATCATCAATGGATTGCTCAGCTAGATAGTCAGACAGTACACTGCCCTTGATAGCCTTCTGAGATGTGTATTGAATGTCATACTCTGTCAGAATCATTTTCCATCTTGCAACCCTTCCGGTAAGCGCTAGCTTCTCAAATATGTACTTGACTGGATCCATCTTTGAGAT
Source organism: Lathyrus aphaca (assembly GCA_963966055.1). NCBI lineage: Eukaryota > Viridiplantae > Streptophyta > Magnoliopsida > Fabales > Fabaceae > Lathyrus > Lathyrus aphaca. Next base: position 265,563,957 of record OZ014524.1, on the reverse strand, counting down.
CAACAAAGTAGTGTGAGTCAACATATACTGTCTTAGTAGGCGAGCAGCCCACGCTAAAGCACATCAAGTTTTCTCGAGCAGTGAATAACGTTGTTCACAGTCGGTAAACGTTTTGCTTAGGTAGTATATTGCATACTCTTTTCGACCAGACTCGTCATGCTGGCCCAACACACACCCCATTAATCCTTCTAATACTGTCAGGTACATTATTAGAGGTCTTCCTTCAACTGGAGGCATAAGAATTGGGGGTTCTTGTAGGTACTCCTTGATTTTGTCAAAAGCCTTCTGACAATCTTCATTCCACCTGACTGTTTTCTCTTTTCTTAACAATTTGAACAAGGGCTCACAGGTTGCAGTAAGATGAGATATGAACCTTGATATGTAGTTCAATCTACCTAAGAACCCCCGAACTTCCTTTTCAGTCCTAGGTGCAGGCATCTCCTGAATGGCTTTGACTTTGTCAGGATCAACTTCAATCCCCTTTTCACTTACAATAAATCCCAGCAACTTACCGGACCGTACCCCGAATGTGCATTTGTTGGGGTTTAGCTTCAGCTGATACTTTCTCAGACGCTTGAACAACTTCAGCAGATTCACCAGATGATCTTCTTCAGTGTGGGACTTGGCAATCATGTCATCCACGTAGCATTCAATTTCCTTGTGGATCATGTCGTGTAATAATGTCACCATAGCCCGTTGATAAGTAGCACCGACATTCTTCAATCCAAAAGGCATTACCTTGTAACAAAATGTGCCCCAAGGTGTGGTGAAGGTTGTCTTCTCCATGTCTTCGGGTGACATTCTGATCTGATTATACCCTGAAAAACCATCCATGAAGGAAAACACCGAGAACTGAGTTGTGTTGTCGACCAATACATCATGTGAGGTAAAGGGAAATTATCCTTCGGGCTAGCTCTGTTCAGATCCCGGTAATCTACACACATCCTTACTTTGCCTTCTTTCTTAGGCACTAGTACAATATTAGCAACCCACGGCGGGTAACTAGTTACAACAAGGAAACCGGCGTCCCACTGTTTTTGTACTTCTTCTTTAATCTTCATGGCCATATCCGGACGAGTATAGCGTAACTTCTGCTTCATTGGAGGACAATCTTCTTTTAAAGGCAGCTTGTGCATAACAATATCGGTATCCAAACCTGGCATGTCTCGATAGGACCAAGCAAAGACGTCGACGTACTCTCGAAGCATATCAATAAGCTGCTCCTTCACTGAATCTTGCAGACTGGCCCCAATTTTCACTTCTTTCAAGGCTTCTTCGGTACCAAGATTAACTGTTTCAACCTCCTCCTGATGATGAGTGATCACCTTCTCTTCTTGTCTCAACAACCTGGCTAATTCTTCAGGTAACTCATAGTCTTCTTCAACCCCTTCATCGGCTTGATTAATTGGATTGTCGAAGTCATACAAGGTAATAACAGTGTTGTTGTCGGTGCAATCTGGAGGATGATTTCTGCAAGGGTTGAGATTGGTTCATTTTAGTGACCAATTTTAATCTTGTTTAGAAAAAGTGAAAATGAAGTTGTTTATTTTGAAAACATTGCCATTTTATTGTTTTGTACAAAAGTGAAAAATGAAAAGACAGTGAGCGAAAAAGAGACTCGTTTGCAAAAGATGTCCGATATTCATTGATTAATCATTTGCACAAAATTACAATATGGCCCTATTACAAAATGAGTCCTGACACCTTGGGCAAGAAGCAGGACTTGATGCATGCTAAAAAGATAGGAAATAATAATTACTCTGCAGGAGTAACCCTTATAATTTCCTGGGAAGACCAGTTAAGGACTTGGTTCCCTGGGATCTTTAGACGTATCCAGCTCTCCAGGTTGCGGTCGCTTTCCTCCGCGTCTTCCAGATTGTTAACAGCATCTGGGGTGAGCATCCCCTCACTGATGAATTTGGGCTCCTTGGCAGCCTTTGATTGATCTTTTCGGAATGGTCTGTAACCCAAACCGAATCTATCTTCCTTCTTTTCCACTGGCAGCAGCTTGCCCCAGCCTTGCGCAGTACCCTCTTCAACAACCTTCCGGGCTTGCTAATAAGAGATGATTGAAGTACCCATCTTGTCCTCCTGGGAGGCAGCCAATACTCCAGTGGCCTTATTAACATTCAGGGCCTCAAACCCTTGGCTCATTGTCTCATGGATTTCACCATCCATCTCAATATACTTGTATGTAGCCAGATGGCTAACAAATATGTCTTCCTCACCACAGATGGTGATAATTTGTCCTTCCCATTCGTATTTCAGTTTCTGGTGAAGGGTCGACGCTACTGCGCCTGCGGCGTGAATCCAGGGTTGACCTAGCAAATAGCTGTATTCCGACTATATGTCCATCACATAGAAAACGGTCTTAAAAACTTGTGGACTGATTACCACTGGCATCTCCACTTCTCCCAGAACAGATCTTTTAGAGCCATCAAAAGCCCGAACCACAAGATTACTTGGCTGGAGAGCTATCCCATCATACTCTAGCTTGACAAGGGCCTTCTTGGGTAAGACATTGAGTGAGGACCCAGTGTCTACAAGCACATGAGATAAGACAGCTCCTTTGCACTCCAGGGTTATGTGCAAAGCTTTGTTGTGGAGACGTCCTTCTGAAGTTAAATCAGCATCAGTGAACCCTAGCCCATGGCTAGTATTGACATTTGATACCACTGTTTCCAGCTGATTCACAGTGATCTCTTCTGGCACGTAGGCAGCATGCATAACTTTGAGTAGTGCATTCTGATGGGCTTCGGAACATAACAACAGTGATAGGATTGAGATCTTTGAAGGAGTCTGGTGGAGTTGGTCCACAACTTTATAGTCACTTCTTTTGATGATTCTCATAAACTCATCCACATCTTGATCGAAGGATGACTTATGAGTTTCTTTGGGCACAAATTCTTCCGGTATCACACTCTTCCCCTTGGCTTTGGCAGCAGCCTCTGCCTCAGTGTTGATTCTAGGGACTTGTGATGCAAAGAGACGTCCGCTTCGGGTGAAGCCTCCGCCTCCCCCAACATTATCTACTTGGGGAGTGAGAACTGGAGAATCAAGAAGGACTTTCTCTCCATTGCAGTATAGATCAGCACTATAATGCCATGGTATAGCACTGTCTTTGTCATATGGGATCGGCCCGGGTACCGTGATGGTGACTGGGATTACTACAGCTGTTGTTGGGACTACAATGGTCTGTGGATCATAAAAGATTGTAACAGGACCTATGGTGGATGTTGGTGAAGGTGAATTGAAGCTTTGTTGAGACTGTTGTTGAGGTTGAAAGTTGTTGGAACTCGGGACCGTTGCTGGGTCATAATAGATTATGACAGTGGAAACATCATTATTGGTTGTTGAAGTTGTAGTAGCCGGTGCAAATGAGTTGTTGTGTGTTGAAGTGACAGATGGAATGATTGCTAAAGTTGTTGCCGAATCAGTTGGAACGATGGTTGTTGCAGTTGTAGAAGAAACACTTGGAAAGATGGTTGTTGCATTTGTAGAAGATTCACTTGTTGTTGATAAAAGGGGTGCTGGTGTTGTAGAAGTTCTGGTTGTAATTTGCAGAATGCCTTTCTTAATCAAGTCATTGATGCCTTTCCTCAAGCCGGCATACCCATTCTCAGAAAGATTACATGATTCGCAATAGGCCTCAAAACCTAGAAACACTTGGCATTTTAAAAGCTGGGCTTTAACCTCTGCCAGAGGTGTCTGAATACATGCAATATCTTCTATCAAACTCAGGGGTGATCCATCCTCTACAGCATTAATCCTTGGCCCACTATGGCTTGGCATAGGATTCTTCATTACATTGGGAGGAGGTGCAAAGTTCAGGGCTTTTGAATCTACCAGATCCTGAACCTTCATATGCAGGGCTCTGCATTTTTCTGTAGGGTGACCAGGTGTGTTAGAGTGAAAGGCACACCTAGCATTGGCATCATAGTTCCTTGGAAGGTTTTGAGGATCAGGTGGAGCCAATGTACTCAACTCAACAAGATTGAGCTTTAGGAGTTGTTGCAGTAGTGTAGCATATGGCATAGGAATGGGGTCAATCCCCCGGTTGACCTGAGATGGTCGTTGTTGAAATGGGCATTGTTGTTGATTGTTGTTGTTATTGTTGTATGATCTTTGTTGCGGAAACTGTTGTTGTTGCGGAAAGTGTTGCAGTTGTTGAGCATACTGAGGGGGTGGAGCAGGGATAGTAACAACAGCAACTGTCCTGGGCAAGTATTGGGGTCTCCCTCTTCCCATGTGCACAGAGTTTGTCTCACTAGATCTACGGGGCCCAGCAAATGGTTTTCTTGTACTTCTTGAACTGGCACCGTCAACGGAGATCTTTCCCATCTTCAAAAGGCTCTCTATTCTTTCCCCAGCTATCACCACATCTACAAAGCTGGTGGAAGAGAATGCATCCAATCTATCAATGTATGTTCCTTGAAGAGTATTCATGAACATGTCTTCCATTTCCCTTTCAGACATAGGGGGTTGAACTGCAGCAGCAAGTTTCCTTCACCTTTGGGCATATTCCCTGAAGCTTTCACGGGAGGATTGAGATATCCCCATTAGGAGGGTCCTGTTTGGAGCCATGTCCAATTTGTACTGATACTGACGGATAAAAGCTTCAGTCAAGTCTTTCCAGTTTCTTATTGTGGCTCTGGTCAGGTGAAAGTACCATTCTCGGGATGCCCCTGTTAGACTATCCTCGAAGTAAAACATCCACAACTTTTCGTTCATGGTGTATGCTTTTAACCTTCCCAAGAATGATTGAAGGTGGGTGTGTGGGCAAGATGTGCCATTATACTTTTCAAAACACGGGGGTTTGAACTTGTGAGGAATTCTCACCCCTTCCACCAGTCCCATGTCCATTACATCAAATCTTAGGGAGTTCTGGGATTCAAGAGACCTCAGCTTCTCTGCAATTTCATCCATCCTACGGTCGTAAACTTCGTCCCCAGCCCCAACAACTGTAAACTGCTCTTGTTGAGGATCTTCTTGCAAGATCCTACCTCCAGCAGTGTTACCCTGAGTATTCCTTATGGCATTAACTTCTGGGTTTAGATGAGGCCCAAACTCTGGTGGATCAGTGCGAGGTTACACGTGATCGTTGTTATTGGTATCTCCTGTACCTGGATGATGTTCTTCAGGCATTTGTCTCTCAACCAACTCCCTTAGTCTTTCCTGGCTTTGAGTTAAGCCAGTCATCACAGTCATGAATTGGGTCATCTGATTCCTCATCTCAACCCTCTCATTTGCCATTTGGGCCCTTACTTCATTCAAGTCTTGCTGAACTTGATCCATCTGGAGTCCCGGAAGGTTGTTTCTTGTCGGGTACCGGTGTATTCTGTTGACAGGGAACACTCTTCGGCGAGCAATGTTTCCTGAAACCACAACAAAGTGAGAAACAACAAATAAATAAGAACCTACAAAACAAAGAGAAATGTTAGTATGCAATGCAATATGCTTATTTGTCTTCCAAGGGTATCCGGTTTGGTTCTTTGGTTTTGACCTTTCCAAACCTCGAGGAAATGATGATGATGTTGAGAGATTAAGCCCACCATAATACAAACTGATATATTACAAAGTGGTGAAAATACATAGTTTGATTACAATACATCCCCATGGTGGGTCAAATACAACAACAAAAGAAAAGTACAACAAAAGAAGTACAAGCAAAAGGATCAGACATCCAATCCAAAGTCATCCTCCCTGACTTCCTTCAGGAGGGCCTCAGTCACTGGCCCTACTGGGTGTTCTGTAATAGTCATGATGAGGAGATTCCTGGTAGCAATGGTATTGGTCAACTTCTTATGCTTATCCTGATCCTTTGATCTCTTCAACCCCGCCCGGAATTTCAATTCAGATATTTCTTTCTGATCTGCCAACAAAGCCTCCTGATGCTTCTTCTCACTAGCCTCCAGCTGTTCTATCTTAGCCTGAGTCCTTTAGTCTTCTTGTGCACGGGCTTCAGTGATCCTGATCCACCTAGCCTGGCTCTCTTCCAGATAATGCTCTGCCCTAGCCTTCTGAGTCTTTGCTTCCTTGCAAGCATTCTTCAGTACTAGCTCCCATGCCCTTGCCTTCCTGATGTAGTCATCTGTCTTCTCTATCTTGGTCAAGTGCTCAATCCTGAGCCTTTCCAATCTCTCATTGCCCAAACGGCTGTCATTTCTCCCCCAGAGAGTCTTCTTCAAGGCTTCAGATAGCTGAGTGTTCCTTTCCTTCAGCTTTTCAAACTCTTCCAAACTGACAGTAGTTGCAGGCTGTTATGTAGAAGGTCCAGGTACATCTTCCAAGGTAAATGGCATCCGGGTGATCTGAGCTCTGGTACAAGACCAATCAGAATACTGTGCTGAATCAATGTTGTTGCACTTGCCAAGGATAACTGTCCCTTTAGTCTGGATGTTGTCCCAAGCCCAGGCAGCTTGTCTGACAACAACAGAGTTGGGTTGGATTTCACAGTAAAAAGTTTCAGCCAAATCTTGTCCTCTTGGAGGATGAACCAAATCATATCCTAATTGTCTCTTAAACAGTAAAGGGTTGTAGTTGATGCAACCTTTCACTCCTATCAAAGGCACATTAGGATATTGCCCACAGCTAGTAATGATGTCCTTGCCTTTGGTGCTCTGAGTGCACCATCTGATGTCATCTGATGTCAAGGCAATGAATCTCTTAGCCCAGTTCTTCTGTTGATGAGGGTTCAAGAATGTATCTGATTTTGGCAAGTGTCTTAGCAACCAAGAGTAATAAAGAGGAGCACAACATCTGACCAGTCTTCCTCTTTGCTTCTCATTCCTCTGGTGTATTGAGTAGTAGAAGTCTCCAAGCAAGGTAGGCACTAGGTTCCTTAACAAGAACAGGTGGATGGCATTCTTGCTCACAAAATTGGGCTCATCTGAAAAAAAGATAACCCCATATATACTGAGGGCTAGAAGTGCACAGACAACCTTCCATTCTCCTATAGCAGCATGCAGGGTAGCCTGGGAAATTAAGAAGTCTAGGTGAAGGCCTGGAACTACAGCCTTGGTTGTCATGTTCTGATCAATGAGGGCAGGCTCCAAATGCAATGCCCTGGCTATGTCTTCATTTCTGGGAGCAACCATCTCAGGGTTGAAAGGAATCCCTCTCCTGATAGGAACTCCTAACAACAAGGAAAACTCTTCTAGCAAAGGTCCCAACTGGAAATCAGGGAATGTGAAACATCTGAGTGGAGGATCATAGAACTGCAAGCAAGTATGGATCATACTCCTCTGAGATGCATCTAGATCCATGACCATGTCCAATATGCCCCCATAATGCTCTCTGAATAGTGGGACATGATCAGGGGTAATGAGGGACTGGATCTGCCTGATGCCAGTCAGGGTGGGCTCAAAGAAATGGTATGTGATGTTGCTCTTTCTTGAAGTGTCCATGGGTGCTGGTGAAGAAACTGAGAGCAACTGCTGATGAAGATCACTGACTGAGATGCTGGAGGTGGGTCTCTGATAAAGATGGATGGAGAAGAAACACTGACAAACTAATGGAGGTGATGAAGTAGATAACTGAAGCAGTCTGAGTAGCAGAAGGGGTCAAAACTAAACCAAAGATAAAATGATGGATACCCTGTAAAACAAATAAGCAAATGTTAAATGATGCAAAAATGATGTATGCAAATGATATACAAAGGGTTTGTGATCAAGTGCTAGATCTGTTTATTTGTCTTGGTAAAAGTCCATGTATGTTCATAAGTCCGGATGGAGGCTTAGAAATCCAGTAACCAGGTGGGGGACTCAAATAAAGAGTCACAAGTCTAGGGTAATCACAAGAACTGTCCAAAGTGGTGCATTCTTAAAACAAAACCAGTAACAGGGTATTATGTGGCCAAGGGTTCCTGCAAACCTGTAAACAACCCAACCCCCTCACATGTAATGTTCTAGAACAAGGATGCTCAAGTGCAATAAATAAAGAAGATAAATAAGCACAAGTAGCACATAACACCCCCGTAAACACAAATCAAGCAAGTGCTAGGAGGAACCCACAAAAAGAACCAGAAGTCCTGTCTATGCTCAAGTGTATGACTCGTCTGGCTCGAGTGCTAACTGTCTTGCATTAGACTTTTGAACTGTTTGCTTGTCTATGCTCAAGTGTATGACTCGTCTGGCTCGAGTGCTAACTGTCTTGCATTAGACGAAAGAAGCAAGTTCTCGTTTGTGAGTGAAGATGATGAGAAAAGAATCCCAAAGGAGACGATTATTGTTTGTTTGTTGTTTTCAATCTTTTATTGCTTTTTGTGTTTGTCATAAGTTAATGAGCTTAAGCCTAAACCAAAGGTTAGTAAACTCATCATATCCTCCCTTTGATTAGGGATAATGAGAATACCTTAATTATGAGATAAACAACTCAAACTTAATTACCATTATGTAAGATTACGATCATTAACCTACTTGTGATTATTTAGATGTTTTTGGTATTTTTGTTTAGTGTTAAGTAATGAGTTTAAGCCATAATCAAGGATTAGTGAACCCATTACACCATCCTAATAGAAGGATAATAGATGAGCACACTTAAGCTGAGGAAGATACCTCAACTTAATCCATGATTAGGGATTAACCTCATGACAAAACAAAGCCTTTATTAAAGTAGATTTTAGTTAATGATAAGATTAAGAAGTGAATTTTATGGTTTGTAAGACAACTTGAGGGGGACTTGTCCATTAACACTAGGGTTAGTCCTTCTTAACCAATAAAGGAAGAATTAGAACCCTAATGCAAGGCCCAAGTTACAAGCTATTGTCTTAGTGATTATTAAGATGGATTGATTAAGAGGTTTAAACACATTAAGGGTTTAACACTTAGGATTAAAGTTATACACTCCATCCTAAGAGAAGGATGCAGGCATAACCCAAATCACAAAGCCTTAAAACCTTAAAGGTTTAGTCTCTAATGATGAGGTGAGAAGAGAGACACAAAGAAGACACAAAGGTAAAAGCTAAAGGGGTACTAATCAAAACTCTAATTATTGTCATGCTTGGATGTTCCTATGGTTTGTGAGTCTTGCAAGAGATCTTCAGAGAAGCCACCAATGGAAGAAACAGATGGAAGGAGGAGAAGCAGAAGAAACAAGTTACTTACTTCACTGAAGAAGATAAGTAACTTGGAGAAAGAAAGTGGATGATGAACATGAATGAGCAAGCTCATTCTAATGCAAATAAAAATTCGGCAATGATGCATAAGAAAAAGATGAAGAGAAATGAGAAGTAAAGGCAAATTCACTTCTCAAATTACTTACCACCTGAAAAGGTTAGAATAAAGAAAGGAATGAAATGGAAATGAAATGTATACAAAGATGAAAACCAAAACCAGAAGCATAAACATGATGTAGATGATGCTATGACATGATGCAAAAGCATACCAAGTGTTATTAATGTTCATACAAGAGATGGAAGGCAAAGGATGCATGCTTTGAAGTTTGAAAGTTCATGGAATGAAATGAATGCATATGATGACAAATGAATGAAGAAATGATCAAGCATGGTTCTAATGTGTCATAAGATGTCTAAGATGATATCTGAATGCAAGAAATGTCATGGCAAGTTCATGAATGGATGCATATGCAAGATGTATGCAAATGAACATGAGAAATTAGGGTTTTAAGGCAACATGAGATGCAAAAGTCAAAAATAGAAGCAAAACATAAGATAAAAAATTGCAAATGAACTTAAAGGAACCCTAACCCCATATGATTTCACACCCCAAAGGAGAAGGTCTAACTCTTAACCTAAAGAAAGTTATGATTTTTCTAAGTTATCTAGGGTTTTAAGGTACCTTAAGAGGGAAAATGCAAATCAAATGGAAAATGCAAGATAAATTTGTGACAAAAATATGCTAGATACTACATGCTATATGAAGATCAATTCAAAAAGAACCAATGTCAATCCCTTCATGGTTAGGCAGAAAAGAATTCTTGAAGTTAGGGTTCAAAAAAAGGGATTTTTATGAACCCTAAATTCAAGAAAAATGTCAAAGAGTGTTCAAAACCAAAAAGAAATTTGTATAAATGATTTGACAATGTTTCTAAATGTCCTAAGATTCAATGTGAATTTTTTTGGAATTTTCAGAAACCTAAATGATATTTTAATTAATTAATTTCCATTAATTAATTAAAATAAATATTTAAATATTTTTAAAATGGTTTTTTAATGCAAAAAATAAAAATAAAAATTTTTTTGGGTGAAAAAAAATATTTGAATTAAAAATGCAGAAGGAAAATATTTTTGGAAATATTTAAGTATTTTAAATAAATTATGCAAAACAAATGATAAAAAATGAAATAAAAATGAATTAAAACAAAAGTATGCTGATCTGATGGACAGGATTGAACCTGGGGGGATTTGCTTTGACCACGCACGCTATCCAATGGCTATAATTCAAACTGAGTTAATTTTAATTAATTAATTAATCATAATTAAACCTAAGTGAACGCATCTGAGCCTTTCATTACACGCGGGAAACATTGATCAAAGGGCTGAGATTCAAAGTTCCCTTATTACGCAGCTTAACCCTAATCTGAACCCTAAACACTTTCAGGTGACCGGAACAATGTTTCGGTCATCTTCTCCGGTGAACTCAAAATTAAACTTCTTCCCTAGGTCATTCCTGGAGCTCTAAAGCTCTAGATCAACTCCTCTCACCTTCCTAAACCTAAATCTACCCTCAAAACTAATTTATTCTTCATCAATCATGCGAATCAAACAAAAACATATTTCACGAGAAAAGTTTCAGAGGTTCAATACAAGCTTATTTCTCACTCATTTTCAAAAGTAAATACATCATGATGATCAGCAAAGCATATTGAACATTTCTATAACCTAAAATCACATTTCTGAAAAATTTGTTCTTGAGGATACCTGAAGTGGAGCTTTCTCAATCTGAGCTGTTTGGCCTCCTCTTTGGTTCATAACGACTCCAATGATCCTCCTGATGATGCTTTGATGCTTGGAGGAAGTTTATAATGGCTGGTTTGAGGGCTTACACTCTTGCTGGCCAGAAATCGTGTTTCAGTTTTTGGGTTTTTTTGGTTGCAATGAAGGGTGGGAAATGATCCTTTGATGAAGCTGAGGTGATTGGTGAAAAAAGTTTGGAGTTTGAGTGTGTGAGCAGAGAGTTTCGAATGTTTTTGCAAATGGGGTGATTTTTGAGAGCTTGGGCAATTTGAAGTGTTAGGCTTGTGTAATGTGTGTTATGAGCTGTGTTTGATCCACATAACAGGCTTTGATAAGTCAGAGAAGTTGTTGTGGCCTATGGTGATTGGTATGGGCTCTCTTGCAAAAAGTCAACAAAACTTGTACTTAAGGTATGGGCTCTCTAGCAGCTGGATTTTTGGCTTGTCCTGGCTCAGCAGAGATCAAGGAGAGCCATGGAATTGTTTTTGTGGTGATTCAGCAAGTGGAAGCATGGTTGTGTATCAATTTTCAATTTTCATGAAGTTTGGCCCCTTTGTAATTTCTTGATGGGCAAGGCATGAAATGCGATGGTTCTTTGGGAAATTCTGGTTTTTAGGCAATGTACTATGTTGGTATGATGCATAGAAGTGTATTAGAGGTCACAAAATGGCTTGGCAAGTGGTTTTGCAAAAATCCCTCTTTGGTGTATTCTTGAAAATTATAGGATTTTTGCCAACTTTGAAAGGCCATAACTTGAGTTCCATAATGAATTAGAACTTGTTCTTGTACTTTGTGAAAGGGAATGATCCAATCTACAACTTTCATGACCAAATTTTTTTCATTTGAAGCATTTTTGGTTGAGAAAGAGGAGGTTGAAATACTTTCCCAAAATGGAAAGTTTATATTACAAGTCATTTCCATTTTTGGCAACTTTTGGTTTAGCTCAATTTTCTTCAATTTTGTGAACTTCCAAGCACTTCAATGATCAAATAAAGATCATATAACTTCAATTTGATGAAAAATCCACTTTGGTTCCCATGTTGGGGGCCTCAGATGCCCTGATTTTGCTCTAACTTGCTCAAGAAGTTACCCAGTGAACAGATGACTTCCACAATGAATTTCTTCATCAAACTTGGTACATATGATCCTTATAACATATTGAGACTCTTAGAAACAATAATGACCAAAAAATTTGGATTTATGGCCTCTGAAACCAAAACCCTAATTTCAGGTCATCTGTGCAGTGAAACCCTAGCTCTGCTTCCATGCTTTCCCAGTTCTCGTGATTCTTTGACTTCCTTGATCTTTGAGGGATATAAAATGATGATAGAACATACATGGACCCTCTTGGAATGATTGAAAGCCTTTGGAGTGGCTCAGATGGATCCTTGGATTGCTCAGATCACAAACCCTAGATGCAGATGAACTTGAACTAATGCAGTGAAACAAAATGCAATATGAGGTGGTATGCTTATGTTCATGCAAACATGAAAGATCACAAGCCATGGTGTGAACTTAGTGAGGGAAAATTTGGGGTGTTTACAGAGACCTCTTGGGGACTCTTTTAATCATTGGGTTGAATCCCAATCACATAACTCTACGGAGAAATGACAAACTTCCAACATTGATGGGGAACAATCTGTCAAGACCTGACTGGGGATAGAATTCTGACAATTCTAACTCTGTGGGGAAACACTGTTCAACTGATCTTGAAGTTCTTCTGGGAACACTTCCTGCTCTGACTCAACTGGGGAAGATTCCACTTTAACCCTACTGAGGACGTTGGGTATAACCCTTCTCTGCTGGAGATAAGAATTGTAAGGCCTCCCTGTTGGGGAGGAACACTCTTCTTGGGGAATGATTTCTAGTAACCTCTTCTTGTTAACTGCAAAACCTGCAACAAGAAAGTACACATATATGCCCTGGGGAATTGCATGGTACGAGTCAATCATCCCATGTCACCCGACATTCAAAGTGATTTTAAATGCTTTCCCTTCACATTTCATCTATAAAGCTACCACGTTTAAATGCAATGTTCTTTTATAAAAAATTCAGGACATTTTTGCAACCAAAGCAAGTAAAATAAAAACAAAGATAAAGCTTTTTGAACTGAATATTCTTTTATTGATGAGCCTCTAAATAGGCGAGAATTTACATTAGGAAGCAATCACCTGGAAAGAGGTAATCACTATAAACTGAGAAAAAGAAACTATCCTAATGGAAATGTGCACGACATTACAATGAGTTTCATTTCTGCTATAACCAGTATGTCTTCAAGATTTTCCGTTCTTGTCTTTGCTTTCTGAAGAAGATTGGACCGATTCCTACCCTTATGAGATTTCCAAATTAATTGAGACGATGACGTGGTACAGGTTACCCAAATCATAGTCATTCGCTTATTCCCTTATTTTTCATGGACCGCCCTTTCGGGTTTTCAATCCATCGGGATACCTTTTTTTGCCTGAGCTGTCCAATGTGGATTTTCAACTCACCAGGTGTACAATTTTTTTATTATATCCCTAACTTTTGCCCGAGTTTTTTATTTTTTTTCTAGCTCACCGGGATGCCCCTTTTTTGCCTGGACTTTTTATTCTGTTTTTTGTCCAGTGGGTCTTTTTATGCGAAGTATTTTTTAACTGCGTCTGAGTTAACAGGGGACTGAAAGTCTTCGCCATCCATAGTAGTGAGAATCAGGGGCTCCACCAGAGAAAACTTTCTTTACTATGAATGGGCCCTCATAATTCAGAGACCACTTGCCCCTATGATCTGAACCTGGAGGAATGATTCTCTTGAGTACAGGCTCGCCAACATGATACTCCCAAGTGCGTACTCGCTGATCGAATGCCCACTTCATTCTCCTTTGATAAAGCGGACCATGACGTACAACTGCTAATATATTTTCCTCAATTAAGCATAACTGGTTATATCGGGCACGCACACATTCAGCCTCTTCAAGCTTGACATCCATCATCACTCACAAAGAAGGAATCTCAACTTCAATAGGTAAGACTGCCTCCATACCATATACCAGGGAAAAAGGAGTTGCCTCAGTAGACGTCCTGACTGACGTTAGGTACCCATGCAAAGCAAACAGTAACATCTCATGCCAATATTTATAGGTTACAACCATTTTCTGCACAATCTTCTTAAAATTCTTGTTTGCCGCCTCGACCGTGTAAACACCCCAAATTTTCTCTCACATTTTATAACACCATGGCTTGTAATCTTTCATTTTTGTTTTAACATAAGCATTGCATCTCATATTGCATGTTTGCTTCACTGCATAGATCAATTTCATCTGCATCCAGGGTTTGTGATCTGAGCAATCCAAGAATCAATCTGAGCCATCCCAAAGGTCTTAAAGCTTTCCAAGAGGGTCCATGCGTGTTCTATGATCATATTATGCCCCCAAAGTTCATTAAAGTCAAGGGATCACAAGAATTGGCAAAGGCATGGAAGCAGAGCTAGGGTTTTCCTACACAGATGACCAAAATTAGGGTTTTGGTTTCAGAGGCCTTAACTCCAATTTTTTTGGTCATTCTTGTTTCTAATGTTCTTAATATATTATAAGGATCATATGTACCATGTTTGATGAAGAAATTCATTGTGGAAGTCATCTGATCATTGGGTAACTTCTTGAGCAAGTTAAGTCAAAATCAGGGCATCTGAGGCCCCCAACAATGGAACTAAAGGGTCATTTTCATCAAATTGAAGTTCAATGATCTTTATTTTATCTTAGAAGTGGTTGGAAGTTCACAAGATTGAAGAATTTTGAGCCAATTGCAAACTTTCCATTTTTGGAAATGACTTGAAATGCAAACTTTCCATTTTGGGAAAGATTTTCAACCTCCTCTTTCATGACCAAAAATGCTTCAAATGAAATATTCTTGGACATGAAAGTTGTAGATTAGGTCTTTCCTTTTTCAAAAAGTACAAGAACATGTCTTGATTCATCCTAGAACTCAAGATATGGCCTTTCAAAGTTGGCAAAAATCATATAATTTCAAGTTTCATGTCAAAGAGGGATTTTGCATATTGGCATGTTCAAGCTTCTAAATGACTTCTAATGTGCACAAATATGTTACAACATGTCAAAAAAACCTCTAAACATCGGAATTGGCCAAAGAATTTGGCATTTTCATGACTTGATCTTCAAGAAACTCCAAAGAGGGAAAATTGCATAAACCATGAAAACACTTGATCAAGGCCATCCGGCTGCATTCCAATGATCCTATGGCTCTCCTTGAAGCTAGCTGAAGCAGTAGAAGCCCATAAACCAGCTCTACCATGGCCCATACCTCAAGTACACCAATCTTGACTTTTTGGCCAATGGAGCCATACCATTCCCATAGTGCATATCGAATCTTCTGACTCATTCCAATAGTTTAGGGATTGCCTCAAGATCATAAACTAAGCATGCCATGAGCTCAGAACACACACAACATCAGATTTCACAAATTTTGCCAAAAACTTCCTCTCTTCGAATCTCTCAGCATAGCCACTCAAACTCAAAACTTCCTTCACCATTCAATCACTCATGTCATAAGGAACACAAACCACCCTTCATTTTGCCCTAAAAGCCTTTGAATCAAAAACACGATTTCTCACCTCTCAGAATTGAAACTCACAAAGGAGGCCATTTAAACTCTTTCAAAGCTTCTCAAAAGCATCATGGGACTCAAAGGGGTTGGATTGCACAATGGAGGAGCTCTGAAAGCCCATATTTGCAGTTCATCATCTCAGGTAGTCATCAAGAACATTTTTTCCAGAAATTTTCTTTTAAGTTATAGAATGATTCTATATGTCTCTATGATCATGGTGATATGATTTGTTTTGAAAATGGTTGAGAAACAAGCATGTATTGAACTTCTGAAAGTTTTGCATAATTTTCCGTTTTGCTTTGATTCATGAATTTAAGGAAACATAAATGGATTTTGTTGCTGGATTCGTGTTTAGGGTTGTTAGTTGAGTGATTCTGGAGAGTTAGGGGGTTTGGGGTGGCCTAGGGTGGAAGTTAGGGTGAAGAGCTGTCCGGAGAAGATGACCAGAGGTCTTCTCCGGCCACCTGAGAGTCATTAAGGGTTTAATTAGGGTTTAGGGTTAGTTTGAATATCAACCTTTGGATCTTTGTTTGGCGCGTGTATGGATGGCCCAGATTGGTCATTAAAACCCTAATTCTAATTTAATTAGTTAATTAGAATTAATTAAATAAATTAACTCAGATTAAACCTCAGCCCTTGGATTACGCACCAGTCATCATCCCCCCCCAGTTTGAATCCTGGCCCTATGATCTGCATACTTCCATTTTATTTCATTTTAATTCATTTTATTTTTATTTCTTTTGTTCATTTTATTTAAAATAGCAAAATTTATCAAAAAACTCTTATTCATTGCATTTTGATTTTAAATATTTTTCTTAACCCAAAAATGATTTTTATTTTATATTTTGCATATAAAAAGTATTTTTAAAATATTTAAATGTTATTTTTAGTTAATTAAAGTATTTTAATTAATTAAAAATGCATTTAGGTTTCTAAAAATCACCAAAAAAATCATGAACCATTCCAATGCATTTAGAAACATTTTCAAACTCTTCATACAAATTTCTTTTTAGGTTTGATCATAGTTTCCCAATTTTCTTTGAATTTAGGGTTCATTAAAATCACAATTTTAAACCATAACTTTGAAAAATCATTTCTTCCTAACCAAGAAGAGTTTGAAATTGATTATTTTTGCATTGTTTCACATAATGCATTTAGTTTCTAGGATATTTTATTCATGAATTTATCTTGCATTTTCAAATTGATTTGCATTTTTTCCTTTTGAATCGTCCAAAAACCCTAACAAACTTAGGAAAATCATAACTTTCAATAGCAATAGCTTATGACCTTCTCCTTTGGGGTGTGATCTAATATGGGGTCAGGGTTTGTTTGAACTTGATTTCAAATTTTTATCATGTTGTATGCTTCTGTCTTGTTCATTTGCATCTCACATGTCCATAAACCCTAATTTCTCATGTTCATTTGCATTAACCTTGCATATTCATCATCACATGAACTTGCCATGACATCTCAAGCATTCATATGTCATATTAGACATCTTAGGACATGTTGGAACCTTGCTTTATAATTTCTTCATTCATTTTCCATATGTTGCATTCATTTCTTTTCATAAACATCCATGTGTTTTCAAGTTTTCGAGCATGTTTTCATGACATCCCATCTTTATATGATCATTTATATGCACATTGTATGACATTGCATCATCTCATATGCCATTTGCATTTCATAAAAACTTATGACTTTTGTCTTTGCATCTCATTTCATCTCATTTCAACTTATTTCAACTAATTTCTTTATGCTTTATACCTTATGCATTCATACTAACACTTTCAGGTACTTTTGGTAAGTTATTTGGGAGGTGGATTTTCCTTCACATCTCACTTCTTCTTATCTCATTCATATGCATCTTTATGTCCTTGAAGTGAATCTAATTCACTTATGTTCCATCTTTCTCACTTTCTTCCTTTAAGTCACTTATCATCTTAGGAAGTAAGTAACTTATTCTCTTGCTTCCTCTTCCTTTCATCTGCTTCTTCCATTGGTGGCTTCCTTGAAGATCTTTTCTCCTAAGCCTTAAAAACCATAGGATATCCAAGCATGATAATATTTAGGGTTGTGTTTAGTCCCCCATAGATTTTTACCTTTGAGTCTCCTTGAGTCTCTCTTCTCATCTCAATAATCAGAGACTAAACCCTTAAAGTTTTAGGACTTTGGAATTAGGGTTATGCATGCATCCTTCTCTTAGGATGGAGTGTATAACTTTAATCCTAAGTGTTAAACCTTTAATTTGTTTAAACCTCTTAATCAAATCACCTTAATAATAACTAAGACTTTATCTTGTAACTTGGGCATTACATTAGGGTTTTATCTTTTCCTTATGGTTAAGAGGGATTAACCCTAGTGTTTAATGGACAAATCCCCCTCAAGTTGTCTTACAAACGATAAAATCCACTTCTTAAATCTCATCCTTTAATTAAAATCCATTTAATAAAGGATTATTATATAATGAATTTAATCCCTAACCATGGATTAAGTTGATGTATCTTCCTCAACTTAAGTGTTCTCATCTATCATCCTTCTATTAGGATGGTGTAATGAGTTCACTAATCTGTGATTAGAGATTAAACTCATTACTTAACACTAAACAAAAACCCAAAAACATCTAATTAATCACAAGTAGGTTAATGGTCTTAATCCTACATCATCATGGTAATTAAGTTGAGATGCTTATCTCATACTTAAGTATGCTCGTTATCCCTAATCAGGGAGGATATAATGAGTTTACAACCCTTGATTTAGGCTTAAGCTCATTAACTTATTCAAAACACCAAAAACAATAACAAAACTGAAAACACAAAAACAAACAATAATCGTCTCCTTCGGGATTCTTTTCTCATCACACTCATTCATAAACAAGAACTTGCTTCTTTCATCTAATGCAAGACAGTTAGCACTCGAGCCAGACAAGTCATACACTTGAGCATAGACAAGTAAGCAGTTCATAGTCAATTTATTTGTCAGTCTTTTTGAGTCGAACTACGGTGTTCTGACTTCCTCATTGCACGAGAGGATATGTAGGTATAACTTAACTGTTATCGAACAAAAGTCTCTTTATTATCCCCATCTTTCAGCATTCTTTTCAAAGCCTCAGTTCCTGAGCATTCACCTTTTTGCACTGACACTTGTACTTTCATTCTTAGCTTTTTGCACACATATAACACATACACTTACCCCTTTAAACACAATCTTGTAAGCATGGATCCCGTCGACTACGACGGACAATCTGGGTGCTAATACCTTCCCAGGTTGTAACCAACCCCCTTTCTCAGTTTCTCTGGTTCGCAATCGTCTTATCCATATTTTTATAGGTTTATGCAGCATTACCTTTCCTTCGGGATAAAAATGCCTAACTGACGACTCTATTCATTTCACCTTCATTTTCTCTTTTCACCGACCGTTCGCGTCTGCACCCTGGGACCTCTGGTGTCTTTTCGGGGGAGCGACAGACCGCGCCATTCATCTTTGGCCGGTAAGGAGAAGAATTGTGATGTTGAATTTTGAAGTCTCGACATAGTTCAACCATCATTTTGTTGTTTATATTGGAACCATTATCAGTAATGATTCGCTTGGGAACTCCATATCTGCAGATAATGTCTTTCTTCAAAAATCTAGCCACCACTTGTATGGTGACGTTGGCATAAGACGCTGCTTTGACCCATTTGGTAAATTAATTGATTGCGACCAATATGAATGATGGTCGTTCGAAGCAGTAGGTGTAAACACCCCAAATTTGCCCTCACCCATTCACCATGGCTTGTGATCATTCTCATATGCATAAACACAATCATATCACCTCATATCCCACTTTTGATTCACTGCATAGTTTCTAAGTCATCTGCATCTAGGGTTTGTGATCTGAGCAATCCAAGGGCTTCTTGAGCCACTCCAAAGGCCACCAATCACTTCAAAGGGATCCATGTGTGTTCATCTATCATATTACATCCTCTCAAGGTCAAGATTTCCAAAGAATCACAAGAACTAGGGTTTGAATGGATGCAGAGCCAAGTTTGACTGCACAGTTGACCTTAAAATTAGGGTTTTGGTTTCAGAGGTCATAACCCCAAATTTTTTGGTCATTCTTGTTTCCATTGGTCTCTATATGGTATAGGGAGTATGCATATCAATTTTCATGAAGAAATTCCATGGGGAAGTCATCTGATCAAGGGTTGACTTTTCAGACAAGTCAGTGTAAAATCAGGGCATCTGAGGCCCCCAATGACCCAGCCAATGGGTGATCTTCATCATTTTGAGTGTATATGATCTTTATTTGATCATGGAAGAAGGTTGAAGTTCATAAAAATCAAGAATTTGGAAGTTTTGCAAATGTTGACTTTTTGGGCATAGTTGACTTTTCAAGAATGCCTCATTTTAGGTCATTTTTCAAGCCTTGATTCTTGATCCAAAAATGCTTCAAATGGAAAAACTTTGGTCATGAAAGTTGTAGATCTCATCTTTCCCTTTTCAAAAAAGTACAAGAACATGATCAAACTCTTCTTGGATCAAAAGTTATGGTGTGACAAAGTTGGCTAAAATCATTGATTTTCAAGATATGCTTCAAAAGAGAATTTTGCAAAATCATGTACCAAGGCAAATTGCAACCTCTAATTCACTTCAAACCAGTTTGAAAACATCACATAGACACTAAAGATCAGATTTGGACTAAGAATCCCTCATGTTTATGGTTTGTGTAGCAAAATAGTCACATGTGAACCAAAAGCCACAACTTGCAAAAACTCATGATCATTCTTCCTACAACTTGCTGCATTGGTTACTGCACTTTGCTAGCCTCTCACCTCATCTTGCTGCACCAGAGCCATGCTTTGTACTAGCTATAGATCAAGCCATACTTTCTCTTACAAAGAAGTTGACATTTTGGCAAAAGGTGACCTACCTATCACAGCAGGCCATGTCACATCCCCTGACCTATGGGATTAAAATATACTTTCCATATGCTGGCCATAACACTCATCTAGCAAGGCTGAAACTCATCCATCCATCACATACACCAAAAACACTCCATCTTGCATCTTCCTTCGAATTTGTTTTCTCAGCTTGCAAACATAAAAACCATTTCCATAGATCAACTCACCACACTTCATAGACCTCAAACCACCAAGAGCCAGGCCTGAAACAAGCAAGAACACCCCATTGCCATTTCTCACCTCAACTTGCAGTTTCATTCGAAACTCTTTCCACAGCACACAAACATACAAACAAACACCACAGATCTTCTCCACTCACCATCTGGATCACAAAGAACCTTTTACAATGACCTGAAACTGCCTGAAACTCCATTGCCATTTCTGACTGAGCTTGAGCAGAAGCTTGTCAAACTCCTCATCCAGCCAACATAAATTCCTTTTGAGCATTCAAACATCATCTGGGGATCAAGTGGAGTGGATTGCACTGAAGGAAGTGGCCAGAAAGTCATCAGAGTGAAAGCTTCGAATCTCAGGTAGCTCGAAAATTATTTTTCCAGAAATCATTTTTCATGTTATAAACTTGTTATCTATGCTTCACTGAGTATCCTGGTGCTCTTGGTTTTTGAAATGGCTTTGAAATGAGCATTTAATTGCTCTCTGAAACTTGCGTGCCCTAAAACTTGTTTGCTTCGATTCAGCTTAGTTAGGAAATATAAATTTGTTTTGAGTGAGGGTTTTGGTTCGTGAGTGTGTAAGGATCATTTCCCAGTTCTTGGATTTCATTTTAGTTAGGTTTTGGGGTTTTTGGGGATTTTCAGGGGAGATGCTGGCCGGAGAAGACGACCGGAAGTCTTCTCCGGCAGCCTGAAAGTGTTTAAGCCCTAATTGTGTAATTAATTGCCATTTGAATGTGGACCATTGGATGCGTTGAAAACGTTGACTTCGCGCGTGAGTGTGTGGCCTGGATCTTCCTGATTAGCCCTAATCCACGTGTTTAATATAATTAATCCATAATTTAATTAATTAAGTCAGAAACAACCTGGACCCTTGGATGACGCGCGTGGTCAACAAATTCAAATCCAGACTCAATCTCATCCCTCCATTCTGATTACTTTCCCTTTTATTTAATTTTAATTCATTTTCTTTTCATTTTATTTGCATAATTTATTAAAAATAGCAAAAATGTCTTAAAAATTATGAAACTTTTTCTTAAAAGTTTTATTAATTTTTAAGACCCAAAAATATTTTTATTTCATTTTTTATCATTAGAAAAGTATTTTTAAATATTTAAAAGATTATTTTTAATTGATTAATGGAAATTAATTAATTAAAAATACTTTTAGGTATTTAAAAATCACCAAAAAATTCATGGAATGTTCTAAGACATTTAGAAACATTGTCCAACCTTCAAACCAAATTTCTTTTTTGATCTTGATGCATTTTGAGAATTTCCCATTGAATTAAATCATTTTTGGTGCATTATTTTGATCATGAGTTCAAAAATTCATTTCTGCCTATCTAAGAGGAGTTGGACATTGGTTCTTCTTGCATTGTTTTGTGTTTAGCATGTAGTTTCTAGGATTAAAGGGCCATGATTTGTTCCTTCATTTTCAATTTGCTTGGCATTTCTTTTGTTTAGGAACCCTAAAAACCCTAATAGCTTAGAAAAATCATAACTTGAATTTGGTTAAGAGTTGAGAGCCCCCCTTGGGACATTGGTTTAGTATAGGTTTAGGGTTTCTTTGGGTGGCATTTTCCATTTTTATATTAGGTTTTGCTTCTGTTTTTGGTTTTTGTTTGATGTTTGATCCATAAACCCTAATTTGGGCTTTCTTTTGCATCCTTCTTGCATTCTCTTGCATAACATGACTTGTCATGACATTTCAAGCATTCATGTGATTCATTTAACATCATAAGACATGTAGAAAGCATCTTTGATCATTGCATCTTGCATTTGCCATGTTGTATGCTTTGTATGCTTCCTAACTTTTCATGTGTATCCATGCTTCTAAACTTGCACCATTTGCATCCATGAACTTGTATGAACATCTCCATGTCTTGCCTCATGCTTGTAGCACTCCATAGCATCATTATCATCATCAACATGCTTCTGGTTTTGTTTAGCATCATACCATTTCATCCCCTTTGGCATTGCATTGCATTTCATTCTAACTTTTCAGGTGGTAAGTAAACTTGAGAAGTGAATTTGCCTTCACTTCTCATAACTTTTCTTTTCATCTCTCTTGCATCCATTGCTGCATTTATGTTTGTGTTTGAGATTGAGCTTGCTCATTCTTGTTCTTCTTACTTTCTTTCTTCTAGTGACTTGACTTCTTGAATGAAGCAAGTCACTTTGCTTCTCTTGATCCTTTTCCTCTGCATCCTGGTGGTTCTCTTTGAAGATTGTTCTTGAAAACCTCACAAACCTTAGGAACAACCAAGCATGACAATGAATTAGGATTTTGATTAGTCTCCCCTCATAGTTTTACCTTTGTGTCTCTTTTGAGTCTTCTCTTCTCATCTCATGATCAGGGACTAAACCCTAAAGGCTTTAAGGCTTTGTGATTAAGCTTATGCCTGCATCCTTCTCTTAGGATGGAGTGTATAACTTTAATCCTAAGTGTTAAACCCTTAATGTGTTTAACTCCTTTAATCAATTCACTTAATAATCATCAAGACATCACACTTGTAACTTGGGCCTTGCATTAGGGTTCTAATTCTTCCTTAATTGGTTAAGAAGGACTAACCCTAGTGTTAATGGACAAGTCCCCATCAAGTTGTCTTACAAATCATAAAAATCACCTCATCATCATATCATTAAATAAAATCCACTCAATCAAAGGCTTGTTTTGTCATGAGTTTAATCCCTAATCATGGATTAAGTTGAGGAGCTTTCCTCAGCTTAAACATTCTCATCTATTATCCTTCTATTAGGATGGTGTAATGGGTCTGTTTAATCCCTGATTATGGCTTAATCTCATTACTCAACACTAAACAAAAACACCAGAAACATCTAAATAACCACAAGTAGGTTAATGATCTTAACCCTGCATCAAAGGTGATTAAGTGTGAGAATCTGACTTCACACTTAAGGTAATTCTCATTACCCCTAATCAGAGGGAAGATGTGATGAGCTTACTAAATCCATTGGTTTAGGCTTAAGCTCATTAACTTATGACAAACTTTCAAAAGCAATAAAAGACTGAAAACACAAAAACAAACAATAATCGTCTCCTTCGGGATTCTTTTCTCATCTCATTCACTCACAAACGAGAACTTGCTTCTTCCGTCTAATGCAAGACAGTAAGCACCTGAGCCAGACAGGTCATACACTTGAGCATAGACAAGTAAGCAGTTCACAGGTCAATTCACCTTTCAGTCTCTTTGGGTCGAACTACGGTGTTCTGACTTCCTCATTGCACGAGAGGATACGTAGGCATAACTTAACAGTTATCGAACAAAAGTCTCTGTATATTCCCCCTCTTTCTAGCCTTATTCTTTTAGCCTCATAATCTTGAGCAATTCATTCCCATTCCTTGCACTAACACCATATATTTATACACTTTACACTTCTTTCAGCACTGACACCTGTACATCTTTTTCCAGCTATTTTACACACAAAATGCACTGACACTACCCCTTTAAAACACAAATCTTTTAAGCGTGGATCCCGTCGAGTACGACGGACAATCTGGGTGCTAATACCTTCCCAGGTTGTAACCAACCCCCTTTCTCAGTCTCTCTGGTTCGCAACCGTCTTATCCATCTTTTTCTAGGTTTATGCAGCATTACCTTTCCTCCGGGATAAAAATGCCTAGCTGGCGACTCTATTCATCTCCAGTGAGTTCACGGCTGTGTGTTCTCATTGTCCCTTTCACCGACCGTTCGCGTCTGTACCTTCATCTGGGACCCTGTTTCATTTGTCGGGAGCGACAGCTTGGCGACTCTGCTGGGGAACCTTATACTGCAACCAGGGCTTCTGGTTCTTTTTGTGGGTTCCTCCTAGCGCTTGTTTGATTTGTGTTTACTGGGGTGTTATGTGCTTATTTGTGTTTGTATTTTTGTATTTATTTTTTGCTTTATGTACAGTTGCTTTACTGCTTTCTTTATTGCTTTTGTATATATCATACTGTCATGCTGCTGGCTGGATCTGGTTTTGCTTTGGTGGGTGGGTGTTCCATTGAGAGTTAAGGTCCTATACCTGGGACCTGAGTGACACCTAGGCTAGAGTGAATCATATTCTTTCCCATTCCATTTCGGTCTGGTGCGGGAATATGAAACACGGTTCAGATGTGGGTTTCTTCTTGAGAACTCTGTGTTGCAGATTTCCTGCAGTGCTAGGGCTATCTGGGAAGCCTGCTAAGTCTGGATGACCTTTTAGTATTGACCTTCAGAAACTGAGGTGAATTAGAGGAGGAACTTTTATGGTTATTGTAAACACTGTACCTCCGGGTTAGAAGTGTTTACACTTCTCATAACTGATCCAAGTCTGAGGATCCTTGTTTTAGAACACCACCTGTGAGGGGGTTGGGCTGTTTACAGGTTTGCAGGTACCTTGACCTCAGAATACCTTGTTACTTTGTTTGTTTAAGAGTACTTCAATTTGGGACAGTTCTTGTGATTCTAAAACCCTGGACATGTGGCTCTTTATTTGAGTCCCCCACCCTGGTTACTGGATTTATAGACCTCCATCTGGAATTCTTGAACACACATGGACCTATATCAGGGCATTTTGATCAGATCCAGCTCAGTCACAGACCCTTGCATTTCATTTGCATACATAATCATTGCATCATATTGACATTTGCTTATTTGTGTTTCAGGGTATCCATCTTCACTTTTGGCTAGTTTTGACCCCATCTTCAGTTTTGACTTGTCCTCATCAGCTATCTGCTTCAGTTATCACCTGCACCTGCCATTCAGTGGCCCACTTCTTCAGTATTATCATCAGCACCTGTCTCTACTCAGTCTCAGCATCATGGCTCCTAAAAAGAGCAACATCACCTATCACTTCTTCCAGCCAGAATTGTCAGACATCAGGAGGATTCAAACCCTGATCACTCCAGATCACATACCATTGTTCAGGGAGAGTTATGGAGACATACTTGATATGGTTATGGATCTGGACCCATCACAGAGGAGCCTCATCCACACCTGCATTCAGTTTTATGATCCTCCACCGAGATGTTTTACTTTTCAAGACTTTCAGTTGGGCCCCTTATTGGAAGAGTACTCCTCATTAGTTGGTATACCTATCAGAGGTGGAATCCCTTTCAACCCTGAGATGGTCTTTCCTGCTAATGGAGAAATAGCAAAGGCTCTGCATCTGGAACCTGTCCTGATTGAGCAGCATATGACCTCCAAAGCTGGAATCCCTGGTTTTCATCTGGATTTCTTGATCTCTCAAGCTACTCTGAAAGCTTCTCTGAGGGAGTGGCAAGCTGTTTGTGCTTTGTTGGCCTTGAGTGTATATGGAATTGTGTTGTTTGCAGATGAGCCTCGATTCATTAGCAAGAATGCAATCCATCTATTCATCCTGAAGAACCCAGTGCCAACTTTATTGGGGGACCTTTACTATTCAGTGCATCAGAGGAATGAAAAACAGAGGGGAAGGTTAGTGAGGTGTTGTGCTCCATTGTTTCACACTTGGCTTCTCAAGCATCTACCCAGGACAGATGCATTTTTAAACCCTCATCAGCAAAGCAACTGGGCTAAGAGACTCACTGTTCTAACTTCAGCAGATATCAGATGGTGCACTCAGAGCACCAAGGGCAGAGATATCATCACCAGCTGTGGGCATTTTCCCAATGTGCCCCTAATAGGAGTTAAGGGAAGTATCAATTACAACCCTCTGCTGTTCAGAAGGCAACTGGGCTATGCACTGGTCCACACTCCTAGGGCACAGGATTTGGTTGAGACCCTCTATTGTGAGAACAAGATTAGTTTGACTGTTGTTAGGCAGGCTGCTTGGGCCTGGGATAACGTTCAAACCAAGGGAATAACCATTCTGGGGAAGTGCAACAATGTGGCATCAGCACAATATTATGAATGGTCCCGTGCCAGGGCCCAATTCTCTGGGATGCCCTTTACCATAGAAGACATGCCTGAGTCATCTTCAGCACCACCCCCTGCCACTATCAGCTTGGAGGAGTATGAGAGCTTGAAGGAAAGGAATGAGAAGCTAACCCAGGCTTTGCAGAAGACCCTCCGAGAGAGGAGTGAAGGTATGAGGGAGATTGAGAGGTTGGAGAAGTTAAGAGTAGAGCATCTGACTAAGATTGAGAAGTCTGGGGATTATATCAAAAAGTCAAAGGCTGGAGAACAAATTCTGAAGAATGCTTGCAAAGAAGCCCAGTTCCAAAGAGCAAGAACAGACTTGTATTTGAAGGAGAGTCAAGCCCGGTGGGTCAGGATCACCGAGGCTCGTACTCTAGAGGACAAGAGAGTTCAAGACAAGATGGAGCAACTAGAAGCTAGTGCAAAGGAGCAGCAAGAAGCCCTGGCAGCAGCCCAGAGGGAGATATCAGAGCCGAAGATCAAAGCAGGGGTGAAGAGGTCAAAGGACCAAACTCAGCACAAGAAGCTAACAGCAGTTGTTACAACCCGGAATCTCCTCATCAGGAATCTCACGGAGCGTCCGGCTGATCCTGTGACCGAAGCACTTCTCAAGGAAGTTCGTGAGGATGAGTTTGGTCTTGGTGTTTGACCATTTGTTGTTGTTGCTTTCTTTCCATGTACTTTTATTTTCTTGTACTGTATTTTGACCCCTTAGAGGGCTTGTGTTGTAAAATGAACAAGTTGTATTATTTCACCTTCTGTAATATATTTATGTTAGTTTGTTCCATCTGAGTTCTCCTTGAAAGCAGCATCAACAATATCTTCAAGGGTCTGGAAGGGTCAAAACTGAATGCCAAACCGGATACCTTGAAAGCAAATAAGCATAACTGCATTGCATGCTAACCCTTTGTTTGTTTTGTAGGTTTTGTTTTATTGTTGCTAACCTATGTTGTGATGCCTCAGGAACTATTGCTAGGCGCCGGGTATTTCCCCTCAACCGTCCGCACCGTTATCCAACCCGAAACAACCTTCCGGGAATTCAAATGGATCAGATGCAGCAGGACCTTACTGAGGTCAGAAATCAAATGGCAAATGAGAGGCTAGAAATGAGGAACCAAATGACTCAGTTTATGGAAGTTATGAACAACATGGCTCAGAGCCAGGAAAGATTGAGGGCCATGGTGGAAAGGCAGAATCAAGAGGATCCACATATAGGGACTGCCGGTACCAGTAACAATGAAAGGGTACAACCTCACGTCAACCCTCCGGTATTTGGACCACACCTCCATCCTGAGGTCAATATTCCTGCAAATGTTCAAGGGACTGCCACCGCAGCTAGGGTACTTCAAGAGGACCCCCAAGAGGACCAGTTCACAGTAATGGGTGCTGGGGAAGAGGCTTATGATAGAAGATTGGATGAGATAGCTGAGAAGTTGAGGTCCTTAGAATCTCAAAACTCTTTGGGCTTCGACGTCATGGACATGGGCTTGGTAGACGGAGTCAGGATCCCCCATAAGTTCAAGCCTCCTTGCTTTGAAAAATACAACGGGACTTCATGCCCCCGGACTCATTTACAGTCATTTCTGGGAAGGCTGAAGGCCTATACAATGGATGAGAAGCTCTGGATGTTCTATTTCGAAGACAGCTTAACTGGAGCGTCAAGAGAATGGTACTCTCACTTGACAAGGGCAACTATTAGATGCTGGAAGGACCTGGCAGAGGCCTTCATCAGACAGTATCAGTATAACTTAGACATGGCACCCAACAGGACCCTCCTAATGGGAATGTCACAGTCTTCAAGGGAGAGTTTCCGAGAATATGCCCAGAGATGGAGGCAATTGGCTGCTGCTGTTCAACCACCTATGTCTGAACGGGAAATGGCGGATATGTTCATGAATACCCTTCAGGGAACTTATATTGACAGGTTGGCTGCTTTCTCTTCCACTAGCTTTGCAGATGTTGTCATAGCCGGGGAGAGAATTGAAAGCTTGTTAAAAATGGGAAAGATCTCGGACAACGGCGCAAGCTCGTCCAGTAGTACAAGAAAGCCTTTTGCAGGCCCGAGAAGAACTGGCGAGGCCAATGCCATCCATTCAAACAGGGGCAGGCCCCAATATGTTCACAGGTCAATAGCAGCAGTCACCATTCCTGCTCCAGCACATCCTCAGCCGGTTTATCAACCTCCGCAGCAAAACTACCAGCAACAACCTCAGTACCACCAGCAATCTCAGTATCCTCCAAGGAATTACAACAACAGCAACACCAACAACAATAACCAGCAAAGGCCCTTTCAGCAGAGGCCATCTCAAGCTAATAGGGTGATTGATCCAATCCCCATGCCATATGCTACCCTGCTGCCACAACTCCTGAAACTCAACCTAGTTGAGCTAAGGACATTGGCACCTCCGGATCCCAATAGTCTACCCAGGAACTATGACTCCAACGCTAGGTGTGCCTTCCATTCAAACGCACCTGGCCACAGTACAGAAAAGTGCAGAGCCCTGCACATGAAGGTACAAGACCTGGTAGACTCAAAGGCTCTGAATTTCGCACCACCACCCAATGTCAATAAGAACCCCATGCCGAATCACGGTGGTCCTAGAATTAACGCTATTGAAGAATACAAGCCGTCTTATTTAATAACCAGTGTGGGACAGATCAGGACACCGTTGGTGGAAATCAAAGCTCAGCTCTTGGAATGTCAGATGTTCCCAGGGTGTGAATTGGGTTGTGCTTACTGCAATATCTCGGTAAATGGGTGTGATAATTTGAGGAATGGCATAGATGGCCTTATTCAGAGTGGCCAACTTCAGATCACCACATCATTTCCAACAAATCCAGCAATATCATCAGCAACGGTTTCAGAACCTCCTACAACTGCAGCAACTATTGTTCCTGACAATTCTTCGGCTTCATCAACAAGTACTTCATCTATCATCTCAACTGATCAGTTTTCAACAAATTTTCCTGCTACAACTTCAGCTTCACTCCATTTTGAGACTCCTACAACAACAACATCATTTCTTCCGACGATATCTCCTACAACTCCAGCAACAAATCATGAAGATGTCTCTACTGTCACAATATTTTATGATCCTGAGAACAACTCTGCCTACCATTCAGAAGGTGCTGCTCCCACCAGAGCACCAGTTACAATCTTTTATGACCCACAAACGATTACAGTCCCTTCAGCAGCAGCAATCAGTCCAGTCACTGTCACGGTGCCTGGGCCAGTACCATATGAAAGCAATAGGGCCATCCCTTGGCACTATGGCTCAGACGTGTACTGCGAAGGAAAAAGAATCACTCTTGAATCATCAACACCTGCACCGCAAGTAGATAATGTGGGGGGAGGCGGAGGCTTCACTCGAAGCGGACGTCTCTTTGCTCCACCAATTCAAAGACCTACTGCCGAAGCAGAAGCTGCTGCCAAGGCAAAAGGAAAAAGCCTGGTGCAGGAAGATCAAGCTGTTAAAGAAGCCTTGAAGACGCCGTTCGATCAAGAAGTTGATGAGTTTATGAGAATCATCAAAAAGAGTGATTACAAAATCGTGGATCAACTTCACCAGACGCCATCCAAGATCTCCATCCTCTCACTGCTGATGTGTTCCGAAGCCCATCGGAATGCACTACTCAAAGTCTTGCACGCAGCTTACGTGCCTGAAGAGATCACTGTCAACCAGTTGGAGACCGTGGTTGGAAATGTTACTGCTAGCAATGGGCTAGGGTTCACCAATACTGACCTGACAGCGGATGGCCGCAACCACAACAAAGCCTTGCACATCACCATGGAATGCAAAGGGGCAGTCCTTTCTCATGTGCTGGTAGACACGGGGTCGTCCCTTAATGTCTTACCAAAGAAGGCTCTGGTGAAGTTAGAATATGATGGATTGGCATTGAGACCCAGCAACCTGGTAGTAAGGGCCTTCGATGGTTCTAAGAGATCGGTTCTAGGAGAGATCGAGCTACCTGTGACAATTGGCCCACAGACCTTTAAAACTATCTTTTATGTGATGGACATTCAGCCCGCCTACAGCTGTTTGTTGGGTAGACCCTGGATTCACGCCGCCGGCGCAATAACGTCTACCCTTCACCAAAAGTTAAAATTTGAGTGGGAGGGCCAAGTTGTTACAATCTGTGGGGAGGAGGATATATTTGTTAGCCATCTGGCTACTTATAAGTATATTGAAATGGATGGGGAGATCCATGAAACAATGAGCCAAGGATTTGAAGCCTTGAATGTGAATGAAGCATCTGCTGTATCTGGGATCTCCATGTCATCATACCAACAAGCCCGAAAGGTTGTTGAGGAAGGAACTGCCCTAGGCTGGGGCAAGGTTTTAGCTGTGGAGGAGAAGAAAGACAAATTTGGGTTGGGTTACAGACCAACTCAACATCAAGCAAAGGCTGCTGAGAAGCCCGGTTTTGTCAGTGGGGGGATGCTTACCCCTGATGCTATCAACTGTCTGGAAGACGAGTTGGAAGAGGAGCGCAACCTGGAAAGCTGGATTCGTCCAAAGGTCCCGGGGAGCAGTGTCTCGAACTGGTCTTCCCAGGAAATTATAAGAGTTACTCGATCAGAGTAATTATTATTTCCTGTATTTTATAAGCATGCATCAAAGTCTTGCATCTTGCCCAAGATGACAAGACTCATTTTGTAATCGGGCCATCTGTACTTTTTGTGCAAACAAGATCAATTAATGAAATATCAGACATCTTTTTGCAAACGAGTCTTTTTCTTTTCTGCTCACTGTTTTTCCATTTTTTGTACAAAAAAATAAATGGCGGTGTTTTCAAAATGATAACTTCATTTCACTTTTCTAAATAAGACTAAAATCAGATCACTAAAATGAACAAACTTAACCCTTGCAGAGAGTGCCTTCCAGACAGCACTGACAACAACACGGCTATGACTCTGTATGACTTTGACAATCCAATCAATCAAGCTGACGAAGGGGTTGAAGGAGAATATGAGCTTCCTGAAGAGCTAGCCAGGTTGTTAAGACAAGAGGAAAAGGTTATTACTCCTCACCAGGAGGAGGTTGAAGTGATCAATCTTGGTACAGATGAAGACGTGAAAGAAGTGAAAATCGGGGCCTGCCTGCAAGACTCAGTGAAGAGACAACTGATAGACCTGCTTCAAGAGTATGTAGATGTGTTTGCTTGGTCGTACCAAGACATGCCAGGGTTGGATACCGATATTGTCGTGCACAAGCTTCCTTTGAGAGAAGAATGCCCGCCAGTTAAGCAGAAACTGCGCCGTACTCGTCCAGACATGGCAATGAAAATCAAGGAAGAGGTACAAAAGCAATGGGACGCCGGGTTCCTTGCTGTAACTAGCTATCCGCCGTGGGTTGCTAATATAGTACCTGTGCCTAAGAAAGACGGCAAAGTAAGGATGTGTGTGGACTACCGGGATCTGAACAGAGCCAGCCCGAAAGATGACTTCCCATTACCTCACATTGACGTATTGGTGGATAACACGGCTCAGTTCTCGGTATTCTCCTTCATGGATGGATTTTCAGGATACAACCAGATTAAGATGTCACCTGAAGACATGGAGAAGACAACCTTCATCACACCTTGGGGCACATTCTGCTACAAAGTGATGCCATTCGGACTGAAGAATGCTGGTGCGACATATCAACGGGCTATGGTGACATTATTCCACGATATGATCCATAAGGAGATCGAGTGTTATATGGATGACATGATCGCCAAGTCCCTTACAGAGGAAGATCACCTGGTGAATCTGCTCAAGTTATTCAAGCGTCTGAGGAAGTACCAACTGAAGTTGAACCCCAACAAATGCACATTCGGGGTGCGATCCGGTAAACTGCTGGGATTTATTGTAAGCGAGAAAGGGATTGAAGTTGACCCTGATAAAGTCAAAGCCATCCAAGAGATGCCTGCACCGAAAACAGAGAAAGAAGTTCGAGGGTTCTTAGGTCGATTGAACTACATTTCAAGGTTCATATCTCACCTGACAGCAACCTGTGAACCTTTGTTCAAGCTGTTAAGAAAAGAACAAACGGTCAGGTGGAACGAAGATTGCCAGAAGGCTTTTGACAAGATCAAGGAGTATCTGCAAGAACCTCCAATCCTCATGCCGCCAGTTGAAGGAAGACCTCTGATTATGTACTTGACAGTATTAGAAGAGTCAATGGGGTGCGTGCTGGGCCAGCATGACGAGTCTGGTCGAAAAGAGTATGCAATATACTACCTGAGCAAAAAGTTTACCGACTGTTAACAACGTTATTCACTGCTCGAAAAAACTTGTTGTGCTTTAGCGTGGGCTGCTCGCCGACTAAGGCAGTATATGTTGACCCACACTACCTTGTTGATCTCAAAAATGGACCCAGTCAAGTACATATTTGAGAAGCCAGCACTTACCGGACGGGTTGCAAGATGGCAAATGATTCTTACAGAATACGACATCCAGTACACTTCTCAGAAAGCCATCAAGGGCAGTGTACTATCTGAATATCTTGCTGAGCAACCCATTGATGATTACCAGCCTATGAGATTTGACTTCCCTGATGAAGACATCATGTTCATTAAATCAAAAGATCATGAAGAGCCTATTCACACTGAAGGGCCTGACCCGGAAGAAGAATGGACTATGATGTTTGATGGGGCTGTTAACATGAATGGTCGTGGTGTTGGTGCAGTACTCATTACACCCAAAGGAGTTCACATGCCTTTCTTGGCAAAACTCACTTTCAACTGCACTAACAACGAAGCTGAATACGAAGCTTGCATTATGGGTCTTGAGGAAGCCATTGACCTCAGGATCAAGACATTGACCGTATTCGGAGATTCAGCTTTGGTAGTCAATCAAACCAACGGAAAATGGTACACACACCAGGATCATCTGATACCTTACAGGGATTATACAAGGAGGTTATTGACTTTCTTCACAACAGTCAAGCTTGAGTATATCCCTCGGGACGAGAATCAGTTTGCAGATGCCTTGGCTACCATTTCATCCATGATCAAAGTTCAAGCTGCTAATTTTGTACCTCAGATTTCAGTATCCAGACTTGATAGACCAGCATATGTGTTCTCAGCAGACGTTATTAGAGATGATAAGCCTTGGTTCCACGACATCAAATGCTTCTTGGAGGATCAGACATACCCACCTGGGGCATCTTCCAATGATAAGAAGACTTTGAGAAGGCTTGCTGGTAGTTTCTTCCTGAATACTGATGGCTCCCTGTACAAAAGGAACTTTGACATGGTGCTCCTCAGATGTTTTGATAAGACAGAAGCAGACTTGTTGATGCATGAAGTGCACGAAGGCTCCTTTGGTACCCATGCCGGAGGGCATGCCATGGCTAAGAAATTGCTAAGATCAGGCTATTACTGGATCACAATGGATGCAGACTGTTGTGCCTACGCCAGAAAATGCCATAAATGCCAGATTTACGCAGACAAAGTGCATGTGCCTCCCAACCCTCTGAACATAATGTCTTCACCCTGGCCCTTTGCTATGTGGGGCATTGATATGATTGGCAAGATTGAGCCGACTGCTTCAAATGGCCACAGATTCATCCTGGTCGCCATTGACTATTTCACTAAGTGGGTTGAAGCAGCCTCATATGCAAACGTCACAAGGCAAGTGGTAGCCAGATTTTTGAAGAGAGATATCATCTGTCGATATGGAGTGCCCGAGCGAATCATTACTGATAATGGTTCCAATCTAAACAATAAAATGATGGCAGAACTGTGCCGGGACTTCAAAATTCAACATCACAATTCTTCTCCTTACAGGCCAAAGATGAATGGCGCTGTTGAGGCGGCAAACAAGAATATTAAGAAGATTGTGCAGAAGATGGTAGTCACTTACAAAGACTGGCATGAAATGCTACCATTCGCCTTGCACGGGTACCGCACGTCAATCAGGACGTCCACTGGGGCAACACCGTATCAACTTGTGTATGGTACGGAAGCAGTCCTACCGGTTGAAGTTGAACTACCCTCTCTGCGGGTATTAATGGATGTTAAGCTGAACGAAGCAGAATGGGTTCGGGCCCGATACGAACAACTGAGTCTGATCGAAGAGAAAAGATTGGCTGCAATCTGTCATGGACAGCTATATCAGAAGAGAATGAAGAGAGCCTTCGATCAGAAAGTCAGGCACCGAGAGTACCAAGCAGGAGATCTTGTGCTGAAGAGAATCCTCCCTCCTCATACAGACCACAGGGGCAAATGGACTCCAAATTATGAAGGACCATTCGTGGTAAAGAAAGTTTTCTCTGGTGGAGCACTGATGCTCAGCACCATGGATGGTGAAGATTTCCCGTCCCCTGTGAATTCAGATGCAGTTAAAAAATACTTCGCATAAAAATGACCCGCTGGACATAAAAACAGAATGTAAGTCCAGGCAAAAATAGGGCATCCCGGCGAGTCAAAAACAGAATAAAAGACTCGGGCAAAAATAAGGGAAAATAAATAAAAATGTACACCCGCTGAGTTGAAAAGCCGCATTGGACAACTCAGGCAAAAATGGGTATCCCGATGGATTGAAAACCCGAAAGGGCGATCCATGCAAAATAAGGGAATAAGCGAACAACTGCATTCTGAATTCGTCTGTATCACTTGCAACTTGGAAAGCTTCAAAAGGATCAAGCTTCAATCAGAATCAGCCTTCTTCAGAAAGCAAGGCGAGAAGAACGTCATTGTCATACGAGTCATAGCAGAAGAGGAAGCTCCTTTGAAAGCGTCGTCAACATCGCCAACACTTTGTTTCTCAATTTGTAACAATCTCCTTATTTTAGGAGATTTGTTCCCTTGACTGTATCTTGCCAATTCAGGGCACAAGAATTAATAAAATCAGATTTTTCAGTCATGTTTCGTCTTGTACATATTTCGTTTGCAAAGAATGTCTGATGTCTCTAAAACTAATTGCCTAAGTACATATGTTTTTCACTAAAAATAGAAACACATGCTTGCAGGGAATATACTTACTCTTGAGAATGCTTAACTCCTATGACGGAATCCAGTAAAGGATACCTCGGGACCTTTTGTGCGTTTCCTTATCTTTGCAGGATTGCAGGTATCCAGAAGGCAACCTGGGGCATGCAAGTTACAGCCCAGCAAGTTGGCAAATCAACAAACAGTCTTAGCACTCAAGGTGCTTTCTCCCCAACTGAGTTTGCCTCTCATTACTCTCCCCAGCTGAGTTACCAACAACATTCCCCAGCGGTATTACCAATCGTTCTTCCTCGGCAGAATGCAAAGTCAGGGAATCATCTCCCCACAGAATCCTCAGCCTCTATTCAGAAGAGCAGCACGCGAAGGAGTCACAACAGAGTACAGAAGACTTCTCCAGACCCCAGCTGGGTCCCATATTACAAGGATAGGTCAATCAGTGACCTAGATCCCCAAGCAGATATCATATCATCAGATCTACCAATGATCTCACCCCCAGCTGGGAGGTCCATTTCAAACAGATCAGCCAGAAATCTTCGCGGCAACGGGATCCGAATCCCGGTTTGATATCTTGGCATAATCATGGCATTTGCATCATATTATCCCCTCAGAGCGTAGCATTCCGTTTAATACGGAGCATTACGGCAAAAGTCAAACGCATAGCATAATCATAAGCCATGTTCTGAATTAACACTTGTGAATAATAACCGCTCATCAACATACGGAAGGAATATCCCCACCAGAATCCCAGCAAAAGCAGTTGCCTCATAAATCACAAACACCAGTATATATTTCCTGTTGATACCCGCCCGTATCAACGCTCCCCAGTAAAGTCGCCTGAACACTCTTTACAAACAAATCACCCATATCACGGATACTTCATGACACCCGTCCGTGTCATATCACCAGCAGAAAGCCGAAGACACCCTCTTTGCACTCACACTTACTTATATACACTTTCTTGACACCCGTCCGTGTCATATCCCCAGCGCAGTCGCTTACACTTTTGCAACCCTTATACTTGTTGATATCACACTTTTCTCCTTTTGACACTCGTCCGTGTCACCCTCCCCAGCAGTTAAACACCATCTATACAACACTCGCTCTCATACAGATACTCGTCCGTATCTTGTACATACCAGTTATATACCCACAGATTCAACAGTAGTCTTTGTTCTTTGTTAACCAGTTGGTACTCGTCCGTACCATCATCTCAGAACATTGCGTCTAATGTTTGTTTCTACATGATACTCGTCCGTATCATACTCTTAAGGATGCT
Source organism: Lathyrus aphaca (assembly GCA_963966055.1). Lineage (NCBI taxonomy): Eukaryota > Viridiplantae > Streptophyta > Magnoliopsida > Fabales > Fabaceae > Lathyrus > Lathyrus aphaca. The sequence goes on along the minus strand of OZ014524.1, from coordinate 265,527,228 downwards.
CGTCCGCATCTTTAATCCATACACTGTGTCAAACACTTTTGTCTTCTTGAATATAGACACTCGTCTGTGTCTACTATTCCCCAGAAGAACCATCAGATTCAACACTCGTCCGTGTTCCTTGTTAACCAGTTGATACTCGTCCGTATCATCATCTCTGAACACGTGTCAGTTTGTTTCTACCTGATACTCGCCCGTATCATAGTCTTAAGGATGCACGTCCGCATCTTTAATCTATACACAGCCTCTAAACACTTGTACTTTCTCTTCTTGGTTGTAAATACTCGTCCGTGTTTACTATATCCCCAGTAGATCGCAAACAAATTTTCCTTTTTATCTGACACTCGTCCTGTGTCATGATAAACCTGAGAGCAGCCGTACCCTGCTGAGTGGTCGTCCTCCACTTCTTGATGGTCGTCCTCCATCATGCTCGTCCGATGGCCGTCCCCATCGTTGATTTTTAGCAGCCGTCCCCTGCTAGGTGGTCGTCCTCCACTTCTTGATGGTCGTCCTCCATCATGCTCATCCGATGGCCGTTCCCATCGTTGATTTTAGCAGCCGTCCCCTGCTAGGTGGTCGTCCTCCACCTTTTGATGATCGTCCTTCATCATTTTATCCAATGGCCGTCCCCATTGTTGATTTCGGTTATCTGGCATTCGTCCTATGTCATGAGAAACCTCGAGAGCAGCCGTACCCTGCTGAGTGGTCGTCCTCCACTTCTTGATGGTCGTCCTCCATCATGCTCGTCCGATGGCCGTCCCCATCGTTGACCTTTTCTATCCGATGGCCGTCCCCATCGTTGATATTTTCGGCAGCCGTACCCTGCCAGGTGGTCGTCCTCCACCTTTGATGGCCGTCCCCATCATATTTCTTTTATCCCCAACAGAGCAGCCGTCCCCTGCTAGGTGATCGTCCTTCACCTTTGATGGCCGTACCCCATCATCTGTTTATTTCATTTATTCTTTAACCCGATGGTCGTCCCCGTCGTGGTCCCTTTTCTTTTTTAGCCCGATGGCCGTCCCCATCAGTGGTTACTTTGCTTTATGAACTTGATGGCCGTCCCCGTCATGTTTCATTAAATCCTCAGAGAATTTTACAGCTTTATCTTGATGGCCGTCCCCATCATGATTTTATTTCCCCAGCTAGTCGGCCGTCCCCGTCTTGGCTTTACCTTTTATCCCCAGCATGTCGGCCGTCCCCGTCATTGCTATTTACCCAGCAGTCGTCCTCTGCTCGACGGTCGTCCTCCGTCGCCCACACCTTTCAATATACTTTATTTTCCTTTACAATCTATATCCCTTTTCTTCTTCATTTCTGTGAGTGCAAATTTTGGACTGTCTTTGGTATTCAACCACAAGTTATCTTGTTTGCCTGTTAAGCCGTTGCTTACAACCTGCACAGCTAACTCATGTTTGAATAGGGGCAGCTGTAAACACCCCAAGTTTGCCCTCACCCATTCACCATGGCTTGTGATCATTCTCATATGCATAAACACAATCATATCACCTCATATCCCACTTTTGATTCACTGCATAGTTTCTAAGTCATCTGCATCTAGGGTTTGTGATCTGAGCAATCCAAGGGCTTCTTGAGCCACTCCAAAGGCCACCAATCACTTAAAAGGGATCCATGTGTGTTCATCTATCATATTACATCCTCTCAAGGTCAAGATTTCCAAAGAATCACAAGAACTAGGGTTCGAATGGATGCAGAGCCAAGTTTGACTGCACAGTTGACCTTAAAATTAGGGTTTTGGTTTCAGAGGTCATAACCCCAAATTTTTTGGTCATTCTTGTTTCCATTGGTCTCTATATGGTATAGGCAGTATGCATATCAATTTTCATGAAGAAATTCCATGGGGAAGTCATCTGATCAAGGGTTGACTTTTCAGACAAGTCAGTGTAAAATCAGGGCATCTGAGGCCCCCAATGACCCAGCCAATGGGTGATCTTCATCATTTTGAGTGTATATGATCTTTATTTGATCATGGAAGAAGGTTGAAGTTCATAAAAATCAAGAATTTGGAAGTTTTGCAAATGTTGACTTTTTGGGCATAGTTGACTTTTCAAGAATGCCTCATTTTAGGTCATTTTTCAAGCCTTGATTCTTGATCCAAAAATGCTTCAAATGGAAAAACTTTGGTCATGAAAGTTGTAGATCTCATCTTTCCCTTTTCAAAAAAGTACAAGAACATGATCAAACTCTTCTTGGATCAAAAGTTATGGTGTGACAAAGTTGGCTAAAATCATTGATTTTCAAGATATGCTTCAAAAGAGAATTTTGCAAAATCATGTACCAAGGCAAATTGCAACCTCTAATTCACTTCAAACCAGTTTGCAAACATCACATAGACACTAAAGATCAGATTTGGACTAAGAATCCCTCATGTTTATGGTTTGTGTAGCAAAATAGTCACATGTGAACCAAAAGCCACAACTTGCAAAAACTCATGATCATTCTTCCTACAACTTGCTGCATTGGTTACTGCACTTTGCTAGCCTCTCACCTCATCTTGCTGCACCAGAGCCATGCTTTGTACTAGCTATAGATCAAGCCATACTTTCTCTTACAAAGAAGTTGACATTTTGGCAAAAGGTGACCTACCTATCACAGCAGGCCATGTCACATCCCCTGACCTATGGGATTAAAATATACTTTCCATATGCTGGCCATAACACTCATCTAGCAAGGCTGAAACTCATCCATCCATCACATACACCAAAAACACTCCATCTTGCATCTTCCTTCGAATTTGTTTTCTCAGCTTGCAAACATAAAAACCATTTCCATAGATCAACTCACCACACTTCATAGACCTCAAACCACCAAGAGCCAGGCCTGAAACAAGCAAGAACACCCCATTGCCATTTCTCACCTCAACTTGCAGTTTCATTCGAAACTCTTTCCACAGCACACAAACATACAAACAAACACCACAGATCTTCTCCACTCACCATCTGGATCACAAAGAACCTTTTACAATGACCTGAAACTGCCTGAAACTCCATTGCCATTTCTGACTGAGCTTGAGCAGAAGCTTGTCAAACTCCTCATCCAGCCAACATAAATTCCTTTTGAGCATTCAAACATCATCTGGGGATCAAGTGGAGTGGATTGCACTGAAGGAAGTGGCCAGAAAGTCATCAGAGTGAAAGCTTCGAATCTCAGGTAGCTCGAAAATTATTTTTCCAGAAATCATTTTTCATGTTATAAACTTGTTATCTATGCTTCACTGAGTATCCTGGTGCTCTTGGTTTTTGAAATGGCTTTGAAATGAGCATTTAATTGCTCTCTGAAACTTGCGTGCCCTAAAACTTGTTTGCTTCGATTCAGCTTAGTTAGGAAATATAAATTTGTTTTGAGTGAGGGTTTTGGTTCGTGAGTGTGTAAGGATCATTTCCCAGTTCTTGGATTTCATTTTAGTTAGGTTTTGGGGTTTTTGGGGATTTTCAGGGGAGATGCTGGCCGGAGAAGACGACCGGAAGTCTTCTCCGGCAGCCTGAAAGTGTTTAAGCCCTAATTGTGTAATTAATTGCCATTTGAATGTGGACCATTGGATGCGTTGAAAACGTTGACTTCGCGCGTGAGTGTGTGGCCTGGATCTTCCTGATTAGCCCTAATCCACGTGTTTAATATAATTAATCCATAATTTAATTAATTAAGTCAGAAACAACCTGGACCCTTGGATGACGCGCGTGGTCAACAAATTCAAATCCAGACTCAATCTCATCCCTCCATTCTGATTACTTTCCCTTTTATTTAATTTTAATTCATTTTCTTTTCATTTTATTTGCATAATTTATTAAAAATAGCAAAAATGTCTTAAAAATTATGAAACTTTTTCTTAAAAGTTTTATTAATTTTTAAGACCCAAAAATATTTTTATTTCATTTTTTATCATTAGAAAAGTATTTTTAAATATTTAAAAGATTATTTTTAATTGATTAATGGAAATTAATTAATTAAAAATACTTTTAGGTATTTAAAAATCACCAAAAAATTCATGGAATGTTCTAAGACATTTAGAAACATTGTCCAACCTTCAAACCAAATTTCTTTTTTGATCTTGATGCATTTTGAGAATTTCCCATTGAATTAAATCATTTTTGGTGCATTATTTTGATCATGAGTTCAAAAATTCATTTCTGCCTATCTAAGAGGAGTTGGACATTGGTTCTTCTTGCATTGTTTTGTGTTTAGCATGTAGTTTCTAGGATTAAAGGGCCATGATTTGTTCCTTCATTTTCAATTTGCTTGGCATTTCTTTTGTTTAGGAACCCTAAAAACCCTAATAGCTTAGAAAAATCATAACTTGAATTTGGTTAAGAGTTGAGAGCCCCCCTTGGGACATTGGTTTAGTATAGGTTTAGGGTTTCTTTGGGTGGCATTTTCCATTTTTATATTAGGTTTTGCTTCTGTTTTTGGTTTTTGTTTGATGTTTGATCCATAAACCCTAATTTGGGCTTTCTTTTGCATCTTTCTTGCATTCTCTTGCATAACATGACTTGTCATGACATTTCAAGCATTCATGTGATTCATTTAACATCATAAGACATGTAGAAAGCATCTTTGATCATTGCATCTTGCATTTGCCATGTTGTATGCTTTGTATGCTTCCTAACTTTTCATGTGTATCCATGCTTCTAAACTTGCACCATTTGCATCCATGAACTTGTATGAACATCTCCATGTCTTGCCTCATGCTTGTAGCACTCCATAGCATCATTATCATCATCAACATGCTTCTGGTTTTGTTTAGCATCATACCATTTCATCCCCTTTGGCATTGCATTGCATTTCATTCTAACTTTTCAGGTGGTAAGTAAACTTGAGAAGTGAATTTGCCTTCACTTCTCATAACTTTTCTTTTCATCTCTCTTGCATCCATAGCTGCATTTATGTTTGTGTTTGAGATTGAGCTTGCTCATTCTTGTTCTTCTTACTTTCTTTCTTCTAGTGACTTGACTTCTTGAATGAAGCAAGTCACTTTGCTTCTCTTGATCCTGTTCCTCTGCATCCTGGTGGTTCTCTTTGAAGATTGTTCTTGAAAACCTCACAAACCTTAGGAACAACCAAGCATGACAATGAATTAGGATTTTGATTAGTCTCCCCTCTTAGTTTTACCTTTGTGTCTCTTTTGAGTCTTCTCTTCTCATCTCATGATCAGGGACTAAACCCTAAAGGCTTTAAGGCTTTGTGATTAAGCTTATGCCTGCATCCTTCTCTTAGGATGGAGTGTATAACTTTAATCCTAAGTGTTAAACCCTTAATGTGTTTAACTCCTTTAATCAATTCACTTAATAATCATCAAGACATCACACTTGTAACTTGGGCCTTGCATTAGGGTTCTAATTCTTCCTTAATTGGTTAAGAAGGACTAACCCTAGTGTTAATGGACAAGTCCCCCTCAAGTTGTCTTACAAATCATAAAAATCACCTCATCATCATATCATTAAATAAAATCCACTCAATCAAAGGCTTGTTTTGTCATGAGTTTAATCCCTAATCATGGATTAAGTTGAGGAGCTTTCCTCAGCTTAAACATTCTCATCTATTATCCTTCTATTAGGATGGTGTAATGGGTCTGTTTAATCCCTGATTATGGCTTAATCTCATTACTCAACACTAAACAAAAACACCAGAAACATCTAAATAACCACAAGTAGGTTAATGATCTTAACCCTGCATCAAAGGTGATTAAGTGTGAGAATCTGACTTCACACTTAAGGTAATTCTCATTACCCCTAATCAGAGGGAAGATGTGATGAGCTTACTAAATCCATTGGTTTAGGCTTAAGCTCATTAACTTATGACAAACTTTCAAAAGCAATAAAAGACTGAAAACACAAAAACAAACAATAATCGTCTCCTTCGGGATTCTTTTCTCATCTCATTCACTCACAAACGAGAACTTGCTTCTTCCGTCTAATGCAAGACAGTAAGCACCTGAGCCAGACAGGTCATACACTTGAGCATAGACAAGTAAGCAGTTCACAGGTCAATTCACCTTTCAGTCTCTTTGGGTCGAACTACGGTGTTCTGACTTCCTCATTGCACGAGAGGATACGTAGGCATAACTTAACAGTTATCGAACAAAAGTCTCTGTATATTCCCCCTCTTTCTAGCCTTATTCTTTTAGCCTCATAATCTTGAGCAATTCATTCCCATTCCTTGCACTAACACCATATATTTATACACTTTACACTTCTTTCAGCACTGACACCTGTACATCTTTTTCCAGCTATTTTACACACAAAATGCACTGACACTACCCCTTTAAAACACAAATCTTTTAAGCGTGGATCCCGTCGAGTACGACGGACAATCTGGGTGCTAATACCTTCCCAGGTTGTAACCAACCCCCTTTCTCAGTCTCTCTGGTTCGCAACCGTCTTATCCATCTTTTTCTAGGTTTATGCAGCATTACCTTTCCTCCGGGATAAAAATGCCTAGCTGGCGACTCTATTCATCTCCAGTGAGTTCACGGCTGTGTGTTCTCATTGTCCCTTTCGCCGACCGTTCGCGTCTGTACCTTCATCTGGGACCCTGTTTCATTTGTCGGGAGCGACAGTAGGCTCTAGTTTTCCGATCATGTCAATGCCCACATGGAAAAGGGCCAAGGAGATGACATGACCCTTTTCAGAAATCTCGGAGGTGGTGAACGTATTATTACTGCTCGGCTTTGAAAGTCCATGATGTTGACCCGAGTAGCACACCCGTGAGATCGGAGGGGTTTACAGGTTTGCAGGAACCCTGAAACTTCCAACATACCTACTTTCCCAATATTGTTCAGTGTTGTAATCTGATCCTTTGGTTTCGATACCCGAGATTCTTATTCAGAAGAGTTGTTACTATGATTATGACCTTGTACAGACACATGATTTTATGCCTGACACATCACATACACATCACCATTCACATGCCTTGCATTGTACAAGCATCATGACATCATTAATCATTGTGTTCTTTTTCATTCTCAGGGTTCATACTACTCTTGATTCCCAATCATTACTACTCCAGATTGGAAGATGTCAGAAAAAGAAATGTGCAATACAAATTCTTCGGCACCAAAGTAGATCTGATCAACCAGATGGTGTCTCTTATTACCCCGGGTCAGTTTGGATACTTCAAGGAAAAATATGGTGATATTCTTAATTTGATGTTCAATCTAGACAATTCTTAAAGGAGCGCTATTCATACGCTATTACAGCACTATGACCCACGGCTCAGGTGCTTCACCTTTCATGATTTCAAGTTAGCCCCCCTACTTGAAGAGTATGCTGAGATTCTAGGGGTGCCAATCTTAGATCAGATTCCTTTCAACTCGGAAATGACCAGACCAGCTCATTCTGACATTGCCAAAGTTCTTTATTTGAGTTCATCTGAAGTGGCTGACAATCTGATTACTACCAAATCTAGAGTGCTTGGTTTCTCTCTAGAGTTTCTAGTTAGAAGAGCTATGGAGCTTATTGTGACAAATCAATGGGATTCAGTTTGCGCCATCCAAGCATTGTCCATATACGGGATCATCCTATTTGCTGATATGGAAAAGTTCGTGGATATCAACGCCATTCATCTGTTTGTGCTGAAGAATCTGGTACCCACTCTCTTGGGTGATCTCTATTATTCAGTACATTACAAGAATGAGAAAAGACGGGGTGGTTGGGTTAAGTGTTGTGCCCCTCTCTTTTACAGATGGTTCATGAGGCACCTACCTACCACTGAAGTCTTCACTGATCCTAATGTTGTTTGGGCCCAGAAACTGAGTACGTTATCTTCCAGAGATATTAGATGGTTAACTTTGAGGCTGAAAGGGAAGAGCTTCATCACTAGCTGTGGAAACTATCTCAATGTGCCTTTATTAGGAGTATCAGGGGTATCAACTACAACCCCATTCTCTTAAGAAGACAGTTGGGATACGCTCTCAAAGAGGTTCCCGATGAGTCAGAGTTACACTAGACTTTCTATTTCTCGGCAAAGGATAATCTCCCGTTGGTTAGGAAAGTCGTAGGCTCCTGGAAATTGATCAGAATAAAAGGAATAGCATACTTGGGTAGAAGCAACAACCAGATGCTTCTCGAGTTCGAAGCTTGGATAAGGGAGAAAGCCCAGGTATCTCTAATCCCTTTCTCTGCACCAACTCCACTTCCTGCAACCGTGCCTTTGGTAGACTACCAGAAGTTAGAAGCTTTGGACAAACAACTCAGAACTGAAAATCAGGAAGCTGATAATTCCTGCCAGAAGCTGAAGATTCAGAACCGGAAGCTAGAAGAGAGAGCTTATCAAGCTGAAGAGTTGATCAAACTCAAGCAGCAATACTTCGAAGAACGAGAGCTCTACTTCAAAAAGAGAGGTTTAACTGATATCCACAGGGAAAGTCAATGCTAGAAGGATAAGAAAGCCTTGGATGAAGCTAACAAAGCAGTGGCCCTTTGGAAAGAGAAGTGGGAAAACCATCTGAGAGAGCAGAAAGAGGCAGAGATCGAGTACAAGCTCGAGATCAAAGGACTTCAAGATTCTCTGGCCGAGCTAGGAGAGTTGCTCCAGAAAGCCCACGAGCAACGAAGAGACCACTTTCAACAGATGGCCAACATCCAGAAGAAGTTAGAAGAGCTGAAGCTTCGGGCCGATGTCAAGAAGATCAAGACTGAGTCGAGTTTTAGCAAGGAAAAGGAGGAAGTATTCCTACAAAAGATCAACGAGCTGCACGCTTCTTTTGACTTGAGGGACATTCTCATCCATAAGCTTATTCTGGAGCTGAGTCATCCAGAAATTTCCCAGTTGTTCCAAGCCGTCAAGCGCCTTAGTTGGAGGCTGCAAGACATGGAGCTCCCTAGGGTTTAGTCTTTTTCTCTTGTATCTGGATTACCCACAGGCTTGTTGTGGGATTCCTTTGCTTTGCTACTCTTTGATGTATGAATTGGCACCCTTCGGGGATTCTTGTTATTCATATTTCAGTTTATGATATGTGTGATTTGGTTCGAATCTCTGGTTGTTATCACTTGCACTGACACGGGGTAATAAGCACCAGTTCACCACGGCTATCATCTTATCTGAGCATCATGCAGGATTTTCTTCCCTAAATCTGAAAGAGCTATCTGAATTCTCAACTACCAGAATGAGAACGTAAAAAACCCTTAAGAATGAAATGAACACAACATTGCATGCATATCATTTTCATTTTTTTCTTTTGTAGGTTGTTCGAGTTCCCTAACTTATCTGTTTATTCAGGAAGGATTGCGAGAGCCACCAAGACTCATCCTCTCAGGCACGATCTTCATATACACCGGTACGCTACTCTCTAAAATCAAAGGCAAATCATGAATACAATACAAACCGAGTTGAATGAGCTTCGCACTCAGATGGGGAAGTTCATGGCAGTAATGCAGGGTATAGTTCAGGGGCAGAAAGAAATGAGGACTGCTATGCAGAGGCTTAATCCCCCGCAAATTAATCCTCTAGTGGTCACCTTTGACACCCAAGGCAATTCGATCAACAACACTGTCATTCCACCTACAGAGAATAAGCCTCTTACTCCTGAAGGCGGTGGTCCAATTCCTGTACACGTAACAAACCGACAGGAAGATCAGTTCACTTTGCTCAATGAAGATATGTGATTTGATACTGGGGCCAATAACCAAGACTTCCAAATGCTGGCCGAGAAGGTAAGGGATCTGGAATGCAGAGACACCCTTGGCATTGACGTTGCTGACATGGGGCTGGTTTCAGGAGTGGTCATCTCTCCAAAGTTCATACCTCCTATTTTCGACAAGTACAATGGTAGCTCTTTCCCGAAAACTCACTTGCAAGCCTTCTATCGTAAATTTGTTGCGCATACCAAGGACGAGAAGCTTTGTATGTATTACTTCCAGGATAGCCTGTCTGGGAGCTCACTGGAGTGGTATATGAAGTTGGAGAAGAACTCTTTCCGTAGCTGGAAGGAACTTGGGGAAGCCTTTCTCAAGCAATATTAGTATAACATTGACATGGATCCTAGCCAAACTCAGCTTCAAAGCTTGTCTCAAAAGAATTCAGAGAGTTTCAAAGACTACACACAGAGATGGCGCGAAGTTGTTGCTAGAGTCCAACCACCCTTGCTGGAAAGGGAGATGGTCGATCTCTTTATGGATACCCTCACGAGGAACTTCATGAAGAGATTGGCTGGCTGTTCCTCCAGCGGATTCTCTGATATCATTCTGACGGGTGAAAGGATAGAGAGTTAGATGAAACAAGGCAAAATTCAGGGCAGTGGAGCTTCAACCTCTGGAGTTAAGAAGCCTTTTGTGAAGAGAAGGGAAGGAGAAGCTGGGGCCGTTTACACTCAGAAGAAAAGAGGGAATCGAAACGTTTATGCAGCTTCTGTTACCATTTCTGCTCCGGCTCACCAACAACAAGTTCAGAAACCTCATCAGCAGCGCCAGCAGGGTTATTAACAACAAAGGACTCCTCATCCTTACTACCCTCCCAGAGAAAAAGACAGGCATCTCAAGAAACCTCCAATTTCATACCCCTAGTTTCTACAAAATATCTTCCAACTTCAGATGATTCAACTGAGAACTCTACAACCTCCGAGGCCGGGGCAAATCCCTGAAGGCTACGATGCCAATGTTCGTTGTGAATTCCATTCTAGGGCTTCGGGCCATAATACCAAGAATTGAAAGGCTTTGAAGCATGTTGTCCATGACCTAATAGACTCCAAAGTGATTAACTTTGCTCCAACTCCAAATGTGATACAAAATCTCATACCTAATCATGGAAGAACTATTGGGGTTGTCGATAATAGTGAATGGCTGAACTTGGTATCTGATGTCGGGGACTTGAAAACTTCATTGTTGGTGTCGCTCCCGATAAGTGGGAAATGGCCCAGATAAAGGTACAGACGCGAACGGTCGGCGAAAGAGAACACACAGCCGTGAACTCACTGGGAATGAATAGAGTCGCCAGCTAGGCATTTTTATCCCGGAGGAAAGGCAATGCTGCATAGACCTAGAAAGAGATGGATAAGACGGTTGCGAACCAGAGAGACTGAGAAAGGGGGTTGGTTACAACCTGGGAAGGTATTATCACCCAGATTGTCCGCCGTACTCGACGGGATCCACGCTTAAAAGATTTGTGTTTTAAAGGGGTAGTGTCAGTGCAGTTTGTGTATAAAGAGAGCTGGAAAAGGATGTACAGGTGTCAGTGCAAAAGAAGTGTGAAGTGTAATATGTACAGTGTCAGTGTAAGAACAGGAATAAGATGCTCAAGATCATGAGGCTAAAGAATGAAGCTGGAAAGAGGGGGAATGTACAGAGACTTTTGTTAGATAACTATTAAGTTATGCCTACGTATCCTCTCGTGCAATGAGGAAGTCAGAACACCGTAGTTCGACCCAAAGAGACTGAAAGGTGAATTGACTTGTGTACTGCTTGCTTGTCAATGCTCAAGTGTATGACCTGTCTGGCTCAGGTGCAAACTGTCTTGCATTAGACGGAAGAAGCGGGCTCTCGTTTGTGAGTGAAGATGATGAGAAAAGAATCCCGGAGGAGACGATTATTGTTTGTTTTTGTGTTTTCAGTATTTTATTGTTTTTGGATTTTGTAATAAGTTAATGAGCTTAAGTCTAAACCAATGGATTTAGTAAACTCATCACATCTTCCCTCTGATTAGGGGTAATGAGAATACCTTAAGTGTGAAGTCAGCTTCTCACACTTAAACACCTTTGGTGTAGGATTAAGATCATTAACCTACTTGTGATTAATTGGATGTTTTTGTTGTTTTTGTTTAGTGTTAAGTAATGAGATTAAGCCATAATCAGGGATTAAACAGACTCATTACACCATCCTAATAGAAGGATAATAGATGAGAATGTTTAAGCTGAGGAAAACTCCTCAACTTAATCCATGATTAGGGATTAAACTCATGACAAAACAAATCCTTTATTGAGTGGATTTTAGTTAATGATATGATGATGAAGTGAGTTTTAGGGTTTATAAGACAACTTGAGGGGGACTTGTCCATTAACACTAGGGTTAGTCCTTCTTAACCAGTTAAGGAAGAATTAGAACCCTAATGCAAGGCCCAAGTTACAAGCTTGATGTCTTGATGATTATTAAGTGAATTGATTAAAGGAGTTAAACACATTAAGGGTTTAACATTTAGGATTAAAGTTATACACTCCATCCTAATAGAAGGATGCAGGCATAAGCTTAATCACAAAGCCTTAAAGCCTTTAGGGTTTAGTCCTTGATTGTGAGGTGAGGAGAGAAGACTCAATGAGACACAAAGGTAAAAACTAAGTGGGGAGACTAAACAAAACCCTAATCATTGTCATACATGGTTGTTCCTAAGGTTTGTGAGGTTTACAAGAGAAGTCTTCAAAGGAACCACCAAGAAGCAGATGAAAGGATCAGGAGAAGCAAAGTAACTTGCTTCACTTAAGAAGTCAAGTCACTTGAGGAAAGAAAGTAGGAAGGAGAAGAATGAGCAAGCTCAAACTCAAACACAAAACAAAATGCAGCAAGGATGCATAAGAGAGATGAAAAGAAATTGTGAGAAGTGAAGGCAAATTCACTTCTCAAAGTCACTTACCACCTGAAATGTTAGAAAAGAAATGCAATGCAATGCAAAATGGAATGAAATGGCATGATGCATATCAAAACCAGAAGTACATACATGATGTTAATGATGCTATGAGATGCTACAAACATGAAACAACTCATGGGGATGATCATACAAGCTTATGGATGCAAAATGCAACAAGTTAAGGACCATGAACATACATGAAAAGTTTATGAAATGCAAATGTCATACAACATGGCAAATGAAAGATGCAATGATCAAACATGCTTTCAATATGTCTTAAGATGTTCAATGAATCAAAAGAATGCATAAAATGTTATGGCAAGTCAAGGTATGCAAGCAAATGCAATATGAATGCATATGGAAGCCCAAATTAGGGTTTATGATCAAAGCATCAAACACAAACCAAAATCAGAAGCAAACATCAATACAAAAAATTGAAAATGAACTCAAAGGATCCCTAAACCTATACTAACTCACTGCCCAAAGGAGAAGTTCCAACTCCTAACCTAATTCAAGTTATGATTTTCCTAAGTTTTCTAGGGTTTTAAGGTTCCTTAACAAGAAAAATACCAAACAAAGGGAAAATGAAAGATCAAATCATGGCCATTTAATCTCACAAACTACATGATATGCTAAACACAATGCAAAAAGAATCAAAGTCCAACTCTTCATGGTTAGGCAGAAGTGATTTTTGGAAGTTTGGATCAAAATAATGCATCAAAATGATTTTAATTCCATGAAAAATTCTCAAAATGCATCAAGATCGAAAAAGAAATTTGCTTTGAGGGTTGGACAATGTTTCTAAATGTTTTTAAATGTTTCATGAATTTTTTGGTGATTTTTAAATACCTAAAAGCATTTTTAATTAATTAATTCTCATTAATTAATAAAAAATAAACTTTTAAATATTTAAAAATACTTTTTTAATGCTAAAAATAAAAATAAAAATATTTTTGTGTTCTGAAATTAAATAATAGCTTGCATAAAAAATTTCAGAATTTTTGAAATGATTTTGCTATTTTAAATAAAATGGAGAAATTAAATGAATAAAAGGGAAAATAAAATTGAATTTAATCTGAAAATAGAGAAGTAATCAGATCCAAAGGCCCTCATTTAAACTTGCTGCGCGCGCGTTTGACCTGGCGCCATATCCAAGGGTCAGCATTCAAACTCACTAACCCTAATTAATTAGCCCTAATCCAGCCCTTAATGACTTTCAGGTGACCGGAACAGTGTTCCGGTCATCTTCTCCGATCACTCAAAATCACAAACTCCCTATACACGCATCTAAAACAAATTCTAATTGAACAGAAATGATCCCCACTTAAAAACGAATCAAAACCCCCATTCAAACAACATTTATCATTCCTAAACAATGAGAATCGAATCAAACTAGTTTTAGGGCAAAAAGTTTCAGAACAAGATTAAACTCTCATCTCTTCACCATTTTCAAAACCAATAACATATTCATGATCAGGGAAGCATGAAGAACAACTTAGGAACTCTAAAAATCATTTCTGGAAAAAATGCTCATGAAGCTACCTGAGTTTGAAGCTTTTCAGTCTGCAACTTTCTGGCCTCTTCTCTTGGTGCAATCCACTCCTTTTGGTCCCTTGATGATGTCTGGATGCTTAGAAGGAGTTTGTGTTGGCTGGTTTGGAAGTTTGAACAGGTCCTGTTCCAGCTCAGGTGAGAATCGTGTTTATGATTCAGGCAGTTTAGGGCAAGGATGAGGGGTGCTTTCTGACCAGGATGATGGGTTGAGTTGATCTATGAAGTTTGTTTGTGAGTTTGTGGCTTGTAAGCTGAGTTTCGAAAGCTTTTGCTTTTGAGAGTGAAAAATGAGAGTGTGATGCTATGGCTTGTTTCAGGCTTGCTGGTTATGTGCTTTGGTTTGCAGTTTGTTTGTATAAACAATTGCTATTGGTCAGAAGATGTGACATGCCCTTTTGTGATAGGTATGGTAGCTTTTGCAAATTTGTCAACTTTGTGTAAGAGAAAGCATGGGTCATGTTCTAGGCAAGTACAAGGGATGTGGGCTGCGCAGCATGGTGAGGGAAAAGGCTAGGGTTGATCAGCAAAGTAGCTAGCAAGTGGATGAAAGGTTATGATGGCTTTTGCAACTTGGTTTGCCTTTGGTTCTCATGAAAGAAAATTGGTCCATAAGCCATGAAACATGTGATCTCTTGGTCCATTCTGATTTTTAGGACTTGTGTGATGTTTGTGTAAAGATTAGAGACCATTTTGAAGTCACAAATTGCCTTGGTACAAGAATTTGCAAGTTTTCCATTTGGTGCATAACTTGAAAATTTAGTGATTTTAGCCAACTTTGACAAGCCATAACTTTTGATCAAAAATGAATTAGGTCATGTTCTTGTACTTTTTGAAAAGGGAATGATCTATTCTACAACCTTCATGACCAAAGTTTTTCCATTTGAAGCATTTTTGAATCAAAAAGTAAGGGTTGAAAAAGTTACATAAAATGACATTTTCATTAAAAGTCAACCTTGCCCTAAAAAGTCAACTTTGCAAAAACTTGAGATCCTTTAATTTTGTGAACTTCCAACTTCTTCTTTGATCAAATAAAGGTCATACACAATCAAAATGATGAAGAACACCCTTTGGTTGGGTCATTGGGGACCTCAGATGCCCTGATTTTGCACTGACTTGTCCAGAAAGTCAACCTTTGATCAGATGACTTCCCCATGGAATTTCTTCATGAAAATTGATATGCATACTCCCTATACCATATAGAGACCAATAGAAACAAGAATGACCAAAGGCTTTGGAGTTATGGCCTCTGAAACCAAAACCCTAATTTCAGGTCATCTGTGCAGTCAAGCCTGGCTCTGCTTCCAAACCAATCCCAGTTCTTGTGATTCTTTGACATTATTGACTTTGAGAGGATATAGTATGATACTTGAACACACATAGACCCCTTTGAAGTGATTGATGACCTTTGGAGTGGCTCAAGAAGCTCTTGGACTGCTCAAATCACAAATCCTAGATGCATATGACTTTGAATCTATGCAGTGAATCAAAACTGTGATATGAGATGCTATGATTGAGTTTATGAATATGAAATGATCACAAGCCATGGTGTGAATGGGTGAGGGCAAATTTGGGGTGTTTGCAGTTGGTTGTAAGAGCTTGCTTGGATGAGAATAACATATTTCTAGGTCGTGAAATGAATTGCTTAAACTGTGATAATGCCATTGATGGTTGTGCTCGATTGAGGTCGAGTATACAGAAGATGATGGATGAAGGAAGCATATAGTTTGATAAGATCGCCAAAGAAGACGAGGTGTCAACTGTGACAATTTTCTACAATCCAATACAAGTTTCTGCACCGACAAGGGTGACTCCAATAACTATTACTACTTCTTGACCAATTCCTTATCAGAGTGATAAATCTATCCCTTGGAACTACGGGGGAGAAGTCTATTACAATGGCTAGAAGCAAAACCTTGCTGCATCTAGCTCATCTCCGCACCAAGTTGAGAATGTAGGGGTCAGAGGGTTCACCAGAAGTGGCAGACTATTTGCTCCTAAAACACTGAGAAGCAATGTGGTACCGCCGAAGGAAAACACTGAGGCTCAAGCTAAAGGCAAAGGCAAGCAGCCCATGACCAATGATGCACCCGCGCCGGTGACGAATCTGACATTACTTTTGATAAAGATGTGGAAGAATTCCTGAGGATTATCAAGAAAAGTGACTACAAGATTGTGGATCACTTACAACAGACTCCCTCTAAGATCTCGATCTTATCCTTATTGATGTGTTCAGATTCACATATGAAATCCCTATTGAAGATCCTGAACAATGCGTACGTACCGCAGGATATATCCGTAAATCAATTGGAGACAATAGTGTCGAGTGTAAATCTAGCCATGGCTTGGGATTTACGGATCTGGACTTAACATCCGAGGGACACAGTCACAACCGCGCCTTGCACATTTCAATGGAATGCAAGGGGGTTGTGCTCTCTCATGTGCTGGTCGACATAGGGTCGTCGTTGAATGTACTTACCAAGAAAGCCATCATGAAGTTGGATTATGATGGGGTGGTGCTTAGGCCAAGCGACTTGGTCGTACGAGCGTTCGATGGCTCGAGGAGGTCAGTGTTCGGAGATGTGGAACTACCAATCAAGGTGGGACCACAAGTCTTCAACGCTAATTTTTACGTGATGGATATCCAGCCGACCTATAGCTGCTTGTTGGGGCGGCCGTGGATATATTCAGTAGGGGAAGTATCTTCTACCTTACATCAAAAGCTCAAATTTGTTTGGGAGGGGAAGATTGTGACCGTATACGGAGAAGAAGACATTGTCATCAGCCACCTAGCCTCGTTCAAATACGTGGAAATGGATGGAGAAATCGTTGAGACTCCCTACCAAGCTTTTGAGCCCATCAAACCTGAGAATGCATCATTGTCAACCGCTGTATCAGAAGATCCAAAGAGAGGAGCTTCCATAACCTTCTATAAGCAAGCCTTAGAGGTGGTAGAATCAGGTGCAAAGGAAGGCTGGGGCAAAATGATCGAAGTCCCACAGAAGAAAGACATGTTCGGAATTGGCTACCAGCCTGGTCAGTCAATGTCCAGACAAAGTGCTAGAGGTCAGAAAGGCCTAATTACCTTCAACAACGCAGGATGGTTTAACCCCAACAATGTCTGTGTCGCGCAGGAAGAAACTGTCGATAGTGACTGCGAATTAGAGAAATGGATAAGGCCTTGTGCTCCGAGGATGCAGCTCAACAATTGGTCGGCTGAAGCATTCATCTTCGTCACTCAGCCTGAAGAGTAATGGTTTTATGTTTTTACTCTCCTGTATTCAAGCTCTATGCCTTGCCTGGGGCATAACAACTCATTGTAAGGGCTCATTATTCATATTGCAATATCATAATCATCAATAAAATGGACGTTTTTGCATTCAATCATGTTGTTCCCTGTCCTTCATTTTCATTTTCATTTTATCCAAAAAAATAAATGGCAATGTTTTCTGTGTCTCACATCATTTCTAAAATCTAGCATGAATCAACATTCATGTAGATGCTCCTCCTCGGGTCTCATCGGTAATGACCTTGCTAACGCTCAGTATGATTTCGACAACCCGATTTACCTAGCCGACGAGGAAGGTGAGGAAGATTGTGAACTGCCCGAAGAGTTAGCCAGATTGCTTAAGCAAGAGGAGAAGATGATTCAGCCGCACAAGGAAGCCATTGAGGTGGTAAACCTGGGTACAGAGGAAGACAGAAAGGAGGTCAAGATCGGGGCCGCACTGGAAGATACTGTCAAGAGCCGCTTGATCTCCATACTTCAAGAGTACGTCAATGTCTTCGCTTTATTCCTACCAAGACATGCCCGGGTTGGATACCGACTTTGTAATTTATAGGCTGCCTCTCAGGGAAGACTACTCGCCGGTCAAGCAAAAATTGAGACGGACGCGTCCTGACATGGCCATCAAAATTAAAGAAGAGGTTCAAAAGCAGTTTGATGCCGGATTCTTGGTCATGACCAGCTATCCACCATGGGTTGCAAATATTTACTAGTCCCCAAAAATGATGGTAAGGTCAGAATGTGTGTGGACTACAAGGATTTGAATTTTGCAAGCCCCAAAGATGACTTCCTGTTGCCGCATATCGATGTGCTAGTTGACAACACTGGCCAATTTTGTGTATTCTCCTTCATGGATGGCTTCTCAGGCTATAACCAAATCAAAATGTCTCTAGAGGACATGGAGAAGACTACATTTATTACTCCATGGGGAACCTTCTATTACAAGGTCATGTCGTTCGGTTTGAAAAATGATGGAGCTACATACCAATGGACAATGGTGACGTTATTCCATGACCTGATTCATCACGAGATTGAGGTCTACGTTGATGACATGATAGCAAAGTCACAAACAGAAGAACATCTAGTCAACTTAGCCAAACTATTTAACAGGCTTCGGAAATTTAGATTGAGGTTGAACCCGAACAAATGCACATTCGGGGTGCGTTCTGGAAAGTTGCTGGGTTTTATCGTCAATGAAAGGGGAATCAAGGTTAACACTGCAAAAGTAAAGGCAATTCAGGAGATGCATTAGCCAAAAATCGAGAAAGAGGTACGCGGTTTCTTAGGGAGGTTGAACTACATTGTAAGGTTCATCTCACACCTAACAGCCACATGCGAACCTATTTTCAAGCTTCTTAGGAAGAATCAGGTCATTGAATGGAATGATGACTGTCAACAAGCCTTCGATAGAATCAAGGAGCACTTACAAGAGCCTCTGATTATCATGCCTCCAGTGTCAGGGAGACCTCTAATAATGTACCTCACGGTACTCGAAGGATCAATGGGCTGTGTGTTGGGTTAGCAAGACGAGTCTGGTCGAAAATAGCATGCAATCTATTACCTTAGCAAAAATTTACCGACTGTGAGAATTGTTACTCACTACTTGAGAAAACTTGTCGCGCTTTGGCATGGGCTGCTCGCTGACTAAGACAGTACATGTTGACTCACACCACTCTACTGATTTCCAAGATGGACCCGGTAAAGTACATTTTTTAAAAGCCAGCTCAAACCGGAAGAGTAGCCCGATGGAAAATGATTTTGACAGAATACGATATCCAGTACACTTCACAAAAAGCAATCAAAGGAAGTGTATTGTCGGATTATCTGGCCCAATAGCCGATTGATGATTACCAACTGATGAAGTTCGAGTTTTCGGATGAGGACATCTTGTTCCTCAAGTCGAAAGACTGTGAAGAACCACTCCCGGAGGAGAGGCCAGACCCCGAATCCAATTGGAGTATGATGTTTTATGGAGCCGTGAACATGAACGATAGTGGAGTTGGTGCTGTTGTTATCTCGCCAGAAGGGATCCACATGCCATTCACTGCCCAGCTGACATTCAAATGCACTAACAACGAAGCTGAATACGAAGCCTACATAATGGGGATCGAGGAAGCAATCAACTTGAGAATCAAGAACCTCGAGATCTTCGGAGATTCCTCCCAAGTCATAAACCAAGTGAATGGAAAATGGTTAGTTCATCAACCTTATTTGATTCCATATAGGGACTATACCAGGAGGTTGCTAAATTTCTTCGCCAAAGTCAAGCTGCATTATATACCTCGAGATGAGAACCAGTTTGCTGATGCTTTGGCAACCTTGTCCTCCATGATCAAGGTTCATCAGGAGAACTATGTGCCTCGAATCGATGTCTATCGTCTCAAAGGACCGGAATATTTATTTGCAATTGACATCATTGATGATAGAAAACACTGGTATCATGATATCAAGCAATTCCCGAAGTCTCAGGTATACCCGGCAGGGGCACCAAGCAAAGACAAGAAGACCCTCAGGAGGCTGGCAGGCGGGTTCTTCTTAAAACAAGATGATGTGCTCTATAAACAGAACTTCGACATGGTGTAATACCTCAAAATTTTCCCTCTCATTTCCTCAATATTTTGCATATCATTTAGCATAAACAAATTCATGAAATAATAAAAAAAAAACAGTGCATCATGTACATCATAGCTGAGGCATAGGTGTCGCTCCCACCAAATGAGGCTAAGTCAAATGGGGTACAGACGCGAACGGTCGGCGAAAGGAGAGAACACACAAGGGTGAACTGAAAAGAAAAGAGTCGCCAGCTAGGCATTTTTATCCCGAAGGAAAGGTAATGCTGCATAAACCTAAGAAAAGATGGATAAGACGGTCGCGAACCAGAGAAATTGAGAAAGGGGGTTGGTTACAACCTGGGAAGGTATTAGCACCCAGATTGTCCTTCGTACTCGACGGGATCCACGCTTGAAAGATTTGTGTTTTAAAGGGGTAGTGTCAGTGCTATTTTGTGTGTAAAAGCTGGAAAAGAATGCAAGTGTCAGTGTAAAAGAGCAGTGAAGTGAACAAGAGAAGTGTCAGTGTAAGAACATGAATGAAATGCTCATGATAATGAGCTTTAAAGAATAATGCTGGAAGGAGGGGGAATATGCAGAGACTTTTGTTCGATAACTGTTAAGTTAGGCCTACGTATCCTCTCGTGCAATGAGGAAGTCAGAACACCGTAGTTCGACTCAAAGAGACTGAAAGGATAAGTTGACTTGTGATCTGCTTACTTGTCTATGCTCAAGTGTATGACCTATCTGGCTCAGGTGCAAACTGTCTTGCATTAGACGGAAGAAGCTAGTTCTCGTTTGTGAGTGAACGAGATGAGAAAAGAATCCCGAAGGAGACGATTATTGTTTGTTTTTGTGTTTTCAATCTTTTATTACTTTTTGTATTTGTCATAAGAAAATGAGCTTAAGCCTAAGTCAAGGGTTAGTAAACTCATCACATCTTCCCTCTGATTAGGGGTAATGAGAATGCCTTAAGTATGAAGTAAACACCTCACACTTAATCACCATGATGTAGGATTAAGATCATTAACCTACTTGTATTTATTTAGATGTTTTTGGAGTTTTTGTTTGGTGTTAAGTAACGAGTTTAAGCCATAATCATGGATTTAATGGACTCATTACACCATCCTAATAGAAGGATAATAGATGAGAACATTTAAGCTGAGGAAGGCTCCTCAACTTAATCCATGATTAGGGATTAACCTCATGGCAAAACAAAGCCTTTATTAAAGTGGATTTTAGTTAATGGTAAGATTAAGAAGTAGATTTTATGGTTTGTAAGACAACTTGAGGAGGACTTGTCCATTAACACTAGGGTTAGTCCTTCTTAACCAGTTAAGGAAGAATTAGAACCCTAATGCAAGGCCCAAGTTACAAGCTTGGTGTCTTAGTGATTATTAGGTGGATTGATTAAAGGGTTTAAACACATTAAGGGCTTAACACTTAGGATTAAAGTTATACACTCCATCCTAATAGAAGGATGCAGGCATAAGCTTAATCACAAAGCCTTAAAACCTTTAAGGTTCAGTCCTTGATTATGAGGGGAGAAGAGAAGACACAAAGATATGACACAAAGGTGAAACTAATGGGGAGACTAATCAAACCCTAATTGAGATCATGCTTGGGTATTCCTAGGGTTTGTGAGGCTTGCAAAAGATCTTCAAGAGGAAAGCCACCAGGAAAGAAGCAGATGAAAGGGGGAAGAAGCAGGGAGAAGCAAGACAACTTGCTTCTCTTAAGAAAACAAGTTGCTTGAAGAAAGCAAGTGAAGAGAGAACATGAGTGAACAAGTTCACTCTAATCCACAAGTAAAATGCAGCAATGAATTCATAAGAGAGATGAAGAGAGATTATGAGAAGTGAAGGCAAATTCACTTCTCTATGACTTACCACCTGAAAAGTTAGCAACAAGGAATGAAATGAGAATGAGAATGAGATGAAATGCAATGATGCAAACCAAAACCAGAGGCATAAACATGATGTTAATGATGCTAAGAGATTATGCAAACACATGTCAAGATTTGTGGATGATCATACAAGTAATGAAGATACAAATGAGACATGAAAGGAGGCATGAAAGTTCATGAAAACTTATGAAATGCCATGGATGCATAACATGGCAAATGGATGAAGAAATGCCTTATCATGATTCTAATGTGTCCTAATATGTCTTAGGAGCCATGTGAATGCACAAAATGTCATGGCAAGTTCATGTATGCAAGCATATGGAAGATGGATGCAAATGAAAGCAAAAATTAGGGTTTATGCACAAGACACAAAGCAAAATTCAAAATCAAAAGCAAATGACATGATAAAAAATTGAAAATGGGATCAAAGGAACCCTAACCCTACACAAGTTCACTGCCCAAAGGAGGGGACCTAACTCTTAACCTAATGGGGGTTATGATTTTCTCAAGTTGGCTAGGGTTTTAAGGCACTTCAAAAGGAAAAATGCACATCAAATTGAAAATGAAAGATAAATTCAAACCAATTTTACCCTAGAAACTACATGATATGAAGAATGCAATGCAAAAAGAATCAACATCAAACTCTTCATGGTTAGGCAGAATGAAGTTTTCTATGTTAGGACCAAAATATTGCCTTTTAAGAACTTTAATTCCAAAGAAAAATATCCAAATAGGTCAAGAACCAAAAAGAAATTTGTTTGAAGAGTTTGATAATGTTTCTAAATGTATCAAAATGCAATGTGAATTTTTTTATGATTTTTAGAAACTTAAATGCTATTTTAATTAATTAATTCTCATTAACTAATTAAAATAAACATTTAAATATTTTTAAAATACGAATTTATGCAAAAAATAAAAATAAAAATATTTTTGGGTTCTTAAAATTATTAAAAGATTTGATAAAAATTTTCAGAATTTTTTGATGCATTTTACTATTTTTAATAAAATGATAAAGAAAATGCAATTAAAATGAATTTAAAATATGAATTAATGAAAGTAATCAGATCCAGTGGCTGAGGTTCAAAGAGAAAAGGGAGGGAATTGACTTCGCGCGCTAATGGACGGCCCACATTCAAACTTCACTAATTATGATTAAACCCTAATCTGATGCCCTAATTACTTTCAGGTGACCGGAACAGTGTTCCGGTCATCTTCTCCGGCCAACCAAATGTGCTATCTCACTCCATACGCAATTCTAAGCTCTCTAACTCTCCAGAATCAAACATCTAACAACCCTAAACATGAATCCAGCCCTAAAACTCATTTATTTTCACTCAAGATCAAGAATCAAAGCCAAACGGAAAATACGCAGAAAATTTCAGAGGTTCAATACATGCTTAATACTTAGACCATTTTCAAAACTAAACATATCAGGATCATCAGTGAATGGTGACAAAAACTTGAAGGTTTGATGGTTGAATCAAGAGATTCGAAGGCTTTTGCAAATTTGAGGTTTTTGGAGTGTGCTGAGTTCTTGGAGTTTTCAGGCTGTGTTGTGTTGTGCTTTTGCTTGGTTTTGATCCACATAAAGAAGTGTGATAGGTCAGAGAGTGGGTGCTGGCCTATGTTGATTGGTATGGGCAAGTTGCCAAAAATGTCAAAAGTTGGTGTACTTGAGGTATGGGCACATGGCAGGCTAAGGACAATGGGGTGTCCTGCGCAGCAAAGATCAAGGAGTGTCATGAAATCAGATTTTGTGAGCTGTGGTAAGTGGATGAAGGGTTATGGAGCATTTTGCAATTTGGTCCAACTTTGGCCCCTTTTGAAATTCTTGAAGTTTAAGGCATGGAACTTGAGAAATTCTTGGGCCAATCTAAATTTTAGATCATACATGATGTTTGTGTGATGGTTAGAAACTGATTTGAAGTCACATTTGGCTTTGGCAAGTGTTTTTGCAAGTTTCCTCTTTGGCATAAAAGTGAAAATTAAGTGATTTTGTCCAACTTTGCAAGGCCATAACTTTTGTTCTAAAATGAATTAGAATGAGTTCTTGTACTTTTTGAAAATGGGAGGATCCAATCTACAACTTTCGTGACCAAAGATTTTTCATTTGAAGCATTTTTGAATCAAAAAGAGGAGGTTGAAAAACTTTCCCAAAATGGCAAGTTTGCATTACAAGTCACTTTCCCAAAATGGCAACTTTGCAAATGGCTTGAAATTCTTCAATTTTGTGAACTTCTAACTTCTTCTAAGATCAAATAAAGATCATACACATTCAAAATGATGGAGAAGACCCCTTGGTTGGATGATTGGGGGCCTCAGATGCCCTGATTTTGCACTGACTTGCACAAGAAGTCATCTAATGATCAGATGCCTTCCCCATTTAATTTCTTCATGAAAATTGGTATGTATGATCCTTATAACATATAGAGACCAATAGAAACAAGAATGACCAAAAAACTTGGAGTTATGGCCTCTGAAACCAAAACCCTAATTTTGGGTCATCTGTGCAGTTAAGCTTGGCTCTGCTTCCATGCCTTTCCAAGTTCTTGTGATTTTCTGACTTTCTTGATCTTGGGACGAAATAATATGATGCTTGGACATACATGGACCCTCTTGAGATGATTGAAGACCTTTGGAGTGGCTCAAATGGCTCTTGGATTGCTCAAATCACAAGCCCTAGATGCAGATGACTTTGAATCAATGCAGTGAAGCAAAAATGTAATATGAGATGATATGATTGGACTTATACAAATGAAAAGAATCACAAGCCATGGTGAAATGAGTGAGGGAAAATTTGGGGTGTTTACAGCTGCCCCTATTCAAATATGAGTTAGCTGTGCCGGATGTAAGCAGCGGCTTAACAGACAAACAAGATAACTTGTGGTTGAATACCAAAGACAGTCCAAAATTTGCACTCGCTGAATGAAGAAGAAAAGGGATATAGATTGTAAAAGGAAATAAAGTATGATTATAAAGTGCGGGCGACGGAGGACGACCTTCGAGCAGAGGACGACTGCTGGGGAAAAAGCGACGACGGGGACGGCCGACATGCTGGGGAAACAAAGGTATCATGATGGGGACGATCATCAAATAAAGAAACAAGACTCTCCGGGGATTAAAGGTAAATGATGGGGACGACCATCGGGTTGAAGAAATAAATGATGAGGAACGGTCATCAAAGGTGAAGGACGATCACCTAGCAGGGGACGGCTGCTTTGTTGGGGGATAAGGATGAGGGACGGTCATCCAAGGTGAAGGACGATCACCTGGCAGGGTACGGCTGCCGAAAGTATCTCAGCATAGGACGAATGCCGGATAGAAAAGGTCGACGATGGGGACGGCCATCGGATAAGCATGATAAAGGAAGATCATCAAGAGGTGAAGGACGATCACCTAGCAGGGTACGGCTGCTCTCGGGGTTCATCGTGACATAGGACGAATGTCAGATAACAAGATCAACGATGGGGACGACCATCGGATAAACTAATGAAGGACGATCATCAAAAGGTGAGGGACGATCACCTAGCAGAGGACGACTGCTCAAGTATCACGACATAGGACGAATGTCGGATAGAAAGGGATTCTAATGAATAGAGACTCCGCTGGGGATGATGAAGGACGATCATCAAAAAGGTGAAGGGCGATCACTTGGCAGGGTATGGCTGCCGGAAATATCATGACATAGGACGAATGTCAGATAGAAAGGAAATAGTTTATCAAGATTTGCCAGGAATTTCTTCTAGGGAATGGTAGACACAGACGAGTGTCTAACCTCAAGAAAGCAAAGGCACAAGTGTCTGACACGGTGTATAGATTAAAGATGCGGACGAGCATCTTTAAGACTATGATACGGACGAGTATCAGTAGAAACAAACGCTTGACGCATGTTCAGAGATGATGATACGGACGAGTACCAACTAGTTAACAAAGAACACAGACGAGTGTCGACTCTGAGGGGATTTAAGTGGTGTATACAAGGTGCGGACGAGTATCTGTATGAGTAAAAGGTGAGGAGTGAGACATAGATGAGTGTCCAACTTGCCGTGGAGAGCACGACATGGATGAGTGTTGGAAGAAGTGTATTATAAACAAGTATTTGGTTTCCAAAGTGTTTTAGGCAACTATGTTGGGGAAGGTGACACGGACGGGTGTCAGGGAATTGTACATATATGTATCTGTCTGTAGAGAACGTTCGGGCGAATTTACTGTGGAATGACGACACGGACGAGTGCAAAAAGGAGCATGCATCTGTATTTGTGAGAGTGCAAAGGGGACGTTTTGGCTTTCTACTAGGGAATTTGAGGGGTATTTTGTATATTGTTGATGGAATGTCAGCCTTTACAAACGTTCGGTTCGACACATGGCTCATGATTATGCAATATATTTGATTTTTGCCGTAATGCTCTGTATTAGACGGAATGCTACGCTCTGGGGAAAATATTATGTGAATGCTATGATTATGCAAAGATTCCGATCCGGGATTCGGATCCCGTTGCTGTGGAGATCTCTGGCTGATCTGCTTGGAGTGGATATCCCAGCTGGGGATGAGATCATTGGTAGATCTGATATATGACTCTGCTTGAGGGAATAGATCACTGATAGATCTATCTTGGTAATGAGGGACCCAGCTGGGGTCTGTGGGAGCTTCCGTCACTCTGTTGTGAGATCTTCAGGCATTGCTCTTCTGGATAGAGGCTGAGACTTTACGGGGAGATGGTTCCCTGCCTGACACTTGGCTGGGGAGGAATGATCACTGGGCGATCTTCCTAGCAATTTCTGTGGAGAATCCTGCTGAGGATGATGAATTTAGTTGGGGAAATGAGCCCCTCTGATGTTGTTTGGAAAACATGTTGAGGAAGTAATGTTTTAGCAGCTCGTTGGGAGAAGCTTTCATGTCCCATGTTGTATTTTGAATACCTGCAATCCTGTTATGACAAAAATGCACAAGTACCTCGAGGTATCCCTTACTGGATTCCATCATAGGAGTTTAGACACTCCCGGGAGCAAATATATTTCCTGTAAGCATGCAAATTTAGAAAAGACGCATCTGTATTCATGCAATCAATATCATAAGGACACCGGACATTTTTTGCAAATGAAAATAAGATGTTCGAGACGAAATATGACTGAAAATATGATTTTATTAATTTGTGTGCCCTGAATTGGCAAGTACAGTCAAGGAAACAAATCCCCTGAAATGAGGAGATTGTTACAAATTGAGAAACAAAAAGATGGTGGCAATGTTGATGGCGCTTCAAGGAGCTCCCCTTTTGCTATGACTCGTATGACCTTGACATTCTTCTCATCCTGCTTTTGAAGAAGGATAATTCTGACCGGAGCTTGAACCTTTCGAAGTTTACCATGTTGTAAGCGATTCAGAATGCAGTTGTTCACTTATTCCCTTATTTTGCGTGGATCGGCCTTTCGGGTTTTCAATCCACCGGGGTACCCATTTTTGCCTGAATTGTCCAATGTGGCTTTTCAACTCAGCGGGTGTACATCTTATATTTATTTTCACTTATTTTTTCCCGAGTCTTTTATTCTGTTTTTGACTCGCCGGGATGCCCTATTTTTGCCTAGACTTACATTCTGTTTTTATGTCCAGCGGGTCATTTTTATGCGAAGTATTTTTTAACTGCATCTGAATTCACAGGGGACAGGAAATCTTCACCGTCCATAGTACTGAGCATCAATGCTCCTCCAGAGAAAACCTTCTTTACTATGAATGGACCATCATAATTCGGAGTCCACTTGCCCCTGTGGTCTGTATGAGGAGGGAGGAGCCTTTTCAGCACAAGATCTCCTACTTGGTATTCCCAAAGCCTAACTTTCTGATCGAAGGCTTTCTTCATTCTTTTCTGATACAGCTGCCCATGACAGATTGCAGCTAACCTCTTTTCTTCGATCAGACTAAGTTGTTCATACCAGGATCGGACCCATTCTGCTTCATTTAGCTTACCATCCATTAGTACTCGCAAGGAGGGCAATTCAACTTCAACAGGTAGGACTGCCTCCATACCATACACAATCTGATACGGTGTTGCCCATGTGGATGTTCTGATTGACGTATGGTACCCATGCAAGGCGAATGGTAGCATTTCATGCCAGTCTTTGTATGTGACTACCATCTTCTGTACAATCTTCTTGATATTCTTGTTAGCTGCCTCTACAGCGCCATTCATCTTTGGCCTGTAAGGAGAAGAATTGTGGTGTTGGATCTTGAAGTCCCGGCACAGTTCTGCCATCATTTTATTGTTCAAATTGGAACCATTATCAGTAATGATTCGCTCGGGCACTCCATACCGACAGATGATATCTCTCTTCAGGAATCTGGCTACCACTTGACTTGTAACATTTGCATAGGAAGCTGCTTCGACCCACTTGGTAAAATAGTCAATGGCTACCAGGATGAATCTGTGGCCATTTGAAGCAGTTGGTTCGATCTTGCCAATCATATCAATGCCCCACATGGCAAAGGGCCAGGGTGAAGACATCACGTTCAACGGATTTGGAGGCACATGTACTTTATCTGCATAGATCTGGCATTTATGACATTTTCTGGCATACGCACAACAGTCTGCGTCCATTGTAATCTAGTAATAGCCTGACCTTAGCAACTTTTTAGCCATAGCATGCCCTCCAGCATGGGTACCAAAGGATCCTTCGTGCACCTCGTGCATCAACAAGTCTGCTTCTGCCTTATCAACACATCTGAGAAGTACCATATCAAAGTTTCTTTTGTACAAGGAGCCATCAGTATTTAGGAAGAAACTACCAGCCAACCTTCTTAATGTCTTCTTATCATTGGATGATGCCCCAGGTGGGTATGTTTGATCCTCCAAGAAGCATTTAATATCATGGAACCAAGGCTTATCATCTTTGACAACATCTGCTGAAAATACATACGCTGGTCTGTCGAGTCTGGACACTGAAATCCGAGGCACAAAGTTGGCAGCTTGAACTTTGATCATGGATGAAATGGTAGCCAGAGCATCTGCAAACTGATTTTCATCTTGAGGGATATACTCAAGTTTGACTGTAGTGAAGAAAGTCAATAACCTCCTTGTATAATCCCGATAAGGTATCAGATGATCCTAGTGCGTGTACCATTTGCCGTTGGTTTGATTAATTACCAGAGCTGAATCTCCGAATACAGTTAAAGTCTTGATCCTGAGGTCAATGGCTTCCTCAAGACCCATAATACAAGCTTCGTATTCAGCTTCGTTGTTAGTGCAGTTAAAAGTGTTTTTTGCCGAGAAAGGCATGTGAACTCCTTTAGGTGTAATGAGTACTGCACCAACACCACGACCATTCATATTAACAGCCCCATCAAACATCATAATCCATTCTTCTTCCGGGTCAGGCCCTTCAGTGTGAATAGGCTCTTCATGATCTTTTGCTTTTATGAACATGATGTCTTCATCAGGGAAGTCAAATCTCATAGGCTGGTAATCATCAATGGGTTGCTCAGCAAGATAATCAGACAATACACTGCCTTTGATGGCCTTTTGAGATGTGTACTGAATGTCATATTCTGTGAGGATCATTTGCCATCTGGCAACCCGTACGGTAAGTGCTGGCTTCTCAAAAATGTACTTAACTGGATCCATCTTGGATATCAATAAAGTAGTGTGGGTCAACATATACTGTCTCAGTCGGCGAGCAGCCCACGCTAAAGCACAACAAGTTTTCTCGAGCAGTGAATAGCGTTGTTCACGGTCGGTAAACTTTTTGCTCAGGTAGTATATTGCATACTCTTTTCGACCAGACTCGTCATGCTGGCCCAGCACACACCCCATTGACTCTTCTAATACTGTCAAGTACATGATTAGAGGTCTTCCTTCAACTGGAGGCATAAGGATTGGAGGCTCTTGTAAGTATTCCTTGATTTTGTTAAAAGCCTTTTGGCAGTCTTCGTTCCACCTGACCGTTTGTTCTTTTCTTAACAGCTTAAATAGAGGTTCACAGGTTGTAGTTAGGTGAGATATGAACCGTGAAATGTAGTTCAATCTACCTAGAAAACCCCGAACTTCTTTTTCAGTCTTCGGTGCAGGCATTTCTTGAATGGCTTTAACTTTATCAGGGTCAACTTCAATCCCTTTCTCGCTTACAATAAATCCCAGCAGCTTACCCGATCGCACCCCGAATGTGCATTTGTTGGGGTTTAACTTCAATTGGTACTTCCTTAGATGCTTGAACAACTTCAACAGATTCACCAGGTGGTCTTCCTCTGTGAGGGACTTGGCAATCATGTCATCCACATAACATTCAATTTCCTTGTGGATCATGTCATGGAAAAATGTTACCATAGCCCGTTGATAAGTGGCACCCGCATTCTTCAGTCCGAATCGCATCACCTTATAACAGAATGTGCCCCAGGGTGTGATGAAAGTTGTCTTCTCCATGTCTTCAGGTGACATTTTGACCTGATTGTATCCTGAAAATCCATCCATGAAGGAGAACACCGAGAATTGAGCCGTGTTGTCAACCAATACATCAATGTGAGGTAAAGGGAAGTCATCTTTTGGGCTGGCTCTGTTCAGGTCCCGGTAATCCACACACATCCTAACCTTGCCATCCTTCTTAGGCACAGGTAGAATGTTAGCAACCCACGGCGGGTAACTGGTCACAGCAAGGAAACCGGCGTCCCACTGTTTTTGTACCTCTTCCTTTATCTTCATTGCCATATCTGGGCGAGTACGGCGTAACTTCTGTTTCACTGGTGGGCAGTCTTCTTTCAGGGGTAGCTTGTGCATGACAATATCGGTGTCCAGCCCTGGCATATCCTGATAAGACCAAGCAAAAACATCCACATATTCCCGAAGCATGTCAATCAGTTGCTCTTTTACTGAATCTTGCAGACGGGCCCCGATTTTAACCTCTTTCAAGTCTTCTTCTGTACCAAGATTAACCATCTCGACCTCCTCCTGATGAGGAGTGATAACCTTCTCCTCTTGTCTCAACAACCTAGCTAACTCTTCAGGTAGCTCATAATCTTCCTCAACCCCTTCGTCAGCTTGATTGATTGGATTCTCAAAGTCATACGAAGCCATAGCAGTGTTGTTGTCGGTGCAGTCTGGAGGGCACTTTCTGTAAGGGTTTAGATTTGTTCATTTTAGTGATCAGTTTTATCTTGCTTAGAAAAAGTGAAAATGAAGTTATTTATTTTGAAAAGCATTGCCATTTTATTTTTGTACAAAAAATGAAAAATGAAAAACAGTGAGCGAAAAAAGAAAAGACTCATTTGCAAAAGATGTCCTGATATTCATTAATTGATCTTTGCACAAAATACAAGATGGCCCGATTACAAAATGAGTCCTGACATCTTGGGCAAGATGCAGGACTTGATGCATGCTTAAAAATACAGGAAATAATAATTACTCTGCAGGAGTAACCCTTATAATTTCCTAGGAAGACCAGTTTGAGACATGGCTCCCCGGGGTCCTTGGACGTATCTAGCTTTCCAGGTTGCGCTCGTCTTCCGACTCATCTTCCAAACTATTCACAGCATCCGGGGTGAGCATTCCCCCACTGACAAACTTGGGCTCCTTTGTAGCCTCTGGTTGATCTTGTCGAGTTGGTTTGTAACCCAACCCGAATCGGTCTTCTTTCTTCTCCACGGGCAGCAGCTTGCCCCAGCCTTGAGCGGTACCTTCCTCAACAACCTTCCGGGCTTGCTGATATGATGTGATGGAAGTTCCAAGCACAGCAGATGTTTCATTAATATTAAGGTCCTCAAACCCTTGGCTCATGGTTTCATGGATATCTCCATCCATCTCAATATATTTGAAAGTAGCCAGCTGGCTAACAAAAATATCCTCCTCCCCACAAATGGTAATGACTTGGCCTTCCCACTCGAATTTTAAATTCTGGTGAAGGGTTGACGTCACGGCGCTGGCGCCGTGTATCCATGGTCTACCCAATAGACAGCTGTAGGCAGGCTGTATATACATCACAAAGAAGGTCGTTTTGAAAACCTGTGGGCCAATCATTATTGGTAATTCTATCTCTCCCAGAACTGATCTTTTAGAACCATCAAAGGATCTCACTACCAAGTTACTCGGGCGTAGTGCCAATCCATCATACTCCAGCTTCACAAGGGCTTTCTTAGGCAGGACATTGAGGGATGACCTTGTGTCTACTAGTACGTGAGAAAGAACTGCACCCTTACACTCCAAGGTAATGTGCAAAGCCTTGTTGTGGTTGCGACCTTCCGTTGTCAGATCAGTGTTGGTAAATCCTAGTCCATTACTAGCATTGACATTTCCAACCACAACCTCTAACTGATTGACGGTAATCTCCTCCGGCACATAAGCTGCGTGCATGACCTTTAGTAGTGCGTTCCGATGAGCCTCAGAGCACATTAGCAATGATAGTATGGAGATCTTGGATGGTGTTTGGTGAAGCTGGTCTACCACCTTGTAATCACTTTTCTTTATGATTCTCATGAATTCATCAACCTCTTGGTCAAAAGGAGTCTTCAAAGCTTCTCTGGCAACTGTTTCTTCTTGCACCATGCTCTTCCCTTTTGCCTTAGCAGCAGCTTCTGTTTCGACAATGGGTCTTGGGATTTGTGAGGCAAAGAGACGTCTGCTTCTAGTGAAGCCTCCGCCTCCCCCCACATTGTCTATCTGAGGTGAAGAATTTGATGATTCCAAAGTGATTTTCTGCCCCTCGCAGTATAGATCTGAGCCATAATGCCAAGGGATGGCATTATTGCTTTCGTAAGGAACTGGCCCAGGCATTGTGATAGTGACCGGACTGATAGCAGCTGCAGAGGGGACCATAATAGTGTGTGGATCATAATATATGGTGACTGGTGCTCTGACAGGAGTAACATTTTGTGAGTTGTTGGCAGGGATATTTGCAGGATCATAGTATATGGTAACCGTTGAGACGCTTTCATCAATTGTTGCTGATGTTGTAGAAGGTACTGTTGACTGGATGGGTGTTGAAGTTGTAGCAAGAATGGTGACTGAACTTGTATCCGTTGAAGTGATTGATTGAGCAGTTGTTGGAGTTGTAGTAGAATCCGTTGGAACAATGGTTGCTGACGTTGTAGGAGTATCTATGATTGCCGGTGAAGGAATTGTCGAATTTGTAGGCGCTGTTGTCGTAATCTGAAGGATACCATCCTTAATAAGACCATCTATGTCGTTTCTCAGCCTTTCACACCCATTGACTGCAATATTGCAATACCCACAGCCGAGCTCACAACCAGGGAACATTTGGCATTCTAAAAGCTGAGCTTTGATTTCAACCAAAGGTGTTCGGATCTGTGCAACACTGGTGATTAAGGTGAAGGGTTTGCCCCCCTCAATAGCATTGATCCTAGGCCCATTGTGACTAGGCATTGGATTCCTTGTGACATTCGGAGGAGGTGAAAAATTGAGAGCTTTTGAGTCCACCAGGTCTTGGACTTTCATCTGTAAGGCCCTGCATTTTTCAGTATTATGCCCCGGTGCGTTTGAGTGGAATGCACACCTGGCATTGGCATCATAGTTCTTTGGCAAATTAATAGGATCTGGAGGTGCCAATGTCCTTAACTCAACCAGGTTGAGCTTCAGGAGTTGTGGCCAGAGTGCAACATACGGCATTGGGATTGGGTCAATCACCCTGTTTGCTTGTGATGGTCTTTGTTGGAAAGGACGCTGTTGTTGGTTGTTGTTGTTGTAGGTTCTCTGTTGCGGATACTGAACTTGTTGTTGATACTGTGGTTGTTGTTGTTGAGGATATGCTGATTGTTGAGGAATTGGAGCTAGAATGGTAACAACTGCTACTGACCGGTGAACATACTGAGGGCTGCCCCTGCTTGCATGAATAGAGTTTGTTTCACCGGCCCTTCGGGGTCCCACAAAAGGCTTTCTGGGATTACTGGATGAACTTGCACCACTGTCAGAGATCTTGCCCATCTTTAAGAGGCTTTCAATCCTCTCACCAGCTATGACCACATCAGCAAAACTGGTAGAGGAAAAAGCAGCCAATCTATCAATGTAGGTCCCTTGCAATGTATTCATGAACATGTCAGCCATTTCTCTCTCTGACATGGGTGGTTGGACAGCAGCAGCAAGCTGTCTCCACCTTTGGGCATATTCCCTGAAGCTTTCTCGGGAGGATTGAGACATTCCCATCAGGAGGGTCCTATTAGGAGCCATGTCCAGGTTGTATTGATATTGACAGATGAAAGCCTCAGCCAAATCCTTCCAGCATCTTATGGTGGCTCTAGACAAGTGTGAATACCACTCTCTTGAAGCCCCAGTCAGACTGTCTTCAAAGTAGAACATCCATAACTTTTCATCCATAGTATAAGCTTTAAGTCTTCCCAGGAAAGACTGCAGGTGAGTTCGTGGGCAGGAGGTGCCATTGTACTTTTCAAAATATGGAGGTTTGAATTTGTGGGGAATTCTCACCCCATCCACTAGTCCCATATCCATCACATCGAAGCCCAAAGAATTCTGAGACTCCAAAGATCTCAACTTCTCAGCAATTTCGTCCAATCTCCTGTCATATACTTCATCTCCAGCTCCCATAACAGTAAATTGTTCTTCTTGGGGATCTTCTTGCAAGATTCTCCCTCCAGCAGTATTACCTTGCACATTTCTCGGGATGTTAGCTTCTGGTTCCAGATGAGATCCAAATACTGGTGGATCAATACGAGGCTGGCCCCGTTCATTGTTACTAGTTCCTCCTGTTCCAAGATGAGGCTCCTCAGGAGTTTGTCTTTCCACCAGCTCTCTTAACCTCTCTTGACTCTGGACTAAGCCAGTCATCACAGCCATGAATTGAGACATCTGATTCCTCATCTCCAATCTCTCATTGGTCATCTGATTTCTGACCTCAGTCAGATCCTGCTGTACTTGTTCCATTTGAATGTCGGGAAGATTGTTACGAGTCGGGTACCGGTGCGCGCGGTTGACAGGGAACACTCGGCGACGAGCAATGTTTCCTGAGATCACAACAGAGTTAGAAACAAATAATAATAAAACCTGCAAAACAAAACAAAAGTTAGTATGCAATGCAGTATGCTTATTTGTTTTCCAAGGTATCCGGTTTGGTTCTTGGTTTTGACCTTTCCAGACCTCGAGGAAGATGCTTGATGTTGTTGAGAGAAAACCCAAATGAAAACAAACTAAAATATATTACAAATGGTGAACAATACATAGTCTGTTTTACAACACATGCCCCTGGAGGGTCAAAATACATCAAAAAGAAAAAGTACATCAAATGGAAATAACAACAAACAAAGGGTCAAACATCCAGTCCAAACTCATCCTCTCTGACCTCCTTCATGAGTGCCTCAGTCACTGGACCAGCTGGGTGCTCTGTAATGGTCCTAATGAGGAGGTTCCTGGTAGCAATGGCAGAGGTCAGCCTCTTGTGCCTATCCTGGTCCTTTGATCTCTTCAATCCTGCTCTGAGATTCAACTCTGAAATCTCCTTCTGGGCTGCCAACAAAGCCTCCTGCTGCTTCTTCTCATTGGCCTCTAACTGTTCAATCTTGGCCTGAGTCTTTTGGTCTTCTTGTGTACGGGCTTCAGTGATCCTGACCCACCTAGCCTGACTCTCTTGCAGATAGAGCTCAGTCCTAGCCTTCTGAATCTTGGCCTCTTTACAGGCATTCTTCAGTATTTGTTCCCCAGCTCTTACTTTCCTGATGTAATCCTCTGTCTTCTCAATTTTGGCAAGATGCTCCACTTTGAGCTTTTCCAACCTCTCAATGTCCAGACGACCATCACTCCTTTCCCAAAGAGTCTTCTTTAAAGCTTGAGATAGGTTATTATTCCTTTCCTTCAGCTTCTCAAATTCCTCTAGGCTAACAGTTGCTGCTGGCTGTACTGTAGATGGTCCAGGTATGTCTTCCAAGGTGAAAGGCATTCCAGTAATCTGAGCTCTAGTGTGGGACCAATCATAGTATTGAGCTGAAGCAACATTATTACACCTTTCCAGAATAGCCATCCCTTTTGTCTTAATGTTGTCCCAAGCCCAGGATGCTTGTCTGACAGCAGCTGAGTCAGGTTTTACCTCACAATACAGGGTCTCAGCTAAATCTTGCACTCTGGGAGGGTGAACCAAAGCATAACCCAGTTGTCTCTTAAACAACAAAGGATTGTAGTTGATGCAACCCTTTACTCCTATCAGAGGTACATTTGGGTATTGTCCACAGCTGGTGATAATGTCCTTGCCCTTGGTGCTCTGGGTGCACCATCTAATATCATCTGAAGTCAAAGCAATGAGCCTCTTAGCCCAATTCTTCTGCTGGTGAGGGTTCAGGAAGGCATCTGACTTAGGTAGGTGTCTGAGCAGCCAGGTGTAAAACAAAGGAGCACAACATCTCACCAACTTCCCCCTTTGTTTCTCATTCCTCTGATGAGTGGAGTAGTAAAAGTCTCCCAGCAGTGTAGGCACTAGGTTCCTCAGAAGAAACAGATGGATGGCATTCTTACTGACAAACTTGGGCTCATCTGCAAACAGTATAGCCCCATATATGCTGAGGGCTAACAGTGCACAAACTGCCCTCCACTCTCCCAAAGAAGCCTTCAGGATGGTTTGAGAAATCAAGAAATCCAAATGCAAACCAGGGATCCCAGCTTTTGTTGTCATACTTTGCTCAATCAAGGCAGGCTCTAGGTACAATGCCTTTGCTATCTCTTCATTTCTGGGAGCTGGCATCTCTTGGTTGAAAGGGATCCCCCCTGATAGGTACTCCAATCAATGAAGAAAACTCTTCCAGTAGAGGCCCTAACTGAAAGTCTGGGAATGTGAAACATCTCAAAGGAGGGTCATAAAACTGCAAGCATGTGTGGATCATGCTCCTCTAAGAAGGGTCAAGGTCCATAACCATATCCAGGATACCTCCATAGTGCTCTCTAAATAAAGGGATGTGGTCAGGTGTGATAAGTGATTGGACCTGCCTGATACCAGTCAACACAGGTTCAAAGAAATGGTAGGATATGTTGCTTTTCTTGGGAGTAGTCATGAATGCTGCTGAAGAAGATGAAGATAGGTGCTGATGAAGATCACAGACTGGTGCTGGAAATGAGCCACTGACAGGCTGACGCTGGTGATGATGAGGATAGTTGAAGCAGATAACTGATGAAGCAAAGGTCTATGCAGAAGAAGGGGTCAAAACCAAACCAGATATGATGTGGATACCCTGAAAAACAAATAAACAAATGTTAAATGATGCAATGATGATGTATGCAAATGATATGCAAGGGTTTGTGATCAAGCTGGATCTAATTATCTGCCTTGGTATAAGTCCATGTATGTTCAAAAGTCCAGATGGAGGTTTAGAAATCCAGTAACCACGGTGGGGGACTCAAATAAAGAGTCACATGTCCAGGGTTAATCACAAGAACTTTCCAAAGTGGAGTACTCTTAAACAAAACAAAAACAGGGTATGTTGTGGCCAAGGGTTCCTGCAAACCTGTAAACAGCCCAACCCCCTCACAGGTGATGTTCTAAAACAAGGATCCTTAGACTTGGATCAGTTATGAGAAGTGTAAACACTTCTAACCCGGAGGTACAGTGTTTACAATAACCATAAAAGATCCTCCTCTAATTCACCTCAATTTCTGAAGGTCATAATAAAGGTCATCCAGACTTAGCAGGCTTCCCAGATATCCCTAGCACTACAGGAAATCTGTAGCACAGAGTTCTCAAGAAGAAACCCACATCTGAACCGTGTTTCATGTTCCCGCACCAGACCGAAATGGAATGGGAAAGAACATGAACCACTCTAGCTTAGGTGTTACTCAAGTCCCAGGTATAGGACCTCAAACTCTCAATGGAACCCCACCCACCAAAACAGAAGCCATATCCAGCAATGATAATGACAGTATGAAATATAAAAAACTGTAAAGGAAAGCAATAAATAATGTTGTACATGAAGCAATAAATAAAGCAAATAAATAAACACAATTAGCATATAACACCCCAGTAAACACAAATCAAACAAGCGCTAGGAGGAACCCACAAAAAGAACCAGAAGCCCTGGTTACAGTATAAGGGTCCCCAGCAGAGTCGCCAAGCTGTCGCTCCCACCAAATGAGGCTAAGTCAAATGGGGTACAGACGCGAACGGTCGGTGAAAGGAGAGAACACACAAGGGTGAACTGAAAAGAAAAGAGTCGCCAGCTAGGCATTTTTATCCCGAAGGAAAGGTAATGCTGCATAAACCTAAGAAAAGATGGATAAGACGGTCGCGAACCAGAGAAACTGAGAAAGGGGGTTGGTTACAACCTGGGAAGGTATTAGCATCCAGATTGTCCGTCGTACTCGACGGGATCCATGCTTGAAAGATTTGTGTTTTAAAGGGGTAGTGTCAGTGCTATTTTGTGTGCAAAAGCTGGAAAAGAATGCAAGTGTCAGTGTAAAAGAGCAGTGAAGTGAACAAGAGAAGTGTCAGTGTAAGAACAGGAATGAAATGCTCATGATAATGAGCTTTAAAGAATAATGCTGGAAGGAGGGGGAATATGCAGAGACTTTTGTTCGATAACTGTTAAGTTATGCCTACGTATCCTCTCGTGCAATGAGGAAGTCAGAACACCGTAGTTCGACTCAAAGAGACTGAAAGGATAAGTTGACTTGTGATCTGCTTACTTGTCTATGCTCAAGTGTATGACCTGTCTGGCTCAGGTGAAAATTGCCTTGCATTAGACGGAAGAAGCTAGTTCTCGTTTATGAGTGAATGAGATGAGAAAAGAATCCCGAAGGAGACGATTATTGTTTGTTTTTGTGTTTTCAATCTTTTATTACTTTTTGTATTTGTCATAAGAAAATGAGCTTAAGCCTAAATCAAGGGTTAGTAAACTCATCACATCTTCCCTCTGATTAGGGGTAATGAGAATGCCTTAAGTATGAAGTAAACACCTCACACTTAATCACCATGATGTAGGATTAAGATCATTAACCTACTTGTATTTATTTAGATGTTTTTTGGAGTTTTTGTTTGGTGTTAAGTAATGAGGTTAAGCCATAATCAGGGATTTAATGGACTCATTACACCATCCTAATAGAAGGATAATAGATGAGAACATTTAAGCTGAGGAAGG
Source organism: Lathyrus aphaca (assembly GCA_963966055.1). Taxonomy (NCBI): domain Eukaryota; kingdom Viridiplantae; phylum Streptophyta; class Magnoliopsida; order Fabales; family Fabaceae; genus Lathyrus; species Lathyrus aphaca. The sequence goes on along the minus strand of OZ014524.1, from coordinate 265,488,319 downwards.
CTCCTCAACTTAATCCATGATTAGGGATTAACCTCATGGCAAAACAAAGCCTTTATTAAAGTGGATTTTAGTTAATGGTAAGATTAAGAATTAGATTTTATGGTTTGTAAGACAACTTGAGGAGGACTTGTCCATTAACAATAGGGTTAGTCCTTCTTAACCAGTTAAGGAAGAATTAGAACCCTAATGCAAGGCCCAAGTTACAAGCTTGGTGTCTTAGTGATCATTAGGTGGATTGATTAAAGGGTTTAAACACATTAAGGGCTTAACACTTAGGATTAAAGTTATACACTCCATCCTAATAGAAGGATGCAGGCATAAGCTTAATCACAAAGCCTTAAAACCTTTAAGGTTCAGTCCTTGATTATGAGGGGAGAAGAGAAGACACAAAGATATGACACAAAGGTGAAACTAATGGGGAGACTAATCAAACCCTAATTGAGATCATGCTTGGGTATTCCTAGGGTTTGTGAGGCTTGCAAAAGATCTTCAAGAGGAAAGCCACCAGGAAAGAAGCAGATGAAAGGGGGAAGAAGCAGGGAGAAGCAAGACAACTTGCTTCTCTTAAGAAAACAAGTTGCTTGAAGAAAGCAAGTGAAGAGAGAACATGAGTGAACAAGTTCACTCTAATCCACAAGTAAAATTCAGCAATGAATTCATAAGAGAGATGAAGAGAGATTATGAGAAGTGAAGGCAAATTCACTTCTCTATGACTTACCACCTGAAAAGTTAGCAACAAGGAATGAAATGAAATGAGAATGAGATGAAATGCAATGATGCAAACCAAAACCAGAGGCATAAAAATGATGTTAATGATGCTAAGAGATTATGCAAACACATGTCAAGAGTTGTGGATGATCATACAAGTAATGAAGATACAAATGAGACATGAAAGGAGGCATGAAAGTTCATGAAAACTTATGAAATGCCATGGATGCATAACATGGAAAATGGATGAAGAAATGCCTTATCATGATTCTAATGTGTCCTAATATGTCTTAGGAGCCATGTGAATGCACAAAATGTCATGGCAAGTTCATGTATGCAAGCATATGGAAGATGGATGCAAATGAAAGCAAAAATTAGGGTTTATGCACAAGACACAAAGCGAAATTCAAAATCAAAAGCAAATGACAAGATAAAAAATTGAAAATGGGTTCAAAGGAACCCTAACCCTACACAAGTTCACTGCCCAAAGGAGGGGACCTAACTCTTAACCTAATGGGGGTTATGATTTTCTCAAGTTGGCTAGGGTTTTAAGGCACTTCAAAAGGAAAAATGCACATCAAATTGAAAATGAAAGATAAATTCAAACCAATTTTACTCTAGAAACTACATGATATGAAGAATGCAATGCAAAAAGAATCAACATCAAACTCTTCATGGTTAGGCAGAATGAATTTTTCTAAGTTAGGACCAAAATATTGCCTTTTAAGAACTTTAATTCCAAAGAAAAATATCCAAATAGGTCAAGAACCAAAAAGAAATTTGTTTGAAGAGTTTGATAATGTTTCTAAATGTATCAAAATGCAATGTGAATTTTTTTGTGATTTTTAGAAACTTAAATACTATTTTAATTAATTAATTCTCATTAACTAATTAAAATAAACATTTAAATATTTTTAAAATACGAAAATTATGCATAAAATAAAAATAAAAATATTTTTGGGTTCTGAAAATTATTAAAAGATTTGATAAAAAATTTCAGAATTTTTTGAAGCATTTTACTATTTTTAATAAAATGATAAAGAAAATGGAATTAAAATGAATTTAAAATATGAATTAATGAAAGTAATCAGATCCTGTGGCTGAGGTTCAAAGAGAAAAGGGAGGGAATTGACTTCGCGCGCTAATGGACGGCCCACATTCAAATTTCACTAATTATGATTAAACCCTAATATGATGCCCTAATTACTTTCAGGTTACCGGAACAATGTTCCGGTCATCTTCTCCGGCCAACCAAATGTGCTATCTCACTCCATACGCAATTCTAAGCTCTCTAACTCTCCAGAATCAAACATCTAACAACCCTAAACATGAATCCAGCCCTAAAACTCATTTATTTTCACTCAAGATCAAGAATCAAAGACAAACGAAAAATACGCAGAAAATTTCAGAGGTTCAATACATGCTTAATACTTAGACCATTTTCAAAACTAAACATATCAGGATCATCAGTGAATCATGGAGAATCAATTAGAAACTTAAAAACGCATTTATGGAAAAAAAAGTTCTTGGGGATACCTGAACTGAAGCTTTCGAAAATGGTGCTTTCTGGCCAGTTCCTTGCTTCAAACAAGCTCCAATGATCTCCCTCAAGTGTTTGTGATGCTTAGCTGGAGTTTATATGGCCTCAAAATGAAAATGGCAGAAGTTCAGTTTGTGAAATGTGAAAATCGTATTTCTGATTGTGAAGGTTTTGGGGCCAAATCAAAGGTGGGAAATGATCAGTGGATCATGGTGAGTTGAATGGTGACAGAAACTTGAAGGTTTGATGGTTGAATCAAGAGATTCGAAGGCTTTTGCAAATTTGAGGTTTTTGGAGTGTGTTGAGTTCTTGGAGTTTTCAGGCTGTGTTGTGTTGTGCTTTTGTTTGGTTTTGATCCACATAAAGAAGTGTGATAGGTCAGAGAGTGGGTGCTGGCCTATGTTGATTGGTATGGGCAAGTTGCCAAAAATGTCAAAAGTTGGTGTACTTGAGGTATGGGCACATGGCAGGCTAAGGACAATCGGGTGTCCTGCGCAGCAAAGATCAAGGAGTGTCATGAAATCATATTTTGTGAGCTGTGGCAAGTGGATGAAGGGTTATGGAGCATTTTGCAATTTTGTCCAACTTTGGCCCCTTTTGAAATTCTTGAAGTTTAAGGCATGGAACTTGAGAAATTCTTGGGCCAATCTAAATTTTAGATCATACATGATGTTTGTGTGATGGTTAGAAACTGATTTGAAGTCACATTTGGCTTTGGCAAGTGTTTTTGCAAGTTTCCTCTTTGGCATAAAAGTGAAAATTAAGTGATTTTGTCCAACTTTGCAAGGCCATAACTTTTGTTCTAAAATGAATTAGAATGAGTTCTTGTACTTTTTGAAAATGGGAGGATCCAATCTACAACTTTCGTGACCAAAGATTTTTCATTTGAAGCATTTTTGAATCAAAAAGAGGAGGTTGAAAAACTTTCCCAAAATGGCAAGTTTGCATTACAAGTCACTTTCCCAAAATGGCAACTTTGCAAATGGCTTGAAATTCTTCAATTTTGTGAACTTCTAACTTCTTCTAAGATCAAATAAAGATCATAAACATTCAAAATGATGGAGAAGACCCCTTGGTTGGATGATTGGGGGCCTCAGATGCCCTGATTTTACACTGACTTGCACAAGAAGTCATCTAATGATCAGATGCCTTCCCCCATTGAATTTCTTCATGAAAATTGGTATGTATGATCCTTATAACATATAGAGACCAATAGAAACAAGAATGACCAAAAAACTTGGAGTTATGGCCTCTGAAACCAAAACCCTAATTTTGGGTCATCTGTGCAGTTAAGCTTGGCTCTGCTTCCATGCCTTTCCAAGTTCTTGTGATTTTCTGACTTTCTTGATCTTGGGAGGAAATAATATAATGCTTGGACATACATGGACCCTCTTGAGATGATTGAAGACCTTTGGAGTGGCTCAAATGGCTCTTGGATTGCTCAGATCACAAGCCCTAGATGCAGATGACTTTGAACCAATGCAGTGAAGCAAAAATGTAATATGAGATGATATGATTGGACTTATGCAAATGAAAAGAATCACAAGCCATGGTGAAATGAGTGAGGGCAAATTTGGGATGTTTACAATAGGCATGTGATCATTGATGGGAGAAATTGAAGGCTATACATAGGAAACCAAGGAGCCACAAAGCTTCTCAACCTTGTGTAAAGTGTTCACAACATCCCGCAAGTCTTGACTTGAAGCCACAAGTCTTGAAAAGAATTTAATTGATCAAAGGAGACAAGCAGTGCAACATCTCTTGATGAAAATGGGCCAAATTAGGGTTTCATTTCTACTGGGCTTCTCAATGAAATTTTGATCCAAAGTGGATTCCATTGTCTTATATATGATGTCAAATGCCTAGGGTTCAAATTTCATCCATAAAAACATTTTGGAAGAGGTTCAATTGGCCAGATGATTGAAAATCAAGGAATTGGGGAAAAGTCAACCATGTTGAGGAAAAAGTCAACTCCTGACTTTTTTAGATCAAAATCATGAAATTAGGGTTACAAGGATCCTATGGTTAAAATTTGATCAAGAAATGATGTAGGAATCAAGAGAAATCAAGAAAACAAAAACTTACCATTTTTGGAAAATTAGGTTTTCCAAAAATGGCAAGTTTCGACCATTTTTGCAGCAACTTCAAGAGAGGCCTTATCCCAAAATATGAGGACTATCAAAATTCTACCTTGATCCAATTAAATAGGGCATCTTAAGCTTCAAATCCATAGGTAGAACTCATTAATAGCATCAAAATTGAGAGAGTTATGATCATTCAAAGTTGATGCAAATCATGGCAAAATAAGGCAAGGGGCAGGGCATGACTTGCATCCTGCGCGCGTCCTGCCTTGGATTTCATCAAACAGGTGGTGGGCCATAATGCAAGCTTTTTTATTCATGATAAAGGCCTCAAATGAAATTTCTTTGAACTACAAAGTTGTTTAGTGTCATGTTTCCAACAACTTTGATGTTCAAAGATTTTTCATGAGATCAAAGGATTAAGAGCTATGGAGAGGCAAAATGTGGATGTTCAAACTGTAATGCACAAGGCATCTTGCACAAGCCAAGGAAATTCTATGCAAGCCCATAATGCAGGCTTATGGTATGATGTTCAAAGATACAATTGAGATATTTAGAGGTCATATTCCATGATTGTTTGAATTACAAACTTGGTGTATGGAGCATCTACTTCAAATTGAGCACAAGAATCACATCATTTGGTGACTTGTTCATGAAGAAACATTCAAAATAAGATGACAACATGCCATCTATTTTCTTGCAGGCTAAGGTAATATATCTTATGTGCCAATTCAGTTTATTCAAGAGTCTCTACATCATGTTATGTTCAAACTCATCACAATTGAGGAGAGGGCATCATCTCATGTTGCATGATCATTTCATTTACCATGCACACATTTGAAAATCAAGCAAATGAAGAACTTCCTAGCATTGAATGCATGCTACAATGATCAGCCTCATCATATACCAACAATTTCCACCATAACAACTATGTTCCTCATTGCATATGATCAAATTCGAGCAACTAACTCAAACTACAAATTCAGCTGCATTGACATTGCATCTCACACCTTCACATTGATCATGGCACCCTAGAGTTAACTTCACTCTAGTTCTAATTGTTAACTAGATTAGTTAATAGTTAACTATGGCTATAAAAGGATCATCTCTAACAGAATTTCACTAAGAGTTTCATTTGATCAAAACCACTTCATCATTCATCACTTTCCCTCTGGTTTTTCTCTCTGCATCTTGAATATCTTCTTCTGCATTTTGCTTCGAGCTAGCTTCAACTTCCATTAATATAGCTCAATCTTTATCTATTCATCATTCTCATCATGAATTGCATAACTTCCATGGCTATATTCCATTGAATCTCCCAATTGATATCACTGCATATTCCTGCATTTTTGTGAGGATCTCTCTGATTTCCACTTCCAGCATTGAGTTCATCATCAATCTAGGTTCAACATCATCACAAGGATGAATTCTATGGTGGTAGTAGCTTGAAGCATCAAGATTGAGTCTCTGCATATCCTCTACACCAGTTTCTCTTTCATCAAGATTTTGGTTTCAATAGAGTGTTTATTTCACTCTGAGTCATTCGAGATCAAACTGCAAGGATTTTGGAATCTACTCTCTGGTCTTCTCTCAACATTTTGAATCACTGCAATCCAGGTTCTTCTTCAATTTCCATCTGTTTGTTTTGCTTCTGTTTTAGTGGATTCACATGCTTTAGACATTGTTAGAAGCATTGATCACTCTGGCTAGTTGATAGGCATTCTAAATGCTTAGTTTCAGAATTTTAGGCTGGATTTATTTGCTTCGATTTGCATTGAATAGGAAAGGGAAATGGATTTTGAGCATGGATTTGGATTGTACTCATTGAGACTAACCTAGTGATGGCCTTAGATTTCATTTTGATTAGGTTTTGGGATTTTCCCTAGGTGCAGGTCACCGGAGAAGATGACCGGAGGTCTTCTCCGGTGACGGAATAGTGCCCTAATTGTTTTGGTGAAATTAAAACGCAACCATTGGATCTTGGACATCCTAGGGTTACAATTCAGCCAGCAAATTAATAAATCACATAAAGGTCACGTGCAATATTTTGTGAACAAATTCTCAGGTTTCTAACTACACCCCATGCGTGTTAGTTCAAAGCCCAGATTAGTGTTATTTGTTGAGATTAGCACCCCCAGGCCCAATCCAACTAGTTCAACCTATGTTCATTTTATTCATTTTTCGTTTTTGATCATAAAAAATATCAAAACCTCATTAAAAATTCTAGATTAATTCATGTGAGGTATTTATATTTTTTCCTAATTTTCCATAATTTTTGTTCCCATTTTTCTTTTATTCTTCAATCAGAATTAATTACTCAATGAATTAATTTCCTAATTTTCCCATTTCTGATCAATCAATTTCTTCATTTTCTTTCTCCTAAACCACAAAAGATATATGAGTAATTATTTTTTAATTAGTCAGAGGACTCATTGAATTTCTTTAACATATTTTTGTTTTGATTTTTAGGTCACTTTAAGTCAACTTTTGGTCCATTTCTTTCACATGTATACATACAAATCCTAATCCACTTCTACACTTCATTTGAATACTCAAAAATGAGAATTTTTGTGAGATTTTTTAGGTGTAAGTCACCTTCTGGATTTTGTATTCAAGTGTAAAGTTTCATAATTTTTAATGATCATTTGGTATTTTTCCAAGTTGCTTAGTTCACAAGTCACATTTTTGTTCATTTACTTCACTTCCTTTGGTCCCATTAGAATAAGGCATTCATGCCATTACCTTGAGGTCTTAATTTTGAGTCTCTTAGGTCTTAGGGGATTTCTTTAAGTGTTGTGTGCAATCTTTGGGTATTCACCTTTGAATTTTAGGTTTTCCTTGAGCCATAAGTCACCTATCTCCCATTTTAACCTAATTTCACTTCTTCTTCCATCTTAGCCATTTCAAATTGCATTTGTGCACAAGGTAACTTCATAATATCATTGTTTTGTGTCTCATAATTGTTTTATGGTCATTCTAACATGTTCATCTCAAGTTTAGAGTCTTTTGCATTCTTGTGAACTTCATTTGTTATCTAAAAGACCTTAAAAACCCTAATTTGGACACCTAGCCTTAGGATGTCTTTTAACACCTCATTTGTGAGTATTTTCCAAATTTAATTTCCATTATAATTTTTTTGTCAAGCCTCTGGTTTTTGTATTGGGAGGTCAAGTCCCTTTGGTCATTTTTTGAATTTTCTTCTAAATCATTTTGTTTAACATGTAGAGCCATGGTTCCATTTGCATTCTCCCACCTTTCAATCTAATGTGTGAACATCTTTAACTTGGATCTTTCTTTCTCATTTGAAATAATCTCATCCTTCACTTTCATATAGTGTTAAGTTCTGGATTTTTCATTTACCTTTGACTTTAGCAGATTTTAGTTTGCTAAACACTTAGGTTTCCCTTCTAACTTCACGCTTAGATTTCCTTAGGGTTTAGTAGTACTTTAAGGCATAATTTGACTTTAATTCACTTAATCCCTTTAGATGCTTTACAAATGATTTAGCTATTGACTTTTTAAGTGTGTTATCTTATAGGATACCTTGGACTTAAGTCTTAACCTTAGAAGTTCACTAACATCTTTCTTAAGCTAATGTGAGTTCTTAATTGAAGTTTGCCATGTCATAATTGTTCAAATTACTTCATCATGCTAATATTTGTTTTATAGGGGGAAGGTTGAGGTAAGCCTCACTTCATTTCTATCTCTTATGAATTATAATTGTGTTTGCCTTATCACTTGGTGCTTTGTTCATAGGCTTCCTTTTTGTTCTTTAGATTTAACTTAACTTCCTTAGGAAGTAAGTTGAACTCTAACTTGCTTTTATTTTCCTTAGGTTTAGAATACCTAATCAACCATAGGATCACCTTTTGTACATAATAAGATAACTTAGGATTGTGTCTAAGTCCCCCATTAGCTTTTACCTTTGCCTCTTGAGTCTTCTTCTCTCATCTCCAAACAAAATAAAAAAACACTTAATAAATGCATGAAAGAATCTCTTGTGTATAGCCTTATTCCATGGGGGCACTTAAATTCATTCCATCTTGGAATAGTGTAGGCTTGTCTAGCATGATGTACACGTTTGATCAGGAGGTTATTTCACAAAGAAAAATCTAAAAGATACTTCTTCATAAGCTACAAAAACATGTAATAAGTTCAACATGCTAGTGAACTTAGACCCTAATCCTTGGAAACAAGTCTTGGATAAATTCTCCTTACTTGGTGTGCTTATTCTACTATTCCATCTTGGAATGTAGTAGCAAGTACACATTCCATGGAAAAGTGTTTGAATTCACTTCCTTTTGCAAAATTCATACAAAACTCTTAAAAAGCAAACAACAAACAATAAGCGACTTTCCTGCGGGAACTTCTTTTCTCACCTCATTCATTCTCAACGCGAACTTGTGATGACTTGTCTTTCATGCAAGACGGTAAACACACTCATACCAGACGAGCCTGCAATACCTGAGCATAAACATACACAGTTCCATCTATAACAAACAAATAGTTCCCGCCTTAGTTAGGCGAACTACGTCGACTCTGATACTCATTTTCTCGATGAGGTACGTAGGCAGCATGGTAGGGCCCATTCGAGCATATTCTTTATTTTCCCTACATTTCCCCGTTCTTTCTTTCCATTCTCCAGTTCCTTTCTCAGTTCCATTCCCATTCCAATAACAGTTTATTTGTTCAACAACACCTATTTCTCACCCTTTGAAACAAACAAACAAGCGTGGATCCCGTCGGGTACGGAGGACGGTCTGGGGTGCTAATACCTTCCCAGGTCGTAACCGACTCCCGAAACCAGATCTTTGGTTCACATGACCTTGTCCTTTCCTTCTTCCTGATGGGAGCGAAGACGCGATATGTGTCTAGCGGTATCTGAACTGCAAGCGCACAGCCTATCGAAGTAATATAAAAGATTGTCGATCCCACAGGGACTTTATAATCACTTAGTGCTAGAGGGTCTACTAGTTTAGCTAAGGTGGATGTTTGTCACGATTTGGTTTTAAGGATTAGAACGGGAATTAATTTTTTTTTAATGAAATAATAAGAAGGCGGTCGGTATGTAATTATGTTAACCTATGCGGGTCAATCTAACCTAAGCCTATAAGGATGGTTCACTTAATTTATGATGTAGAGATTATCAGTTTAAATACCCTCAACTTACACTCTCGTGGTCTTATCTCAGATCTTACTCCTAAAGCCCTATCCCTGCTCTCGCTAGCCCATAAGTGTTTAGAAGATAATTTTTGAAAACTTAATAAGTCTAATTCATTTTAAAGCGCTCTCGCTGTATTTAAATCAAATGCCTAACTTTAGCTATCCGGTTAAAATCTCACACTCTCGTGGTCTTGACCTAACCTATTACACTTTTCTTACTCTCGTAATAAAAAGATTAATTTTTATAATAAAAAGTCACAGCCAGAATTTAAGTTCTTAATTGTTTTAGCTTAGATTTGATTTTACCAAGTTGGTTTATTTTAATTACATACCGCCTAATTGGTTTAGCTACTCATCTTTGTTGTACCAGACAGATGCAAAAATAGATAAATATAAATTAAAACATGCATTATAAAATAATAGAAATAAATTCTTAACATATATAAATAAATAAATTAATATAAATGCGAAATTATAAAATCCTGAATAATAAAAATCGTAAAACTCCTTCTTCCACAGTCTAGTAAGCTCGGAGTGCGGAACCGGAATCGAAAATAAAACTAAACGAATTTCTGAAGGCTTGAAAGAAAATAAATAATAACAATTTCCTAATGTTGGAAATTGTTATTTAATTTGGTTTGGATATAGAAGCAGAAATTAAACAAGAACAATTTGCTGGAAAAATAAAATAAGGGTGCAACAAAAATGCGGCAGAGCTTCTGCGAAAATCTTAAAATATAACTATGTCTTTCTAAATTAGTAACTAGGCTATTTATAGAAAATATTATTGGGCTTGGGCAGTTGAAATCCATAGCATGGGTATCGTTCCGTTGAAGAGAGAATCCAGCGAACATGCATACTGGGTTGAGAAATAATAGGAATGACTTTTGAATTCACGTTGCACGTCTTCATGACCAATTCAATCCAATTAACCCTATTTTCCTTTGTCACGTTCGTGAAAAAGGTGTCACGTTCACTTTTTTTGCATTTAAAGCGTGTCACGGTCGTGACACTTGAGTGACGATCGTGAGTGTTCCACGTTGGGCGTCACGGTCGTGATGATGTGGTAACGACCATGACTGTTACAAATTATGCAGAATTACAGAATTCCTTTCTTCTTCTTCTTTTCATGCTTGTTTTTTTTCATTTCATCTTTGGCTCATGATTTAGCTCTAGAAATGTTATACCTGTAATATGACATAGAAAACTCGAAGAACCAGGTGTTAATATGATAAATGTGCGATAAAACGGACTTAAAACGTAGTAATAAAGTGATACGATTTCTCGTTATCAAACTTCCCCAAACTTAAACCTTTGCTTGTCCTCAAGCAAATAGTCGGTTGAAAAATGATCGGACAATTTTCATTGGACGCAAACACATAACAAACCATACAAGGAATCGTTTAGCTAGACAAACCGGTACTAGAATAGAACACTAACGATACACTAATGACACAAGCAACAAGCTAATTCGTCGACTTCCCGTTAAACGAAACATTCGGTAATTGCGTTACAATTCTACCTATAGTCTTTCGATCTTATTTCACCCGGTTTCATTCTAGCGCAATCACATTAAGCCCTTTGCCTTAGCACGCACGTAGTGGAGTAGCCGGTCAGTGACTTTGATCCTTTATAAGCACGGAGTCTGGTACACGAATGTGGCAACCCTATATATTATCCAAATTGGAGGTTGTGGGGGATCGAGCCGTAGCACGCCCTACCAAGTTCAGAACCAGGTACCTCTGAACCAACCTGCAATGGACTCCTTCTCATATTTCTCGTTTCTTATATGCGACCGTGTACTTTGGTGCAATTTCTTTTTATTGGCATCGAGATATGAAGGATCATTATAGATTAGGCATCAAACACTTATGTTCATCGGCTCCCCACGTGGTTTGTGTTCAGACGGTGCTGACTGCTAGTATAAACTACTAGGGGTTACTTTAGAACAGAAACTTAAGGTGTATTCGTAACAATTATCGGAACGGAATGCTTAAGTAGGAAGTCTAAGGTGTCAAGATTGTATTGATCTTGTTGGATCTTTCTCAGCTTCCTAACTACAATTTCATAGGTAAGTCGGGTAATGCGAGAACAAAAATTTTCGGTATGGCTAAATAAAGCGGGGAAAATTCGAAACTGGAGAAATAGCACAAATATTACTTTGTTTAATTGAAATACGGAAAGGGAAATACAATGAAATGGAAAATGCGGAAAGGGAAAATGCGGAAAGGGAAAGGTATCTCTCCCACACTATATCAGACATTGTCCTCAATGTTGTGATATAATAGCGGGGAAAATACAATACAAAAACAAAAATGCAAAAACAAAAACATAAACATAAACTAAGGCTGCTGACGACCACGGCCTCGGCTTCTAGTGCGGGAGTGTCTGGAAGGAGTGGCTTCTGGATCAGAACCGGTGGTGGTGAGAGCAGTGATATCAATACGCAAAGCCTCCAGCTCGCTAAAAATCTCTCCTAGATTCTCATATGTCGTCCTCTGGTTACTGGCAACAGCTGAAAGTAGTGCATCATATTGCTCTTTTCGCCTTCGCTCAAGTGCGGCATTCATCTGATTCTGCTGATGAATGGCACGGAGGACGTCTTCAAGTGTGATGTCGGGTAAAGGCGGCTGTCTGGTGGAGGACTCATGGATGTCCTGTACTGGCTCAACAGCGTCCATGGCATCCTACATCTCTTCCACAGGTGCATCAGTCTACTCATCAATAATCGGAACGTGGCCTGCAGCATCCGGTAAAGAAAATAGCCAATTGGCTCGGTTCGATGGATCGATGCGGTCACGGCAAGGCAAGGTGATGTGATGATAAATGGTTCCTTGGATCATAGGGTTGAACCTACCATCCTCTCTCTGCGATATCAAATGGGCGGACTTGCAATAGCTCTTTGTAAGCAACTCTGCTGCTCTATGAGGTAAATGAGTAATCTGGTCACCAAGCTGCAGCTATATGGCAAGGGTGGTGACAATCCCGCCTATGTAGAAGGGGGTTGCGCCTCGATGCGCAACAGACTGGATATGGGCTAAAAGGAACGGGGAAACATTGATGCGCTCCTCATTCAAGGCACAGTGCAAGAACAAGAGCTCTTTGGAGTTCAGCTTGTGATTGCTCTCTTGCGAAAATAGTATTGCAGATGATGCGATGGAAATACCGAATCGCCGGGTTATGGATGTGGGTAGCATTCAGACTCTGGTAGGTAGTAGCATGACTGTTAGTGATGTTTTGCCATAAAGTGAAAGCAACCTCGTTGAAGTTGTCGGGCACGCGGAGATGAGCATCATCGCCGTGATGGAAACCTAACAGTTCGACGATCCTTGTTTGCGTGATTTCGAACTTTCGTCCGAGCATTCTGAACTTTGCAATGCCGGTGAGTTGACTTGTTGAACCGGGAGGTGTGATATACTGAAATGAACTCAGAAATTCCAAGGTGATGTCTTCGAATGTCGGTTGTGGTTGACTGCACAAGTCCCACAAACCAACATGCTCAAGCAATAGCTTCACGCCGTTTAGAAATCCTAACTCCCTCAAGCAGTCAAGGTCGACATACCGAGTGGGTTGGATGCCACGGTTCTGAAACCTGATAAACTTCTGTCTTTGTGCTTCTCCTTGGTCACCATCTCTAAACTTGATATTCTCCATTGCATGCAAGTACGAAAATGAGGGATAAGAGTTTTTGAGGTTTTGTGAGAAAATGAAGAAAACTGAAGAATTTGTTCGGATTATAATGAAATGAGTGAATGTGAGAGGTTTGGAATAAATGGAGAGGTTTAATGGGTTAATGAAATTGATTGAGAGTAATGGGTGGTTACGGGAGAATGAGGAGATAATGGGAGGTTTCTATTTTGTGAAAATGGAGAATGGGTTCTGCGAAGGTGAACAGTTCTGTTTCTTCAGAATTCATAAAATAGGGTTGTCACGGTCGTGAGGGGGTCTTACGGTCGTGACGCGCTAAATAGCTCGTCACGATCGTGAGTGATGAGTGACGACCGTGATAGCTTCAAAACTTGTAATTTTTCACAGAATGCATTATCTCACTTCAGTTCAATGCAATTTTTTTATTATTTTCATTTATTTCTAACACAAACAATATATATAATACTGGATCAACATATATTAGCAGTAAATTTCATCACACGAGAATTCATAAAATATCAAGCAATTTAAATATAACAGTAAGTAATGAAAAGCATGGAAATTGATTAAATTAGAAAGTGACAAAACTAGAAGTACTTTGCTTTTGACATCATAGAAGGAAAATTACATTGATAAAAATAAGCTACGAAATGTTTGCAAAATGTTAAAACTAACTAGAAACAAAAGCGAAAAGTAAAATAAATTAAATCACTACAGCATTTTCAAAGTTGCTTCTTCAAATCTTCAAGTGCGGAGTTTAAATGATAGAATTGTTCATAGTTATGTCAGTTAAACCTATAACTTCCAATCGCATGCTTTTAACTTCATCCTTAACAGCATTAATATCGGCTTGGTAAACTTCAAGAGTATTTATAATTTTATTTAAGTTGTCAGCATATCCTACTTGATTTACTTCATGGGTTTCAATAACTTCATCAGTGTGGTCGATGTCATGGTAACCAGGAGGTGTCCCAGGGTTACTTTCTACATCAGTCATTATGTCATCCCTAATTTTGTAAGATTGTGGTGTTTCAGGTGTAGATGGATAGTCAGGAGGGGTAAGCTCATAAAGCCAATTATCTTTATTGTGAACACTGACTCTAGCATGGTTTGGTAATGTGAACAGGGTTACTACTTCATTTCTGATTAGGTACTTGTAAGGTGGTTGTCCTAAGTTTCTTATGATTTGGCGGTTAAAGCAGAAGTTCAGATTCATAGGGCGGATGGTAACTAAACGGTTGCACTTGTGTAATTGGTATCTAAGTCCCAGAGCATCAGCAATCATGGTGACCAGGCCTCCTACCAATATGGGTAGATCAGGTTCCTCTTGGATTCGGGTGAAGGTTTGCATCATGAAAGGCACATCATTAACTGGTTGTCCATTGGTCAGACAGGACATAATGAATATCTCATCTTTAGATACTCCAGTGAGGTTTTCTTCCTTTCCAAAGAAGGTGTCGGAAAGGATCTTATGGAAATAGCGGATAGCAGGGTTATGTATTTCATCATTGTTCATGTTATCCGGCTCAGGATGGTAATTTCCGGTTAAGGTTCCCCAAAAGAAGTCTAGCTCAATATCCATTAATTCTACCTGTGTGGTAGTAAAAGCAAAGGTCCACTAGGGAATCCTAATAAGTCAGCTAGTTCTTTATGGTTAAAGTCATATTCTATCCCGAATAGTCAAAAACTGATAAATCCTTTCCTTAATCCAAAACCGCGCTCGGGTAAGTAAACTAAGGAGCTTAAGAACTCAAGGGTGAGCTCGCGGTAAGTCAAAAACTTTTGTTTTATGAGAGCATTCTCCCATCCGAGTTGGTTAAACAGGTATAGGATGCTATCATGTATACCTAAAGTTTCCATAGTCAGTTCATCATGGTACAGAGTCAAATCCATTGGTCTCTGTGATAACTCCTCAAATTTCATTCTTTGGTTCCTACCTCTAAATTTTGTTTCCATAATGTTTCTTGGTTGGTTAGCCATAGTTAGTGTAAATATGGAGGAAACAAATTCAGGGGGAAAAGGAAAATGGAAAAGACTTTAGAAAATCTGTAAAAGTGATTTAGAAAATAAAAATTAAAATAAAGAAAAATAAGAAAATAAATGCATAAATGAAATCAATAATGATAATAATGAAATAAAACAATAAAACAATAAAATGATAAAACGATAAAATGATAAATTGATAAAATGATAAATGATAAAATGATAAAATGGGTTGCCTCCCACTAAGCGCTGTTTTTATCGTCAAAAGCCTGACGTAATGCTTAGGGGTAGATTAGTCAGGGAAATTAGTGGACAACTCTAAAAGCTTTAGACTATCTGCATAATCTTTATTTTCAATTTTATGGTAATGTTTTAATCGTTGTCCGTTTATTGTGAACAGTTCACTATCCCTACCCTTAATTTCTATTGCTCCGCTTGGGAACACTCTAGTTATTTCAAAGGGTCATAACCATCTAGATTTTAGTTTTCCAGGAAAGAGCCTAAGTCTTGAATTAAAGAGGAGTACAACGTCTCCCACACTAAATTCTTTCCTAGATAGGCGTTTATCGTGCCATCGCTTAGTTCTTTCTTTATATATCTTAGAATTCTCATAAGCATATAACCTTAACTCTTCTAATTCATTAATGTCGAGGATTCGCTTTTCTCCAGCGGAATTATAGTTTATATTGAGTGTTTTAATTGCCCAATATGCTCTGTGTTCTAGTTCTACCAGGAGATGACAAGACTTTCCATACACTAATTTGAAAGGTGTAGTTCCTATGGGTGTCTTGTAAGCTGTCCTATAAGCCCATAAAGCTTCATTAAGTTTAGATGACCAATCTTTCCTAGATATGGCGACAGTCTTTTCTAAGATCTGTTTAATTTCTCTGTTTGAGACTTCAACCTGTCCACTTGTTTGTGGATGATATGGCGTTGCTACACGATGTCTGACTCCATACTTAGATAGTAATTTGTCAAATATTTTCGAAATGAAGTGCGAGCCACCGTCACTTATGACGAGTCTAGGCAAACCAAATCTTGGAAAGATTATATTCTTGAAAAGCTTAATTACTACTCGTGTGTCATTTGTAGGAGAAGCTATAGCCTCAATCCATTTTGAAACATAATCGACAGCTACGAGTATGTAATTATTACCGAAAGATGATGGGAATGGGCCCATGAAATCTATTCCCCAGACGTCAAAGACTTCTACTTATAATATTCCTCTTTGAGGCATTTCATCTCTTCTTGAAATATTACCGGTGCATTGACACCGATCGTAATTTATAACAGCGATGTGGACATCTTTCCATAAATTAGGCAAGAATAGGCCGGCTTGTAAGATTTTTGCACAAGTCTTGGAAGTGCTCGCATGTCCACCATAAGGAGATGAATGGCAATAAGCAATGACATCTTCTATTTCTTCTTCAGGAATACATCGACGAAAGATTTTGTCGGGTCCTCTTTTAAATAATAATGGTTCGTCCCAATAGTAATGTTTGAGATTGTGAAAGAATTTCTTTTTCTGCTGATAGGTTAAATCAGGTGGAAGTGCTCCTGCAGCTATGTAGTTGACAAATTATGCAACGACCGTGACTGTTACAAATTATGCAGAATTACAGAATTCCTTTCTTCTTCTTCTTTTCATGCTTGTTTTTGTTCATTTCATCTTTGGCTCATGATTTAGCTCTAGAAATGTTATACCTGCAATATGACATAGAAAACTCAAAGAATCGGGTGTTAATATGATAAATGTGCGATAAAACGGACTTAAAACGTAGTAATAAAGTGATACGATTTCTCGTTATCACTTCCCCAGGTTTGTGCAACATTACCTTTCCCATTCTTTTGGGATAAAAATGCTTGGCTGGCGACTCTACCTTTTCCACGCCACTTTCGCGTTTGTACTAGGATGAAAATCCCGGGAGCGACACATGGTCCTGCTCAGATGCGTGGATAGACACGAGGCAGACCTTTTGATGCAAGAAGTTCACGAAGGCTCCTTCAGTACCCATGATGGAGGGCATGTTATAGAAAAGAAACTTCTCAGGTCGGGGTATTATTGGATACGATGGAATCCAATTGCTGTAAATATTCCCGCAAGTGCTACAAGTTCCAAATCTATGTTGACAAGGTCCATGTACCTCCAAATCCATTGAGCGTTATGTCTTCACCTTGGCCGTTTGCCATGTGGGGCATCGACATGATTGGCAAGATCGAGCCAACAGCTTCCAATGGTCACTGCTTCATCCCGGTTGCCAACGATTACTTCACGAAGTGGGTTGAAGCAGCGTCTTATGCCAATGTCACAAAACAAGTGGTATCCCGATTCATCAAAAGGGATATCATTTGCTGATATTGAATTCCCAAGAGAATCATTACTGACAATGGTTCTAATCTTAACAACAAGATGATGGCAGACTTGTGCTGGGATTTTAAGATTGAGCATCACAATTCATCGCCATATCGCCCGAAGATGAATAGCGTCGTCGAGGAGGCCAAACAAGAACATAAAGAAGATTGTGCAGAAGATGGTTGTGACATATAAAGATTGGCATGAGATGCTACCATTTGCATTGCATGGATATCAAACGTCGGTGCGTACTTCGACTGGGGCAACCCCGTTCTCACTTATATACGGTATGGAAGCAGTCCTACCAGTTGAAGTCGAGATCCCCTTGTTGAGAATAATGATGGACGTCAAGCTTGACGAAGCGGAATGGATCCGATCCAGGTACAACCAACTGAGCCTCATCGAAGAGAAACGCATAGCAGCTGTATGCCATGGACAGTTGTATCAGCAATAAATGAAACAAGCTTTCGACAGGAAAGTACGACCTCAATGGTACATACCAGGCGACCTGGTGCTGAAAAGGATTTTTCCTCCTAACAAAGATCATAGGGGAAAGTGGACACCTAACTATGAAGGTCCATTCGTGGTTAAAAAGGTCTTCTCGGGTGTGTAAACACCCCAAATTTGCCCTCACCCATTCACACCATGGCTTTTGATCATCCTCATATGCATAAACACAATCATATCATCTCACATCTCATTTTTGATTCACTGCATAGTTTCTAAGGCATCTGCACCTAGGGTTTGTGATCTGAGCAACCTCAGGGCATCCTGAGCCACCCCAAAGGCCACCAATCAACTCAAAGAGGTCCATGTGTGTTCATATGTCATATTCCATCTCTTCAAAGTCAAAAATGCAGAGGAATCCCAAGGACTAGGGTTTGAGTGGATGCAGAGCCAGGATGAACTGCACAGTTGACTGAAAATTAGGGTTTTGGTTTCAGAGGCCATAACTCCAAATTTTTTGGTCATTCTTGTTTCCATTGGTCTCTATATGGTATAGGAAGTATGCATATCAATTTTCATGAAGGAATTCCATGGGGAAGTCATCTGATCAAGGGTTGACTTTTCAGACAAGTCAGTGCAAAATCAGGGCATCTGAGGCCCCCAATGACCCAACCAATGGGTGATCTTCATCATTTTGAGTGTATATGATCTTTATTTGATCATAGAAGAGGGTTGAAGTTCATAGAAATCAAGAATTTAGGGTTTTTGCAAATGTTGACTTTTTGGGCATAGTTGACTTTTCAAGAATGCATCATTTTAGTTCATTTTTCAAGCCTTGATTCTTGATCCAAAAATGCTTCAAATGGAAAAACTTTGGTCATGAAAGTTGTAGATCTCATCTTTCCCTTTTCAAAAAGTACAAGAACATGATCAAACTCTTTTTGGATCAAAAGTTATGGCAAGGCAAAGTTGGCTAAAATCATTAATTTTCAAGGCATGCTTCAAATGGAAATTTTGCAAAGTCTTGAACCAAAGCCAATTGTGACCTCTAGTTCATTTCAAACCATTACACAAGCATTCTCTAAGTCACAAAAATCAGAATTGGACCAAGGTTCACATGTTTATGGTTTGTGTAATGAGAGATTTTCATGAAAAGGCAAAAAGTAACCAAGTTGCAAAACACTCATTTCTCCTCACCAACTTGCTGCATTGGTCCTTGAATCAAGCTAGCCTCACACACTCATCATGCTGCGCAGCCCATGCCCATTGTACTTGCCTAGCACCTCACCATACTTGCCTTACACAAAAGTTGACCTTTTTGCAAAAGTAAACTTACCTATCACCACAGGCCATGTCACATCCTCTGGCCACTTGGATTAAAATAACATATCATCTTGCAAGCCATTCCATGTACTAAGCAGGCCTGAAACACTTCACACAATCACATTCACAAAAACACACCACATTGCAACTTGCTTCGAATCTGCCTCCACAGCCTGCAAACACTTCAACCATTTTCACCATTCAACTCACCTTGTTCCATAGACCACAAAGCACCAAGAACACAAGCCTGAAACAGCCTGAACATCTCACTGCCATTTCTCACCTCATTTTGCAGTTCCATTCGAAACTCTCACCCTAGCTCACAAACAGCCAAACAAACTTTGCAGACCTTCTCCATTCATCCTCAGGACCACAAACCATCATTCACAATGGCCTGAAACCTCCAGAAACTCCATTGCCATTTCTGACTGAACTGAAGCAGGAGCTTTCGAAACTCACTATCCAGCCAACTTAAACTCTCATTGAGCATTCAAACATCTTCTGGGGATCAAGTGGAGTGGTTTGTACTGAAAGGAGAGGCCAGAAAGTCATCCAGGTGAAAGCTCCAAATCTCAGGTAGCTTGAAATTATTTTTTCCAGAAATCATTTTTCTTGTTACAAACTTGTTCTATGTGATTCACTGATCATCCTGATATCATTGGTTTCGAAAATGGCTTTGATTTTAGAGTTTAATTTGTCTCTGAAACCTGCGTGCCCTAGAACTTGTTCTCTTCGATTCAGCTTGTTTAGGAAGAAGAAATTTGTTTTAGGATAGGGGTTTGATTCGTGAGGATGTGAGGATCATTTCCCAGTTTTTAGTTTTCATTTTTGATACGTTTTGAGAGAGTTGGGGAGTTTTCAGGTGAGGTGCTGGCCGGAGAAGACGACCGGAAGTCTTCTCCGGCAGCCTGAGTCATTAAGCCCTAATCTCAGGTCATTAATGTTAGTTTGAATTTCACCCGTAGGATTGCTCTGACCCGTTGACTTGCCGCGCGCATGAAGGGTCCAGATGTGGTCATTAACCCTAATTAGGTTTAATTAGTTTAATTAATTGAATTTAAGAAGTTTGAATCTGAACCACTGGATTTGGCGCGTGGTCAACTGTCTCCTCCCCAGATTGCATCTCAGCCTCTCATTCTGTTTACTTTTCATTTTATTTGTTTTTAATTCATTTTTATTTCATTTAACTTGTACAATTATTTTAAAATAGCAAAAAATACATAAAAATTATGAAACTTTTTCCTAAGAGTTTAAATAATTTTTATGACACAAAAACATTTTTATTTTATTTTTTATCATTAAAAAAGTATTTTTAAATATTTAAAAGATTATTTTTAATTGATTAATGGGAATTAATTAATTAAAAATACTTTTAGGTATTTAAAAATTACAAAAAAATTCATGAAATGTTCTAAGACATTTAGAAACATTGTCCAACCTTCAAACCAAATTTCTTTTTGATCTTGAGGCATTTTAAGAATTTTTCATTGAATTAAATCATATTTTGTGCATTATTTTGATCACAAGTTCAAAAATTCATTTCTGCCTATCTAAGAAGGTTTGGACATTGGTTCTTCTTGCATTGTGTCATGTTTAGCATGTAGTTTCTAGGATAAAATGGCCATGATTTATTTTCTCATTTCCCATTTGTTTGGCATTTCTTTTGTTAAGAACCCTAAAAAACCCTAATAACTTAGAAAATTCATATCTTGAGTTTGGTTAAGAGTTGAGAGTTCCCCTTTGGGCAGTGGTTCATTATAGGTTTAGGGTTTCTTTGGGTAGCATTTTCCATTTTTTTATCTTAGGGTTTGTTTCTGTTTTGGGTTTTTGTTTGATGTTTGATCCATGAACCCTAATTTGGGCTTTCTCTTGCATCCTTCTTGCATTCTCTTGCATAACATGACTTGTCTTTGCATTTTGTGCATTCTTGTGATTCATTTGACATCTTAAGACATGTAGAAAGCATGTTTGATCATTGCATTACATGTTTGCCATGTCATTTGCTTTGTATGCTTCATAACTTTCCATGCTTGTTCATACTCCTTAGCTTGCATCATTTGCATTCATAATCTTGTATGAGCATCTCCATGCCTTGCCTCATGTTCATAGCACCTCATAGCATCATTTTCATCATCAACATGCTTCTGGTTTTGTTTAGCATCATACCATTTCATCCCATTTTGTATTGCATTGCATTTCCTTCTAACATTTCAGGTGGTAAGTAAACTTGAGAAGTGAATTTGCCTTCACTTCTCATAACTTTTCTTTTCATCTCTCTTGCATCCATTGCTGCATTTCTATATGTGATTGAGTTTGAGCTTGCTCATGCTTGTTCCTCCCACTTTCTTCCTTCAAGTGACTTGACTTCTTGAATGAAGCAAGTCACTTTGCTTCTCTTGATCTTGTTCATCTGCTTCTTGGTGGTTCTTCTGAAGATTGTTCTTATAAACCTCACAAACCTTAGGGACAACCAAGCATGACAATGATTAGGGTTTTGATTAGTCTCCCCTCTTAGTTTTACCTTTGTGTCTCTTTTGGGTTTTCTCTTCTCATCTCATAATCAGGGACTAAACCCTAAAGGCTTTAAGACTTTGTGATTAAGTTTATGCCTGCATCCTTCTATTAGGATGGAGTGTATAACTTTAATCCTAAGTGTTAAACCCTTAATGTGTTTAAATCCTTTAATCAATTCATCTAATAATCATCAAGACATCACACTTGTAACTTGGGCCTTGCATTAGGGTTCTATTTCTTCCTTAATTGGTTAAGAAGGACTAACCCTAGTGTTAATGGACAAGTCCCCCTCAAGTTGTCTTACAAACCATAAAAATCACTTCATCATCATATCATTAAATAAAATCCACTTAATCAAAGGCTTGTTTTGTCATGAGTTTAATCCCTAATCATGGATTAAGTTGAGGAGCTTTCCTCAGCTTAAACATTCTCATCTATTATCCTTCTATTAGGATGGTGTAATGAGTCTGTTTAATCCTTGATTATGGCTTAACCTCATTAATTAACACTAAACAAAAACACCAAAAACATCTAAATAATCACAAGTAGGTTAATGATCTTAATCCTGCACCAAAGGTGATTAAGTGTGAGAATCTGACTTCACACTTAAGGTATTCTCATTACCCCTAATCAGAGGGAGGATGTGATGAGTTTACTAAATCCATTGGTTTAGGCTTAAGCTCATTAACTTATGACAAACTTTCAAAAGCAATAAAAGACTGAAAACTCAAAAACAAACAATAATCGTCTCCTTCGGGATTCTTTTCTCATCCTATTCACTCATAAACGAGAACTTGTTTCTTCCGTCTAATGCAAGACAGTTTGCACCTGAGCCAGACAGGTCATACACTTGAGCATAGACAAGCAAGCAGTTCACAAGTCAATTCATCTTTCAATCTCTTTGGGTCGAACTACGGTGTTCTGACTTCCTCATTGCACGAGAGGATACGTAGGCATAACTTAACAGTTATCGAACAAAAGTCTCTGTATATTCCCCCTCTTTCTAGCCTTATTCTTTTAAGCCTCATGATCTTGAGCATTCCATTCATTTCTTACACTGACACTTCATTTATACACTTCACTCTCTTTTACACTGACACCTGTACATCCTTTTCCAGCTCTTTTATGCACAAATTGCACTGACACTACCCCTTTATAGCACAAATCTTTTAAGCGTGGATCCCGTCGAGTACGACGGACAATCTGGGTGCTAATACCTTCCCAGGTTGTAACCAACCCCCTTTCTCAGTCTCTCTGGTTCGCAAACCGTCTTATCCATCTTTTTCTAGGTCTATGCAGCATTACCTTTCCTCTGGGATAAAAATGCCTAGCTGGCGACTCTATTCATCTCCAGTGAGTTCACGGCTGTGTGTTCTCATTGTCCCTCTCGCCGACCGTTCGCGTCTGTACCTTCATCTGACCCCGTTTCATTTGTCGGGAGCGACAGCTTGGCGACTCTGCTGGGGATCCTTATACTGCAACCAGAGCTTCTGGTTCTTTTTGTGGGTTCCTCCTAGCGCTTGTTTGATTTGTGTTTACTGGGGTGTTATGTGCTTGTATTTATTTTTGTTTATTGCTTTATGTACAGTTACCTTACTGCTTTCTTTATTGCATTTTGTATATATCATACTGTCATGCTGCTGGCTGGATCTGTTTGTTTGCTTTGGTGGGTGGGTGTTTCATTGAGAGTTAAGGTCCTATACCTGGGACCTGAGTGACACCTAGGCTAGAGTGAATCATATTCTTTCCCATTCCATTTCGGTCTGGTGCGGGAATATGAAACACGGTTCAGATATGGGTTTCTTCTTGAGAACTCTGTGTTGCAGATTTCCTGCAATGCTAGGGCTATCTGGGAAGCCTGCTAAGTCTGGATGACCTTTTAGTATTGACCTTCAGAAACTGAGGTGAATTAGAGGAGGAATTGTTATGGTTATTGTAAACACTGTACCTCCGGGTTAGAAGTGTTTACACTTCTCATAACTGATCCAAGTCTGAGGATCCTTGTTCTAGATCATCACCTGTGAGGGGGTTGGGCTGTTTACAGGTTTGCAGGTACCTTGACCTCAGAATACCCTGTTACTTTGACTTTGTTAAGAGTACTCCATGTTGGACAGTTCTTGTGATTCTAAAACCTTGGACATGTGGCTCTTTATTTGAGTCCCCCACCCTGGTTACTGGATTTTTAGACCTCCATCTGGAATTCTTGAACACACATGGATCTATACCAAGGCAGTTAATCAGATCCAGCTCAGGCACAAACCCTTTGCATATCATTTGCATACATAACCATTGCATCATATTAACATTTGCTTATTTGTGTTTCAGGGTATCCATTTTCATCTGGCTTTGGTTTTGACCCCATCTGCATTACTGACCTATCTCCACCAGCACTAGCTTCAGCTTGTCAGCTATATATACTTGCACTAGCCAGCCAGTGGCCCACTCCTCAGCATCTTCATCAGCACTCTACTCAGTCTTCAGCATCATGGCTCCAAAGAAAAGCAACATCACCTATCATTTCTTCCAACCAGACTTATCAGACATCAGGAGGATCCAAACCCTGATCACTCCAGATCACATACCCTTGTTCAGGGAGAGTTATGGGGATATACTTGACTTGGTCATGGATCTGGACCCATCTCAGAGGAGTTTGATCCACACCTGCATTCAGTTTTATGACCCCCCATTGAGATGTTTCACCTTTCAAGACTTTCAGTTGGGCCCCTTATTGGAAGAGTACTCCTCATTAGTTGGTATGCCTATCAGGAGAGGAATCCCTTTCAACCCTGAAATGGTCTTTCCCAGCAATGGAGAGATAGCAAAAGCTTTGCACCTGGAACCTGCTTTGATTGAGCAGCATATGACCTCTAAAGCTGGGATCCCTGGTTTTCATCTGGACTTTCTAATTTCTCAAGCTAGTCTGAAGGCTTCCCTGGGGGAATGGAGAGCTGTTTGTGCTCTGTTGGCCTTAAGTGTATATGGAATTGTGTTGTTTGCAGATGAGCCTCGATTCGTTAGCAAGAATGCAATCCATTTGCTCATCCTGAAGAACCCAGTGCCAACTTTGCTAGGAGATCTCTATTACTCAGTGCACCAGAAGAATGAGAAGCAGAGGGGAAGGCTAGTGAGGTGTTGTGCTCCATTATTCCATGCTTGGCTTCTTAGGCATCTACCCAGGACAGATGCATTCCTAAATCCTCATCAGCAAAGCAACTGGGCTAAGAGACTCACTACTCTCACTTCAGCAGACATCAGATGGTGTACTCAAAGCACCAAGGGCAGAGATATCATTACAAGCTGTGGGCACTTTCCCAATGTGCCTTTAATAGGGGTCAAGGGAAGTATTAATTACAATCCTCTGCTGTTCAGAAGGCAATTGGGCTATGCACTGGTCCATGCTCCTAGGGCACAGGACTTGGCTGAGACTCTCTATTGTGAGAACAAGATTAGTTTGGCTGTTGTTAGGCAGGCTGCCTGGGCCTGGGATAATGTTCAAACCAAGGGAGTCACCATTCTGGGGAAGTGCAACAATGTGGCATCAGTCCAATATTATGGGTGGTCCCATGCCAGGGCCCAATTCTTTGGAATGCCCTTCACCATAGAAGACATGCCTGAGTCATCTTCAGCACCACCCCCTGCCACTATCAGTCTGGAGGAGTTTGAAAGCTTGAAGGAAAGAAATGAGAAGTTAACCCAGGCTTTGCAGAATACCCTCCGGGAGAGGAGTGAAGGTGTGAGGGAGATTGAGAGATTGGAGAAATTAAGAGTGGAGCATCTGGCTAAGATTGAAAAGTCTGGGGATTATATCAACAAGTCTAGAGCTGGTGAACAAATTCTGAAGAATGCTTGTAAAGAAGCCCAGTTCCAGAGAGCAAGGACAGACTTGTATTTGAAAGAGAGTCAAGCCAGGTGGGTCCGGATCACTGAGGCCCGTACTCTAGAAGACAAGAGAGTTCAGGACAAGATGGAGCAGATGGAAAAAGCCCTGGCAGCAGCCCAGAAGGAAATATCAGAGTTAGAAATCAGAGCTGGAGTGAAGAGGTCTAAGGACCAAAGTCAGAACAAGAAATTGACTGCAGCTGTTGCAACAAGAAACCTTCTCATCAGAAGTCTCACGGAGCGTCCGGCTGATCCTGTGACCGAAGCACTTCTTAAGGAAGTTCGTGAGGATGAGTTTGGCCTTGGAGTTTGATCATTTGCTTGTTGTTATTCCTATTCCATGTGTTTTTGTCTTTGTGATGTATTTTGACCCCTTAGCGGGCTTGTGTTGTAAAATGAACAAGTTGTATTATTTCATCCTATGTAATATATTTGTGTTAGTTTGTTCCATCCAAGTTCACTTCAAAAGCAACTTCAACAGCATCATCTTCAAGGGTCTGGAAGGGTCAAAACTGAAGGCCAAACCGGATACCTTGAGAACAAATAAGCATAACTGCATTACATACTAACCTCTTTTGTTTTGTAGGGTTTTGTTTTGTTGTTACTAACCTCTGTTGTGATATTCAGGAATTATTGCTCGCCGCCGGGTATTTCCCCTCAACAGGCCACACAGGTACCCAACTAGAAACAACCTTCTGGGAATTCAGATGGATCAGATGCAGCAGGACCTTACGGAGGTCAGAAACCAGATGGCCAACGAAAGGTTGGAGATGAGAACGCAGATAACACAATTCATGGAAGTGATGAACAATTTAGCTCAAAGCCAGGAGAGGCTCAGAGCTTTGGTAGAAGGGAGGAATCAAGAGGAACCCCATGTGGGAACTGCTGGCACAAGTAACAACGAGAGGGTCCAACCTCATGTCAATCCCCCAGTTTTTGGACCCCATCTCCATCCAGAGGCCAACATCCCTGTCAATATACAAGGGACTGCCACAGCAGGGAGGGTACTACAGGAAGACCCTCAAGAAGACCAGTTCACAGTAATGGGTGCTGGAGAAGAAGCTTATGATAGACGATTGGATGAAATAGCTGAGAAGTTGAGGTCCTTAGAATCTCAAAATTCTTTGGGTTTCGACGTCATGGACATGGGTTTGGTAGACGGGGTCAGGATCCCCCATAAGTTCAAGCCTCCTTGTTTCGAAAAGTATAATGGGACTTCATGCCCCCGGACTCATCTACAATCATTTCTGGGAAGGCTGAAGGCCTATACAATGGATGAGAAATTGTGGATGTTCTATTTTGAAGATAGTTTGACTGGAGCTTCGAGGGAGTGGTATTCCCATCTGACAAGAGCAACAATTAGATGCTGGAAGGACCTGGCAGAGGCCTTCATCAGACAGTATCAGTATAATCTAGACATGGCACCCAACAGGACTCTCCTGATGGGAATGTCACAGTCTTCGAGGGAGAGTTTCCGAGAATACGCCCAAAGATGGAGGCAACTGGCTGCTGCTGTTCAACCACCTATGTCTGAGCGGGAAATGGCAGATATGTTCATGAACACCCTTCAGGGAACATATATTGACAGGTTGGCAGCTTTCTCTTCCACTAGCTTTGCAGATGTTGTCATAGCCGGGGAGAGAATTGAAAGCTTGTTAAAAATGGGAAAGATCTCAGACAACGGTGCAAGCTTGTCCAGTAGTACAAGAAAGCCTTTTACAGGCCCGAGAAGAGCTGGCGAGACCAATGCCATTCACACCAACAGGGGTAGGCCCCAATATGTTCAGAGGTCAATAGCAGCAGTCACCATCCCTGCTCCAGCTCATCCTCAGCCAGTCTATCAACCTCCTCAACAAAACTTCCAACAACAACCCCAGTATCAGCAGAATCAATATCCTCCAAGGAACTACAACAACAACAACACCAACAACAACAATCAACAGAGGCCATTCCAACAAAGGCCATCCCAAGCTAACCGAGTGATCGACCCGATCCCAATGCCGTATGCTGCCTTGCTGCCACAGCTTCTGAAACTCAACTTAGTTGAGCTAAGAACGTTGGCACCTCCGGATCCCAACAGTCTACCAAGAAACTATGACTCCAATGCTAGGTGTGCTTTTCATTCAAACGCACCTGGTCACAGTACAGAAAAATGCAGGGCTCTGCATATGAAGGTACAAGACTTGGTAGACTCCAAGGCTCTGAATTTTGCACCTCCGCCCAATGTCAATAAAAACCCTATGCCAAACCATGGTGGTCCTCGAATTAACGCTATTGAAGAAGACCAACCGTCTTATTTAATAACCAGTGTGGATCAGATCCAGACACCATTGGTGGAAATCAAAGCTCAACTCCGTGAAAACCAGATATTTCCGGGGTGTGAACTAGGGTGTCCCTATTGCAATATTTCATGGAATGGGTGTGAGGACCTGAGGAATGGCATTGACAGCCTTATTCATAGTGGCCTGCTACAGATCACTACATCATTCCCGACAAACCCAACAACTTCATCAACAACGGTTTCAGAACCTCCTACAACTGCAGCAACTATTGTTCCCGACAATTCACCAGCAACATCAACAAGTACTTCGTCTGTCCTCCCAAATGATCAGTTTTCAACAGTTTCTCCTGCTACAACTTCAGCTTCATTCCATTTCGAATCTCCATCAACAACAACAACAGTCCTTCCAACAATACCTCCTACAGCACCAGCAATCAATCATGAAGATGTCTCTACTGTTACCATTTTCTATGATCCTGAAAATAACTCCGCCTACCATTCAGAAGGTGCTGCTCCCGCCAGAGCACCAGTTACAATCTTTTATGATCCACAAACAATTACAGTCCCTTCAGCAGCAGCTATCAGTCCAGTCACTGTCACGGTGCCTGGACCAATACCATATGAAAGCAATAGGGCCATCCCTTGGCACTATGGCTCTGACGTGTACTGTGAAGGGAAAAGAATCACTCTTGAAACATCAACACCTGCACCACAAGTAGATAATGTGGGGGGAGGCGGAGGCTTCACCCGAAGCGGACGTCTCTTCGCTCCACCAATTCAAAGACCTACAGCCGAAGCAGAAGTTGCTGCCAAGGCAAAAGGAAAGAGCCCGGTGCAGGAAGATCAAGCTGTTAAAGAAGCCCTGAAGACTCCATTCGATCAGGAAGTTGATGAGTTTATGCGGATCATCAAAAAGAGCGATTATAAAATTGTGGATCAGCTTCATCAGACGCCATCCAAAATCTCCATCCTCTCACTGCTTATGTGCTCCGAAGCCCATCGGAATGCACTACTTAAAGTCTTGCACGCAGCTTACGTACCTGAGGAGATTACTGTCAACCAATTGGAAACCGTGGTTGGAAATGTTACTGCTAGCAATGGGCTAGGGTTTACCAATTCTGACTTGACAGCGGATGGCCGCAATCACAACAAAGCCTTGCACATAACCATGGAATGCAAAGGAGCTGTCCTTTCACATGTGCTGGTGGACACAGGTTCGTCCCTGAATGTCTTACCAAAGAAGGCTCTGGTGAAGTTAGAATATGATGGTTTGGCATTGAGACCCAGCAACCTGGTAGTAAGAGCCTTTGATGGTTCTAAGAGATCGGTTCTGGGAGAGATTGAGCTGCCCGTGACAATTGGCCCGCAGACCTTTAAAACTATCTTTTATGTGATGGACATTCAGCCCGCCTACAGCTGTTTGTTGGGAAGACCCTGGATTCACGCCTCCGGCGCAATAACGTCTACCCTTCACCAAAAGTTAAAATTTGAGTGGGAAGGCCAAGTTGTCACAATCTGTGGGGAAGAGGACATTTTCATTAGCCATCTGGCTACTTACAAATACATTGAGATGGATGGAGAGATCCATGAAACAATGAGCCAAGGCTTTGAAGCCTTGAATGTCAATGAAGCATCTGCTGTGTCGGGTATCTCCATGTCGTCTTACCAACAAGCCCGGAAGGTTGTTGAAGAAGGAACTGCCCTAGGCTGGGGCAAGGTTTTAGCTGTGGAGGAGAAGAAGGACAAGTTTGGGTTGGGTTACAGACCAACTCAACATCAAGCAAAGGCTGCTGCAGAGCCAGGTTTTGTCAGTGGGGGAATGCTTACCCCTGATGCTATCAACTGTTTGGAAGACGAGCTGGAAGAAGAGCGCAATCTGGAGAATTGGATTCGTCCAAAGATCCCGGGGAGCAGTGTCTCGAACTGGTCTTCCCAGGAAATTATAAGAGTTACTCATGCAGAGTAATTATTATTTCCTGTATATTTTTATAGCATGCATCAAAGTCTTGCATCTTGCCCAAGATGACAAGACTCATTTTGTAATCAGGGCCATCTGTACTTTTGTGCAAACAAGATTAAATTAATGAAATATCAGACATCTTTTTGCAAACAAGTCTTTTTCTTTTCTGCTCACTGTTTTTCCATGTTTCTTTTTGTACAAAAATAAATGGCGGTGTTTTCAAAATGATAACTTCATTTCACTTTTTTTTCTAAAGCAAGATTAAAATCAATCACTAAAATGAACAAACTTAACCCTTGCAGAGAGTGCCTTCCAGACAGCACCGACAACAGCACGGCTATGACATCGTATGACTTTGACAATCCAATCAATCAAGCTGATGAAGGGGTTGATGAAGAATATGAGCTTCCTGAAGAGCTAGCCAGGTTGTTAAGACAGGAGGAAAAGGTTATTACTCCTCACCAGGAGGAGGTTGAAGTGATTAACCTTGGTACGGACGAAGACGTGAAGGAAGTTAAAATCGGGGCCTGCCTGCGAGACTCAGTGAAGGGACAACTGATAGATCTGCTTCAAGAGTATGTTGACGTGTTTGCTTGGTCTTACCAAGATATGCCAGGGTTGGATACCGACATTGTCGTGCACAAGCTACCTTTGAGAGAAGAATGCCCGCCAGTTAAGCAGAAACTGCGCCGTACTCGTCCAGACATGGCAATGAAAATAAAGGAGGAGGTACAAAAGCAATGGGACGCCGGGTTCCTTGCTGTGACTAGCTATCCACCGTGGGTTGCTAACATAGTACCTGTGCCTAAGAAAGACGGAAAAGTAAGGATGTGTGTTGACTACCGGGATCTGAATAGAGCCAGCCCGAAAGATTACTTCCCATTACCTCACATTGATGTATTGGTGGATAACACGGCTCAGTTCTCGGTATTCTCCTTCATGGATGGATTTTCAGGATATAATCAGATCAAGATGTCACCTGAAGACATGGAGAAGACAACATTTATCACACCCTGGGGCACGTTCTGCTACAAGGTAATGCCATTTGGGCTCAAGAATGCTGGTGCAACATATCAACGGGCTATGGTGACATTATTCCACGATATGATCCATAAGGAAATCGAGTGTTATGTGGATGACATGATTGCCAAGTCCCTTACAGAGGAAGATCACCTGGTGAATCTGCTGAAGTTGTTCAAGCGACTGAGGAAGTACCAACTAAAGCTGAACCCCAACAAATGCACATTCGGGGTGCGATCCGGTAAGCTGCTGGGCTTTATTGTAAGCGAGAAAGGGATTGAAGTTGACCCTGATAAAGTCAAAGCTATTCAAGAAATGCCTGCGCCGAAAACTGAGAAAGAAGTTCGAGGGTTCTTAGGTCGATTGAACTACATTTCACGGTTCATATCTCACCTGACAGCAACCTGTGAACCCTTGTTCAAGCTGTTAAGAAAGGAACAGACGGTCAGGTGGAATGAAGACTGCCAAAGGGCTTTTGACAAGATCAAAGAGTACTTACAAGAACCTCCAATCCTCATGCCTCCAGTAGAAGGAAAACCCCTGATTATGTACTTGACAGTATTAGAAGAGTCAATGGGGTGTGTGTTGGGCCAGCATGACGAGTCTGGTCGAAAAGAGTATGCAATATACTACCTAAGCAAAAAGTTTACCGATTGTGAACAACGTTATTCACTGCTCGAGAAAACTTGCTGTGCTTTAGCGTGGGCTGCTCGCCGACTAAGGCAGTATATGTTGACCCACACCACTTTATTGATCTCAAAAATGGACCCAGTCAAGTATATTTTTGAGAAGCCAGCACTTACCGGACGGGTTGCAAGATGGCAAATGATCCTCACAGAATACGACATACAGTACACATCTCAGAAAGCCATCAAGGGCAGTGTACTATCTGAATATCTTGCTGAGCAACCCATTGATGACTACCAGCCTATGAGGTTTGACTTCCCTGATGAAGACATCATGTTCATTAAAGCAAAAGATCACGAAGAGCCTATTCACACTGAAGGGCCTGACCCGGAGGAAGAATGGACTATGATGTTTGATGGGGCTGTTAACATGAATGGTCGCGGTGTTGGTGCAGTACTCATTACACCTAAAGGAATTCACATGCCTTTCTCGGCAAAACTCACTTTCAACTGCACTAACAACGAAGCTGAATACGAAGCTTGCATTATGGGTCTTGAGGAAGCTATTGACCTCAGGATCAAGACATTGACCGTATTCGGAGATTCAGCTTTGGTAATCAATCAGACCAATGGGAAATGGTATACACATCAGGATCATCTGATACCTTACAGGGATTATACAAGAAGGTTATTGACTTTCTTCACCACAGTCAAACTTGAGTATATCCCTCGGGACGAGAATCAGTTTGCGGATGCTCTTGCTACCATTTCATCCATGATCAAAGTTCAAGCTGCTAACTTTGTACCTCAGATTTCAGTGTCCAGACTCGACATACCAGCATATGTATTTGCAGCAGATGTTGTGAGAGATGATAAGCCTTGGTTCCATGACATTAAGTGCTTCTTGGAGGATCAAACATACCCACCCGGGGCATCTTCCAATGATAAGAAGACTTTGAGAAGGCTTGCTGGTAGTTTCTTCCTGAACACTGATGGATCTTTATACAAAAGGAACTTTGATATGGTACTCCTCCGATGTGTTGACAAGACGGAAGCAGATTTGTTGATGCATGAAGTGCATGAAGGCTCTTTTGGTACCCATGCTGGAGGACATGCAATGGCTAAAAAGTTGTTAAGATCAGGCTATTACTGGATCACAATGGATGCAGACTGTTGTGCTTACGCCAGAAAATGCCATAAATGCCAGATCTACGCAGATAAGGTGCATGTGCCTCCCAATCCTTTGAACATCATGTCTTCACCATGGCCCTTTGCCATGTGGGGCATTGATATGATTGGCAAGATTGAGCCAACTGCTTCGAATGGTCACAGATTCATCCTGGTCGCCATTGATTATTTCACCAAGTGGGTTGAAGCAGCCTCATATGCAAATGTTACAAGACAAGTGGTAGCCCGATTTCTGAAGAGAGATATCATCTGTCGGTATGGAGTGCCCGAGCGAATCATTACTGACAATGGTTCCAATTTAAACAACAAAATGATGGCAGAGCTGTGCCGGGACTTCAAGATCCAACATCACAATTCTTCTCCTTACAGGCCAAAGATGAATGGCGCTGTTGAGGCAGCAAACAAAAATATCAAGAAGATTGTGCAGAAGATGGTAGTCACCTACAAAGACTGGCATGAAATGCTACCGTTTGCCTTGCATGGGTACCGCACGTCAATCAGGACATCCACTGGGGCAACACCGTATCAGCTTGTATATGGTATGGAAGCAGTCCTACCTGTTGAAGTTGAACTACCCTCGTTAAGGGTATTAATGGATGTTAAACTGAGTGAAGCAGAATGGGTTCGGTCCCGATTCGAACAACTGAGTCTGATCGAAGAGAAAAGATTGGCTGCGATTTGTCATGGGCAGTTATATCAGAAAAGAATGAAGAAAGCCTTCGATCAGAAAGTCAGGCACCGAGGGTACCAAGTAGGGGATCTTGTGCTGAAGAGAATCCTCCCTCCTCATACAGACCACAGGGGCAAATGGACTCCAAATTACGAAGGACCATTCGTTGTAAAGAAAGTTTTATCTGGTGGAGCGCTGATGCTCAGCACCATGGATGGTGAAGATTTTCCATCCCCTGTGAATTCAGATGCAGTTAAAAAATACTTCGCATAAAATGACCCGCTGGACATAAAAACAGAATGTAAGTCCAGGCAAAAATAGGGCACCCCGGCGAGTCAAAAAACAGAATAAAAGACTCGGGCAAAAATAAGGGAAATAAACAAAAATGTACACCCGCTGAGTTGAAAAGCCGCATTGGACAACTCAGGCAAAAATGGGTATCCCGATGGATTGAAAACCCGAAAGGGCGATCCATGCAAAATAAGGGAATAAGCGAACAACTGCATTCTGAATTCGTCTGCATTATCTACAACTTGGAAAGCTTCAAAAGGATAAAGCTTCAATCAGAATCAACATTCTTCAGAAAGCAAGATGAGAAGAACGTCAAAAGTCATACGAGTCATGGTAAGGAGGAAGCTCCCCAAAGCGTCGACAACACTGCCAGCATTTTGTTTCTCAATTTGTAACAATCTCCTCATTTCAGGGGATTTGTTTCTTTGACTGTATCTTGCCAATTCAGGGCATATGAATTAATAAAATCAGATTTTTTTTCAGTTATGTTTCGTTTTGTACATTTTTATTTGCGAAGGATGTCTGATGTCTCTAAAAAATCAATTGCATAAGTACAGATGCTTTTCTCCCAAAAATAATAATAATAAAACACATGCTTGCAGGGAATATACTTACTCGTGAGAATGCTTGACTCCTATGACGGAGTCCAATAAAGGATACCTCGGGACCTTTTGTGCGTCTCCTTATCTTTGCAGGATTGCAGGTATCCAGAACGCAACCTGGGGCATGCAAGTTACGTCTCAGCAAGCTGGCAAATCATTATCAACTCGGTCTGTCTTCCACGTGGCACTGGAGGGTGCCCACTTCCCCAGCAAAGTTGTCAAATCAACATACACTCAATCTCAGCATCTGAAATGTTCTATCCCCAGCTGAGTTGCCTCTTGTTGCTATCCCCAGCTGAGTTGCCTCTCACAATTCCCCAGCCGAGTTGCCATTTCATCCTCAGTTGAGTACAGGAGTCAGGGAATCATCTCCCCACAGAGCTTCAAGCCTCTATTCAGAAGGGCAACGCACGAAGAAGTCACAACAGAGAGGGAGAAAGCTTCTACAAACCCCAGCTGGGTCCCATTATAAGGATATGTCAATTAGTGACCTATGTCCCCAAGCAGATACATCATTAGATCTACCAATGATCTCATCCCCAGCTGGGATGTTCACTTCAAGCAGATCAACCAGAGATCTTCGCAGCAACGGGATCCGAATCCCGGGTCTTTGCCTCTTTGCATAATCATAGCATCCGCATCATATTATCCCCTCAGAGCGTAGCATTCCGTCTAATACGGAGCATTACGGCAAAAGTCAAATGCATAGCATAATCATAAGTCATGTTGTGAATAGAACACCTGTGAATAATAAGCCGTTCATCATCATTATACAGAAATCCCTACCAGGGTCCCAGCAAAAGCAGTTGCCTCACAAATTACAAACACCAGTATATACACCTTTGGACACCCGTCCGTGTCACGTCACCAGCAGAAAGCCAAAGACATCCTCTTTGCACTCACATATACTTATATATACACTTTCCTGACACCCGTCCGTGTCATATCCCCAGCGCAGTCGCTTAGACTCTGTATAGCAGATACTTGCTCATATTACACTTTTCTCTCTTGGCACCCGTCCGTGTCAGTCTCCCCAGCAGATAAACACTTACATATATATACTCACTACTCATTGGTACACTTATACAGATACTCGCCCGTATCTTGTATACACCATCACTCATATCCCCACAGATTCGACAGTAGTCCTTGTTCTTTGTTAACCAGTTGGTACTCGTCCGTACCATCATCTCAGAACATTGCGTCTAGTGTTTGTTTCTACATGATACTCGTCCGTGTCATGGTCTTAAGGATGCTCGTCCGCATCTTTAATCCATACACCGTGTCAAACACTTGTGTCTTCTTGGATATAGATACTCGTCTGTATCTGCTCTCCCCAGAAGAGTCCCTTCAGATGCAACATTCGTCCGTGTTCTTTGTTAACCAGATGGTACTCGTCCGTACCATCATCTCTGAACGTGTGTCAGTTTGTTTCTACATGATACTCGTCCGTATCATAGTCTTAAGGATGTTCGTCCACATCTTTAATCCATACACAATACCAAACACTTATACTTTCCTTTCTTGGTTGTAAACGCCCGTCCGTGTTTACTACACTCCCAGTAGATCGCCAAGTAAGCCTTTTTCCATTATCTAACACTCGTCCTGTGTTATGATACCCCGAGAGCAGCCGTCCCCTGCTGAGTGGTCGTCCTCCACTTCTTGATGGTCGTCCTCCATCATGCTCATCCGATGGCCGTCCCCATCGTTGATATTTTAGCAGCCGTCCCCTGTTAGGTGGTCGTCCTCCACCTTTTGATGATCGCCCTTCATCATTTTATCCAATGGCCGTCCCCATTGTTGATTTTTGGTTATCTAACACTCGTCCTGTGTCATGATGAACCTTGAGAGCAGCCGTACCCTGCTAAGTGGTCGTCCTCCACTTCTTGATGGTCGTCCTCCATCATGCTCGCCCGATGGCCGTCCCCATCGTTGACCCTTTATCCGGCATTCGTCTTATGTCGCGATATTTTCGGCAGCCGTACCCTGCCAGGTGGTCGTCCTCCACCTTTGATGGCCGTCCCCATCATATTTCTTTTATCCCCAACAGAGCAGCCGTCCCCTACTAGGTGATCGTCCTTCACCTTTGATGGCCGTACCCCATCATCTGTTTATTTCATTTATTCTTTAACCCGATGGCCGTCCCCGTCGTGGTCCCTTTTCCTTTTTAGCCCGATGGCCGTCCCCATCGTTGGTTACTTTGCTTTATGAACTTGATGGCCGTCCCCGTCATGTTTCATTAATTACCAGAGAATGCTACAACTTTATCTTGATGGCTGTCCCCATCATAATATCACTTTCCCCAGCTAGTCGGCCGTCCCCGTCTTGGCTTTACCTTTTATCCCCAGCATGTCGGCCGTCCCCTTCATTGCTATTTACCCAGCAGTCGTCCTCTGCTCGACGGTCGTCCTCCGTCGCCCACTTTACAATATACTTTGTTTTCCTTTTACAATCTATATCCCTTTTCTTCTTCATTCTGTGAGTGCAAATTTTGGACTGTCTTTGGTATTCAACCACAAGTTATCTTGTTCGGCCTGTTAAGCCGTCGCTTACAACCTACACAGCTAACTCATGTTTGAATAGGGGCAGCTGTAAACACCCCAAATTTGCCCTCACCCATTCACACCATGGCTTGTGATCATCCTCATATGCATAAACACAATCATATCATCTCACATCTCATTTTTGATTCACTGCATAGTTTCTAAGGCATCTGCACCTAGGGTTTGTGATCTGAGCAACCTCAGGGCATCTTGAGCCACCCCAAAGGCCACCAATCAACTCAAAGAGGTCCATGTGTGTTCATATGTCATATTCCATCTCTTCAAAGTCAAAAATGCAGAGGAATCCCAAGGACTAGGGTTTGAGTGGATGCAGAGCCAGGATGAACTGCACAGTTGACTGAAAAATTAGGGTTTTGGTTTCAGAGGCCATAACTCCAAATTTTTTGGTCATTCTTGTTTCCATTGGTCTCTATATGGTATAGGAAGTATGCATATCAATTTTCATGAAGGAATTCCATGGGGAAGTCATCTGATCAAGGGTTGACTTTTCAGACAAGTCAGTGCAAAATCAGGGCATCTGAGGCCCCCAATGACCCAACCAATGGGTGATCTTCATCATTTTGAGTGTATATGATCTTTATTTGATCATAGAAGAGGGTTGAAGTTCATAGAAATCAAGAATTTAGGGTTTTTGCAAATGTTGACTTTTTGGGCATAGTTGACTTTTCAAGAATGCATCATTTTAGTTCATTTTTCAAGCCTTGATTCTTGATCCAAAAATGCTTCAAATGGAAAAACTTTGGTCATGAAAGTTGTAGATCTCATCTTTCCCTTTTCAAAAAGTACAAGAACATGATCAAACTCTTTTTGGATCAAAAGTTATGGCAAGGCAAAGTTGGCTAAAATCATTAATTTTCAAGGCATGCTTCAAATGGAAATTTTGCAAAGTCTTGAACCAAAGCCAATTGTGACCTCTAGTTCATTTCAAACCATTACACAAGCATTCTCTAAGTCACAAAAATCATAATTGGACCAAGGTTCACATGTTTATGGTTTGTGTAATGAGAGATTTTCATGAAAAGGCAAAAAGTAACCAAGTTGCAAAACACTCATTTCTCCTCACCAACTTGCTGCATTGGTCCTTGAATCAAGCTAGCCTCACACACTCATCATGCTGCGCAGCCCATGCCCATTGTACTTTCCTAGCACCTCACCATACTTGCCTTACACAAAAGTTGACCTTTTTGCAAAAGTAAACTTACCTATCACCACAGGCCATGTCACATCCTCTGGCCACTTGGATTAAAATAACATATCATCTTGCAAGCCATTCCATGTACTAAGCAGGCCTGAAACACTTCACACAATCACATTCACAAAAACACACCACATTGCAACTTGCTTCGAATCTGCCTCCACAGCCTGCAAACACTTCAACCATTTTCACCATTCAACTCACCTTGTTCCATAGACCACAAAGCACCAAGAACACAAGCCTGAAACAGCCTGAACATCTCACTGCCATTTCTCACCTCATTTTGCAGTTCCATTCGAAACTCTCACCCTAGCTCACAAACAGCCAAACAAACTTTGCAGACCTTCTCCATTCATCCTCAGGACCACAAACCATCATTCACAATGGCCTGAAACCTCCAGAAACTCCATTGCCATTTCTGACTGAACTGAAGCAGGAGCTTTCGAAACTCACTATCCAGCCAACTTAAACTCTCATTGAGCATTCAAACATCTTCTGGGGATCAAGTGGAGTGGTTTGTACTGAAAGGAGAGGCCAGAAAGTCATCCAGGTGAAAGCTCCAAATCTCAGGTAGCTTGAAATTATTTTTTCCAGAAATCATTTTTCTTGTTACAAACTTGTTCTATGTGATTCACTGATCATCCTGATATCATTGGTTTCGAAAATGGCTTTGATTTGAGAGTTTAATTTGTCTCTGAAACCTGCGTGCCCTAGAACTTGTTCTCTTCGATTCAGCTTGTTTAGGAAGAAGAAATTTGTTTTAGGATAGGGGTTTGATTCGTGAGGATGTGAGGATCATTTCCCAGTTTTTAGTTTTCATTTTTGATACGTTTTGAGAGAGTTGGGGAGTTTTCAGGTGAGGTGCTGGCCGGAGAAGACGACCGGAAGTCTTCTCCGGCAGCCTGAGTCATTAAGCCCTAATCTCAGGTCATTAATGTTAGTTTGAATTTCACCCGTAGGATTGCTCTGACCCGTTGACTTGCCGCGCGCATGAAGGGTCCAGATGTGGTCATTAACCCTAATTAGGTTTAATTAGTTTAATTAATTGAATTTAAGAAGTTTGAATCTGAACCACTGGATTTGGCGCGTGGTCAACTGTCTCCTCCCCAGATTGCATCTCAGCCTCTCATTCTGTTTACTTTTCATTTTATTTGTTTTTAATTCATTTTTATTTCATTTAACTTGTACAATTATTTTAAAATAGCAAAAAATACATAAAAATTATGAAACTTTTTCCTAAGAGTTTAAATAATTTTTATGACACAAAAATTTTTATTTTATTTTTTATCATTAAAAAAGTATTTTTAAATATTTAAAAGATTATTTTTAATTGATTAATGGGAATTAATTAATTAAAAATACTTTTAGGTATTTAAAAATTACAAAAAAATTCATGAAATGTTCTAAGACATTTAGAAACATTGTCCAACCTTCAAACCAAATTTCTTTTTGATCTTGAGGCATTTTAAGAATTTTTCATTGAATTAAATCATATTTTGTGCATTATTTTGATCACAAGTTCAAAAATTCATTTCTGCCTATCTAAGAAGGTTTGGACATTGGTTCTTCTTGCATTGTGTCATGTTTAGCATGTAGTTTCTAGGATAAAATGGCCATGATTTATTTTCTCATTTCCCATTTGTTTGGCATTTCTTTTGTTAAGAACCCTAAAAAACCCTAATAACTTAGAAAATTCATATCTTGAGTTTGGTTAAGAGTTGAGAGTTCCCCTTTGGGCAGTGGTTCATTATAGGTTTAGGGTTTCTTTGGGTAGCATTTTCCATTTTTTTATCTTAGGGTTTGTTTCTGTTTTGGGTTTTTGTTTGATGTTTGATCCATGAACCCTAATTTGGGCTTTCTCTTGCATCCTTCTTGCATTCTCTTGCATAACATGACTTGTCTTTGCATTTTGTGCATTCTTGTGATTCATTTGACATCTTAAGACATGTAGAAAGCATGTTTGATCATTGCATTACATGTTTGCCATGTCATTTGCTTTGTATGCTTCATAACTTTCCATGCTTGTTCATACTCCTTAGCTTGCATCATTTGCATTCATAATCTTGTATGAGCATCTCCATGCCTTGCCTCATGTTCATAGCACCTCATAGCATCATTTTCATCATCAACATGCTTCTGGTTTTGTTTAGCATCATACCATTTCATCCCATTTTGTATTGCATTGCATTTCCTTCTAACATTTCAGGTGGTAAGTAAACTTGAGAAGTGAATTTGCCTTCACTTCTCATAACTTTTCTTTTCATCTCTCTTGCATCCATTGCTGCATTTCTATATGTGCTTGAGTTTGAGCTTGCTCATGCTTGTTCCTCCCACTTTCTTCCTTCAAGTGACTTGACTTCTTGAATGAAGCAAGTCACTTTGCTTCTCTTGATCTTGTTCATCTGCTTCTTGGTGGTTCTTCTGAAGATTGTTCTTATAAACCTCACAAACCTTAGGGACAACCAAGCATGACAATGATTAGGGTTTTGATTAGTCTCCCCTCTTAGTTTTACCTTTGTGTCTCTTTTGGGTTTTCTCTTCTCATCTCATAATCAGGGACTAAACCCTAAAGGCTTTAAGACTTGGTGATTAAGTTTATGCCTGCATCCTTCTATTAGGATGGAGTGTATAACTTTAATCCTAAGTGTTAAACCCTTAATGTGTTTAAATCCTTTAATCAATTCATCTAATAATCATCAAGACATCACACTTGTAACTTGGGCCTTGCATTAGGGTTCTATTTCTTCCTTAATTGGTTAAGAAGGACTAACCCTAGTGTTAATGGACAAGTCCCCCTCAAGTTGTCTTACAAACCATAAAAATCACTTCATCATCATATCATTAAATAAAATCCACTTAATCAAAGGCTTGTTTTGTCATGAGTTTAATCCCTAATCATGGATTAAGTTGAGGAGCTTTCCTCAGCTTAAACATTCTCATCTATTATCCTTCTATTAGGATGGTGTAATGAGTCTGTTTAATCCTTGATTATGGCTTAACCTCATTACTTAACACTAAACAAAAACACCAAAAACATCTAAATAATCACAAGTAGGTTAATGATCTTAATCCTGCACCAAAGGTGATTAAGTGTGAGAATCTGACTTCACACTTAAGGTATTCTCATTACCCCTAATCAGAGGGAGGATGTGATGAGTTTACTAAATCCATTGGTTTAGGCTTAAGCTCATTAACTTATGACAAACTTTCAAAAGCAATAAAAGACTGAAAACTCAAAAACAAACAATAATCGTCTCCTTCGGGATTCTTTTCTCATCCTATTCACTCATAAACGAGAACTTGTTTCTTCCGTCTAATGCAAGACAGTTTGCACCTGAGCCAGACAGGTCATACACTTGAGCATAGACAAGCAAGCAGTTCACAAGTCAATTCATCTTTCAATCTCTTTGGGTCGAACTACGGTGTTCTGACTTCCTCATTGCACGAGAGGATACGTAGGCATAACTTAACAGTTATCGAACAAAAGTCTCTGTATATTCCCCCTCTTTCTAGCCTTATTCTTTTAAGCCTCATGATCTTGAGCATTCCATTCATTTCTTACACTGACACTTCATTTATACACTTCACTCTCTTTTACACTGACACCTGTACATCCTTTTCCAGCTCTTTTATGCACAAATTGCACTGACACTACCCCTTTATAGCACAAATCTTTTAAGCGTGGATCCCGTCGAGTACGACGGACAATCTGGGTGCTAATACCTTCCCAGGTTGTAACCAACCCCCTTTCTCAGTCTCTCTGGTTCGCAAACCGTCTTATCCATCTTTTTCTAGGTCTATGCAGCATTACCTTTCCTCCGGGATAAAAATGCCTAGCTGGCGACTCTATTCATCTCCAGTGAGTTCACGGCTGTGTGTTCTCATTGTCCCTCTCGCCGACCGTTCGCGTCTGTACCTTCATCTGACCCCGTTTCATTTGTCGGGAGCGACAGGGTGGAGTCTTGATACTAGCGACCATGGATGGCAAAGACTTCCACTCCCCTATCAACGTAGACGCAGTTAAAAAATACTTTGTATAAATGACCTGCTGGAGAAAAACAAAATATGAATCCAGACAAAAATGGGCATCCCGGCGAGCCAAAAACAGAATAAAAGGTGTAAGCACCCCAAATTTTCCCTCACCCATTCACACCATGGCTTGTGATTCTTTTCATTTGCATAAATCCAATCATATCATCTCATATTACATTTTTGCTTCATTGCATTGGTTCAAAGTCATCTGCATCTAGGGTTTGTGATCTGAGCAATCCAAGATCCTTCTGAGCCACTCCAAAGGTCATCGATCACTTCAAAGGGGTCCATGTATGTTCAAGCATCATATTATATCCTCACAAAGTCAAGAAAGTCAAAAAATCACAAGAACTGAGAAAGGCATGGAAGCAGAGCCAGGTTTAACTGCACAGATGACCTAGAATTAGGGTTTTGGTTTCAGAGGCCATAACTCCAATTTTTTTGGTCATTCTTGATTCTATTAGTCTCTATATGGTATGAGGATCATGCATATCAATTTTCATGAAGACATTCAATGGGGAAGGCATCTGATCACAGGGTGACTTCTTGAGCAAGTCAGTGCAAAATCAGGGCATCTGAGGCCCCCAATGACCCAACCAAAGGGTGTTCTCCATCATTTTGAATATGTATGATCTTTATTTGATCATAGAAGATGTTAGAAGTTCACAAAATTGAATAATTCCAAGCCATTTGCAAAGTTGCCTTTTTGGGAAAGTGACTTGTAATGCAAACTTGCCATTTTGGGAAAGTTTTTCAACCTCCTCTTTTTGATTCAAAAATGATTCAAATGAGAAAACTTTGGTCATGAAAGTTGTAGATTGGATCATTCCCTTTTCAAAA
This sequence comes from Lathyrus aphaca, assembly GCA_963966055.1. Classification (NCBI taxonomy): domain Eukaryota; kingdom Viridiplantae; phylum Streptophyta; class Magnoliopsida; order Fabales; family Fabaceae; genus Lathyrus; species Lathyrus aphaca. The sequence continues at coordinate 265,445,411 of OZ014524.1, read as the reverse complement.
AGTACAAGAACTCTTTCTAAAAAATGTACACCCGCTGAGTTGAAAAGCCACATTGGACAGCTCAGGCAAAAATGGGTATCCCGGTGGATTGAAACCCCGAAAGGGCAATCCACGCAAAATAAGGGAATAAGCGAACAACTGCATTCTGAATTCGTCTGTATTACTTACAACATAGTAAGCTTCGAAAGGTTCGAGCGTCGGTTAGAACCAGCCTCCTTCAAAAGCAAGATGAGAAGAACATCAAACGTCATACAAGTCATAGCAAAAGGGAAGCTCCTTGAAGCGTCATCAACATTGCCACTGTCTCTTTGTTTCTCAATTTGTAACAATCTCCTCATTCTAGGAGATTTGTTTCTATGACTGTATCTTGCCAATTCAGGGCACACAAATTAATAAAATCAGATTTTCAGTCATGTTTCGTCTCGTACATTTTATTTTCGTTTGCAAAAATGTCTGATGTCATTAAGATATTGATTGCATAAATACAGATGCTTCCCCTCTAAAAATACGTGCTTGCAGGAAATATACTTACTCCCGGGAATGTCTAAATTCTTATGATGGAATCCAGTAAGGGATACCTCGGGATACTTGTGCGTTTCTTTGTCTTTATAGGATTGCAGGTATCCAAAACGCAACATGGGGCATCGGAGCTTCTCCCCAGTAGGCTGCCAGATCACTGTTTCCTCAGCACACCGTCCAAACAGCACCAGAGATGCTTTCTCCCCATCAGAGTTGTCAGGCATCACTTCTCCAACATTTCCTTCAAAGGGCAGCACCTGAAGGTGTTCATATCCCCAGCTGAGTTGTCAAGTATCACCCTCAGCAGGATCCCCACAGAAGTCTCTAGGAGGATCTTTCAGTGATCTTTCTCCTTCCCCAGCCAAGTGCTAAACAGGGAACCATCTCCCCACAGAGTTTCAGCCTCTATCCAGAAGAGCAACGCCTGAAGATCTCACGACAGAGCAAAGAAAGCTTTTTCAAACCCCAACTGAGTCCCTCATTACCAAGATAGGTCTATTAGTGATCTATTTCCCCAAGCAGAGTCAGATATGTCAGATCTACCAATAATCTCATCCCTAGCTGGGACCTCCACTTCAAGCTGATCAGCCAGAGATCTCCACAGCATCGGGATCCGAATCCCGGATCGGTATCTTTGCATAATCATAGCATTCGCATCATATTTTCCCCACAAAGCGTAGCATCCCGTCTAATACGGAGCATTACGACAAAAATCAAACATATTGCATAATCATGAGCCATGTGTCAAACTGAACACTTGTAAATACCAACGATCCATCAACAATATACAGAATATTTCCCAATTTCCCAGCAGAAAGCCAAAGCGTCCCCTTTGCACTCACAGCACAGATACATATATATATACAATTTCCTTGACACTCGTCCGTGTCACCCCCACATCATAGTACCTAAATACTTTGTAAACCAAATACTTGTTTATAGTACACTTCTTCCGACACCCGTCCATGTCGTGCTCTCCACAGCAAGTTGAACACTCGTATATGTCTCACCCATTACTTTTCACTCATACAGATACTCGTCCGTATCTTGTATACGCCACTTAAATCCCCTCAGAATCAACACTCGTCCGTGTTCTTCGTTAACCAGTTGATACTCGTCCGTATCATCATCTCTGGACATGCGTTAAGCGTTTGTTTCTACTGATACTCGTCTGTATCATGGTTTTAAGGATGCTCGTCTGCATGTTTAATCTATACACCGTGTCAAACACTCGCACTTTCTTGAATTTAGACACTCGTCTGTGTCTACCGTTCCTCAGAAGAGTCCCCGGAAGATCTTGATAAACTATTACCTTTCTATCTGACATTCGTCCTATGTCATGATACCCTTTAAGCAGTCGTCCCCTGATAGGTGATCGTCCTTCACCTTTTTGATGATCATCCTTCATCATTCCCCAGTGGAGTCTCTATTCATTAGAACCCCTTCTTATCCGACATTCGTCCTATGTCGTGATTTTTTTAGCAGCCGTCCCCTGCTAGGTGATCATCCTTCACCTCTTGATGATCGTCCTTCATCATGCTTATCTGATGGCCGTCCCCATCGTCGACCTTTCCTATCCGGCATTCGTCCTATGTCGTGACTTTCGGCAGCCGTACCCTGCCAGGTGATCGTCCTTCACCAATAGATGACCGTCCCTCATCTTATCCCCAACAAAGCAGCCGTCCCCTACTGGGTGATCGTCCTTCACCTTTGATGACCGTACCTCATCATTTATTTCATTTATGCCTTGATCTTGATGGTCGTCCCCATCATTTACCTTTAATCCCTAGAGAATCTTTGTCACTTTATTTTGATGGCCATCCCCATCATAATCTCTTATATCCCCGGCATGTCGGTCGTCCCCGGCATTACTCCATCCTCAGCAGTCGTCCTCTGCTCGACGGTCGTCCTCTGTCGCCCGCACTTTATAATCATACTTTATTTCCTTTTACAATCTATATCCCTTTTCTTCTTCATTCAGCGAGTGCAATTTTTGGACTGTCTTTGGTATTCAACCACAAGTTATCTTGTTCGCCTGTTAAGCCGTTGCTTACATCCTGCACAACTAACTCATGCTTGAATAGGGGCAGCTGTAAACACCCCAAATTTGCCCTCACCCATTCACACCATGGCTTGTGATTCTTTTCATTTGCATAAATCCAATCATATCATCTCATATTACATTTTTGCTTCATTGCATTGGTTCAAAGTCATCTGCATCTAGGGTTTGTGATCTGAGCAATCCAAGATCCTTCTGAGCCACTCCAAAGGTCATCAATCACTTCAAAGGGGTCCATGTATGTTCAAGCATCATATTATGTCCTCACAAAGTCAAGAAAGTCAAAAAATCACAAGAACTGAGAAAGGCATGGAAGCAGAGCCAGGTTTAACTGCACAGATGACCTAGAATTAGGGTTTTGGTTTCATAGGCCATAACTCCAAATTTTTTGGTCATTCTTGATTCTATTAGTCTCTATATGGTATGAGGATCATGCATATCAATTTTCATGAAGAAATTCAATGGGGAAGGCATCTGATCACAGGGTGACTTCTTGAGCAAGTCAGTGCAAAATCAGGGCATCTGAGGCCCCCAATGACCCAACCAAAGGGTGTTCTCCATCATTTTGAATATGTATGATCTTTATTTGATCATAGAAGATGTTAGAAGTTCACAAAATTGAATAATTCCAAGCCATTTGCAAAGTTGCCTTTTTGAGAAAGTGACTTGTAATGCAAACTTGCCATTTTGGGAAAGTTTTTCAACCTCCTCTTTTTGATTCAAAAATGCTTCAAATGAGAAAACTTTGGTCATGAAAGTTGTAGATTGGATCATTCCCTTTTCAAAAAGTACAAGAACTCTTTCTAATTCATTTTTGATCAAAAGTTATGGCTTTGCAAAGTGGGGAAAAATCACATAATTTCATGTTTTACACCAAAAGAGGAAAGTTGCAAAACCTCATGCCAAGGAAAAATGTGACTTCAAAGTGACTTCTAATCTTCATACAAACACAGTGCAATGCCTAAAGTTCAGATTGGCCCAAGAAATTTCTCATTTTCATGCCTTGATGTCCAAGTATCATAAACCATTTTTCATGAAAATCACAAAGAGGGAAATCTTGCAAGAAGAGTTCCTTTGGTTTTGTTTGGTCTCTAATCATTATCAAAGTATCATAGCAACATTTTATGGTGTATTTTGCTGCATATTGCCCAAGAGATGTCACATGTCCATGGCCAAAAATCACAAAGTGTAACAAGTTGCAAAATTGCAAAACATGTGAGATCTCACCCTTCATCCATTCCAGCTCACATCAGTTCGTCCCATGGCCATCCTTGAAGGCAGCTGAGCCCAGAGCAACCCTAAAATAGCCTCTTCCACAGCCCATGCCTCAAGTACACCTAACATTGACTTTTTGGCCAATTGCCCCATGCCATTACCACAGTGCAAGTCACTTCCTGAGACCTCTTCCAATAGTTTAGGGAAGTGCTATGGATCATAAATCAAGCCACACACAAGCCAGAAACCTCCCACAATCCAGCTTGCACAAAATCTGTCCAAAACTTCTCTTCTTCGAAACTCCCTCCTCAACCATCAAACCTTCATTTTTCTTTCACCAACAAGTCACAAATCACTCATAGAACAAGAATCACCCCCTGAAACAGCTTGAATCCCCACATACACAAACTCCCATTTCTGCTATACCAGAGCTGAAACATTCAAACCAGCCACTCCCCAAGTTTTCTAAGCTTCATTCCATCATCAGGAGGTTCAGGGAAGCAGGCTTGCACAAAGGAAAAGTCCAGAAAGCTCAAAATCAGAGAGGCTTCATCTCAGGTAACATGAAGAACTTTTTTCCCAGAAGCTAGTTTTTAAGTTCTTTTATGGTGCTATGTGCTCTCCTGATCATGAATATGTGTTTACTTTTGAAAATGGGTGCGAAACCAGCATGTATGATGACTCTGAACATTTGCCCGTGTTTTATATTTTGCTTCGATTCATGCTTGTGAGGTGAAATAAATGGATTTTGATTGAGGGTTTAGGTTTAGATTGATGTGAGGATCATTTTGGTGGAAGAGATTTGAAGTTTGGTGACTTGTAGAAGAAACTAGGGTTTTGTGTCGTCGGAGAAGACGACCGGAGTACTGTTCCGGTCGCCTGAATTTGATTAGCCCTAATTACGTTTAATTAGCTAGTTTGAATAATGGCCCTTGATCTGGCTTTCCCGCGTGCGTGTGAATGGTCCAGATGGTCCACTTAAACCCTAATCAGTCATTAATTAGCCTAACCTAGGATTAATTAATTATTAAATAAATTTAGTCAGGTTTGAACTTGGGCCCTTGGATGTGGCGCCAAGTCAACACCCCCAAGCCCAGATTCAATCTGGTCCTTCCCTTTGGCATACTTTCCCTTTTATTTAATTTTAATTCATTTTATTTATATTAAACTTCCACGAATTTTTAAAAATAGAAAAAATGCATTGAAAAATTCTGATTTTTTTTGTCAAACATTTCATTAATTTTCAGAACCCAAAAATATTTTTATTTTTATTTTTTGCATTAAAAATTATTTTTAAATCATTTAAATGTTTATTTTTAATTAGTTAATTGAAATTAATTAATTAAAAATGCATTTAGGTATTTAAAAATCACAAAAAAATTCATATTGCACTTTGAAACATTTAGAGACATTATCAAACTCTCAAAACAAATTTCTTTTTGGTTCTTGACCTATCTTGACAATTTTCATTGGAATTAAAGTTGATTAAAGGTAATATTTTTGTTCATACTTAAAAAAATCCATTCTGCCTAACCATTAGGAGTTTGATGATGGTTCTTCTTGCATTGCATCCTTCATAGCATGTAGTTTCTAGGGTAAAATTGGTTTGAATTTATCTTTCATTTTCAATTTGTTTTGCATTTTTCATTGAGAGGTATCCCAAACCCCTAGTTGACTTGAGAAAATCACAACTCCCATTAGGTTAAGAGTTAGGTCCCTTCCTTTGGGCAGTGAACTTGTGTAGGGTTAGGGTTCCTTTGATCCCATTTTCAATTTTTTATCATGTCATTTGCTTCTGATTTTGAATTTGTTGTTGCATATTGTGTATAAACCCTAATTCTTGCCTTCCTTTGCATCCATCTTTCATTTTCTTGCATTCAAGAACTTGTCATGGCATTTTGTGCATCCTCATGACATATAAGACATCTTGGGACATATTAGAATCATGTTTGATCATTGCACCTTTCATTTGCCATGCTATATGTTCATATCATTTCATAAACTTTCATGAACCTTTATGGTTCAAAGCTTGCTTCATTTGCATCCACATCCTTGTATGATCATCCACAACTCTTGACATGTGTTTGCATCATCTCTTAGCATCATTAACATCATGATTATGCTTCTGATTTTTTGGTTTGCATCTTTGCATTCATTTCATTTTCATTGCATTGCATTTCTTTTGCTAACTTTTCAGGTGGTAAGTTGTTTTGAGAAGTGAATTTGCCTTCACTTCTCACAATCTCTCTTCATCTCTCTTGTGCATCATTTCTGCATTTTATCTTTGTATTAGAGTGAGCTTGCTCATTCATGCTCTCTCCCACTTTCTTCCTTCAAGCAACTTGTCTTCTTAAGTGAAGCAAGTTGTCTTGCTTCTCCCTGTTTCTTTCTCCTTTCACCTGCTTCTCCCCTTGGTGGCTCTTTGAAGATTTCTACTATTAAGCCTCACAAACCCTAGGACTTCCAAGCATAATAACATTTTAGGGTTGTTTAGTCCCCCTTAGACTCTTTCCTTTGAGTTTTCTTTGAGTCTTCTCTTCTCACCTCATAATCAAGGACTAAACCCTAAAGGTTTTAAGGCTTTGTGATTAAGCTTATGCATGCATCCTTCTATTAGGATGGAGTGTATAACTTTAATCCTAAGTGTTAAACCCTTAATGTTTTTAAATCCTTTAATCAATTCACTTAATAATCATAAAGACATCAAGCTTGTAACTTGGGCCTTGCATTAGGGTTCTAATTCTTCCTTAATTGGTTAAGAAGGACTAACCCTAGTGTTAATGGACAAGTCCCCCTCAAGTTGTCTTACCAACCATAAAATACACTTCTTAATCTTATCATTAACTAAAATCCACTTTAATAAAGGCTTTGTTTTGTCATGAGGTTAATCCCTAATCATGGATTAAGTTGAGGAGCCTTTCTCAGCTTAAATGTTCTCATCTATTATCCTTCTATTAGGATGGTGTAATGGGTCCATTAAATCTCTGATTATGGCTTAATCTCATTACTTAACACTAAAACAAAATACCAAAATCATATAAATAATCACAAGTAGGTTAATGATCTTAATCCTACATCATGGTGATTAAGTGTGAGGTGGTTACTTCATACTTAAGGTATTCTCATTACCCCTAATCAGAGGGAGGATGTGATGAGTTTACTAACCCTTGGTTTAGGCTTAAGCTCATTTTCTTATGACAGACTTCAAACAAGCAATAAAAGATTGAAAACACAAAAACAAACAATAATCGTCTCCTCCGGGATTCTTTTCTCATCATTTTCACTCACAAACGAGAACTTGCTTCTTCCGTCTAATGCAAGACAGTTTGCACCTGAGCCAGACAGGTCATACACTTGAGCACAGACAAGCAGGCAGTTCACAGTCAATTTATCTTTTCAGTCTCTTTGAGTCGAACTACGGTGTTCTGACTTCCTCATTGCACGAGAGGATACGTAGGCATAACTTAACGGTTATCGAACAAAATTCTCTGTATATTCCCCCTTCTTCCAGCATCATTCATTTAGCCTCATTATCTTGAGCATTTCACTCCTGTTCTTGCACTGACACTCCTCTTATACACTTCACATTTTTTTTACACTGACACTTGCATTCTTTCCAGCTTTGATGCACAGATTGCACTGACACTACCCCTTTAAACACAAATCTTTCAAGCGTGGATCCCGTCGAGTACGACGGACAATCTGGGTGCTAATACCTTCCTAGGTTGTAACCAACCCCCTTTCTCAGTTTCTCTGGTTCGCAACCGTCTTATCCATATCTTTCTAGGTTTATGCAGCATTACCTTTCCTTCGGGATAAAAATGCCTAACTGGCGACTCTATTCATTCCTTCTCTCTTTCGCCGACCGTTCGCGTCTGTACCCCTCTTGGCCCCGTGTCATCGGGTGGGAGCGACAAAAGGCTTGGGAAAAAATTAGGTAAATATCGGAAAAGATGTACACCCGCTGATTTGAAAAGCCACATTGGACGACTCAAGCAAAAAAGGGTATCCCGGTGGATCGAAAACCTGAAAGGGCGGTCCACGCAAAAGAGGGACTAAAATGAACCACTGCGATCTGTGAGACCTATGACGTGTCACTAGCAATCAAAGGCAATCTGAGGGTTGAAGATCAATTCAATCATCTTCCTCAAAAGCTAGGAGAGCAGAGAGTTTTGAAGACATACATGTAATAGCCGGGTCGGAGCTTGATGAGACCTTGTTTTTCACACTGTCATTAGGATAGTTTAAATTTCCTTTTGTGCAATTTCCTCTTTCCAGGGATTGCTTCCGTGTAATGCCTATTCATGGCCATTCTTCAATCAATGAAAGCGTAATTTCAGTCAAATTTGTTTCCACAAGTTTTTGTTTTTTATCTACCGTTGATTGATTGCAAAAAAATCCAACAAATTATGATAAATATTGCTTTGTGAATGCACGCATGCCTTATAACTCATGCAGGAGATTAAAAAACATTTGACACGTATCAGATGTGTTGGGTGACTAGGATGGATTCAGACCATGACCCTGGGACAGGCAGGCCAAACTAACTCTTTATTTCGCAGGTACTATCAGTTGTGTCCATTAACATGCAGGTACCGGTGTTGCCAATAATAGCCATCGCCAGCACGGGGCCTTGAGAAGTTTTTCCTCAGCGAGTTTTGAAGCATAACCTTCAACAAGTCTCATCAGATCATCGCCTCTCCAATAGAGTAACAAAAAGAGAATAATACCTCCCAAGTGGAAGGAAGATCATTGCCTCCTATTCCCCAATGGAGGACACCTTCCACTTCTCATCTTCGACATGAGACGCGTCCTACTTCTCATTCCTAGAAAGAGGTGAAAAAACTCTTATTTCCAGCAAGAAATATTCTCAGCTGAGTCTGCTACTCCCTAGAAGGATTGGAAATGAGAAGCCTTATCCCCAGACAGGAATGACTCAAGACTCTCAGCATCGACAGAAAATGTCTCCCAGCGGTATTCTCAATTATCCTCAGTAGAGTCAGAATCAGAGAAAGAAAAGCATTCTCCCCAAGCAGAGAGCCCTCCTACAATGAAAGAATATTTCCTATCAGAGTCTTCTTATCTCCAACAGCACGGGAGAATTTATTATCCAACAGAGGCAAGAATATGGAAGAGCTCGAATTCTCTTCTCTAACCAGCAACGACTACCTTTTTCCCAGCAGGTTCGTTGAAAAAAGTCCAACCCCCATTGGCATCTCATCCCTCAAGTAGAAGAGGTGTATTTGAGGAATCCCCAGCAGATCTCATCCCCAAGAAGAAGATATCACGCCTAAGGGTCTCTTCCTCAGCAGAATATCAACACATTTGTTTCCCCAGCCGAGTCAAAAGGATATCACTTCCCCAACGGAGTTCAGCGAGTAGCGTACCTCTCAGCAAATCAAGTTCATCCTCAACAAGGTCTTGGCACTCCAATATTAAAGTCCAATTTATTTTTGGAAATGGAAGTTCAAAATCGGTGGATCATTAACATTATCTCCCTGCAGAGTTGCTTATTCCCTACATAGTTGTTTTTGCTCACAAGGACTCACCACAATTGGTGCAGAAACTGGTTCTTCCCCAGCGAAATCGTCAAGGATACCTGTTGTCTCCTCATCAGGAGATCTCCTTTTCATTTGCATATAGTAATTATCATTACATTTTCATCCTTAAAGCGTAGCATTTCCATCATTATGAAGCATTACGCCATAAAATTCAAACATATGCATACGGAGCATAAGCCAGTTTTGGTATCTTGCAAAAGCCCGAAACATCAGTTCTTCAATTAGATCGAAGTATCCCCACAGAATGCCGAGTTCATTTCTCAGTGTGGTTATTTCTACCAAGTCTTGTTTGACATCCCCAAACGAGTCTCCATTTAAGTACAATGGTCTCGTCTTTGAGTCTTGTTTATGTACAACAATCTCATTATTTATGTATCTCCGTTTAAGTACAACGGTCGCGTCTCGGGCTCTCGTTTAAGTACAACGATCCCATTCCTCGATTCCATTTAAGTACAATGGTCTCGTCTTTGAGTCCTGTTTAAGTACAACAATCTCATTGTTTTCACGTCTCCGTTTAAGTACAACGGTCGCATCTCGGGCTCTTGTTTAAGTACAACGATCCCATTCCTCGATTCCATTTAAGTACAATGATCTCGTCTTTGAGTCTTGTTTAAGTACAATAGTCTCATTGTTTCCTCGTCTCCGTTTAAGTACAACGGTCGCGTATTGGGCTCTCGTTTAAGTACAACGATCCCGCTCCTTTCAGGTGTTCCATTTAAGTACAATGGTTCCCCAGTTGAGTCTTGTTTAAGTACAACAGTCTCACCTTTTCTTTTGTGTTTTCGTTTAAGTACAACGGTCGCGTCATAGGTAATCATATAAGTACAATGATCCCATTTTCCTTGATTTCATCTCAGTACGATGATTTTGGGTCTACGACTCCATTTAAGTACAATGGTTTCGTATTGTCGAGCTCCCATTTAAGTACAATGGCCTCGTTCTTTCGTCTCAATTTAAGTACGACGATCATGTTTCGGGTTATCGTTTAAGTACAATGATCCCATCTCTTCTGATTCCGTTTCAGTACAACTGTCTCTCTATTTCTGATTCCGTCTAAGTACGATGGTCTCATTTCCTTTGAGTTATCATCTAAGTACGATGAACTCATTCCTTTTGTCCTATCAGAGGTCAATCCCATGTGTTGAGTCGTCATCCAAGAATGGCATTCTTCTCGATCACTTTTCATTCCCACAGAGTACATATTTTCCGGTTTATTCGGCTATTCAATCACTCCATACCTCAAAGGTCTGAAAGCCATTGCTATCATCCATTTAGGTCTATAGATGATTGAATAGGGGCAGCTGTAACACCCCAAAATTTCCCCTCTTAATTTATTGCCAACCTCAAGTGGTTTATGCTTTGTCATTTCGCATGATCGTCCGAGCATTGCATCGCATCCAAAAATAATAAAAATAAAAATAAATCACGAGCATTTGCATGTGCATGAGGAATGTGATTAGGCAAGGTTTGTCAATATTTGAAGCTCAAGAGAAGGGAAAATATCACAAAAAGATAATTCAAAAGCAACTCCATGAGAAACAACCAAAAAAAGATAAAATTGGAATTTTAAGGCCGTTAACCGGTTAATGCATTTGGTTAATTGGTTAATGGGTGCGGATTTTGGAAAAATATTTGAAACTTAGTTGGATTTTTTCACTTCCCTCCACATTTTTCTTCCCTTTTTTCCACTTTGGTTTTCCATTTCATTTTTACCTTGGATTGTTCTACCATATTCTACCACCTTCTAGACTACTCCAAGGAATGTTCCAAGGAATATTCTAGAATTCCAACCCTAACCCTAACTAACTCCAACCCAAACTCCAAACCAAAGCCTAATTCCATTCCCAAACTTAGCTCCGTGCCTATGCTCTATATAAACCCTAACCATTCCAAAGCAAAGGGTTGGCATTTCATTTTTACCATTTTCATCTTCAATCTCTCATTTCTCTCTCAATTCTCCCACTTTCTCACCAAATTCACCAGGAGCTTCTTCATAGAAGTTCTTCAAATTCTTCATTCGAATTTAAAGAAATTGAAGCTAAGCCTTCATCAACATTGGAGCTTAATTGAAGAAGTGCTTCTGTTTTTGAAGTGATTTAGAGCGTTGGAAGTGATTAACCAAGAAACATCAAGAACGAATCACATTTATTTTGCATTCGCGGATCTTCGGTTTTCTTCTTCGTTTGCATTCTGATTCATTGCAACAATTACTGAAGCAATCCTCTGCTTCATAAGTTGGTGGTTTAAAATTTCTTTTGCTTTAACTTATTCTCTTCATCTCGCCAAAACGACATTCTTCACATGTTTATCGTTATGTTTGCGTTTTACCGTTCGATTTCATTTTGATTGCGATTCGCACATTTTATTTGTTTGAAGCTAGATCCGTAGCATAATCTAGGTCCTAATAGGTGTTAGAATACTTCATCTAAGTGAACAAAATCGTGTTAATTTGTTCATATATGTGTTAGGGATTATTAGAAGTGAGTTTGTGGCCAAAAACACTTATTTCTAAACAATTTTTCACATTTTGTTCAATGTTAACCGATAACGCATTTGGTTAACCGGTTAACACGTGCGTTTTTCCACAAATTGTTTCTGTTTTAGGTCTGTTAACCGGTTAACCTATAGTGTTAACCGGTTAATGCTGTTTGAATTTTGAAAACCAACTTATTTGATTGCTTGATCTTGTTTCCTTGTTCCTTTAATGTTCATGCATGTTTAGGTATTGATTTTAGGGAATTTTCAAGATTAGTTTCGGTATCTCATTCCGTCATTTTGAGTCGTTTCGACACGCTTCCGTTACCTTTTGCATATTGTGCATTTTTCTTGGTAATTATGCATAAATGGGCTTGTAAATAAGTGTTGCCATGTTCAAGCCTTTCATTTAGCATGCTTACATGTGTTTGATATTCTGTTTTACTGTCATTTCCATTTGCATGATTCATAGTTGCATTGCTTGTTGCATGTAGCATTTTACATGATAATAAATGTGCATGTTGTTGCATTTTGTTGCATGTTTGAACACATTTGCATATCAATCAAATTCTGATTTTTGCATCAAGCTACATGTCGTTCTTGTTGATCCATGTTGATGCATGTTCATGTTCATTATGTTTATGTGCCATATATGTTGCATACTTGTGGCATAATTGATCATTGGGTACATCCTTTCATATTCCCTCATTATTCATAATCATGTTTATTCAATCATGTATATTGATCCATGTTCATGTTGCATTTATTCATGTCAATTATGCATTTCTCATTGTGAGCTGTAGAAAGTTGTCTTTTGATACAATAGTTGTAAAATGTATGTTGATTGTTGCATTTCCACACCTTTTACACCTGTTTTGCATGCTGATTGTGAGCTGTAGAAAGTTGTGTGCATTGTGCATTGCATTTCATTGATGTTTGTGCATTTAGGAGCTGTAGTAGGCTACTGGATTTCATTGAGTCTAGTTTAGGTCCTAGGCGCATTAGGATTTAATTGGTACTTTGTTTGCCTTATTATTTTTAAATAATATGCAACACTAACCTTTGTTTTGTAGGGAGGTTAAGGTAAGTTCTCCACAACTTATTTCTTTTACTTCTTTATGTATTTAATGCACATTTTACCTTACCTTTCATACTTGTGTTTGTTAGGTTTTTTCTCATAACTTCATGTTAACCCCTTGTTAGAATCAACTTAACTTCGTTAAGAAGTTAGTTGTATTTTATTTTCCCCTTCTTTCTCTTTTTCTTCTTTTTAGGATAGAAACGACACTAACCTAGGTTCATCCATGTATGATAACACTAAGATATTAGTCTCCCCCTTAGACTTTTTGCCTTTGGCTCGCTTTGCTTTCTCTTTCTCATCTACAAAGAAAAGCTAAAAAACATCTAATAATGGTTGGTCTTCTCGTACGACACGAGACTTTGCCGTGGGTTACTTATGCACGTCCTGTCTCAGGGCAAGGTGTAAGTTATCTACCACGATGAAAAAGTCTTAGTACGAGGAGGTTCGCAAACAATAAATAGAAAATACTTCTCTAAAAGACAAAACAACAAAGAATGATCGTCTTTTCCTTCGGGAACTTCTTTTCTCATCTCCCTCACTCTCAACGCAAACTCGTGATGACTTGTCTCGCATACAAGACAGTAAACGCACTCGTTCAAGGTGAGCCTGCAACACCTGAGCATAGACATACGCAGTTTCAGCGCATAAAAAATACAAACAAAGTTTTCGCCTTTAGTTAGGTGAACTACGTCAACTCTGATCCTCATTTTCCCGATGAGGTACATAGGCAGCGGGGTAGGGCCCATTCGAGAACACACTTTATTTTCCCTACATTTTTCCCTTTTCGTTCTCTTTTTCCAATTCCCTTTCTCATTTCCATTCCAATTCTTTTGTTCATCAGCTTTATTCTTTCACACCCTTTGAAACAAATCAACAAGTGTGGATCTTGTCGGGTACGACAGACGGTCTGGGGTGCTAATACCTTTCCAGGTCGTAACCGACTCTCAAACCCAGATCTTTGGTTCGCAGGACCTTGTTTTTTCCTTCTTCCTCAGGTTTGTGCAACATTACCTTTCCCATTCATTCGAGATACAAATGCCTGGCTGGGGACTCTACCTTTTACGAGCCACTTTCGCGTTTGTACTAGGATGAAAATCCCGGGAGCGATATGTAATACCCCATTTTCTACCCACGAAATATAAACAAAAACAGAGTTCGTAAATTTTTTTTATTAAACGGGATATCACATATTCAACTTTAAACAGTTTCCAATTTAAGGAAATCATACTAAATACATAGCACTTTTTCGTAAATTCAACATAAACAACGCCATGCACTCCAATAGTTCAACTTCATAAAATATTACGCAGCGGATTCATAAATTGATTCATAGCATCTTTAAATAACATAATAACAACTTTAAAATAAGAATTTAAGCAACTCTAAGTTCTTCGACTAATTAAAATTCAGCAATAATAAAAGATCAATAAAGCAGACACGCGACAATCCTCCCGAGTGCTACGTATCAGAGCGACTGACCACCGACTCGACCAACGGTAACCAGCTACTTCTCAGGATTACCTGCATGTTGTCACATAAGGACAACATTCAACAGAAGGGGTGAGTTACGATAATTATAAGTAGTATATGAAAACAATACAGTGAATAAGGATCGTAAACAAAACACCACTTCACAAGTACAATCAAGCATCAACATAAACAATTCAAGGAAAATGCAACTTTAATGCGACTCAACTAATTATGCATATGGTACCATCGGAGTAAAACTCCCAACTTAAATCATTGCCACGTTATCAAGGCATCAAGGCATAAGCCTTCAACTTTCAACTTAAATTGCCAATCCAGGCCAACATGGTGTGAGCAACGGCTCCGACAAATGCAAATGACTTAAATGCATACACGGCTCTACAACTCAGACAACTTGACAACAAGGTCAACACGCCAATGTTTTCAACATAATCAACTTATATTCAACTTTGGCTTAACAAGCCTACAACATATCAACTTAAGACAATTCCGTAACCGGAACAACACATCAACTCAGCTGTACTTATAGAAACATTTGGCAACATAATTTCCAGCAAAACAACTCATTAAAATCAACTATCATATTACCCGACTTACCCCGACGAATTTCATTAAATTCCGAGCAACTCCATTTTTCACCTAATTCGGCTAAACCGACTAACTAGTATTGTTTTCTACTTTCTGCGATTAATACGACTTCGTTACACAACTTAAGTTTTCTATGTTCTGTTATAAGTCATCTGATATGGAATTCATACTACTGCCACTGTTTCTGCTAATTTAGTAAACCTGCATTTTCTGCTAAACTCAAACTGGTTTCCTACTGTTCGTACTCCAGGTAAATTAATTATACAATCTCAGTACCACTTATTTTTCATACTAGTATTCTAACTCACCTTTTTAATTTAGATAATAATCTACAAGATTAATTAAATCATTCATAATTTGGATTATATAATTTTAATTAAGAAAATGGAATTAATTATGAAAAGTTAAAAAAATAATCCACCCCCAAAGAGAGGGTGGCCTGCGCCACCCATTGCCCCTCCCTAGAGGCATGGCCTGCGCCATGCATTGCTCCCTCTATAGACATGGCCTGCGCCATGCTTAGGGACACAATCACATGGCCTACGCCATGTATTGTGCTCCCCCCACTTTGTATTAATATAATACTTCATGTATTATATATAATACTCATGGCCTGCGCCATGTATTATATATAATACATGTTGTATTATTTATAATACCTCATGGCCTACACCATGAGTTCTTCACCGACTATTTAAATATTTTCTTTTTCTACCGGTTCTCTGTTCATCATCCCCAAAATCCAAAATTTCCAGAAATAAAACAACCCAGTAACAGCAACAACCAACAACATAATCGAACAACTTTTCAATTCATAATTTCAACAACCTGAACAACTAATTTTATAATCAAACATTCTAACTCATAATATACGGATTTTCTACATAGTATCAATATTAACAAAATCAACTCCCCAACCTAAATACCCAATCATAGTGTCGAAATTCATATCCGATTATAATAATCGAACCCACCCTTACCTTAGATTGGATTGAAGGTTGCTCTTACGATCGAATTCCGGAAATCGCTTCACTTTCTCTCACGCTCGCACAACAGTTCCCAATTCCTCTTCTACTGCCTTATTTTCCAACTTCTGTTTCTTTCTTTTTCTTTCTATAACTTATATTTATTTCTTTTTATTAAATTAACTAAATATTATAATTTCTAATGGGCCTAAACATAACACCCCATATTTTACTAATTCGCACACGATATTAAGCACACTTACTTGTAAACACCCCAAATTTACCCTCACTAAGTTCACACCATGGCTTGTGATCTTTTCATTTGCATTGATTCAATCATATCATATCATGTTGCATTTTTGCTTCACTGCATTGGTTCAAATTCATCTGCATCTAGGGTTTGTGATTTGAGCAATCCATGAGCTATCTGAGCCACTCCAAAGGTCTTCAATCATTCCAAGAGGGTCCATGTATGTTCAATCATCATTTTATATCCCTCAAAGATCAAGGAAGTCAGAAAATCACAAGAACTGAGAAAGGCATGGAAGCAGAGCCAAGTTTAACTACACAGATGACCTAAAATTAGGGTTTTGGTTTCAGAGGCCATAACTCCAATTTTTTTTGTCATTCTTGTTTCTATTGGTCTTTATATCTTATAAGGATCATACGTACCAATTTTCATGAAGAAATTCAATGGGGAAGGCATCTGATCAATAGATGACTTCTTGAGCAAGTCAGTGCAAAATCAGGGCATCTGAGGCCCCCAATCACCCAACCAAAGGGTCTTCTCCATCATTTTGGGTATATATGATCTTTATTTGATCTTAGAAGAAGTTATAAGTTCACAAAATTGAAGAATTTCAAGCCATTTGCAAAGTTTCCATTTTGGGAAAGTGACTTGTAATGCAAACTTGCCATTTTGGGAAAGTTTTTCAACCTCCTCTTTTTGATTCAAAAATGCTTCAAATGAAAAATTCTTGGTCATGAAAGTTGTATATTGGATCATTACCTTTTCAAAAAGTACAAGAACTTGATCTAATTCATCATAGAACTCAAGTTATGGCCTTGCAAAGTTGGGAAAAATCACTAAATTTTACTTATGTACCAAAGAGGGAAACTTGCAAAAACTCATACCAAGGCAAAATGTGACCTCTAATTGACTTCTAACCATTACACAAACATGATACATGACCTATAATTCAGAATTGTCCAAAGAATCACTCATTTTCATGCCTTGATCATCAAGTATTTCAAAAGGGGCCAAAACCTTCACAAATTGCAAAATGCCCCAAATCTTGACATCCACTTGTGCCAACTCTTCAAATCAGCTTCCATGGACCTCCCTAAAGCCAGCTGACTCGAGCCATACCTCACAACCAGCCTGCCATGAGCCTATACTTCAAAGGACAACTTTCTTGACTTTATGCAATTTGAGCCATACCAATCAAACTATTCCACAACAACTCTCTGACCTATCAAGGATTGATACATGGACCAAAAGCAACTCAACACACACAACAACACAAGTTGAATCCTCCCACAACTCAGCATACACCAAAACCTCCTCTTATGCATTTCTCTTCGAAACTCAGCACTCAAGCCACAAACCTTCAAACAAACTCCATAGAACAACTCACCATCATCCTCTGATCATTTCCCAACCATCACCTTGCCCTGAAACCCCCCATTTCAAAAACACGATTTCCCTCCCTCCTTGAACTGAACTTCAGCAAACTTCCAAAAGAGTCCACAAAAGCTCCATCCAAGCATCCCAGAAGCAAGAGGGAGTCAAAAGAAGGTGGTTTGCATTAAGAAGAAGGCCCAGGCAGCTCCATTGGCAAAGCTTCATCTCAGGTATCATCCAAGAACATTTTTCCAGAACTTGCGTTTTAAGTTATAAATTGATTCTATGTGGTGTGCTGATCATTTTGAGCTTTGAACCATTGAAAATGGTTGAGTGTGTAGGATGTATTTGACTTCTGAAATTTTTGTGTGTTTTCCGTTTTGATTCGTTTCTCATGATTCATGTAAAATAGATGTTGTTTGTTTGCTGATTCGTGTTCCATGAAGTTTGGGGATTGATTCTGGGCAGTTTTTAGGGCTTGGGGTGGCTTAGGGAGGGAGTTAAGGTTTTGGGGTGACCGGAGAAGATGACCGGAGCTCTCTCCGGTCACCTGAGAATAATTAGGGTTTGATTTAGGGTTAATTAAGCTAGTTTAAATTATGACCATAGGATCATGTTTACCCGCGCATACGAATGGCCCAGATCATTCCAATTAGCCCTAATCCTGATTATTTAAATTAATTAATTTTAATTAGCCAGATACAATCCCATCCTTACATTCACGCGCGCAGTCTCCCTAGGTTTGAATCCTGGCCATAGATCTTGGTGACTTTCCTTTTTCTTTTATTTTATTTCATTTTTATTCATTTCTTTTGCACATTTAATTTAAAATAGTAAAATACATCAAAAAAATTCTGAAAATTTTTATTAAATCTTTTATGAATTTTTCAGAACCCAAAAATATTTTTATTTTTATTTTTTTGCATTAAAAAATATTTTTAAATCATTTAAATGATTATTTTTAATTAGTTAATGAAGATTAATTAATTAAAAATACATTTAGGTATTTAAAAATCCCAAAAAAATTCAGAGAACATTTTCAAACATTTAGAAACATTTACAAACTCACAAAACAAATTTCTTTTTGGTTTTGATCATGTTTTTCCAATTTTCATTTGAATTAGGGTTCTTTAATTTGAATATTTTTAACCCTAACTTCAAAAATTCATAACTTTTGATCCAAGTTGAGTTTGTGAATGGTTCTTTTTGCATTGTGTTATGCATCCTTTCAAGCATCTAAAAACATTTTTTTTTCATTTTTATAATGCACTTTCAATTTGTTTGGAATTTTCCCTTTTGGATCACCCTTGAAACCCTAGAAACTTAGGAAAATCATAAGTCCTTTAGGGTTTAGCTTCTGACCTTCCTCTTTGGGCAGTGAACTTGTATAGGTTTAGGGTTCTTTTGTTTTCATTTTCAATTTTTTATCTTACCATTTGCTTCTGATTTTGAATTTTGCATCTCATGTTGTACATAAACCCTAATTGGCCTCTTCATTTGCATCCATCTTACATAAGCCTGCATACATGAACTTGCCATAACATTTTGTGCATCCATATGACATATAAGACATCTTAGGACATATTAGAATCATGTTTGATCATTGCATCATTCACTTCCCATGTTATGCATCCATTTCATTTCATATGCAATCATGAACATTCATGCTTCTTACATGTCTCATTTGCATTCTCATCTCTTGTATGAACATCCATATCACTTGGCATGCTTTCATACCATCTCATAACATCATTTTCATCATGAATATGCTTCTGACTTTGGTTTCCATCTTTACATTTCATTTCATTTTCATGCCATTTCATTTTCTCTTTGCTAACTTTTCAGGTGGTAAGTGTTTGGGAAGTGAATTTGCCTTCACTTCTCACAATCTCTTCTCATCTCTCTTATGCATCACTGCTTCATTTTATATTTGTATTAGAGTGAGCTTTCTCATTAATGCTCCTTCTCCTCTTTCTTTCTTCAAGCAACTTATCTTCTTAAGTGAAGTAAGTTGCCTTGCTTCTTTCTGATGTTCCTTCCTTCATCCTGCTTCTTCCATGGTGGCTTTTCCTTGAGGATTTTCTTGCAAGCTTCATAAACCCTAGGAATACCCAAGCATGTTAACAATTAGGGTTTGATTAGTCCCCCCATTAGTTTTACCTTTGTGTCATCTTTGTGTCTTCTCTCCTCATCTCTCAATCAAGGACTAAACCTTAAAGGTTTTAAGACTTTGTGATTAGGGTTATGCTTGTATCCTTCTATTAGGATGGAGTGTATAACATTAATCCTAAGTTTTGAACCCTTAATGTGTTTAAATCCTTTAATCAATCCATCTAATAATCACTAAGACATCAAACTTGTAACTTGGGCCTTGCATTAGGGTTCTAATTCTTCCTTAAATGGTTAAGAAGGACTAACCCTAGTGTTAATGGACAAGTCCCCCTCAAGTTGTCTTACAAACCATAAAATCCAATTCTTAATCTTACCATTAACTAAAATCCATTTAATAAAGGTTTTGTTTTGTCATGAGGTTAATCCCTAATCATGGATTAAGTTGAGGAGCCTTTCTCAGCTTAAATGTTCTCATCTATTATCCTTCTATTAGGATGGTGTAATGAGTCCATTAAATCTTCGATTATGGCTTAAACTCATTACTTAACACTAAACAAAAACTCCAAAAACATATAAATAATTTCAAGTAGGTTAATGATCTTAATCCTACATCATGGTGATTAAGTGTGAAGTGTTTACTTCATGCTTTAGGTATTCTCATTACCCCTAATCAGAGGGAGGATGTGATGAGTTTACTAACCCTTGGTTTAAGCTTAAGCTCATTTTCTTATGACAAACTCCAAGAAGCAATAAAAGATTGAAAACTCAAAAAAAAAAACAATAATCGTCTCCTTCGGGATTCTTTTCTCACCTCATTCACTCACGAACGAGAACTAGCTTCTTCTGTCTAATGCAAGACAATTTGCACCTGAGCCAGACAAGTCATACACTTGAGCATAGACAAGTAAGTAGTTCATCAGTCAATTTATCTTTCAGTCTCTTTGAGTCGAACTACGGTGTTCTGACTTCCTCATTGCACGAGAGGATACGTAGGCATAACTTAATTGTTATCGAACAAAAGTCTTTGTTTCTCCCCTCCCCCCCACATCCAACATTATTATTTAAGCCTCATTGTCTTGAGCATTGCACTCTTTTCTTACACTGACACTCCTTTCATTCACTTCACATTTCTTTTGCATTGACACCTGTACATCCTTTTCTAGCTTTTGCAAACAGACAGCACTGACACCTACCTCTTTAAGCACAAATCTTTCAAGCGTGGATCCCGTCGAGTACGACGAACGATCTGGTTGCTAATACCTTCTTAGGTTGTAACCAACCCCCTTTCTCATTTTCTCTGGTTCGCGACCGTCTTATCCATTTCTTTCCTAGGTTTTTGCAGCATTACCTTTCCTTCGGGATAAAAATGCCTAGCTGGCGACTCTTTTCAGTTCATCTTCATGTTCTCTTTCGCCGACCGTTCGCGTCTGTACCCCTTCTGACCTGGTGTCATTTGGTGGGAACGACATTACTCAAATAACACAACAAATATATTATTATTTCTTATAATATTTTCTACGACTTTCGACTAAATTTCCGACTTATCGATTAAATCAACCACAACATTAAATATACCGACTAACCACAATAAATACTTAAATAATAAATAATTATTTGGGCGTTACACGATACGCGCTGTCTTGATTTTATGCACTATTTAGACAATATAACCCACTGTTAGGATCTGCATCTGGGCATGCACTATCTTGACCTTCTTTCAGAATCCATGTAACTACACGCTGTCTTGATTCTGATTTTTTTTCAAAATCCGTATAACAATACGCTGTCTTGATTTTGAACTTGGAATCTGCATCTGGGCATGCACTATCTTGATTCCGAATATGAAATAGTATTTCAAAGAAATGATCCACTGGGCTGGATCGTTACCAAAATCCGTATAACAATACGCAGTCTTATTCTGATTAGAATTTGTACATTGTCTTCAAAGATCTATCCACTGGGCTAGACAAAGACATACTCTTACAGGGGGAATTCTTGCTAGAACTCCGTTGGGGATGAAATCGTCCTGGGCGACATTATGCTAAGATCAAAATTTCTGTCAATAACCACCTCTAGCTGGGGAATGATAAATGAACCCCAAATCCATCTCGAAAACCCTGGCTGGAGATAACCATATGCTTGGGAGATAAGAAAAAAATGCATCTGGGCATGCGCTGTTTTGATCTAGCATGTCTGCCAAAAATAAATTGGCGACCTCTTGGGGACTCTTTCAATCATTGGGTTGAATCCCAATCACATAACTCTACGGGGAAATGACAAACTTTCAACTTGGCTGGTGAACAATCTGTCAAGACTTGAATGGGGATAGAATTCTGACAATTCTAACTTTGTGGGGAAACACTGCATTTAGTGGCTTGTTGGGAATGAAGACTCCGCTTGGGGAAGAGAACGGGTCAACTGATCTTGAAGTTCTGCTGGGAACACTGCCTGCTCTGACTCAACTGGGGAAGATTCCACTTTAACCCTACTAAGGACGTTGGGTATCACCATTCTCTGCTGGAGATAAGAATTGTAAGGCCTCCCTGCTAGGGAGGAACACTCTGCTTGGGGAATGTTGTCTGGTAACCTCTTCTTGTTGACTGCAAAACCTGCAATAACAAAGTACACATATATTTCCCGAATAATTGCATGGTACGAGTAAATCATCCCATGTCACCCGACATTCAAAGTGATTTTAAATGCTTTCCCTTCGCATGTCATCTATAAAGCCACCACTTTTAAATGTAATGTTCTTTTATAAAAAATTCAGGACACTTTTGCAACAAAAGCAAGTAAAATAAAAACAAAGATAAAGCTTTTTTAACTGAATATTCTTTTATTGATGAGCCTCTGAATAGGTGCGAATTTACATTAGGAAGCAATCACCTGGAAAGAGGTAATCATTGTAAATTGAGAAAAAGAAACTATCCTAATGGCAATGTGCACGAAACTCCAATGAGTTTCAGTTCTTCTATGACCAGTATGTCTTCAAGATTTTATGTTCTTGTCTTTGCTTTCTGAAGAAGAAGATTGGACCGATTCCTACCCTTATTGGATTGCCAGATTAATTGAGATGATGACGTGGTATAGATTACCCAGATCACAGCCATTCGCTTATTCCCTTATTTTGCATGGACCGCCCTTTCTGGTTTTTAATCCACCAGGATACCCTTTTTTGCCTAAGTTGTCCAAGGTGGATTTCCAACTCACCAGGTGTACAATTTTTTTTTATTATATCCCTAACTTTTTCCCGAACTTTTTATTCTGTTTCTAGCTCGCCGGGATGCCCCTTTTTTGCCTGGACTTTTTATTCTGTTTTTTGTCCAGCGGGTCTTTTTATGCGAAGTATTATTTAATTGCGTCTGAGTTAACAGGGGACTGGAAGTCTTTGCCATCAATAGTAGTGAGCATCAGTGCTCCACCAGAGAAAACTTTCTTTACTATGAATGGCCCCTCATAATTCGGAGTGCATTTGCCCCTGTGATCTGAACCTGGAAGAATGATTATCTTGAGTACAAGCTCGCCAACTTGATACTCCTGAGTGTGTACTCGCGATTAAATTCCCACTTCATTCTCCTCTGATAAAGCTGACCATGACATACATCAGCTAATCTCTTTTCCTCAATTAAGCATAACTGGTTATATCGGGCATGCACCCATTCAATTTCTTCAAGCTTGACATCCATCATCACTCACAAAGAAGGAATCTCAACTTTAACAGGTAAGACTACCTCCATACTATATACTAGAGAAAAAGGAGTTTCCCCTGTAGACGTCCTGACTGGCGTTAGGTACTCATGCAAAGAAAACGGTAACATTTCATGCCAATATTTATAGGTGACAAGCATTTTCTGCACAATCTTCTTAAAATTCTTGTTTGCCGCCTCGACCGCGCCATTCATCTTTGGCTGGTAAGGAGAAGAATTGTGATGTTGAATTTTGAAGTCCCGACATAGTTCAACCATCATTTTGTTGTTTAGATTGGAACCATTATCAATAATGATTCACTCGGGAACTCCATATCTGCAGATAATGTCTTTCTTCATAAATATGGCCACTACTTGTCTGGTGACGTTGGCATTAGACATTGCTTTGACCCATTTGGTAAAGTAATCGATTGTGACCAATATGAAACGATGGCCGTTCGAATTAGTAGGCTATATTTTTCCGATCATGTCAATTCCCCACATGGAAAAGGGCCAAGGAGATGACATGACGTTGAGCGGGCTTGGAGGAACATGCACTTTGTCTGCATAAATTTGGCACTTATGACATTTGTAGGCGTATGAACAACAGTTTGCATCCATTTTTAACTAGTAATACCCCGATTTCAACAACTTCTTAGCCATTGCATGTCCTCCTGCATGAGTACCAAAAGATCCCTCGTGGACTTCCTACATTAACAGGTCTTCTTCGTGTCTATCCACGCATCTGAGCAGGACCATGTCAAAGTTTCTCTTGTACAGAACACCATCAGCATTTAAGAAGAAACTAGCAGCAAGCCGCCAAAGGTCTTCTGGTCATGGAAGATGCCCCAACTGGATACTCTATGCTTTCTAGGAATTGCTTAATATCATAATACCAAGGCTTATCATCAGATACTACGTCAATAGAAAACACATAAGCAGGTATATCAAGCTTGGAGATGTCAATCCTGGGGACATAATTCCAACTCATCACTTTGATAGACGAAGAGAGTGTAGCCAGTTGGTCGGCAAATTGATTTTCATCGCGTGATATATATTGAAGCTTTACTGTTATGAAGAACGTCAACAGTCTCCTGGCATAATCCATGTAAGAATTAAATGATCTTGATGTGTATACCACTTGCCGGTAATCTGGTTGATCACGAGAGTTGAATCTATGAATATACCGAGGGTCTTAATCCTGAGATTAATAGCCTCCTTTATTCCCATAATACAAGCCTCATATTCCGCTTCATTGTTGGTGTAACCAAAAGTAACTTTGGCGGCGAAGGGAAATTGAACACCTTCAGGAGTGATCAAAATAGCACCAACTTCGGGCCTATTAATATTGACAGCCCCATCAAACATCAATCTCCATTTGGATTCAGGGTCTGGCCCCTCCTCCGGGAGTGGTTCCTCATAGTCATTTTCTTTGAGGTACATGATGTCCTCATCAGGGAAGTCAAACTTCATGTGTTAATAATCATCCTAAAGAGGTTGATGTGTAAGATAGTCTGAGAGCACACTTCCTTTGATGGCCTTCTGCAAAGTGTATTGAATATCGTACTCTGTGAGTACCATTTTCCATCATGCAACCCTTCCAGTTAACGCTGGTTTCTCAAAGATGTATTTGACTGGATCCATCTTTGACATTAACAAGGTTGTGTGGGTCAACATATACTGTCTCAGTCGGCGAGCAGCCCATGCCAAAGTGCAACAAGTTTTCTCGAGCATTGAGTATCGGGATTCACAGTCGGTAAACTTTTTGCTAAGGTATTATATTGCATGCTCTTTTTGACCAGACTCGTCATGTTGGCCTAGAACACACCCCATTGATCCTTCTAGCATAGTCAAGTACATGATGAGTGGCCTCCCCGAAATCGGAGGCATCAGGATTGGAGGTTCTTGCAAGTATTTTTTAATCTTTTCAAAAGGCCTTTGACAATCTTCGTTCCACCTGACCTCCTTCTCTTTTCTTAGCAACTTGAATATTTGTTCACATGTAGCTGTGAGGTGAGATATGAACCATGCGATGTAGTTCAATCTACCCAGGAAGCTACACACTTCTGTTTTAGTTCGCGGTGCAAGCATATCTTGTATTGCTTTAACTTTTGCAGGATCTACCTCAATCCCTCTCTGACTTACAATGAAACCCAACAGTTTTCCAAAACGCACCCCAAAGGTGCACTTGTTAGGATTTAACCTCAGACGATACTTTCTCAGTCGCTCAAACAGTTTCTTAAGGTTAACCAAAAGCTCTTCTTCGTATTAGGACTTGGCGATCATATCGTCCACATAACATTCAATTTCTTTGTGGATCATATCATGAAATAGAGTCATCATTACCCGCTGATAGGTTGCCCCAACGTTCTTCAAACCAAAAGGCATGACCTTATAGCAAAACGTACCCCAATGGGTATTGAATGTTGTCTTTTCCATGTCTTTCGGCGCCATTTTAATCTGATTATAATCGGAGAAGCCATCCATGAAGGAGAATACCAAGAATTGAGCCGTATTATCAACCAATATATCGATGTTAGGTAATGGGAAATCATCTTTTGGGCTCGCTCTGTTCAAATCCTGGTAATAAACTTACATCCGGACCTTGTCGTCCTTCTTCAGTACTGGCACAATATTAGCTACCCAGGGTGGATAACTAGTTACGGCAAGGAACCCGACGTCCTACTGCTTCTGAACCTCTTCTTTAATTTTCATCGCCATGTCAGGACGGGTTCTTCTAAGCTTTTGCTCAACAGGAGGGCAGTCTTCCCTTAGTGGTAGCTTATGCATAACAATATCTATATTTAAACCAGGCATATCTTGATATGACCAAGCAAAGATGTCCACATATTCTCGAAGCATGCCAATTAACTTCTCTTTTACTCCAGCCTGCAGACTAGCCCTAATCTTAATTTCCTTCTTTGCGTCTTCCGTTCCGATGTTGATGACCTCAATCTCTTTTTGGTGAGGCTGAATCACTCTTTCCTCATGTCTCAATAACCTGACCAATTCTTCAGGGAGTTCACAGTCTTCCTCAACCCCTTCATCAACTTGATAGATTGGATTATCGAAATCATACTTGGTCATAGCAGAAGAGTTGTCAAAGAAATATGAATGATTGGTTCTGCACAAGTGATGTGCTTATTTCAGAATCTGCTTTTATGAAGAGAAAAAACAACACCAAAAAAAGAAACATTGCCATTTTTATTGTTTTTGTGAAACAATTTAGAAATAAAGAAAGGGAACATAATTTGAATGAAAAATGTCATTTATTTATGATAAAATAAATTGCATAACATGCAAGGAGGTCCTACAATGGATCCATACACCTTGGGCATAGTGCAGGACTTAACATGCGTATGATAATGAGAAAACAAAGAAAAATACTCTAGAAGGAAAGTGACTTGGTCGAAGTCTTTTGCAAACCAGTTCTTGAGCTCTTCCCCTGGGACACACGGACGTACCCAGTTGTCAAGATCACAATCACTATCAGCATTGTCTTCGACATCATAGACTTGATTTGGGTCAATCACCCCCCACTTGAGAAACTAATTTCTCTACTTTGAGATCCTGCTGCTTTCCCCAAGATGTAGCATATCCCAAACTTGTCTTCCTTCTTACCAACCTGGACCAGCTTGCCCCATCCTTGGGCTTTTCCAACTTCAACCACTTCCCACTCTCTCATTGCTCCTGGTGGCAGAGTTGGTAGCAACTGCATTGACATTTACAACTTCAAAGGCTTGGCATAAAGTTTCATGGATCTCCCCATCCATTTCAACGTATTTGAATGTAGACAAATGGCTGACGAAAATATCCTCTTCCTCGCATACAGTAACCACTTGTCCATCAACAACTTATTTCAACTTTTGATGTAAGGTTGAAGTCACTGCGCCTGCAACATGGATCCACAGACGTCCCAAAAGGCAGCTATAAGCTGGCTAGATATTCATGACATAGAATGTGCTCTTGAATACTTGCGATCCTATCTTCACTGGAAACTAAACCTCACCAAAGACTGGCCTTCTAGAACCATCTTAGGCTCTCACCACTAGGTCACTTAGTCTCAAAATCAACCTATCTACTTCCAACTTCATTAAAGCCTTCTTCGGAAGTACATTCAAAGAAGAACCGGTATCGACCAATACATGAGATAACACAACACCCTTGCACTCTATAGTGATATGCAAGGCCTTGTTATGATTTCTCCCCTCCGATGTCAAGTCTCTGTCTGTAAAACCCAGTCCATGACTGACATTGACATTTGCAACCACAACTTCAAGTTGGTTCACAGTTATTTCCTATGGAACATAATCCATCTGTAGAACCTTAAACAATGTTTCCCTGTGTGTTGGAGAGCACATAAGCAGAGACACAATCAAAATCTTTGACGGTGTTTGATTCAACTTCTCAACCACTTTATAATCACTCTTTTTGATGATCCACATAAATTCTTCGACCTCCTTCTTGAAGGTACTCTGCTCTTTTGACGACATCACCACTTCTTCTGTAGCTACCTACTTCCCCTTATCCTGTTCTGCAGCTTCAACTTCGTTGTTTGTTCGGAGAGTTTGTGGAGCAAAAATTCATCCATTGCGAGTAAAACCACCTACTCCTCCAACATTTACAACACTTTGATCGATAACAATTGGAGACTTGTCTTCAACCTTCTGCCCCTAAACATACATATCCATGCCATAATGCCAAGGAACCGCTCTTTCACTTTCATAGGGTACAGGTCCAGGAACCGTGATGGTTACATGGCTTATTGTAATAGGCCTTGTCTCTTGTGGTACGTAGATAGTGACTGGTGCTGGTCGAGAGGGCATTTCCCCTGGAGTAAATATATAGTGAAAGCAGATACATCGTCTCTTTGATTGTTTACTTTATCAAACTACAACGAGCCTTCATCAATCAAAGGAGTCTTAACTTCACTAACATCCAAGAAACACTTGGCCTTTCAACAATCTCTCTTTCACAACAAACAAAGGAGTCTTAACTTCACTAACATTCAGGATCAAATTCAGGGCTCTTTCTTCTTCAATAGCATTGATCCTTGCACTTTCTATGATTGGGTATATGATTAGTATTAACATTTGGTGATGGCGCAAAGTTAATGGCTTTTGAATCTATCAAATCCTGGACTTTCAGCTGTAAAACTCTACACTTTTCAATTGCGTGCCCCGGGGCACCTAAATGAAAAGCACATTTGGCATTGGCATCGTAGCCCGGAGGTAGGGAATCCCCGATGATGGGTTGCAAAGTCCTTAACTGAATCAACTTCATATCCAATAACCTCTGAAGCAGTGCCATATATGTCATCGGAATGGGCTCAATGACACAGTCAAATTGGCGTGAACACTGTTGATAAGGTCTTTGTTGACGCTGATTCTGTTGTTGTGGTTATTGTTACTGATATTTAGGAGTAGGCCCTGATGGGATAGTGACCGCAGCCACCTGACCATAGTAATTCTGACGACCCCAACCACGGCCTCTATTGTAAACGACATTAGTCTCACCTTCCCTCCTCCTCTGGAGACTAGCAAAAGGCTTTCTTCCTCTAGCTGAACTACTGGGACCAACATCTTGAATCTTCTCCATCTTCAACAAATTCTCCACTTTTTCACCAGCAATAACAAGATCAGTAAATTTGGTGGCCGAACAGGAAGCCAGACGATCAATAAACACCCCTTGTAGAGTGCCCATGAATATAACATCCATTTCATTTTCCAGCAACAAAGGTTGAACTCTTGCAGCTACAAACCAGAAGAAAAGAAAAGGAAGGAAACAGGTCCTACGAACCAAAGAAACTGAGTTCGGGAGTCGGTTACGAGCTAGGAAGGTATTAGCACCCCAAATCGTCCGCCGTACCCAACAGGATCCACACTTGCAAAGAAACTATTTCAAAGGGTGAAAATATGAAAGTTTTTGCGAAATAAAAGGAACTGGGCTGGATAAAAGAAAAGAAAGGGAAAAAATGTAGGGAAAATAAAAGAGTGTGCTCGAACGGGTCCTACCCCGCTGCCTACGTACCTCATCTGGACAATGAGGATCAGAGTCGTCGTAGTTCCCCTAACTAGGGGTGGAAAAGATTGTTTGTGTCTTAAGGCTCGAACTGCCTATGTCAATGCTCAGGTGTTGCAGGCTCGAACGACGAGTGCGTTACCGTCTTGCAAAATGACAAGTAGGAGCAAGTTCGCGTATGGAGCGAAGGAGATGAGAAAAGAATTCCCGAAGGAAAGACGCTTATTATTTGTTTGGTGTTTTTTATGAGTTTTTTTATGAGTGTGGCACAAGAGAATGAACTCAAACTCTTTTCCATGGAATGTGTACTTACTACTACATTCCAAGATGGAATAATAGAACAAGCACACCAAGTAAGGAGAATTTATCCAAGACTTGTTTCCAAGGGCAAGGGCCTAAGTTCATTGACTTGTTGAATTTATTAAGTGTTTTAGTGATTAAAATGAAGAAGTATTTTTTATGGTTTTCTTGATGAAGATGACCTCATGATCCGACTTGTGCATCATGCTAGACAAATGCACTATTCCAAGATGGAATGAGTACATATGCCCCATGGAATAAGGCTATACACAAGAGGTCACTTCTTTATTTATTAGTGCTTTTTTAGGTTTTTGTTTTGAGATGAGAAGAGAAAGAACCAAAGGAGTAAAAGGCAAAAGTCTAATGGGGAAAGACAAATCCTAATGTTATCATGCAAAAAGTGGTCCTAAGGTTAGTGTGGTTTGAAATCTATCCTAAGAGAAAAGAAGATCAAAGGAGAGGAAAAGAAAGGAGAGGAAAGCTAGAGAACAACTTACTCCTCTAAAGGAGATAAGTTTCTTCCTAGGGGGAAAGATGCAAAGTTGAATCACATGATGACGTAAGGCACATCAAAAACCACAAAGTAGAAAGCAAATTAAAAAGAAGAGATGAAGAGTTGAAATGTGGATAAACATCCACACTTCTCTTACCATGAGCCCCTGAAATGTTAGCAAAATTCCAACAAATATTCATCACATCAATCGACACAATTCAAAGAATTAGCATGCTCAAAGTTCTAGAAAACAAAGTCAAACAAACATGCCAAGCTTTGCACATACATGAATTTAAGCGTCGAGAACATGGAGGCATACATCAACCAGCAAGGAAATCACCCTAAATTAGCATAACAAATGATCATACAATGATCCATGGTGACTAAAGCAAGTAAGGGAATCAAATAAGCTCAAAACAGCCCCAACATGGCATTATGCTTCAGTGTTAACCGGTTAACCAAAGCGTTAACCGGTTAACCAGTTCAAACCTGCATAAAACAGCACAGAAAATAGATGCATTAACCGGTTAACCAAAGCGTTAACTGGTTAACACTGTGAAAACAACAACAATTCCTGCAGAAAAAACCAACTCAAACCAACTTATCCAATAATTCCACAACAGACCAGCAATCAATTATGCATGAAATGGTAAGATCAATTCACATTAATTAAACATCATTAAGCTCATGAACATTAACACATAGATCCCATTGCAAATCAACCAATCAATTCAAGCAAAACAAGCAAATACACAAGCACATGGTGGATCTAAGCACAAGCATTGTAAATAAGTTAAAAAACAGAGCTAGATCTGAACTTAACCAACCTACAAAGTTGAGGTATGCTTTGGTAATTGTTGTTTGAGCTGGAAATGAGGAATCTCGCGGAAAACTTCGAAGATCTGGTGCTAGTCTTCACACTCCATGCAAAATAAATGCAAACAAAGAATCTAGATGAAGAACTTTGCTCCAAAATCACTTCTAATCTCCAAATCAGATCTGAACCAAGTAGTGAAACCAACAAATTGATGCAAAGAAGCTATGGATGGAGGTCTAGTTCCAAGATCTAAAAACTTTAATGCAAAGCTTTGTGATCTTCAAAGAGGAACTTTGAGTGATTTGGAAAATTGGGAGAGAAATGAGAGAATGGTGAGAGAGTAGTGAAAATTTAGAAAAATGAGGAGTGAATTATGAGAGAGCCCCCTCTTGGTTTGGAGGGAAATGGAATATATATCACTTAGGTTTGAGGCCCAAAATTTTGGTTTGGGATCCAAAAAATATGGTTTGGGATTAGCTTAGAAAGTGATTAGGATCTAGCCTTGGAATTAGGCTTGGTAAATGCTCTAGATCCTTCTCCATTAATTCCAATTAATTCAAAATGAATAAAAATCAGAAAATTGGAAAATTGGAGCCAAAACACATGCTGAACTTGCTGATGGAATTCAAAATTCACAGCCGTTAACCGGTTAACCAAAGCGTTAACCGGTTAACGCCAGTAAATTTTGAATTCTCCCTCCTTTTGGTGGGAAACTTCAAGAATAACCCGACGCCAACCATTCCAATCTGATTTTGATCCTCAATCCCTTTAGGGCTTTAACCATGATACCAAGCTTGTTCAAAAGGTCCTGTGAGCTTCCTGCCAGGTCACCATGCTCTTGACTTTGACTTGTAGTGCTTCGAATTTCCCGGATGATTGATAATATGCCTTATGCTAGAACATGTGAGTGCTATGCTTCATCTTTCTATGCAAAAATGCTAAGGATATGACATGTTGGTGATGATTATGATATGATGATGATGCTAAAAAAAGAAGGCAAATTTGGGGTGTTACAACCTCATCACCTTGTCCTTCCATATCCTCCAGTATAGTGAACTGGTCCTTCTGACCATCCATTTAGGAATATGAACGTGTTCTGGACCACCACCAGCATTAATAATAACCTCAGGTTGAGGGCCACCACCACCATGAGCACCAGTACCTCTAGGACCTCCACCGTTGTTACCGTTGCCATCCTGATTTCTATCAATCATCTCTCGTAGACGTTATTGGTTCTGATTGATGCCAGTTACTAGGGTCATGAACTGGTCCATTCGGTTACTACGCTCTTCCAGCTCAGTTTGTATTTGATCCATGATCCTGACTTTGTTTTCTTTAGTAGGATACCTATGCACTCTTCGTGCAGCAATAATGCCTAAAAAAGAAGAGACGTTATAAATCTGGGAATTGTACCTACAACGCAAAGAAAAAAAAGGTTACATGCATGCAATGCAACTATTTGTGTTCCCATTGTCAGGCATTTGGTGCCCAGTTCCGGTATTTGGTGGAAAATAACCCAGATGGCTTTTGGAGATTGGCTTTTCAACACGGGATTCTTTGTGAGGTATTCAAATTCTGATGACTTTGAACGACCAGTTTTAGTGATTCAGAACAGTAAATGAGAAACCAAAAAAAGATGCATAATATGAACAGCCTCCAAAGCAAGAGTCACACAAAAACATCCCTGAAGGGTTATTGGTCTTACAGAACAAAGAGAAAAACTAAAAGCAATAAACAAAGATTCCTACAACAAGTCTATAGGTAATCCAAATACAAAAGCTAAAAAACAAGACTGCAAGAGGATTCTGATCCTTCCCCAATAGATCCTGGCCCAGATCTAGGTCTTTTAACATCTTTCATCAGCTTGAGGTATTCAATCTCCTTGAGTTCTTCTTGTAAGGTTTGTTGTCTCTGCACCAGCTGTTGAGACTTCTCCCGACGGATCTTGTGAGCTTTTTCAAACTCTTCTTTCTGGTCTTGAATCTGAAGCTTGTAAGCTTCCTCTTTTTCTTTGTACATCTTCTGATATTTGTCTCTCATCTCTTGCAACCAGGCAATGGATTGTATGGCTTCTCTAAAAGTCTTCCTGGTCTTCTTATACTCTGCTTCTCTCTTTGTGTCCATTAAGACTCTTTTTTGGAAATAAGCTTCTCTACTAGCCAACTCCTTTTCTATAGCTTCTTGAGCTACTTGCATTCTACACAGATTTTCTTCTACCTCTTCCTTAGAATGAACCGTACGATGGTACAAACTGGTCATCTCCATATTTTCAACCATTAAATCTTGTATCAACGCTTCCAGCTTCTTATAACTTTCAACAAAAACGATGGCCTGAGTAGGTGCTTCCCTTGGGTACAATGAAGCTTCTGCTGAGAACAGAAGAAGAAATTCTTCTACACGAGCTTGTAACCAAGTAGCAAATGGAGGATATGTCTTCGGATCTACCTTTCCAAATTATTTCTTTCCTTTCTTTGTCTTCACCTCCCAAGCTTGAAATTACCGAGCAACCAAGTTCTCATTTCCTTCCAATGGGGAATATAATGATTCAGACATTTCCTCAATAGATGGAGGATTCTTCAAAGGGTAGCCAAACTGTTTTCTAACCAGCATCGGGTTGTAGTTGATCATCCCTTTTCTACCAAGCAAAGGTACACTAGAAAAGTCACTACAACTAACAATCACTTATTTCCCTAACAGGTCCCTGTCTCGTCCCTAGGCTATATCATATGATCTTAAACCCATCAATCTTCTGGACAACTTCCACTCTTGCTTCAGATCTTTGAATGGTCCAGACTTTGGAAGCTGCCTAGAAAACCAATCAGCGAATAAGGGAGCACAACAGTTCATATATCCCTTCTTTCTCTCATTCCTGTAATGGATATTGTAGTAAAAATCCCCCAATAGGGTAGGTACTGGATTCCTCTGAGAAAAAATGGAAATGGCCTCCATCCCTACAAGCCCTTTCTCTCCAGGGAACAAACTAATTCCATACACTATTATAGCTAACAATGCACTGAAACTCCCCCACTTGTTTTCTGAAGCGTATGCACGAGCCTCTGAAACAAGAAATCCTAAATTAAACCCTTTTTCTTTGCTATCTTCCAAACCCAATGTAACCTTAGCCAAGGCCAAATGACAAACACCAGCTATGTCCTCTTTTGGAAGGTCCTTCCCTGAAGCGTAGTAAGGAACACCATCTTTGATAGGAATCTTCAGAATACTACAAATCTCTTCTAAAGTTGGAGCCAGAACAAAGTCTGGAAATACGAAAACCCGCAATTGAGGGTCATATAAATGTAGCATAGAATGAAGACTGTCTCTCTGATCTGCTGTAGGCTTGTTCACAAAGCTCAGAATCTTCCCATACTCTTTCCTGAAGGAAACAATACCAGAATCTTCTCTATCTTCTGCCATATGGGAAAAGGAAACAATACCAGAATTGGATGCAAGATGATAACCAGGAATGGAAACACAAACAGTTAATGCTAATATGATGCTTATGCAATGCAATGAAAGGCACATGATCAGCATCTGGAGACTGCCAAGAGCTAAGTGATCAACCCAAAAATTCCTCTGAACAATAACTCCCAGATAACAACCCATATAGTCAGATAATCTCAGATCAGGAAAAGTAGAAACATATAATCTTGAGAACTTCACGATCAAAGTGACCGCATCAGAACATAGGATCACACTGAGGACACTGGGTATGATGAGGTCAAGGGTTCCTACAAATCTGTAACCCCCTCCCAATCTCACGAGTATGCTCCGGGTCAATCATCATGGACTCTCAAAGCCGAATAATAATAATACATTCACCATTTCCAAGAAATGGCTCATGACTAGATCAGGGAATCGGTTTGGAATTATGTACTACTCAGGGAGGTCTCAGCGTGAGTTAGGGAAAAACAAGCATCCCTTATAAGTCCCCATCTTCGAGCGCTAAAATCGAGAAACAATAGTACATTTAACCCGTAGGATACAGTACTATCGTCATATGACCAAATGCTTTGACTGAGTTCCTATAAAAGAACCAGGTCATCCTATGCGAGTTCCTAGTGGGCCCTCGGGTGCGATTAGGTTTGCCACAAAAGTGTGGTCTGCCACTGTCGCCAATGGAGAGAGATGTTTCTACAAAGGTCCTCAATGATCGGTCCCCAGCTGCACATAACTATCAAGGTTTTTTATTGACCTAGAAAGATTCTGATATCAATACATTTCCAAGACGGTCGCAAGTCTGGGCATGGAACTCACTAATACCAACATAACAAGATGCCATAAAGCCAAAGTAGAACCAATATAAGTCCTAGGGTGCACTAAATCCGGGTACTTGGCTTATATCACAATAATAGTAACCCCTAAGTCCCACCAAGCAGAAAATGCAGTCCAGACAGTCCAGTATAATATATGATGCATGAAAATAAGTACTGAAAACTGTAAATAAATCTGTAAATATAACTATAAATAAACAATAGTACAATAAACACACAACAGCAAACAATCAAACACCTAATGAAACAGAAACACACAAGCGCTAGGAGAGACTCTCAAGGGGAAACCAAAGATTCTGGGTTTGATCCCAACAGAGTCGCTAGCTATCGCTCCCTGGATTTACATCTTGGTACAAACACAAAAGTGGCGCGAAGAAGGGTAAAGTCGCCAGTCAGGCATTTTTATCCCAAAGGAATGGGAATGTTAATAATGCACAAACCGAAGAAAGGAAAAGGAAGGACAAAGGTCCTGTGAACCAGAGAAACTGGGCTCGGGAGTCGGTTACGACCTGGGAAGGTATTAGCACCCCAGGTCGTTCTTCGTACCCGACGGGATCCACACTTGCAAAAAACTGTTTAAAAGGGTGAAGAAATGAAAGTTACTGCAAAAAGAAAGACTGTAACTGGATAAGAAAAGAAAAAAAGAAACGGGGAAAATGTAAGGAAAATAAAATAGTGCTCGAACGGGCCCTACCCCGCTGCCTAGGTACCTCATCTGGACATAAGGATCAGAGTAACCGTAGTACCCCTAACTAGGGAGGAAAATTACTTGTGTTTTAAAAGGTTGAACTGCTTATGTTAATGCTTAGGCATTGCAGGCTCGTCTAGCACGAGTGTGTTAGCGTCTTGCAAAGTGACAATTAGGAGCAAGTTCTTACGTTATGAGTGAAGGTGATGAGAAAATAAGTCCCAAAAGAGAGACACTTATTCTTTGTTTGTGTTTTTTAGGAGTTTTTTTATAAGTGTGGCACAAGAAAATGAATTCAAGTTTGTTTCCATGGAATGTGTACTTGCTACTACATTCCAAGATGGAATAATAGAACAAGCACACCAAGTAAGGAGAATTTATCCAAGACTTGTTTCCAAGGGTTAGGGCCTAAGCTCACTAACTTGTTAAACTTATTAGATGTTTCTGAGTTTTTTGATGAAGAAGTACCTTTTAAGGTTTTCTTTGTGAAAGTAGTCCCATGATTAGACTTGTAAATCATGCTAGACAACTGTATTATTCCAATATGGAATGAATACAAATGTCCCATGGCATAAGTCCCTACACACAAAACTATTTCAACCATTATTAAGTGTTTTTTTAGGTTTTTATTTGAAGATGAGAAGAGAAGAAATCACCAAAAGGATCTCAAAGGTAAAAACTACAAAGGGGGTGACTAACAAATCCTAAATATTATCATGCATAGGAGTCCTAGGTTAGTGTGGCTTGAATTCTATCCTAAAGAAGAAGAAAAGAAGAAGAAGAAAGAAGGTAGAAACCAACTTACTTCTCTTGAAGAAGTTAAGTTGTTTCTCTAAGAGAAATGGAAATGAGTTGGACAGATGATGGCCTAGGCTCATCTCAAAGACATATATGAAAGCATTAAATAGAAGAGGAGAAATAATTTGGAGATGTGGGAATCTCATCCACACCTCTCACTTACCATAGCCCCTGAAAAGGTTAGAAGAATTCACAAGTGATCAAAGAAATTCAAACAAAAGTGAGACATGAAAGAAACAAACTCTAAGCATAGCAAACTATCAAAGTCAGAACTTAAAGGTCAAGAAAGAACTCTAAGGTTAGTCATGCAATGTTAATTAAAGAGAGGTAGGAGAATTCCCAAAACCAACAAGTGAAGCACCAAAAAAGAAAGGAGAAGAAGATATGATATTAAAACATCACATAGGCTAAACATGAACCAAAGATATCAATGTAAGAATCTAAACATTGTAAAGAAGTTCCTAAGAACAAGGTTCCAACATCATTTAAAGTACCCAAGAGAAACATGATCCAATAGGAGAAGCATGGAGAAGTGGGAAGTGATGTGAAGCATACACGTGCATGTGAAACTTAAGGGACAAGTAACACAAAGAAAACCAAGGTAAAGCTTCTATACAAATACCAGGGACATGTCATCATGTTAAGAAACCATAATACAAACCCTAGGAGTTGGCACAAGTGTCCTCCTACCCTAACAAGCAAACATTGGTCAAGTAAACATCAAACTAGGTCATGTTAAACACACAATTCAAATAAAAATGAGAATAAGTCTTAAAAATTCTATAATTAAGCACAAAGACACCTTGATCAAGATAGAACACCATATTAAGACCCCATGGCAAAAATCAGAAGCAAACTATCTCAAATAAGAGCTCAAAGACAACTTAGGGTTTCACTTACTTCTACCTAAAGCAACAAGTCAAAATAAATCCAAACAAACCCTAAAAATCAAGGTAAAAATCTCTAACATACCTCAACATGTCAAGAATACACATAAAAAAGAAACAGGTTCGTATCTATCACCAATCACAAAATAGAAATTGAACAAGCTAAGTTGTGCAAATAAGAAAGTCAAATAAAAGAAAATAGTTCCAAAATTTATTCAGAAAAGGAAAAATAATGAAAAATAAAAAATAAAAATATGGAAAACTAGGGAAAACTCAAAACTGTGTTCATGAATATTTTGGGAATATTTTGATGTATTTTACTATTTTTTTAACAATTAAATTTGCAAACAAGAGAAATAAAAGAAATAAAATAAACAAAAACCAGGGAGGTGGAAATATGAATCCAATACAGTTCAAAGTAACAAAGCCTAACGCAGGGGGGGTAGTAATAGTAAACAAGGCCCAACGTAAAAAAAAACTCAGTTAACCGTTCAGCCAAAGTATGCCCTATCTATGGTCCAGATCACCCCTCACAAAGTATGATAATACTAAGGCCACGCGTGCAACTCGACATAATCAGAGGTCAAAGCAACCAATGGACATAAATAATTCAAATGGAAAAGGTATGCAGATCCAACGGTTCACGAAGGCTGACACAAGTAAAACACATCAACATATCACAATGAATGCCAACAATTCAGGTCAAAGCAATGCATACACATGATCCGAAGGCTCGCACCATTATCATGTACTAGCAGTCAACAATTATAAAAATGAAATAGAACCCGCACATTCCTATCACATGAAAAAATAATGTGTTGGAAAGGTAACAATTGTAGGATGATATAGATCTAATGACTGGCATTTAAACTAGCTAAATAGACAAAGTCACCGGCCGGAGAAGCACCAGTTGTCTTCTCAGGCCATCCTATGTGATTCCTTGAGCCTCCTTGAGCTAAATAAAGGCTTGGTGCTTGATGATAAGTGCAGAATCTGAGGAATCCGAGTGGTTGCTGAATCTTCAAATGTTCACAAAACTAAACTCCACCAAACTCAGAGTACTGATGATGATTATTTAAATGGAAATGGTGTTGATGATGATCTGAAATTGTTGATGTGTTTGGTGAGGTGAGAAACTCAAATTTTAGTTTATTATGGAAGTGAAGAATGAGAGCAAAAAGGAGAGGAAACGAGTGATTGGTGAGTGATGAAAATGTAACTCCTCTTTTTTTTTCATTCAAAAATCGTGAAAATGAGGCTTATATAAAAAGAGGTGTGAGGCTGAATATTTGAGGTGTGGAGTCATGTTTGTTACACCAAAAATCAGAGCATCCCTTGCGTGCTTTCTCTCTCACTCAGCTTGGAAAATTGTTTGTTTTTTTTCTTCCATAAAATATCATGTTCATGGGGATGTATGGGAGTAAGGGTGAGCCTGATATGGTGTCACTTGGGATGTTTGATGATGAAAACAAAATGGGAATCAATGGTGATGATTGGTTGTATCACATGAGGGTTGCATGAATGGTTCACGTGGAATCTTGCTTTCCTCATTCTTGGTGCTCTATGCATGTGTGTATTATATGAGTGGAGAAAAGTGTGATTCAATGGCAAAACAAATGAGAAAAGGGCGTGTGCTAAGTGTGTGTGGAATATCCTGATCCTATCACTCTTGTACCACCACCTTTTGTACCTTTCTTCAATTTTCCTATTAAAATGATAACCAATGAAGTAACCTACCCACACAAACAAATAGGCCACACAAAAAGTTGTGGTGGACATCACAAAAGTGTAAGAAAAATGGCAAAAAAGTGTGACACCAAATAAAAGAATATAGACCAATGCAAAGATGACAAGTGTACTAAAAATAACCCAAAAATACATTAAAACTTCCAAAATTCATATCTTGAGTTCTAAAAATGCTATGAAGATGTTCTAGGACTTTCTGGAAAGGGAAAATCATGATCTACAACTTTCATGTTCAAGAAAAAATCATTTGGAGCTTTTTTGCACATGAAATAATAGCCTGAAGATTTAGGGTAAATAATTCCAAAAATAGAAACTTCTAACTTGAGAATTTCCAATTTTAGCAACTTTTGCACATTCCTGATTTTTGATATTTGAGATCACCTAAGCTATTATTTGATCAAATATGGCTTCATAAGATTAATGAACATGAGATAAACCCTAAAGATCTCCTGTTGACTTCTATTTGACACAGTTGACCTTCTTTCTTCATTCTCAAGTAACTGGATCATAACCTGACTTCCTCAGTGAATATTTGAACCAAAATTCATCCATAGGCCTTGTATATCATATAGAAGCCTTTTACCACAATAATTGGTCAAAGCTATGAGAATTCCTTGATCAGAGGCAAAACTCTAATTTGGGTTTCCCTGTATAGGAAGATGTTGCACTGATGAACTCCTGATGAAATATTCCCTCTTCTAGGGATTTGGGGATGACTTTGAGCTTGAATAGGATGTGAGGATCCCTTGTGAGCTTCTTGAAAGATCACCTGGCTCTTTTCTTGGCTTTGAAGAATCTCAAATTGCTGGATAACTGATCACGTACCCTATGCTAGTAACCATGGATGTTATGCCTCATCTTTCTATGCAAGAATGTTTGAACATGTATGCAATATGTTATGCTATATGATATGAAAAAAGATGGAAAATTTGGGGTGTTACACGGATTCATCAAATTTCAACTTTAAAACAACATCATTTATTTTCAACATTAAGCTACTTCAACAAAGTTTTCAAAATAAACAACTCCAAACAGGATCTTCAAAATGAACTACTTAAAAAACATTCATCAACTAAAATATAATTCAACATAAAAGACAAGACATACGTTCATCCTCCTGAAGTGCTACGTATCAGAGCGACAAACACTAACTCGAAGATAATAAGTACTCGAGTCTGGATTACCTGCACGTTACCAACATACGGGCAACATTCAAAACAGAAGGGGTGAGATATTGAGTAATATAAGCAAGAGTATGAATCAATACATAAATGGGAAATCATACAATCACATTGCTTCACACAATAAGCAACATACACATACAACTACAATCAACAAAAATTAATAACACGTATATAATGCGACTCAAATTATGTATATGCATGTGGTACCATTTGGAGTAAAACTCCCAACTTGAAATCTTGCCGGTTTGTCGAGGAAACAACAACATATTTGCCAATCCAGACCAACTTGATTTGAGCATTCACTCCCACTTGAAAATATGCAAATGTATGCAACTTATGAATGGCATACAACAACAACAACAACGTAAACAGAAACTTAACAACGAAACAACATATATCAACATTGGTCAATCGACCTGCAACTTAATATTTCCCAAGATCAGGACAACACCACTTATATCAACTTCATACGACTACAACACAGAAAATCAACTAATTACGACTTAATTAATGAAATTCCTAAGTTAACTACTTTAGTCCTCAACTCTACTAAAATAAACTTATTATATCTCTAATTAGTTTCTAGAATCAACTCAATTCGACTCGGATGCGAAAATAAGACGAATCACCAAAAATTGCATTTTTTGCACATAGCTCTACGCATACTGTCGCTCCCCGAAAAAGACATTAGGTCCCACGGTGCAGACGAGAACGGTCGGCGAAAGAGAAGGGTTGAATAGAGTCGCCAACTAGGCATTTTTATCCCGAAGGAAAGGTAATGCTGCATAAACCTGGAAAGAGATAGATAAGACGGTTGCGAACTAGAGAAACTGAGAAAGGGGGTTGGTTACGACCTGGGAAGGTATTAGCACCCAGATCGTCCGTCGTACTCGACGGGATCCACGCTTACTAGACTGTGTTTAAAAGGATTAATGTATGCGCTATCAGTGTGAAAAAGCTAGGGGAAGAAAGTATAGGTGTCAGTGCAAAAAGTGTGAATTGCTCAGGAACTAAGGCTTAAAAAGAAGGCTGAAAGAGGGGAAAGACACCTTGACTTTTATTCGATAATTATTAAGTTATGCCTACGTATCCTCTCGTGCAATGAGAAAGTCAGAACACCGTAGTTCAACTCAAAGAGACTGGGAATGATTTTGACTGTGAACTGCTTGCTTGTCTATGCTCAAGTATGTGACTCGTCTGGCTCGAGTGCTAACTGTCTTGCATTAGACGGAAGAAGCAAGTTCTCGTTTGTGAATGAGTGTGATGAGAAAAGAATCCCGGAGGAGACAATTATTTTTTATTTTTGTGTTTTCAGTTTTTTATTGTTTTTTGTGTTTTGCATAGGATTATGAGCTTAAGCCTAAATCAAGGGTTTGTAGACTCATTATATCCTCCCTAATTAGGGATAATGAACCTACTTAAGTATGAGATAAACATCTCAACTTAATTACCATGATGATGTAGGATTAAGATCATTAACCTACTTTTGATTATTTATATGTTTTTGGGTTTTTTGTTTAGTGTTAAGTAATGAGTTTAATCTCTAATCACAGATTAGTGAACTCATTACACCATCCTAATAGAAGGATGATAGATGAGAACACTTAAGCTGAGGAAGATACCTCAACTTAATCCATGGTTAGGGATTAAATTCATTATATAACAAGCCTTTATTAAGTGGATTTTAATTAAAGGGTGAGATTAAGAAGTGGATTTTATGGTTTGTAAGACAACTTAAGGGGGACTTGTCCATTAAATACTAGGGTTAGTCCCTCTTAACCATAAGGAAGAGATAAAACCCTAATATAAGGCCCAAGTTACAAGATAAAGTCTTAGTGATTATTAATGTGTTTTGATTAAGAGGTGTAAACAAATTAAAGTTTTAACACTAAGGATTAAAGTTATACACTCCATCCTAAGATAAGGATGCAGGCATAACCCTAATTCAAAGTTCTAAAGCTTTAAGAGTTTAGCCTCTGAATATTGAGATGAGAAGAGAGACTCAAGGAGACTCAAAGGTAAAAGACTAGTGGGGACTATATACAACCCTAAAAATTATCATGCTTGGATATCCTATGGTTTGTGAGGCTTAAGAGAAAATATCTTCAAGAAGGCCACCATGGAAGAAACACATGAAAAGAGAATGAGGAAGAAGAATATGTTACTTACTTCCTGAAGAAGATAAGTAACTTAGGAGAGAAGAAAGGAGCAACAGAAACACAAGTGAAGCATGTTCACTCCAAAGACAAATTAAGGATGCAAATGCAAAGGAAAGAAGAGGTGGGAGGTGAAGGCAAATCCACCTCCCAGATAACTTACCAAAAGTACCTGAAATGTTAGTATGAATGCATAAGACATAAAGCACAAAGGAATGAGATGAATAAGGATGAAAAGCCCAAAACCAGAAGTGATTATACAATGCAAATGTGTTATGAGATGATGCAAAGTCATACAAGATGCATATGAATGATCATACAAGGATGAGATGCAATGGAAGCATGTCTAGAAGCATGAAAACACATGGATGTTCATGAAATGTAATGGATGCAAAGCATACCAAAATGATGCAACAATGATCAATCAATGTTAAAGCATGTCTTAATATGTCTAAGATGCCATAAAAATGCTTGAAATGTCATGGCAAGTTCACAAGTTCATGATATGCAAAGAAGAATGCAAATGGAGATGCAAAATTAGGGTTTTATGAACAAGCATGATGCGTATGACCAAAACAGAAGCATACTTCATGATAAAAATTTGAAATTGAACTTAAACAAACCCTAATCCCATATAAGATCACACCCCAAAGGAGAAAGTCAGAAGCTAACCCTAGGCAAAGTTATGGATTTCTTAAGTTAGCTAGGGTTTTTGGGTGATTCTTAAGGAAAAATGCAAATCAATTTGAAAATGCAAGATAAAAATATGAGATAAATAATCTAGAAACTAGATGCCATATGAGGAACAATGCAAAAAGAACCAAGTTCAAACTCACCATGGTTAGGCAGACATGATTTTTTCAAGTTAGGGTTAAAAAATGTGAAATTTATGAACCCTAATTCAAAGAAAATTGAGAAAATGTAATCAAACCTAAAAAAAATTTGTATGGTGAGTTTGAAAATGTTTCTAAATGTTTAAGAATGCTTCATGATTTTTTTGGTGATTTTTAGAAACCTAAATGCATATTTAATTAATTAAAATCAATTAATTACTTAAATAGAACATTTAAATATTTTAAAAATACTTTTTTAATGCAAAAATAAAAATAAAAAATTTTCTTAGGTTAAGAAAAATATTTGAAACAAAAATGCAGAAAATGAGATTTTTTTAATTGTTTTTGCTATTTTTAAAAATTATATGAAATAAATGCAATAAAAATGAAATAAAAATGAATTTAATGAGAAGTCAACTGATCCAATGGTTGAGATTCAAACTGAGAGAGACTGGATTGACTGTGCTCGTGAATGGAGGGTTAGGATGGTTTCTGGCTAATTAATTATAATTTATTCAATTAATCCAAAATTAAAGTTAATGAATTAATCTGAGCCATTCACGCGTTAACCTAATCAAGATCTAAGGGACAGGATTCAATCTGGGCAACTAAACCCTAATTAGGGCTAATCACTTTCAGGTGACCGGAGCTAAGCTCCGGTCATCTTCTCCGGCAAGCCAAATTCCCAGAATCCACTACAAGCTTCTAATCTCTAAATTTCTTGCCCAGAAACACTCTCCTAACATCATACAACTCTAATCAACAATCAAAATTCATTTATCATGCATCATCAGGCTAAATCGAAGCAATCAAGTTCTAGGTCAAAAAATTTAGAACATCATGAAATCCTCATTTCTAACCTATTTTCAATTCTAATCATATCAGTGTGATCAGGGAAGCATGTAGATTCATTCTAGAACTTAAAATCATGTTTCTGGAAGAAAA
The DNA here is from genome assembly GCA_963966055.1 of Lathyrus aphaca. NCBI lineage: Eukaryota > Viridiplantae > Streptophyta > Magnoliopsida > Fabales > Fabaceae > Lathyrus > Lathyrus aphaca. Next base: position 265,400,899 of record OZ014524.1, on the reverse strand, counting down.
AAAAGTTCATGGAGGTTACCTGAGATGGAGTTCTTTGAAATGGAGCTTTCTGGGTCCTCCTCTTGTGCAATCCACCTTCCTTTGACCTCCTGAGTCTATTGTGATGCTTGAATGGAGTTTATAATGGCTGGTTTATGAGTTTCAGTTCTGAATATACAGAAATTGTGTTTGGGTTTGGGCTTGTTTCACGCTATGGTGATGGGTGGGAAATGATCCTCAGGCTATGAGGAGTTGAATGGTGAAAGAAATTTTGGTTTTTGTTGGTTGTATTGTGTGTTTCGAAGAGATAAAGTTTCAAGGCAATTTTTGGATTCTGCACTTGTGTGTTCTTTCAGGCCATGAAGGGTGTCCATTTATAGTGCTTAGGGCTTGAATAAACAATTGTTATTGGCCAGAAGAGTTGTTGTGGCACTGTGTGATTGGTATGGCTTGAAATGCAAAAATGTCAACATATGTGTACTTGAGGTATGGGCTTATGCAGAGGTGATTTATGTGGCTATATTGCTTCAGCATGGTTCATGGAGAGCCTTTGGATCATATTTATGCAGCTGGATGGCCTTGATCAAGAGTTCTCATAGTTTATGCAATTTGGCAATTTTGAAGTTTCTTTAGAAATAAGTCATGGAAATGCTTGGTACAAAGGCCAATTCTGATCTTTAGAAGTTGTTTTGACATGTTATGATATATTTTAGTGCATTAGAGGTCATGAAATGGCTTGGCAAGTGAAATTGCAAAAATCCCTCTTTGGTGCACACTTGAAAATTATAGGATTTTTGCCAACTTTGAAAGGCCATATCTTGAGTTCTAGGATGAATCAAGACATGTTCTTGTACTTTTTGAAAATGGGAAGACATAATCTACAACTTTCATGTCCAAGTATTTTTCATTTGAAGCATTTTTGGTCATGAAAGAATAGGTTGAATATCTTTCCCAAAATGGAAAGTTTCCATTACAAGTCATTTCCAAAAATAGCAAGTTTGCATTTGGCTCAAAATTCTTCAACTTTGTGAACTTCCAACCACTTCAATGATCAAATAAAGATCATAGAGACTCAAAATGATGATGATGACCCTTTGGTACCCTTGATGGAGGCCTCAGATGCCCTGATTTTGACTTTACTTGCTCAAAAAGTTACCCAATGATCAGATGACTTCCACAGTGAATTTCTTCATCAAATTTGGTACATATGATCCTTATAACATATTGAGACCATTAGAAAAAAGAATGACCAAAAAATTTGGGATTAATGCCTTTGAAACAAAAACCCCAATTTTAGGTCATCTGTGCAGGAAATCTTCAATCTGCCTCTATGCCTTTCTCATGCTTTGTGATCCCTTGACTTTTATGAACTTTGGGGAGCATATTATGATCATAGAAAACACATGGACCCTCTTGGCAAGCTTCAAGACCTTTGAGATGGCTTAGAACACTTCTTGGATTGCTCAGATCACAAACCCTAGATGCAGATGGAATGAACTATGCAGTGGGATATGATATGCTTATGCAAAAAAAATGAAAGATCACAAGCCATGGTGTGAGAAAAAGTGAGGGAAAATTTGGGGTGTTTACAGCTTCCCCTATTCAAGCATGAGTTAGTTGTGCAGGATGTAAGTGCCTGGCTTAACAGACAAACAAGATAACTTGTGGTTGAATACCAAAGACAGTCCGAACTTTGCACTTGCTAGGGAGAAGAAGAAAAGGGATATAAACTGTAATAGATAGTATAATATGTTTATCAAGTATAAGCGATGGAGGACTACCATCGAGCCGAGGACGATTGCTGGGGGTAAAACAGTAAGTAAAACAATGACGGGGATGGCCATCATGCTGGGAAATAAAGAAACCGCGACCGGGACGGCCATCGGGTAAGGAAATAAAATTCTCTAGGGATTTTGAGGAAGTGAGAAAAGCACTGATGGGGATGGCCATCAGTCTGGAAAGTAAATAAACCGCGATGGGGACGGCCATCGAGTAACGTAATAAATGAAACAATGATGAGGGACGGTCATCAAAAGGTGAAGGACGATCACCTAGCAGGGGACGACCTGCTCTTTATCACGACATAGGACGAATGCCGGATAGAAAAGTTCAACGATGGGGAAGACCATCAGATAAGCATGATGAAGGACGATCATCAAGAGGTGAAGGACGACCACCTAGTAGGGTACGGATGTTCTTGGGGAATTATCTTGACATAGGGCGAATGCCGGATAACAAGGTCGACGATGGGGACGACCATCAGATAAAATGATGAGGGACGGTCATCATAAGGTGAAGGACGATCACCTGGCAGGGGACGAATGCCGAAAATATCACGACATAGGACAAATGTTGGATAGAAAGTTCCAATCAATGGGGACTCCACTGGGGAAAGGATGAGGGACGGTCATCCAAAGGTGAAGGACGATCACCTGGAAGGGGACGACTGCCGAAAGTATCACGACATAGGACGAATACCAGATAGAAAAAGTTGTTTTGTTTCTGCGGGGATGTAAACACGGACGAGTTCTTACGCTTTAAAATAAAAGGTATCAATATAAGCGGACGAGCATCCTTAGGACCACGATACGGACGCATATCAATAGAAGCAAATGCTGACACGTGTTTAAGGGTGATGATACGGATGAGTATCAATTGGCTGAGAAAGGAACACAGACGAGTGTTGAACTGCTGAGGAGATGATATAAACAAGATACAGACGAGTATCAAAGACTTTTGTATAAGTATATACAAGTATTGATCTACTGGTGAAGTATGTGCAAGACACGGAAGAGTGTAAAAAAGGGATTGAGAAAGGGAAACGGATGAATGTTTGACTTGCTGGGGAAGCATGGCACGGGCGAGTGTCAAAAAATAATATGTACAAGTTATGAACAAGTGTTTTAGAATTCAAAAGGATTTATGGCGGCTTTACTGGGGAAAGATGACACGGACGAGTGTCGAAAAGAGCATGTATAAATATGAATAGGCATCTGTATTTGAGAGTGCAAAGGGGATGTTTTGGCTTTTATTTGCAGGGGACATGAGTTTTATATATTACTGGTGAAGTGACGATGGTGTTTGCAGATGATTGGCGCGAACCTGGTTTATGATCATGCAAATGTTTGATTTTTGCTGTAATGCTCCATATTAGATGGAATGCTACGCTTAGTTTGGGCAAAAATGATGTGAATGCTATGATTATGCAAATGAGAAAACAGATCCGAGATCCAGATCCTGCGGGGATAAAGATCTCTGGTCTATCTGTCCGGAGGGAGAACTCCGCTGGGGATGAGGAAGTTTTAGCAACTCTGTTGGGGAAGTATTTCATGCATTGCTCTACTGGGGCGAGAATGGCAACTCCGACAGGGAATAGAAAGTTTCTGACCACTTTGTTGGGGAAAAAGCCGCCAGGTATCGCTCGGGAGATCCTGCTTGGGGAAGAGATAAATTTCGGGAAGTAATCCGTTGCCACTCCCTCATCCAAGTGATACACTGGGGATTGATGAATTCTTCAAGAAACCTTTGAGGGGATGAAAGCTTCGTGGGGGAAAACTCCCGTCAAGTAATCCTGCTGATGAGGTGATTCCTGACTTGGCTGGGGAATAATGCTTGATATGCCCCATGTTGTGAAAGATCGTCTGCCTTTAGTACCTGCAGCCTGTGAAATAGAAACGCATAAGTGTCCCGAGGTATCCTCAACCAGATTCCGTCATAGGAATTAGATTTATCCGAGAGCAACATATTTCCTGCAAGCATTTATTGAAAATGGCCTAAATGTTTTATGCAAGTGTTGTATTACGAACTCTGGACATTTTGCAAACAAAAACAAGAGGTAAAAACAAAGAAACAATGTGTGACTGAATATTCTGATTTTATTGATGTGTGTGCCCTGAATAGGCAAGTACAGTCAAAGAAGCGAATCCCCTGAAAGGAGGAGATTGCTGTAAATTGAGAAAATAAGAGTGTTGGCAATCTTGAAGATGACGCTCCAGTGAGCTTCCTTTGCTATGATCTGTATGACCTTGACGTTCTTCTTATCTTGCTTTCTAAAGAAGGTTGATTCTGACTGACGCTTTATCCTTTCGAAGCTTGCCATGTTGTGAGTGATACAGACGAATTCAGAATGCAGTTGTTCGCTTATTCCCTGATTTTGCGTGGATCGCCCTTTCGGGTTTTCAATCCACCGGCATACCCATTTTTGCCTGAGCTGTCCGATGTGGCTTTTCAACTTAGCGGGTGTACATTTTTTTAGTTTTTCCCTTATTTTTGTCCGAGTCTTTTATTCTGTTTTTGACTCGCCGGGATGCCCTATTTTTTCCTGGACTTACATTCTGTTTTTGTGTCCAGCGGGTCATTTTATGCGAAGTATTTTTTAATTGCATCTGAATTCACAAGAGATGGGAAGTCCTCGCCATCCATAGTAATGAGCATCAGTGCCCCATCAGAGAAAAATTTCTTTACTATGAATGGGCCTTCGTAGTTTGGCGTCCATTTGCCCCTGTGGTCTAAATGGGGAGGAAAAAGTCTTTTCAGAACAAGCTCTCCCACTTGGTATTCCCGAGGTCTGAATTTCTGATCGAAGGCTTTCTTCATTCTCTTTTGATATAATTGCCCATGACAGATGGATGCTAATCTCTTCACTTCAATCATACTCAGTTGATTATATCGAGATCGGACCCATTATGCTTCATCCAGATTCACATCCATCATTACCTATAAGGAGGGTAATTCAACTTCAACAGGTAGGACTGCTTCCATACCATACACAAGCTGATAAGGTGTTGCCCCAGTAGATGTTCTGATAGAGGTTCGGTACCCATGCAAGGAAAATGGTAGCATTTTGTGCTAGTCTTTGTAGGTGATTACCATCTTCTACACAATCTTCTTGATATTCTTGTTAGCGGCCTCAACAACACCATTCATCTTTGGCCTGTAAGGAGAAGAGTTGTGATGTTGAATTTTGAAGTCCCGACAAAGCTCTGCCATCATCTTGTTGTTCAAATTGGAACCATTATCAGTAATGATCCGCTCGGGAACTCTATGTCGACATATGATATCCCTTTTCAGAAATCTAGCTACCACTTGTCTGGTGACATTTGCATATGAATATGCTTCAACCCATTTGGTGAAGTAATCAATGGCTACCAGGATGAATCTGTGGCCATTTGAAGCAATCGGTTCAATCTTTCCAATCATATCAATTCCCCACATGGCGAAGGGCCAAGGTGAAGACATTACATTCAAAGGATTCGAAGGCACATGCACTTTATCTGCGTAGATCTGGCATTTGGGGCATTTTCTGGCATAGGCACATCAGTCTGCATCCATTGTGATCCAGTAGTAACCTGATCTTAATAACTTTTTTTGCCATTGCATGTCCTCCGGCATGGGTACCGAAAGAACCTTCATGTACTTTGTGCATCAGTAGGTCCGCTTCATTCTTGTCAACACATCTGAGTAGGACCATGTCGAAGATTCGCATGTAAAAAGAACCGTCAGTATTGAGGAAGAAACTACCGGCTAGCCTTCTTAATGTCTTCTTATCATTCGATGATGCCCCAGGTGGGTATGTCTGATTCTCCAAGAAGCATTTGATGTCATGGTACCAAGGCTTGTTATCGGTGACAGTGTCCACAGAGAATACATATGCCGGTCTGTCCAGTCTGGATACCAAAATCTGAGGCACATAATTAACAGTCTGTTCTTTGATCATAGATGAAATGGTAGCCAAAGCGTCTGCAAACTGATTCTCATCTCGAGGGATGTATTCAAGCTTGAATGTTGTGAAGAAGGTCAACAATCTTCTCGTATAGTCACGGTAGGGAATCAGATGCTCCTAATGGGTGTACCACTTGTCGTTGGTCTGGTTGATTACCAAAGCTGAATCTCCGAATACATTCAAGGTTTTGATCCTGAGGTCAATGGATTCCTCAAGACCCATAATACAAGCTTCGTATTCTGCTTCATTGTTAGTGCAGGAAAATGTGAGTTTTGCTGAGAAAGGCATGTGAACCCCTTTGGGTGTGATAAGCACTGCAGCAACCCCACGGCCATTACAATTAACTGCCCCGTCAAACATCATAGTCCATGCTTCTTCTGGGTCAGGCCCTTCAGTGTGAATAGGCTCTTCACAATCTTTTGCTTTTAAGAATATGATGTCTTCGTCAGGAAAGTCAAATCTCATAGGCTGGTAATCATCAATGGGTTGCTCAGCCAGATAGTCAGACAATACACTGTCCTTGATGGCTTTTTGTGAGGTGTACTGAATGTCATACTTTGTTAGAATCATTTGCCGTCTTGCAACCCTTCCGGTAAGTGCTGGCTTCTCAAATAAGTACTTGACTGGATCCATCTTTGAGATCAATAAGGTAGTATGAGTCAACATATACTGTCTTAGTCGGCGAGCATCCCATGCTAAAGCACAACAAGTTTTCTCGAGCAGTGAATAACATTGTTCACAGTCGGTAAACGTTTTGCTTAGGTAGTATATTGCATACTCTTTTCGACCAGACTCGTCATGTTGGCCCAACACACACCCCATTGACTCTTCTAATACTGTCAAATATATTATTAGAGGTCTTCCTTCAACTGGAGGCATGAGAATTGGAGGTTATTGGAGATATTCTTTGATCTTGTCAAAAGCTTTCTGACAATCATCGTTCCACCCGACTGTTTGTTCCTTTCTTAACAGCTTGAAAAGGGTCCGTAGGTTGCAGTGAGATGAGATATGGACCTTGAGATGTAGTTCAATCTACCTAGGAACCCTCGAACTTATTTCTCAGTCTTAGGTGCAGGCATTTCCTGAATATCTTTGACTTTGTCGGGATCAACCTCAATTCCCTTTTCACTTACAATAAAACCCAGCAGCTTACCGGAACGCACCCTGAATGTGCATTTGTTGGGGTTCAAACTCAACATATACTTTCTCGGGAGCTTGAACACTTTTAGAAAATTTACCAAATGATCTTCTTCTATAAGGGACTTGGCAATCATATCATCCATATAGCACTCGATTTCTTTATGGATCATATCGTGAAATAATGTTACCATAGCCCGTTGATATGTAGCACCGGCGTTCTTCAGACCTAACGAAATTACTTTGTAGCAGAACGTGCCCCAAGGTATGATGAAAGTTGTCTTCTCCATGTTTTCAGGTGACATGTTAATCTGATTGTATCCAGAAAATCTATCCATGAAAGAAAATACCGAGAACTGAGTTGTGTTGTCTACCAATACATCAATGTAAGGTAATGGGAAATCATCCTTCGGGCTTGCTCTGTTGAGATCCCGGTAATCCACACACATACGCACCTTGCCATCCTTCTTAGGTACATGTACAATGTTAGCAACCCACGGTGGGTAACTAGTTACAGCGAGAAAACCGGCGTCCCACAACTTTTGTACTTCTTCTTTGATCTTCATGGCCATGTCTGGGCGAGTACGACGCAACTTCTGTTTGACCGGCGGAAAATCTTCTTTCAGTGGCAACCTGTGCATGACAATATCTATATCCAGACCTGGCATATCTTGATAAGACCAAGCAAACACGTCAACATATTATCGCAGCATACTGATGAGTTTCTCTTTCACTGGAGCTTGCAGACTGGCCCCGATCTTCACCTCTTTTACATCTTCCTCGGTACCAAGATTGACAGTTTCAACCTCCTCCTGATGACGAGTAGTCACCTTTTCCTCTTGTCTCAACAACCTGGCCAACACTTCAGGCAAATCATAGTCTTCATCAACCCCTTTATTTGCTTGATTAATCGGATTGTCGAAGTCATACGAGGTCATAGCAGTGTCGTTGTCGGTGAAATCTAGAGGATTATCTCTGCAAGGGTTGAAATTTGTTTATTTTAGTGATTGATTTTATCTTATTTAGAAAAAAGGTGAATGAAGTTTATTAAGAAAAACATTGTCATTTATTGTTTTGTGCGAAAATAACAAAAATGAAAGACAATGAGCGAAAAAGATTGTTTGCAAAAGATGTCCATTGTTCATTAATCATTCATTTGCACAAAATAAATATATGGCCCTATTACAAAATGAGTCATGACACCTTGGGCAAGATGCAGGACTTGATGCATGCTTAAATAGGAAATAATAATTACTCTGCAGAAGTAATCCTTATAATTTCCTGGGAAGACCAGTTAAGGACTTGCTGGCCTGGGACCCTTGGACGAATCCAGCTTTCCAGGTTGAAGTCGCTTTCAGTTTCGTCTTCCACATTGTTGATTGCATCTGGGGTCAGCATACCCCCACTGATAAACTTGGGAGCTTCAGCAGCCTCCTCTTAGACCTGTCGGGATGGTTTGTAACCCAACCCGAACTTGTCTTCCTTGATCTGGACTTGCAGTAGCTTGCCCTAGCCCTGGGCATTCCTATCTTCAACAACCTTCCGAGCTTGCTTGTAAGAAGATTTTGAAGTTCCAGATACTTCAGTTGTTGCTTCATTGACATTTGTAAACACCCCAAATTTGCCCTCACTTTTTCTCACACCATGGCTTGTGATCTTTCATTTTTGCATAAGCATAGGCATACCATCTCATATTGCATATTTGTTTCATCTGCATAGTTTCATTTCATCTGCATCTAGGGTTTGTGATTTGAGCAATCCAAGAAGTGATCTGAGCCCTTGGATCTACATACTTTCCATTTAATTCATTTTTAATTCATTTTCTTTTCATTTCTTTTGTGCAAAATATTTAAAATAGCTAAAAACATAAAAAAAAACTATGATTTCTTGCATTTTTGCTTCAAATATTTTTCTTAACCTGAAAATAATTATTATTTTATTTTTTGCATTAAAAAATTATTTTTAAATATTTAAATGTTATTTTTAATTAATTAATGGAGTTTAATTAATTAAAAATGCATTTAGGTTTCTAAAAATCACCAAAAAATTTATGAACCATTCCAATACATTTAGAAACATTTTCAAACTCATCGTACAAATTTATTTTTAGGTTTGATCATAATTTCACAATTTTCTTTGAATTAGGGTTCTTAAAAATCATATTTTCTAACCCTAATTTGAAAAATTCTTTTCTGCCTAACCATGATGAGTTTGAACTTGATTATTTTTGCATTGTTTCACATATTGCATATAGTTTCTAGGTTATTTTCCTCATGATTTTATCTTGCATTTTCAATTTAATTTGCATTTTCCCTTAAGAATCACCCAAAAACCCTAGCAAACTTAGGAATTTCATAACTTCCATTAGGTTAAGCTTCTGACTTTCTCCTTTGGGTTGTGATCTTATATGGGATTAGGGTTTGTTTGAGTTCAATTTTAATTTTTTATCATGAAGTATGCTTCTGTTTTGGTCATATGCATCTCATGTTGTCTTAAAACCCTAATTTTGCATCTTCATTTGCATTCTCCTTTGCATATCATCATCATATGAACTTTCCATGACATTTCAAGAATTTGTATGACATCTTAGACATCTTAAGGCATGCTTGAACATTGTTTGATCATTTCTTCATTCATTTTCTATGCTTTGCATCCATTACATTTCATGAACATCCATGTGTTTTCATACTTCTAAACATGTTTCCTTTGCATCTCATCTTTGTATTATCATTCATATGCATCTTATATGACTTTGCATCATCTCATATGCCATTTACATTGCATATTCATTTCTGATTTTGCTCTTTGCATCTCATTTCATATCATTCCCTTTTGCTTTATGTCTTATGCATTCATACTAACATTTCAGGTACTTTTGGTAAGTTATCGGGGAGGTGGATTTGCCTTCACCTCCCACCTCTTCTCATCATTCATATGCATTCTTACTTTTCTTTGAAGTGAAATTGCTTCACTTATGTTCTCTCCTTCATACTTTCTTTCTTTTAAGTTACTTATCCTCTTCAGGAAGTAAGTAACTTATTCTTCTTTCTCCTTTCTTTTCATCTGCTCCTTCCATTGGTGGCCTTGAAGATCTTTCCTCTTAAGCCTTACAAACCATAGGAATCCCAAGCATGATAACTTCTAGGGTTGTATATAGTCCCCCATAGTTTTTTACCTTTGAGTCTCCTTGAGTCTCTCTTCTCATCTCTTAATCAGAGGCTAAACTCTTAAAGCTTTAGGACTTTGGAATTAGAGTTATGCCTGCATCCTTATCTTAGGATGGAGTATATAACTTTAATATTTAGTGTTAAACCTTTAATTTGTTTACACCTCTTAATCAAAACACCTTAATAATCACAAAGACTTTATCTTGTAACTTGGGCCTTACATTAGGGTTCTATCTCTTCCTTATGGTTAAGAGGGACAAACCCTAGTGTTTAATGGACAAGTCCCCCTCAAGTTGTCTTACAAACTTAAAATTCACTTCTTAGACTCATCCCTTAATTAAAATCCATTTAGTAAAGGCTTGTTATATAATGAATTTGGTCCCTAACCATGGATTAAGTTGAGGTATCTTCCTCAGATTAAGTGTTCTCATCTATCATCCTTCTATTAGGATGGTGTAATGAGTTCACTAATCTATGATTAGAGATTAAACTCATTACTTAACACTAAACAAAAACCCAAAAACATATAAATAATCACAAGTAGGTTAATGATCTTAATCCTTCATCATTAAGGTAATTAAGTTAAGATGCTTATCTCATACTTAAGTAGGCTCATTATCCCTAATCAGGGAGGATATAATGAGTTTACAACCCTTGATTTAGGCTTAAGCTCATTAACTTATGCAAAACACCAAAAACAATGAAAAAGTGAAAACTCAAAAACAAACAATAATCGTCTCCTCCGGGATTCTTTTCTCATCACACTCATTCACAAATGAGAATTTGCTTCTTCCGTCTAATGCAAGACAGTTAGCACTCGAGCCAGACGAGTCATACATTTAAGCATAGGCAAGTAGGAAGTTCACAGTCAATTCACCAAGTCTCTTTGAGTCGAACTACAGTGTTCTAACTTCCTCATTGCACGAGAGGATACGTAGGCATAACTTAACAGTTATCGAACAAAAGTCTATGTGTCTTCCCCCTCTTTTAGCTTTCTTTCTAAGCCTAAATTCCTGAGCAATTCACACCCTTTTGCATTGACACCTGTACTTTCTTCCCCTAGCTTTTGCACACAGATAACACATACACCTACCCTTTTAAACACAATCTTGTAAGCGTGGATCCCGTCGAGTACGACAGATGATCTGGGTGCTAATACCTTCCCATGTCGTAACCAACCCCCTTTCTCAGTTTCTCTAGTTCGCAACCGTCTTATCTATCTCTTTCCAGATTTATGCAGCATTACCTTTCCTTCGGGATAAAAATGCCTAGCTGGCGACTCTATTCAATTCAACCTCATTTCTCTTTCGCCGACCATTTTCATCTGCACCATGGGACCCTGGTGTCTTTTCAGGGGAGCGACAGCTTGGTGACTCTGCTGGGGAACCTTTGCAACTAGGGCTTCTGGATCTTTTTGTGGTTTTCTCCTAGCACTTGTTTGATTTGTGTTTATGGGGGTGTTATGTGTGCTTTTTGTTTATTGCTTTATTTATTGCTTTCTGTACAGCTTTATTTATCGCTTTCATTTACTGTTTTTATGCATTTCATATTATTATCATCATATCATGTGCTGGATTTGTTGTTTTTCCTTGGTGGGAGGGGTTTCTCAGTGAGTAAGGTTCCACACCAGGAACCTGAGTGACACATAGGATTAGAGTGGCTTCATATTCTTTCCCATTCCATTTCGGTCTGGTGCGGGAATATGAAACACTGTTCAGACATGGGTTTCTTCTTGAGAACTATGTGCTACAGATCTCCTGTAGTTCTAGGGCTATCTGGGAAGCTTGCTAAGTCTGGATGACCTTTTTAGATGACCTTCAGCATTTGAGGTGAATTAGAGGAGGATTCTTTATGATTAATGTAAGCACTGCACCTCCAGGTTAGAAGTGTTTACAATTCTCATAACAGATCCAAGTCTGAGGATCCTTGTTCTAGAACAATACTTGTGAGGGGGTTGGGATATTTAAAGGTTTGCAGGAACCATTGGCCTCAACATACCCTGTTACTGGATTTTGTTTTAAGGTTACACTATCTTGGATTGATTCTATGAAACCCTGTACTTGTGACTCTTTATTTGAGTCCCCCACCTGGTTACTGGTTCTCTAGCCTCCATCTGGATTTCTGAACACTATGGACCCTATCCAAAGCAAATAACTAATCCAACACTTGATCACAAACCCTTGCATATCATTTTGCATATATCATTTTGCATCATTTAACATTTGTCTATTTGTTTTACAGGGTATCCACATCATCTTTGGTTTGGTTTTGACTGTTCTTCTACTCAGCCATCTTCATCAGTTATCTTCCTCAGAGATCTTTTTCAGTTGATATTTTCTCTAGTTGTCTTCATTAGTATTTCTCCTCAGTTATCTTCATCAGCATCCATTGTCAGTATGGACTCATCCAGGAAGAGCAACATAACTTATCATTTCTTTGAGCCCTCTTTAGCAGGCATCAGGCAGATTCAGGCACTTATCACTCCTGAGCATGTCCATTTATTCAGGGAACATTATGGTGGCATTATGGACATGATCATGGACTTGGATACATCACAGAGGAGCATGATTCACACTTGCCTTCAGTTCTATGACCCTCCTCTCAGATGCTTTACTTTCCCAGACTTTCAGTTGGGTCCTTTGTTAGAAGAATTTTCCATGTTGTTGGGTGTCCCCATCAGGAGAGGGGTTCCTTTCAACCCTGAGATGACTGCTCCTAGGAATGAAGACAGAGTTAAGGCTTTGTATTTGGAAGCCACCATCATTGATCAGCATATGACCACCAAGGCTGGAACCCCAGGCCTCCATTTGGACTTCTTGATCACTCAGGCCACCAGTCATGCTGCAGTTGGGAAGTGGGAAACTGTTTGTGCTCTCCTGGCTCTTGGTATATATGGGATCATTTTGTTTACAGATAAGCCTAAGTTTGTAAGCAAGAATGCTATCCATCTCTTCCTGCTGAAGAATCCAGTTCCTACCTTGTTAGGGGATTTCTATTACTCAGTGCATTAGAGAAACGAGAAGCAGATGGGAAGATTAGTCAGATCTCGTGCACCTCTCTCCTACTGTTGGTTATTGAGGCACTTGCCAAAGACAGAAGCTTTCTTGAATCCTCATCAATCAAGAAACTGGGCTAAGAGAATGATTGCCCTTACTTTAGAAGACATCAGGTGGTGCACTCAGAGCACCAAGGGCAGGGACATAATTACAAGCTGTGGGCAGTATCCCAATGTACCTCTTATTGGTGTGAAGGGTTTCATCAATTACAATCCTTTTCTTTTCAAAAGGAAGCTAGGGTATGCCTTAGTACATACACCAAGAGAGCAGGATTTATCAAATACCCTTTACTGTGATGTTCAGAATAATCATGCCATCATCTGACAAGCAGCCTGGGCTTGGGATAACATTCAGACAAAAGGGACTGCTATTCTTGGCAAGTGAAACAACATAGCTTTAGCTCAGTATATTGATTGGTCTCGCATTAGAGGACAGATCACCCGCATGCCATTCACCCTGGAGGATGTGCTAGGGCCATTAGCAGTAGAGCCTGTAGCTACAGTCAGTTTAGAGGAGTTTGAGAAGTTGAAAGAGTGGAATACTCAGCTATCTGAAGCTCTAAAGAAGACCCTCTAGGAGAGGAATGATAGTCGTCGGGACAATGAAAGGTTGGAGAAACTCTGTATCAAGCATATGACCAAGATAGAAAAGACAGATGATTACATCAGAAAAGCCCGAGCAGGGGAGTTGGTATTGAAGAATTCTTGCAAAGAAGCTAAGATTCAAAAAGCCAGAGCTGAGCACTACTTGGAAGAGAGTCATGCTAGAAGGATCAGAATTACTGAGGCTCGTTCACAAGAGGATCAGAAGACCCAGACTAGGATAGAGCAGCTGGAAGCTAATGAGAAGAAGAGTCAGGAAGCCTTGTTAGCAGCACAGAAGGAAATCTCCGAGTTGAAGCTCTGGGAGGGGTTGAAGAGATCAAAAGACCAAGACAAGTATAAGAAGTTGACATGTGCCATTTGTCACTCCCCGGATTTCCATCCTGGTACAAACGCGAAAGTGGCGCGGAAAGAGGTAGAGTCGCCAGCCAGGCATTTTTATCGCGAAGGAACGTGAATGGTAATGCTGCACAAACCAGAAGAAAGAAAAGGAAGGACACGGTTCCTGCAAACCAAAGAGACTGAGTTCGGGAGTCGGTTACGACCTAGGAAGGTATTAGCACCTAGATCGTCCGCCGTACCCAACCGGATCCACGCTTGCAAAGATAACTATTTCAAAGGGTGAGGGTATGAAAGCTGCTGCAAAAGAAAGTAAAATGAACTGGAAAAGAAACTTAGAAAATGAACTGAAAGAAATGAACGAGGAAAAATGTAAGGAAAATAAAGATTACTCGAACGTGCCCTACCCCGCTGCCTACGTACCTCATCAGGATAATGAGGATCAGAGACGCCGTAGTTCCCCTAACTAGGGGTGGCAAGGAAATTGCTTGTGAATTAAGGCTTGAACTGCCTATGCCATTGCTCAGGTGTTGCAGACTCGGACGACGAGTGTGTAACCGTCTTGCAAAGTGACAAGTAGGAGCAAGTTCGCGTACAGAGCGAAGGAGATGAGAAAAGAATTCCCGAAGGAAAGACGCTTACTGTTTGTTTATGTTTTTTTATGAAGCTTTTATGAGTGTGTCACAAGGAAGTGAAATCAAGCTTTTTTCCATGGAATGTGCACTTGTCACTACATTCCAAGATGGAATAATAGAACAAGCACACTCAAGTAAGGAGAAGATCCCCAAAACTTGAACCCAAAGGTTAGGGCCTAAGCTCACTAACTTGTTGAATTATTAAGTATTTTTTGGTTATTTACAGTGAAGAAGTGTTTTTTATGCTTTTCTTTATGAAGAAGATACATTGATCAGACTTGTGCATCACAAGGTAAACTTGTACTATCCCAAGATGGGAAGACTACAAGCACACCTCATGGGATAAGGCTATTGCTCAAGGTATTACTTCAAACATTATTAAGATGTTTTTTATGGTTATGAGATAAGAAGAGAAGAAGAACCAAAAGGATCACAAAGGCAAAATTCTAAAGGGGAACTAAAGAATCCTAAGTGTTATCATGCATGGATGCCCTAAGGTTAGTGTGGTTTCTATCCTAATGAAGAAAGAAATAAGAAGAGAAGAAGAGGATAGAAGAAGGATGAGATGAGAAAGGCCTAAGCCCAACAAGCAAAGGGTTAATACAATAAAGAAATAAGAAGAAGAGATGGGATTTGGAGATGTGGAACTCAACTTCCACACCTCACACTTACCATAGCCCCTGCAAGGTTAGTATCATAAGCATACAAGTGGAATAAGATGAACAAGATGACATGACAACATCATACAAATAGAAGTGAAATGATATGTACACATGCTCAATGCAAATGCAACTTACAAGAATGAGGAATGAAGCATGCAAGCAAATTATGAGATAAGATGAAACAAATGACAAACACATGCAAACTTAAGAAGGATGCAAAGCAAATATGCACAAATATGGACTCAATGCACAAGGCCAGAACCAAGACAAGTCCAAGAAGGGCTTAAGAAGCTAACAAGATGAAGATAAGAGAGTTACAAGACCAAACAATCACATAATGGGAGTGAAAGAAGTAAGGAATAAGTGAAAGCACAGTTAAGAAATGGAAGAACTTACAAAGTAAGCAAACACAAAAATTTCTAAGACACAAACCCTAATTCAAGACCAGGAAGGTTCCCATACCCCAAAAGGACCCCAAATGAGATGAAGAAGTTGGCACAAGTGCCCTTCTAAGCTTATAAGAGAACTAATGAACAAAAAGAAGCAAAATGGGATAAGGTGAGAGCAAAAATTCACATTAAATCAACAAAGCATCTAAAAATTCCACAACTTAAACCAAATGATCTTCAAACATCATATATCAAGGAGCCAAAAGGATTGGGAAAGACTCAGAAGCAAACTAGGTCAAATGGAGGCAAGAACACAAACTAGGGTTAATAACTTCCAACACAAGTAAAAGGACCAAGACCCAAGGAATAAATTTCTAAAAATCAGGGGAAAAATCACACATAAACTACACCATCTTAGGAATCCAAAGCAAAAAGAATGAACACAAAAATCAAAATAATGAACCCTAGGGAAATTGGACAAGGCAGTGTACCCAAAAAAGGATTTAAAATGAATTAATGAGATGGAGGAATTAATATGACACGTGAAAATAGGAATAAATGAAAAATAAAAATGTGAAAAATTAAAGAAAACTTAAAAGAAGACTCATGAATATTTTGGGAATTTTTGGATAATGGGAACTATTTTAAATAATAAGAAACTAAAATGAGAATAAAAGAAAATAAAGAAAAAGAAATTAAAATAAGAAAAAAGGGATAGGGTGCGAATAGTCAGGATTTCAATTGAAATGAATTGGGATTATTATTCTGGGGGGTGCTAATAGCAGGGAGGGCCCATAAGGTTGGCGCAGGTTTATGTGAATAATGGTGGAAATTCAGGAATAAACTGTAAAAAAACAAGAGTCCTTGGATCAATCCAGCGTGCGCTGTGTCTCACCTCATTAAATGACGTGGCTCAATAGTGAATGGTGAGTGGAGGACCATGGTTGTTGTGGTGGTACGCAAAACATAAATATTAAAAATGAAAACACAAATTCACGTGGGAAGGAGGGTGGCTCTAGGGCAACGTGGCAACATCTGGACGTGAGAGAGGCTGGATCCAAGGGTCAGAAGATCATCTTCTTCACTTCGCAAACCCTAACTTCATTTCCAGTTTCCGGTGAACGGAGCTAGGGCTCCGGCACCAAAATTCAAACCAGAATGAACAAACAACAACAACAATAAACCAAATGCTCCAGATCTACTAATTAAGGCACGCTGAGCATGCAAATGAGATCAAAATGAGCAATGGATCCATGAAACAAGCGGATCGAACAAAAACAAATTTGACCAAGAAACTTTGAATTCAAATATCTCACACTATAATGCACCATTTCCAAAACTACAAGTTGCATAATGCTCATTGTACATCAAGGATTACAAAACACATAATCAATTTCATTTCCAGATCTCAAGATTTAGAACCATACCTGAGTTGCAGATCTTGATTCAAGGTGTTAGAAGACCAGATAATGGATGCAATTCACTCCTACTTCACTCTAGATGCAAAATAAATGCATCTAAAGCCTTGAATGTGGCTGGATTTGAAGTTTTGCCTACACCTGCCCTGAAATGGAAAGGTTGTTGAACTTGAGAGAGAGCTTGAATGATGGTGTGATTAATGATCCTTAGCTTGCACTGATCAAGGATCCAGCATTTGTTTTGAGATTGAGAAAGTGTGTGATGAGAAATGAGAGAAAATGCAAGTTGTGCATAAACTTGGAAATGATAGAATGAGAGAGAGGTCAGCAATTCCGAAACCCTAGCTCCTTTTATGTGAAGTCACAAACCAATGCTGAAAGAATGGGCTCATTTGTACGTGGGAATCACAAGCTTTTGGTGAATTTGCAAAATTTGAAAATTGTGAGGGAAGCATGCACTCCTCATTCTTTCCTTGGCCTCTCAGCACATGTGCAATGCAAATCCCACACTTGATCATAATACAACAAGTCCTGGCCCTTAGATCAAGTCATCACACTTTTCTCATGATTTTGCAAAATATACACTTTTGGAGCAACTTTCTTATGGTGCACGAATTTGTGACTTTCTTTGGAGCAAAATGATCCAAATGCAATATATTGTAACTTGGTAAACAAACTTGAACCATTCCAAGCCTTGAAAATAAGTTTTGAACATTTTTGCTTTGGGTGCATGCATGAACTTTTGGATTTTGCCCTAATTTACAACATTTTTCGAAGGGCTTCTAGGAAAAACCATAAATCCCATGACAATGTACTTGTACTTTTTGAAAATGGGAGCCCTTAATCTCCAACTTTCATGTTTGACTTTGGTCCATTTGATGAATTTTTGATCATGTTAAGCTCACTTGAAAATTAGGGCAAAAGTTGCCAAAAATGGAAATTCTCAAAAACCAACTTTGTACCAATTTTGCAAAAAGCCTCAAAAAGCAATAAAAGACTGAAAACTCAAAACCAAACAATAATCGTCTCCTCCGGGATTCTTTTCTCATCTCATTCACTCACAAACGACAATTTGCTTCTTCTGTCTAATGCAAGACAGTTTGCACCTGGGAAAGACAGGTCATACACTTGAGCATAGACGAGCAAGCAGTTCACAAGTCAATTCATCTTTCAGTCTCTTTGGGTCGAACTACGGTGTTCTGACTTCCTCATTGCACGAGAGGATACGTAGGCATAACTTAACAGTTATCGAACAAAAGTCTCTGTATATTCCCCCTCTTTCAGCATCATTCTCTTAGCCTCATGATCATGAGCATACTCTCATCCTTACACTGACACTGTATATATTACCCTTTGCACTTCTTTTACACTGACACCTGTACATCCTTTTCCAGCCCTTTTATACACAGATTGCACTGACACTACCCCTTTAAACACAAATCTTTTAAGCGTGGATCCCGTCGAGTACAGCGGACAATCTGGGTGCTAATACCTTCCCAGGTTGTAACCAACCCCCTTTCTCAGTCTCTCTGGTTCGCAACCGTCTTATCCATATCTTTCTAGGTCTATGCAGCATTGCCTTTCCTCCGGGATAAAAATGCCTAGCTGGCGACTCTTTTCATTCCCTGTGAGTTCACTCCTGTGTGTTCTCGCACCCTCCATTCGCCGACCGTTCGCGTCTGTACCCCATTTGACCCGGCTTCATCTGGTGGGAGCGACAACTTGGCGACTCTGCTGGGGACCCTTATACTGCAACCAGGGCTTCTGGTTCTATTTGTGGGTTCCTCCTAGCGCTTGTTTGATTTGTGTTTACTGGTGTGTTATGTGCTATTTGTGCTTGTATATTTGTTTTGTTTTTTTGCTTTATGTACAGTTGTTTACTGCTTTCTTTACAGCTTTACATATATCATACTGTCATACTGTTCTGGCTGGATCTGGTTTTGCTTTGGTGGGTGGGGTTCTATTGAGAGTTAAGGTCCTATACCTGGGACCTGAGTGACACCTAGGCTATAGTGGTTCATGTTCTTTCCCATTCCATTTCGGTCTGGTGCGGGAATATGAAACATGGTTCAGATATGGGTTTCTTCTTGAGAACTCTGTGCTACAGATTTCCTGTAGTGCTAGGGCTATCTGGGAAGCCTGCTAAGTCTGGATGACCTTTAGTATTGACCTTCAGAAACTGAGGTGAATTAGAGGAGGATCTTTTATGGTTATTGTAAACACTGTACCTCCAGGTTAGAAGTGTTTACACTTCTCATAACTGATCCAAGTCTGAGGATCCTTGTTTTAGAACACCACCTGTGAGGGGGTTGGGCTGTTTACAGGTTTGCAGGTACCCTTGACCTCAGCATACCCTGTTACTTTGTTTGGATTAAGAATACTACATTTTGGGACAGTTCTTGTGATTTTAACCCTGGACATGTGACTCTTTATTTGAGTCCCCCACCTTGATTACTGGACTTATGAACCTCCATCTGGATTTCTTGAACCATACATGGACTTATATCAAGGCAGTAATCAGATCCGGCTTGATCACAAACCCTTGCATATCATTTGCATACATCATCATTGCATCATTTAACATTTGCTTATTTGTTTTTCAGGGTGTCCATACTATATTTTGGCTTGGTTTTGACCCCTTTATCTGCATAGACCTACCTGCTTCAGCTACTGTTATCACCAGCATCTGTCTGTCAGTGGCCCATCTTCAGTGTTATTCTCCATCATCAGCATCTGTCTCAGCTCTTCTTCAGCAACATGGCACCCAAGAAGAGCAATATCTCCTACCATTTCTTTCAGCCTGAGCTAGCTGACATCAGGAAGATCCAGACCTTGATTACTCCAGACCATATACCACTATTCAGAGAACACTACGGAGGCATCCTTGATGTGGTTATGGATTTGGACCCTTCCCAGAGGAGCTTGATTCATACTTTCCTGCAGTTATATGATCCCCCTATGAGGTGCTTCACTTTTCAGGATTTTCAGTTGGGGCCTTTATTAGAGGAGTATTCATCATTGGTTGGTGTACCTATCAGGGGTGGAGTCCCCTTAAACTCTGAGATGGCTTTTCCTAGTAATGAAGAGTTGGCAAGAGCATTGTATCTGGAACCCTCTCTGATTGGGCAGAATATGACTACTAAGGCTGGAATCTCTGGTCTACATTTGGATTTCTTGACTTCTCAGGCCATCCTGAAGGCCTCCTCAGGAGAATGGAAGGCAGTCTGTGCATTATTGGCCCTTAGCATACATGGGGTCATATTATTTGCAGATGAGCCTAAGTTTGTTAGCAAGAATGCAATTCACCTTTTCATTCTGAGGAACCCAGTACCCACCTTACTGGGAGATTTCTACTACTCTGTTCACCAAAGGAATGAAAAGCAAAGAGGAAGATTGGTGAGATGCTGTGCTCCCCTGTTCCATACCTGGCTGCTCAAGCACTTGCCCAGGACTGATGCATTCTTGAATCCTCACCAGCCAAAGAATTGGGCTAGAAGACTCATTGCTTTGACCTCAACTGACATCAGGTGGTGCACTCAGAGCACCAAGGGCAGGGACATCATTACTAGTTGTGGGAAGTTCCCCAATGTACCTCTGATAGGAGTGAAGGGTTGCATCAACTACAACCCTCTGCTATTCAAAATACAATTGGGCTATGCATTGGTCCATCCTCCTAGAGCACAAGATTTGGATGAGACCCTTTATTGTGAGATTAAGCCTAATCTGGCTATTGTCAGGCAAGCATCCTGGGCTTGGGACAATGTTCAGACCAAGGGAATAACCATTCTGGGGAAATGCAACAATGTGGCCTCAGCCCAGTACTATGAGTGGTCTCATGCCAGGGCACAAATTTCTGGGATGCCCTTCACCATTGAGGATGCACCAGGGCCATCCACAGCACCTCCTGCCACTGTCAGCTTAGAGGAGTTTGAGAATTTGAAAGAGAGAAATGAGAAGTTGACTCAAGCTCTACAGAAGACCCTCTGGGAGAGGAGTGATGGTCGCTTGGACATTGAAAGGTTAGAAAAGATAAAGGTGGAGCATCTAGCCAGGATTGAGAAGTCAGAGGATTACATCAAGAAGTCTAGGGCTGGAGAACAAATTTTGAAGAATGCCTGCAAGGAGGCTCAGTTCCAGAAGGCCTGGACTGATTTGTATCTGAAGGAGAGTCAAGCTAGGTGGGTCAAGATCACCGAAGCTCGTACTCAGGAGGATAAGAGGACTCAGGACAAGATTGAGCAGTTGGAGGCTAGTGCAAAAGAGCAACAGGAAGCCCTGCTAGCAGCCCAGAGAGAGATCTCAGAGTTGAAGATTAGAGCTGGTGTGAAGAGGTCAAAGGACCAGAGTCGACACAAGAAGCTAACTGCAGCTGTTACTTCCAGGAATCTCCTTATCAGGAACCTTACGGAGCGTCTAGCTGATCCTGTGACTGAAGCACTTCTAAAGGAAGTTCAGGAGGATGAGTTTGGTCTTAGTGTCTGACTTTTGCTTGTTGTTGCTTTCATTTCATTGTATTTTTCCCTTTTTGTGTTGTATTTTGACCCCTCAGAGGGCATGTATTGTAAAAAGAAACAAACTATGTATCAGTTACTTTTTTGTAATATATGTGTTGGTTTGTTTTATCTGAATTTTTCAAGCAACATCAACAGCATCTTCAAGGGTCTGGAAAGGTCAAAACCAAGTGCCAAGCCGGATGCCTTGGAAACAAATAAGCATACTGCATTGCATACTGACCTTTGTTTGTTTTGTAGGTTTTGTTTTGTTTTTGTTACTAACTCTGTTGTGACGTCAGGAACTATTGCTCGACGTCGGGTGTTCCCACTCAACCGTCCACACAGATATCCAACCCGCAACAACCTTCCGGGTATACAGATGGACCAGGTACAACAGGACCTTACAGAGGTCAGGAACCAAATGGCCAATGAGAGATTGGAAATGAGGAATCAGATGACACAATTTATGGAGGTGATGAATGGTTTAGCTCAAAGCCAAGAGACATTGAGGGCTTTAGTAGAAAGGCAGACTCAGGAAGACCCCCATCTAGGGACTGGTGGGACAAGCAACAATGAGAGGGTTCAGCCTCATATCAACCCACCTGTATTTGGACCCCACCTTCATCCAGAGATCAATATCCCTGCTAATGCACAAGGGAATGCTACTACAGGCAGAGTACTCCAAGAAGACCCCCAGGAAGATCAGTTCACAGTGATGGGAGCTGGGGATGAGGCTTATGACAGAAGGCTAGATGAAATTGCTGAAAAATTAAGATCCTTGGAGTCTCAAAACTCTTTGGGTTTTGATGTTATGGACATGGGCTTAGTGGACGGGGTCAGGATTCCCCACAAATTTAAACCACCGTTCTTTGAGAAGTACAACGGGACTTCCTGTCCACGGACCCACTTACAATCCTTTCTGGGGAGGATGAAGGCATATACCACGGATGAAAAGCTATGGATGTTCTATTTCGAAGATAGATTAACAGGAGCTTCAAGGGAATGGTACTCTCACTTGACTAGAGCAACCATCAGGTGCTGGAAGGACTTGGCTGAGGCCTTCGTTAGACAATACCAGTATAACTTGGATATGGCTCCCAACAGGACCCTCCTGATGGGAATGTCACAATCATCCAGAGAAAGCTTCCGGGAGTACGCCCAGAGGTGGAGACAGCTTGCTGCTGCTGTCTAACCACCTATGTCGGAGAGGGAGATGGCAGATATGTTTATGAACACCCTCCAAGGAACATACATTGACAGGCTAGCTGCCTTTTCTTCTACCAGCTTTGCGGATGTAGTTATAGCTGGAGAAAGAATTGAGAGCCTATTGAAGATGGGCAAAATTTCTGACAACGGTGCAAGCTCTTCCAACAACTCAAGAAAGCCTTTTATGGGCCCAAGAAGAACTGGTGATACTAATGCTATCCATACCAGCAGGGGCAGACCCCAATATGTTCATAGGTCTGTGGCAGCTGTCACCATTCCCGCTCCATTTCATCCACAACCGGCATACCAAACTCAACAACAACCACACTACCAGCAACAAGCTCAATATCCACCTCAGAGAAATTATAACAACAACAACACCAGCAACAACAATCAGCAAAGACCATTTCAACAGAGACCATCTCAGGCCAATAGGGTGATTGATCCGATCCCTATGCCCTATGCCACATTACTGCCACAACTCCTAAAACTCAACCTGGTTGAGCTAAGGACATTGGCACCTCCGGATCCTGCCAGTCTGCCCAGAAATTATGACACCAGCGCCAGATGTGCTTTTCACTCAAATGCACCTGGCCACAGTACAGAGAAGTGCAGAGCCTTGCACATGAAAGTGCAGGATCTAGTGGATTCCAAAGCTCTAAACTTTGCACCTCCACCAAATGTCAGTAAGAACCCTATGCCAAACCACGGTGGACCCAGAATCAATGCTATTGAGGAAGACAAGCCGTCTTACTTGATAACCAGTGTGGGGCAAATCCGGACACCTTTGGTAGAGATTAAAGCTCAACTCCTTGAATGCCAAATGTTCCCTGGATGTGAGCTAGGATGTGCTTATTGCAACATTTCAGTGAATGGGTGTAATAACTTGAGAGATGGCATAGATGGTCTCATCCAGAGTGGCCTGATTCAGATCACAACATCAATTCCTACCAATCCAGCAATCTCCTTAACAACAATTCCAGAATCGCCTACAACTGCAACAACAATTGTTCCAAACAACTCTTCAATCTCATCAACAAATGCTCCATCTGTCACTTCAACTGGCCAGATATCAACAAACATCCCTTCTACAACTTCAGCACCACTTCATTCAGAACCTCCTACAACAGCAACACCCATCCATCCAACAATGTCTCCTACAACTTCAACAGCAAATGTCTCAACGGTTACAATTTATCATGATCCTGAAAATGATTCTGCCTACAACTCACAAAGCGCCACTCCTGTCAGAGCACCAGTCACAATATACTATGATCCACATACTATCATGGTCCCTTCTGCAGCTGCTATCAGTCCAGTCACTATCACAGTGCCTGGGCCAGTACATTATGAAAGCAGTAATGCCATCCCCTGGCATTACGGCTCCGATCTATACTGCGAAGGACAGAAAATCACTCTTGAATCATCAACTTCTTCACCACAAATAGACAATGTGGGGGGAGGCGGAGGCTTCACTCGAAGCGGACGTCTCTTTTCCCTGCAAATTCAAAGACCCAATGCCGAAGCAGAAGCTGCTGCCAAGGCAAAAGGGAAGAGCATGGTGCAAGAAGAGCAAATTGCTAAAGAAGCTTTGAAAACCCCTTTTGATCAAGAGGTTGATGAATTCATGAGAATCATCAAGAAAAGTGATTACAGGATAGTGGACCAGCTTCACCAGACACCTTCTAAGATCTCCATTTTATCATTGTTGATGTGCTCCGAGGCTCACCGGAATGCACTACTAAAAGTCTTGCACGCAGCTTATGTGCCAGAGGAGATTACAGTCAATCAGTTGGAAGCTGTGGTTGGAAATGTTAATGCTAGTCATGGACTAGGATTTACCAACACTGATTTGACTACGGAAGGCCGCAGTCACAACAAGGCTTTGCACATTACCATGGAGTGTAAGGGTGCAGTTCTTTCCCATGTACTGGTAGACACAGGGTCATCCCTCAATGTCTTACCTAAAAAAGCCCTTGTGAAGCTGGAGTATGAAGGATTGGCATTACGTCCCAGCAACTTAGTAGTGAGAGCCTTTGATGGTTCTAAGAGATCAGTTCTGGGAGAAATTGAGTTGCCTATAACGATTGGCCCAAAAACTTTCAAAACGACCTTCTACGTGATGGACATTCAGCCGGCCTACAGTTGTTTGTTGGGTAGACCTTGGATTCACGCCGCTGGCGCAGTTACGTCTACCCTTCACCAGAAGTTAAAATTCGAGTGGGAGGGCCAAGTCGTTACTATCTGTGGAGAAGAAGATATTTTTGTTAGCCATCTGGCTACATACAAATACATTGAGATGGATGGAGAGATCCACGAAACTATGAGTCAAGGGTTTGAGGCCTTGAACATAAATGAAGCATCCGTTGTACCTGGAACCTCAATGACATCTTATCAACAAGCCCGGAAGGTTGTTGAAGAAGGGACTGCTCAAGGCTGGGGCAAGTTGCTGCCCGTGGAGAAGAAAGAGGATAGATTTGGGTTGGGTTACAAACCAACTCAACAAGATCAAGCAGAGGCTGCTAAAGAGCCCAATTTTGTCAGTGGGGGGATGCTCACCCCCGATGCTGTGAACAATTTGGAAGACGAAGATGAAAGCGACCGCAACCTGGAGAGTTGGATCCGTCCAAAGGTCCCAGGGAGCAGTATCTCAAACTGGTCTTCCCAGGAAATTATAAGAGTTACTCCTGCAGAGTAATTATTATTTCCTGTATTTTTAAGCATGCATCAAGTTTTGCATCTTGCCCAAGATGACAAGACTCATTTTGTAATCGGGCCATCTGTAATTATGTGCAACAAGATTAATCAATGAAATATCAGGCATCTTTTGCAAATGAGTCTTTTTCTTTTCCGCTCACTGTTTTTCCATTTTTATTTTTATACAAAAAATAAATGGCAATGTTTTCAAAATGACAACTTCATTTCACTTTTCTAAGCAAGATTAAAATCAATCACTAAAATGAACAAAATGAACCCTTGCAGAGAGTGCCTTCCAGACCACACCGACAACAGCACGGCTATGACTTCGTATGACTTTGACAATCCAATCAATCAAGCTGATGAAGGGGTTGAAGAAGAATATGAGCTTCCTGAAGAGCTAGCCAGGTTGTTGAAACAAGAGGAAAGGGTTATCACTCCTCATCAGGAGGAGGTCGAGACGATTAATCTTGGTACAGATGAAGATGTGAAAGAAGTTAAAATCGGGGCCTGCTTACAAGACTCAGTGAAAAGACAACTGATTGACCTGCTTCAAGAGTATGTGGACGTATTTGCTTGGTCTTATCAAGATATGCCAGGGTTGGACACCGACATTGTTATGCACAAGCTGCCTTTAAGAGAAGATTGCCCGCCGGTTAAACAGAAACTGCGCCGTACTCGCCCAGACATGGCAATGAAAATCAAAGAAGAGGTACAAAAGCAGTGGGACGCAGGGTTCCTTGCTGTGACTAGCTACCCACCGTGGGTTGCTAATATAGTACCTGTGCCTAAGAAAGACGGCAAAGTAAGAATGTGTGTTGACTACCGGGACCTGAACAGAGCCAGCCCGAAAGATGATTTCCCATTACCTCACATCGATGTATTGGTGGATAACACGGCTCAGTTCTCGGTATTCTCCTTCATGGACGGATTTTCAGGGTATAATCAGATCAAGATGTCACCTGAAGACATGGAGAAGACAACCTTCATCACACCCTAGGGCATGTTCTGTTACAAGGTGATGCCATTCGGACTGAAGAATGCTGGTGCAACATATCAATGGGCTATGGTGACATTATTCCACGATATGATCCATAAGGAAATTGAATGTTATGTGGATGACATGATTTCCAAGTCCCTCACTGAAGAAGACCACCTGGTGAATCTGCTAAAGCTATTCAAGCGTCTGAGGAAGTACCAATTGAAGTTAAACCCCAACAAATGCACATTCGGGGTGCGATCTAGTAAGCTGCTGGGGTTTATTGTAAGCGAGAAGGCGATTGAAGTTAACCCTGATAAAGTCAAAGCTATTCAAGAAATGCCTGCACCAAAGTCAGAAAAAGAAGTTCGAGGGTTCTTAGGTCGATTGAACTACATTTCACGGTTCATATCTCACCTTACAGCAACCTGTGAACCCTTGTTCAAACTACTGATAAAAGAACAAACGGTCAGGTGGAACGAAGACTGCCAGAAGGCCTTTGACAAGATCAAGGAATACTTACAAGAGCCTCCAATCCTTATGCCTCCAGTTGAAGGAAGACCTCTAATCATGTATTTGACAGTTTTAGAAGAGTCAATGGGGTGTGTGTTGGGCCAGCATGACGAGTCTGGTCGAAAAGAGTATGCAATATACTACCTAAGCAAAAAGTTTACCGACTGTGAACAACGTTATTCACTGCTCGAGAAAACTTGTTGTGCTTAAGCGTGGGCTGCTCGCTGACTGAGACAGTATATGTTGACCCACACTACCTTGTTGATCTCAAAAATGGACCCAGTCAAGTATATTTTTGAGAAGCCATCTCTTACCGGACGGGTTGCAAGATGGCAAATGATTCTCACGGAATATGACATCCAGTACACATCTCAGAAAGCCATCAAGGGCAGTGTATTGTCTGAATATCTTGCTGAGCAACCTATTGACGATTACCAGCCTATGAGATTTGACTTCCCTGATGAAGACATCATGTTCATAACAGCAAAAGATCATGAAGAGCCTGTTCACACTGAAGGGCCTGACCCGGAAGAAGAATGGACTATGATGTTTGATGGGGCTGTTAATATGAATGGTCGTGGTGTTGGTGCAGTACTCATTACACCTAAGGGAGTTCACATGCCTTTCTCGGCAAAACTCACTTTCAACTGCACTAACAACGAAGCTGAATACGAAGCTTGCATTATGGGTCTTGAGGAGGCCATTGACCTCAGGATCAAGACATTGACTGTATTCGGAGATTCAGCTCTGGTAGTTAATCAAACCAACGGCAAATGGTACACCCACCAGGATCATCTGATACCCTACTGGGATTATACAAGAAGGTTACTGAATTTCTTCACAACAGTCAAGCTTGAGTACATTCCCCGGGACGAGAATCAGTTTGCAGATGATCTGGCCACCATTTCATCCATGATCAAAGTTCAAGCTGCCAACTTTGTACCTCGGATTTCAGTGTCCAGACTTGACAGACCAGCATATGTATTCGCAGCAGATGTTGTCAAAGATGATAAGCATTGGTTCCATGACATTAAGTGCTTCTTGGAGGATCAAACATACCCACCTGGGGCATCTCCCAATGATAAGAAGACTTTGAGAAGGCTTGCTGGTAGTTTCTTCCTAAATGCTGATGGTTCCCTGTACAAGAGAAACTTTGATATGGTACTCCTCAGATGCGTTGACAGAATAGAAGCGGACTTGTTAATGCATGAAGTGCACGAAGGATCCTTTGGTACCCATGCTGGAGGGCATGCCATGGCCAAGAAATTGCTAAGATCAGGTTATTACTGGATCACAATGGATGCCGACTGTTGTGCCTATGCCAGAAAATGCCATAAATGCCAGATTTATGCGGATAAAGTGCATATGCCTCCCAATCCTTTGAATGTGATGTCTTCACCCTGGCCCTTTGCCATGTGGGGCATTGATATGATTGGCAAGATTGAACCGACTGCTTCAAACGGCCACAGATTCATCCTGGTTGCTATTGATTACTTCACCAAGTGGGTCGAAGCAACTTCCTATGCAAATGTTACAAGGCAAGTGGTAGCCATATTTCTGAAGAGAGATATCATCTGTCGATACGGAGTTCCCGAGCGAATCATTACTGATAATGGTTCCAATTTAAACAACAAAATGATGGCAGAGCTATGCCGAGACTTCAAGATCCAACACCACAATTCTTCTCCTTACAGGCCAAAGATGAACGGCGCTGTTGAGGCAGCTAATAAGAATATCAAGAAGATTGTGCAGAAGATGGTAGTCACCTACAAAGACTGGCATGAAATGCTACCATTTGCCTTGCATGGGTACCGCACATCAATCAGAACATCCACTGGGGCAACCCCGTATCAGCTTGTGTATGGTATGGAAGCAGTCCTACCAGTTGAAGTTGAATTACCCTCCCTACGGGTACTGATGGATGTTAAGCTGAACGAAGCAGAATGGGTCCGATCTCGATACGAACAACTGAGTCTGATTGAAGAGAAAAGATTGGCAGCAATCTGTCATGGACAGTTGTATCAGAAAAGAATGAAGAAAGCCTTAGATCAGAAAGTCAGGCACCGAGAGTACCAAGTAGGAGATCTTGTGCTGAAAAGAATCCTCCCTCCTCATACAGACCACAGGGGAAAGTGGACTCCAAATTATGAAGGACCATTTGTAGTAAAGAAAGTTTTCTCGGGTGGAGCACTGATGCTCAGCACTATGGATAGTGAAGACTTCCCGTCCCCTGTGAATTCAGATGCAGTTAAAAAATACTTCGCATAAAATGACCCGCTGGACATAAAAACAGAATGTAAGTCCAGGCAAAAATAGGGCATCCCGGCGAGTCAAAAACAGAATAAAAGACTCGGGCAAAAATAAGGGAAATAAACAAAAAAAATGTACACCCGCTGAGTTGAAAAGCCGCGTTGGACAACTCAGGCAAAAATGGGTATCCCGATGGATTGAAAACCCGAAAGGGCGATCCATGCAAAATAAGGGAATAAGCGAACAACTGCGTACTAAATTCGTCTGTATCACTTACGACTTGGTAAGCTTCGAAAGGATCAAGCCTCTATCAGAATCAGCCTTCTTCAGAAAGCAAGACGAGAAGAACGTCAAATGTCATGCGAGTCATAGCAAAGGGGAAGCTCCTCAAAGCGTCGTCAACATTGCCAGCACCTTTTTGTTTCTCAATTTATAACAATCTCCTCATTTTAAGAGATATGTTTCTTTGACTGTATCTTGCCGATTCAGGGCACATGAATTAATAAAAGCAGATTTTCAGTCATGTTTCGTCTTATACATTTTTATTTGCAAAGAATGTCTGATGTCTTAAGAAAAACTGATTGCATGAATACAGATGCTTATCTTTAAAAATAAAAAAATAAAAACACACGTGCTTGCAGGGAATATACTTATTCTCAGAAGTGCCTAACTCCTATGGCGGAATCCAGTAAGGGATACCTCGGGATTACTTGTGCGTTTCTCTATCTTTGCAAGATTGCAGGTATCCAAAAGCGCAGCATGGGGCATAAAAGCTTTACCCCAGCAAGCTGGCAAATCAACACTCACTCAGTCTTAGCACCCAAAGTGTTTTCTCCTCAGCTGAGTTGCCACTTGTCACTTCTCCCAGCCGAGGTGCCAATCATTCTCCCTCCTCAGCCAAGTATAAAAGCCAAGGAACCACTTCCCCACAGAGTTTCAGCCTCTATCCAGAAGAGCAACGCAGGAAGGAATCACAACAGAGTGAAGAAAGCTTCTACCAACCCCAGCTGGGTCCCTCATCTACTGGAATAGGTCTATCATTGACCCATTTCCCCAAACAGATGCATCTCATCAGATCTACCAATGATCTCATCCCCAACTGGGATGCCCATTTCAAACCAGATCGGCCAGAGATCTTCATAGCAACGGGATCCGAATCCCGGTTTGGTATCCTTGCATAATCATAACATTCGCATCATATTCACCCCGTAGAGCGTAGCATTCCGTCTAATACGGAGCATTACGGCAAAAATCAAACGTATTGCATAATCATAAGCCATGTTCTGAACCAAACACTTGACAATCCGTCAACAACGTACAGATTTCTCCCCAGATTCCCCAACGGAGAGCTAAAGTTAAAACAGTTGCCTTACACTCCCAAACATCAGTATATACTCTTTGTGGCACCCGTCCGTGTTATATCCCCAGCAAAAAGCCAAAGACATCCCCTTTGCACTCACAGATATATATATACATGCAATTCCTTGACATCCGTCCGTGTCATTTTCCCCAGCACAGTAACATAAACGCTTTGTATACCAGATATTTGTTTATAATATACTCTTCTCCTTTTGACACTCGTCTGTGTCACTCTCCCCAGCAGGTTGAACACTCATCTATACACCACTCATACTTATACAGATACTCGTCCGTATTTTGTATACACCATTTATATCCCCGCAGATTCGACACTAGTTTGTGTTCTTTGTTAACCAGATGGTACTCGTCTGTATCATCATCTCGGAACATGCGTCAAGCGTTTGTTTCTACCTGATACTCGTCTGTATCATAGTCTTAAGGATGCTTGTCCGCATCTTTAACCCATACATTGTGTCAAGCACTCTCGTCTTCTTGAATATAGACACTCGTCTGTGTCTACTATTCCCCAGAAGAGTCCCTTCAGATTCAACACTCGTCCGTGTTCTCTGTTAACCAGTTGATACTCGTCTGTATCATCATCTCTGAACACGTGTCAGTATTTGTTTCTACCCGATACTCGTCCGTATTGTAGACTTAAGGATGCTCGTCCGCATCTTTAATCTATACACAAACATCTAAACACTTATACCTTTCTTTCTTGGATATAAGCACTCGTCCGTGTTTACTATTCCCCAGTAGATCGCCAACAAAGCAAAATTTTATTTTTTATCTGACATTCGTCCTGTGTCATGATAAACCTTGAGAGCAGTCGTACCCTACTAGGTGGTCGTCCTCCACCTCTTGATGATCGTCCTTCATCATGCTCGTCCGATGGCCGTCCCCATCGTTGATCTTTTCTATCCGACATTCTTCCTATGTCGTGATTTTTAGCAGCCGTCCCCGGCTAGGTGGTCGTCCTCCACCTTTTGATGATCGTCCTTCATCATTTTACCCAATGGCCGTCCCCATTGTTGATTTTGGTTATCTGACATTCGTCTTATGTCATGACAAACCTTGAGAGCAGCCGTCTCCTGCTAGGTGGTTGTCCTCCACCTCTTGATGATCGTCCTTCATCATCCTCGTCCGATGGCCGTCCCCATCGTTGACCTTTTATCCGGCATTCGTCCTATGTCGCGATACTTTCGGCAGCCGTACCCTGCCAGGTGATCGTCCTTCACCTTAGATGACCGTCCCTCATCTTATACCCAACAGAGCAGCCGTCCCCTGCTAGGTGATCGTCCTTCACCTTTGATGACCGTCCCTCATCATCTGTTTATTTCATTTATTCTTTAACCCGATGGCCGTCCCCGTCGTGGTCCCTCTTCCTTTTCCTGATGATCGTCCTTCATCAGTTTAGCCCGATGGCCATCCCCATCGTTGGTTACCTTACTCTATGAACTTGATGGCCGTCCCCGTCATTTTTCATTAGATACCTAGAGAATCTTATAACTTTACTTGATGGCCGTCCCCATCATAATTCCTTTTATCCCTAGCATGTCGGCCGTCCCCGTCATTGCTTTATTTTTTCGCACTTTATCCCAGCATGTCGGCCGTCCCCGTCATTGCTCTTTACTCAGCAGTCGTCCTCTGCTCGACGGTCGTCCTCCGTCGCCCACACTTTACAATATACTTTATTTTCTTTTACAATCTATATCCCTTTTCTTCTTCATTCTGTGAGTGCAAATTTTGGACTGTCTTTGGTATTCAACCACAAGTTATCTTGTTTGCCTGTTAAGCCGTTGCTTACATCCTGCACAGCTAACTCATGTTTGAATAGGGGCAGCTGTAAACACCCCAAATTTGCCCTCACCCATTCACACCATGGCTTGTGATCTCCTCATATGCATAAACTCAATCATACCATCTCATATCACATTTTTTATTCATTGCATTGGTTCAAAGTCATCTGCATCTAGGGTTTGTGATCTGAGCAATCCAAGAGCTTCTTGAGCCACTCCAAAGGCCATCAATCACTTCAAATGGGTCCATGTATGTTCAAGCATCATATTGTATCCTCACAAGGTCAAAGGAGTCAAAGAATCACAAGAACTAAGCAAGGCATGGAAGCAGAGCCAGGTTTAACTGCACAGATGACCTAAAATTAGGGTTTTGGTTTCAGAGGCCATAACTCCAAATTTTTTGGTCATTCTTGTTTCTATTGGTCTCTATATGTTATAAGGATCATGCATATCAATTTTCATGAAGAAATTCCATGAGGAAGGCATCTGATCAAGAGGTAACTTCTTGAGCAAGTCAGTGCAAAATCAGGGCATCTGAGGCCCCCAATGACCCAACCAAAGGGTGTTCTCCATCATTTTGAATGTGTATGATCTTTATTTGATCATAGAAGATGTTAGAAGTTCACAAAATTGAAGAATTTCAAGTCTTTTGTAAAGTTGACTTTTTGGGAAAGTTTGACTTTTAATGAAATTGCCATTTTGGGAAACTTTTTCAACCCTTGCTTTTTGATTCAAAAAAGCTTCAAATAGAAAAACTTTGGTCATGAAAGTTGTAGAATGGATCATTCCCTTTTCAAAAAGTACAAGAACATGACCTAATTCATTTTGGATCAAAAGTTATGGCTTGTCAAAGTTGGCAAAAATCACAAAATTTCAAAGTTTCTACCAAAGAGGCAAAGTTGCAAATTCACTTCTCAAGGCAAATTAAGTCATCAAATGGACCTATAAACTTCACAACATGATCATACAACATTTAAAAATCAGAATGGGCCAAGGGATCATTCATTTTTGTGGCCTATGGATCAAGATTTTTCATAAGAAGCAAAAATGAACCAACTTGCAAAACTCATCATAGTTTATCATCCACTTGCTTGCTAGCTTGCTGAACCATCCTAGGCATCTCCCCACATAATGCTGCGCAGGACACACCCTTTGTCCTTGGGTAGAAAGTAGCCCATACCTCTCTTACACAACTTTGACATTTTGGCAACTTGAGCCATACCTATCGATAAAGCACACATCACTTCTTCTGACCAATCACAGTTGTCTATACAAGCCAAAAGCAAGCCAAAGCAACAAGAACACAGGCCTGAAACACTCCATAGCACAGCATTCTCATTTTCACCTCATCTTGCAAGAGCATTCGAAACTGCTTGCACAAGCCACAAACACACAAACAAACTTCACCAATCAACTCAATACACCTTCCTGGTCACAAAGCACCCTTCACCATAGCCTGAAACTCAAAGAATCAAAAACACGATCACCACCTGCCATTGAACAGAACTCCTTCCATCTCTCAAACCAGCCATTGCAAACTTCAAACAAACCTTGCAAGCTTCTTAGGAGGATCAGTGGAGTAGATTTGAGCCAAAGAAACATCCTGAAAGCTCTGGAATCGAAAGCTCCATCTCAGGTATCATCCAAGAACATTTTTCCAGAACTCGTGTTTTGAGTTACAAACTGATTCTATGTGATGTGCTGATCATTTTAAGCTTTGAATCATTGAAAATGGTTGCGTGTGTAGGATGTATTTGATCTCTGAAATTTTTGTGTTGTTTTCCGTTTTGATTCGTTTCTCATGATTCAGTGGAAATGAATGGATTTTGGGGTGGGGTTTAGGTTTAGTGATGATTAATGATTGATTCTGGAGAGTTTGGCATGATTTCATGGCATATTGAGAGAGATTGAGAGTTGAGCTGGCCGGAGAAAACGACCGGAACAGTGTTC
This sequence comes from Lathyrus aphaca, assembly GCA_963966055.1. NCBI lineage: Eukaryota > Viridiplantae > Streptophyta > Magnoliopsida > Fabales > Fabaceae > Lathyrus > Lathyrus aphaca. The sequence goes on along the minus strand of OZ014524.1, from coordinate 265,366,547 downwards.
CGGTCGCCTGAGAGTGATTAGGGCAGGATTAGGGCTTAATCATTTAATTAGCGAATTTGAATTCCAGCCCTTGGATGTGGCGCCAAGTCAAACGCGCGCGCTGCCAGTTCAAACCTAGGCCCTTGGATCTGATTACCACCCATTTAATCCATTTTATTTTTCATTTTATTTCATTTAATTTGTCCATTTAATTAAAAATAGTAAAACAATTTTAAAAATTCTGAAATTTTTTGTACAAACTTTTATTTAATTCCAGAAACCAAAAACATTTTTATTTATTTATTTTTTGCATAAAAAATATTTTTAAATCATTTAAAAGTTTATTTTTAATTAATTAATGAGAATTAATTAATTAAAAATACTTTTAGGTATTTAAAAATCACCAAAAAATTCATGAAACCTTTAAAAACATTTAGAAACATTGCCCAACCCTCAAACCAAATTTCTTTTTTGATCTTGATGCATTTTGACAATTTTCCATGGAATTAATTCAATTTCAAGGCATTATTTTGATCCAAACTTCAAAAAATCATTTCTGCCTAACCATTGAGAGTTGGACTTTGATTCTTTTTGCATTGCATTTTGTTTAGCATGTAGTTTGTAGGATTAAATTGGCATGATTTGATCTTGCATTTTCCTTTTGTTTGACATTTTTCTTGTCAAGGTACCCTAAAACCCTAGAGAACTTAGGAAATTCATAACCCTAATTAGGTTAAGAGTTAGGACCCCACCTTTGGGTAGTGAGTTTGTATAGGATTAGGGTTCCCTTGAATGCATTTTCAATTTTTTATCTTGATGCTTGCTTCTGATTTTGGTTTTTGTTTGTTGCATTGATCATAAACCCTAATTTGGGCTTCCTTTTGCATTCATCTTACATTTGCTTGCATACCTTGACTTGCCATGACATTTTATGCATTCATTTGATTCATTAGACATCTTAAGATATGTTGAAAGCATGTTTGATCATTGCTTCATGTATTTGCCATGTTGTATGTCATTTGCATTTCATAACTTTTCATGTGTGTTCATGGTTCTAAACTTGCTCCATTTGCATCCATAAGTTCATATGATCATCCCCATGCCTTGTCTCATGTTTGTATCATCTCATAGCATCATTATCATCCCATATATGTTTCTGGTTTTGGTATGCATCTTGCCATTTCATTTCATTTTGTATTGCATTGCATTTCTTTCACTAACTTTTCAGGTGGTAAGTTACTTTGAGAAGTGAATTTGCCTTCACTTCTCACAATTTCTTTTCATCTCTCTTATGCATCATTGATGCATTTTATCTTTGTGTTTGAGATTGAGCTTGCTCTTTCTTCTCCATCTTACTTTCTTTCTTCAAGTGACTTGTCTTCTTAAATGAAGCAAGTTACTTTGCTTCTCTTTGCTCCTTTCATCTGCTTCCTGGTGGTTCCTCTGAAGATCTTTCTTGTAAACCTCACAAACCTTAGGAACAACCAAGCATGACAATGATTAGGATTTTGATTAGTCCCCCACTTAGTTTTTTACCTTTGTGTCTCATTGAGTCTTCTCTTCTCATCTCATAATCAAGGACTAAACCCTAAAGGTTTTAATGCTTTATGATTAAGCTTATGCCTGCATCCTTCTATTAGGATGGAGTGTATAACTTTAATCCTAAGTGTTAAACCCTTAATGTGTTTAACTCCTTTAATCAATTCATCTTAATAATCATCAAGACATCAAGCTTGTAACTTGGGCCTTGCATTAGGGTTCTAATTCTTCCTTAATTGGTTAAGAAGGACTAACCCTAATGTTAATGGACAAGTCCCCCTCAGGTTGTCTTACAAACCTTAAAAATCACTTCATCATCTTACCATTAACTAAAATCCACTTAATAAAGGCTTTGTTTTGTCATGAGTTTAATCCCTAATCATGGATTAAGTTGAGGAGCTTTCCTCAGCTTGAACATTCTCATCTATTATCCTTCTATTAGGATGGTGTAATGAGTTTGTTTAATCCCTGATTATGGCTTACTCTCATTACTTAACACTAAACAAAAACCACAAAAAACATCTAAATAATCACAAGTAGGTTAATGATCTTAATCCTACATCATGGTGATTAAGTGTGAGAAGCTGACTTCACACTTAAGGTATTCTCATTACCCCTAATCAGAGGGAAGATGTGATGATTTTACTAAATCCATTGGTTTAGGCTTAAGCTCATTAACTTATGACAAGCTTCAAAAAGCAATAAAAGACTGAAAAATCAAAAACAAACAATAATCGTCTCCTCCGGGATTCTTTTCTCATCTCATTCACTCACAAACGAGAATTTGCTTCTTCCGTCTAGTGCAAGACAATTTGCACCTGGGCCAGACAGGTCATACACTTGAGCATAGACGAGCAAGCAGTTCACAAGTCAATTCATCTTTCAGTCTCTTTGGGTCGAACTACGGTGTTCTGACTTCCTCATTGCATGAGAGGATACGTAGGCATAAATTAACAGTTATCGAACAAAAGTCTCTGTATATTCCCCCTCTTTCAGCATCATTCTCTTAGCCTCATGATCATGAGCATACTCTCATCCTTACACTGACACTGTATATATTACCCTTTGCACTTCTTTTACACTGACACCTGTACATCCTTTTCCAGCCCTTTTATACACAGATTGCACTGACACTACCCCTTTAAACACAAATCTTTTAAGCGTGGATCCCGTCGAGTACGGCGGACAATCTGGGTGCTAATACCTTCCCAGGTTGTAACCAACCCCCTTTCTCAGTCTCTCTGGTTCGCAACCGTCTTATCCATATCTTTCTAGGTCTATGCAGCATTGCCTTTCCTCCGGGATAAAAATGCCTAGCTGGCGACTCTTTTCATTCCCTGTGAGTTCACTCCTGTGTGTTCTCGCACCCTCCCTTCGCCGACCGTTCGCGTCTGTACCCCATTTGACCCGACTTCATCTGGTGGGAGCGACATTATGCCTCATCTTTCCATGCTAGGATGCTAAGAAAATGATATTCTCATGGTGAATATGATATGATATGATGCTTAAAATGAAGAGGGAAAATTTGGGGTGTTACACCATTGCCACCAGGAACCTTCTTATCAGGACCATCACAGAGCATCCAGTTAGACCAGTGACTGATGCTCTCCTAAAGGAAGTCAAGGAGGATGACTTTGGGCTGGATGGTTGATTTCTTTGTATTTGTATTTTATTTTTGGTTGTACTTTTTGATGATTTTGTTGTATTCTGACCCACCATGGGATATTGATGTAATCATAAACTATGTATCTTTGCATTTGTAATATATGGTTTATGTGTTACCTTTTGGGCTTCATTTCTCTTCAACATCGTCATTCCTCGAGGTTTGGAAGGTTAAAACCAAAGAACCAAACCGGATACCCTTGGAAGACAAATGGACATATTATATTGCATACTAACCTCATTCTTTGTTTTGTAGGTGTTTTTGTTGTTCTTTTCTCACTTTGCTGTATGTTTCAGGAAACATTGCTCGTAGGAGGGTTTCCCCATCAATAGCGTTCACCGGTATCCTACAAGAAACAACCTTCCAAGCTTACAGATGGACCAAGTTCAGCAAGATTTTACTGACGTGAGAACTCAAATGGCTAATGAGAGGACTGAGATGAGGGCTCAGATGAACCAGTTCATGGTAGTAATGACTGGGTTGGCTCAAAGCCATGAAAGATTAAGAGAGTTGGTCGAGCGGAAAACTCCCGAAGAGAATCATCCAGGTATAGGGGGTACTAGTAACAATGATCACGGGCAACCACGAACAGATGCGCCAGAGTTTGGGCCTCACCTCAATCCTGAAATTAATGCTATCAGGAATACTCAAGGAAATACTGGAGGTCGTGCCTTGCAAGAGGACCCTCAAGAGGAACAGTTTACAATAATTGTTGTTAGGGATGAAGCCTATGATCGTCGTCTAGACGAAATAGCGGAGAAGCTGAGATCTCTGGAGTCCCAAAACTCTCTAGGATTTGATGTTACGAACATGGGTTTAGTTGAAGGAGTCAGAATTCCTCAGCAATTCAAGCCTCATTGCTTTGAGAAATATAATGGAACCTTTTGTCCATGTACTCACCTACATTCCTTTCTGGGGATATTGAAGGCTTATACCATGGACGAAAAGTTATGGATGTTCTACTTCGAGGACAATTTGACCGGGGCATCCCGTGAATGGTAGTCTCACCTGTCTAGAGCAACAGTCAGAAAATGGAAGGACTTAGCTGAAGCTTTCATACGCTAGTATCAATATAACTTGGACATGGGTCCCAACAGGACTCTCCTAATAGGCATGTCTCAATATTCAAGAGAAAGCTTCAGAGAGTATGCTCAAAGATGGAGACAGCTTGCTGCTGCTGTCCAGCCTCCGATGTCTGAGAGAGAAATGGCCGACATGTTTATGAACACCCTGCAAGGAACTTACATTGACAGACTTGCTGCTTTCTCGTCCACCAGCTTTGCAGATGTAGTTATAGCTGGTGAGAGAATTGAGAGCTTGCTAAAGATGGGCAAAATTTCAAATAACGGTGCTAGTTCCAGCAATACGAGGAAACCTTTTGCAGGACCTCGTAGGAAAGGTGAGACCAATTCAGTACACATGGGCAGAGGTAGGCCTTAACACATGCCAAGATCAGTAGTTGTTGTTACCATTACAGATCCAACCCCTCAACAACAGTATCCTCCACAACCACAACACTTTCCGCCGCAACAACAATTTCCTCAACAGAGATCTTACAACAATAACAATCAGCAACAACGTCTATTTCAACAGAGGCCTTCACAAGTCAACAGGGTTATCGATCCAATTCTGATGCCATATACTGCCTTAATTCCACAATTGTTAAAGCTCAACTTGATTGAATTGAGGACTCTGGCTCCACTGGATCCCCAGAACCTTCCAAGAAACTATGATGTTAATGCCCAATGTGCCTTCCACTCAAATGCACCTGGCCATACTACAGAGAAATGCAGAGCCTTGCATATGAAGGTTCAGGATTTGATTGATTCCAAGGCAGGAAACTTTGCACCTCCTCTAAGTGTTACCAAGAATCCTATGCCTAGCCATGGTGGACCTAGGATAAATGCCATTGAGGAGGAACAACCAATGAACCAAATTGACAGTGTTGCAAGTATTCAAACACCTCTGGCCGAGGTTAAAGCCCGACTTTTAAAGTGCCAAGTGTTCCCGGGTTGTGAGGCCCATTGCGAAACTTGCAAGATTTATATCAACGGTTGTGCAAATTTGAAGACTGGTATCAACAATCTCATCAAAGAAGACACCTTACAGATCACTTCAACAGTTCTAACTCCTACAACATTAACAACCATTCCTTCTACAACATCAACACATATCATTCCATTAGAAATCACTCCTACAACTTCAACAACAATCATTCCAATGGATTATTCTACAACATCAATAATCATTCCTTCTGCTACTTCAACAGACGTCAGTTCAACACATCCTTCTACAACAACAACAACCATCAATGAATATATTTCCATAGTTACTATTTATTATGATATTGCGACAATCCACGTTCCAGATTATTTCAACAATCAACAACTCCATCAACAACAACAACCATCACCATCTCCGGCCAGACCTCCTATCACAATTTATTATGAACCTCAAACTGTCTCAGTTCCTTCTTCCGCAGCAATCAGTCTGGTTACTATCACGGTACCAGGACCAATTCCATATGACAGCAGCAGTGTCGTGCCTTGGCAATATGGCTCAGATTTGTATTACGACGGAAAGAAAGTCACTCTTGACACTTCTACACCACAGATTGATAATGTGGGGGATGCGGAGGCTTCACTCGAAGCGGACATCTCTTTGCCTCATAACTCCCAAGAAGTAATGCTGAAGCAGAAGCTGCTGCCAAGGCTAAGGGCAAAGGTGTGGTTCCTGAAGAGCCTATTACCAAGGAAATTCAGAAGACATCCTTTGACCAGGATGTAGACGAGTTCATAAGAATAATCAAGAAGAGTGACTATAAGGTTGTGAACCAGCTCCACCAGACACCCTCCAAAATCTCTATTCTATCACTATTGATGTGTTCTGAAGCTCACATGAATGCACTTCTCAAAGTCCTGCACGCAGCTCATGTGCCAGAAGAGATTACAGCTAATCAGCTAGAGACGGTGGTTTCTAATGTCAACACTAGTCATGGGCTAGGTTTTACTGATGCTGGTCTAACTACGGAGGGCAGTAACCATAATAAGGCTTTGCATATCACCTTGGAGTATAAAGGTGTTCTTCTCTCTCATGTCTTGGTTGACATTGGGTCCTCACTCAATGTTCTTCCAAAGAAAGCCTTGGTCAAGATGAAATATTATGGTCTTGCTTTGCGTCCAAGTAACCTGGTAGTGAGAGCCTTTGACGGTTCTAAAAGATCGGTTCTTGGGGAAATTGAGTTACCTATGGTGATTGGCCCACAGATCTTCAAAATTGTCTTCTACGTGATGGACATTCAGCCTGCATATAACTGTTTGTTAGGTCGGCCATGGATTCATGTCGCTGGTACTGTAACGTCGACCCTTCACCAGAAGTTGAAATACAAATCGGAAGGTCAAGTCATCACAATCTGTGGGGAAGAGGATATCTTCGTCAGTCATCTAGCTACTTATAAGTATATTGAGATGGACGGAGAGATTCATGAGACAATGAGCCAAGGGTTTGAAGCCCTCAATGTCAATAAAGCAACAGCTGAAGTGTCTGGTACTTCAATCTCTTCTTATAAGCAAGCTCGGAAGGTTGTTGAAGACGGGAATGCCCAGGGCTGGGGCAAGCTGCTGCAAGTTCAGATCAAGGAAGACAAGTTCGGGTTGGGTTACAAACCATCCCGACGGGTCCAAGAGCAGGCTGCTGAATCTCCCAAGTTTATCAGTGGGGGAATGCTAACCCCGGATGCAATCAACAATGTGGAAGACGAGGCTGAAAGTGACTTTAACTTGGAAAGCTGGATTCGTCCAAGGGTCCCAGGCCAGCAAGTCCTCAACTGGTCTTCCCAGGAAATTATAAGGATTACTTCTGCAGAGTAATTATTATTTCCTGTTTAAGCATGCATCAAGTCTTGCATCTTGCCCAAGGTGTCAGGACTCATTTTGTATAGGGCCATATTTGTATTTTATGCAAATGAATGATTAATGAACAATGGACATCTTTTGCAAACGATCTTTTTTTTTCGCTCACTGTCTTTCGTTTTTTATTTTCGCACAAAACAATAAATGGCAATGTTTTTCAATAATAACTCCATTCACACTTTTTCCAAATAAAATTAATCACTAAAAATAAACAAATATCAACCCTTGCAGAGATAATCCTCCATATTGCACCAACAACAACACTGATATGACCTTGTATGACTTCGACAATCCGATTAATCAAGCAGATGAAGGGGTTGATGAAGATTATGATTTGCCTGAAGAGTTGGCCAGGTTGTTGAGACAAGAAGAAAAAGTGATTGCTCCTCATTAGGAGGAGGTTGAGACCGTCAATCTTGGTACTGAAGAAGATGTGAAAGAGGTAAGGATCGGGGCCAGTCTGCAAGCTCTAGTGAAAGAACAACTCATCAGTATGCTTCGAGAGTATGTCGGCGTCTTTGCTTGGTCCTACCAAGATATGCCAGGTCTGGATACGGATATTGTCATGCACAGATTACCACTGAAGGAAGATTATACGCCAGTTAAATAGAAGTTGCGCCGTACTCGCCCAGACATGCCCATGAAGATTAAAGAAGAAGTACAAAAGTAGTGGGACGCCGGTTTTCTTGCTGTAACTAGTTACCCTCTGTGGGTTGCTAACATTGTACCCGTACCTAAGAAGGATGGCAAGGTGCGTATGTGTGTGGATTACCGGGATCTGAACAGAGCAAGTCCGAAGGATGATTTCCCATTACCTCACATTGATGTATTGGTGGATAACACAACTCAGTTCTCGGTATTTTCTTTCATGGACGGATTTTCTGGATACAATTAGATTAAGATGTCCCCTGAAGACATGGAGAAGACAACTTTCATCACACCTTGGGGCACATTCTGCTACAAGGTAATGTCGTTTGGTCTGAAGAACACCGGTGCGACATATCAATGGGCTATGGTAACATTATTCCATGATATGATCCACAAGGAAATCGAGTGCTATGTGGATGACATGATTGCCAAGTCCCTTACAGAGGAAGATCATCTGGTGAATCTGCTAAAATTGTTTAAGCATCTGAGGAAGTATCAGTTGAAGTTGAACCCCAACAAGTCTACATTCGGGGTACGTTCTGGTAAGCTGTTGGGTTTTATTGTAAGTGAAAAAAGAATTGAGGTTGATCCCGACAAGGTGAAAGCCATTCAGGAGATGCCTGCACCTAAGACTGAGAAAGAAGTTTGAGAGTTCTTAGAAATATTGAACTACATCTCAAGGTTCATATCTCATCTCATTGCAACCTGTGAACCCTTGTTCAAGCTGTTAAGAAAAGAACAAACAGTCAGGTGGAACGATGATTGTCAGAGAGCTTTTGACAAGATCAAAGAATATCTGCAAGAACCCCTAATCCTCATGCCTTCAATCGAAGGAAGACCTCTAATCATGTATCTGACAACATTAGAAGAATCAATGGGGTGTGTGTTGGGCCAGCATGACGAGTCTGGTCGAAAAGAGTATGCAATATACTACCTAAGCAAAAAGTTTACCGACTGTAAACAACGTTATTCACTGCTCGAGAAAACATGATGTGCTTTAGTGTGGGCTGCTCGCCGACTAAGACAATATATGTTGACTCATACTACCTTATTGATCTCAAAGATGGATCCAATCAAGTACATATTTGAGAAGCCAGCACTTACCGGAAGGGTTGCAAGACGGAAAATGATTCTAACAAAGTATGATATTTCAGTACACCTCACAAAAAGCCATCAAGGGCAGTGTATTGTCTGACTATCTGGCTGAGCAACCCATTGATGATTACCAGCCTATGAGATTTGACTTTCCTGATGAAGATATCATGTTCTTGAAAGCAAAAGATTTTGAAGAGCCTGTTCACACTGAAGGGCCTGACCCAGAAGAAGCATGGTGTAACACGGTGGGAGAACTGACTTTAGTTATGTTGCGGATGGCAAGAGTCGCCACCGACTTTTATTTTATCCAAAGGAAAGGGCATAAAAGAACAGGAAAGACCTTAAAAGATTTTTGAGTTCGGGGGGTAGGTTATATAAAGGGAAGGTGTTAGCACCCTTTATATCCATGGTTATCCATGGACTCTTAGTTACTTAGCTCACTTTAAACTGTTTTGAGAAGTGTAGTGTGTGATTAAAAATTTTCTTAAGTACTTTATAATTATCCATGTATGGATATATATAAAGACTTTGTTTTGAAAATTTGTTTGAAAACGTGAAGTGTAATGAAGTAATTTAATGAAAAGTGAGCAAGTACTTAAGAGGAACCTACCCTAATTTGAATCTTTACTGTTCTTAAATGTTCTTTCAATGGTAAGACTATCCATATTATTAAGGAATAGGTAGTCATTACCTTGGATGTTATAAGGGACATGAGAAGGGTCATCTGTGTTTAGGCAACTGTAAGGTGTCTTAGCAGTACGAAGGGACTTATCATCTTTTATTCGAAGGGACAAGATCATTTACATAGGCAACATTGAAGGGACTTGATCTTATGATATTGGAGGGACTAGATGATTTGTTTATGAGAAGGGACCTTGCTTTTAGACACCTTACTTAACCTTATAGTTAGGCAACATGAGGGATAACCTTAGGAAGTGAGATGGCGATCAAAGATCGACTTACGTGTGTGAGTGTCCATATTCATATATTTATCTCATTAAATTAGTGATTCTAAATTAATTTTAAAATACAAACATGTTATCACTCCCTATATTTACTAACCATGGCAAGAATATTTATAAACAATAAAATAAAGACGAAAATAAAACCTACGACTATTACAAGGCTTTCGCATTTACATAAATATAGAAACGATCGAATAATAAATAAATAAATAATAAATAGGGTTAGTAATAAAACAATTATAAGAAAAAGAGGTTAGCATGAATACAAAAATATATACAAGTTAATTAATTATTTTTAAATTAAATAAACATTTTTAAAAGAGTTTTTGAAAGAAAATATAATGAGAATAATAATATGAAGTCATGGAATAAATATTTACAAAGAAAACATTTTTAATTATTTAATTAGATATTAGAAAAAATTTAATAAATTTTAATATTTAAAATTGAATAAGAACTAGGGTTAGAGATTTAAAAATAAAATTAGGGTTTTAGAAATTAGGGTTATGAATTTTAGAAAATAAAATTAGGGTTTATAATTCAAATTACAATATTAATTTAATTATTCACAAAAAATAAATATATAATAATAATATATACATATTTAAATAAAAAAACTAGGATTAAAATTTTAGAAAATAAATTAGAGATTTTTTAGAAAAATATGAAGTTAATATATATATTTACATATTATCTAAACACATTTTTTATTATAAGAAATATAATTGGAATTATTTATAAAATAAGATAATAAAACATAAAAATTAAAAAAAATGAAATCAAAAACTTACCTGGGGCAGGGATCGAACCCACGCCCTAGGCCCTTCCACCCTTGGACCAACAAGGCTGCCACCAGGCCAGATGCGTGCTGGTGATACGGTTTGGATAGTAATCCTTTTATTTTTAACATGCAAAAACACTGAAAATAAAAACAAAACAAAATGGCCTGGGGGAGGTTTGAACCCAGGACCATTCATTTATAAGTCAAACGTACAAACTAGCTGAGCCAAGCGCATTAGTTGTAATATAACATAAACTAATTCAAAAAATATTAAACTAGAAATTTGAATCTTCCAGATGGCGCCAAACTTCATCTCCTAGCTCTGTCCGTCCAGTTAGGCTTTACCTACGGTTTATCTGTCACTAAAGCTTTTAGTGACGGATCTTCGTCGTCACTATAACACCTGCGCATTGAAACATGGAAAATACTAGCAATAAACCTGTTTTAATTGCCCAGATCGATTAAATGAAGGCCACTAATCCCAAATACACCACTAATTTGGTTTAAAATTGGCTATTAGACGAATTCCCAATTCACGGTTTCTTTGAACCCTAACATGGCAACTCTTCGATCCTGTGTCAAAACTCAAATTGAAATGTCCAAAAACAATCATTAGCTTACTACAAACACGAAACAACAATCAAATACCATTTATATTGCATAAATATATGAAAACGAGAAATTCATAAAGGTGTAAGAAGTTTGATTCGGTTTGAGCAATTCATGGGGTTTGAGATGCATATGACTATTGCTACATGATCAGTGATGTTCAATGAAGCTAAAACAACCTTCAAATTGCCTTGAAAGTGGCTCTAGCTTGAAATCCGAATTTGGTATTTTGGATGAAATTTGAAGTTTTGAAACTGGTTCTTGAGGCTGTGAATTCGTGTTTAGCATTGCTTAATGTTGTTTATATATCACATAATGAAATTGGGTCAAGACTTTCAACAAACTTATGGATTTTTGGACCTTGTGAGATTAAAAAAGATGTGACATTAAAACTTGAATTTTCCTTGATCTAACATTTCTATATTGGTATGATCTGAATTATATTGGTATCAATCAAGTTTAAATGGATGTTAAGACCTTCTAGAATCCAAATCTTTTCCAAATATATGACTTTCATATTTTATTTTAATTTAATTTGTATTTTAATGAATAAAATTCAAATAAATATGAAATAAAATATAAAAAAATCAGAAAAGGTGTGGGTTGGGTCGTGCTTGATGATTTTGTAAAGTTTGGATGGCAATTTGGTGGGCTCATTTAGCAAAAATTGGTTTTAAGGCCTTATGCTTCATAAATTTCCCAAAACTTTCCCAACTTTGCAAGGGCACAAATCCTTAAATTTTAATGCTATGAATGTGTTGTTGGACATTTTGTAAAGCTTAAAGAGTCCTCTAACCAACCTCTTTAGTCTCATGTCCATATCATTTACCATTCTCAAGTTATGCTCTTTGGAAGTTGTTGACTTTTTGTTGACTTTTAAAAGGACCTGTAATGTCTTAGCTCATACCTTCCAAATGAAGCATTTTTGGGCTTGGCTTGTGAGACACAAAGTTGTAGAGAATTCAATTTCCTTCAAAATTAGATTTAGATGGAAAAAATTTGATGAAGCATGTGAAATTTATGGCTGGTCAAAGTTCAGTTGACTTTTCCTGTGAAAACCCTAATTTAGAAACTCCTGGTTCTTGATGATCTGAAATCTCCTTGATGAATCATGATCAACCCTTGATCAAATGATGAATTTTACTTCATATACTTGATGTTGGCAAAAAATCATGAAGTTTGACTTTGGTTTGACCACAGTTGACCTCAGTTTGACTTTTTGACTGCATTGACTGATTTTAACCCTTCTGATCATCTGACTGAGCAAATCTTTTGGGAAAGTCTTGAAAGTTGACATGGGGATTCTTGAACACATATAGGATGTTATGAAGCTCACTTGAAGCCTTGGAAGTCCATTTTGCCTGATGAAAGTCACAACCCTAGTTTAAGATGCATTGCTTAGGAGGATGCATTGTCTGAGGGAATTGTCAAACTTGCTGACTAATTGTAAACTTTGTGAACTTTGTGAACCTCATGAGATGTCTTGTGAACCTTGTGAACTTTGTGAACCTCTTAGTACACAATGTCTTGTCTTGTGGAGGGCAAATTTTGGGGTGCAACAGCTGCCCCTGTTCAATTTTCTGAAACCTGAGGGGTTAGATTGGTATATGTGTCAGTCGTGACCTGGAAGGTTGAAGGGGATTGAACACAAAAGCCCAAAAATTTGCACTTGCCGGTGCGTAAAGTAACACTGATGATTAGTTGTATATGCTTGAGTGGGCTTGAAGATTCCACCTGGAAGAACTGGAGATGGGCTTATAGATGCCATCCATAATATCAGGAGGTGATAATATTTTGATGTTGATACTGGATATCAGTACTAGGTCTTCGTATAGGCCGTCTCTGAATCGTTTATGCAACATAGTTTGAATTGTTGAATAGACCAGTAGAAATAAATCTTCGTGACGATTATCTCTTTTGGAAATATCTTGGATTAGGGAATGGATCTTTGTACAGACCGTTTGCCTACTCTCCAAGGACAAAAGAATATCAGGATTAATTCTTCTGAAAAATATCTTGAACTAGGGAATGGATCTTTGTACAGACCGTTTGCCTACTATTCAAGAACAAATAGATTAAATCTTCTGAAAATATCTTGGACTAGGGAATGGATCTTTGTACAGACCGTTTGCCTAATATCCAAGAATAAATAGATTAAATCTTCCGTAAATATCCTGGACTAGGGAATGGATCTTTGTACAGATCGTTTGCCTACTCTCCGAGGACAAAAGAGTGTCGGGATTAAATCTCCTGAAAATATCCTGGATTAGGGAATGGATCTTTGTACAGACCGTTTGCCTACTCTCCGAGGACAAAAGAGTGTCAGGATTAAATCTCCTGAAAATATCCTGGATTCGGGAATGGATCTTTGTACAGACCGTTTGCCTACTCTCCAAGGACAAAAGAGTGTCAGGATTAAATCTCCTGAAAATATCCTGGATTAGGGAATGGATCTTTGTACATACCGTTTGCCTACTCTCCGAGGACATCTTGAGAAATGTATAGATCTTTTCTGACCTGTTGTGAATTGTTGATATTGTTTTATCTGCATATAACTTTCCTGCAAAGAAAAGGTTAGTTTATGCAATGCATGCATGTATGGCATGGTGTACTCAAGTAATGTATTATGCATTTATGGATATGTTATGGTATGATGTAAATGATGTATGTATGAATCATGCAGCCTGAAGCGTCTGGATATCTTTGTACAACAACTACTGGCTAGGGAAAATAAATCCCGATTTGTTGCTGAAGAATATGAGGAACTCGTCCCTGTCTTGTTTGATAGTATAGTATTTATAATCTTTCGTCTTCGTTCGTCGTACTTCTACAAAAAGAGATGGACATAAATTCAAGGGTAGATGTAACTCGAAGTATCTATAAAGATAGATTTGTTGTACTGGGGATTTGTAATTGTCCTGTGAGGATAAACTGGAGAAGCTTCGTTGAATTCCTACCTTCGTTCGTCCTTACTAAATACTATTACTGCATTTTATGCATTTCTGGTAAACATCAATCATATTCAAAAACATACATACATTCAAACACAACCAATGGATGTTTTCGCTTATGTAAATAGGGTAAAAGTAAATTTGGATTCAAAGATGAAATTTCATTTATATTACAAAGTGACCTATACATAGGTAAGTTTGTACAAGGAGACAGAAATCCTAGTAAGAGGAATTTGTCGTAAGATTTTTTTTTTTTTTACAAAGAAAATCAGCTATGTGAGAAATAATCCTATTGAGTTTCAATTCTACTATTGCCATTATCTTCAAGTATCTCATCTTCTGCTGTTGAGACGGAAACGATTGGATTGATCTTTATCTGTTCGAGCTTAGGTTAAGTAGCACAACTGGTTGGAGTTACATGGGTGATCCAAACGAGACATAGTCATACGCTTTTAATCCCTAACTTTTGCCTGGATTGCCCTTTCAGGTTTTCAATCCACCGGGATACCCTTTTTTGTCCAAGCCGCCTTTTCAGGTTTTCGACTTGCCGGGTGTACATTTTTTATATATATCCCTAATTTTTGCCCGAACCCTTTTGGTTCGCCGGGATGCCCTTATTTTTGCCTAGGCCAGTCAAGCTAGCGGGTCTCTTTTTATGCGTAGTATTTTTTAACTATGTCTGCGTTTACAGGCTGTGGAAAATCTTCACCATCCATAGTAGTAAGCATCATGGCACCTCCTGAGAATACTGTTTTGACCACAAATGGTCCTTCATATGTAGGAGTCCACTTGCCCCTAGGATCACCCTGTGGTAGTATGATATGCTTGATCACTAAGTCACCAACCTGATATACCTTTGGCTTAACCTTCTTATTGAAAGCCTTGATCATCCGTTTCTGGTACATCTGGCCATGACAAACAGCTTCCAACCTTTTCTCATCAATCAAATTTATCTGGTCAAGTCGAGTCTGAATCCACTCATCTTCATCCAAGCTTGCATCCTTCATGATTCTTAAGGAGGGTATCTGAACTTCAATGGGCAGAACTGCTTCCATACCGTAAACTAAGGAGAATGGAGTTGCCCCTGTTGAAGTACGTATTGTAGTACGATAACCATGAAGAGCAAATGGTAACATCTCGTGCCAATATTTGTAAGTGATAGTCATATTCTGTAGAATCTTCTTGATGTTCTTATTAGCAGCTTCTATTGCCCCATTCATCTTTGGATGATACGGAGAAGAGTTGTGATGCTTAATCTTGAACTGTGTGCAGAGATCAGTAATCATGGTATTATTCAGATTAGAGCCATTATCTGTGATAATCCTTTCAGGGATACCATACCTACATATGAGATTATTCTTAATGAATCGAGCCACCACATTCTTAGTAACAGATGCAAATGAAGCTGCCTCTACCCACTTTGTAAAGTAATCAATAGCGACCAGGATGAAACGATGCCCATTAGAAGCAGTAGGCTTGATCTCACCAATCATATCAATGCCCCACATGGCAAAAGGCCAAGGAGCAGTCAACACATTCAATGGTGATGGAGGTATATGTACTTTATCATCATAGATTTGACACTTGTGACATGTTCTGGAATGTTGATAGCAGTCAGCTTCCATAGTGGACCAATAGTAACCTGCTCTCAATATTTTCTTTGCCATGGTATGACCACTAGAATGAGTGCCAAAGATCCTATCATGCATGTCTTCCATAATCTCTGTTGCTTCCTTCTTATCCACGTAACGAAGCAAAGTTGAATCATGATTGCGCTTGTACAAAATTCCATTACTCAAGAAGAACTTAGCAGCAAACCTCCTCAGAAACTTCTTATCTTTGACAGATGCCCCTTCAGGGAACTCCTGAGCTTCAAGATATCTTTTCACTTCATAGAACCAATGCTTCCCCTCTGCTTCTTCAGTGTCAATCTCATTGCAGTATGCAGGCTTCTCAAATCTATCAATAGTAATCTTAGGAGCTTCATCATCCCAGCTAATCTCAAACATGGATGCCATGGTGGCTAGTGCATTTGCCAACTGATTTTCTCTTCGTGGAATATGTCCAAAGGTAATATCTTCAAAATATGGGATCAAAGACAACACATGCTCTCTGTAAGGAATGAGATTATCATGCTTGGTATCCCAATCTCCTTTGATATGACTTACTACCAGGGCTGAATCTCCATATACGTTCAGGAACTGAATCTTCTTCTCAATGGCAGCCTTGATACCCAGGATACATGCCTCATACTCAGCCATGTTATTGGTACATTAGAAACAAAGTCTTGCAGTAATTGGGGTATGACAACCTTCAGGGGAAATGACCACAACACCAATACCATTACCAAGTGCATTAGAAGCTCCATCAAAAACCATAGTCCATCGGGATACCCTTTTTCAGGTCTGTCATATTGTCCAGGTTCTTTAGTAATAATCATAATGTCTTCATCAGGGAACTCAAAACTCATTGACTGGTAATCATCTACTGCTTGATGAGCCAAGTGATCAGCTACAACACTTCCTTTAATGGCCTTCTGAGTAGTGTATTGTATATCATATTTTGTTAAGATCATTTGCCATCTCGCTATTCGTCCGGGGAGAGCAGGTTTCTCGAATATGTACTTGATTGGATCCATATTTGAAATTAACAAGGTAGTATGAGTCAACATATACTGTCTTAGTCGGCGAGCAGCCCATGCCAAAGCGCAGCAAGTTTTCTCGAGCAGTGAGTATCTTGTTTCACAGTCGGTAAACTTTTTGCTAAGGTAGTATATTGCCTGCTCTTTTCGACCAAACTCGTCATGTTGCCCCAACACACACCCCATTGAGTTGTCTAACACTGTTAAGTACATAATCAAGGGTCTTCCATCAACTGGTGGCATCAAAATTGGAGGTTCTAGAAGATATCTCTTGATTTCATCAAAGGCTGTCTGGCACTCATCATTCCACTCCATTACCTGGTCTTTCTTCAATAACTTGAAGATTGGCTCACAGGTAGTAGTTAATTGGGAAATAAATCTTGCAATGTAATTCAATCGTCCCAAGAAACCTCTAACTTCCTTCTCAGTACGGGGAGCTGGCATCTCTTGTATAGCTTTCACTTTTGCAGGGTCTACTTCAATACCTTTTCCACTGACAATGAAACCCAGGAGTTTATCAGATCTAACTCCAAAAGTACATTTGTTTGGATTCAATCTCAACTTGTATTTTTTCAACCTTTCAAACAACTTATGCAGATGATCAAGGTGTTGCTCTTCATTCTGGGACCTGGCTATCATATCATCCACATATACCATTATCTCATGATGAATCATATCGTGAAACAAAGCCACCATAGCATGCTGATATGTTGCCCCGACATTCTTCAAACCAAATGGCATCACTTTATAACAAAAAGTGCCCCACTGTGTAACAAATGTAGTCTTCTCCATATCCTCAGGTGCCATCTTGATATGATTGTAACCAGAGAAACCATCCATGAAAGAGAATACTTTATGCTGAGCAGTGTTATCTACCAGAACATCAATATGAGGAAGTGGAAAGTCATCTTTGGGGCTGGCCTTATTCAAATCCTTGTAATCCACACACATGCGTACCTTTCCATCTTTCTTAGGTACTGGTACCACGTTTGCAACCCATTGAGGATAAGAAGTCACATCTAAGAACCCTGCATCAAACTGTTTCATCACCTCTGCTTTAATCTTTTCTGACATTTCAGGACGCATGCGACGAACCTTCTGTTTCTTTGGACGACAGTCTTCTTTTACAGATAAACAGTGAACCACAATGTCTGTATCCAACCCTGGAATATCTTCATAGGACCAAGCAAAGATCTCCACATAATCACATAACATCTGAATTAATCTGCTCTTAACACCATCCTCTAATTCAGCCCCTATCTTGACCTCTTTCCTGTTTTCTTCAGTTCCCAGATTCACAACTTCGACTGGCTCTTCATGTGGCTGTATAGCTTTCTCTTCTTGTTGTAACAACCTAGCAAGCTCTACAGGTACTTCACAATCTTCCTCCTTTCCATCTTCAGCTTGATAGATCGGATTCTCGAAATTATAATTGGCAATAGTAGAACTGTTATCAACAGGATCCAAAGTGGATGAGGATCTGCATTTTAGTGTTGTGGGTGTGTGTAAGAACACATAGCTGATAAAACAAAAATAAAATAAAATAAAAGAAAGACAAGGAGCACAATATTTACGAAAACGGAACGTCCATTGATTTTTATTGAATGAAGTATGCAAATGAAATGACATCCCGAAACAAGCATACCATTGTGCCCCGGGTAAGGCACAAGGCTTAAGAGTTTAATTGTTCAAAATTACAAACTTAAAATAACAACACAATAATAGTATTTACTCCTGACTAAAGGAGATAGGAATAACGTCTTCAGTCTTCCAGTTGTTGAGCCCATCACCCACAGTAGGAAAGATCCAGTCATCCAGGTTATAGTCTTCATTATAGTCACCCACAACATTGATTTGATCTTTCATGATCCCTTGATTGGTGATACGAACAGCACGAGCACGACGAACAGCCTTCCGGGACTCTGCAGTGAAACCCAAACCAAACTTGTCAGACTTGTAAGGAATTTCGGGAAGCTGACCCCAAATAGTACAACCACCTTCTTCAACCATAGCTCTAGCATCTTTGAGGGAGGCCATTGTAGGAGGTACTCTGGTAACCACATGAACTCTTTTGACAACAGGAGGAGCTTCAGTAGCAGGAACAACCCAAGGAACTACTTCAAATGTCTGGCACGGAGTCTCAACATATTCACCTTCCACTTCAACATACTTAAACTTATTCACATGACTGATTATATATTCTTCCTCTCCGTAAACAGTGACAACCTTTCCCTTCACTAGGTATCTCAACTTCTGGTGTAGAGTGGAGGTCACAGCACTTGCCTCGTGAATCCAGGGGCGCCCAAGCAAACAAGAGTACGCAGGACGAATATCCATTACATAGAAGGTAAAATTGAAGACTTGAGAGCCTACTTTGACCGGGAGATCTATTTCTCCATGCACCACTCTTCTTGAACCATCAAAGGCTCTCACCACTATATTACTTGGTCTTAACACAGCATCTTCAGGATTGAGCTTGTTTAGAACCTCTTTGGGAAGTACATTCAGTGAAGAACCATTGTCTATCAACACATGAGACAAGGTAGTGCCCCTACATTCAATAGAGATATGTAAAGCTCTGTTATGGTTCCTTTTGGCAGGAGTCAAGTCAACATCAGAAAATCCTAAACTATTATCATAAGTCAAATGTGCAACACAGTTTTCAAATTGATCCACAGAAATTTCATTTGGTACATGAGCAGTCTTCAAAAACTTAATCAAGGCTTTAGCATGAGACTCAGAACATAGCAACAAAGACAACATGGAAATTTTGGAGGGAGTATGCCCCAGCTGGTCAACAATATCATAATCAATCTTGCGAATGATCTTCAACACTTCTTCCATCTGCTTAGAAAGATTCTCAGCAGTTGGTGCCTCAGTTTGCACAGGTTCAACCACAGGACCTTTTCCCCGAGCATCAGTATTTGTCTCAGCAGTGGAGGTAGTAGTTGGAGTAACTGTATTTTTTGAGGTAGCCGGAGGAGAGAAAATTCTTCCACTACTTGTGATCTTACTAGATCCAGCTATATTATCAACATCAAGGTTATCATTAGTAGCAGGGGTATCAGTCAGAGGTTCCTGTTTAACGCCATGGATATAAACAACGGAACCGTAATTCCAAGGTATAGCTTTATCAGAAGTGTACGGAATAGGGCCAGGAGTGGTAATAATCATTGGAGCCACTCTAGCTTCAGCAACAGTCTTTACTGGACCTTCGGCAGTAATCTTGATAGGACCCTTATGAGTGATCTTGACCGGGCCTTTGGAGGTAATCCTCACTGGTACTTTATCAACCATATCCACATCTTCAACCTCCGCACCTTGAGTTAGATGTTCAACCATACTTTCCACAGAAGGTGTCCTCTCAAACAATATGGTGTAATTGTCCATGAGACGTTGAATACCATCCTTCAACTTCCAGCAGCTATCAGGTTTATAAGCACAATAAAAACAATCTTCATTACAACCTGGAAAGAACCCATCTTGTACCAACTTCTTCTTGATAACAGATAATGGAGTAGTCACATCTACAACTGAGGAAATATATGAAACTTTCATCAATGGCATTAACAGTCTTCTCATGATTGGGCATGGGAGCAGTGATCACATTTGGAGTACCAGGAGGGTCAAATTCAATCTCCCCAGCATCAATCATATCTTGAATCTTGTTTTTCAATATCCAGCAATTGTTGGTGTCATGTCCTGGACAATTAGAATGATAGGCACATCGTGCATTAGGATTGTACCGAGGAGAGGAAGTATTAGGATTCTGAGGAGGGTCCTTCAAAGTAATGAGTTCCCCTTTCAACAGGTGTTGCAAGGCATGGGCCAGTGACATGTTGATCTTGGTAAATTGTCTTCTAGGCTTTGGTTGATTGTTTTGTGGTGGCTCTGGTGTTGCAGGAGTAGGATTGGAGATGTGGACTGCTCCCACAGATTGGTGACTCCTGTTACGACCAGGTTGACCATAAACAGCATTAGACTCCTTCTTCCCACTAGGGGGCTTCTTTGTAGTGCTTGATGAAGAGGCACCCACCTGTATTTTGCCACTTCTTATACCACTTTCCACACGCTCTCCAGTCATTATCAACGCAGTGAAGCCAAATGATGAGCTTCCAATGAGATGACTATAGAAAGGACCATTCAGCGTACTCATAAACATATCCACTAGCTCCCTGTCAGTCAGAGGAGGTTGAACTCTGCCAGCCAGGTCTCTCCATTTCTGGGCATACTCCTTGAAATTCTCCTTAGCACCTATTGACATGCTTTGTAGCTGCATGCGAGTAGGTGCTAAATCAGCAATATTTTGGGTTGCCTGTAGAAGGCCTTAGCAAGATCATTCCAATCACGAATATTAACACTCTCCAATTGGTAATACCATTCCAATTGAGCTCCAGACAAGCTCTCTTGGAAGAAATGAATCCACAATTTTTTATCAGCAGTATGTGGTTGAATCCTCCTGACTTAGGACCTTAGATGCAACTTGGGACACGAGACACCATCATACACTACAAAAGCAGGAACTTTGAAACCAATAGGTATAACCACTCCAGATATTAAGCTCAAATCTTCAAAATCCAGCCCAGAAGATTTTTGTAACTCCATAGCATTCATTCTATCCACCAGCATCTCGAACTTATCTTCATTAGGATCATGATAATAATTTGCTTCAGAATCAGAATCTCCCATAGTATTATGGAGACTGCCTCCCTCTTTCTCAGAATCCTCAGACTCATAATCATCAACCTGTTCCTTGGTCTTGACAGGACCTTTGAATCTTCTTCCCAGATTGATAAGGCCTCCTGATCTTCTAGTCTTCTTAGTCTTCTTAGCCAGCAGTGTCTTCAATTCATCCTGTCCCTTGGACAAGTTCAGGATCAGCTCTTGGAATTGTGCATTTTGTGCCTGGAGATCTTTGACAGTCTGTTCAAGAGCCATTTCTGTTGAAATAAACAGCGAGAAGATAAGGTACCTGTACATAAGAAACCTGTGATGGTATGTAAATGCGTATGCAATGTTTTCAAGGACCGCAGGATTTAAATTTGTTTAAGCAATCAAAAAGGTAAACTTTTATTAGTAATCAAACAAACTTACTTGCCCCTTGGGCTTACAATACAATGAAATGAATACAAAGAATGGGGTTTTAAGTCTCCCATGGACTTTTCCTCTTTGTGTTGAGGTATGAGTTGAGATTCCACTCCTCGTGAAGTTGTTTTGTTAGCTCCAGGATTCTTTCTTGACTTTCTTTGTAATGAGTCTCAAAAGTATCTCTTTGCTCCTTCAACTGGATCCAGGACCTTTGTAGCTCTTCCATGTCAGTGGGCATGTCTGGATGAAGGATGGTATAAGAGGTATCTCCTTCAGCAACAGGCTCCATAGTAACTGGCAGGATAGCAGGATATGGCATCATAAGAGTCTGAGCACGAGATCGCACCCATCTGAGATACGCTTCCATAGGAATAGTGTACTTGGGTTCCAGAGTCTTGCTGTCAACCTTGTTCACTTTACCCCATGCTCGTATGAACCTTTGATGGTAACCTTGCAGATAATTGTCGTAGTCGAACACAATACCCTGAATCAACATGTCATGAGGGCCATCACTCCGTGCATAACCAAACTGACGTAGAGCTAAGGAAGGATTGTAGGTAATGCCCCCTCTTATGCCCAGGAGTGGCACATTAGGGAAGTCCCCACAACGGTCAATGATAGTAACATTCTCCATAGATCGAGAGCACCAATGAATATCTGAATGAGAAAGTGACATAATCCTCTTGGACCACCTGAACCCTTGTTCATTCTTCATCACTGATCGAGGAAGGTGAGAAATAAACCACCTAGAAAGTAAAGGTATGCAACACATCAGAGTTCCTCGTGCCTTCGTAGTACGGGTATGGAGTGAATGTAAGATGTCTCCAAGTAATGTAGGCACTGGATTGTGTGTCAGAAATATGTTGATGGCGTGTACGTCTATGAACTGGTCTGGGTTGGGGAACAATACTAAGCCATAGATCAATAGGGCTAAGATCTCCTCAAAAGCATCATAACTCATAGCCTTCAGGAACACTTGAGCTTTCTCCATCAATACCTTAGCAAGAATACCCTTGACTCCACTCCTTGTTTCTAGGACAATGTTTGATTTCTTCAGATGTAGGGCTGCAGCAATGACTTCAGGTCTAGGCTCTTTTTCCAAGCTTGTGAAGGGTCTCTGATTGAGGATAGTTATACCCAGAAGCTTGGAAAACTCTTCCATTGTAGGAACCAGCTGATAGTCGGGGAATGTGAAGCAATGGTGTTTAGGATCAAAGAACTGAAACAGAACACTCATCATGTCTTCATTGAACCCTGAAGTGACCAGATCCAGTAAGTAACCATGCCTCTTGATGAACTGGGAGTTTTCAGAAACTTGAGAGACCAATTCCTTAAGCTTAGGAGGTATTCCTACAAAGTTGATCCGGATAGTATTCCTACGAGCAGAAGCCATGACCTGCAACAAAGAACAAAGATAAATCCTTTGGTCCTTGAAATGGTTAGTGAAAATGCTATGCTTATGATGCATGATGATGTTATGGTGTTATGCTCAATCACAAACACGTGGCACACACAAACAAGTCACACAATAGCCCTAGGTTTGAAGGCTTGCATGAGGTTTAAAGGTAATTACCCTCCCCTGAAGTTTGGTTGGTTCATCCTGTCCTATAAAGTAACCAGGTTCTAAGGGATCTCAATATCATTGATCCTCCACAAGGGTGGTTGTTCAGTAGGCAACTTACTTGCCAACCAAAACCCTCCAAGTTTAGGATCTCAATGAGTGTAGCATCGAGTATCAACCAACTTCAGTCTTCACCGAAGCCGGTTACCTCACTACTTTTCTAAAGGCCAAGATGGGATGACTAGGTTTCTAAAAGTCAGTTAGTGTATTGACACCATATGGCAGCCTCATATTATCCTCAACTTGCTTAAGGAACATAAGCACCAACCAAAAAGTCACACTAACTATGGCCACCAGATCAACCATATCGGTATACGCCGTACAGTTTCCTTGGTCTATTGCCATTTACCTAAGGTACACTAGATCCGGGTTAGGATCTTTCACACATAAGAGCACCCAACAAGTAAAGTAAAGCAAACAAAGCAAACAATTTAAGTGATCTAATTCCTAAGGGTACCCCTCTTTTATCAAATCCCCAGCAGAGTCGCCAGTTCTGTAACACGGTGGGAGAACTGACTTTAGTTATGTTGCGGATAGCAAGAGTCGCCACCGACTTTTATTTTATCCAAAGGAAAGGTCATAAAAGAACAGGAAAGACCTTAAAAGATTTTTGAGTTCGGGGGGTAGGTTATATAAAGGGAAGGTGTTAGCACCCTTTATATCCATGGTTATCCATGGGCTCTTAGTTACTTAGCTCACTTTAAACTGTTTTGAGAAGTGTAGTGTGTGATTAAAAAATTTCTTAAGTACTTTATAATGATCCTTGTATGGATATATATAAAGACTTTGTTTTGAAAATTTGTTTGAAAACGTGAAGTGTAATGAAGTAATTTGATGAAAAGTGAGCAAGTACTTAAGAGGAACCTACCCTAATTTGAATCTTTACTGTTCTTAAATGTTCTTTCAATGGTAAGACTATCCCTATTATTAAGGAATAGGTAGTCATTACCTTGGATGTTATAAGGGACATGAGAAGGGTCATCTGTGTTTAGGCAACTGTAAGGTGTCTTAGCAGTACGAAGGGACTTATCATCTTTTATTCGAAGGGATAAGATCATTTACGTAGGCAACATCAAAGGGGCTTGATCTTATGATATTAGAGGTACTAGATGATTTGTTAATGAGAAGGGACCTTGCTTTTAGACACCTTACTTGACCTTATAGTTAGGCAACATGAGGGATAACCTTAGGAAGTGAGATGGTGATCAAAGATCGACTTACGTGTGTGAGTGTCCATATTCATATATTTATCTTATTAAATTAGTGATTCTAAATTAATTTTAAAATACAAACATGTTATCACTCCCTATATTTACTAACCATGGCAAGAATATTTATAAACAATAAAATAAAGACGAAAATAAAACCTACGACTATTACAAGGCTTTCGCATTTACATAAATATAGAAACGATCGAATAATAAATAAATAAATAATAAAGAGGGTTAGTAATAAAACAATTATAAGAAAAAGAGGTTAGCATGAATACAAAAATATATACAAGTTAATTAATTATTTTTAAATTAAATAAACATTTTTAAAAGTGTTTTTGAAAGAAAATATAATGAGAATAATAATATGAAGTCATAGAATAAATATTTACAAAGAAAACATTATTAATTATTTAATTAGATATTAGAAAAAATTTAATAAATTTTAATATTTAAAATTGAATAAGAACTAGGGTTAGAGATTTAAAAATAAAATTAGGGTTTTAGAAATTAGGGTTATGAATTTTAGAAAATAGAATTAGGGTTTATAATTCAAATTACAATATTAATTTAATTATTCACAAAAAATAAATATATAATAATAATATATACATATTTAAATAAAAAAACTAGGATTAAAATTTTAGAAAATAAATTAGAGATTTTTTAGAAAAATATGAAGTTAATATATATATTTACATATTATCTAAACACATTTTTTATTATAAGAAATATAATTGGAATTATTTATAAAATAAGATAATAAAACAGAATAATTAAAAAAATGAAATCAAAAACGTACCTGGGCAGGGATCGAACCCACGCCCTAGGCCCTTCCACCCTTGGACCAGCAAGGCTGCCACCAGGCCAGATGCGTGCTGGTGATAAGGTTTGGATAGTAATCCTTTTATTTTTAACCTGCAAAAACACTGAAAATAAAAACAAAACAAAATGGCCTGGGGGAGGTTTGAACCCAGGACCATTCATTTACAAGCCAAACGTACAAACCAGCTGAGCCAAGCACATTAGTTGTAATATAACATAAACTAATTCAAAAAATATTAAACTGCAAATTTGAATCTTCCAGATGGCGCCAAACTTCATCTCCTAGCTCTGTCCGTCCAGTTAGGCTTTACCTACGGTTTATCCGTCACTAAAGCTTTTAGTGACGGATCTTCGTCGTCACTATAACACCTGCGCATTGAAACATGGAAAATACAAGCAATAAACCTGTTTTAATTGCCCAGATCGATTAAATGAAGGCCACTAATCCCAAATACACCACTAATTTGGTTTAAAATTGGCTATTAGACGAATTCCCAATTCACGGTTTCTTTGAACCCTAACATGGCAACTCTTCGATCCTGTGTCAAAACTCAAATTGAAATGTCCAGAAACAATCATTAGCTTACTACAAACACGAAACAACAATCAAATACCATTTATATTGCACAAATATATGAAAATGAGAAATTCATAAAGGTGTAAGAAGTTTGATTCGGTTTGAGCAATTCATGGGGTTTGAGATGCATATGACTATTGCTACATGATAAGTGATGTTCAATGAAGCTGAAACAACCTTCAAATTGCCTTGAAAGTGGCTCTAGCTTGAAATCCAAATTTGGTATTTTGGATGAAATTTGAAGTTTTGAAACTGGTTCTTGAGGCTGTGAATCCGTGTTTAGCATTGCTTAATGTTGTTTATATATCACATAATTAAATTAGGTCAAGACTTTCAACAAACTAATGGATTTTTGGACCTTGTGAGATTGAAAAAGATGTGACATTAAAACTTGAATTTTCCTTGATCTAACATTGCTATATTGGTATGATCTGAATTATATTGGTATCAATCAAGTTTAAATGGATGTTAAGACCTTCTAGAATCCAAATCTTTTCCAAATATATGACTTTCATATTTTATTTTAATTTAATTTGTATTTTAATGAATAAAATTAAAATAAATATGTAATAAAATATAATAAATCAGAAAAGGTGTGGGTTGGGTCGTGCTTGATGATTTTGTAAAGATTGGATGACAATTTGGTGGGCTCATTTAGCAAAAATTGGTTTTGAGGCCTTATTTGCTTCATAAATTTCCCAAATATTTCCCAACTTTGCAAGGGCACAAATCCTTCAATTTTAATGATATGAAGGTGTTCTTGGACATTTTGGAAAGATTAAAGAGTCCTATAACCGACCTCTTTGGTCTCATGTCCATATCTTTTACCATTTTCAAGTTATGCTCTTTGGAAGTTGTTGACTTTTTCTTGACTTTTAAAAGGACCTGTAATGTCTTAGCTCATACCTTCCAAATGAAGCATTTTTGGGCTTGGCTTGTGAGACACAAAGTTGTAGAGAATTCAATTTCCTTCAAAATGAGCTTTGGATGGAAAATTTTTAATGAAGCATGTGAAAGTTATGGCTGGTCAAAGTTCAGTTGACTTTTCCTCTGAAAACCCTAATTTAGAAACTCCTGATTCTTGATGATCTGAAATCTCCTTGATGAATCATGATCAACCCTTGATAAAATGATGAATTTTACTTCATATAATTTATGTTGGCAAAAAATCATGAAGTTTGACTTTGGTTTGACCACAGTTGACCTCAGTTTGACTTTTTGACTGCCTTGCCTGATTTTAACCCTTCTGATCATCTGACTGAGCAAATCTTTTGGGAAAGTCTTAAAACTTGACATGGGGATTCTTGAACACATATAGGATGTTATGAAGCTCACTTGAAGCCTTGGAAGTCCATTTAGCCTGATGAAAGTCACAACCCTAGTTTAAGATGCATTGCTTAGGAGGATGCATTGTCTGAGGGAATTGTCAAACTTGCTGACTAATTGTAAACTTTGTGAACCTCATGAGATGTCTTGTGAACCTTGTGAACTTTTTGAACCTCTTAGTACACAATGTCTTGTCTTGTGGAGGGCAAATTTTGGGGTGCAACACATGGACTATGATGTTTGACGGGGCAGTTAATTGCAACGGTCGTGGGGTTGGTGTTGTGCTTATTACACCTAAAGGGGTTCATATGCCTTTCTCAGCAAGGATCACCTTTGCCTGCACTAACAATGAAGCAGAATACAAATTTTTTATCATGGGTCTCAAGAAAGCCATCGACCTCAGGATCAAAACTTTGAATGTATTCGGAGATTCGGCTTTGGTAATCAACCAGACCAACAGCAAATGGTACACTCATCAGGAGTATCTGATTCCCTACCGTGACTATACGAAGAAATTGTTAACCTTCTTCACAAACAGTTAAGTTTGAATACATCCCTCGAGATGAGAATCAGTTTGCAGACGCTTTGGCTACCATTTCATCCATGATCAAAGTACAAGCTGCTAATTATGTGCCTCGGATTTTGGTATCCAGATTGGACAGACTGACATATGTATTCTTTGTGGACATTGTCGCTGATAATAAGCCTTGGTATCATGACATCAAATGTTTCTTGGAAAATCAAACATACCCACCTGGGGCATCGTCAAATGATAAGAAGACATTAAGAAGGTTGGCCGGCAGTTTCTTCCTCAATGCTGATGGCTCTTTGTACAAGCGAAACTTCGACATGGTCTTACTCAGATGTGTTGACAAGAAGGAAGCAGACCTACTGATGCACGAAGTACATGAAGGTTCCTTCGGTACCCATGCTGGAGGACATGCAATGGCAAAGAAGTTATTAAGATCAGGTTACTACTAGATCGCAATGGATGCAGACTATTGTGCTTATGCCAGAAAATGCCACAAATGCCAGATCTACGCAGATAAAGTGCATGTGCCTCCGAATCCTTTGAATGTAATGTCTTCACCTTGGCCCTTCGCCATGTGGGGCATTGATATGATTGGAAAGATTGAACCGACTACTTCAAATGGTCACAGATTCATCCTAGTAGCCACTGATTACTTCGCCAAATGGGTTGAAGCAGCTTCGTATGCAAATGTCACCAGGCAAGTGGTAGCTAGATTTCTGAAAAGGGATATCATCTGTCAATATGGAATTCCCGAGCGAATAGTTACTGATAATGGTTCCAATTTGAACAACAAAATGATGGTTGAGCTTTGTCGGGATTTCAAAATTCAACATAACAACTCTTCTCCCTACAGGCCAAAGATGAATGGCGCTGTTGAGGCAACCAACAAGAATATCAAGAAGATTATGCAGAAGATGGTAGTTACCTATAAAGACTGGCACGAAATGCTACCATTTGCCTTACATGGGTACTGAACCTCTATCAGAACATCTACTGGGGCAACACCTTATCAACTTGTGTATGGTATGGAAGTTGTCCTGCCTGTTGAAGTTGAGCTACCCTCCTTGCGGGTAATGATGGATGTGAAACTGGATGAAGCAGAATGGGTCCGGTCTCGATACAATCAACTGAATCTAATTGAAGAGAAGAGATTGGAAGCTATTTGTCATGGGCAGTTGTATCAGAAGCGAATGAAGAAAGCCTTCGATCAGAAAGTCAGACCTCGGGAATACCAAGTGGGAGAGCTTGTTCAGAAAAGGATCATTCCTCCTTATACAGACCACAGCTGAGTTCTCCCTCTAGACAGATCAACCGGAGATTGTTATCCATGCAGGTTTGGATTTCAGATCGGGTTTCTCATTTGCATAATCATAGCATTCCATCTAATACGGAGCATTGCGGAAAAAATCAAACATTTGCATGATCATAATCCAGGTTCGAGCCAATCACCTGCAAATATCTATATCACCTCACCATCAATATACACAACTCAAATCCCCTGCAGATAAAAGCCAAGGCATCCCCTTTTCACTCTCAAATATAGATACCTGTTTATATTTATACATGCTCTTTCTCGACACTCGTTAGTGTCATCTTTCCCCGGTAAGGTCGCATGAATACCTTCTACATTCTCAATACAAACACTTGTTCATACTTGTACATATTCTTTTATTTTGACACCCGCCCATGTCATACTTCCCCAGCAAGTCAAGCACTCGTCTGTGTCTTACACATACTTCACCAGCAGATCATACTTGTACATAATTATACAAAATCCTTTCGATACTCGTCCGTATCTTGTATATATCACCCCTCAGTAGATTCAACACTCGTATGTGTTCTTTGCTCAACCGATCGATACTTGTCTGTATCATCACTCTTAAACACGTGTCAGCATTTGTTTCTACCGATACTCTTCCGTATCGTGGTCCTAATGATATCACGACATAGGACGAATTCCGGATAGGAGAAAGTTGTTTTGTCAGCGAATTAATGGGGAATGGTAAACACGAACGTAAAGAGCAAGGTGATTGTCCTTCACCTTTGAATGACCGTCCCTCATCCTCTCCCCAGTAGAATCCCCCATTGTTGGAACCTTCTATCCGGCATTCGTCCTATGTCGTGGTAAAGAGCAGCCGTACCCTGCCAGGTGATCGTCCTCCACCTTTTGATGATCGTCCCTCATTATTTATCCGATGGTCGTCCCCATCGTTGATCTTGTTATCCGGCATTCGTCTTATGCCGCGATAATCCCCAAGAGTAGTTGTACCCTGTTAGGTGATTGTCCTTCACCTCTTGATGATCGTCCTTCATCATGCTTATCCGATGGCCGTCCCTATCGTTGATATTTTCTATCCGGCATTCGTCCTATGTCGTGATAAAGAGCAAGTCGTCCCCTGCTAGGTGATCGTCCTTCACCTTTGATGACCGTCCCTCATCAAATATTTCATTTATTCTTTAACCCGATGGCCGTCCCTGTCGTGGTCCCTTTTCCTTTTCCTTTTCCTGATGATCGTCCTTCATTAGTTTAGCCTGATGGCCGTCCCCATCGTTGTTTACTTTATTTTTCAAGCCTGATGGCCGTCCCCATCATTGCTTTTCTCAATCCCCAGAGAGTTTTGTTTCCCTTACCCGATGGCCGTCCCCGTCGCGGTTTCTTTATTTCCCCATCATGATGGCCGTCCCCGTCATTGCTCCGCTTACCGTTTTACCCACAGCAGTCGTCATCTGCTCAATGGTCGTCCTCCATCTCTTTCATTTGATAATCATACTATACTATCTTTTACAATTTATATCCCTTTTCTTCTTCTCCCCAGGGAGTGCAAATTTCAGACTTTCTTTGGTATTCAACCACAAGTTATCTTGTTGGTCTATTAAGCCAGACGCTTACATCCTGCACCGCTAACTCATGCTTGAATAGGGGCAGCTGTAAACACCCCAAATTTTCCCTCACTTTTTCTCACACCATGGCTTGTGATCTTTCATTTTTGCATAAGCATAGGCATACCATCTCATATTGTATATTTGTTTCATCTGCATAGTTTCATTTCATCTGCATCTAGGATTTGTGATCTGAGCAATCCAAGAAGTGATATGCGCCCATGGATCTACATACATTCCATTTAATTCATTTTAATTCATTTTCTTTTCATTTCTTATGTGAAAAATATTTAAAATAGCTTAAAACATCAAAAAAATATGATTTCTTGCATTTTTTCTTCAAATATTTTTCTTAACTTGAAAATAATTTTTATTTTACTTTTTGCATTAAAAAAGTATTTTTAAAATATTTAAATGTTATTTTTAATTAATTAATGGATTTTAATTAATTAAAAATGCATTTAGGTTTCTAAAAATCACCAAAAAATTCATTAACCATTCTAATACATTTAGAAACATTTTCAAACTCATCATACAAATTTCTTTTTAGGTTTGATCATAATTTCACAATTTTCTTTGAATTAGGGTTCTTAAAAATCATATTTTCTAACCCTAATTTGAAAAATTCATTTCTGCCTAACCATGATGAGTTTGAACTTGATTCTTTTTGCATTGTTTCACATATTGCATATAGTTTCTAGGTTATTTTCCTCATGATTTTATCTTGCATTTTCAATTTGATTTGCATTTTCCCTTAAGAATCACCCAAAAACCCTATCAAACTTAGGAATTTCATAACTTCCTATAGGTTAAGCTTCTGACTTTCTCCTCTGGGTTGTGATCTTATATGGGATTAGGGTTTGTTTGAGTTCAATTTCAACTTTTTATCATGTAGTATGCTTCCGTTTTGGTCATATGCATCTCATGTTGTCTTAAAACCCTAATTTTGCATCTTCATTTGCATTCTCCTTTGGATATCATCATCATATGAACTTTCCATGACATTTCAAGCATTTGTATGACATCTTAGACATATTAAGACATGCTTTAACATTGTTTGATCATTTCTTCATTCATTTTCTATGCTTTGCATCCATTACATTTCATGAACATCCATGTGTTTTCATGCTTCTAAACATGCTTCCTTTGCATCTCATCTTTGTATGATCATTCATGTGCATCTTGTATGACTTTGCATCATCTCATATGCCATTTACATTGCATATTCACTTCTGACTTTGGTCTTTACATCTCATTTCATCTCATTCCCTTTTGCTTTATGTCTTATGCATTCATACTAACATTTCAGGTACTTTTGGAAAGTTATCTGGGAGGTGGATTTGCCTTCACCTCCCACCTCTTCTCATCATTCATATGCATTTATACTTTTCTTTGAAGTGAACTTGCTTCACTTATGTTCTCTCCTTCATACTTTTTTTCTTTTAAGTTACTTATCCTCTTCAGGAAGTAAGTAACTTATTCTTCTTCCTCCTTCTCTTTTCATCTGCTCCTTCCATTGGTGGCCTTGAAGATATTTCCTCTTAAGACTTACAAACCATAGGAGGTCCAAGCATGATAACTTCTAGGGTTGTATATAGTCCCCCCTAGTTTTTTACCTTTGAATCTCCTTGAGTCTCTCTTCTCATCTCTTAATCAGAGGCTAAACTCTTAAAGCTTTAGGACTTTGGAATTAGGGTTATGCCTGCATCCTTATCTTAGGATGGAGTATATAACTTTAATCCTTAGTGTTAAACCTTTAATATTTTTACACATCTTAATCAAAACACGTTAATAATCACAAAGACTTTATCTTGTAACTTGGGCCTTACATTAGGGTTTTATTTCTTCCTTATGGTTAAGAGGGACTAACCCTAGTGTTTAATGGACAAGTCCCCCCTCAAGTTATCTTACAAACTTAAAATCCACTTCTTAATCTCATCCCTTAATTAAAATCCATTTAGTAAAGGCTTGTTATATAATGAATTTGATCCCTAACCATGGATTAAGTTGAGGTATCTTCCTCAGCTTAAGTCTTCTCATCTATCATCCTTCTATTAGGATGGTGTAATGAGTTCACTAATTTGTGATTAGAGATTAAACTCATTACTTAACACTAAACAAAAACCCAAAAACATCTAAATAATCACAAGTAGGTTAGTGATCTTAATCCTTCATCATTAAGTTAATTAAGTTGAGATGCTTATCTCATACTTAAGTAGGCTCATTATCCCTAATCAGGGAGGATATAATGAGTTTACAACCCTTGATTTAGGCTTAAGCTCATTAACTTATGCAAAACACCAAAAACAATAAAAAACTGAAAACTCAAAAACAAACAATAATCGTCTCCTACGGGATTCTTTTCTCATCACACTCATTCAAAAACGAGATTTTGCTTCTTCCGTCTAATGCAAGACAGTTAGCACTCGAGCCAGACGAGTCATACACTTGAGCATAGGCAAGCAGGCAGTTCACAGTCAATTCACCAAGTCTCTTTGAGTCGAACTACGGTGTTCTGACTTCCTCATTGAATGAGAGGATACGTAGGCATAACTTAATAGTTATCGAACAAAAGTCTCTGTGTCTTCCCCCTCTTTCAGCTTTCTTTCTAAGCCTCAGTTCCTGAGCAATTCACACCCTTTTGCACTAACACCTGTACTTTCTTCCCCTTGATTTTGCACACAAATAGCACATACACCTACCCCTTTTAAACACAATCTTATAAGCGTGGATCCCGTCGAGTACGACGGACGATCTGGGTGCTAATACCTTCCCAGGTCGTAACCAACCCCCTTTCTCAGTTTCTCTGGTTCGCAACCGTCTTATCCATCTCTTTCCAGGTTTATGCAGCATTACCTTACCTTCGGGATAAAAATGCCTAGCTGGAGACTCTATTCAATTCAACCTCATTTCTCTTTTGCCAACCATTCGCGTCTGCACCTTGGGACCCTGGTGTCTTTTCAGGGGAGTGACAACATTGAGGGCCTCAAACCCTTGGCTCATTGTCTCATGAATCTCTCCGTCCATCTCAATATACTTGTAAGTAGCTAGATGACTGATGAAGATATCCTCCTCCCCACAGATTGTGATAACTTGGCCCTCCCATTCGTATTTTAACTTCTTGTGAAGGGTCGACGTTACGGCTCCAGTGGCGTGAATCCAAGGCCGACCCAACAGACAGCTATAGGCAGGCTGAATGTCCATCACGTAGAAGGTAGTTTTGAAGATCTGTGGTCCAATCACCACAGGCAGCGTAATCTCCCCAAGAACCGATCTTTTAGAACCGTCAAAGGCTCTCACCACCAGGTTACTTGGACGCAGTGCAAGACCATCATATTCCATCTTGACCAAGGCTTTCTTTGGAAGAACATTGAGTGAGGACCCAGTGTCAACCAAGGCATGGGAAAGAACAACACCTTTACATTCCAAGGTGATATGTAAAGCCTTATTATGGTTACGACCCTCCGTAGTTAGATCAACATCGGTGAACCCTAGTCCATGACTAGTATTGACATTAGAAACCACCGTTTCTAGTTGATTGACTGTAATCTCTTCTGGCACGTAAGCTGCGTGCAGGACTTTGAGAAGTGCATTCCTGTGGGCTTCGGAACACATTAGCAGTGATAGAATCGAGATTTTGGAGGGTGTCTGATGGAGCTGGTCCACAACTTTATAGTCATTCTTCTTGATTATTCTCATGAACTCGTCCACATCCTGGTCAAAGGATGTCTTATGAGTTTCCTTGGCAATAGGTGCTTCAGGCACCACACTCTTGCCCTTAGCCTTGGTAGCAACTTCTGCTTCAGCATTAGTCCTTGGGAATTGTGAGGCAAAGAGACGTCCGCTTTGGGTGAAGCCTCCTCCTCCCCCTACATTATCAATCTGTGGTGTAGGAGTGTCAAAAGTGACTTTCTTTCCGTCGCAATATAAATCTGAGCCATAGTGCCAAGGCACGACACTGCTGCTGTCATATGGAACTGGTCTAGGTACTGTGATGGTAACCGAACTAATTGCTGCGGAAGAAGGAGTTGAGATAGTCTGAGGTTCATAATAAATTGTGACAGGAGGCATGATGGGAGATGGTACAGTTGATGAAGGTTGCTGATGTTGATGGAGATGTTGATGTGAGTTATTGAAAGAATCTGGAATGTGGATTACTGCCGGATCATAGTAAATGGTAATTGTGGAAATGTCTTCATTGATGGTTTCTGTTGTTGTAGAAGGATGTGTTGAACTGATGTCTCTTAATGTTGAAGAAGGGAAGGTTGTTGATGTTGTAGAAGAATCCGTTGGAATGATTGTTGTTGAAGTTGTAGGAGTGATATCTGTCATATCTGATGAAATGATGTGTGCTGGTGTTGTAGGAGGAATGGTTGTTGATGTTGTAGGAGCTGGAACTGTTGAAGTGATCTGTAAAATTCCTTCTTTTATAAGACTATTGATATTGGTATTCAAATTTGCACAACCGCTTGATAGAAATCTTGCAAGCTTCGTAATGGGTCTCACAACCCGGGAACACTTGGTACTTCAAAAGTCGGGCTTTAACCTCGGCTAGAGGTGTTTGAATACTTGCAACACTGTCAATTAGGCTTACCGGTTGATCCTCCTCAATGGAATTTATCCTAGGCCCACCATGGCTAGGCATAGGATTCTTGGTAACACTTGAAGGAGGTGCAAAGTTGACTGCCTTAGAATCAATCAAATCTTGAACTTTCATGTGTAAAGCTCTGCATTTCTCTGTTGTATGGCCAGGTGCATTGGAGTGGAAGGCACATCTGG
The DNA here is from genome assembly GCA_963966055.1 of Lathyrus aphaca. NCBI lineage: Eukaryota > Viridiplantae > Streptophyta > Magnoliopsida > Fabales > Fabaceae > Lathyrus > Lathyrus aphaca. The sequence goes on along the minus strand of OZ014524.1, from coordinate 265,330,926 downwards.
CATTAACATCATAGTTTTTTGGAAGATTCTGGGGATGTGGTGGGGCCAGAGTCCTCAATTCGATCAGATTGAGCTTCAATAACTGTGGAAGTAGAGCAGCATAGGGCATTGGAATTGGATCGATAACCCTGTTTATTTATGAAGTCCTTTGTTGAAACGGACGCTGTTGTTGATTGTTATTGTTGTAAGATCTATTTTGAGGAAATTGTTGTTGCTATGGGAAGTGTTGTGGTTGTGGAGGATACTGTTGTTGAGGTATTGGAGCTGGAATGGTGACAGCAGTCACTGATCTTGGCATGTATTGAGGCCTACCTCTGCCCATGTGCACTGAGTTAGTTTCACCTATCCTACGCGGTCCTGCGAAAGGTTTCCTTGTATTGCTGGAACTAACACCATTGTCTGAAATTTTGCCCATCTTCAAAAGACTCTCAATTCTCTCACTAGCTATAACTACATCAGCAAAGCTAGTGGAAGAGAAAGCAGCAAGTCTGTCGATGTATGTTCCTTGCAATGTGTTCATAAACATGTCGGCCATTTCTCTCCCAGACATTGGAGGCTGGACAGCAGCAGCAAGTTGTCTCCATCTTTGGGCATATTCCCGAAAACTTTCTCTTGAATATTGAGAGATACCCATTAGGAGGGTCCTGTTGGGAGCCATGTCCAAGTTATATTGATACTGGCGTATGAAAGCTTCATCCAAATCCTTCCAGTTCCTGACAGTTACTCTGGACAGGTGAGAATACCATTCACGGGATGCCCCGGTCAGACTGTCTTCGAAGTAGAACATCCACAACTTTTCGCCCATGGTATAAGCTTTCAGTCTCCCCAGAAAGGACTGCAGGTGAGTACGTGGACAAGAGGTACCATTATATTTCTCAAAGCAAGGAGGCTTGAATTTATGAGGAATCCTGACTCCCTCAACTAAACCCATGCCCATTACATCAAATCCCAAAGAGTTTTGGGACTCCAAAGATCTCAGCTTCTCCGATATTTCGTCCAGACAACGATCATAGAATTCATCCCCAACACCAATCACTATAAACTGTTCTTCTTGAGGGTCCTCTTGCATGGCACGACCTCCAGTGTTTCCTTGAGTATTTATGATAACATTGACTTCAGGATTGAGGTGAGGCCCAAACTCTGGCAGATCTATTCGTGGCTTCCAGTGATCATTACTACTAGTACCTCCTGTTCCTAGATGATTTTCTTCTGGAATTTGCCACTCGACTAACTCTCTTAATCTTTTTTGGATCTGAGCCAATCCAGTCATTAATGCCATGAACTGGTTCATCTGATCCCTCATCTCAGTTATCTCATTAGCCATCTGAGTTGTCACGTCAGTCAGATCTTGTTGAACTTGGTCCATCTGTAAGCTCGAAAGGTTGTTTCTGGTTGGATATCGGTGAACTCTGATGATGGGGGAAACCCTCCTACGAGCAATGTTTCCTAAAACACACAGCAAAGTGAGAAAACCACAACAAAAACACCTGCAAAACAAAGAGAATGAGATTAGCATGCAATGCAGTATGTCTATTTGTCTTCCAAGGGTATCCGGTTTGGTTCTTTGATTTTGACCTTCCAGGCCTCTGGGAATGAAGATGTTGAAGAGAAACAAAGCCCATCAAAAAAAATCCAAGTAATACATAAACCATATATTACAAAAAGGTCAAAATACATAGTTTATGATTACAACAAGTCCCCATGGTGGGTCGAAATACAAAATCATCATGAGAAATAAAGTACAACCAAAAATAAAGACAATTACAAAGGAATCAAACATCCAGCCCAAAGTCATCCTCCTTGACTTCCTTCAGGAGAGCATCGGTCATTGGTCCAACTGGATGCTCTGTGATGGTCCTGATAAGAAGGTTCTTGGTGGTAATGGCACTTGTCAACTTCTGGTATTTGTCTTGGTCTTTTGATCTCTTCAACCCTGCCCAGAGTTTCAACTCGAAGATTTCCTTTTGTGCTGCTAACAAGGCTTCTTGACTCTTCTTCTCATTAGCTTCCAGCTGCTCTATCCTAGCATGTGTCTTCTGATCTTCTTGCAAACGAGCCTCAGTAATTCTGATCCATCTAGCCTGACTTTCCTCTAGGTAATGCTCAGCTCTGGCTTTCTGAATCTTAGCTTCTTTGCAAGCATTCTTCAATACCAACTCCACTGCTCGGGCTTTTCTGATGAAGTCCTATGTCTTTTCTATCTTGGTCATATGCTCGATCCGGAGCTTCTCTAACCTCTCAATATCCAGACGACCATCATTCCTTTCCTAAAGGGTCTTCTTTAGAGCTTCATAAAGCTGGGTATTCCTCTCTTTCAGCTTATCAAATTCCTCTAAACTGATTGTAGCTACAGGCTCTACTGCTGATGGCCCTGGCACATCTTCCAGGGTGAATGACATGCGGGTGATCTGTCCTCTGATGCGAGACCTATCAATGTACTGAGTTGAAGATATGTTGTTGCACTTGCCAAGAATAGCAGTCCCTTTTGTCTGTATGTTATCCCAAGCCCAGGCTGCTTGTCGGATGATGGCATGATTATTCTAAACATCACAGTAAAGGGTCTCTACTAAATCCTGCTCTCTTGGTGGATGTACTAAGTCATACCCTAGCCGCCTTTTGAAAAGCAAAGGATTTTAGTTTATGCAACCCTTCACTCCAATAAGAGGTACATTGGGATACTGCCCACAGCTTGTAATCATGTCCCTGCCCTTGGTGCTCTGAGTACACCACCCGATATCTTCTGAAGTGAGAGCAATCATTCTCTTAGCCCAATTCCTTGACTGGTGAGGATTCAGGAAAGCTTCTGTCTTTGGAAGGTGTCTCAATAACCAACAATAGAAGAGAGGTGCACAACATCTGACTAGTCTTCCCCTCTGTTTCTCATTTCTCTGATGCACTGAGTAGTAGAAGTCCCCTAGCAAGGTAGGAACTGGATTCTTCAGCAGGAAGAAATGGATAACACTCTTGCTTACAAACTTAGGCTCGTCTGCAAAAAAGACGATTCCATATAGACAAAGAGCCAAGAGAGCACAAACAGTTTCCCACTTCCATGCTGCAGCATGACTGGTGGCCTGAGTGATCAAGAAGTCCAAATGAAGGCCTGGGATTCCAGCCTTGGTGGTCATATGCTGATCAATGATGGTGGCTTCCAAGTGCAGAGCCTTAACTATGTCTTCATTCCTAGGAGCAGTCATCTCAGGGTTGAAAGGGATTCCTCTTCTGATGGGGACACCCAACAACATGGAAAACTCTTCCAACAAAGGACCCATCTGAAATTCTGGGAAAGTGAAACATTTGAGAGGAGTGTCATAAAACTGAAGGCAAGTGTTAATCATGATCCTCTGTGATGCATCCAAGTCTATGATCATGTCCATAATACCACCATAATGTTCCCTGAATAAAGAGACATGATCAGGAATGATAAGTGCCTGAATCTGTCTGATGCCTGTTAGAGAGGGCTCAAAGAAATGGCAAGTGATGTTGCTTTTCCTGGATGAATCCATACTGATAATGGGTGCTGATGAAGATAACCGAAGAAAAATAACTAATGAAGACAACTGGAGAAGATATCAGCTGAAGAAGATCTCTGAGGAAGATAACTGATGAAGATGGCTGAGCAGAAGAACAGTCAAAACCAAACCAAAGATGATGTGGATACCCTGTAAAACAAATAAACAAATGTTAAATGATGAAAAATTATGTATGCATAATGATGTGCAAGGATTTGTGATCAGGTGCTGGATTTTTCATTTGCTTTTGATAGGGTCCATGAGTGTTTATAAATCTAGATGAAGGTTAGAGAACCAGTAACCAGGTGGGGACTCAAATAAAGAGTCACAAGTCCAGGGTTTCATAAGATCAGTCCAAAGTAGTGTAACCTTAAAACAATATCAGTAACAAGGTATGTTGAGGCCAATGGTTCCTGCAAACCTGTAAACATCCCCAACCCACTCACAGGTATTGTTTTAGAACAAGGATCCTCAGATTCGGATCTATTATGAGAAGTGTAAACACTTCTAACCCGGAGGTACAGTGTTTACCCTAATCATAAAGAATCCTCCTCTAATTCACCTCAGATGCTGAAGTTCATCTAAAAAGTTCATCCAAACTTAGCAGGCTTCCCAGATAGCCCTAGTACTACAAGAAATTCGTAGCACAGAGTTCTCAAGAAGAAACCCATGTCTGAACCGTGTTTCATATTCCTACACCAGACCAAAATGGAATGGGAAAGAATATGAAGCCACTTTAATCCTATGTGTCACTCAGGCTCCCGGTGTGGAACCTTGCTCACTGAGATACCCCTCCCACCAAGGCAACCCAACAAATCCAGCATAGATATGATATGACAATAATATGAAATGCATAAAACAGTAAATGAAAGTTATAAATAAATGCAGTAAATAAATTTGTACAGAAAGCAAATAAATAAAGAAAAAGAGAAAGCACACACAGCACATAACACCCCATAAACACAAATCAAACAAGCGCTAGGAGAAATCCACAAAAAGAACCAGAAGCCCTGGTTGCAAAATCTCTCCCCAACAGAGTCGCCAAGCTATCGCTCACTGGAAAAGACATTAGGTCCCACGGGGGAGACGCAAACGGTCGGCGAAAGAGAAGGGTTGAATAGAGTCGCCAGCTAGGCATTTTTATCCCGAAGGAAAGGTAATGCTGCATAAACCTAGAAAGAGATAGATAAGACGGTTACGAACAAGAGAAACTGAGAAAGGGGGTTGGTTACGACCTGGGAAGGTATTAGAACCCAGATCGTCTGTCGTACTCGACGAGATCCACGCTTACTAGATTGTGTTTAAAAGGGGTAATGTATGAACTATCTGAGTGCAAAAGCAAGGGGAAGAAAGTACAGGTGTCGGTGCAAAAGTTGTGAATTGCTCAGGAACTGAGGCTTAAAAAGAAGGCTGAAAGAGGGGAAAGACACAGAGACTTTTGTTCGATAACTGTTAAGTTATGCCTACGTATTCTCTCATGCAATGAGGAAGTCAGAACACCGTAGTTCGACTCAAAGAGACTGGGAATGATTTTGACTGTGAACTGCTTGCTTGTCTATGCTCAAGTGTGTGACTCGTCTGGCTCGAGTGCTAACTGTCTTGCATTAGACGGAAGAAGCAAGTTCTCTTTGTGAATGAGTGTGATGAGAAAATAATCCCGGAGGAGACGATTATTGTTTGTTTTTGTGTTTTCAATTTTTTTATTATTTTTGGTGTTTTGCATAAGTTAATGAGTTTAAGCCTAAATCAAGGGTTTGTAGACTCATTATATCCTCCCTGATTAGGGATAATGAACCTACTTAAGTATGAGATAAGCATCACAACTTAATTACCATGATGATGTAGGATTAAGATCATTAACTTACTTGTGATTATTTATATGTTTTTGGGTTTTTGTTTAGTGTTAAGTAATGAGTTTAATCTCTAATCACATATTAGTGAACTCATTACACCATCCTAATAGAAGGATGATAGATGAGAACACTTAAGCTGAGGAAGATACCTCAACTTAATCCATGGTTAGGGATTAAATTCATTATATAACAAGCCTTTATTAAGTGGATTTTAATTAAAGGTTGAGATTAAGAAGTGGATTTTATGGTTTGTAAGACAACTTGAGGGGGACTTGTCCATTAAACACTAGGGTTAGTCCCTCTTAACTATAAGGAAGAGATATAACCCTAATGTAAGGCCCAAGTTACAAGATAAAGTCTTAGTGATTATTAATGTGTTTTGATTAAGAGGTGTAAATAAATTAAAGGTTTAACACTAAGGATTAAAGTTATACACTCCATCCTAAGATAAGGATGCAGTCATAACCCTAATTCAAAGTTCTAAAGCTTTAAGAGTTTAGCCTCTGATTATTGAGATGAGAAGAGAGAATCAAGGAGAATCAAAGGTAAAAGACTAGTGGGGACTATATACAACCCTAAAAATTATCATGCTTGGATATCCTATGGTTTGTGAGGCTTAAGAGAAAATATCTTCAAGAAGGCCACCATGGAAGAAGCAGATGAAAAGAGAAGGAGGAAGAAGAATAAGTTACTTACTTCTTGAAGAAGATAATTAACTTAGGAGAGAAGAAAGGAGCAAGAGAAACACAAGTGAAGCATGTTCACTCCAAAGACAAATTAAGGATGCAAATGCAAAGGAAAGAAGAGGTGGGAGGTGAAAGAAAATCCACCTCCCAGATAACTTACCAAAAGTACTTGAAATGTTAGTATGAATGCATAAGACATAAAGCACAAAGGAATGAGATGAATAGGGATGAAAATTCCAAAACCAGAAGTGATTATGCAATGCAAATGTGTCATGAGAGGATGCAAAGTCATACAGATGCATATGAATGATCATACAAGGATGAGATGCAATGGAAGCATGTTTAGAAGCATGAAAACACATGGATGTTCATGAAATGTAATGGATGCAAAGCATACCAAAATGATGCAACAATGATCAAACAATGTTCAAGCATGTCTCAAGATGTCCAAGATGTCATACAAATGCTTGAAATGTCATGGAAAGTTCACAAGTTCATGATATGCAAAGAAGAATGTAAATGGAGATGCAAAATTAGGGTTTTATGAACAAACATGATGCATATGACCAAAACAGAAGCATACATCATGATAAAAAGTTGAAATTGAACTCAAACAAACCCTAATCCCATATAAGATCACACCCCAAAGGAGAAAGTCAGAAGATAACCCTAGGCAAGGTTATGGATTTCTTAAGTTAGCTAGGGTTTTTGGGTGATTCTTAAGGAAAAATGCAAATCAAATTGAAAATGAAAGATAAAAATATGAGATAAATAATCTAGAAACTAGATGCAATATGAGGAACAATGCAAAAAGAACCAAGTTCAAACTCACCATGGTTAGGCAGAGATGAATTTTTCAAGTTAGGGTTAAAAAATGTGAAATTTATGAACCCTAATTCAAAGAAAATTGTGAAAATATAATCAAACCTAAAAAGAAATTTGTATGGTGAGTTTGAAAATGTTTAAGAATGCTTCATGATTTTTTTTGGTGATTTTTAGAAACCTAAATGCATATTTAATTAATTAATTAAAATCAATTAATTAATTAAATAGAACATTTAAATATTTAAAAAATACTTTTTTAATGCAAAAATTAAAATAAAAAATGTTTTTAGGTTAAGAAAAATATTTGAAACAAAAATGCAGAAAATGAGATTTTTTTAATTGTTTTTGCTATTTTTAAAAATTATATGAAAGAAATGCAATAAAAATGAAATAAAAATGAATTAAATGAGAAGTCAACTGATCCAATGGTTGAGATTCAAACTGAGAGAGACTGGGTTGATTGCGTGCGTGAATGGAGGGTCAGGATGGTTTCTGGCTAATTAATTATGATTTATTTAATTAATCCAAAATTAAAGTTAATGAATTAATCTGAGCCATTCACACGTTAACCTAATCAAGATCTAAGGGACAAGATTCAATATGGACAACTAAACCCTAATTAGGGCTAATCACTTTCAGGTGACCGGAGCTAAGCTTCGGTCATCTTCTCCGGCAAGCCAAATTCCCAGAATCCACTACAAGCTTTTAATCTCTAAATTTCTTGCCCAGAAACACTCTCCTAACATCATACATCTCTAATCAACAATCAAAATTCATTTATCATGCATCATCAGGCTGAATCGAAGCAATCAAGTTCTAGGTCAAAAATTTCAGAACATCATGAAATCCTCATTTATAACCTATTTTCAATTCTAATCATATCAGTGTGATCAGGGAAGCATGTAGATTCATTCTAGAACTTAAAATCATGTTCTTGAAGAAAAAAACGTTCATGGAGGTTACCTGAGATGAAGTTCTTTGAAATGGAGCTTTCTAGGCCCTCCTCTTGTGCAATCCACCTCCCTTTGACCTCCTGAGTCTATTGTGATGCTTGAATGGAGTTTATAATGGTTGGTTTATGAGTTTCAGTTCTGAATATGCAGAAATTGTGTTTGTGTTTGGGCTTGTTTCAGGCTATGGTGATGGGTGGGAAATGATCCTCAGGCTATGATGAGTTGAATGGTGAAAGAAATTTTGGTTTTTGTTGGCTGGATTGTGTGTTTCGAATTGATAAACTTTCAAGGCAATTTTTGGATTCTGCACTTGTGTGTTCTTTCAGGCCATGAAAGGTGTACATTTATAGTGATTAGGTCTTAAATAAACAATTGTTATTGGCCAGAAGAGTTGCTGTGGCACTATGTGATTGGGATGGCTTGAAATGCAAAAATGTCAACATATGTGTACTTGAGGTATGGGCTTGTGCAAAGGTGATTTCTGTGGCTAGATTGCTTCAGAATGGTTCATGGAGAGCCTTTAGATCATCTTTATGCAGCTGGATGGCCTTGATCAAGAGTTCTCATAGTTTATGCAATTTGGCAATTTTGAAGTTTCTTGAGAAATAAGTCATGGAAATGCTTGGTACCAAGGCCAATTCTTATCTTTAGAAGTTGCTTTGACATATTATGATACATTTGAGTGCATTAGAGGTCATGAAATGGCTTGGCAAGTGAAATTGCAAAAATCCCTCTTTGGTGCACACTTGAAAATTATAGGATTTTTGCCAACTTTGAAAGGCCATATCTTGAGTTATAGGATGAATCAAGACATGTTCTTGTACTTTTTGAAAATGGGAAGACATAATCTACAACTTTCATGTCCAAGGATTTTTCATTTGAAGCATTTTTGGTCATGAAAGAATAGGTTGAATATCTTTCCCAAAATGGAAAGTTTCCATTACAAGTCATTTCCAAAAATAGCAAGTTTGCATTTGGCTCAAAATTCTTCAACTTTGTGAAATTCCAACCACTTCAATGATTAAACAAAGATCATAGAGACTCAAAATGATGATGATGACCCTTTGGTACCCTTGATGGAGGGCTCAGATGCCTTGATTTTGACTTTACTTGCTCAAAAAGTTACCCAATGATCAGATGACTTCCACAGTGAATTTCTTCATCAAATTTGGTACACATGATCCTTATAACATATTGAGACCATTAGAAACAAGAATGACAAAAAAAATTGGGATTAAGGCCTCTGAAACCAAAACCCTAATTTTAGGTCATCTGTGTAGGAAATCTTCAGTCTGCCTCTATGCCTATGCCATGCTTTATGATCCCTTGACTTTTATGAACTTTGGGGAGCATATTATGATCATAGAAAACACATGGACCCTCTTGGAAAGCTTCAAGACCTTTGAGATGTCTCAGATCACTTCTTGGATTGCTCAGATCACAAACCATAGATGCAAATGGAATGAACTATGTAGTGGGATATGATATGCTTATGCAAAAAAATGAAAGATCACAAGCCATGGTGTGAGAAAAAGTGAGGGAAAATTTGGGATGTTTACACATACGCATATAGACTTGTTGTTACGCGTAACACTCTTCTTCCTACACCCCATATTACGTGTAAATATTGCCATTACGTGTAATGCATGTACCCCTTACGCGTGGCTTACGTGAATGGCCAGAGGGCGATGCCACAACCCTTTCCTTACGTGTAATGCCCAGCGTAATAGTCATGTATTACGCGTAAGGCCTCCCCTGTTACGCGTAATGCCAGATCCATTACGTGATTCCCAGTCCTTCACACCAGTCACACTTCTGCTATGAAATTCAACAATTCAACACTCAATTCAAGCCTAATTGGGTTTCTACATTGATTTTAGACCTATAATCATTTGTATATACATAATGTAACAATACTACATTCGTTAATGAGTCATAAATCTCATCTATACACAAATTTCTTGTAACAAAACAAGTTCAACAACAATAACAATTACGACAACATAAATAACGTATATGATAGCAACACAAAAAATCACAACATATTCTTCATGACAAATCCATACGAAATCAACAAAAACATATCATACAAGATCATAACAACAATCCTACGGAATACCCAACCTATATACGATTTATCCTAATCCCATTTATAGAATTCAAACCCAACACTTACCTTGGATTGAAGGCATCTCGAATTCAGAGAAAATATTCTCTACTAAAATACAATCCTAGTCTCCTTGTTCTTCCTCAAGACTTGTTCTTTCACCAAATTCTGATTAATCCTTATAATTAGGTTTTCAACTATAATTTTACTAATTAGCCAAATTACTAATGGGTCTAAAATAGCACCCCCAACCTTTACTACTCTCATACCATAACCAAGTCCACTTACTAATATTATTTCCTTAATAATTCTATTATTACTTCGACTTAATTAACTCGACAAACCCAAACACGACTTAACCATCAACTTAATACCCACTTAAACAACTTAATTACATACTTGACAAAACAACACCTAACAACAATTAATCGAGAAAAATACCCAATAACATTGAATTAAATTAATTAAATAAATACGGGCGTTACAATTCTCCCCCACTTAGAATATTTTTGTCCTCGAAAATCTTACCTTGCCCAAACAACTCAGGATAAGATTCCTGCATCTTGCTTTCCAACTCCCATGTCATTCTATCTCCGGCAGTGCCCAACTAGACAACCTTCACCAAAGAAATCTATTTGCCTCTTTAAGTCTTCATTTCACGATCCTTAATTCATACCGACATCATCTCCACAATGAGATTATCTCGTACTTCCACATCATCCATACCAATCACATGAGAAGGATCTGAAATATACTTCTGGAGTTGTGACACGTGGAACACATCATGCAAATTCGACAAATTTGGCGGTAAAGCTAATCTGTAAGCAACATTCCCAACCCTGTCCGAAATCTAATACGGACCAATAAAACGATGAGTAAGCTTCTTAGACTTCAACTCTCGTCTAATGTAACACCTCACTTTTCCCAATTAAAAAAATAGTTGTTTAATATGAACAATCAGAGTTTATTAGTGGAATGCCACATTTCAACAATAATATCCAACATAAAATTGTTTATTAAAAACAGCGGAAAATAACATAATTAGTTCAACTTAGGCAACATGCCAACATCAACAATAAATCCTCAATAATTTGGTTTATAAAATTTCCAACCAGTTTAAAGATACGTAACAAAATAAATAAACTACCAAATATCCCCGTCCCATGTTACATATCAGCGCATCCTAGGACTCGAACAAACAACACGACTCCATGCACTCTCAAGTACCTGGATTATTTGTACTTCCAAAGAAGCACATACACAACCACAAACAACAAAGGGGTGAGAAACAAATTCAAATATTAACGGTGCAAATAAGATCTTTAAGGTAGTTTCTCACGCACAACCACAAATACAACAAGTTCACCAATAATCCAACCACAACAGGTACAACAATAATTATGTAACAACAATCAATAATAATTATGCAATGTGATTCAAACGACACAATGCATGTGGTACCGGGTTTTGTTCATTCAATCGAACACATATAATCACATACACCCATCCAACAATGATTATCTCAACACTCTCCATAACGGAGTACGGATGATCGTATTCGCCCATCCGACACGATCATCCCAACAATAATTCAAAAAATGTATGCATGACAATGAAAGAGCATACAACATGTATAATTAACCATATTATACATCTACACGATCCATCCGATCACAAGTACAACAATAATTCCACACAAATCACCAATATTCACCTCACGCGATTTTATCGATTGTTCAACTGATTAAATCCACCTAAATTTTCATCATTAATTCATTCTCGATGTTAATCCTCGATTAAACATGCCTTAAGGTCCATCTCAATATCTCACACCAAAAGAATCGGCCACGCACGTGAAATCGGGACAAAAATCACAAAAATCACATTTTGGCCCAAGCCCTCTGGTCATACGCATAATGGCAAGGCCATATGCGTATTGACCTAACCCAATATGCACCATACGCCTGTCCAATTTCTGCGTCACTATAATGGGGAGCTTATCAACACCTACTGATAATGTTACTCTACTGTTACTTAGATTCCTTTTACTAACTCATCACCAAAATTATTTATTCATTCTCTGCCACTAAATTCACAAGCCTATTGCATTTTAATTATTAGTCTTCAACTTAATTTATGCTTCTAGAATTGATCTATCATCTCGGACACAGGAACAGAACCAAAACAACTAGAATTCCTGCCTCAGACACATATGACGAACGTCACAGATTCATGCCCCTCGTCACCACGCATGACGGTCGTCACACAATTGTGATGGTCGTCTCAATGTTGGGACGGTCGTCTGGCCTAATGGGATGGTCGTCCCACAATCCAACTGCATTCCCTGTTTCACTCCTTCTTCTTTCTATTATGTAATTTCCTCACAATTTCATCTCCATCCAATCTACCAGACTTAGGATTATTTCTACACCAATTTTACACTCTTAAATATGTCCTTCTTTCATCTAAATTACTAATTCCAGTTTTATTATCTCCCTGTATCTATATTAGTATTGTTCTACTGCATCATCATCAACAGTATGCATCAAGTATTCATACCACAAAACGATTACGATAATACATCACCAATAATCCAAAAAATCAGACCAACATAATCACAGATTCGAAATAACAATCATATACACAAATATTCATCACGAATTTATTAAAGCAACATAAATTCCTCTGAGGGAATGACACCCTCACTACCCATCATGTTAAATCACCTAATTTAGAATCTTTTCTCCCCCTTACCTGAATTCCGGATAAAATTCTGCGAGAATTGATGATGAAGATTTTCCTTAGCCTCCCTTTTGTTCTTCCTCTTTGATATTCTTACGTGATAACCATTCTATCTTTCTTTCCTTTTGTTAACCTCCCACCAATTCCACATAAAACCTATTATCCCTTATTTTCCTCACTAACTCCTTATTTTCCTCCCACATCCATTTACTAATTAAATCTGATTATTTTAATTAATAAAATATAATAGTAACAATAATAATAATAATAATAATGATGATAATGATAATAGTGATAATAATAATAATAATACCTCTTATACTATTATAATTAATTACACCTAATATTATTTAAATTAATATTCTCCTATTATTATAATTAAATATATTTTAACTAACATAATCTAATTAGTTTTGCTCCCCACACCACCAATCTCTACACTTTTGGTCACACACCCCTATTACCTTAAAGTCTTATTCTTAAGGCTACTATCACTTACCGTTGATACATAATTTATAACGAATGTACATCAAATCACACAATCAATTACATCAATTCCTAGTTATTTCACAAATAATAATCAAAATGAAAACGGGGTGTTACATCCAACACCAGTTACAGGCATAACTCTTAAGAATACATGATCACCAGCTTGAAACTCTAAATCCTTCCTTTGCTTATCATGATAGCTCTTCTTCCTACTTTGAGAAGACTTCATATTTTCTCGAATCAACTTCACCTTCTCGGTATTCTATCAGACTATCTCTGGTCAAAGCACTACACTCTCTCTGGATTCATGCCAACACAACGGAGTCCTACATCTCCGACCATACAACGCCTGAAAAGGTTTCATTCTGATACTATAATGGTATCAGTTTGACCATCTGTTTGAGGATGATACGCTGAACTCAACCTCAACTTAGAACCCAACGCTTCTTGCAGACTCTTATAAAACTCAAAAGTAAACCTCGTATCTCGATCTGACAGAATACAAAAAGGAACACCATGCAACTTTACAATCACTCTGACATAAATATCTGCCAACTTTGATACTGGAAAACTGATGTTAATAGGAATAGAATAAGCTAAATTTGTAAGCCTATCAAAAATCACCCAGATCTCATCATGTCCTCTTGAAGTATTAGGCAATCCCATTATAAAGTCCATAGAAATGTTATCATATTTCCATTCTGGAATTTCCAACGGTTGCAACAAACTAGCAGGCTTCTGATGTTAAACTTTCGACTTCTGACAAGTCAAACAGGCATACACAAAACGTGCTACATCATTCTTCATCCCAAGCCACAAAAACAATTTCAAATCTTGATACATCTTAGTCGCTCCTGGATGAATACTCAAATTACTTCCATGACTCTCCTCAAGAATCATTATTTTCACCTTCGCATCATCAAGAATACAAATCAGATCATGAAGTCTCAATACACCATACGCACCCAACTTAAAACCATTCGTCTCTGATTTACCGCAATCAACTATGATATCCACTAGTTTCACCTCCCATTTTTGAGCTTCTTGAATATTGTCCAGAAAATCGTTATTAATCTTCAACATACCCAACATAACACTTTACGGTGTCACTTTGCAAATAAAACTAATATCTTGGAACTGCTCAATCAACTCTAACTCGTTAACCATCATTGCCGACATATGCAAAGTCTTTCGACTTAAAGCATCGACCACAACATTAGCTTTTCCTGGATGATAATTCAAACCAAAATAATAGTCTTTCAACAGTTCCAACCAAATTTGTTGCCTCATATTCAACTCTTTCTGATCAAACATATACTTTAAACTCTTATGGTTGCTAAACACTTCAAATCTAGAATGATAAAGATAATGCCTCCAGATTTTTAGTACAAAAACAACTGCAGCAAGCTCCAAATCATGCGTAGGATAGTTCTTTTCATGAACCCTCAACTGTCTCGATGCACAAGAAATTACTTTACCATTCTGCATAAGAACACCTCCTAAGCCCATCAACGAAGCATCACAATACACCACAAACAGTTCTCCTGAATTCGGTAAAGTCAAAACCGGAGCCGACGTCAATCTCTTCTTCAACTCTATAAAACTTTCTTTGCATTGGACATCCCACACAGAAGCTTTACTCTTACAAGTCAACCGAGTCAACGAAAGTACCAACTTAGAAAATCCTTCAATGAACCTTCAATAATATCTGGCTAATCCCAAGAAACTTCTAATCTCAGTAGCCGACTTTGGAGTTTCCCATTGCAACATATCATCTACCTTAGAAGGATCCACTGCAGTACCACTACCTAAAATCACATGACCAAGAAAGATGACTTCTTTCAACCAAAATTCACACATACACAACTTTGCATACAACTTATCCTTCAAAACATCTAATATTGTTCTCAAATGTTCTGCATGCTCTTCTTCTGACTTGGAATAAATCAGAATATCATCAATAAACACAACCACAAAACAATCCCAATAAGTATGAAAAATATGATTCATGTACTCCATGAATACTCCCAGAACATTAGTCACACCAAAAGGCATCATCGAATACTCGTAATGCCCATACCGTGTTCTGAACACTGTCTTCTGAATATCCTCATCTTTTACCTTAATTTGATGATAGCCTGATCTCAAATTAATCTTTCTAAACACACGAGAACCTACCAACTGATCCATCAAATCATCTATTCTTGGTAACGAATACTTGTTCTTAATTGTTACCTTGTTCAACTGTGTATAATCTACACAAAGCCTCATATTTCCATCTTTCTTCTTAACCAACAGAACAAGAGCTCCCCACATTTATACACTTGGTCTTACAAACATCTTCTCAAGCAAATCTTCCAACTGCTTCTTTAATTCAACTAACTCAGAGGCGAACATCATGTACGGTGCCATAGAAATAGGTTTAGTACCAGGTACAAGATCAATTGCAAACTCAACTTCTCTCTCTGGCGGTAAGTCTGGAATTACATCAGGGAAAACTTCAGGAAATTCATTCACCACTTGCAACTCTTCAGTCTTAGATTTACTCTCTATAGATAACGACGCCATCAACGAGAATATCTGGACTTCTTCTTTCATCAAATTCTGTAACTCTCTAAATGACAACAACCCAAATCCTTCCTCTTCTGGAGTAAAAAACCTCACTGACTTACGATAGCAATTAATATGAACATAGTTATACTCTAACCAGCTCATACCTAGCATTACGTCCATCCCAGTCAACGAAAAACATACCAGATCAATATCAAAGTCTCTATCAAAGATAAACAATGGGAACCCTGAACACACTAGAGAAGTAGTCACTGATCCCTTAGTCGGAATCCTAACAACCATTTCTCCTTTCATAGCAGACAACTCCGGACCCAATCTCTTAACAAATTCAGCAGCAATACAACAATGGGTAGCACCCGTATCTATAATAGTAATTAATGGAATAATATTAATGAAACATGTACCTCTGATGAGCTTGTCCTCATTATCCGTCTTAGTCCCAGCTAAAGCGGACAATTTTCCTCCAGACTTTGCTTTCTTTGGCTTCTGGCACTGGCTACCAATGTGCCCTTCTACACCGCAGTTAAAACATAACATTTCTTTATGTGTGCAATCAGATATTGCATGCTCAGCCTTTCCACAACAAAAAGACACTTCACCTCGGCAGTACACACATTGCTCTTGTGTCCAGCTTGCCCACACTTGAAACAAACAATACTAGCGGGAGAATCTCCCCCGCTAGTTCTCTGACCCGAAGTAGCTTTCTACTTACTCTTACTAGCTGGAGTATCATAAGGCTTGCCACGGTTATGCTAATTCTTGCCTCTCCTATCAGTAATAATCTTGTAGTGAGCATTGTTATCTTCTTCGAAGATCCTACAACTATCAACCAAGTCAGCAAAAACACGAATCTTCTGATACCCCACAACCTTCTTAATCTCCTTCTTGCCACACACATCTTCAGGATAATACTTCCTCAGAAAATCTCTACGAAATACAACCCAAGTTATCTCCTCACATGCAGCTTCCAACCTTTCACTAGTTTCCAACCACCAATCATCAGCCTCAACTGCCAACATGTGAGTTCCATAATAAACCTTCTGCGCTGGAGTGTAATCCATTACATGGAAGATTCTCTCAATTTCCTTCAACCAAGTCAACACCGCATCAGGGTCATACTTGCCTTTTAAGGTAGGTGTATTCTCTCTGAAAATTCGCCAAAGTATGAGACTCATCATTTCCGCTAGCGTTCGATATGTTCTGCACAACTTGAGCCATTTCTTCCATTGCAGCAGCCATTGCAGCATCGTGTCTTCCAGCCATCTCGACTTAACACTACAAGAACGTAAACAACAACTTAACAATGAAACAACGTATATCAACATTGGTCAATCGACCTGCAACTTAATATTTCCCATGATCGGGACAACACCACTTATATAGACTTCATACGACTACAACACAGAAAACCAACTAATTACGACTTAATTAATTAAATTTCTAAATTAATTACTTTAGTCCTCAACTCTACTAAAATCAACTTATTATATCTCTAATTATTTTCTACAATAAACTCAGTTCGACTCGGCTGCGAAAATAGGACGAATCGCCAAAAATTTCATTTTCTGCACATAGCTCTGCTCATACGCGTATAGACTTATTGTTACACGTAACAATCTTCTTCCTACGCCCCCTTACGCGTAAATATTTCCATTACGCATAATGGCTGCACCCCTTAAGTGTAGCTTATGTGTATGGCCAAAGGGTCGTGCCATAACCTTTTCCTTACGCATAATGCCCAGCGTAACAGTCATGTGTTACGCATAAGGCCTCCCCTGTTACGCGTAATGTCAGATCCATTATGTGATTCCCAGTCCTTCACACCAGTCACAGTTCTGCTACGAAATTCACCAATTTAGCACTCAATTCAAGCCTAATTGGGTTTCGACAATGATTTTAGACCTATAATCTTTTGTATATACATCATCTAACAATAGTACATTCGATTAAGAGTCCTAAATCTCATCTATACACAAATTTCCTGCAACAAAACTAGTCCAACAACAACAACAATTACGACAACATAAACAACGTATATGATAGCAAGACAACAAATCACAACATATTCTTCATGACAAATCCATATGAAATCAACAACAACATATCATACAATATCATAACAACAATCCTATGGAATACCCAACCTATATACGAATTATCCTAATCCCATTTATAGAATTTGAACCCTACCCTTACTTTGGATTGAAGGAAGCTCGAATTCACAGCAAAAGTTCTCTACGAAAATCCAATCCTAGTCTCTTTGTTCTTCCTCAAGACTTGTTCTTCCACCAAATTCTGATTAATCCTTCTAATTCGGTTTTCAACTATAATTTCACTAATTAACCAAATTACTAATGGGCCTAAAATAGCACCCCCCACCTTTACCACTCTCATACGACAACCAAGCCCACTTACTAATATTATTTTATTAATAATTCTATTATTACTTCGACTTAATTAACTCGACCAACCCAAACACGACTTAACCATCAACTTAATACCAACTTACACAACTTAACGACATACTCGATAAAACAACACCAAACAACAATTAATCAGGAAAAATATGCGATAACATTTAATTAAATTAATTTATTAAATATGGGCGTTATAGTAAGAAAACACATATGTCTTACATGAATATTTAGGGTTGTGAAGTTTATGTGAAACGACAAGTTTCAACTAAGCTTGAGCCCAAATCTGACAAATGCTTATTTGTGGGGTATCCTAAAGAAACAATAGGATAATACTTCTATAATCCTTCTGAGAGCAAAGTGTTTGTTGCTTGAACTGGAGTCTTCTTAGAAAAAGATTTTATTTTCAAATGAATCAGTGGGAGGAAAGTAGAGCTTGAAGAAATTCAAGAATCACAAAGCATTAATACACCTATGGAGGAATTAAAGCAGGAATCACAAACAGTTGTGGAAGAGTAACCTGCTCAAGTAGAACAAGACCAGCGTAGGACGAGCAGGATACGTCACCAATTAGAGAGATGTGGATATCTCATAACTGATCAAGGTGGTGTATTACTCATGAATCAAGATGAGCCTGTGACCTACCAAGAGGCCATATCTGGTCCTGATTCTGAGAAGTGGCTAGAAGTCATGAAATCTGAAATGGATTCCATGTACACAAAACCAAGTTTGGACCTTGTTAGAGCCTCCTGTAGGAGTTAATCCTATAGGATATAAGTGGGCCTTCAAGAATAAGACTGACATGGATGGTAAGGTACATACTTATAAGGCAAGACTGGTTTCTAAAGGTTATAAACAAATTCATGGGATAGAATATGATAAAACCTTTTCCCTAGTTGCAATGCTTAAATCTGTTAGGATTTTACTTGCTATCATTGCATATCATGATTATGAAATATGTCAGATGGATGTTGTAACGCCTTAATTTTATATTTATTTTTATGAAATAAATATTAATATTTTGATGGCATATTTGGATAAATTGGAGAGAAAAGTTTTATGAGAATAATAATAATAATATAATAATGTATACTATTATAATATCATTATTATTTAAATAAAATAAAACAAAAAGGGTTAGTTAGAGGTTTAAGGGGCAAAGGTGGAATTATTGCTTTATGTAAGTTGAATAAGGGATTCAGTTTTCATTCATCGTGTTTTTGACGACGAACAGTGAGGTCTGGAGAAAGAGGAGAAGAAAGACAAGGTCAAAGATCATAGATCATCAAGACCAAGATTTCGAAGAACTCATCTCTATTTCAAGGTAAGGGGGGAGAATGGGTTTTATAATTGGTGAATTAACATAATAAGGGTAATTGGGAGGTCCTTCCTCCCTTAGGGTTCATATATGTGAAGATTTGGAATTGATGAAATTGTGATATGCATATGATAGATTATGAATCGTTGAATTGTGTTTATAATTTGATGATGATTATTATGACAATGGTTGTTATGAGGTAATCTTGGATGAACCGTTCTTGAATGTGTGCGATGTGAATTGAGGAATAGTTGTTATGTAGAAGAGGAATAATTGATGTTATGAGTGTGTGGTGGTATAAAGTATTGAAATTTTACTTTTAGGGATGCTAATATCAAGTTAAAATGAACTGGATTTGGTTTAGAGTGAGAGGGGAAAGAAAAGGAAGATTTTTGGAAAAAGCTGGAGAATTCACGTAGCCACCTGACACGGGCCGTGTCACAGGACACGGGTGGCCGTGTCAGGTCACTGGAAGAGGATGAGGGGAAGAATTTTAGAGAATGGGAAACAGTAAGTGTGACACGGGCCATGTCACACGACACAGGCACCCGTGTCAGCCCCCTGGTCTTGGTTGATTTTGTTATTTGAGAGGTGCGTGTTCAGGGCACCTGACACGGGTCGTGTCACAGGACACGGGTGGCCGTGTCAGGCCCCTGTATCTTCGAATTTTGTGAAATCTTGACATGTTTTACTATCCATTCTTTTAGTATAAGTTCCTGAGAGTATTCTAAGACAATAACTTGAGGTTTAGTGCTAATTATAGGACTTGATAACCAAAATTTAATGAATGTAATAGTGAGGGTTGTATAAGTAGCATAAGTTTGTTAATAATGTAATGAATTATTGAATTATGCGATTATGGTATATGCTTAACATGAATGATATAATTATGTGATTAATACTGGTGGGATCATGTGGATCGTGAAGGCATGAATGTTTTCATGCGTAATTGTATTATGGTGTATGTGTTTGAGTCTGCATATGCATACACATTTGGTGGAATGATCATGTCTCGGTGGAGCGTAAGTGATCATTCGGATTCATTGCGTATCGTTGGTGCAGGGATGATCGTGTCTCGGTGGAGCATAAGCGATACATCCGGGTTCGAATTAATGAACCATTGTTGAAAGTCGGTACCGCATTGTTGCATTGTGTCAGCGAGTCACATTGCATCTGTTTGTTGGATTGATTGTGTTAATTGATGTGTATGGAATTATAATTATCCTTTTAGGTGTTATTTGCACCGCTATATTATGAAACTATTTCTCACCCCCTTTTGTTTGTTTTATTGCGTCTGTGCTTCTTCGGAAGTACAGATAATTCAGGTACTTGAGGAGTGCTTGATGTTGATGTCAGTGTCCTAGGAGCTCTGATATGTAACGGGAACGGGGATTCTTATCGCATTTCTTTTGATTTTTAGCAAACTTCCTTATGATTAAGTATTGAGTTAATAAACCGTATTTTTATTGAACTGTAATGCCTTTGGGCAATTTGATGTTAAAACAATTATTTCCGCTGCTTGTTTTAGAATAAATGAAAATATATTTGGTTGTTGATGTAGCAGCTCACTTTAGTTGATTAAACTCTGATTTTATGAATAGTTTATATAATTTTGAAATGGGAAAAAGTGGGTGTTACAATTGGTATCAGAGCAGGTCGGTCCAACCGGCCAGATTGAGTCAGTCCTTAGAATAGGAGTTGTTGAGAGTCCTAACCTTTATTTGTTGTTGTATCAGAATGGCTGGAAGGAATAATGTTGCTCTTGTTGCGGCTTTGCAAGCCATGGCGCAGACTTTTGAGAATGTCGTTCAGGTCATTCAGGGAGGAGGTAATGCTCAGTCTCGTGCATTGGATCAGTTCAGGAGTAACAGGCCGCCTAAGTATGAAGGTGGAATTCTAGATCCAGAGGCTACGCAGAAATGGTTGAAGGTTATGGAGAAGATTTTCAGAACAATGGGATGCTCTGATGATCAGAAGGTGAGGTTTGGTACTCATATGCTGGAAGGCGAAGCTGAGGTCTGGTGGGACAACAGTCGCTAACGGTTAGAAACTGCGGATATTGCAATCACCTGGGCGGTATTTCGCAGAGAATTTTTGGAGAAGTATTTCCCGGAAGATGTCCGTAGTGCTAAGGAGGTGGAGTTATTAGAACTCAAACAAGGTAATATGACGGTGGCGGAGTATGCTGCCAAGTTTGAGGAATTGGTGCAATATTGTGCACACTATAATACTAAAGAGGCTATGACTTCCAAATGCCTGAAGTATGAGAATGGACTGTGTCCTGAAATTAAGTTGGGTATTGCTTGCCAGAAGATCAGGAACTATCCGGAATTGGTAATCAGAAGTCGAATTTATGATAATGACAACAGGGCTCGAATTGCACACTATAAGGCGGTGAATGAAAAGAAAGGAAAGCAGAGATTTGGTGGTGTCCCTTATAGTGTTCCAACTGACAAAGGAAAGCAAAAGGCTAATGCTGAGAAGAAGCCAAGTGGGGGAGGAGGTACTCCCGGCGTGCTCAAATGTTATAGATGCCACGGTACGGGTCATCGTGCCAATGATTGTCCTAATGAAGAGAAGAAATGCTTCAAGTGTGGGAAGTCGGGTCACCTAGCGGCTAATTGTAAGGTGAATGCTCCTACTTGCTATAATTGTGGAGAGCAGGGCCATATCAGCACCAATTTCCAGAAACCCAAGAAGCAGCAATCCGGTGGAAAAGTGTTTGCATTAGTGGGAACTCAACCTACTGGTGAAAACCGATTGGTCAAAGGTACTTGCTATATCGATAATACTCCTTTATTTGTGATTATTGATACGGGTGCAACACACTCGTTTATTTCCTTGGAATGTGTGAAAAGGATAGGATTGGAGCCTTCTCAATTGAGCCGAGGGATGGTAATTGATACTCCATCTATAGGTTCCGTGACTACTACCTTAGTATGTCGTGATTGTATTTTGACAATATCTGATAAAAAGATTAGAGTGGATCTTATATGCCTGCCACTCAGTAATCTTGATGTGATTTTGGGTATGAACTGGTTGGAGTCCAACCTAGTTTATATCGATTGCTTTAGGAAAAGATTGTTATTCCTAGCTCCTGAGGAAGAAAGTTTGGCCAGTTCAGTTTTGACTAAAGAACTGAGAACCTTGTTGGAAGACGAAGCAAAGATGTTTGTTGTGTTTGCTTCGTTATCGGTTGAAGAGAAAGTTGTTGTTGAGGAACTGCCAGTGGTGAATGAATTTCTTGAAGTATTCCCAGGTGATATTTCAGAATTGCCTCTGACGCGTGAGGTGGAGTTTACTATTGATTTGATTCCTGGTACTAAGCCTATTTCTATGGCACCGTACAGGATGTCTGCTGCGGAGTTAGCTGAATTGAAATCGCAGATTGGTGAATTGCTTGACAAGAAGTTTATTCGACCCAGTGTATCGCCGTGGGGTGCACCAGTATTATTAGTCAAGAAGAAGGATGGTAGTATGCGTCTGTGTATTGACTACCGACAACTGAATAAAGTTACAATTAAGAACAAGTATCCACTCCCAAGGATTGATGCCTTGATGGATCAACTTGTGGGAGCTTGTGTTTTTAGTAAAATTGACTTGAGGTTGGGATATCATCAAATAAGAGTGAAGGAGGAAGATATCTAGAAGACGACTTTTAGAACTCGATACGGCCATTACGAATATGCAGTGATGCCTTTCAGAGTGTCTAACGCGCCAGGAGTGTTCGTGGAGTATATGAACCGATTATTTCATTCTTATTTGGATCAGTTTATCGTAGTATTTATTGATGATATACTGATATATTCGAAGTCTGAAGAAGACCATGCGAAACATTTGAGAATTGCATTGCAGGTACTGAAGGATAACAAATTATTTGCCAAGTTCTCCAAATGTGAATTTTGGTTGAAGACGGTAAGCGTTTTGGGACATGTGATATCTGGTGATGGTATAGCAGTGGACCCTTCTAAGGTCAGTGTTGTGCTTGATTGGGAGCCTCCGAAGACGGTAACGGAAGTTAGAAGTTTTCTTGGCCTAGCTGGTTATTACCGAAGGTTCATTGAAATATTTTCTAGTTTGGCATTACCTTTGACTCAATTGACCCGGAAGAATCAAGCTTTTATTTGGGATGCAGCTTGTGAGAGAAGTTTTGAGGAATTAAAGAAGAAGCTAACTTCGGCACCATTACTAGTTTTGTCGAACCCGAGTGAAGCTTTTGTTGTTTATTGTGACGCGTCTAAAATGGGTTTAGGTGGCGTGCTAATGCAAGTGGGTAAAGTTGTAGCTTATGCTTTGAGGCAATTGAAGGTACATGACAGGAATTATCCTACTCATGATTTGGAATTGGCCACAGTGGTATTTGTGTTGAAAATTTGGAGGCATTATTTGTATGGTTCGCAGTTTGAAGTTTTTAGTGATCATAAGAGTTTAAAGTACTTGTTTGATCAAAAAGAGCTTAATATGAGACAAAGAAGATGGTTAGAGTTTTTGAAGGATTATAATTTTAATCTGAATTACCACCCGAGAAAAGCGAATGTGGTAGCAGATGCGTTGATCCGAAAGACAATTCATATGTCGGCTATGATGGTGAAGGAAATGGATTTAATTGAGCAATTTAGAGACTTGAGTATGGTATTTGAAATAACGTCGGAAAGTGTTAAGCTGAGTATGTTGAGAATTAATAATGAATTTCTGGATGTGATAAGAGAAAATCAAAGACAAGATGTAAAATTGGTAGATTTGATGCCTAATGAAGGAAATGACCAAGGAGGCGATTATGTTTTAAATAATGATGGTGTTTTGAGATTCAGAGGTAGAATTTGCGTACTTGACAACGTTGAATTAAAGAAAGCAATTTTGGAAGAAAGTCATCGAAGTAGCTTAAGTATCCACCCAGGAGCTACAAAGATGTACCATGATTTGAAGTAATTGTTTTGGTGGCACGGTATGAAGAGGGATATCGCGCAATTTGCTTATGCTTGCTTGGTGTGTCAGAAATCTAAGGTGGAACATCAGAAGCCTTCGGGGCTGATGCAACTGTTAGAGATTCCGGAATGGAAATGGAACAGCATTGCTATTGATTTTGTGACAGGTTTACCGAATACGGTGAGAGGCTTTGATGCTATTTGGGTGATTGTAGATCGGTTAACTAAGTAGACACATTTTATTCCAATTAACATCAGTTTTTCGTTAACTAAATTGGCAGAGATTTATATACGGATTGTGGTGAAATTGCATGGTGTACCGTCGAGTATAGTATTGGATAGAGATCTGCGGTTTACTTCGGAATTTTGGAAGAGTTTGCATGAGGATTTGGGTTCTAAGTTGAAATTGAGTTCAGCGTACCACCCACAGATGGATGGGCAATCGGAGAGGACTATTCAGTCACTGGAAGATTTATTGAGAACTTGTGTGTTAGAAAAAGGAGGTGCGTGGGATACTCATTTGCCACTAATTGAATTCACTTATAATAACAATTACCATTCAAGCATTGGAATGGCACCGTTTGAAGCCCTTTATGGTAGGAGATGCAGAACACCTCTATGTTGGTATGAGACGGGTGAAAATGTTATGCTTGGACCGGAGATTATCCAGCAGACTACTGAGACTATCAAGATGATTAAAGAGAAAATGAAAGCATCTCAGAGTCGACAGAAAAGTTACCATGATAACCGGAGAAAAGACTTGGAGTTCAGTGAGGGTGACCATGTGTTTTTGAGAGTCAACCCGATGACCGGTGTTGGTCGTGCTTTGAAATCCAAGAAGTTGGATCCTAAGTTTATCGGACCTTATCAGATTATGCAGAGAGAGTAGGCAAGGTTGCTTACAGAGTGACATTGCCGCCAGAACTTTCGAATTTGCACGAAGTGTTTCATGTGTCGCAACTCAGGAAGTATGTATCTGATCCGTCACATGTCATCCAGAGGGATGAGGTACAAGTTCGTGATAACATCACAGTGGAGGCCTTACCTTTGAGAATTGAGGATCGTAAGATGAAGCAGCTAAGAGGCAAAGAAATACCTCTTGTGAGAGTAGCTTGGGGAGGAGCTGCTGGTGGAAGTGTTACCTAGGAACTGGAGAGCAAGATGCGGGAATCATATCCAGAGTTATTCCATTCAGGTACATTTTCGAGGACGAAAATAATTAAATGGGGGAGAGTTGTAACGCCTTAATTTTATATTTATTTTTATGAAATAAATATTAATATTTTAATGACATATTTGGATAAATTGGAGAGAAATGTTTTATGAGAATAATAATAATATAATAATGTATAATATTATAATATCGTTATTATTTAAATAAAATAAATTAAAAAGGGTTAGTTAGAGGTTTAAGGGGTAAAGGTGGAATTATTGCTTTGTGTAAGTGGAATTAGGGATTCAGTTTTCATTCATCGTGTTTTTGACGAAGAACAGTGAGGTCTGGAGAAAGAGGAAAAGAAAGGCAAGGTCAAGGATCATAGATCATCAAGACCAAGATTTCGAAGAACTCATCTCTATTTCGAGGTAAGGGGGGAGAATGGGTTTTATAATTGGTGAATTAACATAATAAGGGTAATTGGGAGATCCTTCCTCCCTTAGGGTTCATATATGTGAAGATTTGGAATTGATGAAATTGTGATATGTATGTGATAGATTATGAATCCTTGAATTGTGTTTATAATTTGATGATGATTATTATGAGAATAGTTGTTATGAGGTAAGCTTGGATGAACCGTTCTTGAATGTGTGCGATGTGAATTGAGGAATAGTTGTTATGTAGAAGAGGAATAATTGATGTTATGAGTGTGTGGTGGTATAAAGTATTGAAATTTGACTTTTAGGGATGCTAATATCAAGTTAAAATGAACTGGCTTTGGTTTGGAGTGAGAGGGGAAAGAAAAGGAATATTTTTGGAAAAAGTTGGAGAATTCACGTAGCCACCTGACACGGGCCGTGTCACAGGACACGGGTGGCCGTGTCAGGCCACTGGAAGAGGATGAGGGGAAGAATTTTAGAGAATGGGCAACAGTAAGTGTGACACGGGCCGTGTCACACGACATGGGCACCCGTGTCAGCCCCCTGGTCTTGGTTGATTTTGTTGTTTGAGAGGTGCGTGTTCAGGGCACCTGACACGGACCGTGTCACAGGACACGGGTGGCCGTGTCAGGCCCCTGTATCTTGGAATTTTGTGAAATCTTGACATGTTTTACTATCCATTCTTTTAGTATAATTTCCTGAGAGTATTCTAAGACAATAACTTGAGGTTTAGTGCTAATTATAGGACTTGATAACCAAACTTTAATGAATGTAATAGTTAGGGTTGTATAAGTAGCATAAGTTTGTTAATAATGTAATGAATTATTGAATTATGCGATTATGGTATATGCTTAACATGAATGATATAATGATGTGATTAATACTGGTGGGATCATGTGGATATTGAAGGCATGAATGTTTTCATGCGTAATTGTATTATGGTGTATGTGTTTGAGTTTGCATATGCATACACATTTGGTGGAATGATCATGTCTCGGTGGAGCGTAAGTGATCATTCGGATTCATTGTGAATCGTTGGTGCAGGGATGATCGTGTCTCGGTGGAGCGTAAGCGATACATCCGGGTTCGAATTAATGAACCATTGTTGAAAGTCGGTACCACATTGTTGCATTGTGTCAGTGAGTCACATTGCATCTGTTTGTTGGATTGATTGTGTTAATTGATGTGTATGGAATTATAATTATCCTTTGAGGTGTTATTTGCACCGCTATGTTATGAAACTATTTCTCACCCCCTTTTGTTTGTTTTATTGCGTCTGTGCTTCTTCGGAAGTACAGATAATTCAGGTACTTGAGGAGTGCTTGATGTTGATGTCAGTGTCCTAGGAGCACTGATATGTAACAGGAACGGGGATTCTTATCGCATTTCTTTTGATTTTTAGCAAACTTCCTTATGATTAAGTATTGAGTTAATAAACCGTATTTTGATTGAACTGTAATGCCTTTGGGCAATTTGATGTTAAAACAATTATTTTCGCTGCTTGTTTTAGAATAAATGAAAAGATATTTGGTTGTTGATGTAGCAACTCACTTTAGTTGATTAAACTCTGATTTTATGAATAGTTTATATAATTTTGAAATGGGAAAAAGTGGGTGTTACAGATGTCAAGACTGCTTTCCTTAATGGGAATATTCTTGAGGATGTGTACATGACACAACCTGAGGGATTTGACATACCTGAAGAAGCCCAAAAGATATGTAAGTTACAACGATCAATTTACGGATTGAAGCAAGCTTCCAGAAGCTAGAATATTTGTTTTGATGAAACCGTAAAATAATATGGATTCATAAAGAATGAAGATGAGTCTTGTGTCTAAAAGAAGGTTAGTGGGAGCATGATCGTTTTCCCGATATTATATGTAGAGGAAATATTACTCATTGGAAACGATATCCCTACCTTGCAACAAGTAAAAACTTGGTTCAGGAAATGCTTTTCTATGAATGACCTTGGTGAAGCATCCTATATATTAGGAATTAGGATCTATAGAGATATATCACAAAAACTACTTGTCCTAAGTCAGAGTACATACATATACAAAGTGTTGAGACACTTTAATATGTAGGATTCCAAGAAAGGGTTCATACCTATGCAACATGGCATGTGTCTATCAAAAACACAATCCCCTCCAACTATGGAA
This sequence comes from Lathyrus aphaca, assembly GCA_963966055.1. Lineage (NCBI taxonomy): Eukaryota > Viridiplantae > Streptophyta > Magnoliopsida > Fabales > Fabaceae > Lathyrus > Lathyrus aphaca. Next base: position 265,302,780 of record OZ014524.1, on the reverse strand, counting down.
GAAAGGGATCACATGACTAAGATTCCATATGCATCTACAATAGGATCTATCATGTATGCCATGTTATGTACTCGACTAGATGTCTCGTATGCTTTAAGTGCGATGAGTGGGTACAAATCTGATCCCGGTGATGCTCATTGGCTAGCTATAAAGAATATCCTTAAGTACTTGAGAAGTACTAAGGATACATTCTTGATATATGGAGGTCAGGAAGAGCTCACGGTAATTGGTTACACCGATGCTAGCTTCCAGACAGATAAGGATGAATTCATATCGCAATCTGGTTTATGTTATACCTAAATGGCGGCGCTGTGAGCTGGAAAAGTTCAAAGCAAGAGACAATTGCTTATTCTAGAACCGAGGACGAATATATTGTTGCCTCAAATATAGCAAAGGAAGATGTTTGGATCAAGAAGTTCATCAGTGAACTTGGCATAATCCCTAGTATTGTATATTGATCTCTATTGTGATAATAATGGTTCCATCACACAAGCTAAGGAGCCTAGATCTTACCAATAATCCAAACACATACTTAGACGTTATCATCTCATTCAAGATATAATAGATCGTGGAGATGTGAAGATATACAGAGTACCTACACTTGACAATATTGCTGACCCACTAACAAAACCTCTTGCACATTAGAAGCATGATGGTCACACTAAATCTATGGGTATTCGGGGTATACCTGATTGAATCTAGTTATAATGGGAGATTATTGGTGTAAGACCTAGAGACTAATACTTTTGGTACTTGTATCGAATTATTTATTAATAATAAAAGGAATTTCTTTATTATGTCTGTTTTTCCAAAATGATAAAGTCCCTAGAATAGCTAGTTCTTTTAATAAAATATTAAGTGTGGCTTAATCATGAGATTCTATTAAACATAAGGACACTATTCTTAAAGCATCCATAGTCAGTATTTAATGTGAAATGGGATAGCCTTAAAGCATTAAGACTATTATGTAGATAGGCTAATGATCACATCTCATGGATCATGGATAAAGATTATCAAGTCTTGACATATGTACGAATATTAGGAGTCATATTTATACTGGATTGACCCACTATGAGAGTACTACATAGAATGTTATGCAAAGTGTCATAAGTTACTCTCATGGTGATAGTGATGTATACCACCCTTCGACCTGAAACTACTATGGATCCTAAATGTAGATTCAAGTACTTTATTGATGATCAAACAATGTCTATAACTGGATAATCATAAAGACAATTGATGGGTACTTCACAAAGCATGCTGAGGGACATGAGTAGCCTAGAAGGAATTTGCCCATCCTGCATAACGAGATAAATGTTTAAGGGCCCAATATTGAACTGGACAAGGATGACACGATATATGCCTTGTGTTCAATATAGACATAAGGGCAAAAGGGTAATTGTATACACAAGTACTATCACAAAAGGTTTTGTCAGATCGCATGATAATTTTGTGACTTGGGTAGTAATGATGTGTTGCTAGATACTGTTCATTGTTTATTATGTTAAATACATGATTTAATATAATAACGTCACGAAATGCTACAGGGACACACACATAAGGATAGTTAGAGAAGAGGTAGAATAAATAAGGTACACCGTAGGGTACGTTGCACTTGAATGAAATACGGAATATGGTAAGGTACCATATGCTTAATTAACATATGATATAATAATAGCTATTATTAATTTTATAATAGTTATAAAATATAATAATAATAATAAAATTATGTTTTTTATAATAATAGTTATTATAATAATATAATAATATTATTATTGAGTTGGGCTTTTAACTTGAAGCCCACACAGGTAGTTCTATAAATAGAACCCTTGTACAGAAGCTCAAAAGTGGTTGTTGAAACCCTGACCATATTCTATTTTTTATCTCCCTCACTATAAACCTTCAACCTAATCAGCTAGCACTGTGACTGAAGGAAGTTGTTTGTGTGGACTGAGTAGAGGCGTTGTTCATCGTACAACGCTCATGATCATCCATTGATTCAGATTCAAAGGTTTCATCGCCACAAGAGGTAACCTTTCTATCACAGGTCATGACCTTTCGTAGGGATCTCTAAAGGAAATTTGTTGTTTTCCGTTGCATTTTATCGCTAATTTTCCTTCAAGTGTTTTATCAACTTGTCTAGAAATGCATCTCTAGAAATATCTGACATGCCAAAGTGACAAAAAATTTAAAATCTCGTCTCAAACCTCTATAATACATCTCTGAAATTTCCACTAGAGTGCTCAATTATCAATACATTTGTTGAAATACTTGAAGAAACATCTTTGGAATAATTTATTATTTTAATCTGAAGTGACACTTATTTGGTGCGTCATAAAATGATTTTTGTTGCTTTGAAAATATATCTTCAAAATTTGAGGAGAATTTTAATTTTTCATATGGTGTTTTTCCATCCCATAAAATAAGATATGAAATTCCCTATTTCTTTTCTTAGTAGTGGTGTCAATGTACACATTAGTTGTTAGTTGTGACTATTGTTTTCTAATTGTCTCGTTACCCACTTTACATTGAAACTTGCTCTTGCACCTTTTTCTTCTTTCAAATAACTCCTTTCTTACCTTTTATATATATATATATATATATATATATATATATATATATATATATATATATATATATATATATATATATATATATATATATATATATATTGTGTGTGTGCAATTTTAAGTTTGACCTTCTAAAAAGTGTTTTACATGCTCATTCCATCACATAAATTCGTATATGATGGAGGAGATCAATCATCTCATTTGCGCATGTCCGATGATCGTTAAAGTGTGGGATTTAGTTGCAGATTGGGTTGATATTCGGATGGTGTTAGAGGACAATATGTGCGATCATTTATTTGATTGGTTTTTGAAGGTGGTCAAACGAACTTCCAAATTGCCCGCTTGCTTCATTTGATTAGTTACTTGTTGGACTATTTAGTGGGTAAGGAATGAGATCATTTTTAATGATTGTATAGCTGTGCTTGAGGATATTCCTTTGCGTGTTACGCACAATTCATGGAATCGGTTAGATTTTAGGTTTAAATCTAAACCAAAATATAGTTTCTACAGTTGATGTAAATTATCCCTAGATTTTTTTTTATGATGTTGTTTCTCTTCATTTTGTTGATGTAAAGCTGTTATTGTTCGTGAATTGATGTACTCATAGTATACCCAATATTGAATGTTGCTCGTAAAAAAACATAAGTTCTTACATATAATTATTTCTATTCCAATACAAAAATTCTTTAATTCTTATCTCATCTAACGTCTGAATCACATTCGAGTGACCTTCTCATGGCATTATCTTTGTACGACCAATATACAAACATCTAAATTGAAAACTATATAGTCTCCAAAAAACCACATGCAATTGAATTTGGATGAAACTTATACATAATAGCTTAAGCCATAGCAAAAAAGAGGACCAACCCACATGCCAATGTCTACAGTGACATAAATAAACATAGAGAACAGTAACACGTGGGGTATAGTATCCGAAACATGCATCATTTAGAACCATATATTTACGTGCAAATTTTAAAACAAATGGTTGCACTTGTAGAAACAATTAATAGTGGCAGTACAAAAATGGATGGAGTGTGACTTATAAATTGGGCAAAGTATTGTAGCTGAAAAAGGGCCCCTACACAAAGTACTGTTGGAATTGTGTACCCTTGTTGTTGCCTTTTGAAATGTGTAATTTTGGTTTTTTGAAACTTGGGAAGAATCACCAATCATTATCTCTCAATATACACATTGTTTTTGCAATTGGTCAGTGAGATAATCATAATGTGGTGCCCTCTCATCAGGTTCTTCTCTTTTCGCATATTTTGTGACAGTAAAAATTTTGGAAATATCTTTTGCATGCAAAACTCTAGGTTTGCATATACTTGACACTTCCTTTGTCTTTTTGAGGTTGTAGGTTTTTTTTTTTTCAATATGTGGTCCTGTTTTTTGTGCTGTGTTTAGATTTAGTAGAGTGAGAATGGAATAGAGAAAATTTGCACGAGGAGAGTGATATTGAGCAGGAAAAAAAGGGAAAGTATTAAGGGGACAGAGAAGTGGGAAAGCTTGTAAGGGATCATGAAATCAGAGGACCAAATTCAATAATTTCAAGTGTGGAAAAAGTGTCCCCTATTATTTAAAGTGGGGTTTAATCATTTAGATTGATCTCACTTTTTTTTTATTCAAGAGATATTTTACTTAATAGGCCGAAAAATTTGTATATTTAAAATACATATAGTTAGATATATTAATTATTTAATAAATTTAAAAAATATTTTATTTTTTATTTTGTAGATATATAAAAATAAGATTTTAATTTTTTTATAAGCCAAATATATTACTATAAAAAACGAATATTATGGATACTCGAAACCGAATTAAACATCGTCAATACGCGACCAACAAGATACAATACAAACTATACCATCAATGGATAAAATCTAAAGGTTGCTTGAACCACTCATAATAACTACAAGAAGTGCTATTGTTGGATAAAGTTAGAATCCATCTCCAAGTGAAAAACATACTCCTTAGCACTATGAAATCTGGATCTCCAACCGCATAATTGAACATAACTTGATTTCTTGTCCACCATATGTTCCAACAAACAACCAACCATAAACTACTAGCAATGTATTTAGAGCATCTTCCCTTAAACATTCATAACCATGACAGTAGGTGTTTGGATAACAAGGTTTCAATAACAACAAATAAGATGTTAGTTGAGAGACAAACTTATCCTCGGTTTTCTTTATGCTGACTTTCTTTTTTATAGGAAATTAAGACACAATAACATACCACACAATAGATATAAAATTCCCTAGACTTGTAGAAATCTTGAGGATCGACAAAAAAAAACAAATGGAACAAATAAAGGCACAAAGAACACCAATTTTTTAAGGTGAAAACCCCCTCAATATGATAGTAAAAACCACAAGTCATTCAGATCAAAGAAGTAACTCCACTATAATTAATTAAGGTTACAAGAGAGTATTAAAGTGATTCACAAACTAGTGTTATCAACAACAAATCACCAAGCAAACTAGCTTACAAATAAGAATAAAAAAGCTGAAAATTTTTAAAAATTTGCAGCTTCAGTGCAAAGAAAATAACTCTCACCTTAGACATTGTTTTAAAATTTTGAATGGTCAAAAGTTAGATACATGTGTTATGAACCTTCCCTCCAAATTTGAGCTCGATCCGACGGTTAACAAATCAGGGATCGTCGATTTAGTGAGACTGAATATAGAAAAATGGGAATGAGTTTCTCTCATTTTTTCTCTCTTTTGAATCCTTTATTTTCTCTATATCTTTCTCAACCCTAAATCGATCATATCCACTTAAATAAGTGAGACAAATGAGTTAATCATATTTGGGTCTTTCTCCTAATAGGAAGGGATCATAAAGCCAACAAATTTCCCCCTCACAACTATGTGGAGGAAATCGTCAAACCGACGATATCACAACAAGATTCAAATTTTCCTCTTGGCAATGCTTTAGTCATCATATCATAAACATTATCATATGTATGAACTTTATCTAACTCCAACAACTTAGCATCCAAAATATCACGTATCCAATGATATCTCACATCATTGTGTTTGGACCTATTATAAAAAGTCAGATTCTTACCAAGATGAATAAGACTTTGACTATCAACAAATAACACAAATTTGTCTTGAACAAAATCAAGCTCCTACAAAAATTTATTCAACAAAAGTAACTCTTTACATGCTTCAGTAATTGTAATGAACTCAGCCTCTGTAATAGACATTGCTACACATTTTTGCAATCTAAACTGTCAAGCCACAACTCCCCCTGCAAATTTAATCGTGTAGATCGAAGTGGACTTAATGGAATCCATCTCTCCAGTCATATCAGAGTCAAAGTACCCCACTAGAGTAGGCTTATCTCCTCCAAAACAAATCCTCGTAGAAGTAGTACCACGAAGATACCTTAAAATCAATTTTACAGCATTCCAATGCTCTCTACCTGGATTTGACACAAATATACTAATTATACCAACAACATGTGTTATATCTGGTCTTTTACACACCATTTCATACATCAAACTACCCATAAAAGATGTGTAAGGAACATGTTTCATATCAAACGCTTCATCTTCACTTGAAGGACTTTGTTTAGAACTCAACTTGAAATGAGTAGCGAGGGGAGTGCTTACCGCCTTAGAACTTTCCATTTTGAATATTTACAACACTCTTTGATATAATGTTCTTGTGATATCAAAAGTTTCTTCTCTTTTCTGTCACACATTATTTTAATGCCAAGAATTTGTTTCACTGCTCCCATGTCCTTCATGGAAAATGACTCTACCAATTTCTTATTTAACATGTTAATGTTATAAATACTTTTCCCTAGAATAAGCATATCATCAACATATAACAATAGCATAATGAAGTCATCATTAGAAAGTTTTCTAACAAAGTCATAATGATCTAAAGTAGTTTTATAGTATCCTTGATCACACATAACAGACCCAAACTTCCTGTACCACAACCTTGGCACTTGCTTCAACCCATATAAACTCTTTCTCAATCTACACACATGATCTTCTTTACCCTTAACTTGAAAACCAATGGGTTGTTTCATGTAGATCTCTTCCTCCAAATCACCATGAAGGAAATCCATTTTCACATCCATTTGCTCAACCTCTAAATCAAGAGTAGCAACCAAACTCAACATGATTCTAATTGATGACATCTTTACAATAGGTGATAAAATATCATAAAAATCAACACCCTTTCTTTGACGGAAACATTTCACCACTAATATTGATTTATATCTTAGAGACTTAGAGTTGTTATCATGTTTAACTCTATAAATTCATCTGTTTTCCAAAACCCTTTTGTCGTTAGGCAGCTTTACTAAACCATAAGTGTGAGTATCATGCAATGATTTCATCTTATCATGCCTTTCATCCATTCACTTTTGATTTTCATCACTTTCCATGCCCTCTTGAAAACACTCAAGTTCACCCTCATCAGTTAAGGTCACATACTCATCAAAATTATACCTTGTAGATGGTTTTCTATGCTTGTTAGGCTTCTTAAGTTGAACTTGAGATGATTCTGGAACTTCACCAATATTCTCATTCTATGACATATCGCTTTCCCCTTAACTGTAACACCCCATTTCTACCCGCAAATAATTATAAATAAATTAGAGTCAACAAAATAGGGTATCATATTTTTCTTCTTAAAAAAATCAAAATCATATTATATCAAATAATAATTATCATTTTTCACTATGCAGCGGAATCATCTAAATCATAAAACTCATCTGAAAACAACTTCATAAAATAATTCATTGTAAATCCAAAACATCATCTTATAAAAGAAACATCATTTTCTAAAGGAAACATCTTTAGTCCAATCATAAACAAAACACAATGAAAACAAATTCATGCATTCGCTAATCCCCCCGAAGTGCTACGTATCAGAGCGACCAACGACTCAAACCATCTAACAAAAACTTCTCGCTACTCGGGATTACCTGCATGTTACCAACCAAGGGTAACATTCAAACAGCAGGGGTGGGATATCGACAATTATAAACAGGATATAATAATCAACATATACCAGTTAAAGTCATTCAATCACCCATTCACATCATATTCATCATAAACATCGTATCATCACAACAATCCATATCATCTCAATAATTCATTCAACAATGCAATTCATATGCGACTCGACAATGTATGCATGTGGTACCATTCAGATCGAACTCCCATCTTAAAAATTCATGCCAGTTAGGTGGGCATCAACAAGACATAAGTCTTCATCTTAAACATCGTGTTTGCCATTCCAGGCCATCATAATAATGTAAATGTACACGGTATGAAAATGGCATACACAAATCAAACATCATAAACATCGTTCAATCACATCATCTTAAATCATCTTACATAATTGTAACATCGCAACATCGTTGGTCATAAGACCTATATCAAAATACATCATCACTACAGTGTAAAATCATCTTAATTGTTTTAGTTTATCATCTCTAAATTCATCGTCCAAAGTCGTTCGACAACAATCATTAAATAATCATATTATTAACCTCCAATTACATATATCATCAATCACTAGTTCTCAGTCATCTCACAGGATAACAGAAAGAGGAACGGGCGCGAATCGATAAGCAAAACGCTACGAAATCACAAAAACGCATCTCTACTGCCCAAACGCGTAACAACCTCCCATGCGCGTACCATATGCAAATGACCACAATGCCTGAAAATACCACCCTCCATACGCGTAAAGAGCAGCGTAACCACTAGTTGTTACGCGTAATGCCTAGCCCCATACGCGTATCCCAGATCTCTTACGCAAATCACCAGAAACCACCTCAGTTCATCTTCTGCTACGAGTTCCTCATTCTATCACTCCAATTCAGTCCTATTTGGATTTCTACCATCTTTTAGACTCATAATTATTCATCTTATTACTCATCTATCATTACTACACCAATTTATTAACTTGTTATTGTCGCTCTCGAGATTTTCATCCTAGTACAAACGCGAAAGTGGCGCGGAAAAGGTAGAGTCGCCAGCCAGACATTTTTATCCCGAAGGAACGGGAAAGGTAATGCTGCAAAAACCTGAGGAAGAAGGAAAGGACAAGGTCCTGCAAACCAAAGATCTGGGTTCAGGAGTCGGTTACGACCTGGGAAGGTATTAGCACCCCAGATCGTCCGCCGTACCCGACGGGATCCACGCTTGCTTGTTTGCTTCAAAGGGTGAGAAAATAAGAATGCTGCTGAATAAAAAAACTGCTACTGGCATGGAACTGGAATGGGAATGAGAAAGGGAACTGAAAAAGAAAAGGAACAAAGGGGGAAATGTAGGGAAAATAAAGATTGTGCTCGAACGGGCCCTACCCCGCTGCCTACGTACCTCATCGAGAAACTGAGGACCAGAGTTGATGTAGTTCACCTAACTAAGGCGGGAACTATTTTTGTTTTTTAGGATGACGTTGCCATAGCTCTAGCTCAGGTGTTACCGGCTCTGACTCGAGGGTGTTTACCGTATCGCTGTTTGAACTGTCGAGACAACTCGCATTCGTCCGCAAAGATTAGGAGATGAGAAGAGAAGGCGCGATGTCTTTGTTTATTGTCTTTTATGAGAAGTGTTTTGAATCCGTTTGTGAACATTCTCATACTAAGACCTATCCATCGTGGTAAATACTTACACCTCGCCCCGAAACAGGACGTGTATAAGAACTCTGCAACAAAGTCTCGTGTCGTACAAGAACATTCGGTTTTTATTAAGTGTCTTTTAGATTTTGTTTGAAGATGAGAGAAGAAGAATCAAATCGGAAAAGGACAAAAACTAAGGGGGACTAAGACCAACCCTAAGTTATTTATTATATACTAAAGGGAGATCCTAATGGTTTGTGAGGTTTTCTAATCCTAAGGAGCAAAAGGAAAAGAAAGAAGAAAAAGGATGCAACTTACTTCCTAAGGAAGATAAGTTGATCCTAACAAAGGGGGGTTCCTACCAATCACAAATATGGAAGAAAGGAAATGAATTAAATGCATAAAAAATGCATAAAAAATAAAGGATAAGGTGAAGGAAACTTACCTCAATCTTCCCCTCTACAAAACAAATATTAGTGTGCAATTTATTAAAAAAAGAATGAGGTAAACACACCAAACAATTCCTAAGGCAACTTGGACCTAAACTAGACTCAATCTTAAGTTTAAGGGTGCCTAAACTATGCTAAACTAAAATTCAACAACTATTTACAGCACTCAAGCACACAATCAGCTATGAAAACAATGCATAACACAAATCAGCTTTTTACAGCCAGCATGCAGCATGAAAAGGTAGGTGTAAAAGGTCAAATACAACATGCAAACAAACAAACAACATACATTTTACAGCACCTATATGCAAAAACAGCTATGAAATGCAAAATCCAGATTTGATTATTTTCATATTTTAATGCACAACTCAATGAAAAATGCATCAACTTCACCATGAACATGCATTTGAACCTAAATCAACATATATAAATTAAAGATCAATGAACAATTTTGGGAGATTATGCAAGAATGCATCACATGGTTGATTATGCAACAAGTAATGCAAAAATGTAGCACATGAATATGGTATATGAACATGAGGATTATTGATTATGAACATGCAATATGATAGCTCAACAAGAATGCCAAACTCAATGTAAAATTCAGAAGTGAATTGATGTAAATGGTATGATCAAGCATGCAAACAAATGCAACCAAATGCACATACATACATGATTATGCCACATACATTGATACAATGGAAATGCAAAATGATTAAATGCAATGTGAAACATGTAAAAACAGAATGCAACATGATTATTAACATGCCAAATAATGCACAAACATGGCAACAAAATGCAAGGACTCAAGCTATACACAAAAGAACGCAAAAACGCATAACACGCAACATGCACGGAAACGCGTCGAAACGACTCGAAATGGGGGAATGAGCTACTGGAAATGGACCCAAAAATTCCCTAAAATCAATACCTAAACATACACGAACCATAGAAGCACTAGGAAGCAAGATTGAGCAAGAAAATAAGCTAAAAATCCAAAAATGAACAGCGTTAACCGGTTAACCAAATTGGTTAACCCGTTAATGGACCCTGGACATCACTAAAAATGGCCAAAAACGCATGCGTTAACCGGTTAACCAAATGCGTTAATCGGTTAACGCTGAACAGAAAGTGAAAAATGCTTTTGAAATAAGTGATTTTGGCCACAATCTTCCTTCTAAACAACCCTAACCCCCACCTAATCATGCTAACACGAATTTCTACTCAATTGGGGTTTATTTACACATGATAGAACCTATAACTATCAACACCTTAAATCCTAATCCAATAACAATCACAAATCGCAAGCAATACATAATCGATCGCAATCAAAACGAAAAGCAATTAAAGAATGCCGAAATGGCGAGATGAAGAGAATAACTTAAAGAAGAAGTGATTTAGATTACCAATCTACGAAGCAGAGAAGTGCTTCAGTGAATGTTGCAAGAATCAGAGCTTGATCGAAGAGAAAACCAAGAAAACTGCGGATTCGCAAAATAAATACGTTCTTGATGCTTGAACCTTCGTGCACTTCCGATAAGCCGAAATCCTCACAAAAATCAGTAGCTTCTTCTTCTACAATCCACAATCAATGGAGGTTGGAGGCTTAAGCCTCAAGATCTTCAAGTTTCAATGTGAAACTTGAAGATCTTATTCAAAAAAGCTTTGGTGAAAATGGAAATGGAGGAAAAGTGAGAGAGAAAAAGTGATTGTGAAAGAGTGAAAAGTTGGAAAATTGTGGGAACCCTTTGCATTGAAGTGATTAATGAATATATAGAAGCTAGGCTTGGAGCTAGGTTTGGGAATGGAGTTAGGTTTGGGGCCCAAAATTAGGCTTGGGATCCAAAATTATGGTTTGGTAGTTAGTTAGGGTTAGGGTTGGAAAAGGGAATATTCCTTGGAATATTCCTTGGAACACTCTAGAAGATGGTAGAACATGGTAGAAGTTTCCAAGGGAAATGGAGTGGAATTGAAGTGGAAAAATAAGAGGGAAAGGATGAAAGGGAATGTGGAAGGAAAGTGGAAGGAAAAGCGGAAAGAAAAGGGAGGGAAAGGTGAATTCTTCCCTTTTGGTTGGTTAGCTTGGAAATAGCTTGGATTATTTTTGGTATTGAACTCCAATGTTTGGCAAGCCTCGATCGACCACACACCTCATGCGAAGGATGATGAATGATTTATTTATTTATTTTTCAAATGCGATGCAATGATGTGCAGAATGATGCAAGAATGAAGCGTACTCCGTTCGAGGTTGATAATAATTAAGAGGGCAAATTTTGGGGTGTTACAGTTATCATCATCTAATTCAGATTCGTCACAATTTCATCACACATCTCAGAAAATCATCACAACAATTATACATAACAACGATCAACATGGGATTCATATCAATTATACAATCATCAATTTATCTAATTCATACGAAATCACATAGAAAACATCATAGAAACAACAAGTAAATCAAACAACCCTATCCCATACATATAAATTATTTTCTCCCGATTATAAAATACGAATCCCACCCTTACCTTAATCGATGGCCGCTTCAAATCTCCGATCGAATTTCCAAACCCTTTGCCTCTGTGGCCCTTTTCCTCTCCTCTTTCATCCATAGAGATTAGAAATACGAACATGCTGCCATTGAGTTCCTATCTTGACCAAAATTTAGCCTTCATCACCATCAATCCCGTAACTACTATTTGACCAATTTCCAGTATGAACTTCCAAACTTCAAATGTGTTTTTCTCCTTCAATACCGAACTTATTAACACTATATTATATATCAAATTAAAGGGAATTTCATAAGCTTTCCAGAAATTCAAGAATCGCTTTAATTGGAATTACGAGTAAAAAGTTATCACCTGTTTAGTAGAGGTTGTACCGTAAGTGCGAAAATGAAGATATGAACATGAATCCTTCTTTTTCCTTCCTTGCTCCCAAGCTATTTTCTCTCCTCTAAAACTCTTATTCTTCTCTAAGACTTTTTCCTTATTTCCCCTAATTTTCATGATTCCCTCTTCTTATTTAATACTTCTTTTCTTTTGACTCATTCTTTTATACTTTTTTATTAAATTAATAATAATCCAATAAAACAACTAATGGACATAAACATTGCATCCCTTTAATTGCTAATTCTGACGAAATTCAAGTTCATTAATCAAAATGCTCCAATAATCAATAATATCGCTTATGATATTATTTCCTCGACTTCCTGACTTAATATTCCGACTTAACGACTTAATTTCGTAACATAAAATCAACCGAATAATAATTTGCAACCAACTACTTACTCCCGACTTAATAGATTAAATTCTGATTATCAACCAAATAGTCCAATCGGTCCAATAGACATATCCGACAATACCCGGAGAATATTTCATATCGTCTTCCACAACTTATATCAACTTAATTAATTAAATTCGACTTAAACCAGCTTATAACTATCAACATAATATTCCGATATTTTGGAAATCAACTTAAATCAACGTGAATTACCACAACATACCATAATTATATTTAATTAAATAAACGAACGTTACATTAACCATCATTAGTTAGAATATTTACATCATCTCCAAGTTGTTGATCATTAATATAGTCATATGGCTCACCATTATGATCATCACCACCAATAGCATCCATATTATGACTAGGTAACCAAACTGGATCAACATTAGACAAACTGACATCTTTCTTGGGTGTAGCCTTCTTTACCTTATAAGTGTATTCAATAGTTTGGTCTTTCATAAACACCACAGATTCGGATAAGGTTCTTCCATACAGTATCATACAGCCTATAACCAAACTCATTTTGCCCATAGCAGATGAAGATACATTGTTTTGACTTTGGATCCAACTTAGATTATTCATCCTTTGGAATATGCACAAAATCTTTACAACCAAAGACTCTCAAATGATCATACTTGACATTCTTTCCAAACCAAATTTTGTCTAGAACTTCACTATTCAAAATAATAGTAGAAATGATATTAAGAACATGCATTGTCGTCCCAATTGATTTTCCCCAATAATGATTAGGCAACTTAGCTTCATAGAGCATATACCTTACTCTCTCAATTAGTGTTTGATTCATGCTCTCTACTAAACCATTAAATTGAGGAGTTTCAGGAGGATTCTTTTCATGTGCAATAACATGTTGTTTGCAATATGAATCAAATGGTCTATAATACTCTCCATCATTGTCTGAGCAAACACATTTCAGCTTCTCACATGTCTGCATGTCAACCAAAACATGGAATTATTTGAAATTTTCTAACACTTGGTTTTTTGTCTTCAAGGAATAAACCCATAGTTTCCCGGAGTAATCATAAAAAGGTAACAAAATAAAGTGCACCACTAAAGGATTTTACCTTTAATGGACTATAAATATCATAATGTACCAATTGGAGAAACTTTGACTTCCTTGAGGGAGGATGTCTCTTGAAAGATACTCTAGTATGTCTGTTTACCAGCCATTCAATGAGAACACTTTGCCAAATCTACCATCTTTAATCCAGAGAACATCCTTTTTAGCCAAAACATTCATCCCATTTTCACTAATATGACTAAGTCTTTGGTACCCCAAATATGCTTCCATGTTAATAGAATTCACATTGTCCACAACAACTAAAGCTTTTGTCTAATACAACATAAATAGTTTTTCCCCTCTAGCCACAACCAAGTTACCTTTTTTGAGTTTCCACTTTCCAGAACCAAAGTGATTATCATAACCCAAATCATCTAGCATACCCACAAATATCAAATTAAAACGAACATCTAGAGCATGTTTGACACCTTTAGGCAAAAATTGCATTTCCATGTTGGTTTTTGCAAGCAAACATCACCACCACCAATTACCTTAGATATACCATCATTACCCATCTTCAACACTCCAAAATCACCAGAAGTATAAGATGTTAAGAAATCCCTCCTTGAGTTAAGATGCAATGTAACAACACTATCAACTATCCACATGTTATCATCTGATACAAGATTAACATACTCATGATCATGGAGATTGACAAGATCATCACTAGTAATAGTAGTAGTAACATGATCATCATCATGATCTGCATGGTCTCTTTATTTATATTTGTCCTTCTTGCCTTTGTAATCTCTTTTCCACTGATAGTAATACTTTTGTACGTGTCCTATTTTGTGACAATAATGACACTCCAGATTCTTGTATCACAACTTGAACTTTCTTATGATATTCTCTTTGCCACCTTTCGATTCATTTTTATGACTTATCCCCCTATTTTCAGTGACAAGCACCTCAGGTTGAGATGAAAAACCTTGTGTGTTCCTTCTCATTCCCTTATTAAGAATACCACCCTCAGTTGTTTCCAAAGAAACAACACCTCTGGGAGTAAAACTTGTGATAAAACCCCGAAATGTATCCCAAGAATCTAGTAAAGATATCATTATAAATAGTGGAAAAAGTTTGTCATTAAATACTCATTCCTAACATCTGATCAAGGATCCCTTGAAATTCACTTAAGTGATTTGAAATATAAGTCCCCTCTTTATACCTCAAACTTATGAAGTTATTCAACAAGAACAATTTATTATTCCCTGATTTAGAGGCATAAAAGGACTTTATCTTCTCCCATAAAGTTTTTGTATGTCTCTCGTTAGCAATATGATTATAAATATTAGATTCAATATATTTTTGAATAAAACTACATACTTGTTGATGTACAAACTCTCATTCTTCATCAGACACATAATCCAGCTTTGCGGAACTAAAAACTGTTAAATGCAATTTCTTCACAAATAGTAAGTCTTTCATATTTCCCTTCTAGAAATGGTAATTAGAATCATTCAACAATACCATCTTTATCTTTGTATTTGACTTCATTATTCAAACAAGTAAAATAACCCTTAACCAAGAGCTCTGAAACCACTCTGATGGAAAATTAAGACACAATAACATACCACACAACGAATATAAAATTTCTCATACTTGTAGGAACCTCGAGGATCAAAAACAAATATAAGACAACAAATCGAACAAATAAATGCACAAAAGAACACCAATATTTTTATTGTGAAAACCTTTCAATATGAGAGTAAAAACCACGAGTTGTCCAAACCAAAAACATAAATCCATTATAATCAATTAAGGGTACAATAAAGTATTAAAGTGATTCACAAACTAGTGCTAACAATTGTAAATCACAATGCAAACTAGCTTACAAATAAGAATAAAAAATGTGGAAATTTTACCAAATCTACAACTTCAGTGCGAAGCAGATAAATATCACCTCAAACATTATTTTGAAACTCTAAATGGTCAAAAGTTATATACATGTGTGTCATGGTTAGAAACAGAGACCGGGATATTTATTCACTTGACTCACGAAATAAAGATGTCACCACCTAACTTTTATTTTTCCAAGTGAAGTGCGAAAAGATCGAATAAACCCAAAATAAATATGAAAAGCTAAAGGCGAGGCTAAAGACTATGCAATAAAGAGATCGGAGGTAGATGAGTTGGTTATACTAAGGGAATGTACTAACACCTTAAGTATATATAGTATCCTACAGGAATTTCTTGAAATATTTATGTTTCCTTGGCTAAATTTGTTGGCTATTGATTGGGAAAGTAAGAGAAATGTTTTATTTGTTTTTTATTGAAAATGGAGAAAAGAAAAAGGTAGCTCACCAGGATCTCGTAATCTTATGCGTACATATCCTTAATAGGAAGTTAGATCAATCGTAGTTCGGATGATTATAGGTAAGAAAAAGGTCTCGATCGCACGATGGTGAGAGAAAAGGTTGATTAATTGTTAATGGAATTGCAAAGTGGAATGGAAAGGGTAATTAGATTCATACCAAATAAGCATATAACAGAGAGTCAACATTGTAAGATAATGGAATGTGTTGCCTTTCTCATTGATCTGAATAGAATATATATATGCATCAATGTGTAACAATTGGTCAACTATCTAATTATGATACAACATAATTATATGAAACTAATCATGACTAATTAAAATAAAGTATACTATTATATCACACCCCCGCAGTCGAAGCGGGAGGTTCACGAACGCTTAGAGTGGTCCGAAAATCATCAAAGAGAATGTGAGGAAGTCCTTTGGTGAAGATGTATGTGATTTGATGTCTTGAGGGAACATGAAGGACGCGAACCTGACCATGAGCTACCTTTTTTTTAGTTGCTAGAATATGTTATTATATAGTTTAGTTTTTGGCACCTTTCAAATGCTTTATGTGATAACCTATGTTTTTTCCCGTTGTTTCCGGTAATTATTCGTAGTTTAGTTTTAATGCATTTATAGACTTAGTTATTTAACTTTTGTGTTCATAATTATAGGTTTTACCATTGGAAAGGGAGGCTTGAAGCATGGAAGGATCTTGGGAAGCTTTTTGAAGAAATACATTTTTTGAAGCATGCTACAAGCCCGCTAAGCCCGCTTCTTGCCCAAGACAACACCAAATTTAAGGGAGTTGCCCGCTTAGCATGGTCATGAGCCTGCTAAGCATGCTCCAAAGGGGGTTTAGCAATAAATGATTGCGCACTTAGCGTGCTTTGCGATTTTCAGACCCTTATAAATAGAACATTTCAACATTTTTGTGTGGATCCTTGATATTTTATTATACCAAAAATATTGTAAACACTATAGCATCTATTTTTGAAGATTCGACGCATCAATAGTCGAGGGATCATCATTGATTCTTTGTCTTCTTCTCTCATTTCTTGTTTGTGAAGTTATTATGTCAATGGATAGCTAAATCCATCTTGTGTCAAGATTAGAAGGTAGACTTTCCTTCTTTTGTATGTATAGTTTTTTATGTAAACTCTTGAACTTATGGATGATGATTATATGGTGAAAAACCTTGCTTTTATGATATATTCTTTGTGTTGATCATGATTGAGAAATGTGTTCCAACTCTTTACCTAGGTTTTTCATCCATCAATGGAAATGGGCTAGATATAGTTATGAGATTTTGTGTTCATAAGGATTGACCTTGAATGTTATCATTTTGATAGTTTAAGTGAGAAATCATCAAAGGATCAAAATGGTAAGTCTCACAATATGTGTTAGAGATAAACATATTGAGAGGACATGTGATTGTATTTATCATCTAAACAAGTTCATCTGTTTTATCGATTCTATCAGTGTGAATTAGTTTGTCGAACCATAATCTTGGCATGTTTTATTAAACCTCTCAAAAATGATACTTTTATCGTTACATTTTAGAACTTATACAAACTAAACGTTACTCTTAAACAAATCCTTTTGTTACGATAAGCTTAAAACGATTACGACTGTAGAATGACGATAATATCTAGAAATAATCTCTGGAACGATAAACAAAAACCCTACTCCATATAAATTCTAACAAATTGGAGTCTTTGTCGGGATTGTTAATTGATATTGCAAGCATTGCAATAGTTGTGAAGTTTTAGGCTTGTATAACTTTATCTTGTACTTCTTAGTTTGTTTGGTTAAGTTTGTGCAAACTCTATTTATGCAAGGAAAACTTCCCGTGGACCAACTTCTTTTTGATCCTGAGATTGAAATAACTACAAGGAAGTTAAATAGCAAGACAAGACAGAGGATGAAACTTGCCAAGGAACGAAGAGCACCATGAGAAAGTTCTACTTCTACACCACTTCCACCACCACATTTTATACTGATCATGGCAGAGAATCCACCACCACCACCACATGCTTCAACGCCCTGTACCAATAGTCCAAGACTCAATGTGGAATTCGGGTGTAATTTTACAAATAGACGGCAAGCAAAAATGAAGACTAAGATTCTCCAACTCTTGTATGGTAATCATTTCATGGGGATGGACCATGAATATCCATTTTAGGCATCTTACAAAATTTTATGAGATATATGTGCGGTTGGAGTGGATGAGAACCAAGAAGAGCAACTATTCAAAAGATTGTTCCCACATTCTTTAATAGGCAAAGCAAAAGAATAGTATTCGATCAATCCACTATTGTGATGAAAAATTAGAATGTATTGGAAGAAAAGTTCTTAGAGATATTTTTTCCACATTAGCGTTACATGGACGCTAAAAAATCTATTTCCGTATTTTCACAAGGTGCTAATGAGTCTCTTAACAAGGTTTGGGAGCGATACAAATCTATGATACGGAAGTGTAAGGGTATTTAACTAAAACTTAAGATTAATCTGGATTACCTTTTTGTTTTCTTTTGGGGTTTTACTATTTTTTATTAATAAATTTGGGTTATTCAATTTTATTCTTAAAAATGTGGGTTTATTTATTTTTCTATAAATTAAAATTTATTTACTTTTATAATAAATTTGGGGTTCATTTTTAATTTGGGTAGTTAATTTGAAATTTATTATAAATTTTATAATCACATAATGAGGTTTAATTTGGGGTTATTATAATAAAGTGCAATTTATTTATAATTTTGAATTTAAATTAATTTTGGGTTATTATAATTTGTTTTTAACATAATAAACAAATGTAGGTGTTTGTATTAGTTTATATAAATTTGGGGATTAATAGGTTTAGTATCTTCTTAGAATTTGGAATTAAGGTATATTTTTGGAATAAAAATGGATTACTTATATTTTTGGTTTTTTAATCTATTCTTTACTTATTTTAATTTGATATTTGGATTTAACCTTAAAATTGGGATTTTTATTAATGAATTATATCATAAAATTTTGGAATTTAAAGTATAGGTTTATTATTTGCTTACAATTTTTTTTGGGATTGAAAATAGGGATTTACGAAATTTCATAATTATTAAAAGTTGGGATTCATAATATTTTTATGGGTTTTAAAATGAGGATTTTAGGGAAATTATTATTATAAATTATTTGATTGGTGATTTATATCCTGAAGTTTTTTTGTTTTTTTGTTTTTTGGATTTAAAAACATGGGTTTTATTTTATTATTATATTTATTAAAAAAAGGGGGTTATTAATGTATTTTTTTTAAATATAGATTTATTTGGGTTTAATTAGGGGTTTATTTGTAAAAGAAATTATATTCACAAATTAACTTATTTTTGGGTTTGAATTTATCTTATCTTATAAGATATTTTAAGGGGTTTCATGAGGGATATTAATGGGGTTTTATAAAGGATTTAAGGAGTTTTATTTGGGGTTTAAGAAATTATATTTAAGGGGTAGTAAAGGAATATGATTAGGATTTAAGGGTAGAAGGAATTGAACTACGGTACTCTGATCCTTCAAATTTAAGGTACGTATGCATAAGGTTTGTACAAATATTAGCAAGTATAATAATAAAAAACTTTTCTTATTTTTATTTAAGTAAATAAAAAATTTGGAATTAATAATAATTGGATTTATACAAATAAACATACTCTAGAATCTTAGGAAGGATCATATTGGATACAATTGAAGTGAGGGATGCCTAACACTTTCCTCTCATTTAACAGTCTTCCAATATAAAGATCTCTACCCTGAGAATTTAGGTTTATCACTATTTTTTGACCTAAAAATGTGACGGTGACTCTTAAATTTTAAGCTGGTTGCGACACATTGCATTTGGCGGACAAATCTACAACTCACCCGATTGGAGTGGCGCGAGATGTGTTGGTGAAAGTTGATAAATTTTTCTTCCCGGTGGACTTCATTGTAATTGATATGGAAGAGGATAATGATGCTCCTCTAATTCTTGGTCGTCCTTTTATGAAGATCGCGCACATGCTGATTGATGTGGATGAAGGCCTTATGAAAGTGCGGGTTTTGAATGAAGAAGTGTCTTTTAATCTCTTTGAAATGATGAAGCATTCCAAGGACAAAAATGATTGTTTTCGCATTGATGCATCAGACAAAGCAATTATTGAGGTTGCAAAACAAGTTCATGTGGAGTCTCCCTTAGAAAGAGTACTAGGTGAGTCTTTTGATATACTTACTAGTGAGGAAGAAAGGGAACTTGATGAATGTTTGAAAGAGGTAGAGTTACTTAAAGAATTGAAACCATGGGAAGTTAAGAAATATGAGTTAAAGAAAGATGAGAATGAGCAAATTGAATTGAAGGTGCTACCTTCTAACTTTAAGTATGCATTTCTTGATGAAAGTTGCAATAAATCGGTGATTATTAGCAATGTGTTGTCAATCAATGAAGAAGCCCGTTTGATTCGAGTGCTAAAAAGAAATCAAGAAGCTTTAGGGTGGGTTCTTTACGCTCTCAAAGGAATAAGTCCATCCTATTGTATGCACAAGATTCTTATGGAAGCGGATTTCAAGGCGATAGCTCAACCACAATGCCGCTTGAATCCTACGATGAAGGAATTTGTTCGTAAATAGGTGGTTAAACTTTTGGATTCGAGAATAATCTACCCGATCTCGAATAGTCCATGGGTAAGCCTCGTGCACGTTGTTCCAAAGAAGGGTGGCATGACCGTAATCCACAATGAAAAGAATGATCTCATTTCGACAAAGATTGTTACGGGGTAGAGATGTGCATGGACTATAGATGGTTGAACATTGTAATGAAAAAAGATCATTTCCCCTCCCATTCATGGATCAAATGCTTGAGAGATTATCCGGACAATAATTCTATTGTTTATGGGATGGTTATTCGAGGTACAACCAAATTGCGGTTGACCCGGCCGATCATGAGAAGACGACATTCACTTGTCCCTTTGGTATTTTTGCTTACCGAAAGATGTCTTTTGGCCTTTGTAACGCTCCAGCTACTTTCCAAAGGTGCGTGCAAGCGATCTTCTTTGACCTTATAGAGAAAACGATGGAGGTGTTCATGGATGACCTTTCTGTGTTTGGAACATCATTCGAATTATGCTTGAAAAATTTGGAAACGGTGCTTGAATGGTGTGTGAAGACCAACTTGGTTTTAAATTGGGAGAAACATCAATTCATGGTATCGAAGGGAATTATGCTCGGCCACACAGTTTCTTCCAAAGGCCTTGAAGTTGATAAATCAAAGATTGAAGTAATCGAAAAGTTAGCTCCTCCAACCAACTTTAAGGGAACCCATATTTTTTGGGGCACACGAGGTTTTATAGGCGGTTCATTAAGGATTTTATGAAGGTTGCAAGGCCGTTGAGCAATTTTCTCAACAAAGATCAAGTATTCTTCTTTGATGATAATTATCTTAGTTATTTCCAAGTTTTAAAGGAAAAAATCATTACCACTCCTATAATCATCGCACAAAACTGGACTTTGAATTTTGAACTTATGTGCAATGCAAGTGATTATGCCGTCGGAGCGGTATTGGGACAAAGGAAGGAGAAAAATCTTTCATGCCATACATTATGCTAACAAAGTGTTAAATGAGGCGCAAGTTAATTACGCCATAAGTGAAAAAGAATTGCTTTCTATAATGTATGCGCTTGAAAAGTTTTGTTCTTACCTCATTGGTTCTAAAGTAGTTGTCTACATGGATCACCCGGTGTTAAAGTATTTGCTTACCAAATCGGATTCGAAGCAAAGGCTCATCCGATAGATCATTTTACTCCAAGAGATTGATTTGAAAATAAAAAATAAAAAGGGATCCGAGAATTTGGTGGTCGATCACTTGTCGTGATTGATCAATGTAGATGTTACCAAATTTGAAAAGGAAATCCGAGAAGAATTTACTTATGAAAAAAAATTTCGAGTCCAAGTTAGGTTACGGTTCGAGGATTTTGCGAATCACAAGGCAACCGTTTGGGTACCCGAGAACCTAACTTGGAACTAAAAAAGGAAGTTCTTATCGGATGCCAACTACTATGTGTGGGATTGAAAATATACCTTGGAGGCAATTTTTATCGGGAAAACTGTTATGTTCTCCTCGATGATCGTTGATCATCTTGGACAGTCGAGATTATCCGACGTTAGACAAGCACTCATTGGGAGGCACCCCAATTTTGTAAGTTTGTATTGTAATTTTTGTCAATTTGCTGTTTAAACATCTTTTGCATTTTGGAAATGGTGAATTTGGGTTGCTGGAAGTATTTCTGGTGTAGCAGAGCCCGTTTAGCGTGCTCTGAGAAAAAACAACCTTATACTTACAGTGAGCAGCTCGCTAAGCGTGGTCATGAGTCCACTTAGCACGGTCTGCGAATTTTTAAAAAAAAAATTGAAACTGGGCCCATCAGTGCTGACCCGACCTAGTTCGGTGATAAGTGAAGGAAAATGAATTAGGGTTGCCTCATTCAATCTTTTTTCCCCAAAAGTCAAAAGTTTCCTCTCTTTTCTTCTTCAAATTTTGTGAGAGAGTCCTGATTAATTCATGTCCACTTCTTCTTCTCCATTTTCAAGCACAAATTCACAATTGCCTAACTGTAAGTTACTTACGTTCTTTAAATTTTTCATGAAAAATCCATTTTGGGTGAAATGTTACTTTGTTCATAAATTTTTCTTCTTGTTCTTTATGATTCTTTGCACATTTCAGCTTTATCCATGGCAATGATTCTTAAATAGTTGATGCATGTGGTTAGGAATTTGTAAAATTAGGAATTAGGGAAACAACTTAGAAATTATGGTTTAAATTAGGATTATGTTGTAAGTATCTGTATTTGTCTTGCTTCTTTGTTGTTCTGAGACCGGTAGGAGTGTTCTTCATCCTTGGGAATCCTTCTGTTGCAGAGGGGAGATTTCCTGCAAATCATAGAGCCTGCTTAGCACGGTCTGGGATACTGCAGAATTTTCCCCCTTTTCTAAAAATTGTTTCGACTTCTAGGGATGATCAGTAGTATTTGTTTAGGAATTTAGGTGTATTTTAATATTGTTTTGTTAATGTATATGTCTGTTTGTGGATGTTTTACTTTATTTTGCAGATGTCTGAGAGAAAGAAAACACGTGTCAGTTCAATCTCTTCTGCAGTTAGGCGTCCTACAGCTGTAAATTTTGATCGCAACATGTTTATTGGTCCGGCCTAACAAGCACGGTACCAATAGTTCGAAAGGAGAACTGTTTGGCCAGATAGGATAATTCATATTAACCTAGAGGGGGATTACCGCATTACAAGGTCCTATTTGGAAGGCCATGGTTGGGATGAGTTGTTTGCAACTTACCCGGTGTATCACTTAGATATAGTGAGGGAATTCTATGTGAATGCCCTTCCTGTTGGTGATAAGCCCTTTGGGTTAAAAACTTGGGTGAGGAAGAAAGAGATTCATTTTTCCAGGGCAGCGATCAGTGCTTACCTTGGAAATCGTATTGTGTTGGGTGATAATGAGCTTTATGATTACGGACGGATGTTGGCACATAAGAGCTGAAACCCGTAGCAGTTAAGACAGTCCTTGTGCGTGGGCAACCACACCTACCAGTTTAGGGCTAACTGAGCCCTACTGAAGTTTATGAGGGGAGCTTTAACGACTCACGTGTAGATCATGATGTTAGTGGTTTTACATAACTTGAAACCTAGGAGTCACACCTCTTCCATTACTATGGAAGCTGCTGCACTTATATATTGCATTCTGGATAAGGAGAAGGTGGTAGATTTGGCTAGGATCATAGCTAATGAGTTGAAAAGGATTTGTCTGAGTTCGACCCCTCTTGGTGTTAGGGTTGCTTGTACTTTGACTTATCCTGGTTTGATTATAGACTTATACCATATGGCTGTTTTTGTGCTTCCCACATATGGGACGGTGAAGATTTGTTATTTGGATGATGCTTTTATCTCATGTTTTTGCTTGCAGACTTATGAAGATATCGTGCCTGTTGCTGCTGCCGCTCCTTCGAGATGTGCTCTTGATTCGAATGTTGAGGCCAATTAGGCCATGCATGAGGCTCACCAACGTTCTTTCCTATTCATGCACGATTCCATGGATCAGATTTGGGTGCAGATCTAGGAGCAACATGTTGACCATCCTTTTAGTTCGAGGGAGGATTTGATGGAATTTGCTAGGTGGCCTGAGGTCAGGCCTGTTTTTTCAGGGGAGGCAGCTACACATAGCGGTGGTGATGATATCGATGTTGACCAGGAGGATGATGAGGAGTCTAGCTCGAGTTTTGATTGATGGGTTTGATCGTTCTTCCCTTTTGCTATCATTATGTTTATTATTTTGTTAGGTTGTTAGACTTTTTGTTTGGATTGGATACTGTTGTAGTTAACATCTGGACAGATGTGTTGTTGTAGTTTTCATGTTTTGGATTTGATTTTTTTCCATCCGAGCAAATTAGGATTCTTGTGTATAATTTTATTTCGTTTATAGAACCATCCGGGCGGATGATGTTTTGATGTTATGCTTTTTGGTCCAAATTTTTGTGTTTATTCTTGAATTGAGGTATTTTATGGATGAAGCAAGTTTCATTTCTTTTGTCAAAAGTGATGTGTTGCACCAATCTTTGATGGTGATGATATAAGTCTAAATTGTTGCACGAAAAGGGTAATTTGTTTGTGCTTTCTAGAATGTTAGCATGTGTATGAATTTGCTGTTTGACATAATATACAAGCCTTGTTTCATTTTGCATATATGTTCATATGGGAATCATTTAGGATAAAACCATAAATGTGAGTGACCTTCATTGATCACAAAAGAAAGTGTTATGCAGTTGTTGTTTAGCTTGTACGATTTATGCTTAGTCTTGTATTCATCTATAAATCTTGGAAACATTGAAGTGATCTAGGCGTTGTTTTAAATTGAGAAAAACCACCAATTCTTTTAGGATTGATTTTACCCGGTGAGAAGTGTGAGCATTTGCTAACCATTTTTAGCCTTTGCATGATAAAATGAATCATAAATCAAAACGTCAGAAAAAATGTCGGGAAAACCATTTGTGGTTGTTGTTAAAAAGAAAATCGTTGTGATTCATTATAGTTGTTTTTTTTATACACTTAACCTTTTGTTTGAACATACTTTTTGAAGAGAATTGTCATTTTATTATGGTATGGTTTAAAGTTGGGGAGAGTGCTTGTTGTGTGAAAAAGAATTGATGTGGTAAAAATGGTGCCTCTTGTAAAAAAGAAAGAAAAATGAAAAATGTTATTTATTATGCTTTGCACTCAAATGTGAGGTGCTCAAAAATAAAAGTAAAAGAAGAATTTGAATCATATGTGAGAGGGAACCATGAAAAGGAAAGAAAATAAAAAGAAAGGAAAATAGTGAATTGGATTGAGGTTTGATTAAGTCGACACGTTCTTCAAATTTTTGAAAAAAAATTTATAGACACTTTGATTAAGTCCCTTTCTTGTTTACCCTTTCCAAGTTACAACCTTGATAAGTCCTTAGTGATCTTTGTTTCCTCGTTTTCCTTGATTGAATTGATAGATGAATGCATGAATTGTTCTGGATGCTGGCACAATTGTTATGAGAGTGTTTTATCCCTTGTAGATACTGATCATGACTCATCTGAGTAAACTAGGTTATTCCTGTTTGAACAACGTATTGCTTTTGATTAAGTTGTGTGTTACTTTTGCTTAAGAGTTAGTTCATAACCATGTTTTGATATTGTATTGAAGTTGAGCACTGCTGGTTGCACATCGATTAATTTTGAACCATAAATTTTTGCTTGTGTTGTCTTATCCATATTTCATCTTGTTTCTATTTTATCTTTCTTTTGTTTGAGGACAAACAGTGAAGTAAGTTGGGGAGAGTTGTTAGGTGTTAGAATGTGTTAATATATAGTTTAGTTTTTGGCACCTTTCGAATGCTTTATGTGATAATCAATATTTTTTCCCGTTGTTTCCGGTAATTATTCGTAGTTTAGTTTTAATGCATTTATAGACTTAGTTATTTAACTTTTGTGTTCATAACTAGAGGTTTTACCATTGGAAAGGGAGGCTGGAAGCATGGAAGGATCTTTGGTAGATTTTGAAGAAATTTAATTTTGAAGCATGCTACAAGCCCGCTAAGTGCGCTCCTAGCCCAATACAACACCAAATTCCAGGGAGTTTCCCGCTTAGCATGGTCATGAGCCTGCTAAGCACGCTCCAAAGGCGGTTTAGCAATAAATGACTGCGTGCTTAGCATGCTCTGCGATTTTCAGACCCCTTTAAATAAAACATTTCAACATTTTTGTGTGGATCCTTGATATTTTCTTAGACAAAAAACATTGTAAACACTATAGCATCTAGTTTTCAAATATTCGATGCATCAATAGTTGAAAGATCGTCATTAATGCTTTGTCTTCTTCTCTCATTTCTTGTTTGTGAAGTTATTATGTCAATGGATAGCTAAATCCATCTTGTGTCAAGATTAGAAGGCAGACGTTCCTTCTTTTGTATGTATAATTGTTGATGTAAACTCTTGAACTTATGGATGACGATTATATGGTGAAAAACCTTGCTTTTATGATATATTCTTTGTGTTTTTCATGATTGATAAATGTGTTCCAACTCTTTACCTAGGTTTTTCATCCATCAATGGAAATAGGCTAGAGTTAATTATAAGATTTCATGTTCATAAGTATTGACCTTGAATGTTATCATTTTGATAGTTTGAGTGAGAAATCATCAAAGGATCAAAATGGTAAATCTCAAAATATGTGTTAGAGATAAACATATTTAGAGGATATGTGATTGTATTTATCATCTAAACGAGTTCATTCGTTTTATCGATTCTATCCGTACGAATTGGTTTGTTGAACCCTAATCTTGGCATGTTTTATTAAACCTTTCCAAACCGATACTTTTACCGTTACATTTTAGAAATTATGAAAACAAAACGTTACTCTCAAACAAACCCTTTCGATAAGCTTAAAACAATTACGATTGTAAAACAATTGTAATATCTTGAAACAATCTTTGTGGAATGATAAACAAAAACTCTACTCCATCGAAATTCTAATACTTTTCTCGAACATAATGAATGTCCATCTCAATATGCTTAGTGCGCTGATGCTACAAGATTACTAGATAGATAGATGGCTCTAACATTGTCATAATACACCAAAGTGGCCCGAGGAATAAGAAAATGGATTTACAGGAGAAGATTACGAATCCAACACGATTCGGAGACAACATTCGCAACCCTCCTATATATTAATCCACTTCTAGTGATGATGTGATGATGCCTACAACTTCCTTGAGCCCCCATGAGTCTAATGGAATGCTTGGCTACCTTTCAGATGCCTCCAATCTCTTTGACCAAATCAAGTTACATAGGTGAAAAGTGAGGTTGTGGTTATGGTGTTTGAGGTATTACAGATGGATTCTAGTGCATTCAGAAGCTCATATATATATATAAAATGTATAGAATGTGTTTATGGTAAAAAAAATGGATTTCCAGGAGAAAATTGAGAATCCAACACGATTCAGAGACAACATTCACAACCCTCCTATATTCTAATCCACTTACAGTGATGATGTGATGATGCCTACAACTTCCTTGAGCCCCCATGAGTTTAATGGAATGCTTGGCTACCTTTAAGATGCCTCCAATCTCTTTGACCAAATCAAGTTGCATAGGTGAAAAGTGAGGTTGTGGTTATGGTGTTTGAGGTGTTACAGATGGATTCTAGTGCATTCAGAAGCTCATATATATATATATATATATATATATATATATATATATATATATATATATATATATATATATATATATATATAATGTATAGAATGTGTGTGGTAAAAAAATGGAAGGGAAGTAAGTGGTTGATGAAATTAAAAAAAAATCACTCTTTTGAGAGAAATGGAGTTTGAGATTTTGGAGCAATGGTGTTTCTGATGTTTAGGCTCTCTTCCCCCTCTCCTTAGTGTAAACACCCCAAATTTTCCCTCTCACTTTCTTAGGCCTTGGCTTATGATCACACATATTTCATAGCATATCATTACATCTTACATTGCATATTCACCTTTAATATCTCATTGCATCTATGCACAACTAGAGTTTGTGATCAGATGAATCTTGAAGAGAGTATGAGGTATCTTAGAGGCCATGAAGCATGAAAAGAAGTTCCTTGAGTTTTATAAGGTCATATTATACCCCAAAGGGCTCTTGGAAGTCAAAAGATCACTTGAGATTGCAGAGCCACCCAGGCAGGCTCAGGGTTCTTGCATAAATGACCTAAAATTAGGGTTTTGGGTTTGAGGCCCATACAACCAAATTTTTTGGTCATTCTTGATTCAAATAGATATATGATATAAGGAGTGTGTGGATGAAGTTTGATAAAACATTTCAATGTGGAAGTCATCTAATCAAATGGTAACTTGTTGTGTAAGAAAAGTCAGGATTATGGCATCTGAGGCCTCCAACAAGGGTTCCAAAGGGTCATCATCATCATCAATTTGAGGTCCTATGACCTTTATTTGGTCTTAGGAATGCTTGAAATATCACAAGATTGAAGAATTTTGAGCCATTGCAAAATTTGCCATTTTTGGACATGACTTGAAGTGAAAACTTTCCATTTTGGGAAAGATTTTCAACCTCCTCTTTCTTGATAAAAAAGGTTTCAAATGAAATTTCTTCAAACATGAAAGTTGTAGATTGGATCTTCCCATTTTCAAAAAGTACAAGAACTCCTCTTGATTCATCCTAAAACTCAAGATATGGCAAGTCAAAGTTGGGAAAAATCTTGTAATTTTCAAGTTCATGTCAAAGAAGGAAATGTGCAAAAGTGAATTTCAGGCCTCTACATGACTTCTAATCCACTCAAATACATCATGGCATGATCAAACAACATCTCAAAGTCAGAATTGAGCTATGAACCAAGGGATTTCATGACTTGCTTCTCAAGAAATCACAAAGTTGCAAAATTACAAAACCTATGCAAACTCTTGATCCAAGCCATACAACTCATAACATTTGATCCTAGGGTTCTCCTTGAAACCAGTTGTGGTAGCTCAAGCCCTCAAATCAGTTCTGCTATGGCCCATACCTCAAGTACACAACTTTTGACTTTTTGGCCAATTGAGCCATGCCATTCCCACAGTGGATATCTACTTTTTTTGACTCATTCCAATTGTTTATGCATTTCTTAAGGATCATAAAACACAACACACAAGAGCTCAGAAGACACACACACACACTCAGATTGCATAAAAATTCCCAAAAACTTCCTTTCTTCGATTCTCCCAATCCAGCCATCAAACTTCAAAAATTCTTTCACTAACAAGTCACACTTCACCTAAGGAACAAATCCCAACCCTTACAATGGCCTGAAACACAACACACAAGAACCTCATTTTCTGCCATATCAGAACTGAACCTCTCAAACTAGCCACTTTCAAAGAATTCAAAGCATTCCATTAGCCTCATGAGTTTCAAAGGAGGCCATTTGCACAAGAGGGAGGCTCTTAAAGCTCACTTTCGAAGGTCTCCAGCTCAGGTATAACTCAAGAACTTTTTTCTCAGAACTTCATTTTCTTGTTACAAAATGAATCTTCATGTTGCACTGATCATCTAGATGTGTTTAGAATTGAAAATGAGCAAGAAATTACCATTTCATGTTGTTCTGAAAGTTTTCCCGTGTTTTGATTTTTGCTTCGATTTGCTTGATTCATGTGTTATAAATGTTGTTTGATTGTTGATTTGTGTTCCATGAAGTGTGGGGAGTATTTATGGGCAGGTTAGAGGTCTTGGTATGGCCTAGGGAAGAAGATAGGGTTTTGGCTGGCCGGAGAAGATGACTGGAGCACTGTTCCGGTCATTTGAAAGTGATTAGGGTTAGGGTGCCCAGATTGAGTGTGAACCCTTAGATATTTATTAGGTTAGGGAGTGGACGGTTCAGATTAGTCATTAACCCTAATTTTTAATTAATTAAATTAAATCATAATTAATTAAATCAGATTGAATGACAACCTTTGGATTGTGCGCGTATTAGGAGTTTAAACCTGGACCATTGGATCTTCATACCTTCAGTCAAGCTGACTCACACCCTCAACCCTTGATCTGGCTTCCATGCAATCTGAGCCCTCCCTTTCAATTACTTTTCATTTTTATTTTTTTATTTCATTTTTTTCCTTTATTTATTAAAAATAGCAATACATTTTCAAAAATTCTGATTTTTTGCACTTTCATTCTACTTAATATTAAAAACCCAAAAACATATTTATTTTTATTTTTTGCATTAAAAAAACTATTTTTAAATCATTTAATTGTATTTTTAATTAATTAATTCATTTTAATTAATTAAAAATACTTTTAGGTATTTAAAAATCACCAAAAAAATCAGAGAACCTCTTTGAACATTAAGAACAATTTACAAACTCATTTCACAAATTTATTTTGGGCTTTGATCATGTTTTGACAATTAAAATTGAATTAGGGTTTTGAAAATCCCTTTTTTCATAACCCTAATCCAAAAATTCATTTCCTTCTAACCAAAATGAGTTTATACTTGGTTCTTTTTGCATTCTTTTACATGTTGCATCTAGTATCTAGGACATTTAAATCATATTTTTGCATTGCATTTTCAATTTGTTTTGACTTTTCTCCTTGCAAAGTATCCAAAACCCTATCCGAACTTAGGAAAACCATAACTTGATTTTGGTTTAGCTTTAGGCTTCCACCTTTGGAGGGTGTTCTCATGTAGTTTAGGGTTTGGGTGGATACAATTTCAATTTTTTATCATGTGATTTGCTTCTGATTTTGATAATGGACTTTGTGCATATATATATACTAACTTTTCAGGTGCATATGGTAAGTTAATTAGGATGTGGATGTGCATCCACATCCAATCTCTTCTCACCATCTTATTTATTTGTGTTTGAAGTGAATTTGATTCAGTTGTGTTTGTTTCTCTCCCACTCCTAGGTTACTTAACTTCTTCAGGAAGTAAGTAACCTATCTTTCTCTCTCTTTCTCTTTCATCTTGTCGTACCTCGAAAAATACGATCCTAAAACAAAACAACAGAGCCGCCACCTAATTCTATTTATTCTACGAGAGAAAAGGGAGATATAGATACAACCTAAAGGATGGATAAGAAATGGTTTACGAAACCAGATTCTACGTTCGGGAGTCGGTTACGCAAGGGGAAGGTATTAGCACCCCTCACGTCCGTTGTACTCAACGGGAACCTCTTAGCTAATTATGCGATTAAATGTTTGATCTTAAGTTTTTGTATTCTAAATGATTGTTAATATGTCTGTTCTTAATGAAAAGAATTAAATTAATATTAAGACGGAGAAAGGATTAAAGTTTTTAAACGGAGAAATAGTTAAATTTTTTATTAGGGTGCTCGCAAAGGATGAAAATCCCCGTGCCTACGTATTCCCTTGTGCAATGGGAGAGTCAGAGCTCTGTAGTTCGTGCTACTACGGTTTGTGGTTTTTAACTGAACGATTGTTTAAAATGCATTCTACTATTAAGCATTGGCTTATACTCGCGGTGGAGGCTGAAGCGTTAGCTTGTTCGAGAGATAGAATGATTTAAACAATGTTCGTTTTAGAGAAAAGGTGTTTGAATCTTGTTAAGATGTTTTAAACGAAAGGGCGATTGAACACATCGCGTGGGGCTAGCCCATGTTGCGGTCCAATCCAGAACGTGCGGAATGCTAGACTCCGGAGTTCTGTCTTTCGATAATTTGTTATAAAAATGATTTAAAATTGCTGGTATACGAATGATGATTGAACCATCGCGTGAGGCTAGCCCATTTGCGGTTCAATCCAGAACGTGCGGAATGCTAGACTCCGGAGTTCCTTCTTTCGTAATTTAATTTAAACTTGTTGGTATACGAATGATGATTGAACCATCGCGTGAGGCTAGCCCATTTGCGGTTCAATCCAGAACGTGCGGAATGCTAGACTCCGGAGTTCCTTCTTTCGTAATTTTTATTTAATTAAAGATTTGAATAATTGATATACAAATGGTGATTGAACCATCGCGTGAGGCTAGCCCATTTGCGGTTCAATCCAGAACGTGCGGAATGCTAGACTCCAGAGCTCTGTTTTCGTAATTTTATTTAATTAAAGATTTGAATAATTGATATACGAATGGTGATTGAACCATCGCGTGAGGCTATCCCATTTGCGGTTCAATCCAGAACGTGCGGAATGCTAGACTCCGGAGCTCCTTTTCGTAATTTTATTTAATTAAAGATTTGAATAATTGATATACGAATGGTGATTGAACCATCGCGTGAGGCTATCCCATTTGCGGTTCAATCCAGAACGTGCGGAATGCTAGACTCCGGAGCTCTGTTTTCGTAAACTTTTATTTAATTAAAGATTTGAATAATTGATATACGAATGGTGATTGAACCATCGCGTGAGGCTAGCCCATTTGCGGTTCAATCCAGAACGTGCGGAATGCTAGACTCCGGAGCTCTGTTTTCGTAAATTTTTTAAGATACACGAAAACGTGCAGATGGCGATCACAAGACCGACTTACGTGTGTGCAGTGTAGGCGAGATTTGTTCGCTTGGCATTGGACCAAAAGGAATTATTTATGTAGCGATTATTTTTGTGGTGATTATTTATTAAATTTTTTAATTAACAACTTGTGATCAAAACGTGAAAATACAAATAAATTTATACAAACCTAACATCGTCATTGTACGAATAAATAATGGGCGAGAAACAATACACATGAAATCGGTCAAAATATAATAAATCAAATAACTAAATTAACTAGAATTATGCAATACAAATATTTAATAAATCAATAACTCAAAATAAATGAAATTAATAATTAAAATAAAATATTTGGTATGTATTTTTTTTGAATTTTTTTAACAAAAACAAAAAAAGTTAATAAAGATAATAATAAGAGAGAAAAAAACAAAATCATACTTAGGAGAAATAGAGTCTATAAATAAATAAAAGAAACAACACGAAATAAATATATGGGTCTGTTAATAAGAGTACAGGAGGGGTTATTATTAAAAAAAAAGGGGGTTGGACCGGGCAAGGCCCAGGATCTGGTTTATAGGAAAACCGACCGGGTCATGGGTCGACCCGGTTCGGTTGGGTTGATGCTAAAAGAGGTAAAGAAAATTAGGGTTTCGTGATTGCGTTAGTAATGCGCCGTAAAAGGAAAAGAAAGAAATTTGGGAACGAAATCTCATTCACTCTCGTGATGTCCATCTCCCAAAATCAATCCTTCCCGACCTCACCCTCAACCTTGTTCGTAACCTTCTCTCTCTCAGAAACTCACAAACTCACATTCCGAAACTCTCTCTCTCTCTCTCTCTCTCTCTCTCTCTCTCTCTCTCGCGCGCTCATGTCTCTCAAATTTCACTCAAACATCATCTTCCTCTCTCGTCGCTTCTTAATCTCAAATCGCTTCTCTCTCTCAGAACTCACAAATCACGTTCGTAGCCCTTTTTCCCTCGCCCTAAATCTAAATCCCTAACCTAAATTTCATGGAAAAAACTCAACCAAACCTTCAAATTAAGCCAAATCCCCAATTGAAACCCTATAGAAAACCTAATCGGAACAAACACGTCACAACCGGGTAATCAAAAAGGGATTACGAGATTACAAAGAATTCTAAGCAGTAAAGCTCACGTGAAGATGACAAGGGTTCGAAGTTTACCTAATCGGAGCAAGTCCGACGTGTTTCCGGCAAGTATCAGGTGAACTCGATTCTTCCCTTGGGGCTCCGCGTTTTTGCCTTTTGACTTTCGTATCTTCCTCTTCTACTTCCTCTTCTCATTCCATTTTTATCTGTGTCTTTGCTGTTGCGTTTTTGAAACAACAAGGGGTGGCTAACAGTTGATCATGTGATGTTGGTGAAGGGAGGATGCGTGGCGATGATGAAGATGTTCGTATTTCACGGTTTTGGTAGTGGCGGCGAGGATGAAGAATCAATGTTGAGAAAATGAAGGATTACTAAGCGAGAAATTCAGAGTAAGTGTTTCTTGTTTTCGTGCAATTTACTTTGATTTTCATTGTTTCCACTCCGAATCCGGTGATGGTAACAAAATGTTTTGACGCAGGTTTTCTGTGGTGTTGTATGAATTTCTCACGGTGAGTTTGAGTTTCTCAGACGGAGGTGATGATGGTACTGGAAAGTTTCAGAAGCGGTTTTCGGTTTGGTTGAAGGTGGTGGATGATGATGTTGATGAAGATAACTTGGTAAGCTTTTTTTGTTTGAATCAGCTCTTACAGACGTTATGTTTATGTGAAGTTCTTGTCTGCTAAGTTTTTCACAACTGATCTTGTCATCTCCTTCCTCTTTTCATTTGACTTACTGGTTTTAGAAAAAGAAAAAAAAAGAAAGTCACTGTCTTCTTCTTTACGGTTTTCTTGAAGTTTTTGTGTGTATTGGATGCTGGTTTTTTTTGTGATTTCGAGTGTTTGGTTTTAAAGCTTTGGTAGATGTTTTTTACTGTTGGTGGTTTTCTTTTGATATGAAGTTGGTGTTTCTTGGTGTAGTTTTGGTGTGAGAAAATGTAAGTTTTTGTGAGTATGAAGTTCTATATGGTTGCTGAGTTTTGTATTGCTGAGTTTGCTGTGTTGGTATGTGAAACAGCTTCGGATTTTTTTTGGTTGTGGCTGCCCCCTTTTCTTGGATAAACTGTTGGTTTTTTATAGCATCGGATTAGGGTTTGAGGGATTTTGAAGTATAGAAACTTGTTGGCTAAGTTAAGCTACTGAGTTTGGTTTTGATGCTCATGCCCAGTTACTTTCGGATTGCAGGTCCTTGGAGCAAGAGTTTATCAAGTTTTGGTGCAAGCTGAATTTTGCAGGTCATGGTCCAGAAATGCAGGCCCTAAATTGGTGTTACTATTGTCTTCTTGTGGAGAAAGAGAAAAAGATACCCTGCTGCAGAGGTCTGAAAATGCAGCAGGTCAAAGAGGTAATCTGACCATTTTTTCGGTTTTGCTTGTTAATGAAGCAGTAATCCCCTTTTGGCTTGGACTTGTGCTGAGTCGAAAACCTCTTCCCCTTTCTGTTATTATTGTGAAAAACCCTTCCTTGAACCTTGTGATATTAAGTAGTGAAATGAACCGAACATATTATTTGGTAATTGGTGAATGCTGGTGAATAAAAACGGAACTGAAAAATGCGTTTTATGTTTGAATATATTGCCTTTGAAACTTTGCTCTTTTGACATTGGTATCTCCTTTGATGTTTGGTTACGGCAATGAGTTCGCACGGTTTATGCACAAAATGGTATATGATCATGTGAATGAGTCCTGGTTTTGCTTAAATGAATTTGATTGAATGAAAGTTAATCTCCTCCTCTTTTTTTTTCATGTGGTGATGATGGGAGCGACAAAACTTGGAGATGAAGGACCTACAAACAATCATGGATTTGGTAAGAAGAACTTGAAGATTCAACGTCGAGTTTGGTACCAATCAAGGCTACTCCTGGGAAGAGGGAAACAAACATGGACTAGGCATATATATATATTCATCCTAGACAAAATTGAAATATGTTTCTTGTAACTTTAAATACTCAGATATTTGAAATGTAAACCTTTTGGAAATATTTGACATTCACAATACCGAAGGATGCCGCCTCATAATGATTTGGTTATTAATTCAAATAAAGGTTTGGAAAAAAAACCTTTAATCACGACTTGAAAACAATCCCTAGGACATGAATTGACCACGATTTGAATTACTTGAGACAACATTTGAAACTAACTTAGGACCAAGGCTTAAAATAATCAACTTGAGACAAAGGCTTGAAAAAGAACTTGATTGATTAATCCAACCTTGAACTTGAACTTTAAATGAAACGCATTGAGATGAAATGGATTTAGAAAAAAGAAATTCGGAATGGAAAAGAAAAAATGGATTTGAAATTGAATTGAGACATGAAACGGACTTGAAATTCATAATCCTTTTAAAAGAAAATGGTACTTGATGAGATGTTCGGGAACCATAAAATTAAATCGAAGAATGGACTAAAACTTGAAATGGAGCTAACGCTTGAAATTTAGGAAACAACTTATAAATAAAGTTGGAATTTGGACATAGAAAAATTGAGATGAACATGAAATAAAGATTTGAAATTGGTGACTTGAACATGGATAGAAAAATAGGAATTAAAAACTTAAAATGAAACATGCACATGGTCTGAAATAGAACTTAGAACTTGGAATACCACTTGGAGTGAAAATTTGAAAGTTGTCTTGAAATGACTTACAACTTGGAATTGGAAATAACTAAAAAAAGATCAGTACTTTGGGAAATCGATAAGAACATATATAAACAAATTTCAAAAAAGAAATTATTGTCACGATGAAACAAAGAATCAAAGTCGCTTTGGGATTAATTTTTTTAATCCAAGTACTAAAAGAAATTTGTTTAACAAGAAAACATCCAAACCTCATATCGGCAATCCTCACTGTTCTCTATAACATTCAACATGCCTGAGTATGTATCGTGATATGTAAAAGATGAGGTGAATGCATAGTATGAAATGGGAGGTGATGACCCGACGCGAAATGTTAGGGGTAAAATTTGGGGTGTGACAGTTGCCCCTATTTAAATAACTTTACCAGATAAAATGAGTGATGTTAATCCTCATAAAATCGGAGTGAAAGGTATTTAAATATAGAAATAACCGCAAATTTTGCCCCTAAATGCAATGACATGCTATGAACTATGAGGGACTCCTGTCGGGGATATGATATGTGAGATGCAAGGAAACCTAACATGCTGATTTTGATGAAAATGCTAAAAATGGTATGATGAAGACAAATGCAAACAGTAATCCACATAAACAAAAACGAGGGTGAAGGCTCACTAGGGATAACAATATGCTGGGGATGACAAGACGAAAACGGAATGTATTCAAAGCGATAAATCAGCAGGTTCAAGTGTAACTGTTGGCACTAAGAATGATAGAAGACGGGAAACAAAACATATATTAAAGACATACCATCTGAAGTGGAGAGTTAGCAGGTTCAAAGTGGTTGCTGGGGATCCCAATGCAACAATTCGTTGATTGAGAAAAATGGAAAAGACCTCGACTCGGCAGCCAGGAGAACCAAATAGCAGACAATGACACAACGGTCAGGAATAAACAAACATCGATATGGTGATCGAGAAATAAATTAACAGACATCGACTCGGTGGTCGTGAAATAAAAATAAACAGACAAACGACACGGTGGTCAGGAAAGAAAAAATGACAAACAAAGACGCGGTGGTCTTGAAATAAAAGACAGATATTGACGCGGTGGTCAGGAAATAAAAAGACAGACATTGATGCGGTGGTCAGGAAAATAAAATAACAGACAAAGACGCGGTGGTCTGGAAATAAAAATAACAGATAGAGACGCGGTGGTCTGGAAATAAAATGACAGATAGAGACGCGGTGGTCAGGAAGTAAAAAGACAGACATTGACGCGGTGGTCTGGAAATAAAATGACAGACAAAGACGCGGTGGTCTGGAAATAAAATAACAGATAGAGACGCGGTGGTCTGGAAATAAAATGACAGACAAAGACGCGGTGGTCTGGAAATAAAATGACAGATAGAGACGCAGTGGTCTGGAAATAAAATAACAGATAGAGACGCGGTGGTCTGGAAATAAAATGACAGATAGAGACGTGTCGCTCCCGATAAATAGGAATGGCCCAAATAAAGGTACAGACGCGAACGGTCGGCGAGAGGAACAATGAGAACACACAGCAGTGGACTCACTGGGAATGAAAAGAGTCGCCAGCTAGGCATTTTTATCCCGGAGGAAAGGCAATGCTGCATAGACCTAGAAAAGATGGATAAGACGGTTGCGAACCAGAGAGACTGAGAAAGGGGGTTGGTTACAACCTGGGAAGGTATTAGCACCCAGATTGTCCGCTGTACTCGACGGGATCCACGCTTAAAAGATTTGTGTTTTAAAGGGGTAGTGTCAGTGCAATCTGTGTATAAAAGAGCTGGAAAAGGATATACAGGTGTCAGTGTAGAAGAAATGAAGTGTACAAGTGAAGTGTAGTATGAAAGTGTTAGTGTGAGAACCAAAGTGAAATGCTCATGATAATGAGGCTAAAGAATAAGGCTAGAAGGAGAGGGAATATACAAAGACTTTTGTTCGATAACTGTTAAGTTATGCCTACGTATCCTCTCGTGCAATGAGGAAGTCAGAACACCGTAGTTCGACCCAAAGAGACTAAAAGATGAATTGACTTGATGAACTGCTTGCTTGTCAATGCTCAAGTGTATGACCTGTCTGGCTCAGGTGCAAACTGTCTTGCATTAGACGGAAGAAGCGAGTTCCCGTTTGTGAGTGAATGAGATGAGAAAAGAATCCCGGAGGAGACGATTATTGTTTGTTTTTGAGTTTTCAGTCTTTTATTGCTTTTGAAAGTTTGTCATAAGTTAATGAGCTTAAGCCTAAACCAATGGGTTAGTAAACTCATCACATCTTCCCTCTGGTTAGGGGTAATGAGAATACCTTAAGTGTGAAGTCAGATTCTCACACTTAATCACCTTTGATGTAGGACTAAGATCATTAACCTATTTGTGATTATTTAGATGTTTTTGGTGTTTTTGTTTAGTGTTAAGTGATGAGATTAAGCCATAATCAGGGATTAAACAGGCTCATTACACCATCCTAATAGAAGGATAACAGATGAGGATGTTTAAGCTAAGGAAAGCTCCTCAACTTAATCCATGATTAGGGATTAAACTCATGACAAAACAAAGCCTTTATTAGATGGATTTTAGTTAATGATAAGATGAAGAAGTGAGTTTTATGGTTTGTAAGACAACTTGAGGGGGACTTGTCCATTAACACTAGGGTTAGTCCTTCTTAGCCAGTTAAGGAAGAATTAGAACCCTAATGCAAGGCCCAAGTTACAAGCTTGATGTCTTGATGATTATTAAGTGGATTGATTAAGAGATTTAAACACATTAAGGGTTTAACACTTAGGATTAAAGTTATACACTCTATCCTAATAGAAGGATGTAGGCATAAGCTTAATCACAAAGCCTTAAAGCCTTTAGGGTTTAGTCCCTGATTATGAGATGAGAAGAGAAGACTCAATGAGACACAAAGGTAAAAACTAAGAGGGGAGACTAATCAAAACCCTAATCATTGTCATGCTTGGTCATTCCTAAGGTTTGTGAGGTTTACAGGAAAGATCTTCAATGGAACCACCAGGAAGCAGATGAAAGGATCAGGAGAAGCAAAGTAACTTGCTTCATTTAAGCAGACAAGTCACTTGAGGAAAGAAAGTAAGAAGAAGAAAGAATGAGCAAACTCAATCTCAAACACATAACAAAATGCAGCATGGATGCAAGAGAGAGATGAAAAGAAATTGTGAGAAGTGAAGGCAAATTCACTTCTCAAAGTTGCTTACCACCTGAAAAGTTAGTGAAAGGAATGCAATGCAATGCAAAATGGAATGAAATGGCATGATGCAAAACAAAACCAGAAGCATATATGAGATGATAATGATGCTATGAGATGATGCAAACATGAACCAAGACATGAGAATGATCATACAAACATGTGGATGCAAATGAAACAAGTTAAGAACCATGAACATACATGAAAAGTTATGAAATGCAAATGGCATACAATATGACAAATGCAAGATGTAATGATCAAACATGCTTTCAATGTGTCTTAGGATGCCACATGAACCAAATGGATGCACAACATGCTATGGCAAGTCAAGGTATGAATGCAAATGCAAGATGAAAGCAAAAGAGAACCCAAATTAGGGTTTATGATCAATGCATCAAACAAAAACCAAAATCAGAAGCAAACATCAAGATAAAAAATTGAAAATGCATTCAAAAGATCCCTAAACCTATACTAACTCACTGCCCAAAGGAGAGGTTCCAACTCTTAACCTAATTCAAGATATGATTTTCCTAAGTTTTCTAGGGTTTTAGGGTTCCTTAACAAGAAAAATGCCAAACAAATGGAAAATGCAAGATCAATTCATTCCAATTTAATCTCACAAACTACATGATATTCTAAACATAATGCAAAAAGAATCAAAGTCCAACTCTCAATGGTTAGCCAGAAATGATTTTTTGAAGTTTGGATCAAAATAATGCCTTAAAATGATTTTAATTCCAAGAAAAATTCTCAAAAGACATCAAGATCAAAAAATAAATTTAGTTTGAGGGTTGAACAATGTCTCTAAATGGTTTTAAATGTTTCATGAATTTTTTGGTGATTTTTAAATACTTAAAAGTATTTTTAATTAATTAATTCTCATTAATTAATTAAAAATAAACTTTTAAATGATTTAAAAATATTTTTTAATGCTAAAAATAAAAATAAAAATATTTTTGGTTTCTGAAATTAAATAAAAGTGTGTATAAAAAATTTCAGAATTTTTGCATAATTTTTGCTATTTTTTATAAAATGGAGAAAACAATGTAATTAAATGGAAAATGAAAATGAAATAAAACTGAAAATAGAAAAGTATGCACATCCAATGATCCAGATTCAAACATACGCGCGTGGGAAGAGACTTGGCGCCACATCCTACGGCTCAAATTCAAATTCCACTAATTAATGATTAAGCCCTAATCCCAGCCCTAATGACTTTCAGATGACCGGAACAGTGGTTCCGGTCATCTTCTCCGGCGAGTCCAAATGCTAAATCACTCTACACGCCATGAAAATGAAAACTAAATATCTAGAAATCATCCCCATCCAAAAACGAATCAAGCCCCTCACTCAAACATCATTTATCATTCATAAACAGAGAGAATCGAATCAAACAATTTCTAGGGCAAAAATTTCAGACACTGCATACATCCTCATTTTTCAATCATTTTCAAAAACAATCACATATTCATGATCAAGGAAGCATGTAGATTTGATTAGGAACTTAAAATGCACGTTCTGTAAAAAAAGTTCATGAAGCTACCTGAGTTTGAAGCTTCTCAGTCTGCAACTTTCTGACCTCTCTTCTTTGTGCAATCCACTCCTTTTAGGCCCCTGATGACATCTTGATGCTTAGAAAGAGTTTGTGTTGGCTGGTTTGGAAGTTTGAACAAGTTCTGTTCAAGGTCAGGTGAGGATCGTGTTTATGATTCTATGGCTTTCAGGCTGTTTTGAAGGTTGGTTTGTGTTCAGTGAGGCATGGTGAGAAGGTTTGTGAAGTTTGTTTGAGTGTTTGAAGCTTGTATGATGAGTTTCGAATGCTTTTGCTCAAGAGGATGAAAATGAGAATGTTGTGTTATGGCTGGTTTCAGGCTTGCTTGTGCTTATGTTTGGCTTGCATTTGATTATCATAAACAAATCCCATTGGTCAGATGAAGTGACATGTCCTTTTGTGATAGGTATGGGTGCTTTTGCAAAATGTCAACTTTTGTGTAAGAGAAGCATGGGTCAATTGCTAGCCTAGTACAAGGAGGGTGTGTTGCGCAGCATGATAAGGGAAAAGGGCTAGGATGGTTCAGCAAACTAGGCAGCAAGTGGGTGAAGAGATATGATGACTTTTGCAACTTGGCTTGCCTTTGGTTCTTATGAAAGAAACTTGGTCCATGGGCCATAAAACATGTGATTCCTTGGGTGCATTCTGAACTTTAGATGTTGTGTGATCATGTTGTGTGGATTAGAAGCCCATTTGATGACTTAATTGGCCTTGAGAAGTGAATTTGCAACTTTGCCTCTTTGGTGCATGACTTGAAATTTAGTGATTTTTGCCAACTTTGACAAGCCATAACTTTTGATCAAAAATGAATTAGGTCATGTTCTTGTACTTTTTGAAAAGGGAAAGATCTATTCTACAAATTTCATGACCAAAGTTTTTTCATTTGAAGCTTTTTTGAATCAAAAAGTAAGGGTTGAAAAAGTTGCCTAAAATGACATTTTCATTAAAAGTCAAACTTGCCCAAAAAGTCAACTTTGCAAAAGACTTGAAATTCTTGAATTTTGTGAACTTCCAACTTCTTCCATGATCAAATAAAGATCATATACAATCAAAATGATGAAGAAAACCTTTTGGTTGGGTCATTGGGGGCCTCAGATGCCCTGATTT
The DNA here is from genome assembly GCA_963966055.1 of Lathyrus aphaca. Taxonomy (NCBI): domain Eukaryota; kingdom Viridiplantae; phylum Streptophyta; class Magnoliopsida; order Fabales; family Fabaceae; genus Lathyrus; species Lathyrus aphaca. Next base: position 265,260,432 of record OZ014524.1, on the reverse strand, counting down.
TGCACTGACTTGTTCAGAAAGTCAACCTTTGATCAGATGACTTCCCCAAGGAATTTATTCATGAAAATTGATATGCATACTCCATATACCATATAGAGACCAATAGAAACAAGAATGACAAAAAAAATTGGAGTTATGGCCTTTGAAACCAAAACCCTAATTCTAGGTCATCTGTGCAGTCAAGCCTGGCTCTGCTTCCATACCAATCCCAGTTCTTGTGATTCTTTGACATTCTTGACTTTGAGAGGATATAATATGATGTTTGAACACACATGGACCTCTTTGAAGTGATTGATGAACTTTGGAGTGGCTCAAGAAGCTCTTAGATTGCTCAGATCACAAACCCTAGATGCAGATGACTTAGAACCAATGCAGTGGATCAAAAATGTGATATGAAATGGTATGATTGAGTTTATGAATATGAAAAGATCACAAGCCATGGTGTGAAATGGGTGAGGGAAAATTTGGGGTGTTTACAGCTGCCCCTATTCAAACATGAGTTAGCTGTGCAGGATGTAAGCGACGGCTTATCAGGCAAACAAGATAACTTGTGGTTGAATACCAAAGACAGTCCAAAATTTGCACTCACAGAATGAAGAAGAAAAGGGATATAGACTGTAAAAGAAAATAAAGTATATTGTAAAGTGTGGACGACGGAGGACGACCGCCGAGCAGAGGACAACTGCTGGGTAAAGAGCAATGACGGGGACGGCCGACATGCTGGAAAGGTGCGGGAAATAAAGCGATGATAGGGACGGCCGACATGATGGGGATAAAAGGTATTATGATGGGGACGGCCATCAAGTTCATAAAGTAAAGTAACCAACGATGGGGACGACCATCGGGCTAAACTGAAAGGAAAAGGGACCACAACGGGGACGGCCATCGGGTTAAAGAATAAACGAAATAAACAGATGATGAGGTACGGTCATCAAAGGTGAAGGACGATCACCTAGCAGGGGACGGCTACTTTGTTGGGTTAAGATGAGGGAAGGTCATCTAAGGGGGAGGACGACCACCTGGCAGGGTACGGCTGCCGAAAATATCGCGACATTGGACGAATGTCGGATAAAAGGTCAACGATGGGGACGGCCATCGGACGAGCATGATGGAGGACGACCATCAAGAGGCGGAGGACGACCACCTAGCAGGGGACGGCTGCTCTCGAGGTTTATCATGACATAGGACGAATGTCAGATAACCAAAATCAACAATGGGGACGACCATTGGATAAAATGATGAAGGACGATCATCAAGAGGTGGAGGACGACCACCTAGCAGGGGACGACTGCTAAATATCACGACATAGGACGAATGTCGGATAGAAAATCAACGATGGGGACGGCCATCGGATGAGCATGATGGAGGACGACCATCAAGAGGTGGAGGACGACCACCTAACAGGGTACGGCTGCTCTCAGGGTTTATCATGACACAGGACGAATGTCAGATAAAAAGAAAATTGCTTTGCTGGCGATCTACTGGGGACTAGTAAACATGGACGAGTGTTTACATCCAAGAAACAAAAAGTATAAGTGTTTAGATGTTTGTGTATGGATTAAAGATGCAGACGAGCATCCTTAAGACTATGATACGGACGAGTATCGGGTAGAAACAAAAACTGACACGCGTTCCGAGATGATGATACGGACGAGTATCAACTGGTTAACAAGGAACACGGACGAGTGTTGAATCTGAAGGGACTCTTCTGGGGAGTAGTAGACACAGACGAGTATCTATATTCAAGAAGACAAGAGTGTTTGACACAGTGTATGGATTAAAGACGCGGACGAGCATCCTTAAGACTATGATACTGACGAGTATCATGTAGAAACAAACTCTTGACGCATGTTCTGAGATGATGGTACGGACGAGTACCAACGAGTTAACAAAGAACAAGGACTAGTGTTGAATCTGTGGGGATATATAAATGGTGTATACAAGATACAGATGAGCATCTGTATAAGTAGTAAGTATGAGCGATGTACAGATGAGTGTTTAATTGTTGGGGAGAATGACACGGACGAGTGTCTAAAGGAGAAGAGTAGTATAAACAAGTATCTGATGTATAAAGTGTTTATGTCACTGTGCTGGGGAAAGTGACATGGACGGATGTCAAGGAAATGTATATATATATTTGTGAGTGCAAAGAGGATGTCTTTGGCTTTCTGCTGGGGTATGACACAGACGGGTGTCAAAAAGGTATCTGTAATGCGGGTGGTACTGTTTGCAAAGAGTGTTCTGGCGACTTTACTGGGGAATGATGACACGGACGGGTGTCTACAGGAGTATATACTGGTGTTTGTGAATGTGAGGCAGCTGCTTTTGCTGGGGAATATGGGGGGTATTTTGTATACTGTTGGTGGGTTTCGATATTTACAAGTGTTTGTTTCAAAACATGGCTTATGATTATGCTATATATTTGATTTTTGCCGTAATACTCCGTATTAAACGGAATGCTACGCTTTGTGGGTGAATATGATGTGAATACTATGATTATGCAAAGATACCAATCTGGGATTCGGATCCCGTTGCTGTGAAGATCTCCGGTCGATCTGCTTGAAATGGACATCCCAGCTGGGGATGAGATCATTGGTAGATCTGACGAGATGTGTTTGCCTGGGGATATAGGTCACTGATAGACATATCCTTGTACTGAGGGACCCATCTGGGGTTTGTAGAAGCTTTCGCCACTCTGTTGTGATTCCTTCATGCGTTGCTCTTCTGGATAGAGGCTGAAACTCTGTGGGGAGATGGTCCCTTGACTTTTGTACTTAACTGAGAATGATTGGCAACTCGGCTGGGGGAGAAATAGCAAGTGGAAACTCAGCTGGGGGGGAAGACACTTTGGGTGCTAAGGCTGAGTGTTGATTTGCCAGCTTGCTGGGATGAAGTTACATGCCCCAAGTTGTGCCTTGAATACCTGCAATCCTGCAAAGATAGAAACGCACAAGTGTTCCCAGGGTATCCCTTACTGGATTTCCATGACAGGAGTTTAGACACTCCTGAGAGTAAATATATTTCCTACAAGCACGTATTCTTATTTTTGAAGATAAACATATGTATTTATGCAATCAATTTTTTTTGAGACATCAGACATTTTGCAAATGAAAATCTGATTTTATTAATTCATATGCCCTGGATAGGCAAGGTACAGTCAAAGAAACATATCTCCTAAAATGAGGAGATTGTTACAGATTGAGAAACAAAATGCTGGAAATGTTGACGACGCTTTAAGGAGCTTCCTCTTTTGCTATGACTTGTATGACTTTTGACGTTCTTCTCGTCTTGCTTTCTGAAGATGGCCGATTCTGATTGAAGCTTGATCCTTTCGAAACTTACCAAGCTGTAAGCGATACAGACGAATTCAGAGTGCAGTTGTTCGCTTATTCCCTTATTTTGTATGGATCGCCCTTTCGGGTTTTCAATCCATCGGGATACCCATTTTTGCCTGAGTTGTCCAATGCGGCTTTTCAACTCAGCGGGTGTACATTTTTTTGTTTATTTCCCTTATTTTTGCCTGAGTCTTTTATTCTGTTTTTGACTCGCCGAGATGCCCTATTTTTGCCTGGACTTACATTCTGTTTTTATGTCCAGCGGGTCCTTTTATGCGAAGTATTTTTTAACTGCATCTGAATTCACAGGGGACGGGAAATCTTCACCATCCATAGTACTGAGCATCGGTGCTCCACCAGAGAAAACTTTCTTCACTGCAAATGGTCCTTCATAGTTTGGAGTCCACTTGCCCCTGTGGTCTGTATGAGGAGGGAGGATTCTTTTCAGCACAAGATCTCCTACTTGGTACTCTCGGTGCCTGACTTTCTGATCGAAGGCTTTCTTCATTCTCTTCTGATACAACTGCCCATGACAGATTGCAGCCAACCTTTTCTCTTCAATGAGACTCAGTTGCTCGTATCGGGATCGGACCCACTCTGCTTCGTTCAGCTTAACATCCATCAACACCTGTAGGGAGGGTAATTCAACTTCAACAGGTAGGACTGCTTCCATACCATACACAAGCTGATACGGTGTTGCCCCAGTGGATGTTCTGATTGACGTGCGGTACCCATGCAAGGCAAATGGTAACATTTCATGCCAGTCTTTGTAAGTGACTACCATCTTCTGCACAATCTTCTTGATATTTTTATTTGCTGCCTCAACAGCGCCATTCATCTTTGGCCTGTAAGGAGAAGAATTGTGGTGTTGAATTTTGAAGTCCCGGCATAGCTCTGCCATCATCTTATTGTTCAAGTTGGAACCATTATCAGTAATGATTCGCTCGGGAACTCCGTATCGACAGATGATATCTCTCTTCAGAAATCTGGCTACCACTTGTCTTGTGACGTTTGCATAAGAAGCTGCTTCGACCCATTTGGTGAAATAGTCAATGGCAACCAGGATGAATCTATGGCCATTCGAAGCAGTTGGTTCAATCTTGCCAATCATGTCAATTCCCCACATAGCAAAGGGCCAAGGTGAAGACATCACATTCAGAGGATTGGGAGGCACATGCACCTTATCCGCATAAATCTGGCATTTATGGCATTTTCTGGCATAAGCACAACAGTCGGCATCCATCGTGATCCAGTAATAACCTGATCTTAGCAACTTCTTGGCCATTGCATGCCCTCCAGCATGGGTACCAAAAGATCCTTCGTGCACTTCATGCATTAACAAGTCTGCTTCTGTTCTATCAACGCATCTGAGGAGTACCATATCAAAGTTTCTCTTGTATAGGGAACCATCAGTGTTCAGGAAGAAACTACCAGTAAGCCTTCTTAACGTCTTCTTGTCATTGGAAGATGCCCCAGGTGGGTATGTTTGATCCTCCAAGAAGCACTTAATGTCATGGAACCAAGGCTTATCATCTTTGACAATGTCTGCTGCGAATACGTATGCTGGTCTGTCAAGTCTGGATACTGAAATCTGAGGTACAAAGTTGGCAGCTTGAACTTTGATCATGGATGAAATGGTAGCCAGAGCATCTGCAAACTGATTTTCGTCCCGAGGGATATACTCAAGCTTGACCGTTGTAAAGAAAGTCAACAACCTCCTTGTATAATCCCTGTAAGGTATCAGATGATCCTGGTGGGTGTACCATTTGCCGTTGGTTTGATTGATTACCAAAGCTGAATCTCCGAATACGGTCAATGTCTTGATCCTAAGGTCAATGGCTTCCTCAAGACCCATAATGCAAGCTTCGTATTCAGCTTCATTGTTAGTGCAGTTGAAAGTGAGTTTTGCCGAGAAAGGCATGTGAACTCCTTTAGGTGTAATGAGTACTGCACCAACACCATGACCATTCATATTAACAGCCCCATCAAACATCATAGTCCATTCTTCTTCCGGGTCAGGCCCTTCAGTATGAACAGGCTCTTCATGATCTTTTGCTTTTATGAACATGATGTCTTCATCAGGGAAGTCAAATCTCATAGGCTGGTAATCATCAATAGGTTGCTCAGCAAGATATTCAGACAATACACTGCCCTTGATGGCTTTCTGAGATATGTACTGGATGTCATATTCCGTGAGGATCATTTGCCATCTTGCAACCCGTCCGGTAAGCGCTGGCTTCTCAAATATGTATTTGACTGGATCCATTTTTGAGATCAACAAAGTAGTGTGGGTCAACATATACTGTCTCAATCGGCGAGCAGCCCACGCTAAAGCACAGCAAGTTTTCTCGAGCAGTGAATAACGTTGTTCACAGTCGGTAAACTTTTTGCTTAGGTAGTATATTGCATACTCTTTTCGACCAGACTCGTCATGCTGGCCTAGCACACACCCCATTGACTCTTCTAATACTATCAAGTACATTATCAGGGGTCTTCCTTAAACTGGGGGCATAAGGATTGGAGGTTCTTGCAAGTATTCTTTGATCTTGTCAAAAGCCCTCTGGCAGTCTTCATTCCACCTGACCGTTTGTTCTTTTCTCAACAGCTTGAACAAGGGCTCACAGGTTACTGTAAGGTGAGATATGAACCTTGAAATGTAGTTCAATCGACCTAAGAACCCTCGAACTTCCTTCTCTGTCTTCGGTGCAGGCATTTCTTGAATGGCTTTGACTTTATCAGGGTCAACTTCAATCCCTTTCTCACTTACAATAAAACCCAGCAGCTTACCAGATCGCACCCCGAATGTGCATTTGTTGGGGTTCAATTTCAGTTGGTACTTCCTCAGACGCTTGAACAGCTTTAGCAGATTTACCAAGTGATCTTGTTCAGTGAGGGACTTGGCAATCATGTCATCCACATAACATTCGATTTCTTTATGGATCATATCGTGGAATAATGTTACCATAGCCCGCTGATATGTTGCACCAGCATTCTTCAGTCCAAATGGCATTACCTTGTAACATAACGTGCCCCAGGGTGTGATGAAGGTTGTCTTCTCCATGTCTTCAGGTGAAATTTTAATCTGATTGTATCCTGAAAATCCGTCCATGAAGGAGAATACCGAGAACTGAGCCGTATTATCCACCAATACGTCAATGTGAGGTAATGGGAAATCATCTTTTGGGCTAGCTCTGTTCAGGTCCCGGTAGTCAACACACATTCTTACTTTTCCGTCTTTCTTAGGCACATGCACAATATTAGCAACCCACGGTGGATAGCTAGTTACAGCAAGGAACCCGGCGTCCCACTGCTTTTGTACCTCTTCTTTGATTTTCATTGCCATGTCTGGGCGAGTGCGGCGCAATTTCTGTTTAACTGGTGGGCAGTCCTCTTTTAAAGGCAGCTTATGCATAACAATGTCGGTGTCCAACCCTGGCATATCTTGATAAGACCAAGAAAACACATCCACATACTCTTGAAGTAGGTCAATCAGTTGTCTCTTCACTGAGTCTTGTAGGCAGGCCCCGATTTTAACTTCTTTCACGTCTTCATCTGTACCAAGATTGATCGTCTCTACCTCCTCCTGATGAGGAGTGATAACCTTTACCTCTTGTCTCAACAATGTGGCTAGCTCTTCAGGAAGCTCGTAATCTTCTTCAACCCCTTCATCGGCTTGATTGATTGGATTGTCAAAGTCATACGAAGTCATAGCCGTGCTGTTGTCGGTGCTGTCTGGAAGGCACTCTCTGCAAGGGTTCAGTTTGTTCATTTTAGTGATTGATTTTAATCTTGTTTAGAAAAGTGAAATAAAGTTGTCATTTTGAAAACATTGCCATTTATTTTTTTGTACAAAAAGAAAAATGGAAAAACAGTGAGCGGAAAAGAAAAAGACTCATTTGCAAAAGATGTCTGATATTTCATTGATTAATCTTGTTGCACAAAAATTACAGATGGCCCGATTACAAAATGAGTCATGTCATCTTGGGCAAGATGCAAGACTTGATGCATGCTTAAAAAATACAGGAAATAATAATTACTCTGCAGGAGTAACTCTTATAATTTCCTGGGAAGACCAGTTTGAGATTCTGCTCCCCGGGATCTTTGGACGGATCCAACTCTCCAGGTTGCGGTCGCCTTCATCCTCGTCTTCCAAGTTGTTGACAGCATCAGGGGTGAGCATCCCCCCACTAACAAAGTTGGGCTCCTTAGCAGCCTCTGCTTGATCTCGTTGAGTTAGTTTGTAACCCAACCCAAATCTATCCTCTTTCTTCTCCACAGGTAGCAATTTGCCCCAGCCTTGGGCAGTTCCTTCTTCAACAACCTTTCGGGCTTGTTGGTATGATGTCATTGAGGTTCCAGGTACAACAGAAGTTTCATTTATGTTCAAGGCCTCAAACCCTTGACTCATTGTTTCGTGGATCTCCCCATCCATCTCAATATATTTGTAGGTAGCCAGGTGGCTAACAAAAATATCCTCCTCTCCACAGATAGTAACGACTTGGCCCTCCCACTCGAATTTTAACTTCTGGTGAAGGGTTGAGGTCACGGCGCCAGCGGCGTGAATCCATGGCCTACCCAATAGACAGCTGTAGGCAGGCTGTATATCCATCACGTAGAAGGTCGTTTTGAAAGTTTGTGGGCCAATCGTTATAGGCAACTCAATTTCTCCCAGAACTGATCTCTTAGAACCGTCAAAGGCTCTCACTACTAAGTTACTGGGGCGTAATGCCAATCCGTCATACTCTAGCTTCACAAGGGCTTTTTTAGGTAATACATTGAGGGATGATCCTGTGTCTACCAGTACATGGGAAAGAACTGCACCTTTACATTCCATGGTAATGTGCAAAGCCTTGTTATGATTGCGGGCTTCCGTAGTTAAATCAGTGTTGGTAACTTTAATCAGGGACTAAACCCTAAAGGTTTTAAGGCTTTGTGATTAAGTTTATACCTGCATCCTTCTATTAGGATGGAGTGTATAACTTTAATCATAAGTGTTAAACCCTTAATGTGTTTAAATCCTTTAATCAATTCATCTAATAATCATCAAGACATCAAGCTTGTAACTTGGGCCTTGCATTAGGGTTCTAATTCTTCCTTAATTGGTTAAGAAGGACTAACCCTAATGTTAATGGACAAGTCCCCCTCAAGTTGTCTTACAAACCCTAAAAATCACTTCATCATCTTATCATTAACTAAAACCCACTCAATAAAGGCTTTGTTTTGTCATGATTTTAATCCCTAATCATGGATTAAGTTGAGGAGCTTTCCTCAGCTTAAACATTCTCATCTATTATCCTTCTATTAGGATGGTGTAATGAGTCTGTTTAATCCCTGATTATGGCTTAACCTCATTACTTAACACTAAACAAAAACAACAAAAACATCTAAATAATCACAAGTAGGTTAATGATCCTAATCCTACACCATGGTAATTAAGTGTGAGAAGCTGACTTCACACTTAAGGTATTCTCATTACCCCTAATCAGAGGGAAGATGTGATGAGTTTACTAACCCATTGGTTTAGGCTTAAGCTCATTAACTTATGACAAACTTCAAAAAGCAATAAAAGACTGAAAACACAAAAAACAAACAATAATCGTCTCCTCCGGGATTCTTTTCTCACCTCATTCACTCATAAACGAGAACTCGCTTCTTCCGTCTAATGCAAGACAGTTTGCACCTGAGCCAGACAGGTCATACACTTGAGCATAGGCAAGCAAGCAGTTCACAAGTCAATTCATCTTTCGGTCTTTTTGGGTCGAACTACGGTGTTCTGACTTCCTCATTGCACGAGAGGATACGTAGGCATAACTTAACAGTTATCGAACAAAAGTCTCTGTATATTCCCCCTCCTTCTAGCCTTATTCTTTAGCCTCATTATCATGAGCATTTCATCTTTGTTCTTACACCGACACTTCACTTATACACTTCACTTCTTTTACACAGACACCTGTACTTCTTTTTCCAGCTCTTTCATGCACAAATTGCACTGACACTACCCCTTTAAAACACAAATCTTTTAAGCGTGGATCCCGTCGAGTACGGCGGACAATCTGGGTGCTAATACCTTCCCAGGTTGTAACCAACCCCCTTTCTCAGTCTCTCTGGTTCGCAACCGTCTTATCCATATCTTTTCCCAGGCCTATGCAGCATTGCCTTTCCCCCGGGATAAAAATGCCTAGCTGGTGACTCTTTTCTTTTCCTGTGAGTTCACTCCTGTGTGTGTTCTCATCCCTTTCGCCGACCATTCGTGTCTGTACCCCATTTGACTTGGCCTCATTTGGTGGGAGCGACAGTCTCTATATGTTATGAGGATCATGCATATCAATTTTCATAAAGAAATTCAATGGGGAAGGCATCTGATCACAAGATGACTTCTTGAGCAAGTCAGTGCAAAATCAGGGCATCTGAGGCCCCCAATGACCCAACCAAAGTGTGTTCTCCATCATTTCTAATGTGTATGATCTTGATATGATCATAGAAGATGTTAGAATTTCACAAAATTGAGGAATATCAAGCCATTTTCAAAGTTGCCTTTTTGGGAAAGTGACTTGTAATGTAAACTTGCCATTTTGGGAATGTTTTTCAACCTCCTCTTTTTGATTCAAAAATGCTTCAAATGGAAAAACTTTGGTCATGAAAGTTGTAGATTGGATCATTCCCTTTCCAAAAAAGTACAAGAACTCATTCTAATTCATTTTGAATCAAAAGTTATGGCTTGTCAAAGTTGGACAAAATCACTAAATTTCCACTTTTGGCGCCAAAGAGGGATTTTTGCAAATTCAAGTTCTAAGCACTTTCAAGACCTCTAAATGACTTCTTTGCATCATTACAACATATTGCAACTTAGCAAAATCAGAATTGCCCAAGAGTTTACAAGGTTCATGCCTTGGATCACAAACTTTCATAAGCCATTTTCCATGAAATTCTCCAAAAAGGAATTCTTGCAAGAATGATGTCCAAGGATTGGTTTGACTTCTAATTGGTATCAAAACACCATAACAACATCACATAACTCATTTTGTTACAAATTTCCCAAGAAATCATGAGATTTCATGCCTTGGTTCACAAGAAACTTCAAAGAGGGCAAAATGCAAAACTCATGCCATCTTGCTATCCAAGCCATCCAGCTGCATCTTGTTGATCCTAGGGCTCACCATAAACCATGCTGAGGCAAGACACCCCATTGAACCACTTCTGTTCCAGCCCATGCTTATAGTACACATACTTTTGACTTTTTGCATTTTTGCCAGTGCCAATCAAACTGTGCCACTACCAACTCTCTGCCCAATCAGAGTCTAATATGTGGACCTCAAGTATCCCAAAAACATAACACACACAAGCCAGAAACTTCCCACAAGTCAGCATTCACAAAAATCACCCTTTATGCATTTTTCTTCGAATCTCAATACACAAGCCTAAAACCTCAAAGCAAACTCCACAAAACCATTCACCATGATCCACTGACCATTTCCCAATCATCATCTGGCCCTGAAATCACCCCAAGCAGAAATACGATTTTTCACCCCCTTTGGACAGAACTTCATCAATCTCACAAACTAGCCACAAAAAACTTCAATTAAGCCTCAAAGCTTCTTCAGGGGTATCATTGGAGGGGTTTTGAAGCAGAGAAGCAGTCTGAAAGCTCCAAGTTGAAAGCTTCACTTCAGGTAGCTTCGCAAAATCATTTTTCCAGAAACCTTTTTTTAAGTTATTGAAATTATCTACATGCTCCCCTGGATGCTTTGCACTTTTTATTTTTGAAAATGATTGATTATTGAGCATGTACTGCATCTCTGAAAGTTTGGCCGTTTTTAGGTTTTGATTCGTATCTAGATTTTGAGTGAAAAGAAATGGATTTTGAGGGTGGATTCGTGTTTAGGGAGGTTGAGAGGTTTGATCTGGAGCTTTACAGCTCTTAAAATGGTCCAGGGAGGTTTTTGTTCTTGAGAGGTCGCCGGAGAAGACGACCGGAACCACTGTTCCGGTCGCCTGAACTTGTTTAGCCCTAATTAGGGTTTAGCCACGTAATTAAGTCAGTTTGAACTTGGAGCGTTGGATGAGGCTTAGCGCGCGTGAACCTAGGGCCAGGATCTTCCAATTAATTTTTAATCCTGATTATTTAAATTAATTAATTAGGGTTAAGTTAAATTAGCCAGTTTGAATCTGGACCATAGGATCTGGCGCCAGTCAACTCCCTCCAATTCTATTTGAATTCCAGCCACAGGATTTGCATACTTCTCCATTTAATTAATTTTAATTCATTTTGTTTGTATTTTATTTACACGAATTTTTAAAAATAGAAAAATGCATTGAAAAATTCTGAAACTTTTTGTCAAACGTTTTATTAATTTTCAGAACCCAAAAATATTTTTATTTTTATTTTTTTGCATTAAAAATCATATTTAAATCATTTAAATGTTTATTTTTAATTAGTTAATGGAAATTAATTAATTAAAAATGCATTTAAGTATTTAAAAATCACAAAAAAATTCACATTGCATTTTAAAACATTTATAAACATTATCAAACTCTCAAAACAAATTTCTTTTTGGTCCTTGATGTATTTTGACAATTTTCATTGGAATTAAAGTTGTTTAAAGGCAATATTTTGGTCCAAACTTAGAAAAATTCATTCTGCCTAACCATGAAGAGTTTGATGATGGTTCTTCTTGCATTGCATCCTTCATATCATGTAGTTTTTAGGGTAAAATTGGTTTGAATTTATCTTCCATTTTCAATTTAATGAGAATTTTTCCTTTTGAAGTGCGTTGAAACCCTAGATGACTTGAGAAAAGCATAACCTACATTAGGTTAAAAGTTAGGTCCCCTACTTTGGACAGTGAACTTGTGTAGGGTTAGGGTTCCTTTGATTCCATTTTCAATTTTTTATCATGTCATTTGCTTCTAATTTTGGAATTTTGTGTTGTATGTTATGCATAAGCCCTAATTTGTGCCTTCATTTGCATCCTCCTTTCATATGCTTGCATTCAAGAACTTTCCATGACATTTTATGCATCCACATGATTCATAAGACATCTTAGGACATATTAGAATCATGTTTGATCATTGCATCATTCATTTGACATGTCATACCTTCATTGCATTTCATAAGCTTTCATGAACTTTCATGGTTCAAAGCATGCTCCATATACATCCATTCTCTTGTATGCTCACATTTATGCATCTTGTATGACTTTGCACCATCTCTTGACATCATCTGCATCATGTGTATGTTTCTGACTTTGGCATTTGCCCATCCATATGCATTGTTTCATCTCATTTCTTCCTTTATGCATCTTGTACTAACTTTTCAGGTTAATGGTAAGTTTGTTTGGGAGGTGGATTTGCCTTCACCTCCTACCTCTTCTCACCTTATCATTTTACATCCTTGCTGCATTTTTACTTGTCTTTGAGTGAGCTTGCTCACTTGTGCCTCTCTTCCCTCTTTTCTCTTCTCATCTCATCCCTTTTCTATCTTGCTTCTCCTTGGTGGCTCCCTTGAAGATTTCTCCTCTTAAGCCTCACAAACCCTAGGACTTCCAAGCATGATCACAATTAGGGTTTGATTAGTCCCCCCATTAGTTTTAACTTTGTGTCATCTTTGAGTCTTCTCTTCTCATCTCTTAATCAAGGACTAAACCTTAAAGGTTTTAAGGCTTTGTGATTAGGGTTATTGCCTGTATCCTTCTATTAGGATGTAGTGTATAACTTTAATCCTAAGTGTTAAACCCTTAATGTGTTTAAATCCTTTAATCAATTCATCTAAAAATCACTAAGACATCAAGCTTGTAACTTGGGCCTTGCATTAGGGTTCTAATTCTTCCTTAATTGGTTAAGAAGGACTAACCCTAGTGTTAATGGACAAGTCCCCCTCAAGTTGTCTTACAAACCATAAAATCCATTTCTTAAGCATATCAATAACTAAAACCCACTTTAATAAAGGCTTTGTTTAGTCATGAGTTTAATCCCTAATCATGGATTAAGTTGAGGAGCCTTCCTCAGCTTAAAGGTTCTCATCTATTATCCTTCTATTAGGATGGTGTAATGAGTCCATTAAATCCTTGATTATGGATTAAACTCATTACTTAACACTAAACAAAAACAACAAAAGCATCTAAATAAATACAAGTAGGTTAATGATCTTAATCCTACATCATGGTGATTAAGTGTGAGGTGCTTACTTCATACTTAAGGTATTCTCATTACCCCTAATCAGAGGGAGGATGTGATGAGTTTACTAACCCTTGGTTTAGGCTTAAGCTCATTAACTTATGACAAATCCAAAAGCAATAAAAGATTGAAAACACAAAAAACAAACAATAATCGTCTCCTCCGGGATTCTTTTCTCACCTCATTCACTCACAAACGAGGACTCGCTTCTTCCGTCTAATGCAAGACAGTTTGCACCTGAGCCAGACAGGTCATACACTTGAGCATAGACAAGTAAGCAGTTCACAAGTCAATTTATCTTTCAGTCTCTTTGAGTCGAACTACGGTGTTCTGACTTCCTCATTGCACGAGAGGATACGTAGGCATAACTTAACTATTATCGAACAAAAGTATCTGTATATCCCCCTTTTTCCCAGTTTCATTCTTTCAAGCCTCATAATCATGAGCTTCACCTTCTTTTCTTACACTGACACTTCTCTTATACACTTTACATTCATTTTACACTGACACTTGCATTCTTTTCCAGCTTTAGCACACAAATTGCACTGACACTACCCCTTTAAAACACAAATCTTTTAAGCGTGGATCCCGTCGAGTACGACGGAAAATCTGGGTGTTAATACCTTCCCAGGTTGTAACCAACCCCCTTTCTCAGTTTCTCTGGTTCGCAACCGTCTTATCCATCTTTTCCCAGGTTTATGCAGCATTACCTTTCCTTCGGGATAAAAATGCCTAGCTGGCGACTCTTTTCTTCTGAGTTCACCCCTGTGTGTTCTCTCCTTTCGCCGACCGTTCGCGTCTGTACCCCTTCTGACCAGGTGTCATTTGGTGGGAGCGACACTCACCGGAATGCACTACTCAAAGTTCTGCACACAGCTTATGTGCCTGAAGAGATCACTGTCAATTAGTTGGAATCAATAGTCGCACATGTCAATACTAGTCATGGACTAGGCTTTACCGATGCTGATTTGACTACAGAGGGGCGTAGCCACAACAAGGCATTACACATTACTCTGGAATGTAAAGGGGTTGTGCTCTCGCATGTCCTTGTTGACACTGGATCATCACTCAACGTCCTACCAAAGAAAGCTTTAATCAAATTGGAGTATGATGGTCTAGCCCTCCATCCAAGAAATCTGATTGTAAGAGCTTTTGATGGTTCTAAGAGATCGGTTCTCGGAGAGGTGGAGCTACCCGTGGTAATTGGCCCACAAGTTTTCAAAACTACCTTCTACGTGATGGACATATAGCCTGCCTACAGCTGTTTGTTGGGTCGACCGTGGATTCATGCCGCTGGCGTGGTAACGTCAACCCTTCACCAGAAGTTAAAATATGAGTGGGAAGGTCAAATTATCACTATCTATGGAGAAGAAGACATCTTTGTCAGTCACCTGGCTACGTACAAGTACATAGAAATGGATGGAGAAATCCATGAAACCATGAGCCAAGGTTTTAAAGCTTTAAATGTCAACGAAACTACAACTGAGGTGTCTGTTGCATCCCAAGAGGAGAAGATGGGTACCTCAATTGCTTCCTACAAACAGGCTCGGAAGGTTGTGGAAGAAGGGAATGCCCAAGGTTGGGGCAAGCTGCTGAAGGTGGAAATGAAAGAATACAAATTTGATTTGGGTTACAGACCATCCCGACAAGTTCAAGAGGAGGCTGCTGGAGGGCCGAAGTTCATAAGTGGGGGAATGTTGACCCCTGATGCTGTCAACACTTTGGAAGACGAGGCTGATAGCAACTACAACCTGGAAAACTGGATCCGTCCAAGAATCCCGGGCCGACAAGTCCTCAACTGGTCTTCCCGAGAAATTATAAGGGTTACTGCTGCAGAGTAATTATTATTTCTTGTTTTGAGCATGCATCAAAGTCCTGCATCTTGCCCAAGATATTGGGACTCATTTTATAATAGGGCCATATGTATTTGTGCAAATTGAATATTAATGAACAATGGCATCTTTTTGCAAACAATCTTTTTCGCTCATTGTCTTTTCATTTTTGTTATTTTCGCACAAAGCAATAAATGTCAATGTTTCTCTAAATAAAAACTTCATTTACTTACTTTTTCTAAAAAAAACAAAATAAAATCAATCACTAAAATAAACCAAATCTCAACCCTTGCAGAAATAGTCCTCTAGATTGCACTAACAACAACACTGCTATGACCTTGTGTGACTTCGACAATCCGATTAATCAAGCAAAGGAAGGGGGTTGAAGAAGACTACGATTTACCTGAAGAGTTATCCAGGTTATTGAGACAAGAGGAAAAGGTGATTACTCATCATCAGGAGGAGGTTGAGACTATTAATCTTGGTACCGAGGGAGTTGTGAAAGAAGTGAAGATTGGAGCTAGTCTGCAAACTCCGGTAAAAGAACAACTTATCAGTATGCTGCGAGAATATGTCGATGTCTTCACTTGGTCTTACCAAGATATGCCAGGTTTGGATACAGATATTGTCATACACAGGCTGCCATTAAAAGAGGAGTGCCCGCCGTTCAAACAGAAGTTGCGCCGAACTCGCCCGGACATGGCCATGAAAATCAAAGAGGAAGTACAAAAGAAGTGGGACGCCGGTTTTCTTGTTGTAACTAGTTACCCACCGTGGGTTTCTAACATTGTACCCGTCCGTACCTAAGAAGGATGGAAAGGTGCGTATGTGTGTCGATTATCGGGATCTGAACAGAGCAAGCCCGAAAGATGACTTCCCATTACCTCACATTGATGTATTGGTAGACAACACGGCTCGGTTCTCGGTATTTTCCATCATGGACAGATTTTATGGATACAATCAGATCAAGATGTCACCTGAAGACATGGAGAAGACAACCTTCATCACATCATGGGGCATGTTCTACTACAAAGTAATGTCGTTTGGTTTGAAGAATGCCGATGCAACATATCAACGGGCTATGGTAACATTATTCCACGACATGATCCATAAAGAAATTGAGTGCTACGTGGATGACATGATTGAGAAGTCCCAAACAGAGGAAGAGCATTTGGTAAATCTATTGAAACTTTTCAAGCGTCTGAGGAAATATTAGTTAAGGTTAAACCCCAACAAGTGCACATTCGGGGTACGTTCTAGTAAGCTGCTGGGGTTTATTGTGAGCGGAAGAGGAATTGAGGTTGACCCCGACAAAGTTAAAGCAATTCAGGAAATGCCTGCACCTAAGACTGAGAAAGAAGTTCGAGGGTTCTTGGGAAGATTGAACTACATTTCAAGGTTCATATCTCACCTCACTGCAACCTGCGAGCCTTTGTTCAAACTGCTAAGAAAGGAACAAAAGTCAGGTGGAACGATGATTGTCAGAAAGCTTTTGACAAGATCAAGGAGTATCTGCAAGAACCTCCAATTATCATGCCTCTTGTTGAAGGAAGACCTCTAATAATGTACCTGACAATATTAGATGAATCGATGGGGTGTGTGTTGGGCCAGCATGACGAGTCTGGTCGAAAAGAGTATGTAATATACTACCTAAGCAAAAAGTTTACCGACTGTGAACAATGTTATTCACTGCTCGAGAAAACATGATATGCTTTAGCGTGAGATGCTCGCCGACTAAGACAGTATATGTTGACTCATACTACCTTGCAAGGTGGAAAATGATTCTGACAGAATATGATATTCAGTACACCTCTCAAAAGGCCATCAAGGGTAGTGTATTGTCTGACTATCTGTCTGAACAACCCATTGATGATTACCAGTCTATGAGATTTAATTTCCCCGATGAAGACATCATGTTCTTAAAATCAAAAGATTGTGAAGAGCCTATTCACACTGAAGGGCCAGATCCAGATGAAGCATGGACTATGATGTTCGACGGGGTAGTTAATTGTAACGGTCGTGGGGTTGGTGCAGTGCTTATTATACCCGAGGGAGTCTATTTTCCTTTCTCAGCAAATCTCACCTTTGCTTGCACTAACAATGAAACAGAGTACGAAGCTTGTATCATGGGTCTTGAGGAAGCCATTGACCTCAGGATCAAAACCTTGAATGTATTTGGAGATTCGGCTTAGGTAATCAACCAAACTAATGGCAAGTGGTATACTCATCAAGAGCATCTGGTCCCCTACCGTGACTATACGAGGAGATTATTGACTTTCTTTACAACGGTCAAGCTTGAATACATCCCTCGAGATGAGAATTAGTTTGCAGACGCCTTGGCCACTATTTCATCCATGATCAAAGTACAGACTGCCAACTATGTATGGTATGGAAGCCGTTCTACTTGTTGAAGTTGAATTCCCCTCCTTGCGGGTAATAATGGATGTGAAACTGGACGAAGCAGAATGGGTCTGATCTCGTTATAATCAACTGAGCCTGATTGAGGAAAAGAGATTAGCAGCTATTTGTCATGGTCAGTTATATCAGAAACGAATGAAAAGAGCCTTCGACCAAAAGGTGAGACCTCGGGAATATCAAGTGGGAGAGCTTGTATTGAAAAGAATCCTTCCTCTTCATACAGACCACAGGGGCAAGTGGACGCCAAACTATGAAGGTCCCTACGTGATAACTAAAGTCTTTTCAGGCGGAGCACTAATGCTCGCAACCATGGATGGCGAAAATTTTCCATCTCATGTGAATTCAGATGCAGTTAAAAAATACTTCGCATAAATGACCCGCTGGACATAAAAACATAATGTAAGTCCATGCAAAAATAGGGCATCCCGGCAAGTCAAAAACAGAATAAAAGACTCGGGCAAAAATAAGGGAAAATAAAAAAAAATGTGTACGCCCGCTGATTTGAAAAGCCACATCGGACATCTCAGGCAAAAATCAGTATCCTGGTGGATTGAAAACCCGAATAGGCGATCCATGCAAAATCAAGGAACAAGCGAACAACTGCATTCTGAATTCGTTTGTATTACACTTACATAACCTGGCAAGTTTCGAAAGGACAAAGCGTCGATCAGAATCAACTTTCTTCAGAAAGCAAGATAAGAAGAGCGTTCAAAGTCATACAGGTCATAGCAAAAGAAAGGTTGGAGCATCAACTTTAGCATTGCCAAATAGAATATTTTTATTTTTCTCAACTTTATAGCAATCTCCTCATTTCAGGGATTAGCTTCTTCAAATGTACTCGCCTGTTCATGGCACACAAATCAATAAAATCAATATTCACTCATACCCTGTTTTGTACCTTTTTGTTTTGTTTGCAAAAATGTCCAAAGTTCGTAATACAACATTTGCATGAAAACATATAAGCCATTTTCAATAAATGCTTGCAGGAAATATGTAATCTTAAGCAAATCTAACTCCTTTGACAAAATCCGGTTGAGGATGCCTCATGACACTTGTGTGTTTCCTTTTTTTAACAGGTTGCAGGTACTCAAGGCAGTTAATCTTTTGCAGCATGGGGCTGTCGCTCCCCGGATTTTCATCTCGGTGCAAACACGAACTGTCGGAGATGTTGAAGGTTGAGGTTGAATAGAGTCGCCAGCTAGGCATTTTTATCCCGAATGAAAGGTAATGCTGCATAAACCTAGAAAGATATGGATAAGACAGTTGCGAACCAAAGATACTGGGTAAGGGGGTAGGTTATGACCTGAGAAGGTATTAGCACCCAGATCGTCCGTCATAATCGACGGGATCCACGCATACCTGATTGTGTTAAAAAGGGGTAGTGTATGTGTTAAACTGTGTATAAAAGGCTAGGGAGGAATGGATGTACAGAGTGTCAGTGCAAGGAGAAAGTGAGTGCTCAAAACTGAGGCTGAGGAAAGAGAACTGGAAGGAGGAGAGGGGGGGGACAAAGAGACTTTTGTTCGATAACTGTTAAGTTATGCCTATGTATCCTCTTGTGCAATGAGGAAGTCAGAACACCGTAGTTCGACTTAAAGAGACTTGGTGTTTTTGTTGTAAACTCCTTGCTTGTCTATGCTCAAGTGTATGACTCGTCTGGCTCGAGTGCTAACTGTCTTGCATTAGACGGAAGAAGCGAGTTCTCGTTTTCAGAGTGAATGTGATGTGAAAAGAATCCCGGAGGAGACGTTTATTGATTGTTTTTGTGTTTTTCAGTTTTTTATTTGTTTTTGGTGTTTTGCATAGGATAATAAGCTTAAGCCTTAATCAAGGGTCGTAAACTCATTATATCACCCCTGATTAGGGATAATGAGTCTACTTAAGTATGAGATGAAAATCTCAACTTAATTACCCTAATGATGCAGGATTAAGATCATTAACCTACTTGTGATTATTAAGTGTTTTTGGATTTTGTTTTGTGTTAAGTAATGAGTTTAATCTCTAATCAGGGATTAGTGAACTCATTACACCCTCCTAAGAGAAGGATGATAGATGTGAACATTTAAGATGAGGAAGACTCCTCAACTTAATCCATTATTAAGGATTAAAATCATTATATAACAAGCCTTTATTAAAGTGGATTTTAAAGTTGGGATTAAGAAATGGATTTTATGTTTGTAAGACTAAACCTGAGGGGGACTTGTCCATTGAACACTAGGGTTAGTCTCTCTGAACCAACAGGTAGAGATGTAACCCTAATATAAGGCCCAAGTTACAAACTTAAGTCTTAATGATTATTAGGTGTTTTTATTAGGAGGTGTAAACAACTTAAAGGTTTAACACTAAGTTTCGCTCCCCGGATTTCCACCCTGGTACAAATGCGAAAGTGGCACGGAAAGAGGTAGAGTCGCCAGCCATGCATTTTTATCCCGAAGGAACGGGAATGGTAATGCTACACAAACCAGAAGAAAAAGAAAAGGAAGGACAGGGGCCCTGCAAACCAAAGAGACTGAGTTCGGGAGTCGGTTATGACCTGGGAAGGTATTAGCACCCCAGATCGTCCGCCGTACCCGACGGGATCCATGCTTGCAAAGAAATCTGTTTCAAAGGGTGTAGGAAAGAAAGCTGCTGCAAAAGAAAAGGAACTGGAACTGGAAAAGGAAATGAGAAAGAAAACAAAGAGAAAAAATGTAGGGAAAATAAAAGATTGTGCTCGAACGGGCCCTACCCCGCTGCACACTCAAGTAAGGAGAAGATCCCCAAAACTTAGTTCCAGAGATCAGGGCCTAAGCTCACTAATTCGTTGAATTTATTAAGTGTTTTTGTAATTTTTGATTAAGAAGTGTTTTTTTTAGTTTTTCTTTGTGAAGTAATCTCATGCTAAGACCTATCCACCATGAGGGATATCCTACACCTCGCCCCGAAATGGAACACGTGCAAGTATCTCATAGAAAAGTCTCGTGTCACATGAGAAGACTCGTCATTATTAAAGTGACTTAAAGTTAAATTTGAAGATGAGAAGAGAGAGCACCAAAAGGATCTCAAAGGTAAAATCTAATGGGGAAGACTACTCCTAATGTTATCATGCATGGGAGTCCTAGGTTAGTGTGGTTTGAAATCTATCCTAATGAAGAAGAAGGAAAGAAAAGAAGAAGAAGAAGAAGAAGAAAAGAGCGGAAAACGCTAGAAGATAACTTACTTCTCTGAAGAAGTTAAGTTGTTTCCAAAAGGGGAATGATGAAGTTAATTACAAGATGGAATAAGGCACATCACAAAGACAAATGAGAAAGCAAAATAAAGGATGAGATGAAGACTTGAAATGTGGATATCATCCACACTTCACTTACCATGAGCCCCTGAAAGGAAAGGTTAGTGAATCGCGCAAGCATACGATGAAAATGAGAATATTCAAACAATACGCAAACCAAACAAAGGTCACAAACCAAACCAATCAAAATGTCAGTACCTAAACCCTATAGGTGACCTAAAACAAAGACCAATACAACCTAATAGGATGGCATAAATGCCTTCCTCAAACTATGTTAGAAGGAGGAATAAAGAGGCACAGAACACTACCTACGAGAAAAGACACCGAACAAATACCAAAGGATATGAGAAAATTATGAAATTAAATCTCTAAAGCCAACAATCAGTAGCAAACAATGTGTCAAAATATCTCTTAAAAATTCACAATAAAGCTCCACCAAATAATCGCACAAAGCCGCTTAGGAACAATTAACGAAATCGCACAAACACAACTCCTAAAACTATGGATAAAATGGAATTAAAAATAAGACAATTATTTTTATGTACTTTTATGAGTCTTTGAAATAATGCAAAAAGAACGGAGTTAAAATATTAATCGAGGCGGAAGAAAGAAAATCTACAAGATAATGTGCTAATATGGAAATTAAATGAGAAAGGAAATTAAATGAAAATTCGAAACTAAAATGGAACTTAATAAAAATCAGAAAATAAAAATTTAAAAAACTTCTAAAATGAGTTAATATTCTACAAATATTTTTTATGTAATTTTATAAAGTGTTTTAATATTTTTAAAGAAATAAAACTAAACTATATGGTAAAAAGAAATTAAAAACACAAAGAAATGGAGAGGGGGTGAAATAGTAAAAAAAGAAGTTAAAAATAGAGATGGGCCGCGAAAGGGGGTGCAATTAGGAAGCGGCCTCAAGGCCCAAATGCACAAGCTGAAGAAGGGAATATGGTGAGCTGCGGTCAAACTGGTGGACCGAAAGGGAAGCGTACGATCTTGAAATCCTAAAAGTATGATCATCAGACGGTGAGAACAACGCAGGGAATATAGTATTATGGTAGAGGTGCGCACGCGGGATTAGGATGGGAAGGTCCTACCGGACGGTGACAAGTGTCACCGCCGGTATGGACGGGAATCAACAAAGCTGCCACCTTATCTCTTAAAAATCTCATAAGAATCTCTATCCTTATCCTCCTAAACTTCTTTTTATGAAACTTTAATATTATTTATTAACAATCCTTACAAATCTCTTATTAATAATTTATAAAAAAAACATAAGAAGTAAACAAGAACAAATCAAACACGATCCTCCCTCTCTTTCTCCAGACGCAACCTTCCTCTTCTTCCTCTTCACCCTCACAAACCCTCACTTAATTTCCTCCCCTTCCACTCAAAACCGACGCCGTTCATCTTCATATCTTAACCTAGCCGCCGCCCTTCTTCTTCTTCACTTGACCTCCTCCTCCTTCTCTCAACCTAGCCGACGCTCTCACGTTTCATCTCCTTCAAACAACAACAAACGCCGGCGCCGAAGACTCTTCTTCGCGCGACCTAGCTCACCGGACATTCCTCTTCTTCTCCGATCAACAACAACACGACGCCACACCTCGCTAAACCTCCACCTCAAACTGAATCCAACATCAATCTCATGAAATCACAAAGCTCGTAACAACAGCAAAAACGAACAACAAAAAGCAATTGAACACGCAATCAACGGACAAACAATCTCGATATCATTTACCTACCGGAGATAGTCCGGTGCTTCTTCGACGATGAAGAATCAACTCCGACGCCGCTCGATGAAAGTGATAAAGACGCTGGTTCCGATTGATATTGATAACTCTCTGTGTGCGGACTAATGAAAATTGGATTGGCTTCTGATCGTGAAGAACTGAGTTTGTCTTCGTGCGGTGAAGAAATTCGTTTCTTGTATTCTGTTTATGATTTTGATGATTTATAATGAGCTTTTGTTGGTGCGGTTTCAGTGATGTTTGCGGCGACACAGATTTAGTTTAGAAGAAGATTCACAGATTGGTTGATTTCGGCCACAATTGAAGAACCGATACGGAAGGACTTAGTTATTGTCCTGAGTTCCGTTTGTTGTATGATGAAGAAGAGTCAAATTTACTCTCGGCTCTGATGATGGAAGAGGTGATGAATCAATCGACTTTGGTGATGGAAGAAAAAAAGTGATTTGGTTGTGTTTTTTTTGTGTGATGAAGGAGAGTCATGAGTTTTGTTAGTGTTGATGAGTGAGTGATGAAAATCCGTTTTGGAGTTGCCCACTGATGAGTTTGTTAGAGTTTCTCTCCCTTTCTCATTCTGTTATGATTTTCTATTATTCCTTGAATCCTTTTTTTTCTTTTCATCCCTCATAACATGTAATGATACAAGCCTTTACCACCATCATCTAAAATTCGTACCAACTCTCTCTCACATAGTCCACTCATCTTTTTCTCTTCAAATTGTTTTGGTGTAATTGGTGCAGGAGAGTTACGGTGATCTTGTGTGTTGTTGCCATCATGTTGGCTGGCGGTATGATGATGAGATGAATTGTTGAGGGTGTACGAAGGAGTCTCCACATAGGAATCCTCCATCACAGAGTGTGACACGTGAGAGTGTATGTGAGTGGAAGAGAGTGGAAAAAATGTGATAGTTCAGTGGAGGAATGAGAGATGCACATGGGAGTGTGAAATAACAATCATGCTGATAGTCACATGCTTCCCTTATGCCACTTTTTACCAAGTCCTTATATTTTTTCTCTTTCTAAAACTCATAAAAATGGAATAAAACCAATATCTTTCACACACATATGGGGTCGCATGAAAATAAGGTGGACATAACAAATATGTAGAAAAGTATGACTTAATAAAAAGGAAAGGATTTAGCATGGAGGAAAATAAAATAAAATAAATATAAAAATGTTTGAAATGGTTTAAGAGAATGAATAATATGATTTATGGACAAATAAATTAGAAATTAAAATGATTGAATTCTAAAACGGATGGAAAAAGGAGTTAGAAATAAAATGGGAAAAAAAGTGGAATTGGACGAAAGACCAACATGAGCACCACCATAAAATCTTAATTTTTCAACTCGAAACCGAACTTGCACTGCCTCCATAAAAAATCACTGCTTAAGCATAACACGGTGATCTTTGCACAATTTGTCATTAAAACAAAATATTTGAATCAATCATCTTCTGAATATCTAATTTTCTGAACCAAACTTCTCATGAACCACTTTCTGATAAACTGATGAATTTTGCACAACACAACTTAACTTGACTTGGAACACAAACTGACTGAGAAATAGTCCTGAGAAAGATAACTTGCACTGAAGGAAATATCATGATAGTTTGACCAAAATTAGGTCAAACACCCATCTGAATTGAATCGCGAACTGAACAGCCGCACTTGAAGCGAAATCACTTCCAGCTCCATGCTATGCTCCAACAATGAATGTTATGCTTCATTTTTCTATGCAGATGCAATGCAAAATATGAAAATGATGTGCTAAATGCTACGAAAAAGAGAGGGCAAATTTGGGGTGTTACAGCGGCCCCTATTCAAACATTTGTTAATCTGAAAAGGACGAGAGCGTCGGCTGTCGGCCGTTCTAGATGAACTGTGGTTGAATACCAAAATAACCTCGAAATTTGCACTCTGCTGGAGAATAAAAGAAATTGGAAATAAACCCAACCAAGAAAAGAAAGTAACCCAAAATCTGACTAGGTTGCAGTAAAACAGAGCGGACGAGCTCTCTCTAAATTAAATTGTTACACCAAATGGAGAGATAACTTAGACAGATGAGTCTTCCTCAAATAAACCTGTTACGTCAGGTGAGAAGTAATTAGGACAGACGATCCCTCTTCACAAATCTTGCGTAGATATGTAATGCTTGAGACAGACGAGTCTTCTTCAGGAAAACTGTTACGCCAGGACTAGTAAACATTTTGACGTTTAATTCCACCGTCAGGACTTCAAACCTCTTCAACATGACCGAGTGTTAGATAAGATCAAGCGATCTGCTAAGGAAATGGTATCGAGCGATCCATAACTAGGAAAACGAGAACGTAATATCAAGCGATTTACGACTCAAACCACGAGGAGTAACATCAAGCGATTTACAACTCGGACAAGATCAAGTGATCTTCTAAGGAAATGGTATCGAGCGATCCATAACCAAGAACATGAGAACAGCTCACACAATGAGGAGTAACATCAAGCGATTTACAACTCAAACCACGAGGAGTAACATCAAGCGATTTACAACTCGGACAAGATCAAGCGATCTGCTAAGGAAATGGTATCGAGCGATCCATAACCAGCGATATGAGCACGGCTCAAACAACGAGGAGTAATATCAAGCGATTTACAACTCAACCAAGATCAAGCGATCTGCTAAGGAAATGGTATCGAGCGATCTATAACCAAGGAAAACGAGAACGTAATATCAAGCGATTTACGACTCGAACATGTCTTTTGGTACGACACCAGGCGACTACGGGCTTGCCACAGTGACGGTGGACTTTAATGGTGTTGCAATATCGAGCGATTTGCAAACCAAACAAGATCTGGTGATCTGATAGGAGAATGGTATCAAGCGATCCATCCACAATAGGTCCGTTGACACGGGACAACGCGATTAATACAAGACTAGTTGATTTGAGAAAAGAGTAACAACTCTGCAAGGGAGAATACCACTTGTAACTCCGCTGGGTAGGAGAACATTCTGACTAACATTCTGCTGAGGAAATGACCAAGATATCCTAGAAATACTTGGTTGAGGTGGGAACAAAGGTCTGCATTACTTTGTCACATTGGCCAAAAATAAATTGGCTATCTCGTTGGGGATATTTCAATGATGGCTGCGTCGCAATCATGAAACTCTGCGGGGAATTGACGATCTTACGACACAGCTGGGGAGATGCTTGGTCAAATAACCTTGGCTAGAGAAAGAGTTATGACAGTTATAAACTCCATGGGGAATAGGGCATTCAGCTGTCTGCTGGGAATAACCCACTATGATATAAAGACTCCGCTCGGAGGTGAGAACTGTTCAACTGGATCTGAAGTTCTGCTGGGAATACCACCCCACTCTGACTCAGTTGGGGAAGATTTCCGCTTAGACTTTACTGGGGATGCTGGGGATCACCCTCTGCTGGAGATAGGAATTGTAAAGCATCTCTCACTGGGGAGAAGAAACTGCTTGGGGAACATGCTATAGTAGCATCATCATCCATGTACTAGTTGACTGTTCCAGTATCAACTCAAGAGGATTTTACAGAAGACTTGGCGCCCGAATTGCCCTGGTGTCTTCAAACTCTTGGAAGGATTCGTTGAATCTTGAAACAACTGCCTCAGACCTCCTGGTCTACAAAGGGATTTGATTGAAGGGGACTCACGCACCATCCTACATTATCATGAAATAATCTGCCCCAATATCCTGTGCCAAGGATAAGCTGGATAATGGCATGCAGAGACTGACTTCATATGCTCTTGAGAGTGACCTGCCCCAATATGGGCCCTAAAATGATTTCTTCAGACTAACCATACTCTGATAATTGCCCCAGTTTGGCTGAATTGTGAGATTTTGTTCAATGTGATTGCCCTGGATTGGCTGCATCTAACCCAACTGGTTAGAAGAATCTTTATCTCATAGGGATTTCTTGGAAAAAGTGCAATTTGCCATGATTGTCCTTCGGAAGTTTCAGACTCTTCAATTTGGCACGATTGAGCTTCTAGACTAAAATTCCTCACGTGAACTTCTGTGATTGCTGAACTAATGTATGAAAGCAGAAAAATGTTTTATTCTGAGAATGATTACTTCAATGCAACACACATGTTAATCTTGAAGTTTTTATCGAAAAGATGTCGTTTGTGAACGAATCACTGGTTAAGATATGACAAGATTTTTTTTTATGAAAGAAAACATGCATATGCAACACCAACAAAGGTCTTCTAACATAACTCGAAGGAGTCAGGAACGCTATCTCATGGTGGCACGCTCTCGAATTAACCCTGTTTCAATTAGGACTTTTGTGGGTTGTATCGTGGCCTGGTTCACGGTTATAGAAGCAAAGGATATAGGCTCAAAATTTATTTGTGCCCACCCCTCTTCATGATGTCCTCCAATCCTATGTTCAACTAGCTTTCACAAGCGCTCACCTTTCCTAAGGGTTTTGAGATGGTTGAGGAACCAATGCTAATAACTGTTTAAGCACCACTGAGGTTATTGTTGGGAGTTAGTCACCCCTATTGTCTTTTGTGTTTGTATCACGCGACTTATTTTTGTTTGAGGATCTTTCTTGTGTAATCCTTTCCGTCTTTTCGCTTTCATCATTTTTTGTTTATCCCTAACTTTTGCCTGGACTGATCCTTTTGAATCTTTTGCAATTGGAGTCCAGCGGGATGCCCTAATTTTTTCCTAAGTCGCTTGTTTTCAAGTTTCGACTTAGCGGGCTATTTATTTGTTTTTTTCTCTCTTTTTCTTCTTTTCTTTTTTTCCTGTCCGAACAGATCGTGTGACACAGGTTTGTCTTGATTGTTTTGTACGGGTTGTGACTGCCTCACTTTCAGTTAATGAAGGTTAATCATTGTGGTTTCCGGTCTTTGGACCTCTTGATGTGGTAGAAGGAAAGGTAATGGATCCTCAACTACACTCATTTGCAAAAATTTGAACGCTTGGTCCAACTAGCTGACACGTACCCTGCCCCGGGTTAACTGTGATGTTTTTTTTTCATGTGAAAAGAAAACTCCTACTTCAAGGCTCAAAGGGGTTAACGAAGGTCTATCTCCCTTATATCTTCGGTGTTTGGGATTTGAAACAAAGCCTGTACATCGTCAACATGGTCTTATTCAAGAGCACACAATTGGAGATTTTTGCGTTTTCACTTCGTCATCCTCCATCACAGAGTTTAAGAACAACAGTTGGTATTGCAATTCACATTCACAAAATTATAAGTAAAATATGAATTAATTACTTCAAGAAAAACATGTGCATTTCATTAATTAACATTCAAGAACAAACAAAATTCATGCATGCATACAAATGTTCAAACAAACATATAAAAGCTACGCCTGAAAATGCAGTAAAGAAACTGAGCAAATCCATTGGTGAGGAGACTTGACTCCGTCTGGACATGTCGATCTTGAATACTTTCAGTAGTCAGCAGCCTTTTCCCAATGAGATCTTCAGTCTTCAATCCACTGGCCACGTGCTCAGAACCATACTTCATTCTCAATTGTTATGACCTTAAGCTTTCGACGTTCAAACATTGACACGAGACATCTAAAGAAAAGAGTGACACAAAAATGAAATTGTCACCTAAGTTTGCTCAGAAAGACCTGATGATCTTCTGCCTACGTATCTCCATTGACCAAAGACCAATGAAGAATCAGAGCGACGTAGTTCCCCTCAACAGGGAGGAAATGCAATGAAGAAAACAAATGACTGTCATTACTGATACTTCTAGCTTTATTGCTTTAATTCTTCTTCTGACACACTCTGACCAAGACAAAACCCTCTGCTTCATCTGTACGGAGCAAAATTAATAGCCTTCGAATCAACCAAATCTTGAACCTTGCGGTGAAAAGCTTTACATCCATCAATATGGTGCCCTGGTGCCCCAGAATGGAAATCACAATGGGCATTGGCATCCCATCCTTTTGGCAATGGATAAGGAGGTGGAGACAGCTTACAAAGCTCGATCAGTTTCAAATGAAGCAAATGTTGAAGTACATCAGTATAAGACATTGGTAGAGGGTCAAGAACTAATTATCTCCTTTGCTGACGCTGACCTTATTGAGGGTTCCTTTGTCGTGCCTGACGCCTCGGCTGATTATTCGGGGTCGTAGCCACAAAAGCTACTTGTTGATGACGTGGATGGTATCCTCTACCTTTTCCACATTGATGAGATGTTGCCCCAACTTCCCCTTCATTCTTGTTCTGACCGCTGACGAAGGGCTTCTTGGTACCTGAACCTGATGCACTGTAATCTTGAATCTTCCCAAGTTTTAGCAAACTCTCAACTCGTTCGCCGGCGATCACAATATCAGCAAATCCAGTAGATGGACAAGCAGCTAAACGGTCCAGAAACACACCCTGCAAAGTGCTCATGAATATGTCAGCCATCTCCCTCTCCAACAATGGAGGTTGCACTTGGGCGGCCATCTCTCGCCATCTCTGAGCATACTGTTTGAAACTTTCAGACTTCTTCTTAGAAAGACTCTGGAGTTGAATGCGGTTAGGCGCCATGTCAAGATTAAATTGGTATTGTTTCACAAAAGCTTCAGCCAAGTCTTTCCAGCTTCGGATAACATTCTTGTTCAGACCCATGTACCAATCCAAAGATGCCCCAGATATACTATCTTGGAAGTAAAACATCCATAACTTCTCATCATCCGTGTGAGCAGAAATCTTCCCAAATTAAGACTGGATGTGAGTTTTCGGACAAGAGTTTCTGTTGTACTTCTCAAAAATAGGAGTCTTGAATTTGTGAGGAACTTTCACTCCAGGAACTAATCCCAAATTTGCAACATCAAAACCTAAAGAGTTTTGGGACTTAATGGCCTCTATCTTCTCAGCAAGCTCGTCAAAATGATGATCCACAGCAGCATTAGGCTGATCTATCTCATCATCAATTAAAGTGAACTGATCTTCCTGTCTGTCCACGTAGCCAAAATTACGGTAACTGTCTCCGCCCAGAGCTCTATTATAATTTCTCTGATTGCCATCTTCAAGAATCTCATTTTCTGGCCGCTCGACCCTCAACCTTAATTGTTCTTGCCTCTAGGCCATCCCCGTCATCAAGGTCATGAACTTCTCCATACGAGCCTTCAATTCTACGAGCTCAGCTTGTACCTGATCTGCCATTCCAGTTCTGCTTTGCTAACACTGTTGCCTGTAATGGAATAAATATGAGAAACTGCCAGGGTACCTGAAAAACAAAGATAGAATGATGTGATATGCAAAATGTTATGCTATGAAAATGCTCAAAAACACCGCAACTGAGAGAACACTCTCAAAAGAAACTCTGCAACATAAGAACCATCCTGCGACCAAGTGTCATTGCATGAATAGGAAAGCCACTGCTTCAAAAATCCAAACACATAACATAGAAAAGCCCGCAAGAGCAAAGTCATACAAGGTACTGAAAACCAACACGAATAAGTACAGCGACAAGGATTCCCTCAACAAGCCTGAGGGTAACCAGATACATGAAAAAGATAAAGCCTACAGGCATCAATTCTAGTCCAGAGGCTCTGCCTCCCTAGCTGACCATCTGGTGTGATGACCTTCAAGTCAATCAGATCTTGAACATTCCATTGTAAAGCCTTGCATCCTTCTGTTGCATGCCCCGGGGAACCTGAGTGAAACTCGCAATGCGCATTTTCATCGTACCCCTTTGGAAGATTTCTTATTGGTGGTGCCAAGGTCCGCAACTTGATTAAATCAAACCTCAGTAGTTGACACAACATGGAAGTGTAGGATATGGAGATGGGATCAAGAACACGATCAGCTTGTGAAACTCTCTGTGGATAAGGCCTTCGTTGTGGTTGAGCAGTCTGTTGCTGAGGTTGCTTCGGATGCCTAGCAGGCCACTGCACTTTCTTACCTAGACTTGGACGAGGAACCAAAGAAGATCGTTGTTGTAGCCTCTTAGAAGATTCAACTCGAGTGGTAACTCCGGAAGAATGAAACTTGGTCACCTCTTCAGTGTTCACCTGTGACACCTTCAACTTATTTGGCTTGAAGTTAATTACCCCGTCATCAACCAAGTCTTGCACCTGGTGCATGAATGCCCTACAATCATTGATATCATGTCCTTGAGCTCCAGAGTTAAAGACACAGTAGGCATATGGATTCCAACCTTGGGGGAGTTCACTAGTAGGAGGAGATAATTCACGACATTCAATCAATCCCATTTGGAGCAACTGTGGGCACAACTCAGCATAAGACATGGGCATATGCTCAATAACTCTCTCCTACTTCTGTCGGGAATGGGTTGCCACCACTGGAGGGGATACACCTGACATCTACTGAAATCCTTCTTTGGGAAACCAAGGTATAGGAGCTGAGGAAGTTCCTTGATATGGGAAGAAAGTGCTCACTTCTTTGGCCGTAACTAGCATAAGACCATTCATCTCATTTGAATCAGGCAAGGAAAGATTAATCTTCGTCTTGGGCTCTTCTAGACGACCCAGTGGTGACTGCTGGCGAGGAAGCTCAAACTGTGGAGAGACTCCACCTGACAACTCTTGGTTAAGTGGAAATCCCAAAGAGATGGGAGAAATAAGACCTTCCGGTGGAGAAATGGACGCCTGACCATTTTCTTTCTTCAGCAAGGCATTCATGATCCCTGTCAACAGGTTCATTTGAGTTTTCATCATGTCAAACTCTTCCTTCAAGAATCTCTGGCCCTATGACAAAGCTTGTATCTCTGCCCTGAATTTCCCCATCTGGGCCTTTATCTCATCTACCTCCACCCGGAGTTGTTCAAAGTTCATGTTCTGGGAATCCTGACTCAAGTTGGCCATTCTGGTAAGATAATAACCTGTCCTTGAAATCTTGTTGCGACAAAAGTGCCTGAAACAGACAAGACATTAGGAACCTGTGATTATACCTGCAAAATAAGAAGAATGGTGATATGTATGTAATGCAATTGTTTATGCTTTCAATCTCAAGGTCATTCATGCCCCGGTTCCGGTTCTCATCAAAGAAATCCCGATGAATTTTGACCCCTTGACTTGAAGAAGACCTTCACGCAGAAATCAGATTCAAATAACCATAACGGCCCCAAGTGCCAGCATGCACAGGGAATAAAGAATTGAATAAAAACTGCATAATATAAATCAGCCCACAAAGGCAAAAGTAACAGAATCCCCGGTAAGGTACAAGTCTTCAAAAGAAAAACATACAACTAAGATTCCTACGACATGTCTGCAGGTAATCCGAATACAGAGAAAACACACTAGAAAGAAAGACTGCTACTTGAAGACTCTGATCCTTCCTCACTAAGTCCCAGCTCAGACCTAGCCTTCTTGATTCCAGCCATCAACTTGAGATCTTTAATCTCCTTAAGTGCTTCTTCTAAGGCTTGTTGACTCTTCACTAACTGTTGAGTCTTATCTCTTCGGATCTTGTGGGCTTGTTCCCACTCTTCCTTCTTGGAAGCTAACTGTGATTCATAGAACTCTTTCTTTTCTTTGTATTTCTTCTAATCTTGTTTCCTCTGATCTTGTGACCAAGCAAGAGATTGTTTGGCTTCTCTAAGGGTCTTCCAGGTCTTTCTGAATTCTTCTTCTCTCTTAACATCCATTAGACCTCTCCTTTGAAAGTAAGCTTCTCTTTCCGCAAACTCTTTCTCCTTAGCCTCCTGATCCATCTGCATCTTCTTCAGCTTCTCTTCTAAAGTTGTCTTGGAGTGAGCCATCTGATGATACAGGCCAGTCATCTCTTGCAGCTGGGCTTCTACCTGCTTGTATTCTTCTAAGGGAACAATGGTATCAGGCTCAATCGCTGGAGAAACTGGAGGGGAAAATGGCAGCAATACCATCCTGGCTCTATTCTTCAACCAGGCTTCGTACTCCGGAAAAGTTTGATTGTTACACTTTCCAAAGCTAGCCACTCCTTCTCCTTTGATGAACTTCCAAGCTCCAGCCGCTTTTCTCACCAAAGGCATATTATCCTTCACCGGGAAATAGAATGTAGGAGCCAATTTCAACTCTTCTGGTACCTCTCTCAAAGCATATCCCAACTGTCTCCTCAACAAGATCGGGTTGTAATTGATTCCCCCATTCACTCCCAAAAGAGGTACATTGAGGTAACTCCCACAACTGGTGATGAAACATATACCCTGAAGCCTCTGAGTAATCCATCTAACATCTTTAGCAAACAACTTTTCCAGCTACTGAGCCCACACCAAAGTATGATCACTAAACACACTGGTACTAGGCAAGTGCCTCATAAACCACATATGGAACAAAGGAGCACAGCAGCGTACTAAACCTCCCCGCTTCTTTTCAGTCTTATAATGCACCGAGTAATACAAATCTCCCATTAATGTAGGCACAGGGTTCTTCAGCAAGAATAGATGGATTGCATTCATGTCTATGAATTTCTCCATGTCTGCAAACAAAATGATGCCATAAATAGAGAGAGATAGAATGGCACACACAGAATCCCACTCTTCTTTAACAGCCAGCTCTTCAACCTTCTTCACTAAAGCCTCCAAAGAGAAACCAGATACACCTCCTTTAATAATAGTCAGAGACTCCACAACAGAAAGGCTCAAATAAAGAACCTTGGCAATCGCTTCAGATGCAGGTCTAACCATCTCAACATTGAACGGAATCTGGTCTCGAATAGGAACTCCCAAGATCAAAGCATACTCCTCCAGCAAAGGACCTAACTGAAAATCAGGAAAAGTGAAACATCGAAGCTGAGGATCATAGTACTGAAGTAGAGTATGGACGACACTTCTTTCAGAAGGATCTAACTCTACCACCACATCCAGAATACTCCCATAAGCCTTCCTGAACCTCTCCACATGATTAGGCGTGATAAAATTCACCATCTTCTTTAACAGGCCAACCTTAGTATCGAAAAACTTGAAATGAATGTTCTGCTTGCGAGAATCTGCCATCTCTGAACAGGATACCGGAACCGGAAGCAATGGTATGAACCTGTGAATGAAAACAAAACATGATTAATGATGAAATGATGCAATGCAAATGCAAGGACACATGATCAATCCGGAACTGTCTGGATACTGGATGTCATAGCCAAGTGATCAGAAACCCGAATCCTCTGAATAATAACCCATAAGCACTCAGATAATCTCAGATAAACCCGATCAAGAACTAGATAAACTCAAGAACTCCGGAATCAAAGTAACTATATCAGAACATAAGACTGTACTGGTTACGAAGGTATGATGAGGTCAAGGGTTCCTGCAAACCTGTAAACCCCTCCCAATCTCACGGGTGTGCTCCGGGTCAAACATCACAGACTCTTAAAGCCGAATAGCAATAATACTTTCACCATTTCCGAGAAATGGCTCATGACCAAATCAGGGAATCGGTTTGGCATTATATACTACGCAGGGAGGCCCCAGTTGAGTCCGGGAAAAAACAAGCATCCCTTATAAGTCCCCAGCTTTGAGCACTGAAATCGAGAAACAATAGTACATTCATCCTGAAGGGTATAATACTATCGTCATACGACCAGATGCTTTTACTGAGTTCCTATAAGAGAACCAGGCCATCCTATGCGAGTCCCCAGTGGACCCTTAGGTGCGAATGGGTTTGCCACAAAATATGGTCTGCCACTGTCACCACTGGAGAGGGTTGTTTCCACAAAGGTTCTCAATGATCAGTCCCCAGATGCACATAACTATCAAGGTCCTATCCCTAAGTGGAGGAAATCCCCACACAAGATATTTCCAAGACGGTCGCAGTCTAGGGGTGAAACACATCGCCACTCATCATGCCACATGCGAGTACAACATGTCCAGTCTAATCCTAGGGTGCACTCAAGCCGGGTATTTGGCTTATCTCTCAGAAACAGTATCACCCGAGTCCCACCAAACAAATCCAGTCCAGATAGTCCAGTAATAATATGATGCATGAAAATAAATACTGAAACTGTAAATAAAACTGTAAATGAACTGTAAATAAAATAACAGTAAATAAAACACACAACAGCAAACAATCAACACCCAAAGAAACAGAAACATGCAAGCGCTAGGAGAGACTCTCAAGGGAACCAGAGATTCTGGGTTCGTTCCCCAACAGAGTCGCTAGCTGTCGCTCCCCGGATTTCCATCCTAGTACAAACGCGAAAGTGGCGTGGAAAGAGGTAGAGTCGCCAGCCATGCATTTTTATCTCGAAGGAACGGGAATGGTAATACTGCACAAACCAGAAGAAAAAGAAAAGGAAGGACACGGGCCCTGCGAACCAAAGAGACTGAGTTTGGGAGTCGGTTACGACCTGGGAAGGTATTAGCACCCCAGATCATCCGGCGTACCCGACGAGATCCACGCTTGCAAAGAAATCTGTTTCAAAGGGTGTAGGAAAGAAAGCTGCTGCAAAAGAAAAGGAACTGGAACTGGAAAAGGAACTGAGAAAGAAAACAAAGAGAAAAAATGTAGGGAAAATAAAAGATTATGCTCGAACGGGCCCTACCCCGCTGCCTACGTACCTCATCTGGATAATGAGGATCAGAGTCGTCATAGTTCCCCTAACTAGGGGTGAAAAAGATTGCTTGTGTCTTAAGGCTTGAACTGCCTATGTCATTGCTCAGGTGTTGCAGGCTCGGACGACGAGTGCGTTACCGTCTTGCAAAAAGACAAGTAGGAGCAAGTTCGTACGATGAGAGTGAAGGTGATGAGAAAAGAAGTCCCGAAGGAGAGACGTTTATTGTTTGTTCAGTGTTTTTTATGCGTTTTCTATGAGTGTGGCACAAGGAAGTGAACTCAAGCTCTTTTCCATGGAATGTGTACTTGCTACTACATTCCAAGATGGAATAATAAAACAAGCACACTCAAGTAAGGAGAAGATCCCCAAAACTTGGTTCCAGAGATCAGGGCCTAAGCTCACAAACTCGTTGAATTTATTAAGTGTTTTTGTAATTTTTGATTAAGAAATGTTTTTTTAGCTTTTCTTTGTGAAGTAATCTCATGCTAAGACCTATCCACCACGAGGGATATCCTACACCTTGCCCCGAAACGAAACACGTGCAAGTATCTCATAGCAAAGTCTCGTGTCACATGAGAAGACTCATCATTATTAAAGTGACTTAAAGTTAAATTTGAAGATGAGAAGAGAGAGCACCAAAAGGATCTCCAAGGTAAAATCTAATGGGGAAGACTACTCCTAATGTTATCATGCATGGGAGTCCTAGGTTAGTGTGGTTTGAAATCTATCCTAATGAAGAAGAAGGAAAGAAAAGAAGAAGAAGAAAAAAAGAGCGGAAAACGCTAGAAGACAACTTACTTCTCTAAAGAAGTTAAGTTGTTTCCAAAAGGGGAATGATGAAGTTAATTACAAGATGGAATAAGGCACATCAAAAAGACAAATGAGAAAGCAAAATAAAGGATGAGATGAAGACTTGAAATGTGGATATCATCCACACTTCACTTACCATGAGCCCCTGAAAGGAAAGGTTAGTGAATCGTGCAAGCATTCGATGAAAATGAGAATATTCAAACAATACACAAACCAAACAAAGGTCACAAACCAAACCAATCAAAAAGTCAGTACCTAAACCCTATAGGTGACCTAAAACAAAGACCAATAAAACCTAATAGGATGGGATAAATGCCTTCCTCAAACTATGTTAGAAGGAGGAATAAAGAGGCACGAAACACTACCTACGAGAAAAGACACCGAACAAATACCAAAGGACATGAGAAAATTATGAAATTAAATCTCTAAATCCAACAATCAGTAGCAAACAATGTGTCAAAATATCTCTCAAAAATTCACAATAAAGCTCCACCAAATAATCGCACAAAGCCGCTTAGAAATAATTAACGAAATCGCACAAACACAACTCCTAAAACTATGGATAAAATAGAATTAAAAATAAGACACAATTACTTTTATGTACTTTTATGAGTCTTTGAAATAATGCAAAAATAAAGGAGTTAAAATATTAATCGAGGTGGAAGAAATAAAATCTACAAGATAATGTGCTAATATGGAAATTAAATGAGAAAGGAAATTAAATGAAAATTCGAAACAAAAATGGAACTTAATAAAAATCATAGAATAAAAATATAAAAAACTTCTAAAATGAGTTAATATTCTAAAAATATTTTTTATGTAATTTTATAAAGTGTTTTAATATTTTTAAAGAAATAAAACTAAATTATATGGTAAAAAGAAATTAAAAACACAAAGAAATGGAGAGGGGGTGAAATAGTAAAAACAAGAAGTTAAAAACAGAGATGGGTCGCGAAAGGGGGGGTGCAATTAGGAAGCGGCCTCAAGGCCCAAACGCACAAGCTGAAGGAGGGAATATGGTGAGCTGCGGTCAAACTGGTGGACCGAAAGGGAAGCGTACGATCTAGAAATCCTAAAAGTATGATCATCAGACAGTGAGAACAACACAGGGAATATAGTATTATGGTAGAGGTGCGCGTGCGAGATTAGGATGGGAAGGTCCTACCGGACGATGACAAGTGTCACCGCCGGTATGGACGAGAATCAACAAAGCTGCCACCTTATCTCTTAAAAATCTCATCAGAATCTCTATCATTATCCTCCTAAACTTCTTTTTATGAAACTTTAATATTATTTATTAACAAATCTTACAAATCTCTTATTAACAATTTATAAAAAAAAACATAAGAAGTAAACAAGCACAAATCAAACACGATCCTCCCTCTCTTTCTCCAGACGCAACCTTCCTCTTCTTCCTATTCACCCTCACAAACCCTCAATTAATTTACTCCCCTTCCACTCAAAACCGACGCCGTTCATCTTCATCTCTTAACCTAGCCGCCACCCTTCTTCTTCTTCTTCACTTGACCTCCGCCTCCTTCTCTCAACCTAGCCGATGCTCTCACGGTTCATCTCCTTCGAACAACAACAAACGCCGGCGCTGGAGACTCTTCTTCGTGCGACCTAGCTCGTCGGACATTCCTCTTCTTCTCCGATCAACAACAACACGACGCCACACCTTGCTAAACCTCCACCTCAAACCGAATCCAACATCAATCTCATGAAATCGCAAAGCTCGTAACAACGACAAAAACGAACAACAAAAAGCAACTGAACACGCAATCAACGGATAAACAATCTCGATATCATTAACCTACCGGAGATAGTCCGGTGCTTCTTCGACGATGAAGAATCAACTCCGACGTCGCTCGATGAAAGTGATAAAGACGCCGGTTCCGATTGATATTGATAACTCTCTGTGTGCGGACTGATGAAGATTGGATCGACTTCTGATCATGAAGAACTGAGTTTGTCTTCGTGCGGTGAAGAAATCCATTTCTTGTATTCTGTTTATGATTTTGATGATTTATAATGAGCTTTTGCTGGTGCGGTTTCAGTGATGTTTGCGGCGACACAGATTTAGTTTAGAAGAAGATTCACAGATTGGTTGATTTCGGCCACAATTGAAGAACCGATACGAAAGGACTTGGTTATTGTCCTGAGTTCAGTTTATTATATGATGAAGAAGAGTCAAATTTACTCTCGGTTCTGATGATGGAAGAGGTGATGAATCAATCGACTTTGGTGATGGAAGAAAAAAAGTGAATTGGTTGTGTGTGTTTTTTGTGATGAAGGAGAGTCATGAGTTTTGTTATTGTTGATGAGTGAGTGATGAAAATCCGTTTTGGAGTGGCCCACTGATGAGTTTGTTAGAGTTTCTATCCCTTTCTCATTCTGTTATGATTTTCTGTTATTCCTTGAATCCTTTTTTTTCTTTTCATCCCTCATAACATGTAATGATACAAGCCTTTACCACCATCATCTAAAATTCGTGCCAACTCTCTCTCACAGACTCCACTCATCTTTTTCTCTTCAAATTGTTTCGGTGTAATTGGTGCAGGAGAGTTACGGTGATCCTGTGTGTTGTTGCCATCATGTTGGCTGGCGGTATGATGATGAGATGAATTGTTGAGGGTGTACGAAGGAGTCTCCACATAGGAATCCTCCATCACAGAGTGTGACACGTGAGAGTGTATGTGAGTGGAAGAGAGTGGAAAAAATGTGATAGTTCAGTGGAGGAATGAGAGATGCACGTGGGAGTGTGGAATAACAATCATGCTGATAGTCACATGCTTCCCTTATGCCACTTTTTACTATGTCCTTATATTTTTTCTCTTTCTAAAACTCATAAAAATGGAATAAAACCAATAGCTTTCACACACATATGGGGTCACATGAAAATAAGGTGGACATAACAAATATGTAGAAAAATATGACTTAATAAAAAGAAAAGGATTTAGCTTGGAGGAAAATAAAATAAAATAAAAATAAAAATGTTTGAAATGGTTTAAGAGAATGAATAATATGGTTTATGGACAAATAAATTAGAAATAAAAATGATTGAATTCTAAAATGGATGGAAAAAGGAGTTAGAAATAAAATGGGAAAAAAGTGGAATTAGACGAAAGACCAATATGAGCACCACCATGAAATCTTAATTTTTCAACTCGAAACCGAACTTGCACCGCCTCCATAAAATATCACTGCTTAAGCATAACACGGTGATCATTGAACAATTTGTCATTAAAACAGAATATTTGAATCAATCATCTTCTGAATATCTGATTTTCTGAACCAAACTTCTCATGAACCACTTTCTGATAAACTGATGAATTTTGCACAACACAACTTAACTTGACTTGGAACGCAAACTGACTGAGAAATAGTCCTGAGAAAGATAACTTGAACTGAAGGAAATACCATGATAGTTTGACCAAAATTAGGTCAAACACCCATCTGAATTAAATCACGAACTGAACAGCCGCACTTGAAGCGAAATCACTGCCAGCTCCATGCTATGCTCCAACAATGAATGTTATGCTTCATTTTTCTATGCAGATGCAATGCGAAATATGAAAATGATGTGCTAAATGCTACGAAAAAGAGAGGGCAAATTTGGGGTGTTACACTAAGTATTAAAGTTATACACTCCATCCTAAGATAAGGATACAAGCATAACCCTAATTCAGAGTCTTAAAATTTTAACTGTTTAACCTTGATTATGAGATGAGAAGCAGAGACTGAAGGAGACTCAAAGGTAAAAACTAGGGGAGACTATGTACAACTCTAAAGTTATCATGCTTGGATATCCCTATGGTTTGTGAGGCTTATAGAAAGATCTTCAAATGGCCACCAAGGAAAAAGAAGCAAATGAAAAGAGAAGAGAAAGGAGAATAGGTTACTTACTTCCTGAAAAAGTTAAGTAACCTAAGAGAAAGAAAGGGAGAAAGAGAGAGCACAAGTGAGTCTAAATCACTTCAAAGACAAATAAAGATGCAAATGAAGAGATAAGAAGAGGTTGGATGTGGAGGAAAATCCACATCCTAAACAACTTACCTGAAGCCCCCTGAAAAGTTAGTATGAATGCATAAGATATGAAACAAAAGGAAATAAGGCAAATGAATATGCAATGATCAATACCAGAAGTGCAAACACAATGCAAATGTGTTATGAAATGATGCAAAGACATGTAAAATGTTTATGCATGATCATACAAGAGATGGGATGCAAAGGAAGGCATGTTAGAAGCTTAAAATCACATGAATACACATAAGAAGTAATGAATGCAAAACATACCAAATGGATACAAAAATGATCAACCAATGTTCATACATGTCCTAAGGTATCTAAGATGACATACAAATGGATGAGATGTCATGACAAGTTCATATGATGAAGGTATGCAAAGATGAATGCAAATGAACATGGCAAATTAAGGTTTTAAGAAAGTATGAGATACACATGTCCATAACAGAAGGATTACACATGATAAAAATTTGAAAATGCAACCAAATGAACCCTAAACACACACAAGATCACTCCCCAAAGATGGAGGTCAGAAGCTATACCAAAGTCAAGTTATGGTTTTTCTAAGTTAGGCTAGGTTTTTGGGTACTTCTTCATGAAAAATGCCAAACAAATAGAAAATGCAATGCAAAAATATAAGTTAAATGCCCTAGATACTACATGCAAATTATGAAATAATGCAAAAAGAACCATGTGCAAACTCATCTTGGTTGATCGGGAATGGATTTTTGAAGTTAGGGTTAGAAAAATAGGAAATTTGGAAACCCTAATTCATGGTTAATTGTCAAAACATGATCAAACCCTAAAAGAAATTTGTAAGATGAGTTTGTAAATTGTTCTAAATGTTTAAGAATGCTTCATGATTTTTTTGGTGATTTTTAAATACCTAAAAGTATTTTTAATTAATTAAATAATACAATTAAATGATTTAAAAATAGATTTTTAATTCAAAAATAAAAAATAAAAATGTTTTTGGTTTCTGAAAATTATTTAAAGTGAAAGTGAAAAAGATTATATTTTTATAAAATGATTTACTATTTTAAATAAATATGTGAAATAAAATGCAAAATAAATAAAATAAAAATTGGATGGTTCAGATGTAAAGTTGAGATGATCAAGGGCTGAGATTGCAAGTCAGCGTGACTTGGGGTATGGGGATCTAAGGGTCCAAATTCAAACTTTCATTACGCGCGTGATCCAAAGGCCAACATTCACTCTGATTAAATTAATTAGGTTTTTATTTAATTAATTAAGATTAGGGTTTAATGACATATCTGGGTCGTTCGTGCGCTAACCTAATCACAATCCAATGGCTGATATTCAAACTGGGCACACTAACCCTAATGACTTTCAAATGACCAGAACAGTGCTCCGGTCATCCTCTCCGGCCAACCCCAAATCCTATCTTCTTCTACAGGCCACTAAAACTCATAAATCTTGCCCATAAATGATCCTCTAACATCATGGAACACGAATCTATCATCAAACAACATTTATATCACACGAATCATGAGAATCGAAGCAAACATCAAACACAGGCAAAATTTCAGAACATCATAACATACTCATTTTTCACTCATTTTCAATTTTAAACACATCAACATGACCAACATAACATGTAGATTCACATTTTAACAAGAGATAAAGGTTCTGGAAAAATTGTTCTTGAAGGATACCTGAACTGGAGTTCTTCAAACTGGAGCTTCCAAGCCCCCCCCCCCTTTGTGCAAACCAACTCCTTTGGACCTCCTAAAGCTATTGAGATGCTTGGATGGAGTTTATTTTGGATAGTTTGTGAGATACAATGCTGATATGGTAGAAATCGTGTTTGTGTTTAAGGTTGTTTCAGGTCATGGTGATGGGTGGGTTTTGTTCCTTGAGTGATGAGGAGTTGAATGGTGAAAGAAAATGTGATGTTTGATGGTTGTGCAATGAGTTTATAAGAAATGAAGTTTCGAGAGGATTTTTGCAATTTGAGCTTGTGTGTTTTTTCAAGGCTTGTTGTTCTATGTTTTATGCTTCTTAGGGTTTCTATAAACAATGATATTGGTCAGAAGAGTTGTTGTGGCACTGTGGGATTGGTATGGCTTGAAATGCAAAAAAGTCAAGATTTGTGTACTTGAGGTATGGGCCATGGCAGAGCTGATTTTTGGGCTGGATTGTGTTCAACTGGCTTCAAGGATGACCTTTGGATCAAATGTGGTGAGCTGTGAGGCTTGGAACACAAGTTTGAAGTGATTTTGCAAATTTCCAACTTTATGAAGTTTGTGAAAATTGGCCATGAAATGCCTTGGTTCTTGGCTCAATTCTGGTCTAAACAAGTTGCATTATGTTTCTATGATGTGTATAAGTGCATTAGAGGTCATGAGAAGGCTTGGAAAGCAAAATTGCACATTTCCCTCTTTGGCATGAACTTGAAAATTATGTGATTTTTGCCAACTTTGATCCATCATAACTTGAGTTCTAGGAAGAATCAAGAGGAGTTCTTGTACTTTTTGAAAATGGGAAGATCCAATCTACAACTTTCATGTTTGAATAAAATTCATTTGAAACCTTTTTGATAAAGAAAGAGGAGGTTGAAAATCTTTCCCAAAATGGAAAGTTTACATTACAAGTCATGTCCAAAAATGGAAAGTTTTCAAATGGCTCAAAATTCTTCAATCTTGTGAACTTCCAAGCATTCCTAAGATCAAATAAAGATCATAGGACCACAAATTGATGATGAGAACCCTTTGGAACCCTTGTTGGTGGCCTCAGATGCCCTGACTCTGACTTTTCTTGCACAACAAGTTATCATTTGATCAAATGACTTCCACAAGGAATTTTTGCTTCAAATTTGATACACATGCTCCTTATAACATATTGTAACACCCCAAATTTTCCCTCTTCTTTTTAAGCATCATATCACATCATATTCATCATGAACATATCATATTCTTGGCATCCTAGCATGGAAAGATGAGGCATAACATCCTCATGACCTAGCATTAGGCATATGATCATCTGTGGAGGTTTTTGAAGCATCATAAGCTATGAAAAGGGGCCCAATGGATTTTTCCAAGTCCTATTAGGGGTCTATGTTACATTCACAAGTTCAAGTTCATTCACAAAAGCTCAGAAGGTTGGAAGATCATCAGGGAATTCAGGCTAGGGCAAAGCTCCTACACAATGATCCCAAATTAGGGTTTGAGTTTCAAGCATGAAAACCTCAATACTCTGGCCATTTCATTTGGGAAAAGTCTCTTATATGTTAATAGGATCCTAGGGATGAAATTTGGTGAGAAAATTCCTTGTGGAAGTCAAGTATTTCTTCAGTTGCTTGTAAATGAAGTAATTGGTCAACTGTGCCTAATAAAAGTCAACTGTGAGATCTCAAGGGGTCCCACCCAATTTTTCTAGCCAAGGGATGTTCTTATAACATTAAAAGAGGTTTGGCAAGATCAAAGATCAAGAATCATAAGGTTTTGAGGTGTTTTGCAAAATTGGCATAAGCTTGGTCATGGAAAATGCCATTTTTAGTAAGTTTTGCCCTAATTTTCAAGTAAGCATAACTTGGTGAAAAAAGCTTCAAATGAACCAAAGCCAAACATGAAAGTTGAAGATTAAAGCCTCCCATTTTCAAAAATTACAAGTAATTTTTCATAGCCTTTATGGTTTAAAAGATGAGGCCCTCGAAAATTGCATGAAAACTAGGGCATGACTTGAATTTCCAAGCTTCCACAAATGCAAAAAGTCTTGAAACTTATTTTTGAGTATTGGTATGAACAAAATGAGGTCACAATGTTACAAAGCAATGCAAATAAGCCATTTTGCTCCAAAAATAATACCAAATTCGTGCATGATGTGAGGGTTATTTCATAAGTGTACAATTTGCATGATCATGAGAGTTGTGTGATCCTTACATCCAAGGGTCAGATTAATTGTTGTTTTGAATAAATGGTGAGATCTTGAGAGCACATGGGCAAAGAGAGAGAGAGAGCAATGCACGAGTGTTTCATGATTTCACACCAAACATGCAAATTTTGCAAATTCTCTCCCACACTCTCTTCCCACGTGCCAATGCCTTCATTCTTTCAGCATTGAACCTTGGCACCATATATAAACCAATTAGGGTTTTGGTTTGCTTGAGATCCATCACATTTCTCTACTCTCAAGTTCTTGCTCATTCTGCAATTTCCTTCGAATCACTCTCTACACTTACTCATTGTCAAAACCATTGGCATATTCTTCATCCTTGAGGGTTCAGGATCACAAATCCATACCTTGTTCAAGCTGATTCTCAAGATTCCACACCTTGCCATTTTAGAGAAGCAAGCTTCAAGCTCCTAGATCCAGCAGCTTTCAAGGCTCTAGTTGCATTTATTTTGCAACTAGAGTGTATTTGGAGTGGATTTGCAACTATTCTTGGCTTCTATCAAGCTATTTCCAGATCTGCAGCTCTCAGGTTAGCATCAAAATCTCAGATATAGAAATGAAATTGGTGGTGCTTTTCATGATCTACGTGTTTGGCTGATAATGTTGACCTATTTAGAATGTAAAATAAGCATGAAATGAGCTTGTTATGATGAATTGCAGTTTGATGTATGAAGTTGTTTGTCTTCGATCCAGTTTGGTCTTTGATTTATTGAGAATTTGATTGCTATATTTGGATTCAGTGTGACTTGATGATCTGATCTGGAGCTTTTGAGTCATTTTCATTGATGTTTGTTCATGATTTGCATTTTCCGGTGCCGGAGCCCTAGCTCTGGTCACCGGATTATGGGCTTGTG
The DNA here is from genome assembly GCA_963966055.1 of Lathyrus aphaca. Lineage (NCBI taxonomy): Eukaryota > Viridiplantae > Streptophyta > Magnoliopsida > Fabales > Fabaceae > Lathyrus > Lathyrus aphaca. The sequence continues at coordinate 265,215,593 of OZ014524.1, read as the reverse complement.
TGATTAGGGTTTCAAATGAAGAAGATGATACCAGGACCATTGGATTTCCAATCTGGACGCTCGTATTGTTGCCACCTCATTTAATGAAACCACATCCCTCTCACGTGCTTCATTTTTATAATTTGAGTCTGAATTAATCCAAATGTCATGCACCACACCATATTAATGTGTTCCCTCTATGTTGCCCAATGAAATTGATGACTGGAATTAATGAGTTGACAAATCTCCTGCGTCCACTAGATCTGATGGATCTTGTTTTTTCTGTTTTTTTAATATCCACAATAATATTGTGTGTTGCACTGACTATCTCCTGGGCCTTGACTTCTATTCCCACCCCTCTTGCGTGAAGCCCAATAAATTGAACTGAAACTCCTTGTTGGTTGCACCCCCTGATCATTTCATTTTTATTTCTTTTCTTTTTATTTTCATTTTAATATCAGTTTGATTCTTAATTTTTAAAAATAGTTTTAGGTTATTAAAAATTATGAAAAAATTCCGGAATGTTATTTTTAGTTTTCTTTAATTTTTGACATTTTTATTTTCCATTTATTTTATTTTGACACATGTAAATTAATTCTCTCCTTTAATTAATTCATTTTATTCCATTTTTAACCTTGCTGACTTGTCCATTTTCTATATTGATCCTCATTTTGAATTTTTGGTTGGTTCTTTTTGCTTTAGACTCCTGATAGGATATAGTTTATTGGTGATTTTTGTTCTGATTTTTAGAATCTTGATTAATTGGTTTTGGTCCTCAACTTATGAGTGAAGCTTCTTAACCCTAGTTGATGTTTGACTCCTCATTTGACTTGCTTGTCTTCTGAATTTCTTCCTCTCCTTTTGGCATGTTGTTATATCATGATTGAAGATCTCTTGTCCAAGGTTGTGGAATTTTTGGGTGCATACTTGATTTGATTTGAATTTTTGTTCTTGACTTGTCCCATTTGGCTTCTTTTTGATCATAAGTCCTCTCCTTAGCTTAGAAGGGTACTTGTGCCAACTTCTTCATCTTGTTTAGGGTCACTTTAGGGCATTGATACCTTTCTGATCTTGATTTGGAGTTTGTGTTTTGGAAATCTTGTAATTTTTTTACCTTTAAAGTTCTTCCTTTCTTTTGTATATCCATCTCACCTCCTTTGCTTCTTTCTTTCCATAATGTGATTGCTTGACCATATGCTTCTCTCCTCTTCATCTTTCTTTCTTCTTAAGCACTTTTCTAACTTGATTAGGGTTCTGGCCTTGTTCCTTGAGGTTGTGTTTTGGTTATTTTGCTTTGCATCTTACCAAGTTTGCTTTGCTTTGCCATGTGATTCATGTTGTCTCATGTTGATTGGTGTGCTTCTCTTCTCATTCTTGTGACTTGCATTTGCATTGAGCATTTATGTGTATGACTTCACTTCTGTTTGTATGATGTTGGTATGACATTGTAATCATTTTATATTGCCTTTATACTTGTGTTACTAACCATTTCAGGGGCTTTGGTAAGTGAGAGGTGTGGATGTGATTCCCACATCTCCAAATCTTATATCTTCTCTTCTTATTCTTACTTGTTCTAACCTTGTGATTGTTGGGCTTAGGCCTTACTTCCCTCCTCTTCTATTCTTATTTATTCTTCTTCTATCTTTCTTTATTTCTTCTTTAGGATAGTAAACCACACTAACCTAGGATTTCCCATGCATGACAACACTTAGGAATCTTTAGTCCCTCATTATACTTTTGCCTTTGTGATCCTTTTGGTTTCTTTTCTCTCCTCATCTTAAAAATCTAAAGAAGACACTTAATAAAGTTTGAAGTGACACCTTGAGCCATAGCCTTATCCCATGAGACACTTTTAGTCTTCCCATCTTGGGATAGTACAAGCTTGCCTTATGATGTACAAGTCTGATCAGGGTATCATCTTCACAAAGAAAATCATAAAAAAACACTTCTTCATTGTAAATACCAAAAACACTTAATAGGTTAATGAGTTAGTGAACTTAAGCCCTAATCTCTGGATTCAAGTTTTGGGGATCTTCTCCTTACTTGAGTGTGCTTGTTCTATTATTCCATCTTGGAATGTAGTGATAAGTGCATATTCCATGGAAAAGAGCTTGAGTTCACCTCCTTGTGACACACTCATAAAAAGCCTCATAAAAAAAACAAACAAACAATAAGCGTCTTTCCTTCGGGAATTCTTTTCTCATCTCATTCGCTCTGTACGCGAACTTGCTCCTACTTGTCATTTTGCAAGACAGTAACGCACTCGTCATCCGAGCCTACAACACCTGAGCATTGACATAGTCAGTTCAAGCCTTAAGCCACAAGCAATCTTTTCCACCCCTAGTTAGGGGAACTACGGCGACTCTGATCCTCATGTCCAGTGAGGTACGTAGGCAGCGGGGTAGGGCCCGTTCGAGCACAATCTTTATTTTACCTACATTTTTTCCTTTTCATTTCTTGTTCAGTTTCTTCTCATTTTCTTTTTATCCAGTCCAGTTCCTTTTCTTCGCTGTAGCTTTCATTTTCTTCACCCTTTGAAACAGTTTCTTTGCAAGTGTGGATCCCGTCGGGTACGGCGGACGATCTGGGGTGCTAATACCTTCCCAGGTCGTAACCGACTCCCAAACTCAGTCTTTTTGGTTCGCAGGACCCGTGTACTTCCTCTTCTTTTCTTCTGGTTCGTGCAGCATTACCATTCCCGTTCCTTCAGGATAAAAATGCCAGGCTGGCGACTCTTTTCTTTTCCGCGCCACTTTCGCGTTTGTACCTCTACAAAGGACTGGAGATGAGTCTTTGGACACGCTGTGCCGTTGTACTTCTCGAAATTCGGGACCTTGAACTTGTAAGGGATTCTAACCCCTGGAACCAAGCCCAAGTCAGTAATGTCGAACCCCAGAGAGTTCTGAGATTGAATAGCCCTGATCTGTTCTTCCATCTCTTCAAATTTTCTGTTCATTTCAGCCTCTTGGCCTACAGTTTCGTCCAGCAACGTAAACTGTTCGTCTTGACCGTCCATCTGTACATTGTTCAGTCCATCATTGATAATGGTAACCCCTGGCTGTGATACAGGGATTTCAACTTGACGGGCGCCCACACCGTTACGATTACCTCCATCAATAGCGCCGTTGTTCCTGGCTTGACTATTTTCAACCAACTGTCGCTCCCACCAAATGACCCCTGGTCAGAAGGGGGTACAGACGCGAACGGTCGGCGAAAGAGAAGAAATGAATAGAGTCGCCAGCTAGGCATTTTTATCCCGAAGGAAAGGTAATGTTGCATAAACCTAGGAAAGAAATGGACAAGACGGTCGTGAACCAGAGAAAGTGAGAAAGGGGGTCGGTTACAACCTGGGAAGGTATTAGCACCCAGATTGTCCGCCGTACTCGACGGGATCCATGCTTGAAAGATTTGTGTCTTAAAGGGGTAGTGTCAGTGCTATCTGTGTAAAAAAGCTGGAAAAGAATGCAAGTGTCAGTGTAAAAGGAAATGTGAAGTGAAATAAAAGAGTGTCAGTGTAAGGGAAGAGTGCAAAGCTCAAGACTATGAGGCTTAAAGAATAATGTTGGAAGAGGGGGGATGAACAGAGACTTTTGTTCGATTACTGTTAAGTTATGCCTACGTATCCTCTCGTGCAATGAGGAAGTTAGAACACCGTAGTTCGACTCAAAGAGACTGAAAGACAAACTGACTGATGAACTGCTTACTTGTCTATGCTCAAGTGTATGACCTGTCTGGCTCAGGTGCAAACTGTCTTGCATTAGACGGAAGAAGCGAGTTCTCGTTTGTGAGTGAATGAGATGAGAGAAGAATCCCGGAGGAGACGATTATTGTTTGTTTTTGTGTTTTCAATCTTTTATTGCTTTTTGAGTTTGTCATAAGAAAATGAGCTTAAGCCTAAACCAAGGGTTAGTAAACTCATCACATCCTCCCTCTGATTAGGGGTAATGAGAATACCTTAAGTATGAAGCAAACACCTCACACTTATTCACCATGATGTAAGATTAAGATCATTAACCTACTTGCATTTATTTGGATGTTTTTTGGTATTTTGTTTAGTGTTAAGTAATGATTTTAAGCCATAATCGAAGATTTAACGGACCCATTACACCATCCTAATAGAAGGATGATAGATGAGAACATTTAAGCTGAGGAAGGCTCCTCAACTTAATCCATGATTAGGGATTAACCTCATGACAAAACAAAACCTTTATTAAATGGATTTTAGTTAATGGTAAGATTAAGAAGTGAATTTCATGGTTTGTAAGACAACTTGAGGGGGACTTGTCCATTAACACTAGGGTTAGTCCTTCTTAACCAATTAAGGAAGAATTAGAACCCTAATGCAAGGCCCAAGTTACAAGCTTGATGTCTTAGTGATTATTAGGTGGATTGATTAAAGGAATTAAACACATTAAGGGTTTAACACTTAGGATTAAAGTTATACACTCCATCCTAATAGAAGGATGCAGGCATAAGCTTAATCACAAAGCCTTAAAACCTTTAAGGTTTAGTCCTTGATTATGAGGTGAGAAAAGAAGACACAAAAGATGACACAAAGGTAAAACTAATGGGGGACTAATCAAACCCTAATTGTTATCATGCTTGGTATTCCTAGGGTTTATGAGGCTTGCAAGAGATCTTTAAGAAGATCCACCAAGGAAGAAGCAGGTGAAAGGAGGAGAAGCAGAGGAAACAAGTCAACTTACTTCACTTAAGAAGATAAGTTGCTTGAAGAAAGAAAGAGAGGAAGGAGCATGAATGAGCAAGCTCACTCTAATACACAAGTAAAAATGCAACAAAGATGCATAAAAGGGATGAGAAGAGATTGTGAGAAGTGAAGGCAAATTCACTTCTCAAACACTTACCACCTGAAAAGTTAGCAACAAGGAATGAAATGAAATGAGAATGAGATAAGATGCAAAGATGCAAACCAAATTCAGAAGAAAATTCATGATGCAAATGATGCTAAGAGATGATGCAAGAGCAAACCAAAAGATGTGGATGATCATACAAGCAATGGAGATGCAAAATGAGACATGAAAAGGAGGTATGAAAGTTCATGAATGCATATGACATCAAATGAAGGAAAAAACATGACAAGTGGATGATGCAATGATCAAACATGATTCTAATATGTCCTAAGATGTTTTGTATGTCATATGAATACACAAAATGTCATGGCAAGTTCATGTATGCAAGCATATGAAGAATGAATGCAAATGAAGGCAAGAATTAGGGTTTATACATAACATGCAATACAAAATTCAAAACCAGAAGCAAATGACATGATAAAAAATTGAAAATGGAATCAAAGGTACCCTAAACCTATACAAATTCACTGCCCAAAGGGGGAGACCTAAATCTTAACCTAATGGAAGTTATGATTTTCTCAAGTTTGCTAGGGTTTTAGGATGCCTCAAAAGGAAAAATGCACAACAAATTGAAAAGGAAGAATAAATTCAAACTAATTTTATCCTAGAAACTACATGACATGAGGAATGCAATGCAAAAAGAACCATTATCAAACTCTTCATGGTTAGGCAGAAAGAATTTTTCCAAGTTAGGGTAAAAATATTGACTTTTAAGAACCCTAAATCCAAAGAGAAATGTCAAAATAGGTCAAGAACCAAAAAGAAATTTGTGTGGAGGGTTTGATAATGTTTCTAAATGTTTTAAAAAGCTCTCTGAATTGTTTTGGAATTTTTAAATACCTAAATGTATTTTTAATTAATTAATTCTCATTAACTAATTAAAAATAATCATTTAAATGATTTAAAAATAATTTTTAATGCAAAAAATAAAAATAAAAATATTTTCTGAATGAGAAAAATATTTAAAAGGGAAATGCGAAATATAAAATTTTTTGAAAGTGTTTTGCTATTTTTAATAAAATGTACAAGAAAATGCAATTAAAATGAAATTAAAATGTGAATTAATGGAAGTATGCTGATCCAGTGGCCCAGATTCAAATTGAAAAGGGAGGGAATTGACTTTGTGCGCTATCCAAGGGCCAGAATTCAAACTACGCTAATTACACAATTAAGCCCTAATCTGAACCCTAATCACTTTCAGGTGACCGGAATAGTGTTTCGGTCATCTTCTCCGGCTATCCCCTCATGCTATCTCACTCTATACGCAACCCCAAGCCCTAAAACTCTCCAGAAATGATCCTTATCCTATTCTAAACAAGAATCAACCATCAAACAGAATTTATTTCACATGATCAGAGAGATTCGAAGCAAAACGGAAAATTTCTCAGAAATTTCAGAAGCTTCATACATGCTTAATATGCAATCATTTTCAAAACCAAAAGGTGCAGTGTGATCAGTGAAGCATGGAGAACAATCTAAGAACTTAAAAAGTCATTTCTAGAAAATTTGTTCTTGATGATACCTGAACTGAAGCTTTCGAAAATGGCACTGGCTGGCTGCTTCTTTGCTTCAAATCAGCTCCAATGATCCTCCTGAAGAGTTTGTGATGCTTGGTTGGGGTTTAAATGGTCTCTAAATGAAGTTGGCAGAAGTTCAGTTCAAGCAATGTCAAAATCGTGTTTTTGATTCAGGGTGTTTTAGGGGAAAATGAAGGGTGGGAAATGGTAAGTGATGATTGTGGAGTTGTTCTATGGAATTTGTTTTGAGGTTTGAAGCTTGTGTGCTGAGTTTCGAAGGCTTTTGCATAAGAGGGAGTTTTTGGGATTGCTGAGTTCTTGGAGGTTTCAGCTTGTGTTATGTTGTTGAATGGTTTGCTTTTGGTACACATATCATGTTGGGATAGGTCAGAGAGTGGGTGGTGGCCTATGTTGATTGGTATGGGCAAGTTGCAAAAATGTCAACATGACTTGTACTTGAGGTATGGGCAATAACACAGCTGGCCCTTGGGCATGTCCATGCGCAGCTGACTTCATGGATGTCCACAAATCCATTCTTGAGACAATTCAGCAAGAGAGAAGGAAGTTATGGGGTGTTTTGCAATTATGTGATGTTTTGGCCCTTTTAAGAAATCTTGATGTTCAAGGCATGAAACTTGGGATTTCTTTGTGCAATTATGAATTATAGGTCATGTGTGATGTTTGTGTAATGGTTAGAAGTCAAAATAAGGTCACAAAATGCTTTGGCAAGTTTTTTTGCAAACTTCCCTCTTTGGTGCATAAGTGAAATTTAGTGATTTTTCCCAACTTTGCAAATCCATAACTTGAGTTCCATGATGAATTAGATCAAGTTCTTGTACTTTTTGAAAAGGGAATGATCCAATCTACAACTTTCATGACCAAGAATTTTTCATTTGAAGCATTTTTGGATCAAAAAGAGGAGGTTGAAAAACTTTCCCAAAATGGCAAGTTTGCATTACAAGTCACTTTCCCAAAATGGAAAATTTGCAAATGGCTTGAAATTCTTCAATTTTGTGAACTTATAACTACTTCTAAGATCAAATAAAGATCATATACACCCAAAATGATGGAGAAGCCCCTTTGGTTGGATGATTGAAGGCCTCAGATGCCCTGATTTTGCACTGACTTGCTCAAGAAGTCATATATTGATCAGATGCCTTCCCCATTGAATTTCTTCATGAAAATTGGTATGCATGATCCTTATATCATATAGAGACCAATAGAAACAAGAATGATCAAAAAAATTGGAGTTATGGCCTCTGAAACCAAAACCCTAATTCTAGGTCATCTGTGCAGTTAAACCTGGCTCTGCTTCCATGCCTTCCTCAATTCTTGTGATTATTTGACTTCCTTGATCTTGGGAGGATATAATATGATGCTTGAACATACATGGACCCTCTTGAGATGATTGGAGACCTTTGGAGTGGCTCAGATGGCTCAGCGATTGCTCAAATCACAAACCCTAGATGCAGATGACTTTGACACCATGTAATGGAGCAAAAATGCACTATGAGATGATATGATTGAACTTATGCAAATGAGAAGAATCACAAGCCATGGTGAAATGAGTGAGGGAAAATTTGGAGTGTTTACAGCTGCCCCTATTCAAACATGAGTTAGCTGTGCAGGATGTAAGCAGCGGCTTAACAGGCCAACAAGATAACTTGTGGTTGAATACCAAAGATAGTCCAAAAATTTGCACTCACTGAAAGAAGAAGAAAAGGGATATAGATTGTAGAAGAATATAAAGTATGATTATAAAATGCGGGTGACGGAGGACGACCTTCGGGCAGAGGATGACTGCCGGGGATGAAGCAATGACGGGGACGACCGACATGCTAGGGAAATAGAGGGATTATGATGGGGGACGACCATCAAATACAATAAAACTCTCTGGGGATTATAGATAAAGTCAATGATGGGGAAGACCATCGGGTTAATTAAATTAAAGGTGAAGGACGATCACCTAGCAGGGGACGGCTGCTCTGTTGGGGGTAAGATGAGGGACGGTCATCTATTGGTGAAGGACGATCACCTGGCAAGGTACGGTTGCCGAAAGTATCACGACATAAGACGAATGCTGGATAGAGAAGGTCGACGATGGGGACGTCCATCGGATAAGCATGATGAAGGACGATCATCAAGAGGTGAAGGACGATCACCTAGCAGGGTACGGCTGCTCTCGGGGTATATCATGACATAGGACGAATGTCAGATAACAAGATCAACGATGGGGACGGCCATCGGATAAAATGATGAAGGACGATCATCAAGAGGTGAAGGACGATCACCTAACAGGGGATGGCTGCTAAAATATCACGACATAGGACGAATGTCGGATAGGAAAGGGTTCCAATAATGGAGACTCTGTTGGGGGAATGATGAAGGATAATCATCAAAAAGATGAAGGACGATCACCTGGAAGGGTACGGCTGCCGAAAGTATCATGACATAGGACGAATGTCAGATAGAAAAGAAACTTTGTTTTTTACTGGGGATTTGTTGGGAACTCTTTTGGGGAATGGTAGACACGGACGAGTGTCTGAATTCAAGAAAAGGTATAAGTGTTTGACATTGTGTATAGATTAAAGATGCGGACGGGCCTCCTTAAGATTACGATACGGACGAGTATCGGTAGAAACAAACGTGGACGCATGTTCAGAGATGATGGTACGGACGAGTACCAACTGGTTAACAAAGAATATGGACGAGTGTTCAAATCTGAGGAAGATAAGTGGTGTATACATGATACGGACGAGTATCTGTATGAGTAAAAAGTAAGAGTGAGACACGGACGAGTGTTCAATGTGTGTATTGATATCTGTTTGTTCGGGCGACTTTACTGGGGAATGATGACACAGACGAGAGCCAAAAGGAACATGTATCTGTATTTTTGGGAATGTAATGGGGACACTTAGGCTTTATGTTGTGACTGTGAGTCTTTGTATATATATTGCTGATGGAGTGTTGGTATAGACAGGCGTTTGATTCAAAACATGACTTATGATTATGCAGTATGTTTGATTTTTACCGTAATGCTCTGTATTAGACGGAATGCTACGCTCTGAGGGGAAATATGATGCGAATGCTATGATTATGCAAAGATACCGATTCAGGGTCTAGATCCCACTGCTGTGAAGATCTCCGATTGATCTGCTTGCAGTGATATCCCAGTTGGGGGAAAAGATCATTGGTAGATCTGATAAGATGTATGATTCTGCTTGGGGAAATAAGTCACTGATAGACCTATCTTTGGTGATGAGGAGCCCAGTTGGGGTTGTGGAAGCTTCCGTCACTTTGTTGTGGGATCTTTAAGATATTGCTCTTCTGGATAGAGGCTGGAGCTCTACGGGGAGATGGTTCCTTGTCTAGCACTTGGCTGGGGAGGAATGATCATTGAACGACCTTCCTAGTGATTTCTGTAGAGGATCCTGCTGAGGATGATGAAATTTGCTGGGGAAAGGAGCCCCTTCTGATGCTGTTTGGTTTGGGGAGGAGCTTTCATGCCCCACGTTGCGCTTTGAATACCTGCAATCCTGTTATGACAAAGAAACGCACAAGTATCCCGAGGTATCCCTTACTGGATTCCATCATAGGAGTTTAGACACTCCCAGGAGCAAATATATTTCCTGTAAGCATGTAATTAGAAAAGGCGCATCTGTATTTATGCAACTATTATATCAAGGATATCGGACATTTTTGCAAATAAAATAAAATGTACGAGACGAAACGTGACTGAAAATCTGATTTTATTGATTTGTGTGCCTTGAATTGGCAAGTATAGTTAAAGAAACAGATCCCCTGGAATGAGGAGATTCTTACAAATTGAGAAACAAAATGGTGATGGCAATGTTGATGACGCTTCAGTATGATTCCCTTTGCTATGACTCGTATGACATTGACGTTCCTCTCATCCTGCTTTTGAAGAAGGTTGGTTCTGACCGATGCTTTGAACCTTTCGAAGCTTGCCATGTTGTAAGTGATACAGACGAATTCAGAATGCAGTTGTTCGCTTGTTCCCTTATTTTGCGTGGATTGCCCTTTCGGGTTTTCAATCCACCAGGATACCCTTTTTTTGCCTGAGCAGTCCAATGCGGCTTTTCAACTCAGCGGGTGTACATTTTTTTTTATTTTCCCTTATTTTTGCCCGAGTCTTTTATTCTGTTTTTGACTCACCGGGATGCCCTATTTTTTCCTGGACTTACATTCTGTTTTTATGTCCAGCGGGTCATTTTATGCGAAGTATTTTTTAACTGCATCTGAATTCACAGGGGACAAGAAGTCTTCACCATCCATAGTACTGAGCATCAGTGCTCCACCAGAGAAAACTTTCTTTACTATGAACGGACCATCATAATTCGGAGTCCACTTGCCCCTGTGGTCTGTATGAGGAGGAAGGAGTCTTTTCAGCACAAGATCTCCTACCTGGTACTCTCGAAGCCTGACTTTCTGATCGAAGGCTTTCTTCATTCTTTTCTGATACAGCTGCCCATGACAAATTGCAGCCAATCTCTTCTCCTCGATCAGACTCAGTTGTTCGTATCGGGATCGGACCCATTCTGCTTCGTTTAGCTTAACATCCATCAATACCCGTAAGGAGGGTAATTCAACTTCAACAGGTAGGACTGCCTCCATACCATACACAAGCTGATACGGCGTTGCCTCGGTGGATGTTCTGATTGACCTAAGGTATCCATGCAAGGCAAATGGTAGCATTTCATGCCAGTCTTTGTAGGTGACCACCATCTTCTGCACAATCTTCTTGATATTCTTGTTAGCTGCCTCTACAGTGCCATTCATCTTTGGCCTGTAAGGAGAAGAATTGTGGTGTTGGATCTTGAAGTCCCGACACAGTTCTGCCATCATTTTGTTGTTCAGATTGGAACCATTATCAATAATGATTTGCTCGGGCACTCCATACCGACAGATGATGTCTCTCTTCAGGAATCAGGCTACCACTTGCCTGGTGACGTTTGCATAAGAAGCTACTTCGACCCACTTGGGGAAATAGTCAATGGCTACCAGGATGAATCTGTGGCCATTTGAAGCGGTCGGTTCAATCTTGCCAATCATATCAATGCCCCACATGGCAAAGGGCCAGGGTGAAGACATTACATTTAAAGGATTTGGAGGCACATGCACATTATCTGCATAAATCTGGCATTTATGACACTTTCTAGCATAGGCACAACAGTCTGCATCCATTGTGATCCAGTAGTAGCCTGATCTCAACAACTTTTTAGCCATAGCATGCGCTCCAGCATGGGTACCAAAGGATCCTTCGTGCACCTCGTGCATCAACAAATTTGCTTCTATCTTATCAACACACCTGAGGAGTACCATATCAAAGTTTCTCTTGTACAAGGAACCATCAGTATTCAGAAAGAAACTACCAGCAAGCCTTCTTAATGTCTTCTTGTCATTAGATGATGCCCCAGGCGGGTATGTTTGATCCTCCAAGAAGCACTTGATGTCGTGGAATCAAGGCTTAACATCTTTAGCAAGGTCTGCTGAGAATACGTAGGCCGGTCTGTCAAGTCTGGATACTGAAATCCGAGGCACAAAGTTGGCAGCTTGAACTTTGATCATGGATGAAATGGTAGCCAGAGCATCTGCAAACTGATTTTCATCTCGAGGGATATACTCCAGCTTGACTGTTGTGAAGAAAGTCAATAACCTCCTTGTATAATCCCGGTAGGGCATCAGATGATCCTGGTGAGTGTACCATTTGCTGTTGGTTTGATTAATTACCAGAGCTGAATCTCCGAACACAGTCAAAGTCTTGATCCTGAGGTCAATGGCTTCCTCAAGACCCATAATACAAGCTTTGTATTCAGCTTCGTTGTTAGTGCAGTTAAAAGTGAGTTTTGCCGAGAAAGGCATGTGAACTCCTTTAGGTGTAATGAGTACTGCACCGACACCATGACCATTCATATTAACAGCCCCATCGAACATCATAGTCCATTCTTCTTCTAGGTCAGGCCCTTAAGTGTGAATAGGATCTTCATGATCTTTTGCTTTTATGAACATGATGTCTTCATCAGGGAAGTCAAATCTCATAGGCTGGTAATCATCAATGGGTTGCTCAGCAAGATAGTCAGACAATACACTGCCTTTGATGGCTTTCTGAGATGTGTATTGAATGTCATATTCTGTGAGAATCATTTACCATCTTGCAACCCGTCCGGTAAGTGTTGGCTTCTCAAAAATGTACTTAACTGGATCCATCTTGGATATCAATAAAGTAGTGTGGGTCAACATACATTGTCTCAGTCGGCGAGCAGCCCACGCTCAAGCACAACAAGTTTTCTCGAGCAGTGAATAACGTTGTTCACAGTCGGTAAACATTTTGCTTAGGTAGTATATTGCATACTCTTTTCGACCAGACTCGTCATGCTGGCCCAACACACACCCCATTGACTCTTCTAATACTGTCAAGTACATGATTAGAGGTCTTCCTTCAACTTGAGGCATAAGGATCGGAGGCTCTTGTAAGTATTCCTTGATTTTGTCAAAATCCCTCTGACAATCTACATTCCACTTGACCGTTTGCTCTTTTCTTAACAATTTGAACAATGGTTCACAGGTCGCTGTAAGATGAGATATGAACCGTGAAATGTAGTTCAATCTACCTAGAAACCCCCTAACTTCTTTTTCAGTCTTTGGTGCAAGCATTTCTTGAATGGCTTTGACTTTGTCAGGGTCTACTTCAATCCCTTTCTCACTTACAATAAATCCCAGCAACTTACCGGATCGCACCCCAAATGTGCATTTGTTGGGGTTTAACTTCAATTGGTATTTCCTCAGACGCTTGAATAGCTTCAACAGATTCACCAGGTGGTCTTCTTCTGTGAGGGACTTGGCAATCATATCATCCACATAACATTCAATTTCTTTGTGGATCATGTCATGGAATAATGTTACCATAGCCCGTTGATAAGTGGCACCAGCATTCTTCAGTCTGAATGGCATTACCTTATAACAGAATGTGCCCCAGGGTGTGATGAAAGTTATCTTCTCCATGTCTTCAGGTGACATCTTGATCTAGTTATATCCTTAAAATCCATCAATGAAGGAGAACACCGAGAATTGAGCCGTATTATCAACCAATACATCAATGTGAGGTAAAGGGAAGTCGTCTTTCGGGCTGGCTCTGTTCAGGTCCCGGTAATCCACACACATCCTCACCTTGCCATCCTTCTTAGGCACAGGTACAATGTTAGAAACCCACGGCAGGTAACTGGTCACAGCAAGGAAACCGGCGTTCCACTGTTTTTGTACCTCTTCTTTTATCTTCATTGCCATATCTGGGCGAGTACGGCACAACTTCTGTTTTACTGGCGGACAGTCTTCTTTCAGAGGCAGCTTGTGCATAACAATGTTGGTGTCCAACCCTGGCATATCCTGATAAGACCAAGCAAAAACATCCACGTACTCCCGAAGCATGTCAATCAGTTGCTCTTTCACTGAATCTTGCAGGCAGGCCCCGATCTTGACTTCTTTCAAGTCTTCTTTCGTACCAAGATTAACCGTTTCAACCTCCTCCTGATGAGGAGTGATAACCTTCTCTTCTTGTCTTAACAACCTAGCTAGCTCTTCAGGAAGCTCATAATCTTCTTCAACCCCTTCATCGGCTTGATTAATCGGATTGTCAAAGTCATATGAAGTCATAGCGGAGTCGTTGTTGGTGCAGTCTGGAGGGCATTCTCTGCAAGGGTTTAGATTTGTTCATTTTAGTGATCAGTTTTATCTTGCTTAGAAAAAGTGAAAATGAAATTATTTATTTTGAAAAACATTGCCATTTTATTTTTGTACAAAAAAAATAAAGAATGAAAAACAGTTAGCGAAAAAGAAAAGATTCATTTGCAAAAGATGTCCTGATATTCATTAATTGATCTTTGCACAAAATACAAGTTGGCCCGATTACAAAATGAGTCCTGACATCTTGGGCAAGAGGCAGGACTTGACGCATGCTTTAAAACACAGGAAATAATAATTACTCTGCAGGAGTAACTCTTATAATTTCCTGGGAAGACCAGTTCGAGACATGGTTCCCCGGGATCCTTGGACGTATCCAGCTTTCCAGGTCGCGCTCGTCTTCTGACTCATCTTCCAGACTATTCACAGCATCCGGGGTGAGCATCCCCCCACTAACAAATTTGGGCTCCTTCGCAGCCTCTGGTTGATCTTGTCGAGTTGGTTTGTAACCCAACCCGAATCGGTCCTCTTTCTTCTCCACGGGCAGCAGCTTGCCCTAGCCTTGGGCGGTACCTTCCTCAACAACCTTCCGGGCTTGTTGATATGTGTCGCTCCCGATAAATGGGAATGGCCCAAATAAAGGTACAGACGCGAACGGTCGGCGAAAGGGACAATGAGAACACACAGCCGTGAACTCACTGGAGATGAATAGAGTCGCCAGCTAGGCATTTTTATCCCGGAGGAAAGGCAATGCTGCATAGACCTAGAAAGATATGGATAAGACGGTCGCGAACCAGAGAGACTGAGAAAGGGGGTCGGTTACAACCTGGGAAGGTATTAGCACCCAGATTGTCCGTCGTACTCGACGGGATCCACGCTTAAAAGATTTGTGTTTTAAAGGGGTAGTGTCAGTGCAATCTGTGTATAGAAGAGCTGGAAAAGGATGTACAGGTGTCAGTGTAAGAGAAGTGAAGTGTATAAGTGAAGTGTCAGTGTAAGGACAAAGATGAAATGCTCAAGATAATGAGGCTAAAAAGAATAATGCTGGAAGGAGGGGGGAATATACAGAGACTTTTGTTCGATAACTGTTAAGTTATGCCTACGTATCCTCTCGTGAAATGAGGAAGTCAGAACACCGTAGTTCGACCCAAAGAGACTGAAAGATGAATTGACTGGTGAACTGCTTGCTTGCCTATGCTCAAGTGTATGATCTGTCTGGCACAGATGCTAACTGTCTTGCATTAGACGGAAGAAACAAGTTCTCGTTTATGAATGAAGGTGATGAGAAAAGAATCCCGAAGGAGACGATTATTGTTTGTTTTTGAGTTTTCAGTCTTTTATTGCTTTTGAGAATTTGTCATAAGTTAATGAGCTTAAACCTAAACCAATGGGTTAGTAAACTCATCACATCTTCCCTCTGATTAGGGGTAATGAGAGTACCTTAAGTGTGAAGTCAGATTCTCACACTTAATCACCTTTGGTATAGGATTAAGATCATTAACCTATTTGTGATTATTTAGATGTTTTTGTGGTTTTTGTTTAGTGTTGAGTAATGAGGTTAAGCCATAATCAAGGATTTAACAGACTCATTACACCATCCTAATAGAAGGATAATAGATGAGAATGTTTAAACTGAGGAAAGCTCCTCAACTTAATCCATGATTAGGGATTAAACTCATGACAAAACAAGCCTTTGATTAAGTGGATTTTATTTAATGATATGATGATGAAGTGAGTTTTATGATTTGTAAGACAACTTGAGGGGGACTTGTCCATTAACACTAGGGTTAGTCCTTCTTAACCAATTAAGGAAGAATTAGAACCCTAATGCAAGGCCCAAGTTACAAGTGTGATGTCTTGATAATTATTAAGTGAATTGATTAAAGGAGTTAAACACATTAAGGGTTTAACACTTAGGATTAAAGTTATACACTCCATCCTAAGAGAAGGATGCAGGCATAAACTTAATCACAAAGCCTTAAAGCCTTTAGGGTTTAGTCCCTGATTTTGAGATGAGAAGAGGAGACTCAAAACAGACACAAAGGTAAAACTAAGAGGGGAGACTAATCAAAACCCTAATCATTGTCATGCTTGGTTATTCCTAAGGTTTGTGAGGTTTGCAAAAGAAGATCTTCAATGGAACCACCAGGAAGCAGGTGAAAGGATCAAGAGAAGCAAAGCAACTTGCTTCATTCAAGAAGTCAAGTCACTTGAAGAAAGAAAGTAAGAAGAAGAGGAATGAGCAAGCTCAATCCCAAACACATATAAAAAATGCAGCAATGGATGCAAGGGGGATAAAAAGAAAAGTTATGAGAAGTGAAGGCAAATTCACTTCTCAAGTCACTTACCACCTGAAAAAGGTTAGAAAAGAAATGCAATGCAATGCAAGATGAGATGAGATGACATGATGAGAAACAAAACCAGAAGCATGTTGATGATGATAATGATGCTATGAAGTGCTATGAACATGAGGCAGCACATGGAAATGATCATACAAGTTCAAGAATGCAAATGAAGCAGGTTAGGAACCATGAAAACACATGAAAAGTTATGAAGTGCACATGACATACAACATGGCAAATACATGATGCAATGCTCAAACATGCTTTCAATATGTCTTATGATGTCAAATGAATCACATGGATGCTTGAAATGTCATGGCAAGTCATATTATGCAAGAGAATGCAAGATGGATGCAAATGGAAGCCCAAATTAGGGTTCATGAATCATACATCAAACAAAAACCCCAAACAGAAGCAAACCCTAAGATAAAAAATGGAAAATGCCACACAAAGGACCCCTAGTCCTATACTAAACCAATGCCCAAAGGGGAGGTCTCAACTCTTAACCAATCTCAAGTTATGATTTTTACAAGTTATTAGGGTTTTTAGGGTTCCTAAACAAAAGAAATGCCAAACAAATTGAAAATGAGGAATCAAATCATGGCCATTTAATCCTAGAAACTAAATGCTAAACAAAATGCAATGCAAGAAGAATCAATGTCCAACTCCTCATGGATAGGCAGAAATGATTTTTTGAACTTTGGATCAAATTAATGCATAAAAATGATTTTTATTCTATGAAAAATTCTCAAAATGCATCAAGACCAAAAAAGAAATTTGGTTTGAAGGTTGGACAATGTTTCTAAATGTCTTAGAACATTTCATGAATTTTTTGGTGATTTTTAAATACCTAAAAGTATTTTTAATAAATTAATTTCCATTAATCAATTAAAAATAATCCTTTAAATATTTAAAAATACTTTTTTAATGATAAAAATAAAAACAAAAATATTTTTGTGTCATAAAAATTATTAAAACTCATGAGAAAAAGTTTCATAATTTTTAAGCAATTTTTGCTATTTTAAATAAATTATGCAAAATAAATGAAAAGAAAATGAATTTAAATGAATTTAAATGGAAGTATGCACAATGGAGGGTTGAGATTGAATCTGGCAAAGAATGGGTTGACTGCGCGCGCAGATCAAAGGCCCATATTCAAACTTGGTTAATCTGATTTAATTAAATAAATTAAACCTAATTAAAACTAATGACATGATCTCAGCCTTACAAACACGCGCGGGAAACAAGATCCAGTGGCTCACATTCAAACCTGGTGCCCTAACCCTAATTAGCAGTTAATGACTTTCAGGCTGCCGGGGAAGACTTCCGGTCGTCTTCTCCGGCCAGCACCTTCCCTGAGAATCTCCAAAACTCTTAAAACCTAACTAAAACAAAATCTAAAAACATGGAAATGATTCCCACTCACTCACGAACCAAAACCCCCAATCAAAACAAATTTATTCCTCCTGGAATGGCTGAATCGAAGCAAACAAGAGTTAGGGCAAAAAAGTTTCAGAGAGCAATTAAATCCTCATTTCATCACCATTTTCAAAACTAAAGGCATATTCATGATCAGGAAGACATATAGAACAAGTTTAGAACTTAAAAATCCATTTCTGGAAAAAAAGTTCTTGAGCTACCTGAGATTCGAAGCTTTCACTTCAGCAACTTTCAGGCCTCCCCTCCTTGTGAAATCCACTCCACTTGACCCCCTGGTGATGCTTGAATGCTCAGGAGAAATTTATGTTGGCTGGATGAAGAGTTGGAGCAGCTTCTGCTCAAGCTCAGTTGAAAATGGCAATGGTGATTCAGGCTGTTTTTGGCAAGGGTGAGGGGTTCTTTGTGGTCCAGATGATTAGTGGAGAAGGTTTGTGGAGTTTGTTTGGATGTTTGTGAGCTGTGGAGAGAGTTTCGAAGGAAACTGCAAGTTGGAGTGAAAATGGTGAAGTGGTGTTATGGCTTGTTTTAGGCTTGGTTCTTTGATGCTTTGGGCTCAATGAGGCATGGTGAGTTGAAGTGTGGAAATAGTTTGGATGTTTGTGTGCTGGGCAGAGAAATTCGAAGAGTTTTGCAAAAGGGAGTGAGTTTGTGTATGTGATGTTGTGTGTTGTTTCAGCCTTGCTTCTTGAGTGTTATGGCCAGCATTTTTCTTGCATAAAGAACTCCCATTGGTCAGGTGATGTGACCTGGCCTGCTGTGATTGGGATGTCCACTTTTGCAAAATGTCAACTTGTTTGTAAGAGAGGCATGGGCTTGGTTCTAGCTTGGTACAAGGGCTAGGGCTGGCGCAGCATGGTGTGGTGAGAGACTATGGCTGGTTCAAAGGCCAATGCAGCAAGTGGTGAGGAGCATAATGATGGTTTTGCAAGTTGGCACACTTTTGAAACTTCATGGAAAAGTCTTGTTACACAAACCATAACCATGTGAAACCTTGGTTCAATTCTGATTTTTGGGACATATGGAATGTTTGTGTCATGGTTTGATGTGAATTAGAAGTTACAAATGGCATTGGTTCATGATTTTGCAAAATTTCCTTTTAGTGCACATCTTGAAAATCAATGATTTTTGCCAACTTTGTCAAACCATAACTTTTGATCCAAGAAGAGTTTGATCATGTTCTTGTACTTTTTGAAAAGGGAAAAATGTATTCTACAACTTTCATGACCAAAGTTTTTCCATTTGAAGCATTTTTGGATCAAGAATCAAGGCTTGAAAAATGACCTAAAATGGAGCATTCTTGAAAAGTCAACTATGCCCAAAAAGTCAACATTTGCAAAAACTCCAAATTCTTGATTTTTGTGGACTTCAACCTTCTTCCATGATCAAATAAAGATCATATACACTCAAAATGATGAAGATCACCCATAGGTTGGGTTATTGGGGGCCTCAGATGCCCTGATTTTGCACTGACTTGTCCAGAAAGTCAACCCTTGATCAGATGACTTCCCCATGGAATTTCTTCATGAAAATTGATATGCATACTCCCTATGACATATAGAGACCAATGGAAACAAGAATGACCAAAAAAATTGGAGTTATGGCCTCTGAAACCAAAACCCTAATTTTAGGTCAACTGTGCAGTCAAACTTGGCTCTGCATCCATACCAAACCCAGTTCTTGTGATTCTTTGGAATTTTTGACTTTGAGAGGATGTAATATGATATAAGAACACACATGGATCCCTTTTAAGTGATTGGTGGCCTTTGGAGTGGCTCAAGAAGCTCTTGGATTGCTCAGATCACAAACCCTAGATGCAGATGACTTAGAAACTATGCAGTGAATCAAAATTGTGATATGAGATGGTATGATTGTGTTTATGCATATGAGAAGATCACAAGCCATGGTGTGAATGGGTGAGGGCAAATTTGGGGTGTTTACAGCTGCCCCTATTCAAACATGAGTTAGCTGTGCAGGTTGTAAGCAATGGCTTAACAGGCAAACAAGATAACTTGTGGTTGAATACCAAAGACAGTCCAAAATTTGCACTCACAGACTGAAGAAGAAAAGGGATATAGATTGTAAAGGAAAATAAAGTATATTGTAAAGTGTGGGCGACGGAGGACGACCGTCGAGCAGAGGACGACTGCTGGGTAAAGAGCAATGACGGGGTCGGCCGACATGCTGGGAAAAGTGCAGCAAATAAAGCGATGACGGGGACGGCCGACATGCTGGGGATAAAAGGTAAAGCCAAGACGGGGACGGCCGACTGGCTGGGGAAAATAAGATTATGATGGGGACGGCCATCAAGATAAAGTCGTAAAATTCTCTGGGGATCAATGAAACATGACGGGGGCGGCCATCAAGTTCATAAAGCAAAGTAACCAACGATGGGGACGGCCATCGGGCTAAAAGAAAAGGGACCACGACGGGGACGGCCATCGGGTTAAAGAATAAATGAATAAACATATGATGGGGTACGGCCACCAAAGGTGAAGGACGATCACCTAGCAGGGTACGGCTGCTCTGTTGGGAATAAAAGAAAAGTGATGGGGACGGCCATCAAAGGTGGAGGACGACCACCCGGCAGGGTACGGCTGCCGAAAATATCGCGACATAGGACGAATGCCGGATAAAAAGGGTCAACGATGGGGACGGCCATCGGGCGAGCATGATGGAGGACGACCATCAAGAAGTGGAGGACGACCACTCAGCAGGGTACGGCTGCTCTCGAGGTTTCTCATGACATAGGACGAATGCCAGATAACCAAAAATCAACAATGGGGACGGCCATTGGATAAAATGATGAAGGAAAGTCATCGCGAGGTGGAGGACGACCACCTAGCAGGGGACGGCTGCTAAAATCAACGATGGGGACGGCCATCGGACGAGCATGATGGAGGACGACCATCAAGAGGTGGAGGACGACCACCTAGCAGGGTACGGCTGCTCTCCGGTCTATCATGACGCAGGACGAGTGTCAGATAAGAAGGAAAATTTGCTTGCGATCTACTGGAGAATGGTAAACACGGACGAGTGTTCACATCCAAGGAACAAAGGGTATGAGTGTTTAGATGTTGTGTATAGATTAGAGATGCGGACGAGCATCCCTTAAGACTATGATACGGACGAGTATCGGGTAGAAACAAACTGACACATGTTCAGAGGTGATGGCACGGACGAGTATCAACTGGTTAACAGAGAACACGGACGAGTGTTGAATCTGAAAGAATTCTTCTGGGGAATGACAGACACAGGCGAGTATCTATATTCAAGAAGACACAAGTGTTTGACACGGTGTATGGATTAAAGATGCGGACGAGCATCCTTAAGACTATGATACGGACGGGTATCATGTAGAAACAAACACTAGACACAATGTTCTGAGATGATGATACGGACGAGTACCAACTGGTTAACAAAGAACAAAGACTACTGTTGAATCTGTGGGTATATAAGTGGTGTATGCAAAATACGGACGAGTACCTGTATGAGTGAAATAAGTATGAGTGGTGTATAGATGGGTGTTTATCTGCTGGGGATGGTGACACGGACGAGTGTCAAGAGAAAAGTGTAATAATATCGACAAGTATCTGGGTCGTAAAAGTGTAAGTGACTGCGCTGGGGATATGACACGGACGGGTGTCAAGAAAGTGAATATACAAGTGAGTGCAAAGAGGATGTCTTTGGCTTTCTGCTGGGATATGACACGGACGGGTGTCAAAAGGAGTATATACTGGTGTTTGTGATTTGTGAGGCAGCTGCTCTTGCTGGGACTCTGGGGGATCTTGGGGAAAGTATCCGGTATTCTGATGAATGGTTATTATTCACAAGTGTTTGATCCATATCATGGCTTATGATTATGCTATATGTTTGATTTTTGCCGTAATGCTCCGTATTAAATGGAATGCTACGTTTTGTGGGTGAATATGATGCGAATGCTATGCAAAGATACCGATCCGGGATTCGGATCCCGTTGCCATGAAGATCTCTGGTCGATCTGTTTGAAATGGACATCCCAGCTGGGGATGAGATCATTGATAGACCTGGAGAGATGTATCTGCTTGGGGATATAGGTCACTGATTGACATATCCTTGTAATATGAGACCCAGCTGGGGTTTGTAGGAGTCTTCTGTACTCTGTTGTGACTCCTTCATGCGTTGCTCTTCTGAATAGAGGCTGAGGATGCTGTGGGGAGATGATCCCCTGACTTCTGCCTTCTGCTGAGGAAGAATAAATGGTACTACAGCTGGGGAATATTGTTGGCCACTCAGCTGGGGAGAGTAAATGAGCGGCAACTCAGCTGGGGATAGAGCATTTCGGATGCTGAGATTATTTGTTGATTTGCCAACTTGCTGAGATGAAGCTTACATGCCCCAAGTTGTGTTCTGGATACCTGCAATCCTGCAAAGATGAGGAAACGCACAAATGGTCCCGAGGTATCCTTTGTTGGATTCCGTCATAGGAGTTAAGTACTTTCGAGAGTAAGTATATTCCCTGCAAGCATGTGTTTATTTGAAGATAAACATCTGTATCCTTATGCAATCAGTGTTTCTTTAAGATATCAGACCTTTTTGCAAAATGAAAATGTACAAAACGAGACATGACTGAAAATCTGATTTTATTAATTCATATGCCCTGAATCGGCGAAATACAGTCAAAGAAACAAATCCCCTGAAATGAGGAGATTGTTACAAATGGAGAAACAGAATGCTGGCAGTGTTGACGACGCTTTCAAGGAGCTTCCTCTTCTGCTATGACTCGTATGACAATGACGTTCTTCTCGTCCTGCTTTCTGAAGAATGTTGATTCTGATTGAAGCTTGATCCTTTCGAAGCTTACCAAGTTGTAAGTGATACAGACGAATTCAGAATGCAGTTGTTCGCTTATTCCCTTATTTTGCATGGATCGCCCTTTCGGGTTTTCAATCCATCGGGATACCCATTTTTGCCTGAGCTGTCCAATGCGGCTTTTCAACTCAGCGGGTGTACATTTTTTTGTCTATTTTCCCTTATTTTTGCCCGAGTCTTTTATTCTGTTTTTGACTCGCCGGGATGCCCTATTTTTGCCTGGACTTACATTCTGTTTTTGTGTCCAGCGGGTCATTTTTATGCGAAGTATTTTTTAACTGCATCTGAATTCACAGGGGATGGGAAATCTTCACCATCCATGGTGCTGAGCATCAGTGCTCCACCGGAAAAAACTTTCTTTACCACGAATGGTCCTTCATAATTTGGAGTCCATTTGCCCCTGTGGTCTGTATGAGGCGGGAGGATTCTCTTCAGCACAAGATCTCCTACTTGGTACTCGCGGTGCCTGACTTTCTGATCAAAGGCTTTCTTCATTCTTTTCTGATATAACTTCCCATGACAGATTGCAGCCAATCTTCTTTCTTCGATCAGACTCAGTTGCTCGTATCGGGACCGAACCCATTCTGCTTCGTTCAGTTTAACATCCATTAGCACCCGTAGAGAGGGTAATTCAACTTCAACAGGTAGGACTGCCTCCATACCATACACAAGCTGATACGGTGTTGCCCCAGTGGATGTTCTGATTGACGTGCGGTACCCATGCAAGGCAAATGGTAGCATTTCATGCCAATCTTTGTAGGTGACTACCATCTTCTGCACAATCTTCTTGATATTCTTATTGGCCGCCTCAACAGCGCCATTCATCTTTGGCCTGTAAGGAGAAGAGTTGTGATGTTGAACCTTGAAGTCCCGGCACAGTTCTGCCATCATTTTGTTGTTTAGATTGGAACCATTATCAGTAATGATTCGCTCGGGTACCCCATATCGACAGATGATATCTCTCTTCAGAAATCTGGCTACCACTTGTCTTGTGACGTTTGCATATGAGGCTGCTTCGACCCACTTAGTGAAATAGTCAATGGCGACCAAGATGAATCTGTGGCCATTTGAAGCAGTCGGCTCAATCTTGCCAATCATATCAATGCCCCACATAGCAAAGGGCCAGGGTGAAGACATTATGTTCAAAGGATTGGGAGGCACATGCACTTTATCTGCGTAGATCTGGCATTTGTGGCATTTCCTGGCATAGGCACAACAGTCTGCATCCATTGTGATCCAATAATAGCCTGATCTTAACAACTTCTTAGCCATTGCATGTCCTCCAGCATGGGTACCAAAGGAGCCTTCGTGCACTTCATGCATCAATAAATCTGCTTCTGTCTTGTCAACACATCGGAGGAGTACCATATCAAAGTTCCTTTTATATAAAGACCCATCAGTGTTCAAGAAGAAACTACCAGCAAGCCTTCTCAAAGTCTTCTTATCATTGGAAGATGCCCCAGGTGGGTATGTTTGATCCTCTAAGAAGCACTTAATGTCATGGAACCAAGGCTTATCGTCTTTGACAACATCTGCTGCAAATACATATGCTGGTCTATCAAGTCTCGACACTGAAATCTGAGGTACAAAGTTAGCAGCTTGAACTTTGATCATGGATGAAATGGTAGCAAGAGCATCTGCAAATTGATTCTCGTCCCGAGGGATATACTCAAGCTTGACTGTTGTGAAGAACGTCAATAACCTTCTTGTATAATCCCTGTAAGGTATCAGATGATCCTGGTGTGTATACCATTTGCCGCTGGTCTGATTGATTACCAGAGCTGAATCTCCGAATACGGTCAATGTCTTGATCCTGAGGTCAATGGCTTCCTCCAGACCCATAATGCAAGCCTCGTATTCAGCTTCGTTGTTAGTGCAGTTGAAAGTGAGCTTTGCCGAAAAAGGCATGTGAACTCCTTTAGGTGTAATGAGCACTGCACCAACACCACGACCATTCATATTAACAGCCCCATCAAACATCATAGTCCATTCCTCTTCCGGGTCGGGCCCTTCAGTGTGAACAGGCTCTTCATGATCTTTTGATTTTATGAACATGATGTCCTCATCAGGGAAGTCAAACCTCATAGGCTGGTAGTCATCGATAGGTTGCTCAGCAAGATATTCAGATAGTACACTGCCCTTGATGGCTTTCTGAGAGGTGTACTGAATGTCATATTCTGTGAGAATCATTTGCCATCTTGCAACCCGTCCGGTAAGAGCTGGCTTCTCGAAAATGTACTTAACTGGGTCCATCTTGGATATCAATAAAGTAGTGTGGGTCAACATATACTGTCTCAGTCGGCGAGCAGCCTACGCTAAAGCACAGCAAGTTTTCTCGAGCAGTGAATAACGTTGTTCACAGTCGGTAAACTTTTTGCTTAGGTAGGAAATTGCATACTCTTTTCGACCAGACTCGTCATGCTGGCCCAGCACACACCCCATTGACTCTTCTAATACTGTCAAGTACATTATCAGAGGTCTTCCTTCAACTGGAGGCATAAGGATTGGAGGTTCTTGCAGATATTCCTTGATCTTGTCAAAAGCCCTTTGGCAGTCTTCATTCCACCTGACCGTCTGTTCTTTTCTCAACAATTTGAACAAAGGTTCACAGGTTGCTGTAAGGTGGGATATGAACCGTGAAATGTAGTTCAATCGACCTAAGAACCCTCGAACTTCTTTCTCAGTTTTCGGTGCAGGCATCTCTTGGATGGCTTTGACTTTATCAGGGTCAACTTCAATCCCTTTCTCGCTCACAATAAAACCCAGCAGCTTACCAGATCTCACCCCGAATGTGCACTTGTTGGGGTTCAACTTCAGTTGGTACTTCCTCAGACGCTTGAACAACTTCAGCAGATTCACCAGGTGATCTTCTTCAGTAAGGGACTTGGCGATCATATCATCCACATAACACTCGATTTCCTTATGGATCATGTCGTGGAATAATGTTACCATAGCCCGTTGATATGTTGCACCAGCATTCTTGAGCCCAAATGGCATTACCTTGTAACAGAACGTGCCCCAGGGTGTGATGAATGTTGTCTTCTCCATGTCTTCAGGTGACATCTTGATCTGATTATATCCTGAAAATCCGTCCATGAAGGAGAATACCGAGAACTGAGCCGTATTATCAACCAATACATCAATGTGAGGTAAAGGGAAATCATCTTTCGGGCTGGCTCTGTTCAGATCCCGGTAGTCAACACACATCCTTACTTTGCCGTCTTTCTTAGGCACAGGTACTATGTTAGCAACCCACGACGGGTAGCTGGTTATGGCAAGGAACCCGGCGTCCCACTGCTTTTGTACCTCTTCCTTGATTTTCATAGCCATGTCTGGGCGAGTACGGCGCAGTTTCTGCTTAACCGGTGGGCACTCCTCTCTCAAAGGCAGCTTGTGCACCACAATGTCGGTATCCAACCCTGGCATATCTTGATAAGACCAGGCAAACACATCCACATATTCTTGAAGCAGGTCAATCAGTTGTCTCTTCACTGCGTCTTGTAGGCAGGCCCCGATTTTAACCTCTTTCACGTCTTCATCTGTACCAAGATTGATCACTTCAACCTCCTCCTGGTGAGGAGTAATAACCCTTTCCTCTTGCCTTAATAACCTGGCTAGCTCCTCAGGAAGCTCATATTCTTCTTCAACCCCTTCATCAGCTTGATTGATTGGATTGTCAAAGTCATACGAAGTCATAGCCGTGCTGTTGTCGGTGCTGTCTGGAAGGCACTCTCTGCAGGGGTTAAGTTTGTTCATTTTAGTGATCTGATTTTAATCTTGTTTTAGAAAAGTGAAATAGAGTTGTCATTTTGAAAACACTGCCATTTATTCTTTTGTACAAAAAGAAAAATAGAAAAACAGTGAACGAAAAGAAAAAGACTCATTTGCAAAAAGATGTCTGATATTTCATTGATTAATCTTGTTTGCACAAAAAGTACAGATGGCCCGATTACAAAATGAGTCTTGTCATCTTGGGCAAGATGCAAGACTTTGATGCATGCTATAAAAATACAGGAAATAATAATTACTCTGCATGAGTAACTCTTATAATTTCCTGGGAAGACCAGTTTGAGATACTGCTCCCCGGGATCTTTGGACGAATCCAGCTTTCCAGGTTGCGTTCTTCCTCCAGCTCGTCTTCCAGACAGTTGATAGCGTCAGGGGTAAGCATCCCCCCACTCACAAAATTGGGCTCTTTCGCAGCCGCTGCTTGACCTTGTTGAGTTGGTTTGTAACCCAACCCAAATCTGTCTTCTTTCTTCTCCACCGGTAGTAGCTTGCCCCAGCCTTGGGCAGTTCCTTCCTCAACAACCTTCCGGGCTTGTTGGTATGATGATATTGAAGTACCAGGCACAGCAGATGTTTCATTCACATTCAAAGCTTCAAACCCCTGGCTCATTGTTTCATGGATCTCTCCGTCCATTTCAATGTACTTATAGGTAGCCAAGTGGCTGACAAAAATATCCTCCTCTCCACAGATTGTAACGATCTGACCTTCCCACTCATATTTTAACTTCTGGTGAAGGGTAGAGGTCACGGCGCCAGCAGCGTGAATCCATGGCCTACCCAACAAACAGCTGTAGGCAGGCTGAATGTCCATCACATAGAAGATAGTTTTAAAGGTCTGCGGGCCAATCGTTATGGGCAACTCAATCTCTCCCAGAACCGATCTCTTAGAACCATCAAAGGCTCTCACCACCAGGTTGTTGGGTCTCAATGCCAATCCATCATATTCTAGCTTCACCAGAGCCTTTTTAGGTAGGACATTAAGGGATGACCCCGTGTCTACCAGCACATGGGAAAGGACAGCACCTTTGCACTCCATGGTTATGTGCAAGGCTTTGTTGTGGTTGCGGCCTTCCGTTGTCAAATCAGTATTGGTGAACCCTAGTCCATGACTAGCATTAACATTCCCCACTACAGCTTCCAGCTGATTGACAGTGATCTCTTCAGGCACGTAAGCTGCGTGCAAGACTTTGAGTAGTGCATTCCGATGGGCCTCGGAGCACATAAGCAATGATAGGATTGAGATCTTGGAAGGCGTCTGATGAAGCTGATCCACTATTTTATAATCACTCTTTTTGATGATTCGCATGAACTCATCAACCTCTTGATCGAATGGTGTCTTCAAAGCTTCCTTAACAGCTTGATCTTCCTGCACAGGGCTCTTCCCTTTTGCCTTGGCAGCAGCTTCTGCTTCGGCTGTGGGTCTCTGAATTTGTGGAGCGAAAAGACGTCCGCTTCGAGTGAAGCCTCCGCCTCCGCCCACATTGTCTATCTGTGGTGCAGGGGTTGATGATTCAAAAGTGATTCTTTGTCCCTCACAGTACAAGTCAGAGCCGTAATGCCAGGGGATGGCATTACTGCTTTCATAAGGTACCGGTCCAGGCACCGTGATGGTGACTGGACTGATTGCAGCTGTTGAAGGAACTGTGATAGTCTGCGGATCATAATAAATTGTAACTGGTGCTCTAATGGGAGCAGCACCCTCTGAATTGTAGGCAGAGTTGCTTTCAGGATCATAGAATATGGTGACAGTTGAGACATCTTCATGATTTGTTGCTGGTGTTGTAGGAGATATTGTCGGAAGAAAGGATGTTGTTGTTGTAAGAGTTTCAAAATGGAGTGAAGCTGAAGTTGTAGAAGAAAAATTTGCTGGTAACTGATCAGTTGAGATAATAGATGGAGTACTTGTGGATGAAACCGAAGAATTGTCAGGAACAATGGTTGCTGCAGTTGTAGGAGGTTCTGAAACCGTTGCTGATGAGATTGCTGGATTTGTTGGAAATGATGTGGTGATCTGAAGTTGGCCACTCTGAATAAGACCATCTATGCCATCCCTTAAATTATCGCACCCATTTACTGAGATGTTGCAGTAAGCACAACCTAACTCACACCCCGGGAACATTTGACATTCCAAGAGCTGAGCTTTGATTTCCACCAACGGTGTCCTAATCTGTCCCACACTGGTTATTAAATAAGACGGCTTGTCTTCTTCAATAGCGTTAATCCTGGGACCACCGTGGTTTGGCATCGGGTTCTTATTGACATTGGGTGGTGGTGCGAAATTCAGAGCTTTCGAGTCTACCAGGTCTTGTACCTTCATGTGCAAGGCTCTGCACTTTTCTGTACTGTGGCCAGGTGCGTTTGAATGGAAGGCACACCTAGCGTTGGAGTCATAATTCCTGGGTAGACTGTTGGGATCTGGAGGTGCCAACGTCCTTAGCTTAACTAGGTTGAGTTTCAGGAGTTGTGGCAGCAGAGTAGCATATGGCATAGGGATCGGATCGATCACCCTGTTAGCTTGAGATGGCCTCTGCTGAAATGGCCTCTATTGACTGTTGTTGTTGGTGTTGCTGTTGTTGTAATTCCTTGGAGGATACTGAGATTGCTGGTGGTACTGAGGTTGTGGCTGATAGTTTTGTTGTGGAGGTTGATAAACTGGCTGAGGATGAACTGGAACAGGAATGGTGACTGCTGCCACTGATCTGTGAACATATTGGGGCCTGCCCCTGTTGGTGTGGATGGCATTGGTCTCGCCAGTTCTTCTCGGGCCTGCAAAAGGCTTTCTTTAACTACTGGACGAACTTGCACCGTTGTCTGAGATCTTACCCATCTTCAATAGGCTTTCAATTCTCTCCCCGGCTATGACAACATATGCAAAGCTAGTGGAAGAGAAAGCAGCTAGCCTATCAATATAGGTTCCCTGAAGGGTATTCATGAACATATCATCCATCTCTCTTTCAGACATAGGTGGCTGGACAGCAGCAGCCAATTGCCTCCATCTCTGGGCATATTCTCGGAAACTTTCCCTTGACGACTGTGACATTCCCATTAGAAGAGTCCTGTTGGGTGCCATATCTAAGTTATACTGATACTGTCTAATGAAGGCCTCTGCCAGGTCCTTCCAGCATCTAATAGTTGCCCTCGTCAAGTGAGAGTACCATTCTCTTGACGCTCCAGTCAAGCTGTCTTCGAAATAGAACATCCAGAGCTTCTCATCCATGGTATAGGCCTTCAGCCTTCCCAGAAAAGATTGTAAATGAGTCCGGGGGCAAGAAGTCCCGTTGTATTTTTCAAAACAAGGAGGCTTAAACTTGTGGGGAATCCTGACCCCGTCTACCAAGCCCATATCCATGACATCGAATCCCAAAGAGTTTTGAGACTCTAAGGACCTCAACTTTTCAGCTATCTCATCCAACCTCCAATCATAAGCCTCTTCCCCAGCACCCATTACCGTGAACTGGTCCTCTTGGGGGTCTTCTTGAAGTACCCTGGCTGCAGTGGCGGTCCCTTGAACATTTGCAGGGATGTTGACCTCAGGATGGAGGTGTGGTCCAAATACAGGGGGGTTAACATGAGGTTGAACCCTTTCATTGTTGCTGGTGCCGGCAGTCCCTATATGCGGATCTTCTTGATTCTGCCTTTCCACCATGGCCCTCAATCTTTCCTGGCTCTGAGCCATGTTGTTCATCACTTCCATAAACTGAGTCATTTGATTCCTCATTTCTAGCCTTTCGTTTGCCATTTGATTTCTGACCTCAGTAAGGTCCTGCTGCATCTGATCCATTTGAATGCCCGGAAGGTTGCTACGGGTCGGATAACGGTGCGGACGGTTGAGGGGAAAAACTCGGCGCCGAGCAATAGTTCCTGAACATCACAACAGAGTTAGTGGCAATAAAACAAAAACCTACAAAACAAACAAAAGTGTTAGCATGCAATGCAGTTATGCTCATTTGTTCTCAAGGTATCCGGTTTGGCATTCAGTTTTGACCCTTCCAGAACCCTGATGATGTTGTTGATGTTGCTTTTGAAGCGAAGCTCGGATGGAACAAACTAATACATATATTACAAAAGCGAAACGGTACATAGTTCGTTTACAAATACAAGCCCTCTGAGGGGTCAAAATATTACAGGAAAACAAAAGTACATGGAAAGAAAACAACAACAAACAAAATGGTCAAACACCAAGACCAAACTCATCCTCACGAACTTCCTTGAGAAGTGCTTCGGTCACAGGATCAGCTGGACGCTCCGTGAGATTCTTGATGAGGAGATTCCGGGTTGTAACAGCTGTAATGAGCTTCTTGTGCTGAGCTTGGTCCTTTGACCTCTTCACCCCAGCTTTGATCTTCAGCTCTGATATCTCCCTCTGGGATGCTGCCAGGGCTTCTTGCTGTTCTTTTGCACTAGCTTCCAGTTGCTCCATCTTGTCTTGAACTCTCTT
This sequence comes from Lathyrus aphaca, assembly GCA_963966055.1. Lineage (NCBI taxonomy): Eukaryota > Viridiplantae > Streptophyta > Magnoliopsida > Fabales > Fabaceae > Lathyrus > Lathyrus aphaca. The sequence continues at coordinate 265,184,671 of OZ014524.1, read as the reverse complement.
GTCTTCTAGGGTACGAGCCTCGGTGATCCTGACCCACCAAGCCTGACTCTCCTTTAGATACAAGTCTGTCCTTGCTCTCTGGAACTGGGCTTCTTTGCAAGCATTCTTCAGAATTTGTTCTCCAGCTTTAGACTTTTTGATATAATCCCCAGACTTCTCAATCTTAGTCAGATGCTCCACTCTCAACTTCTCCAATCTTTCAACCTCCCTCATACCATCACTCCTCTCCCGGAGGGTCTTCTGCAAAGCTTGAGTTAACTTCTCATTTCTTTCCTTCAAACTCTCATACTCCTCCAAACTGATAGTGGCAGGGGGTGGTGCTGAAGATGACTCAGGCATATCTTCTATGGTAAAGGGCATTCCAGAGAATTGAGCCCTGGCACGGGACCATTCATAATATTGTGCTGATGCCACATTGTTGCACTTCCCCAAAATGGTTATTCCCTTGGTTTGAACATTATCCCAGGCCCAGGCTGCTTGCCTAACAGTAGCCAGATTAATCTTGTTCTCACAATAAAGAGTCTCCACCAAGTCCTGTGCCTTAGGAGTATGGACCAGTGCGTAGCCCAGTTGCCTTCTGAACAGCAGAGGGTTGTAATTAATACTACCCTTAACTCCTATTAGGGGCACATTGGGAAAATGCCCACAGCTGGTGATGATATCCCTGCCCTTGGTGCTTTGGGTGCACCATCTGATATCGGCTGAGGTTAGAGCAGTGAGTCTCTTAGCCCAGTTGCTCTGCTGATGAGGGTTCAAAAATGCATCTGTCCTGGGTAGGTGCCTGAGAAGCCAAGTGTGGAACAATGGAGCACAACACCTCACTAACCTTCCCCTCTGCTTTTCATTCCTCTGATGCACTGAATAGTAGAGATCCCCCAATAAAGTGGGCACTGGGTTCTTCAAGATGAACAGATGGATTGCATTCTTGCTAATGAATCGAGGCTCATCTGCAAACAACACAATTCCATATATACTCAAAGCCAACAAGGCACAAACAGCCTTCCACTCTCCTAAAGAAGCTTTCAGGGTAGCTTGAGAAATCAGGAAATCCAGATGGAAGCCAGGGATTCCAGCTTTAGAAGTCATATGCTGCTCAATCAGGACAGGTTCCAAATGCAGAGCCTTTGCTACTTCTCCATTACCAGGAAAGATCATCTCAGGGTTGAAAGGGATTCCACCCCTGATAGGCAAACCAACCAATGATGAGTATTCTTCCAATAGAGGGCCCAACTGAAAGTCTTGGAAAGTGAAACATCTCAATGGGGGATCATAAAACTGAATGCAAGTGTGGATCAGGCTTCTCTGTGAAGGGTCCAGATCCATAACCATATCCAGTGTATCTCCATAGCTTTCCCTGAACAATGGTATGTGATCTGGAGTGATCAGGGTTTGAATCCTCCTGATGTCTGATAACTCTGGCTGGAAGAAGTGATAGGTGATATTGCTCTTTTTAGGGGCCATGATGCTGAAGATGAGTAGAGACAGATGCTGATGATAACACTGAAGAAGGGGCCACTGATTGGCTGGTGCAGGTGATAGCTGAAGCAGATAGCTAAACTGAAGCAGGTGCTGATGAAGATAGGTCACTACTGAAGATGGGGTCAAAACTAGCCAAAAGTGAAGATGGATACCCTGAAACACAAATTAGCAAATGTCAATATGATGCAATGTTTATGTATGCAAATGATATGCAAGGGTCTGTGACTGAGCTGGATCTGATCAAAATGCCCTGATATAGGTCCAAGTGTATTCAAGAATTCCAGATGGAGGTCTATAAATCCAGTAACCAAGGTTGGGGACTCAAATAAAGAGCCACATGTCCAGGGTTTTAGAATCACAAGAACTGTCCCAAAATGGAGTACTCTTAACAAACAAAGTACAAGGTATTATGAGGCCAAGGTACCTGCAAACCTGTAAACAGCCCAACCCCCTCACAGGTGGTGTTCTAAAACAAGGATCCTCAGACTTGGATCAGTTATGAGAAGTGTAAACACTTCTAACCCGGAGGTACAGTGTTTACAATAACCATAAAAGTTCCTCCTCTAATTCACCTCAGTTTCTGAAGGTCAAAACTAAAAGGTCATCCAGACTTAGCAGGCTTTCCAGATAGCCCTAGCATTGCAGGAAATCTGCAACACAGAGTTCTCAAGAAGAAACCCATATCTGAACCGTGTTTCATATTCCCGCACCAGACCGAAATGGAATGGGAAAGAATATGATTCACTCTAGCCTAGGTGTCACTCAGGTCCCAGGTATAGGACCTTAACTCTCAATGGAACACCCACCCACCAACGCAAAACCAGATCCAGCCAGACAGCATGACAGTATGATATATGAAAAGCAATAAAGAAAGCAGTAAACAACTGTACATAAAGCAAAAATAAATACAAAAATACAAGCACAAATAAGCACATAACACCCCAGTAAACACAAATCAATCAAGCGCTAGGAGGAACCCACAAAAAGAACCAGAAGCCCTGGTTGCAATATAAGGGTCCCCAGCAGAGTCGCCAAGCTGTCGCTCCCGATAAATGGGAATGGCCCAAATAAAGGTACAGACGCGAACGGTCGGCGAAAGGGACAATGAGAACACACAGCCATGAACTCACTGGAGATGAATAGAGTCGCCAGCTAGGCATTTTTATCCCGGAGGAAAGGCAATGCTGCATAGACCTAGAAAGATATGGATAAGACGGTCGCGAACCAGAGAGACTGAGAAAGGGGGTCGGTTACAACCTGGGAAGGTATTAGCACCCAGATTGTCCGTCGTACTCGACAGGATCCACGCTTAAAAGATTTGTGTTTTAAAGGGGTAGTGTCAGTGCAATCTGTGTATAGAAGAGCTGGAAAAGGATGTACAGGTGTCACTGTAAGAGAAGTGAAGTGTATAAGTGAAGTGTCAGTGTAAGGACAAAGATGAAATGCTCAAGATAATGAGGCTAAAAAGAATAATGCTGGAAGGAGGGGGGAATATACAGAGACTTTTGTTCGATAACTGTTAAGTTATGCCTACGTATCCTCTCGTGCAATGAGGAAGTCAGAACACCGTAGTTCGACCCAAAGAGACTGAAAGATGAATTGACTGGTGAACTGCTTGCTTGCCTATGCTCAAGTGTATGATCTGTCTGGCACAGATGCTAACTGTCTTGCATTAGACGGAAGAAGCAAGTTCTCGTTTATGAATGAAGGTGATGAGAAAAGAATCCCGAAGGAGACGATTATTGTTTGTTTTTGAGTTTTCAGTCTTTTATTGCTTTTGAGAATTTGTCATAAGTTAATGAGCTTAAGCCTAAACCAATGGGTTAGTAAACTCATCACATCTTCCCTCTGATTAGGGGTAATGAGAGTACCTTAAGTGTGAAGTCAGATTCTCACACTTAATCACCTTTGGTATAGGATTAAGATCATTAACCTATTTGTGATTATTTAGATGTTTTTGTGGTTTTTGTTTAGTGTTGAGTAATGAGGTTAAGCCATAATCAAGGATTTAACAGACTCATTACACCATCCTAATAGAAGGATAATAGATGAGAATGTTTAAACTGAGGAAAGCTCCTCAACTTAATCCATGATTAGGGATTAAACTCATGACAAAACAAGCCTTTGATTAAGTGGATTTTATTTAATGATATGATGATGAAGTGAGTTTTATGATTTGTAAGACAACTTGAGGGGGACTTGTCCATTAACACTAGGGTTAGTCCTTCTTAACCAATTAAGGAAGAATTAGAACCCTAATGCAAGGCCCAAGTTACAAGTGTGATGTCTTGATAATTATTAAGTGAATTGATTAAAGGAGTTAAACACATTAAGGGTTTAACACTTAGGATTAAAGTTATACACTCCATCCTAAGAGAAGGATGCAGGCATAAACTTAATCACAAAGCCTTAAAGCCTTTAGGGTTTAGTCCCTGATTATGAGATGAGAAGAGGAGACTCAAAAGAGACACAAAGGTAAAACTAAGAGGGGAGACTAATCAAAACCCTAATCATTGTCATGCTTGGTTATTCCTAAGGTTTGTGAGGTTTGCAAAAGAAGATCTTCAATGGAACCACCAGGAAGCAGGTGAAAGGATCAAGAGAAGCAAAACAACTTGTTTCATTCAAGAAGTCAAGTCACTTGAAGAAAGAAAGTAAGAAGAAGAGGAATGAGCAAGCTCAATCCCAAACACATATAAAAAATGCAGCAATGGATGCAAGGGGGATAAAAAGAAAAGTCATGAGAAGTGAAGGCAAATTCACTTTTCAAGTCACTTACCACCTGAAAAAGGTTAGAAAAGAAATGCAATGCAATGCAAGATGAGATGAGATGACATGATGAGAAACAAAACCAGAAGCATGTTGATGATGATAATGATGCTATGAAGTGCTATGAACATGAGGCAGCACATGGAAATGATCATACAAGTTCAAGAATGCAAATGAAGCAGGTTAGGAACCATGAAAACACATGAAAATTTATGAAGTGCACATGACATACAACATGGCAAATACATGATGCAATGCTCAAACATGCTTTCAATATGTCTTATGATGTCAAATGAATCACATGGATGCTTGAAATGTCATGGCAAGTCATATTATGCAAGAGAATGCAAGATGGATGCAAATGGAAGCCCAAATTAGGGTTCATGAATCATACATCAAACAAAAACCCCAAACAGAAGCAAACCCTAAGATAAAAAATGGAAAATGCCACACAAAGGACCCCTAGTCCTATACTAAACCAATGCCCAAAGGGGAGGTCTCAACTCTTAACCAATCTCAAGTTATGATTTTTACAAGTTATTAGGGTTTTTAGGGTTCCTAAACAAAAGAAATGCCAAACAAATTGAAAATGAGGAATCAAATCATGGCCATTTAATCCTAGAAACTACATGCTAAACACAATGCAATGCAAGAAGAATCAATGTCCAACTCCTCATGGATAGGCAGAAATGATTTTTTGAACTTTGGATCAAATTAATGCATAAAAATGATTTTTATTCTATGAAAAATTCTCAAAATGCATCAAGACCAAAAAAGAAATTTGGTTTGAAGGTTGGACAATGTTTCTAAATGTCTTAGAACATTTCATGAATTTTTTGGTGATTTTTAAATACCTAAAAGTATTTTTAATAAATTAATTTCCATTAATCAATTAAAAATAATCCTTTAAATATTTAAAAATAATTTTTTAATGATAAAAATAAAAACAAAAATATTTTTGTGTCATAAAAATTATTAAAACTCATGAGAAAAAGTTTCATAATTTTTAAGCAATTTTTGCTATTTTAAATAAATTATGCAAAATAAATGAAAAGAAAATGAATTTAAATGAATTTAAATGGAAGTATGCACAATGGAGGGTTGAGATTGAATCTGGCAAAGAATGGGTTGACTGCGCGCGCAGATCAAAGGCCCATATTCAAACTTGGTTAATCTGATTTAATTAAATAAATTAAACCTAATTAAAACTAATGACATGATCTCAGCCTTACAAACACGCGCGGGAAACAAGATCCAGTGGCTCACATTCAAACCTGGTGCCCTAACCCTAATTAGCAGTTAATGACTTTCAGGCTGCCGGAGAAGACTTCCGGTCGTCTTCTCCGGCCAGCACCTTCCCTGAGAATCTCCAAAACTCTTAAAACCTAACTAAAACAAAATCTAAAAACATGGAAATGATTCCCACTCACTCACGAACCAAAACCCCCAATCAAAACAAATTTATTCCTCCTGGAATGGCTGAATCGAAGCAAACAAGAGTTAGGGCAAAAAAGTTTCAGAGAGCAATTAAATCCTCATTTCATCACCATTTTCAAAACTAAAGGCATATTCATGATCAGGAAGACATATAGAACAAGTTTAGAACTTAAAAATCCATTTCTGGAAAAAAAGTTCTTGAGCTACCTGAGATTCGAAGCTTTCACTTCAGCAACTTTCAGGCCTCCCCTCCTTGTGAAATCCACTCCACTTGACCCCCTGGTGATGCTTGAATGCTCAGGAGAAATTTATGTTGGCTGGATGAAGAGTTGGAGCAGCTTCTGCTCAAGCTCAGTTGAAAATGGCAATGGTGATTCAGGCTGTTTTTGGCAAGGGTGAGGGGTTCTTTGTGGTCCAGATGATGAGTGGAGAAGGTTTGTGGAGTTTGTTTGGATGTTTGTGAGCTGTGGAGAGAGTTTCGAAGGAAACTGCAAGTTGGAGTGAAAATGGTGAAGTGGTGTTATGGCTTGTTTTAAGCTTGGTTCTTTGATGCTTTGGGCTCAATGAGGCATGGTGAGTTGAAGTGTGGAAATAGTTTGGATGTTTGTGTGCTGGGCAGAGAAATTCGAAGAGTTTTGCAAAAGGGAGTGAGTTTGTGTATGTGATGTTGTGTGTTGTTTCAGCCTTGCTTCTTGAGTGTTATGGCCAGCATTTTTCTTGCATAAAGAACTCCCATTGGTCAGGTGATGTGACCTGGCCTGCTGTGATTGGGATGTCCACTTTTGCAAAATGTCAACTTGTTTGTAAGAGAGGCATGGGCTTGGTTCTAGCTTGGTACAAGGGCTAGGGCTGGCGCAGCATGGTGTGGTGAGAGACTATGGCTGGTTCAAAGGCCAATGCAGCAAGTGGTGAGGAGCATAATGATGGTTTTGCAAGTTGGCACACTTTTGAAACTTCATGGAAAAGTCTTGTTACACAAACCATAACCATGTGAAACCTTGGTTCAATTCTGATATTTGGGACATATGGAATGTTTGTGTCATGGTTTGATGTGAATTAGAAGTTACAAATGGCATTGGTTCATGATTTTGCAAAATTTCCTTTTAGTGCACATCTTGAAAATCAATGATTTTTGCCAACTTTGTCAAACCATAACTTTTGATCCAAGAAGAGTTTGATCATGTTCTTGTACTTTTTGAAAAGGGAAAAATGTATTCTACAACTTTCATGACCAAAGTTTTTCCATTTGAAGCATTTTTGGATCAAGAATCAAGGCTTGAAAAATGACCTAAAATGGAGCATTCTTGAAAAGTCAACTATGCCCAAAAAGTCAACATTTGCAAAAACTCCAAATTCTTGATTTTTGTGGACTTCAACCTTCTTCCATGATCAAATAAAGATCATATACACTCAAAATGATGAAGATCACCCATAGGTTGGGTTATTGGGGGCCTCAGATGCCCTGATTTTGCACTGACTTGTCCAGAAAGTCAACCCTTGATCAGATGACTTCCCCATGGAATTTCTTCATGAAAATTGATATGCATACTCCCTATGACATATAGAGACCAATGGAAACAAGAATGACCAAAAAAATTGGAGTTATGGCCTCTGAAACCAAAACCCTAATTTTAGGTCAACTGTGCAGTCAAACTTGGCTCTGCATCCATACCAAACCCAGTTCTTGTGATTCTTTGGAATTTTTGACTTTGAGAGGATGTAATATGATATAAGAACACACATGGATCCCTTTTAAGTGATTGGTGGCCTTTGGAGTGGCTCAAGAAGCTCTTGGATTGCTCAGATCACAAACCCTAGATGCAGATGACTTAGAAACTATGCAGTGAATCAAAATTGTGATATGAGATGGTATGATTGTGTTTATGCATATGAGAAGATCACAAGCCATGGTGTGAATGGGTGAGGGCAAATTTGGGGTGTTTACAATATGATGTGATGGAGGTCCCAGACACAACAGATGTTTCATTAATATTAAGGGCCTCAAACCCTTGGCTCATAGTCTCATGGATCTCCTCATCCATTTCAATGTATTTGAAAGTAGACAGCTGGCTAACGAATATATTCTCTTCCCCACAAATGGTAATGACTTGGCCCTCCCACTCGAATTTTAACTTCTGGTGAAGGGTTGACGTCACGGCGCCAGCGGCGTGTATCCATGGTCTACCCAATAGACAGCTGTAGGCAGGCTGTATATCCATCACAAAGAAGGTCGTTTTGAAAACCTGCGGGCCAATCATTATTGGTAATTCTATCTCTCCCAGAACTGATCTTTTAGAGCCATCAAAGGCTCTCACTACCAAGTTGCTTGGGCGTAGTGCCAATCCATCATGCTCCAGCTTCACAAGGGCTTTCTTGGGTAGGACATTGAGGGATGACCCCGTGTCCACCAATACGTGAGAAAGAACTGCACCCTTACACTCCAAGGTAATGTGCAACGCCTTGTTGTGATTGTGACCTTCCGCTGTTAAATCAGTGTTGGTAAATCCTAGTCCATGACTAGCGTTGACATTTCCAACCACAGCCTCTAACTGATTGACAGTAATCTCCTCCGGCACATAAGCTCCTCACAGCTTCTAAAGTGATTTTCTACCCCTCGCAGTACAGATCTGAGCCATAATGCCAAGGGATGGCATTATTGCTTTCGTAAGGAAATGACCCAGGCACTGTGATAGTGACCGGACTGATAGCAGCTGCAGAGGGTACCACAATGGTGTGTGGATCATAGTATATGGTAACTGGTGCTCTGAAACGAGTAGCATTTTGTTGTGAGTTGTTGGCAAGAATATTTGCGGGATCGTAGTATATCGTAACCGCTGAGACACTTTCATTAATTGCTGCTGATGTTGTAGAAGATATTGCTGACTGGACAAGTGCTGAAGTTGTAGCAGGAAATGAAGGAATAATGGGTGTTGTCATTGTAGAAGGAATGGTGACTGAACTTGTATCCGTTGAAGTGATTGATCGAGCAGTTGTTGGAGTTGTAGTAGAATCCGTCGGAACAATGGTTGCTGACGTTGTAGGAGAATCTGTGATTGTTGATGAAGGAACTGTTGGAGTTGTAGTTGCTGTTGTCGTAATCTGAAGGATACCATCCTTAATAAGACCATCTATGCCATTTCTCAACCTTTCACATCCATTAATGGCAATGTTGCAATATCCACAGCCGAGCTCACACTCGGGGAACACTTGGCATTCTAACAGCTGAGCTTTGATTTCAACCAGGGGTGTCCGGATCTGTGCAACACTACTAATTAATGTGGATGGTTTGCCCTCCTCAATAGCATTAATCCTGGGCCCGTTGTGACTAGGCATTGGATTTCTTGTGACATTCGGAGGAGGTGCAAAGTTGAGAGCTTTTGAGTCCACCAGATCTTGGACTTTCATCTGTAGGGCCCTTCATTTTTCAGTATTATGCCCCGGTGCGTTTGAGTGGAATGCACACCTGGCATTTGCATCATAGTTCTTTGGAATATTAAGAGGATCTGGAGGTGCCAATGTCCTTAACTCAACTAGGTTGAGCTCAGGAGTTGTGGCAAGAGTGCAGCATACGGCATTGGAATTGGGTCAATTACCCTGTTTGCTTGTGATGGCCTTTGTTGGAAGGGACACTGCTATTGGTTGTTATTACCGTTGTTGTAGGTTCTCTGTTGTGGATAATGAACTTGTTGTTGATAATGTGGTTATTGTTGTTGAGGATATGCTGATTGTTGTGGAATCGGAGCTGGAATAGTAACAGCTGCTACTGACCGGAGAGCATATTGAGGTCTGCCCCTACTTGTATGAATGGAATTTGTTTCACCTGCCCTTCGTGGTCCCGCAAAAGGCTTTCTGGGATTGTTGGATGAACTTGCACCACTGTCGGAAATTTTGCCCATCTTTAATAGACTTTCAATCCTTTCACCAGCTATGACCACGTCAGCAAAACTGGTAGAGGAAAAAGCAGCCAGTCTATCAATATAGGTCCCTTGCAATATATTCATGAACATGTCATCCATTTCCCTCTCTGACATGGGTGGTTGGACAGCAGCAGGTGGCTGTCTCCACCTTTGGGCATATTCCCTGAAGCTCTCTCTAGAAGATTGTGACATTCCCATCAGAAGGATCCTGTTGGGAGCCATGTCCAGGTTGTATTGATACTGACGGATGAAAGCTTCGGCCAAATCCTTCCAACACCTTATGGTGGACCTAGACAAATGCGAATACCACTCTCTTGAAGCCCCGTCAGACTGTCTTCAAAGTAGAAAATCCACAACTTTTCATCCATATTATAAGCTTTAAGTCTTCCCAAGAAAGACTGCAGGTGAGTTCGTGGACAGGAGGTTCCATTGTACTTCTCAAAGCATGGGGTTTTGAATTTGTGGGGAATTCTCACCCCATCCACTAGTCCCATGTCCATCACATCGAAGCCCAAAGAATTCTGAGACTCCAAAGATCTTAACTTTTCAGCAATTTCGTCCAATCTCCTGTCATATACTTCATCTCCAGCCCCTATGACAGAGAACTGCTCTTCCTGGGGATCCTCTTGTAAGATTCTGCCCCCAGTGGTGTTACCTTGAACATTCCTCGGGATGTTAACTTCTGGATTCAAGTGAGGTCCAAACTCTGGTGGGTTGATACGAGGCTGGCCCCCTTCATTGTTGCTAGTTCCTCCTGTTCCAAGATGAGGCTCTTCAGGAGTTTGTCTTTCCACCAGCTCTCTTAACCTCTCTTGACTCTGGGCTAAGCCAGTCATCACTGCCATGAACTGAGACATATGATTTCTCATCTCTACTCTCTCATTGGCCATCTGGTTTCTGACCTCAGTCAGGTCCTGCTGTACTTGTTCCATTTGAATGCCGGGAAGATTGTTACGAGTCGGGTACCGGTGCGCGCGGTTGACAGGGAACACTCGGCGACGAGCAATGTTTCCTGAGATCACAACAAAGTTAGAAACAATAATAATAAACAAAACCTACAAAACAAATAAAAAGTTAGTATGCAATGCAGTATGCTTATTTGTTTTCCAAGTATCCGGTTTGGTTCTTGGTTTTGACCTTTCCAGACCTCGAGGAAGATGCTTGATGTTGTTGAGAGGAAAAGCCCAAATGGAAACAAACTAAAATATATTACAAATGGGGAATAATACATAGTCTGTTTTTACAACACATGCCCTTGGAGGGTCAAAATACAATAAAAGAAAAAGTACATCAAATGGCAACAAACAACAAGCAAAGAAATCAGACATTCAGCCCAAATTCATCTTCTTTGACCTCCTTCAGGAGTGCCTCAGTCACTAGACCAGTTGGGTGCTCTGTAATGGTCCTAATGAGGAGGTTCCGGGTAGCAATGGCAGTGGTCAATTTCTTATGCCTGTCATGGTCCTTTGATCTCTTCAATCCTGCTCTGAGCTTCAACTCTGAAATCTCCTTTTGGGCTGCCAACAAAGCTTCCTGCTGCTTCTTCTCATTGGCCTCTAGCTGTTCAATCTTGGCTTGAGTCTTCTGGTCTTCCTGTATACGGGCCTCAGTGATTCTGACCCACCTAGCCTAACTCTCTTGCAGATAGAGCTCTGTCCTAGCCTTTTGAATTTTGGCCTCTTTACAGGCATTCTTCAATATTTGTTCCCCGACCCTTGCTTTCCTGATGTAGTCCTCTGTCTTCTCAATTTTGGTAAGATGCTCCACCCTAAGCTTCTCCAATCTCTCAATATCCAGACGACCATCACTCCTTTCCCAAAGAGTCTTTTTCAAGGCTTGAGATAAGTTCTCATTCCTTTCTTTCAGCTTCTCAAATTCTTCTAGGCTGACAGTTGTTGCTGGTTGTACTGTGGATGGTCCAGGCATGTCTTCTAAGATGAAAGGCATTCTGGTAATTTGAGCTCTAGTACGGGACCAATCATAGTACTGAGCTGAAGCAACATTGTTACACCTTCCAAGAATAGCCATCCCTTTTGTCTGGATGTTGTCCCAGGCCCAGGATGCTTGTCTGATAGCAGCTGAATCAGGTTTCACTTCACAGTACATGGTCTCAGCTAAATCTTGTCCTCTGGGAGGGTGGACCAAGTCATAACCCAGCTGTCTCTTGAATAGTAAAGGATTGTAGTTGATGCAACCCTTTACTCCTATCAGAGGCACATTTGGGTATTGTCCACAGCTGGTGATAATGTCCTTGCCTTTGGTGCTCTGGGTGCACCATCTAATATCATCTGAAGTCAAGGCAATGAGCCTCTTGGCCCAATTCTTCTGCTGGTGGGGATTCAGGAAAGTATCTGACTTAGACAGGTGTCTGAGCAGCCAGGTGTAAAACAAAGGAGCACAACATCTTACCAACATCCCCCTCTGTTTCTCATTCCTCTGATGGATGGAATAATAGAAATCTCCTAGCAATGTGGGTACTGGGTTCCTCAAGAGAAACAAATGAATGGCATTTTTGCTGACAAATTTGGGCTCATCTGCAAACAGTATAGCCCCATATATGCTGAGGGCTAACAGTGCACAGACTGCCCTCCACTCTCCCAATGAAGCCTTCAGGATGGCCTGAGAAATCAAGAAGTCCAAATGCAAACCAAGGATCCCAGCTTTTGTTGTCATACTTTGCTCAATCAAGGCAGGCTCCAGGTACAGTGCCTTTGCTATCTCTTCATTTTTGGGAGCTGGCATCTTTGGGTTGAAAGGGATTCCACCCCTGATAGGTACTCCAATCAATGAAGAAAACTCTTCCAGTAGAGGCCCTAACTGAAAGTCTGGGAAGGTGAAGCATCTCAAAGGAGGGTCATAAAACTGTAAGCATGTGTGGATCATGCTCCTCTGAGAAGGGTCAAGGTCCATAACCATATCCAAGATACCTCCATAATGCTCCCTGAACAGTGGGATGTGATCTGGTGTGATGAGTGACTGGACCTGCCTGATACCAGTCAACACAGGCTCAAAGAAATGGTAGGATATGTTGCTCTTCCTGGGAGTAGTCATGAATGCTTGCTGGAGAAACTAAAGATAAGTACTGATGAAGATCACAGGCTGATGCTGGAAGTGAGCCACTGATAGGATGATGCTAGTGATGATGAAGATAGCTGAAGCAGATAACTGATGAAGACAGCTAAAGCAGAGGTCTATGCAGAAGAAGGGGTCAAAACCAAACCAGATATGATATGGATACCCTGAAAATCAAATAAACAAATGTTAAATGATGCAATGATGATATATGCAAATGATATCCAAGGGTTTGTGATCAAGATGGATCTGATTATCTGTCTTGACATAAGGCCCATGTATGTTCAAAAGTCCAGATGGAGGCTTAGAAATCCAATAACCAAGGTGGGGACTCAAATAAAGAGTCACATGTCCAGGGTTAATCACAAGAACTGTCCAAAATGAGGTACTCTTAAACTAGATAGTAACAGGGTATGATGCGGCCAAGGGTTCCTGCAAGCCTGTAAACAGCCCAACCCCCTTCACAGGTAGTGTTCTAGAACAAGGATCCTCAGACTTGGATCAGTTATGAGAAGTGTAAACACTTCTAACCCGGAGGTACAGTGTTTACAATAACCATAAAAGATCCTCCTCTAATTCACCTCAGCTTCTGAAGGTCATAATAAAGGTCATCCAGACTTAGCAGGCTTCCCAGATAGCCCTAGCACTACAGGAAATCTGTAGCACAAAGTTTTCAAGAAGAAACCCACATCTGAAGCGTGTTTCATATTCCCGCACCAGAACGAGATGGAATGGGAAAGAACATGAACCACTCTAGCCTAGGTGTCACTCAGGTCCCAGGTATAGGACCTTAAACTCTCAATGGAACCCCACCCACCAAAGAAAACCAGATCCAACACAGTGACAATGACAGTATGAAATATGCATAAGACTGTAAAAGAAAGCAATAAATAAAGTTGTACATAAAGCAATAAATAAAGCAAATAAATAAGCACAATTAGCACATAACACCCCAGTAAACACAAATCAAACAAGCGCTAGGAGGAACCCACAAAAAGAACCAGAAGCCCTGGTTGCAGTATAAGGGTCCCCAGCAGAGTCTCCAAGCTGTCGCTCCCACCAAATGACACCTGGTCAGAAGGGGGTACAGACGCGAACAGTCGGCGAAAGAGAAGAAATGAATAGAGTCGCCAGCTAGGCATTTTTATCCTGAAGGAAAGGTAATGCTGCATAAACCTAGGAAAGAAATGGACAAGACGGTCGCGAACCAGAGAAACTGAGAAAGGGGGTCGGTTACAACCTGGGAAGGTATTAGCACCCAGATTGTCCGCCGTACTCGACGGGATCCACGCTTGAAAGATTTGTGTCTTAAAGGGGTAGTGTCAGTGTTATCTGTGTACAAAAGCTGGAAAAGAATGCAAGTGTCAGTGTAAAAGGAAATGTGAAGTGAAATAAAAGAGTGTCAGTGTAAGGGAAGAGTGCAAAGCTCAAGACTATGAGGCTTAAAGAATAATGCTGGAAGAGGGGGGATGAACATAGACTTTTGTTCGATAATTGTTAAGTTATGCCTATGTATCCTCTCGTGCAATGAGGAAGTCAGAACACCGTAGTTCGACTCAAAGAGACTGAAAGACAAACTGACTGATGAACTGCTTACTTGTCTATGCTCAAGTGTATGACCTGTCTGGCTCAGGTGCAAACTGTCTTGCATTAGACGGAAGAAGCGAGTTCTCGTTTGTGTGTGAATGAGATGAGAGAAGAATCCCGGAGGAGACGATTATTGTTTGTTTTTGTGTTTTCAATCTTTTATTGCTTTTTGAGTTTGTCATAAGAAAATGAGCTTAAGCCTAAACCAAGGGTTAGTAAACTCATCACATCCTCCCTCTGATTAGGGGTAATGAGAATACCTTAAGTATGAAGCAAACACCTCACACTTATTCACCATGATGTATGATTAAGATCATTAACCTACTTGCATTTATTTAGATGTTTTTTGGTATTTTGTTTAGTGTTAAGTAATGAGTTTAAGCCGTAATCGAAGATTTAACGGACCCATTACACCATCCTAATAGAAGGATGATAGATGAGAACATTTAAGCTGAGGAAGGCTCCTCAACTTAATCCATGATTAGGGATTAACCTAATGACAAAACAAAACCTTTATTACATGGATTTTAGTTAATGGTAAGATTAAGAAGTGAATTTTATGGTTTGTAAGACAACTTGAGGGTGACTTGTCCATTAACACTAGGGTTAGTCCTTCTTAACCAATTAAGGAAGAATTAGAACCCTAATGCAAGGCCCAAGTTACAAGCTTGATGTCTTAGTGATTATTAGGTGGATTGATTAAAGGAATTAAACACATTAAGGAGCATGAATGAGCAAGCTTAATCTAATACACAAGTAAAAATGCAGCAAAGATGCATAAAAGGGATGAGAAGAGATTGTGAGAAGTGAAGGCAAATTCACTTCTCAAACACTTACCACCTGAAAAGTTAGCAACAAGGAATGAAATGAAATGAGAATGAGATAAGATGAAAAGATGAAAACCAAATTCAGAAGCAAATTCATGATGCAAATGATGCTAAGAGATGATGCAAGAGCAAACCAAAAGATGTGGATGATCATACAAGCAATGGAGATGCAAAATGAGACATGAAAAGGAGGTATGAAAGTTCATGAATGCATATGACATCAAATGAAGGCAAAAACATGACAAGTGGATGATGCAATGATCAAACATGATTTTAATATGTCCTAATATGTTTTGTATGTCATATGAATACACAAAATGTCATGGCAAGTTAATGTATGCAAGCATATGAAGAATGAATGCAAATGAAGGCAAGAATTAGGGTTTATACATAACATGCAATACAAAATTCAAAACCAAAAGCAAATGACATGATAAAAAATTGAAAATGGAATCAAAGGTACCCTAAACCTATACAAATTCACTTCCCAAAGGGGGAGACCTAAATCTTAACCTAATGGAAGTTATGATTTTCTCAAGTTTGCTAGGGTTTTAGGATGCCTCAAAAGGAAAAATGCACAACAAATTGAAAAGGAAGAATAAATTCAAACCAATTTTATCCTAGAAACTACATGACATGAGGAATGCAATGCAAAAAGAACCATTATCAAACTCTTCATGGTTAGGCAGAAAGAATTTTTCCAATTTAGGGTAAAAATATTGACTTTTAAGAACCCTAAATCCAAAGAGAAATGTCAAAATAGGTCAAGAACCAAAAAGAAATTTGTGTGGAGGGTTTGATAATGTTTCTAAATGTTTTAAAAAGCTCTCTGAATTTTTTTGGAATTTTTAAATACCTAAATGTATTTTTAATTTATTAATTCTCATTAACTAATTAAAAATAATCATTTAAATGATTTAAAAATAATTTTTAATGCAAAAAATAAAAATAAAAATATTTTCAGAATGAGAAAAATATTTAAAAGGGAAATGCGAAATATAAAATTTTTTGAAAGTGTTTTGCTATTTTTAATAAAATGTACAAGAAAATGCAATTAAAATGAAATTAAAATGTGAATTAATGGAAGTATCCTGATCCAGTGGCCCAGATTCAAATGGAAAAGGGAGGGAATTGACTTCGCGCGCTATCCAAGGGCAAGAATTCAAACTACGCTAATTACACAATTAAGCCCTAATCTGAACCCTAATCACTTTCAGGTGACCGGAACAGTGTTCCGGTCATCTTCTCCGGCTATCCTCTCATGCTATCTCACTTTATATGCAACCCTAAGCCCTAAAACTCTCCAGAAATGATCCTCATCCTATTCTAAACAAGAATCAACCATCAAACAGAATTTATTTCACATGATCAGAGAGATTCGAAGCAAAACGGAAAATTTCTCAGAAATTTCAAAAGCTTCATACATGCTTAATATGCAATCATTTTCAAAACCAAAAGGTGCAGTGTGATCAGTGAAGCATGGAGAACAATCTAAGAACTTAAAAAGTCATTTCTGGAAAATTTGTTCTTGATGATACTGTAAACACCCCAAATTTTCCCTCACCCATTCACCATGGCTTGTGATCATCTCATATGCATAAACACAATCATATCACCTCATATCTCAATTTTGAGTCACTGCATAGTTTCTAAGTCATCTGCACCTAGGGTTTGTGATCTGAGCAATCCAAGGGCATCTTGAGCCACTCCAAAGGTAACCAATCATTTCAAAGGGATCCATGTGTGTTCTTATGTCATATTATATCCCCACAAAGTCAAAAATGCAAAGGAATCACAAGAACTGGGGTTTGAGTGGATGCAGAGCCAAGTTTGACTGCACAGTTGACCTAAAATTAGGGTTTTGGTTTCAGAGGCCATAACCCCAAATTTTTTGGTCATTCTTGTTTCCATTGGTCTCTATATGGTATAGGGAGTATGCATATCAATTTTCATGAAGAAATTCCATGGGGAAGTCATCTGATCAAGGGTTGACTTTTCAGACAAGTCAGTGCAAAATCAGGGCATCTGAGGCCCCCAATGACCCAACCAATGGGTGATCTTCATCATTTTGAGTGTATATGATCTTTATTTTATCATGGAAGAAGGTTGAAGTTCATAAAAATCAAGAATTTAGGGTTTTGGCAAATGTTGACTTTTTGGGCATAGTTGACTTTTCAAGAATGCTTCATTTTAGGTCATTTTTCAAGCCTTGATTCTTGATCCAAAAATGCTTCAAATGGAAAAACTTTGGTCATGAAAGTTGTAGATTACATCTTTCCCTTTTCAAAAAGTAAAAGAACATGACCAAACTCTTCTTGGATCAAAAGTTATGGTGTGACAAAGTTGGCTAAAATCATTGATTTTCAAGATATGCCTCAAATGAGAATTTTGCAAGACCATGAACCAATGCCTTTTGTAACCTCTAATTCATTTCAAACCATGACATAAACATTATACATGTCCTAAAAAGTCAGAATTGGACCAAAGATCACATGTGTTTAGTTCATGTAACAAGGCATTTTTCATGAAATTTCAAAAGGTGACAACTTGCAAAAGCACTCATCACACTTCCTACAACTTGCAACCTTGGATGCTGACCTTGCTAGCTCTCTCACCACACCATGTTGCGCAGCCCCTAGCCCTTGTACCAAGCTAGCACCTCACCATACTTCTCTTACACAAAAGGTGGACTTTGAGCAAAAGCAAACTTACCTATCACAGCAGGCCATGTCACATCATCCAGCCAATTGGATTAGTTTATACTTTTCATTTGCAAGCCATTTCAGATACCAAGCAAGGCTGAAACACTTCACACCAACACATACACAAAAACACTCCCTTTTGCAAATTGCTTCGAATCTCTCTGCCCAGCCATAAAACATCCAAACTATTTTCACACCTCAACTCACCATGCTTCATTGAGCTAAAAGCAACCAAGAACCAGGCCTGAAACAAGCCATAACTTCACTTCACCATTTTCACCCCAAGTTGCAGTTTCTTTCGAAACTCTCCCCACAGCTCACAAACATCAAAACCAACTCCACAAACCTTCTCCACTCATCATCAGGACCTCACAGAACCACTCACATTGGCCTGAAGCTGCTTGCATCACCATTGCCATTTCCAACTGAGTTGAAGCAGAAGCTGTCTAAACTCATCAATCAGCCAACATAAACTTCTCCAAAGCATTCAAACATCATCAAGAGGTCCTAAGGAGTGGATTGCACAAGGAGAAAGGGTCTGAAAGTAGCTGGAGTGAAAGCTTCGAATCTCAGGTAGCTCAAGAAATATTTTTCCAGAAATCATTTCTTTTGTTCTAAACTTGTTCTTTGTGTCTTCCTGATCATGAATATGTCTTTGGTTTTGCAAATGGTGTTGAAATGAGAGTTTAATTGCTCTCTGAAACTTGCGTGCCCTAATTCTTTCTTGCTTCGATTCAGCCTTGTTAGGAAATATAAATGCGTTTTGATTAGGGGTTTTGGTTCGTGAGTGAGTGGGGATCGTTTCCCAGTTTTTAGATTTCATTTTAGTTAGGTTTTTGGAGTTTTGGGGATTTTCAGGGGAGATGCTGGCCGGAGAAGACGACCGGAGGTCTTCTCCGGCCACCTGAAAATCATTTGCCCTAATTACAGTCATTAACTCCCATTTGAATTTGGACCGTAGGATGCCTTTGACCAGTTGACTTCGCGCGTGAGGGAAGGGCTCAGATCACTTTGATTAGCCCTAATTCTTTTATTAGTTTTAATTAATTGTAATTAAATTAATTAACTCAGAACCAATCCTGGCCACAAGATCTGGCGCCAGTCAACGCATTTGAACTCAGACTCAATCCTGGCCCTCCACTCATTTGACTTTCCTTAAAAATTCATTTATTTTCATTTTCTCTTCATTTGTTTTGTACAATTTATTTAAAATAGCAAAAATGTTTTAAAAATTATGAAACTTTTTGTCAAGAGTTTCACTAATTTTTAAAACCCAAAAATATTTTTATTTTTATTTTTAGCATTTAAAAAGTATTTTTAAATATTTAAAAGATTATTTTTAATTGATTAATGGGAATTAATTTATTAAAAATATTTTTAAGTATTTAAAAATCACAAAAAAATTCATGAAATGTTCTAAGACATTTAGAAACATTGTCCAACCTTCAAACCAAATTTCTTTTTGGATCTTGATGCATTTTGATAATTTTTCATTGAATTAAAATCATTTTTATGCATTAATTTGATCCAAAGTTTAAAAAATCATTTCTGCCTATCCATGAAGAGTTGGACATTGATTCTTTTTGCATTGCATTGTGTTTAGCATGTAGTTTCTAGGATTAAATGGTCATGTTTTGATTCCTCATTTTCAATTTGTTTGGCATTTCTTTTGTTTGGAAACCCTAAAAACCCTAAAAACTTATAAAATTCATAACTTGAGATTGGTTGAGAGTTGGAACCTCCCCTTTGGACCTTGGTTTAATATATGTTTAGGGTTTCTTTGGTTGGCATTTTCCATTTTTTATCTTAGGGTTTGCTTCTGTTTTTTGGTTTTTGTTTGTTGTTTGATCCATAAACCCTAATTTGGTCTTCCATTTGCATCCTCCTTGCATTCTCTTGCATAACATGACTTGCCATGACATTCCATGCTTCCATGTGATTCATTTGACATCATAAGACATATAGAAAGCATCTTTGATCATTGCATCTTGCATTTGCCATGTTGTATGCTTTGTATGCTTCCTAACTTTTCATGTGTATCCATGCTTCTAAGCTTGCATCATTTGCATCCATGAACTTGTATGAACATCTCCATGCCTTGCCTCATGTTTGTAGCACTCCATATCATCATTATCATCATCAACATGCTTCTGGTTTTGTTTAGCATCATACCATTTCATCCCATTCTGCATTGCATTGCATTTCTTTCTAACATTTCAGGTGGTAAGTAAACTTGAGAAGTGAATTTGCCTTCACTTCTCATAACTTTCCTTTTCATCTCTCTTGCATCCTTTGCTGCATTTATGTATGTTTTTGGGATTGAGCTTGCTCATTCTTGTTTCTCTCACTTTCTTTCTTCAAGTGACTTGACTTCTTGAATGAAGCAAGTTGCTTTGCTTCTCTTGATCTTGTTCATCTGCTTCCTGGTGGCTCCTTTGAAGATTGTTCTTGAAAACCTCACAAACCCTAGGAACAACCAAGCATGACAATGATTAGGGTTTTGATTAGTTTCCCCTCTTAGTTTTACCTTTGTGTCTCTTTTGAGTCTTCTCTTCTCACCTCATAATTAGGGACTAAACCCTAAAGGCTTTAAGGCTTTGTGATTAAGCTTATGCCTGCATCCTTCTATTAGGATGGAGTGTATAACTTTAATCCTAAGTGTTAAATCCTTAATGTGTTTAAACCCTTTAATCAATTCATCTAATAATCATCAAGACATCAAACTTGTAACTTGGGCCTTGCATTAGGGTTCTAATTCTTCCTTAATTGGTTAAGAAGGACTAACCCTAGTGTTAATGGACAAGTCCCCCTCAAGTTGTCTTACAAACCTTAAAAATCACTTCATCATCTTATCATTAAATAAAATCCACCTAACAAAGGCTTGTTTTGTCATGAGTTTAATCCCTAGTCATGGATTAAGTTGAGGAGTTTTCCTCAGCTTAAACACCCTCATCTATTATCCTTCTATTGGGATGGTGTAATGAGTCTGTTTAGTCCTTGATTATGGCTTAACCTCATTACTTAACACTAAACAAAAACAACAAAAACATCTAATTAATCACAAGTAGGTTAATGATCTTAATCCTACACCAAAGGTGATTAAGTGTGAGAAGCTGACTTCACACTTAAGGTATTCTCATTACCCCTAATCAGAGGGAAGATGTGATGAGTTTACTAAATCCATTGGTTTAGACTTAAGCTCATTAACTTATGACAAACTTTCAAAAGCAATAAAAGACTGAAAACTCAAAAACAAACAATAATCGTCTCCTCCGGGATTCTTTTCTCATCTCATTCACTCACAAACGAGAGCTCGCTTCTTCCGTCTAATGCAAGACAGTTTACACCTGAGCCAGACGGGTCATACACTTGAGCATAGGCAAGTAAGCAGTTCACAAGTCAATTTATCTTTCAGTCTCTTTGGGTCGAACTACGGTGTTCTGACTTCCTCATTGCACGAGAGGATACGTAGGCATAACTTAACAGTTATCGAACAAAAGTCTCTGTATATTCCCCCTCCTTCTAGCTTCATTCTTTAGCCTCATGATCTTGAGCATTTCACTCCTTTCTTACACTGACACTTTCATACTTCACATCACTTATACACTTTACACTGACACCTGTACATTCTTTTCCAGCTCTTTTTATGCACAGATTGCACTGACACTACCCCTTTAAAACACAAATCTTTTAAGCGTGGATCCCGTCGAGTACGACGGACAATCTGGGTGCTAATACCTTCCCAGGTTGTAACCAACCCCCTTTCTCAGTTTCTCTGGTTCGCAAACCGTCTTATCCATCTTTTTCTAGGTCTATGCAGCATTGCCTTTCCTCCGGGATAAAAATGCCTAGCTGGCGACTCAATTCATTCTCCAGTGAGTTCACGGCTGTGTGTTCTTACTGTACCCTCGCCGACCGTTCGCGTCTGTACCCCATCTGACTTAGTTTCATTTAGCGGGAGCGACAGCTTGGCGACTCTGCTGGGGAACCTTATACTGCAACCAGGGCTTCTGGTTCTTTTTGTGGGTTCCTCCTAGCGCTTGGTTGATTTGTGTTTACTGGGGTGTTATGTGCTTATTTGTGCTTGTATTTATTTTGCTTTATGTACAGTTTGCTTTACTGCTTTCTTTATTTGCTTTTGCATTATATCATATTGTCATACTGTATTGCTGGCTGGATCTGGTTGTTTACTTTGGTGGGTGGGTGATTCATTGAGAGTTAAGGTCATATACCTGGGACCTGAGTGACACCTAGGCTAGAGTGAATCATATTCTTTCCCATTCCATTTCGGTCTGGTGCGGGAATATGAAACACGGTTCAGATGTGGGTTTCTTCTTGAGAACTCTGTGTTGCAGATTTCCTGCAATGCTAGGGCTATCTGGGAAGCCTGCTAAGTCTGGATGACCTTTTAGTACTGACCTTCAGAAACTGAGGAGAATTAGAGGAGGAACTGTTATGGTTATTGTAAACATTGTACCTCCGGGTTGGAAGTGTTTACACTTCTCATAACTGATCCAAGTCTGAGGATCCTTGTTCTAGAACACCACCAGTGAGGGGGTTGGGCTGTTTACAGGTTTGCAGGTACCTTGACCTCAGAATACCCTGTTACCTTGTTTTGTTAAGAATACTCCATGTTGGACAGTTCTTGTGATTCTAAAACCCTGGACATGTGGCTCTTTATTTGAGTCCCCCACCTTGGTTACTGGATTTATAGACCTCCATCTGGAATTCTTGAACACACTTGGACCTATGTCAGAGCAGTTTGATCAGATCCAGCTCAGTTACAAACCCTTTGCATATCATTTGCATACATAATCATTGCATCATATTGACATTTGCTTATTTGTGTTTCAGGGTATCCATCATTCATCTGGTTTTGGTTTTGACCCCATCTTCTGTATTGACCTATCTTCACCAGCATCTGCTTCAGTTATCACCTGCACCAGCCAATCAGTGGCTCCTTACTTCAGCATTATCATCAGCACCTGTCTCTACTCATCTTCAGCATCATGGCTCCTAAAAAGAGCAACATCACCTATCACTTCTTCCAGCCAGAGCTATCAGATATCAGGAGGATCCAGACCCTGATCGCTCCAGATCACATATCTTTGTTCAGGGAAAACTATGGAGATGTACTTGATTTGGTTATGGATCTGGACCCTTCACAGAGAAGCCTGATCCACACCTGCATTCAGTTTTATGATCCCCCACTGAGGTGTTTTACTTTCCAAGACTTTCAGTTGGGCCCTCTATTAGAAGAATACTCATCTTTGGTTGGTATACCTATCAGGGCTGGAATCCCTTTCAACCCTGAGATGGTCTGTCCCAGCAATGGAGAAGTAGCAAAAGCTTTACATCTGGAGCCTGTCCTGATTGAGCAGCATATGACCTCTAAAGCTGGAATCCCTGGCTTTCATTTGGATTTCCTGATCTCTCAAGCTACCCTAAAAGCTTCTCTAGGAGAGTGGAAAGCTGTTTGTGCTCTACTGGCCTTGAGCATATATGGAATTGTACTGTTTGCAGATGAGCCTCGATTCATTAGCAAGAATGCCATCCATCTGTTCATCCTGAAGAACCCAGTACCAACTTTATTGGGGGATCTTTACTATTCAGTGCATCAGAGGAATGAGAAGCAGAGGGGGAGATTAGTGAGGTGTTGTGCTCCATTGTTCCACACTTGGCTTCTCAAGCATCTACCCAGGACAGATGCATTTTTAAACCCTCATCAGCAAAGCAACTGGGCTAAGAGACTCACTGCTCTAACTTCCACAGATATCAGATGGTGCACTCAAAGCACCAAGGGCAGGGATATTATCACCAGCTGTGGGCATTTTCCCAATGTGCCCCTAATAGGAGTTAAGGGTAGTATCAATTACAATCCTCTGCTGTTCAGAAGGCAACTGGGCTATGCGCTGGTCCATATTCCCAAGGCACAGGACTTGGTTGAGACCCTCTATTGTGAGAACAAGATTAGTTTGGCTGTTGATAGGCAGGCTGCCTGGGCCTGGGATAATGTTCAAACTAAGGGAGTGACCATTCTGGGGAAGTGCAATAATGTAGCATCAGCACAATATTATGAGTGGTCCCGTGCCAGGGCCCAATTCTCTGGGATGCCCTTTACCATAGAAGACATGCCTGAGTCATCTTCAGCACCACCCCCTGCCACTATCAGTTTGGAGGAGTTTGAGAGCTTGAAGGAAAGAAATGAGAAGCTAACCCAGGCTTTGCAGAAGACCCTCCGGGAGAGGAGTGAAGGTATGAGGGAGATTGAGAGATTGGAGAAGATGAGAGTAGAGCATCTGACTAAGATTGAGAAGTCTGGGGATTATATCAAAAAGTCTAAGGCTGGTGAACAAATTCTGAAGAATGCTTGCAAAGAAGCCCAGTTCCAGAGAGCAAGGACAGACTTGTATCTAAAGGAGAGTCAAGCCCGGTGGGTCAGGATTACCGAGGCTCGTACCCTGGAGAACAAGAGAGTTCAAGACAAGATGGAGCAACTGGAGGCTAGTGCAAAAGAACAGCAAGAAGCCCTGGCAGCAGCCCAGAGGGAGATATCAGAATTGAAGATCAAAGCAGGGGTGAAGAGGTCCAAGGACCAAACTCAGCACAAGAAGCTAACAGCAGCTGTTGCAACCCGGAACCTCCTCATCCGGGATCTCACGGAGCGTCCGGCTGATCCTGTGACCGAAGCACTTCTCAAGGAAGTTCGTGAGGATGAGTTTGGCCTTGGTGTTTGACCATTTGCTTGTTGTTTCTATTCCATGTACTTTTACTTTTTGTGATGTATTTTGACCCCTTAGGGGGCTTGTGTTGAAAAATGAACAAGTTGTATCATTTCACCTTCTGTAATATATTTGTGTTAGTTTGTTCCACCCAAGTTTACTTCGGAAGCAACATCAACAGCATCTTCAAGGGTCTGGAAGGGTCAAAACTGAAGGCCAAACCGGATACCTTGAGAACAAATAAGCATAACTGCATTGCATGCTAACCCTTTGTTTGTTTTGTAGGTTTTTGTTTTGTTGTTGCTAATCTCTGTTGTGATGCTCAGGAACTATTGCTAGGCGCCGAGTATTTCCCCTCAACCGTCCGCACCGTTATCCAACCCGTAACAACCTTCCGGGCATTCAAATGGATCAGGTACAGCAGGACCTTGCAGAGGTCAGAAATCAGATGGCAAACGAAAGATTAGAAATGAGAACGCAGATGACGCAGTTCATGGAAGTTATGAACAACATGGCTCAGAGTCAGGAAAGACTGAGGGCCATGGTGGAAAGGCAAAATCAAGAGGATCCACATATAGGGACTGCCGGCACCAGTAACAATGAAAGGGTACAACCTCATGTTAACCCCCCTGTGTTTGGCCCACATCTGCATCCCGAGATCAACATTCCTGCAAATGTTCAAGGGACAGCCACTGCAGCCAGGGTACTTCAGGAAGACCCTCAAGAAGACCAGTTCACAGTAATGGGTGCTGGGGAAGAAGCTTACGATAGAAGATTGGACGAGATAGCTGAGAAGTTAAGATCCCTAGAGTCTCAAAACTCTTTGGGTTTTGACGTGATGGATATGGGCTTGGTAGACGGGGTCAGGATCCCCCATAAGTTCAAGCCTCCTTGCTTTGAAAAGTATAATGGGACTTCATGCCCCCGGACTCATTTACAATCATTTCTGGGAAGGCTGAAGGCCTACACAATGGATGAGAAGCTCTGGATGTTCTATTTCGAAGACAGCTTGACAGGGGCCTCAAGAGAATGGTACTCTCACCTAACAAGGGCAACTATTAGATGCTGGAAGGACCTGGCAGAGGCCTTCATCAGACAGTATCAGTACAACTTAGATATGGCACCCAACAGGACCCTCCTAATGGGAATGTCACAGTCTTCAAGGGAAAGTTTCCGAGAATATGCCCAGAGATGGAGGCAATTGGCTGCTGCCGTTCAACCACCTATGTCTGAAAGGGAGATGGCAGATATGTTCATGAACACCCTTCAGGGAACGTATATTGACAGGTTGGCTGCTTTCTCTTCCACTAGCTTCGCAGATGTTGTCATAGCTGGGGAGAGAATTGAAAGCCTGTTGAAAATGGGTAAGATCTCTGATAATGGTGCCAGCTCGTCCAGTAATGCAAGAAAGCCTTTTGCAGGCCCGAGAAGAACTGGCGAGACCAATGCCATCCACACCAACAGGGGTAGGCCCCAATATGCTCAAAGGTCAGTAGCAGCAGTCACCATTCCTGCTCCAGCTCATCCTCAGCCAGTCTATCAACCTCCTCAACAAAATTATCAACCACAACCTCAGTACCATCAGCAAAATCAGTATCCTCCAAGAAATTACAACAACAGCAACACCAACAACAACAGTCAACAAAGGCCATTCCAACAGAGGCCATCTCAAGCTAACAGAGTGATCGATCCGATCCCAATGCCATATGCTACTTTGCTGCCGCAGCTTCTGAAACTCAACCTGGTTGAGCTAAGAACGTTGGCACCTCCGGATCCCAACAGTCTACCAAGGAACTATGACTCCAATGCTAGGTGTGCTTTTCATTCAAACGCACCTGGCCACAGTACAGAAAAATGCAGGGCCCTGCATATGAAGGTACAAGACCTGGTAGACTCCAAGGCTCTGAATTTCGCACCACCACCCAATGTCAATAAGAACCCCATGCCAAACCATGGTGGTCCCCGGATTAACGCTATTGAAGAAGACAAGCCGTCTTATTTAATAACCAGTGTGGGACAGATCAGGACACCATTGGTAGAAATCAAGGCTCAGCTCTTGGAATGTCAGATGTTCCCAGGGTGTGAATTGGGTTGTGCTTACTGCAATATTTCAGTAAATGGGTGCGATAATCTGAGGAATGGCATAAATGGCCTTATTCAGAGTGGCCAGCTTCAGATCACCACATCATTTTCAACAAATCCAACAATATCATCAGCAACGGTTTCAGAACCTCCTACAACTGCAGCAACTATTGTTCCTGACAATTCTTCGGCTTCATCAACAAGTACTTCATCTATCATCTCAACTGATCAGTTTTCAACAAATTTTCCTACTACAACTTCAGCTTCACTCCATTTCGAACCTCCTACAACAACAACATCCATTCTTCCGCCAATGTCTCCTACAACTCCAGCAACAAATCATGAAGATGTCTCTACTGTCACAATATTTTATGATCCTGAGAACAACTCTGCCTACCATTCAGAAGGTGCTGCTCCCATCAGAGCACCAGTTACAATCTATTATGATCCACAAACAATCACAGTCCCTTCAGCAGCAGCAATCAGTCCAGTCACTGTTACGGTGCCTGGACCAGTACCATATGAAAGCAATAGGGCCATCCCTTGGCACTATGGCTCTGACGTATACTGCGAAGGAAAAAGAATCACTCTTGAAACATCAACACCTGCACCACAGATAGACAATGTGGGAGGAGGCGGAGGCTTCACTCGAAGCGGACGTCTTTTCGCCCCACAAATTCAGAGGCCCACTGCCGAGGCAGAAGCTGCTGCCAAGGCAAAAGGGAAGAGCCCTGTGCAGGAAGATCAAGCTGTTAAAGAAGCCTTGAAGACACCGTTCGATCAAGAAGTTGATGAGTTTATGAGAATCATCAAAAAGAGTGATTACAAAATTGTGGATCAGCTTCACCAAACGCCATCCAAAATCTCTATCCTCTCATTGCTTATGTGCTCCGAAGCCCATCGGAATGCACTACTCAAAGTCTTGCACGCAGCTTACGTGCCTGAAGAGATTACTGTCAACCAGTTGGAAACCGTGGTTGGAAACGTTACTGCTAGCAATGGGCTAGGGTTCACCAATACTGACTTGACAACGGATGGCCGCAACCACAACAAAGCCTTGCACATCACCATGGAATGCAAAGGGGCAGTCCTTTCTCATGTGCTGATAGACACGGGGTCGTCCCTTAATGTCTTACCAAAGAAGGCTCTGGTGAAGTTAGAATATGATGGATTGGCATTGAGACCCAGCAACCTGGTGGTAAGAGCCTTTGATGGTTCTAAGAGATCGGTTCTGGGAGAGATTGAGCTACCTGTGACAATTGGCCCACAGACCTTTAAAACTATCTTTTATGTGATGGACATTCAGCCCGCCTACAGCTGTTTGTTGGGTAGACCCTGGATTCACGCCGCCGGCGCAATAACGTCTACCCTTCACCAAAAGTTAAAATTTGAGTGGGAAGGCCAAGTTGTTACAATCTGTGGGGAGGAGGATATATTTGTTAGCCATCTGGCTACTTATAAGTATATTGAAATGGATGGGGAGATCCATGAAACAATGAGCCAAGGATTTGAAGCCTTGAATGTCAATGAAGCATCTACCGTATCTGGAATCTCCATGTCATCTTACCAACAAGCCCGGAAGGTTGTTGAGGAAGGAACTGCCCTAGGCTGGGGCAAAGTTTTAGCTGTGGAGGAGAAGAAAGACAAGTTTGGGTTGGGTTACAAACCAACTCAGCATCAAGCAAAGGCTGCTGAGAAGCCCGGTTTTGTCAGTGGGGGGATGCTTACCCCCGATGCTATCAACTGTCTGGAAGACGAGCTGGAAGAGGAGCGCAATCTGGAGAATTGGATTCGTCCGAAGATCCCGGGGAGCAGTACCTCAAACTGGTCTTCCCAGGAAATTATAAGAGTTACTCATGCAGAGTAATTATTATTTCCTGTATTTTTATAAGCATGCATCAAAGTCTTGCATCTTGCCCAAGATGACAAGACTCATTTTATAATCGGGCCATCTGTACTTTTTTGTGCAAACAAGATCAATTAATGAAATATCAGACATCCTTTTGCAAGCGAGTCTTTTTCTTTTCTGCTCACTGTTTTTCCATTTTTCTTTTTTGTACAAAAAAATAAATGGCGGTGTTTTCAAAATGATAACTTTATTTCACTTTTCTAAAGCAAGACTAAAATCAGATCACTAAAATGAACCAACTTAAACCCTTGCAGAGATTGCCTTCCTGACAGCACCGACAGCAGCACGGCTATGACATTGTATGACTTTGACAATCCGATCAATCAAGCTGATGAAGGGGTTGAAGAAGAATATGAGCTTCCTGAAGAGTTAGCCAGGTTGTTAAGACAAGAGGAAAAGGTTATTACTCCTCACCAGGAGGAGGTTGAAGTGATCAATCTTGGTACAGATGAAGACGTGAAAGAAGTTAGAATCGGGGCCTGCCTGCAAGACTCAGTGAAGAGACAATTAATAGACCTGCTTCAAGAGTATGTAGATGTGTTTGCTTGGTCGTACCAGGATATGCCAGGGTTGGATACCGATATTGTTGTGCACAAGCTGCCTCTGAGAGAAGAATGCCCGCCAATTAAACAGAAACTGCGCCGTACTCGCCCAGACATGGCTATGAAGATCAAGGAGGAGGTACAAAAGCAATGGGACGGCGGGTTCCTTGCTGTAACTAGCTACCCGCCGTGGGTTGCTAATATAGTACCTGTACCTAAGAAAGACGGCAAAGTAAGAATGTGTGTTGACTACCGGGATCTGAACAGAGCCAGCCCGAAAGATGATTTCCCATTACCCCACATTGATGTATTGGTTGATAATACGGCTCAGTTCTCGGTATTCTCCTTCATGGATGGATTTTCAGGATACAATCAGATTAAAATGTCACCTGAAGACATGGAGAAGACAACATTCATCACACCCTGGGGCACGTTCTGCTACAAGGTAATGCCATTTGGGCTCAAAAATGCCGGTGCAACATATCAACGGGCTATGGTAACATTATTCCACGATATGATCCATAAGGAAATCGAGTGTTATGTGGATGACATGATTGCCAAGTCCCTTACAGAGGAAGACCATCTGGTGAATCTGCTCAAATTATTCAAGCGTCTGAGGAAGTATCAACTAAAGCTGAACCCCAACAAATGCACATTCGGGGTGCGGTCCGGTAAGCTGCTGGGATTTATTGTAAGCGAGAAAGGGATTGAAGTTGACCCTGATAAAGTCAAAGCCATCCAAGAGATGCCTGCACCAAAGACAGAGAAAGAAGTTCGAGGGTTCTTAGGTCGATTGAACTACATCTCACGGTTCATATCTCACCTCACAGCAACCTGTGAACCCTTGTTCAAGCTGTTAAGAAAGGAACAAACGGTCAGGTGGAACGAAGACTGTCAGAGGGCTTTTGACAAGATCAAAGAATACTTACAAGAACCTCCAATCCTTATGCCTCCAGTCGAAGGAAGACCTCTAATCATGTACTTGACAGTATTAGAAGAGTCAATGGGGTGTGTGCTGGGCCAGCATGACGAGTCTGGTCGAAAAGAGTATGCAATATACTACCTAAGCAAAAATTTTACCGACTGTGAACAACGTTATTCACTGCTCGAGAAAACTTGCTGTGCTTTAGCGTGGGCTGCTTGCCGACTAAGGCAGTATATGTTGACCCACACTACTTTGTTGATCTCAAAGATGGACCCAGTCAAGTACATATTTGAGAAGCCAGCTCTTACCGGACGGGTTGCAAGATGGCAAATGATTCTTACAGAATACGACATCCAGTACACCTCTCAGAAAGCCATCAAGGGCAGTGTATTGTCTGAATATCTTGCTGAGCAACCCATTGACGACTACCAGCCTATGAGATTTGACTTCCCCGATGAAGACATCATGTTCATAAAATCAAAAGATCATGAAGAGCCCATTCACACTGAAGGGCCTGACCCGGAGGAAGAATGGACTATGATGTTTGATGGGGCTGTTAATATGAATGGTCGTGGCGTTGGTGCAGTACTCATTACACCCAAAGGAGTTCACATGCCTTTCTCGGCAAAACTCACTTTCAACTGCACTAACAACGAAGCTGAATACGAAGCTTGCATTATGGGTCTTGAGGAAGCCATTGACCTCAGGATCAAGACATTGACCGTATTCGGAGATTCAGCTTTGGTAGTCAATCAAACCAACGGAAAATGGTACACCCACCAAGATCATCTGATACCTTACAGGGATTATACAAGAAGGTTACTGACTTTCTTTACAACAGTCAAGCTTGAGTATATCCCTCGGGACGAGAATCAGTTTGCAGATGCTCTCGCTACCATTTCATCCATGATCAAAGTTCAAGCTGCTAACTTTGTACCTCAGATTTCAGTATCGAGACTCGATAGGCCAGCATACGTATTTGCAGCAGATGTTGTCAAAGATGATAAGCCTTGGTTCCATGACATTAAGTGCTTCTTGGAAGATCAAACATACCCACCTGGGGCATCTTCCAATGATAAGAAGACTCTAAGAAGGCTTGCTGGAAGTTTCTTTCTGAACACTGATGGGTCTTTATACAAAAGGAACTTTGATATGGTACTCCTCAGATGTGTTGACAAGACGGAAGCAGATTTGTTGATGCATGAAGTGCACGAAGGCTCCTTTGGTACCCATGCTAGGGGACATGCAATGGCTAAGAAGTTGTTAAGATCAGGCTATTATTGGATCACAACGGATGCAGACTGTTGTGCTTACGCCAGAAAATGTCATAAATGCCAGATCTACGCAGACAAAGTGCATGTGCCTCCCAATCCTTTGAACATCATGTCTTCACCATGGCCCTTTGCCATGTGGGGCATTGATATGATTGGCAAGATTGAGCCAACTGCTTCAAACGGCCACAGATTCATCCTGGTTGCCATCGATTATTTCACCAAGTGGGTTGAAGCAGCCT
Organism: Lathyrus aphaca; assembly: GCA_963966055.1. Taxonomy (NCBI): domain Eukaryota; kingdom Viridiplantae; phylum Streptophyta; class Magnoliopsida; order Fabales; family Fabaceae; genus Lathyrus; species Lathyrus aphaca. Next base: position 265,153,188 of record OZ014524.1, on the reverse strand, counting down.
CATATGCAAATGTCACAAGGCAAGTGGTAGCCAGATTTCTGAAAAGAGATATCATCTGTCGATATGGAGTTCCCGAGCGAATCATTACTGATAATGGTTCCAATCTAAACAACAAAATGATGGCAGAATTATGCCGGGATTTCAAGATCCAACATCACAATTCTTCTCCTTACAGGCCAAAGATGAACGGCGCTGTTGAGGCAGCAAATAAGAATATCAAGAAGATTGTGCAGAAGATGGTAATCACCTACAAAGACTGGCATGAAATGATACCGTTTGCCTTGCATGGGTACCGCACGTCAATCAGGACATCCACCGGGGCAACACCGTATCAACTTGTGTATGGTATGGAGGCAGTCCTACCGGTTGAAGTTGAATTACCCTCTCTGCGGGTATTAATGGATGTTAAACTGAGTGAAGCAGAATGGGTTCGGTCCCGATACGAGCAGCTGAGTCTGATCGAAGAGAAAAGATTGGCTGCAATCTGTCATGGGCAGTTATATCAGAAGAGAATGAAGAAAGCCTTCGATCAGAAGGTCAGGCACCGAGAGTACCAAGTAGGAGATCTTGTGCTGAAAAGAATCCTCCCTCCTCATACAGACCACAGGGGCAAATGGACTCCAAATTATGAAGGACCATTCGTGGTAAAGAAAGTTTTCTCTGGTGGAGCACTGATGCTCAGCACCATGGATGGTGAAGATTTCCCATCCCCAGTGAATTCAGATGCAGTTAAAAAATACTTCGCATAAAATGACCCGCTGGACATAAAAACAGAATGTAAGTCCAGGCAAAAATAAGGCATCCCGGCGAGTCAAAAACAGAATAAAAGACTCGGGCAAAAATAAGGGAAATAAATGAAAAAATGTACACCCGCTGAGTTGAAAAGCTGCATTGGACAGCTCAGGCAAAAATGGGTATCCCGATGGATTGAAAACCCGAAAAGGGCGATCCATGCAAAATAAGGGAATAAGCGAACAACTGCATTCTGAATTCGTCTGTATCACTTACAACTTGGTTAAGACTCTAAAGGATCAAGCTTCAATCAGAATCAACTTTCTCCAGAAAGCAAGACGAGAAGAAAGTCAAAAGTCATACGAGTCATAGCGGAAGAGGAAGCTCCTTTGAAAGCGTCGCCAACATCGCCAGCACTTTGTTTCTCAATTTGTAACAATATCCTCATTTCAGGAGATATGTTTCTTTGACTGTATCTTGCCAGTTCAGGGCACATGAATTAATAAAATCAGATTTTTCAGTCATGTTTCGTTTTGTATATTTTTATTTGCAAAGGATGTCTGATATCTCTAAAAAAATCAATTGCATAAGTACAGATGCTTTTCTCTAAAAGATATATAATAATAAAACACATGCTTACAGGGAATATACTTACTCTCGAAGGTACTTAACTCCTATGACGGAATCCAGTAAAGGATACCTCGGGACCTTTTGTGCGTTCCCTTATCTTCGCAGGATTGCAGGTATACAGGACGCAACTTGGGGCGTGCAAGCTACATCTCAGCAAGCTGGCAAATCAACAAAAGATCTCAGCATCCAAAATACTCTATCCCCAGCTGAGTTGCCTTTCACTATTCTCCCCAGCCGTAATACCAATTATTCTTCCTCAGCAGAATACAGGAATCAGGGAATCATCTCCCCACGAGATCCTCAGCCTCTATCCAGAAGAGCAACGCATGAAGAAGTCACAACGGAGTACAGAAGGCTTCCACAAACCCCAGCTGGGTCCCGTATTACAAGGATATGTCAATCAGTGACTTGTATCCCCCAAACAGATACACCTCACCAGATCTACCAATGATCTCATCCCCAGCTGGGATGTCCATTTCAAACAGATCAGCAACGGGATCCGAATCCCGGTTTGATATCTTTGCATAATCATGGCATTTTGCATCATATTATCCCCTCAGAGCGTAGCATTCCGTCTAATACGGAGCATTACGGCAAAAATCAAAGGCATAGCATAATCACGAGCCATGTTCTGAATTAACACTTGTGACTAATAACCATTCATCATCATTGTACAAAGATCCCCACCAGAGTCCCAACAAAAGCAGTTGCCTCACAAATCCCAAACACCAGTATATATTTCCTTTTAATACCCGTCCGTATCATCACTCCCCAGTAAAGTCGCCTGAACACTCTTTGCAAACAAAATCACCCGTATTACGGATACTTCATGACACCCGTCCGTGTCACATCACCAGCAGAAAGCCAAAGACATCCTCTTTGCACTCACATATACCTATATATACACTTTCTTGACACCCGTCCGTGTCATTTCCCCAGCGCAGTCATCTACACTTTTGCAACCCATATACTTGTTATTATTACACTCTTCTTTTGACACTCGTCCGTGTCACCTTCCCCAGCAGATAAACACTCATCCCTACAATACTCATACTCACTACTCATGATACACTTATACAGATACTCGTCCGTACCTTGTATACACCATCACTCATATCCCTTCAGATTCGACAATAGTCCTTGTTCTTTGTTAACCAGTTGATACTCGTCCGTATCGTCATCTCAGAACATTGCGTCTAATGTTTGTTTCTACATGATACTCGTCTGTATCATAGTCTTAAGGATGCTCGTCCGCATCTTTAATCCATACACCGTGTCAAACACTTTTATCTTCTTGAAGAGTCCCTTCAGATTCGACACTCGCCCGTGTTCTTTGTTAACCCGTTGATACTCGTCCGTATCATCATCTTTGAACACGCGTTAGTTTGTTTCTATCCGATACTCGTCCTTATCATAGTCTTAGGGATGCTCGTCCGCATCTTTAATCTATACACGATACCAAACACTTATACTTTCCTTTCTTGGTTGTGAACGCTCGTTCGCGTTCACTATATCCCCAGTAGATCACCAACAAAGCGTTTTCTTTTTATCTGACACTCGTCCTGTGTTACGATAAACCCTGAGAGCAGTCGTACCCTGCTGAGTGGTCGTCCTCCACTTCTTGATGGTCGTCCTCCATCATGCTCATCCGGTGGCCGTCCCCATCGTTGATATTTTAGCAGTCGTCCCCTGCTAGGTGGTCGTCCTCCACCTTTTGATGATCGCCCTTCATCACGTTATCCAATGGCCGTCCCCATTGTTGATTTTGGTTATCTGACACTCGTCCTGTGTTATGATAAACCTTGAGAGCAGCCGTACCCTGCTGAGTGGTCGTCCTCCACTTCTTGATGGTCGTCCTCCATCATGCTCGTCCGATGGCCGTCCCCATCGTTGACCTTTTCTATCCGGCATTCGTCCTATGTCGCGATATTTTCGGCAGCCGTACCCTGCCAGGTGGTCGTCCTCCACCTTTGATGGCCGTCCCCATCATATTTCTTTTATCCCCAACAGAGCAGCCGTCCCCTGCTAGGTGGTCGTCCTTCACTTTTGATGGCCGTACCCCATCATCTGTTTATTTCATTTATTCTTTAACCCGATGGCCGTCCCCGTCGTGGTCCCTTTTCCTTTTAGCCCGATGGCCGTCCCCATCGTTGGGTACTTTACCTTTGTGAACTTGATGGTCGTCCCCGTCATGTTTCATTAATCCCCAGAGAATTTTACAGCTTTACCTTGATGGCCGTCCCCGTCATATAATATTATTTTCCCAGCTAGTCGGCCGTCCCCGTCTTAGCTTTACCTTTTATCCCCAGCATGTCGGCCGTCCCCGTCATCGCTTTACTTCACACACTTTTCCCAGCATGTCGGCCGTCCCCGTCATTGCTCCTTACCCAGCAGTCGTCCTCTGCTCGACGGTCGTCCTCCGTCGCCCACACTTTACAATATACTTTGTTTCCCTTTACAATCTATATCCCTTTTCTTATTCATTTTGTGAGTGCAAATTTTGGACTGTCTTTGGTATTCAACCACAAGTTATCTTGTTTGCCTGTTAAGCGGTCGCTTACATCCTGCACAGCTAACTCATGTTTGAATAGGGGCAGCTGTAAACACCCCAAATTTGCCCTCACCCATTCACCATGGCTTGTGATCATCTCATATGCATAAACACAATCATATCACCTCATATCTCAATTTTGAGTCACTGCATAGTTTCTAAGTCATCTGCACCTAGGGTTTGTGATCTGAGCAATCCAAGGGCATCTTGAGCCACTCCAAAGGTAACCAATCACTTCAAAGGGATCCATGTGTGTTCTTATGTCATATTATATCCCCACAAAGTCAAAAATGCAAAGGAATCACAAGAACTGGGGTTTGAGTGGATGCAGAGCCAAGTTTGACTGCACAATTGACCTAAAATTAGGGTTTTGGTTTCAGAGGCCATAACCCCAAATTTTTTGGTCATTCTTATTTCCATTGGTCTCTATATGGTATAGGGAGTATGCATATCAATTTTCATGAAGAAATTCCATGGGGAAGTCATCTGATCAAGGGTTGACTTTTCAGACAAGTCAGTGCAAAATCAGGGCATCTGAGGCCCCCAATGACCCAACCAATGGGTGATCTTCATCATTTTGAGTGTATATGATCTTTATTTGATCATGGAAGAAGGTTGAAGTTCATAAAAATCAAGAATTTAGGGTTTTGGCAAATGTTGACTTTTTGGGCATAGTTGACTTTTCAAGAATGCTTCATTTTAGGTCATTTTTCAAGCCTTGATTCTTGATCCAAAAATGCTTCAAATGGAAAAACTTTGGTCATGAAAGTTGTAGATTACATCTTTCCCTTTTCAAAAAGTACAAGAACATGACCAAACTCTTCTTGGATCAAAAGTTATGGTGTGACAAAGTTGGCTAAAATCATTGATTTTCAAGATATGCCTCAAATGAGAATTTTGCAAGACCATGAACCAATGCCTTTTGTAACCTCTAATTCATTTCAAACCATGACATAAACATTATACATGTCCTAAAAAGTCAGAATTGGACCAAAGATCACATGTGTTTAGTTCATGTAACAAGGCATTTTTCATGAAATTTCAAAAGGTGACAACTTGCAAAAGCACTCATCACACTTCCTACAACTTGCAACCTTGGATGCTGACCTTGCTAGCTCTCTCACCACACCATGTTGCGCAGCCCCTAGCCCTTGTACCAAGCTAGCACCTCACCATACTTCTCTTACACAAAAGGTGGACTTTGAGCAAAAGCAAACTTACCTATCACAGCAGGCCATGTCACATCATCCAGCCAATTGGATTAGTTTATACTTTTCATTTGCAAGCCATTTCAGATACCAAGCAAGGCTGAAACACTTCACACCAACACATACACAAAAACACTCCCTTTTGCAAATTGCTTCGAATCTCTCTGCCCAGCCATAAAACATCCAAACTATTTTCACACCTCAACTCACCATGCTTCATTGAGCTAAAAGCAACCAAGAACCAGGCCTGAAACAAGCCATAACTTCACTTCACCATTTTCACCCCAAGTTGCAGTTTCTTTCGAAACTCTCCCCACAGCTCACAAACATCAAAACCAACTCCACAAACCTTCTCCACTCATCATCAGGACCTCACAGAACCACTCACATTGGCCTGAAGCTGCTTGCATCACCATTGCCATTTCCAACTGAGTTGAAGCAGAAGCTGTCTAAACTCATCAATCAGCCAACATAAACTTCTCCAAAGCATTCAAACATCATCAAGAGGTCCTAAGGAGTGGATTGCACAAGGAGAAAGGGTCTGAAAGTAGCTGGAGTGAAAGCTTCGAATCTCAGGTAGCTCAAGAAATATTTTTCCAGAAATCATTTCTTTTGTTCTAAACTTGTTCTTTGTGTCTTCCTGATCATGAATATGTCTTTGGTTTTGCAAATGGTGTTGAAATGAGAGTTTAATTGCTCTCTGAAACTTGCGTGCCCTAATTCTTTCTTGCTTCGATTCAGCCTTGTTAGGAAATATAAATGCGTTTTGATTAGGGGTTTTGGTTCGTGAGTGAGTGGGGATCGTTTCCCAGTTTTTAGATTTCATTTTAGTTAGGTTTTTGGAGTTTTGGGGATTTTCAGGGGAGATGCTGGCCGGAGAAGACGACCGGAGGTCTTCTCCGGCCACCTGAAAATCATTTGCCCTAATTACAGTCATTAACTCCCATTTGAATTTGGACCGTAGGATGCCTTTGACCAGTTGACTTCGCGCGTGAGGGAAGGGCTCAGATCACTTTGATTAGCCCTAATTCTTTTATTAGTTTTAATTAATTGTAATTAAATTAATTAACTCAGAACCAATCCTGGCCACAAGATCTGGCGCCAGTCAACGCATTTGAACTCAGACTCAATCCTGGCCCTCCACTCATTTGACTTTCCTTAAAAATTCATTTATTTTCATTTTCTCTTCATTTGTTTTGTACAATTTATTTAAAATAGCAAAAATGTTTTAAAAATTATGAAACTTTTTGTCAAGAGTTTCACTAATTTTTAAAACCCAAAAATATTTTTATTTTTATTTTTAGCATTTAAAAAGTATTTTTAAATATTTAAAAGATTATTTTTAATTGATTAATGGGAATTAATTTATTAAAAATATTTTTAAGTATTTAAAAATCACAAAAAAATTCATGAAATGTTCTAAGACATTTAGAAACATTGTCCAACCTTCAAACCAAATTTTTTTTTGGATCTTGATGCATTTTGATAATTTTTCATTGAATTAAAATCATTTTTATGCATTAATTTGATCCAAAGTTTAAAAAATCATTTCTGCCTATCCATGAAGAGTTGGACATTGATTCTTTTTGCATTGCATTGTGTTTAGCATGTAGTTTCTAGGATTAAATGGTCATGTTTTGATTCCTCATTTTCAATTTGTTTGGCATTTCTTTTGTTTGGAAACCCTAAAAACCCTAAAAACTTATAAAATTCATAACTTGAGATTGGTTGAGAGTTGGAACCTCCCCTTTGGACCTTGGTTTAATATATGTTTAGGGTTTCTTTGGGTGGAATTTTCCATTTTTTATCTTAGGGTTTGCTTCTGTTTTTTGGTTTTTGTTTGTTGTTTGATCCATAAACCCTAATTTGGTCTTCCATTTGCATCCTCCTTGCATTCTCTTGCATAACATGACTTGCCATGACATTCCATGCTTCCATGTGATTCATTTGACATCATAAGACATATAGAAAGCATCTTTGATCATTGCATCTTGCATTTGCCATGTTGTATGCTTTGTATGCTTCCTAACTTTTCATGTGTATCCATGCTTCTAAGCTTGCATCATTTGCATCCATGAACTTGTATGAACATCTCCATGCCTTGCCTCATGTTTGTAGCACTCCATATCATCATTATCATCATCAACATGCTTCTGGTTTTGTTTAGCATCATACCATTTCATCCCATTCTGCATTGCATTGCATTTCTTTCTAACATTTCAGGTGGTAAGTAAACTTGAGAAGTGAATTTGCCTTCACTTCTCATAACTTTCCTTTTTATCTCTCTTGCATCCTTTGCTGCATTTATGTATGTTTTTGGTATTGAGCTTGCTCATTCTTGTTTCTCTCACTTTCTTTCTTCAAGTGACTTGACTTCTTGAATGAAGCAAGTTGCTTTGCTTCTCTTGATCTTGTTCATCTGCTTCCTGGTGGCTCCTTTGAAGATTGTTCTTGAAAACCTCACAAACCCTAGGAACAACCAAGCATGACAATGATTAGGGTTTTGATTAGTTTCCCCTCTTAGTTTTACCTTTGTGTCTCTTTTGAGTCTTCTCTTCTCACCTCATAATTAGGGACTAAACCCTAAAGGCTTTAAGGCTTTGTGATTAAGCTTATGCCTGCATCCTTCTATTAGGATGGAGTGTATAACTTTAATCCTAAGTGTTAAATCCTTAATGTGTTTAAACCCTTTAATCAATTCATCTAATAATCATCAAGACATCAAACTTGTAACTTGGGCCTTGCATTAGGGTTCTAATTCTTCCTTAATTGGTTAAGAAGGACTAACCCTAGTGTTAATGGACAAGTCCCCCTCAAGTTGTCTTACAAACCTTAAAAATCACTTCATCATCTTATCATTAAATAAAATCCACCTAACAAAGGCTTGTTTTGTCATGAGTTTAATCCCTAGTCATGGATTAAGTTGAGGAGTTTTCCTCAGCTTAAACACCCTCATCTATTATCCTTCTATTGGGATGGTGTAATGAGTCTGTTTAGTCCTTGATTATGGCTTAACCTCATTACTTAACACTAAACAAAAACAACAAAAACATCTAATTAATCACAAGTAGGTTAATGATCTTAATCCTACACCAAAGGTGATTAAGTGTGAGAAGCTGACTTCACACTTAAGGTATTCTCATTACCCCTAATCAGAGGGAAGATGTGATGAGTTTACTAAATCCATTGGTTTAGACTTAAGCTCATTAACTTATGACAAACTTTCAAAAGCAATAAAAGACTGAAAACTCAAAAACAAACAATAATCGTCTCCTCCGGGATTCTTTTCTCATCTCATTCACTCACAAACGAGAGCTCGCTTCTTCCGTCTAATGCAAGACAGTTTACACCTGAGCCAGACGGGTCATACACTTGAGCATAGGCAAGTAAGCAGTTCACAAGTCAATTTATCTTTCAGTCTCTTTGGGTCGAACTACGGTGTTCTGACTTCCTCATTGCACGAGAGGATACGTAGGCATAACTTAACAGTTATCGAACAAAAGTCTCTGTATATTCCCCCTCCTTCTAGCTTCATTCTTTAGCCTCATGATCTTGAGCATTTCACTCCTTTCTTACACTGACACTTTCATACTTCACATCACTTATACACTTTACACTGACACCTGTACATTCTTTTCCAGCTCTTTTTATGCACAGATTGCACTGACACTACCCCTTTAAAACACAAATCTTTTAAGCGTGGATCCCGTCGAGTACGACGGACAATCTGGGTGCTAATACCTTCCCAGGTTGTAACCAACCCCCTTTCTCAGTCTCTCTGGTTCGCAAACCGTCTTATCCATCTTTTTCTAGGTCTATGCAGCATTGCCTTTCCTCCGGGATAAAAATGCCTAGCTGGCGACTCTATTCATTCTCCAGTGAGTTCACGGCTGTGTGTTCTCACTGTACCCTCGCCGACCGTTCGCGTCTGTACCCCATCTGACTTAGTTTCATTTAGCGGGAGCGACAGATACCTGAACTGAAGCTTTCGAAAATGGCACTGGCTGGCTGCTTCTTTGCTTCAAATCAACTCCAATGATCCTCCTGAAGAGTTTGTGATGCTTGGTTGGAGTTTAAATGGTCTCTAAATGAAGTTGGCAGAAGTTCAGTTCAAGCAATGTCAAAATCGTCTTTTTGATTCAGGGTGTTTTAGGGGAAAATGAAGGGTGGGAAATGGTCAGTGATGATTGTGGAGTTGTTCTATGGAATTTATTTTGAGGTTTGAAGCTTTGTGCTGAGTTTCGAAGGCTTTTGCATAAGAGGGAGTTTTTGGGATTGTTGAGTTCTTGGAGGTTTCAGCTTGTGTTATTTTGTTGAATGGTTTGCTTTTGGTACACATATCATGTTGGGATAGGTCAGAGAATGGGTGGTGGCCTATGTTGATTGGTATGGGCAAGTTGCAAAAATGTCAACATGACTTGTACTTGAGGTATGGGCAAGAACACAGCTGGCCCTTGGGCATGTCCATGCGCAGCTGACTTCATGGATGTCCACAAATCCATTCTTGAGACAATTCAGCAAGAGAGAAGGAAGTTATGGGGTGTTTTGCAATTATGTGATGTTTTGGCCCTTTTAAGAAATCTTGATGTTCAAGGTATGAAACTTGGGATTTCTTTGTGCAATTCTGAATTATAGGTCATGTGTGATGTTTGTGTAATGGTTATAATTCAAAATGAGGTCACAAAATGCTTTGGCAAGTGTTTTTGCAAACTTCCCTCTTTGGTGCATAAGGGAAATTTAGTGATTTTTCCCAACTTTGCAAAGCCATAACTTGAGTTCCATGATGAATTAGATCAAGTTCTTGTAATTTTTGAAAAGGGAATGATCCAATCTACAACTTTCATGACCAAGAATTTTTCATTTGAAGCATTTTTGGATAAAAAAGAGGTGGTTGAAAAACTTTCCCAAAATGGCAAGTTTGCATTACAAGTCACTTTCCCAAAATGGCAACTTTGCAAATGGCTTGAAATTTTTCAATTTTGTGAACTTCTAACTTCTTCTAAGATCAAATAAAGATCATATACACCCAAAATGATGGAGAAGCCCCTTTGGTTGGATGACTGAAGGCCTCAGATGCCCTGATTTTGCACTGACTTGCTCAAGAAGTCATATATTGATCAGATGCCTTCCCCATTGAATTTCTTCATGAAAATTGGTATGCATGATCCTTATATCATATAGATACCAATAGAAACAAGAATGACCAAAAAAATTGGAGTTATGGCCTCTGAAACCAAAACTCTAATTCTAGGTCATCTGTGTAGTTAAACTCTGGCTCTGCTTCCATGCCTTCCTCAGTTCTTGTGATTCTTTGACTTCCTTGATCTTGGGAGGATATAATATGATGCTTGAACATACATGGACCCTCTTGAGATGATTGGAGACCTTTGGAGTGGCTCAGATGGCACAGGGATTACTCAAATCACAAACCCTAGATGCAGATGACTTTGACACCATGCAGTGGAGCAAAAATGCACTATGAGATTATATGATTGAACTTATGAAAATGAGAAGAATCACAAGCCATGGTGAAATGAGTGAGGGAAAATTTGGAGTGTTTACACCAACTCACGCAAACGTTCTTGATTCTGACCCATTCCTGCCATAAGGGTCATAAAATTGTCCATCCTCAGTCTCAAACCAGCTAAATCAGCGTGCATTTGATCCATGACTCTTTCTCTGTTGACTCTTGTGGGATATCTGTGTATGACTGGCTGTTCTCGAACCTTTTTTGGAGCTATAGTGCCTGTAAAACAAACAAACATGTCATATGCATGCAATGTAACTGCTCATGTTTCCAAGTTTTAAGCATTTGTATGCCCCAGTTCTGGTATTTGCTCCAGACAGCCACTTTGAGTATTAACTTTCAGACTTTCTCTTTGAAGAGTGTTCAGACATTAGCAGTATCAGACAAACAAGCCTTGCATATTCAGAAATGATAATTTGCATATTTACACTGTATATCATGGACAAACCACTGCCGGCCAAAAGAGCACAAACAAAAATATTCCCCGAAGGGTTACAAGTCATTACATGAATAAAATACAAAAGAATAAATCAAGACTCCTACACATATATAGACCAATAGAATCAAGAATGGCCAAAAAATTTGAGTGTAAGGGCCTCAAACCCAAAACCCTAATTTCTGGTCATCTGTGTAGGAGCCCTGAGCCTTCCTGGATGGCTCTGCAATCTCTTGTGATCGTTTGACTTTCAAGAACCCTTAGGGGTATCATATGATCATAGAACACTCATGGACCCTCTTGGCATGCTTCATGGCCTCTGAGATAGCTCAAACCACTTCTAAGATTCACTTGATCACAACCCCTAGTTATGCAACTTATGTAGTGAAATAACTATGCAGTGTGATATGGTATGCTTATGCAATGCAATATGAAGGATCACAAGCCAAGGTGTGAGAAAAAAGAGAGAGAAAATTTGGGGTGTTTACAGCTGCCCCTATTCAAGCATGAGTTAGCTGTGTAGGATGTAAGCGCCTGGCTTAACAGACAAACAAGATAACTTGTGGTTGAATACCAAGACAGTCCAAAATTTTCACTCTTTATTATAAGAAGAAAAGGGATATAAATTGTGATAGAAAATGTAGACTGAATATCAAAAGATAGCGACGGAGGACGACCATCGAGAAGAGGACGACTGTTGGGGATAAAAACGGTGAGAAACGCACTGACGGGGACGACCATCATGTTGGGGAATAAAGAATCCGCGACGGGGACGGCCATCGGGTAAAGTGATGAAGGACGATTATCAAGATAAAGTAGAAAACCATGACGGGGACGACCATTGGGTAAAGGATAAATGAAACAATGATGAGGGACGGTCATCAAAAAGGTGAAGGACGATCACCGAGCAGGGGACGACTACTGAAAAGATCATGACATAGGACGAATGTCGGATAGAAAGATCAACGATGGGGACGGCCATCGGATAACATGATGAGGGAAGGTCATCAAAATAAATGACGAGGGACGGTCATCAAGAGGTGAAGAACGATCACCTAGCAGGGGATGGCTGCTCTGTTGGGGATTATCTTGACATTCGTCCCCTTCTAGGTGATCATCCTTCACCTTTTGATGACTGTCCCTCATCATTTTATCCGATGGCCATCCCCATCGTTGATCTTATTATCCGACATTCATCTTATGTCGTGATATTTTCAGCAGCCGTCCCTTGCTAGTTGATCGTCCTTCACCTTTTGATGACCGTCCCTCATCATTTATCCGATGGTCGTCCCCATCGTTGATCTTATTATCCGACATTCATCCTATGTCGTGATATTTTCAGCATTCGTCTCCTGCTATGTTATCGTCCTTCACCTTTCGATGACCGTCCCTCATCATTATTTCATCAGTTTATCCGATTGGCGTCCCCATCGTGAATTCCTATTCTTTAGCCCGATGGTCGTCCCCATCAGTGCATCTCTCACCTTTTAATCCCCAACAGTCGTCCTCTGCTCGATGGTCGTCCTCCATCGCTATCATTCGATGATCATTCTATTTCGTTTGGTTTTTAACAATTTATATCCCTTTTCTTCTTATACTAGAGAGCGCAAATTTTGGATTGTCTTGGTATTCAACCACAAGTTATCTTGTTTGCCTGCTAAGCCTGGCGCTTACATCCTGCACAACTAACTCATGCTTGAATATGGGCAGCTGTAAACACCCCAAATTTTCCCTCTCACTTTCTCAAGCCTTGGCTTATGTTCACATATATTTCATAGCATATCATTACATATTACATTGCATATTCACCTTTAATATCTCATTGCATCTCTACACAGTTAGGGATTGTGATCAGATGAATCTTGAAGAGAGTATGAGGTATCTCAGAGGCCATGAAGCATGAAAAGAAGGTCCTTGAGTTTTCTAAGGTCATATTATACCCCCAAGGGTTCTTGGAAGTCAAAAGATCACAGGAGATTGCAGAGCCACCTAGGCAGGTTCAGGGTTCCTGCACAGATGACCTAAAATTAGGGTTTTTGGTTTGAGGCCCTTACAACCAAATATTTTGGTCATTCTTGATTCAAATGGTCTTTATATGATATAAGGAGTGTGTGGATGAAGTTTGATAAAAAATTCAATGTGGAAGTCATCTGATCAAATGGTAACTTGTTGTGTAAGAAAAGTCAGGATTAGGGCATTTGAGGCCTCCAACAAGGGTTCCAAAGGGTCATCATCATCAATTTGAGGTCCTATGACCTTTATTTGGTCTTAGGAATGCTTTAAAGATCACAAGATTGAAGAATTTTGAGCCATTGCAAAAGTTGCAATTTTTAGACATGACTTGAAGTGAAAACATTCCATTTTGGGAATGATTTTCAACCTCATCTTTCTTGATCAAAAAGGTTTCAAATGAAATTTCTTCAAACATGAAAGTTGTAGATTAGATCTTCCCATTTTCAAAAAGTACAAGAACTCCTCTTGATTCATCCTAAAACTCAAGATATGACAAGTCAAAGTTGGGAAAAATCTTGTAATTTTCAAGTTCATGTCAAAGAAGGAAATGTGCAAAAGTGAACTTCAGGCCTCTACATGACTTCTAATCCACTCAAATACATCATGGCATGATCAAAAAACATCTCAAAGTAAGAATTGAGCTATCAACCAAGGGATTTCATGACTTGCTAATCAAGAAATCACAAAGTTGCAAAATTGAAAAACCTATGCAAACTATTGATCCAAGCCATACAGCTCATAACATTTGATCCTAGGGTTCTCCTTGAAACCAGCTGAGGCAGCTCAAGCCCTCAAATCAGTTCTGCCATGGCCCATACCTAAAGTACACAACTTTTGACGTTTTGGCCAATTGAGCCATGCCATTCCCACAATGGATATCTACTCTTCTGACTCATTCCAATTGTTTATGCATTTCCTAAGGTTCATAAAACACAACACACAAGAGCTCAGAAGACACACACACTCAGATTGCACAAAAATTCCCGAAAGCTTCCTCTCTTTGATTCTCCCAATCCAGCCATCAAACTTCAAAAATTCTTTCACTAACAAGTCACACTTCACCTAAGGAACAAATCCCAACCCTTACAATGGCCTGAAACATAACACACAAGAACCTCAATTTCTTCCATATCAGAACTGAACCTCTCAAACTAGCCACTTTCAAAGCATTCCAAGCATTCCATTAGCCTCAGGAGGTTCAAAGGAGGCCATTTGCACAAGAGGGAGACTCTGAAAGCTCACTTTCGAAGGAGCTGTGTCAAGAATATGAAGACCAATATTCTGAAGATTCTCTCAATTTTCTCTTTATCCTTCTAAGCATGCTTCATTTTCATGTTATCAGAAGCCTCTGAAGATTAGACAATAAGATCAAATGGTTTTTGTGTCAAGAAAATAGTACATACTACAAGATCACCCCTTCCTTCACTATCCTAATTTTGTGGGCTAAGGATATGTTCGAACAAGATTTTTATTCTACTTCTCTAATAAAGTTTTGATGATAACAATATTTTATAAGAACAAATTATAGCACTAAGTCATTCTCTATGTGCAGGATAGAAGTTCTCAAGAAAAGAATGATTCTAAGTTGCTCAACATCTTCTAATGGTACTCAAGTCAGGCGCACCTCTTATAGAAGATCTGTTGGTAGAAAGAAGTTCTCATCAAATAAGTTTTCTTTGCTGCGAAATTTCAAACATACTCTAATGTGCATTTAGTATATTCTGATTCTCATAATAAAGGATAATTAAGAGGACATTATGACTATTTACAAACATCCAAATATGGCACCATATGTTCCCAACGGATCTCCTCTTCAAACGCTTATATAAATGAGACTTCTTGGAGAAATTGAAGCTCTTACATTCGCGCGCAAATATTCATCAATTTCTTACTTTGTTCTTAATTTCTGTAACAACTATCACCTAGTGATAATAGCTCTCTGAAGCAGTTTTTGTTACAACTTTTGTAAAACTCTTTGTGAATTCCTTGAGTGACTAGGGTAGTCAGAAGACTCAAGAAGACTTTGACTATAGGTCTTAATGGTTGTATTCAATGTTTTTAATAGTGGATTAAGACCCCGTTGAGAGAGGCAAAATCCCCTTGGCGGGTGGACTTGATGTAGTTTGAGTTCAAACGAACCAGGATAAATCAAAGTGTCATTTACAGTCATTGTTTTTAAAACTCAATTCCAAACCCCCATTCCTAGTGTTTTTTGCTCCTTCAGGACAATATTATTTTAGAAACCCAATTCAACCCCCTCCATATTTCTTGTGTTTCTTGCCACCTTCAATTTTTACATAGGCTTGTAGGCTCTTGATCTTACATGCTCCTTTTGCATTCAACATTTACTGTGCGTAAAAGTTTAATATGTATCTCATAACAACTTCTCCCCCTTTGAAAAATTTCAAAATGAGAAAAAGCAAAAAAAAAAGAGACTAAAATGCACAACAATAAATGAAATCATAGCATAATAATATCACATTATTTACCAAAAACGTAACAAACACACATATCTCATTAATTAAGCAATTGAACACAATATAAATGCAAGCTTAGAAAATATATATATCAAAGCAAGAATATGACTAACATATATTAGAGAATTAACAACACACAAATAAACCAATAAGGCAAAAATATGACAACGTACAATATCAATGAAAAACATGCACAACGAAAATATGTTTGCAAAATATAGCACTATCAACTAATAAATTTCGAAAAATGATACAAAATTAAAAACTAAACTAGGATGAAATGATATAAAATACTATATGTGCTAAATCATGGTATCTCAAACGTAAATGGTCATCTCCATAGAAATTTGAAAGATTGAAAGATAAACTTAGACCATTTGTAACCACATCTTCCTTCAAATATAAAAATAAGTTAGTCGTTGTCGCTCCCTGGAGTTTCATCTTGGTACAAATGCGAAAGTGGCGCGGAGAAGGGTAGAGTCCCCAATCAGGCATTTTTATCCCAAAGGAATGAGAAAGGTAATGTTGCACAAACCAAAGAAAAGAAATTAAAGAACAATGTCCTACGAGCCAAAGAGATTGGGTTCGGGAGTCGGTTACAACCTGGGAAGGTATTAACACCCCAGATCATCCTCCTTACCATACGAGATCCACGCTTGAAAGAAATTGTTTCAAAGGTGTAAGAATGAAGCTACTGCAAAAACAGAGACTAGAACTTAATAGAAGAAAATAAAAACAAGGGGTAAAATGTAGGGAAAATAAAAGAGTGCTCGAATGGGCCCTACCCCACTGCCTACATACCTCATCGGGAAATGAGGATCATAGACTACGTAGCTCCCCTAACTAGGGAGGAAAACTGCTTATGTTTTTAAAGCTTGAACTGCTTATGTTTATGCTCAGGTGTTGCAGACTCGTCTGACACGAGTGCATTACCGTCTTGAAAAGAGAAAAGTAGGAGCAAGTTCGTACATTATGAGTGAAGGTGATGAGGAAATAATTCCCGAAGGAAAGACGATTATTGTTGGTTTGATGTTTTTTAGAAGCTTTTCTTTGTGTTTGGCATGTGAAAGTGTATTCAAGTCCTTTTCCATGGAATGTGTACTTATTACTTCATTCCAAGATGGAATAAGGAAGAAGCACACCCAAGTAAGGAGAAGATCCCCAAGAGTTGGTTCCAAAGATTAGGGCCTAAGCACACTAACTCATTGAATTTATTAAGTGTTTTTGTGATTTGACGTGAAGAAGTGTCTTTTTAACTTTCTTTGTGAAGATGACCTCATGATTAGACTTGTACATCATGCTAGATAAGTTTGCACTATCCCAATATGGGATGAATACAAATGCCCCATCGAATAAGTCCATATACACAAGGTTAACTCAACCATTATTAAGTGTTTTTTAGTTTTTGTTTGAAGATGAGAAACAGAGAGCACCAAAAGGATCTCAAAGGTAAAAGACTAAAGAGGGGGACTAATAATCCTAAGTGTTATCATGCATGGTATTCCTATGTTTGTGTGGTTTGAGAACTATCCTAATGAAGAAGAAGGAAAGAAAAGAAAAAGAAGAAAGGAGCAAAGGATTCAACTTACTTCTTAAGAGAAGATAAGTTGATACCAAATGGGATGAAGAATAATTAAGCATAGATGGCCTAAGAACGTCACAAACGCAAGTAAGAAACTTAAAATAAGATGAGAGAAGAAGTTGAGATGTGGAAGCAACATCCACACCTCTCAAACTTACCAAAGCCCCTAAAAAGTTAGAAGTATTCACATAAAGGAAAATGGAAACCATACAAGCACAAGATAATAAAGAACAAAGATATAAGCCCTAAAAATCACACAAGTCAGAACCTATAAGTCACAAATGACCCCTAAGATTAGTCACACAAGCTCAAGAAAAAATAAGTGAGACAAGTTCCACAAACATCCAACAATGCACCAAAGAAAGGATGAGATGGAAAGACGTTATCAAGTAAGGCAAACAAGTCAAAATGAAACAACTTAGGTTAAATTCAGAAGCCAAACACCTTTAATAATTCCAAGTAAGGTCAATGAAATGTCATACAAGTCATGAGTTATGGTATGGAAGCATAGGAGATGGAATGAGGATGAAGTGAAATGAAGATGCAAACATGTGTTTATGAAACAATGTCACTTAATGAGATGAGATGAACATATAATCATGATGTGAGATGAGCATGAACCAAATTCAGAGGTGTATCAACATGTTAAGATTCATATAAGATGCACAAGTAGTCAAATTTGAACATGGGTGACACATAAAGAAGTTAGAAAAAGAGATGAGGTGAAATTAGTTTATTTAGGGCTCATACTTGGAAAATATTTATCAATGTAAGTTAAAAAGTAATCACATGCTTCATACAAGTCCTATTTATTCCTAAGATGATATCGAGATGCAAAGCCAGATCCTAATAGGATGGCATAAGTGCCTCCTGATGCAAGCAAACAAACCATAATCAAAACTTTCACAAAATAGGCAATCAAATGTTCATGCATCAAAGAATTATCAAACACACTTCAAAAATTATTCAAACAAGTCCCAATAGACCTCAACCATGGGTAATCATCGTGCAAAAGTCCCAAACAAAAAAAACAGAAGTTATGGCATTCAAACAATCAAGCAAGGCAAGCTAGGGTTTCACAAACTTAAGTTCAAAGAAAGACCACAACAATCAACCAAACAAGACCTAAAAAAATATTTAAAAATGTTTTAAAGTACCTTAACATGTTCTTAACACAATGCCAAAAGAATCAGGTTCATATCATTTATGGATCTTAAGATAGAAAATCAACAAGTTAGGATACACATGGAAGAAGGAAATTCAAAAGAAATTAAAAGAGAAATTGATTCAGAAGGTCAAAATAAAATAAAAATAGAAAATAAAATATGAATTTTTTTTATAAAAGGATAAATATCATTTGTGTTTTTTTTGGAATTTTTAGAAACCTAGAACTAAATTTTAAAAAATAAAATTGAAACTAAAAGAAATCATAAAATAAAATGAATTAAAAATACCAAGGGGTGAAAATAGTAGCCCAATTCAGTTCATAACAAAGAAGGCCCAAAACTGGGGGTGTGGGAAGCAAGAAAGTACAAGGGCGGGGTTGACTCTTATCATTGCCCAATGATTAATATGAAGGTGGAAACACAGTCAAACTTAGGGAAAAGTAAGCACAATCAACGTGCGTGGTTGAGTCAGATGAAAAAGTATTCAAATCTAATGGTTCTCAGGAGTCAGCCAAAAGTCATATGGATCAACGCATCAGATGGAAATTCAACAAATAAGGTCAAACCAATGCACGCACAAGATCTAAGGATTCAAAAACCTAACATACGCTGGCAAACAAAATGAATTATATGAAATAAAAAACACATGCAACACATATGACTTTTTTTTATGTGTTGTCATCATGTAAACACCCCAAATTTTCCCTCACCCATTCACACCATGGCTTGTGATCATTTCATATGCATAAACTCAATCATATCATCTCATATCACATTTTTGAGTCACTGCATTGTTTCAAAGTCATCTGCATCTAGGGTTTGTGATCTGAGCAATCCAGGAGCTTCTTGAGCCACCCCAAAGGCCACTAATCACTTCAAAGGGATCCATGTATGTTCTTATATCATATTACATCCTCTAAAAGTCAAAAATGCCAAAGAATCACAAGAACTGGGATTGATATGGATGCAGAGCCAAGTTTGACTGCACAGATGACCTAAAATTAGGGTTTTGGTTTCAGAGGCCATAACTCCAAAATTTTTGGTCATTATTGTTTCTATTGGTATCTATATGGTATAGGGAGTATGCATATCAATTTTCATGAAGAAATTCCATGGGGAAGTCATCTGATCAAGAGTTGACTTTTCAGACAAGTCAGTGCAAAATCAGGGCATCTGAGGCCCCCAATGACCCAACCAAGGGGTGATCTTCATCATTTTGAGTGTATATGATCTTTATTTGATCATAGAAGAGGTTGGAAGTCCACAAAATTCAAGAATTTGAAGTTTTTGCAAAGTTGACTTTTTTGGGCATGGTTGACTTTTAAAGGATATGTCATTTTATGCCACTTTTCAAACCTTACTTTTTGATCCAAAAATGCTTCAAATGGAAAAACTTTGGTCATGAAAGTTGTAGATTGGATCATTCCCTTTTCAAAAAGTACAAGAACTCATTCTAATTCATCTTGGATCAAAAGTTATGGCTTGTCAAAGTTGGGAAAAATCACATAATTTCATGTTTTACACCAAAGAGGGAAGTTGCAAAACCTCATGCCAAGGCAAAATGTGACTTCAAATGGACTTCTATGCATTACACAAACATCACATGTGACCTAAAAATCAGATTTGAACCAAAATTTCTCATGTTTCATGGTTTGTATAGCAAGAAAGTTTCATGTGAACCAAAAGTGATCAAGTTGCAAAATCATCATCACACTTCCATCCACTTGTTGCCTTGGCTGCTGAACCACTCTAGCCTCTCACTCACACCATGCTGCGCCAGCCCATACACTTGTACTAGCCTAGAACTTGGCCCATGCTTCTCTTACACAAGAGTGGACTTTTTGCAAAAGATAACTTACCAATCACAAAAGCACAAGTCACATCATCTGACCAATTGGAGTTGTTTATACTATCCATTTGCTAGCCATTTCATACAAGGAGCCAGCCTGAAACAAGCCCTAGCAAGACATTCACAAAATCACCCTCTCAAGCAAAACCTTTCGAATTTGTTTCCATAGCTCACAAACACAAAAACCAACTCCACTGATCAACTCACCTTGCTTCACTGAGCCAAAACCAGCAAGACTCAGGCCTGAACTAAGCAAGAACTGAGCTTCTCCATTTTTCACCCCCAAAGCCAGAACTTTCGAATCTCATTCCACAGCTCACAAACACTTGAACAAACTTCATAAACCTTCTCCATTCATCATCCTGGTCATAAAGAACCCTTCACCTTAGCCTGAAATAGCTTGAATCACAATCACCATTTTCACCTGAGCTTGAGCAGAAGCTGTGCAAACTCCCTAACCAGCTAACTTAAACTCCTTCTAAGCATTCAAGCATCATCAGGGTGGAGTGGATTGCATCAAGAGGGGAGGTCAGAAAGTTGCAGAATTGAAAGCTTCGAAACTCAGGTAGCTCAAGAACATTTTTTCCAGAAATCCTTTTTTAAGTTCTTAAGTTGTTGTTCATGCTCCCCTGATCACATATATGTCTTTAGTTTTGAAAATGGTGGGAAAATAAGGATTTAATTGCGTTCTGAAACTCCCTGACCTAAAAAAGTTTCGTTTCGATTCGTGAGTTTGAGGGAATATAAATGATGTTAGTGATGGGGTTTTGATTCAGTGGGTTATGGGGATCATTCCAGTGTTCTTGGATTTTATTTTTGTCGCGTTTTGAGGTTTTTAGGGATTTTCAGGTGGGGTTCCCGCCGGAGAAGACGACCGGAGGTCTTCTCCGGCCACCTGAAAATCATTAGGGTTTAATTATGTCATTAATGGCCGTTTGAATTTGGAGCGTTGGATTAGTTGACCCCATTGACTTCCCGCGTGGATGAATGGCCCAGATCCATTTGTTTTGCCCTAATCCCCTTTAATTAGTTTAATTAATCATAATTAAATAAATCTAATCAGGACCAACCACAGCCCTTGGATTCGCGCGCCAGTCAACCCTTTCGAACCCAGTTCAAATCTCCACCATCAGATCAGATTACTTTCCATTTATTTCATTTTTTATTTCATTTTTTGTCATTTAACTTCCATAATTTATTTAAAATAGTAAAAATTGTCTAAAAATTATGAAACTTTTTCTCAAGAATTTCATTAATTTATATGACACAAAAATATTTTTATTTTTATTTTTAGCATTAAAAAAGTATTTTTAAATATTTAAAAGTTTATTTTTAATTGATTAATGAAAATTAATTTATTAAAAATACTTTTAGGTATTTAAAAATCACCAAAAAATTCATGAAATGTTCTAAGACATTTAGAAACATTGTCCAACCTTCAAACCAAATTTATTTTTTGATCTTGATGCATTTTGAGAATTTTCCATTGATTTAAAATCATTTTTATGCATTAATTTGGTCCAAAGTTCCAAAAATCATTTCTGCCTATCCATGAGGAGTTGGACATTGATTCTTTTTGCATTGCATTGTGTTTAGCATGTAGTTTGTAAGATTAAATGGCCATGATTTGATCTTTCATTTTCAATTTGTTTGGTAATTTTCTTGTTAAGGAACCCTAAAACCCTAGAAAACTTAGGAAAATCATATCTTGAAATTGATTAAGAGTTGAAACCTCTCCTTTGGACATTGGGTTAGTATAGGATTAGGGGTCCTTTGAGTGGCATTTTCAATTTTTTGTCTTATGGTTTGCTTCTGATTTTGGTTTTTGTTTGTTGCATTGTTCATAAACCCTAATTTGGGCTTCCATATGCATCCATCTTGCATTCTCTTGCATAACATGACTTGCCATGACATTTCAAGCATCCATTTGATTCATTTGACATCATAAGACATATTGAAAGCATGTTTGATCATTGCATCATGTGTTTGCCATGTTGTATGCCATGTGCACTTCATGACTTTTCATGTATGTCCATGGTTCCTAACTTGCTTCATTTGCATTCATGAACTTGTATGATCATTTCCATGTGCTGCCTCATGTTTGTAGCATCTCATAACATCATTAGCATCATGTAAATGCTTCTGGTTTTGTTTCTCATCATGTCATCTCATCCCATTTTGCATTGCATTGCATTCCCTTTCTAACCTTTCAGGTGGTAAGTGATTTTGAGAAGTGAATTGGCCTTCACTTCTCATACTTTCTCTTCATCACTCTCTTGCATCCATTTCTGCATTTTTGTTTGTGTTTGAGTTTGAGCTTGCTCATTCTTCTTCTCCTTACTTTCTTTCTTCAAGTGACTTGACTTCTTGAATGAAGCAAGTTACTTTGCTTCTCTTGATCCTTTCATCTGCTTCCTGGTGGTTCCATTGAAGACTTCTCTTGAAAACCTCACAAACCTTAGGAACAACCAAGCATGACAATGATTAGGGTTTTGATTAGTCCCCCTCTTAGTTTTCACCTTTGTGTCTCTTTGAGTCTTCTCTTCTCATCTCATAATCAGGGACTAAACCCTAAAGGCTTTAAGGCTTTGTGATTAAGCTTATGCCTGCATCCTTCTCTTAGGATGGAGTGTATAACTTTAATCCTAAGTGTTAAACCCTTAATGTGTTTAAATCTCTTAATCAATTCACTTAATAAGTATCAAGACATCAAGCTTGTAACTTGGGCCTTGCATTAGGGTTCTAATTCTTCCTTAATTGGTTAAGAAGGACTAACCCTAGTGTTAATGGACAAGTCCCCCTCAAGTTGTCTTACAAACCCTAAAATACACTTCATCACCATATCATTAAATAAAATCCACTTAACCAAAGGCTTGTTTTGTCATGAGTTTAATCCCTAATCATGGATTAAGTTGAGGAGCCTTCCTCAGCTTAAACATTCTCATCTATTATCCTTCTATTAGGATGGTGTAATGAGTCTGTTAAATCCCTGATTATGGCTTAACCTCATTACTTAAACACTAAACAAAAACACCAAAAATATCTAATTAATCTCAAGTAGGTCAATGATCTTAATCCTACATCAAAGGTGATTAAGTGTGAGAATCTGACTTCACACTTAAGGTATTCTCATTACCCCTAATCAGAGGGAAGATGTGATGAGTTTACTAACCCATTGGTTTAGGCTTAAGCTCATTAACTTATGACAAACTTTCAAAAGCAATAAAAGATTGAAAACTCAAAAACAAACAATAACCGTCTCCTTCGGGATTCTTTTCCCATCTCATTCACTCACAAACGAGAACTCGCTTCTTCCGTCTAATGCAAGACAGTTTGCACCTGAGCCAGACAGGTCATACACTTGAGCATGGACAAGTAAGCAGTTCACAAGTCAATTCATCTTTCAGTCTCTTTGGGTCGAACTACGGTGTTCTGACTTCCTCATTGCACGAGAGGATACGTAGGCATAACTTAACAGTTATCGAACAAAAGTCTCTGTACATTCCCCCTCTTTCCAGCTTCATTCTTTAGCCTCACTCTTGAGCATTTCACTCCCGTTCTCACACTGACACTGTATATATCACACTTTGCACTTCCTTTACACTGACACCTGTACATCCTTTTCCAGCTCTTTTATACACAAATTGCACTGACACTACCCCTTTAAAACACAAATCTTTTAAGCGTGGATCCCGTCGAGTACGGCGGACAATCTGGGTGCTAATACCTTCCCAGGTTGTAACCAACCCCCTTTCTCAGTCTCTCTGGTTCGCAACCGTCTTATCCATGTCTTTCGAGGTCTATGCAGCATTGCCTTTCCTCCGGGATAAAAATGCCTAGCTGGCGACTCTATTCATCTCCAGTGAGTTCACGGCTGTGTGTTCTCATTGTCCCTCTCGCCGACCGTTCGCGTCTGTACCTTTATCTGGGCCTATTCCCCATTTATTGGGAGCGACAGCTTGGCGACTCTGCTGGGGACCTTTTCTTATATTGCAACCCGGGCTTCTGGTTCTTTTTGTGGGTTCCTCCTAGCGCTTGATTGATTTGTGTTTATTGGGGTGTTATGTGCTTATTTGTGTTTGTATATGCTCTATTTTTGCTTTATGTACAGTCTGTTTTATTACTTTCTTTATTGCTTTACATATATCATACTGTCATGCTGTCTGGCTGGATCTGGTTTTGCTTTGGTGGGTGGGTGTTCCATTGAGAGTTAAGGTCCTATACCTGGGACCTGAGTGACACCTAGGCTAGAGTGGTTCATATTCTTTCCCATTCCATCTCGGTCTGGTGCGGGAATATTTAACACGGTTCAGATATGGGTTTCTTCTTGAGAACTCTGTGTTGCAGATTTCCTGCAATGCTAGGGCTATCTGGGAAGCCTGCTAAGTCTGGATGACCTTTAGTTTTGACCTTCAGAAACTGAGGATAATTAGAGGAGGAACTTTTATGGTTATTGTAAACACTGTACCTCCGGGTTAGAAGTGTTTACACTTCTCATAACTGATCCAAGTCTGAGGATCTTTGTTCTAGAACACCACCTGTGAGGGGGATGGGCTGTTTACAGGTTTGCAGGTACCTTGACCTCAGAATACCCTATTACTTTGTTTGTTTAAGAGTACCTCATTTTGGGACAGTTCTTGTGATTCTAAACCCTGGACATGTGGCTCTTTATTTGAGCCCCCCCACCTTGGTTACTGGATTTATAGACCTCTATCTGGCATTCTTGAACATACTTGGACCTATATCAGAGCATTTGATCAGATCCAGCTCAGTCACAAACCCTTGCATATCATCTGCATACATAATCATTGCATCATTTTGACATTTGCTTATTTGTGTTTCAGGGTATCCACTTTCATTTTTGGTTTGGTTTTGACCCTATCTTCAGTATTGACCTATCTTCATCAGCACCTGCTTCAGCTATCAGCTATCAGCTATTTGTTTCAGTCACCTGCACCAGCCAACCAGTGGCCCATTCTTCAGTATCATCATCAGCACTTGTCTCTACTCAGTCTCAACAACATGGCACCTAAAAAGAGCAACATCACCTACCACTTTTTCCAGCCAGAGTTAGCTGACATCAGGAGGATTCAGACCCTGATCACTCCAGACCATATACCATTGTTCAGGGAACACTATGGAGATATACTTGATATGGTTATGGATCTGGACCCTTCACAGAGAAGCCTGATCCACACTTGCCTTCAGTTTTATGATCCCCCACTGAGATGTTTCACTTTTCAGGACTTTCAGTTGGGCCCCTTATTGGAAGAATACTCATCATTAGTTGGTATACCTATCAGAGGTGGAGTCCCTTTCAACCCTGAGATGGTCTTTCCTGGTAATGGAGAAGTAGCCAAGGCTTTGCATCTGGAACCTGTTCTGATTGAGCAGCATATGACTACTAAGGCTGGAATCCCTGGCCTGCATCTGGATTTCTTAATTTCTCAAGCTGCCCTGAAAGCTTCTTTAGGAGAGTGGAAAGCAGTCTGTGCTTTATTGGCCCTGAGCATATATGGGATCACATTATTTGCAGATGAGCCTAGATTCATTAGCAAGAATGCAATCCATCTTTTCATCCTGAAGAACCCAGTGCCAACTTTATTAGGGGATCTCTACTATTCAGTGCATCAGAGGAATGAAAAGCAGAGGGGAAGATTAGTGAGGTGCTGTGCTCCTTTGTTCCATACTTGGCTCCTCAGGCATTTGCCCAAGACAGATGCATTTTTGAATCCTCATCAGCAGAGAAACTGGGCTAGAAGACTCACTGCTCTAACTTCAGCTGATATCAGGTGGTGCACTCAAAGTACCAAAGGCAGGGATATCATCACCAGCTGTGGGCATTTTCCCAATGTGCCCCTAATAGGAGTTAAGGGTAGTATTAATTACAACCCTCTGTTGTTCAAAAGGCAACTGGGCTATGCACTGGTCAACACTCCTAAGGCACAGGACTTGATTGAGACTCTTTATTGTGAGAACAAGCCTAATCTGGCTATTGTTAGGCAGGCAGCTTGGGCCTGGGACAATGTTCAAACCAAGGGAGTAACCATTCTGGGGAAGTGCAACAATGTAGCATCAGCACAATATTATGAATGGTCCCATGCCAGGGCTCAATTTTCTGGAATGCCCTTTACCATGGAAGATATGCCTGGATCATCCTCAGCACCACCTCCTGCCACTGTCAGCTTAGAGGATTTTGAGAGCTTGAAAGAAAGAAATGAGAAGTTGACTCAGGCTTTGCAGAAAACCCTCTGGGAGAGGAGTGATGGCAGACTGGATATTGAGAGGTTAGAGAAGCTGAGAATAGAGCATCTGGCTAAAATTGAGAAGGCTGAGGATTACATCAAGAAGTCTAGGGCTGGGGAACAAATTCTGAAGAATGCTTGCAAAGAAGCCCAATTCCAGAAAGCCAGGACAGACTTGTATCTAAAGGAGAGTTAGGCTAGGTGGGTCAGGATCACCGAGGCTCGTACTCTGGAGGACAAGAGGGTCCAAGACAGGATAGAGCAACTGGAAGCTAGTGCAAAGGAGCAGCAGGAAGCCCTGGCAGCAGCCCAGAAGGAAATATCAGAGCTGAAGATCAGAGCTGGAGTAAAGAGGTCAAAGGACCAAAGTCAGCACAAGAAGCTAACTGCAGCTGTTACCACCCGGAATCTCCTCATCAGGAATCTCACGGAGCGTCCAGCTGATCCTGTGACCGAAGCACTTCTCAAGGAAGTTCGGGAGGATGAGTTTGGTCTTGGTGTTTGACCATTTGCTTGTTGTTGCTTTCATTCCATGTACTTTTATTTTCTTGTAATATATTTTGACCCCTTCAGAGGGCTTGTTTTTGTAAACAAACTATGTACCATTTTTGCCTTTTGTAATATATGTATTAGTTTGTTCCATCCGAGTTTACTTCGAAAGAAACATCAACAACATCTTCGAGGGTCTGGAAGGGTCAGAACTGAATGCCAAGCCGGATACCTTGAAAACAAATAAGCATACTGCATTGCATGCTAACCCTTTTGTTTGTTTTGTAGGTTTTTGTTTTATTGTTGCTAACTCTGTTGTGATGTTCAGGAACTATTGCTCGACGCCGGGTATTTCCCCTCAACCGTCCGCACCGTTATCTAACCCGTAACAACCTTCCGGGCATACAGATGGATCAGATGCAGCAGGACCTTACAGAGGTCAGGAACCAAATGACCAACGAGAGGTTTGGAAATGAGGAACCAAATGACACAGTTTATGGAGGTAATGAACAACATGGCTCAAAGCCAGGAGAGGCTCAGAGCACTGGTGGAAGGGAGAAATCAAGAGGATCCACATATAGGGACTGCCGGCACCAGCAACAATGAAAGGGTTCAACCTCATGTTAACCCCCCTGTATTTGGCCCCCATCTTCATCCAGAGGTCAATATTCCTGCAAATGTTCAGGGGACTGCCACTGCAGGCAGGGTACTGCAAGAAGACCCTCAAGAGGATCAGTTCACAGTAATGGGTGCTGGGGAAGAAGCTTATGATAGAAGGTTGGATGAGATAGCTGAGAAATTAAGATCCTTAGAGTCTCAAAACTCTTTGGGTTTTGATGTTATGGATATGGGCTTGGTAGATGGGGTCAGGATTCCCCACAAGTTTAAGCCACCATGCTTTGAAAAGTATAATGGGACTTCCTGTCCCCGAACCCATCTACAATCATTTCTGGGAAGGCTGAAGGCCTATACTATGGATGAGAAGCTCTGGATGTTCTATTTTGAAGATAGCTTGACGGGAGCTTCAAGAGAATGGTACTCTCATCTGACAAGAGCAACTATCAGGTGTTGGAAGGACCTGGCAGAGGCCTTTATCAGACAGTATCAGTACAACTTAGACATGGCACCCAACAGGACCCTCCTAATGGGAATGTCACAATCGTCGAGGGAAAATTTCCGAGAGTATGCTCAAAGATGGAGACAGCTTGCTGCTGCTGTCCAGCCACCTATGTCAGAAAGGGAGATGGCTGATATGTTCATGAACACCCTTCAGGGGACTTACATTGATAGGCTAGCTGCCTTCTCATCTACCAGCTTTGCAGATGTTGTCATAGCCGGGGAGAGAATTGAAAGCCTATTGAAGATGGGAAAGATCTCAGACAACGGTGCAAGCTCATCCAGTAATGCAAGAAAGCCTTTTGCGGGCCCAAGAAGGACTGGTGAGACCAATGCCATCCACACCAACAGGGGCAGGCCCCAATATGTTCATAGATCTGTGGCAGCAGTCACCATTCCTGCTCCAGCTCACCCACAACCAGCTTATCAACCTCCGCAGCAAAACTATCAGCAACAACCTCAGTACCATCAACAGAATCAGTATCCTCCAAGGAACTACAACAACACCAATAACAACAACCAGCAAAGGCCATTTCAGCAGAGGCCATCTCAAGCCAATAGGGTGATCGATCCGATCCCTATGCCATATGCTACGTTGCTGCCACAACTCTTGAAACTCAACCTAGTTGAGCTAAGGACGTTGGCACCTCCAGATCCCAACAGTCTACCCAGGAATTATGACTTCAACGCCAGATGTGCTTTTCATTCAAATGCACCTGGCCACAGTACAGAAAAGTGCAGAGCCTTGCACATGAAGGTACAAGACCTAGTAGACTCAAAAGCTCTGAATTTCGCACCACCACCTAATGTCAACAAAAATCCTATGCCAAACCACGGGGGTCCCAGAATTAACGCTATTGAAGAAGACAAGCCGTCTTATTTAATAACCAGTGTGGGTCAGATCCGGACACCGTTGGTAGAAATTAAGGCTCAGCTCCTCGAATGTCAAATGTTCCCGGGGTGTGAGTTAGGGTGTGCTTACAGCAATATTTCAGTAAATGGGTGCGATAACTTGAGGAATGGCATAGACAGTCTCATTCAGAGTGGCCAACTTCAGATTACAACATCGTTTCCAACAAATCCAGCAATCTCACCAGCAACAGTTCCAGCAACTCCTACAACTGCAACAACCATTGTTCCCGACAATTCTTCGGCTTCATCAACAAGTACTTCATCTGTCATCTCAACTGACCAGATATCAACAAATGTTCCTTCTACAACTCCAGCACCACTCCATTTTGAAACTCCTACAACAACAACACTCATCCTTCCAACAATGTCTCCCACAACATCAGCAACAAACAATGAAGATGTCTCAACCGTTACAATCTATTACGATCCAGAAGATAACTCTGCCTACAATTCACAAAGTGCTGCTCCCATCAGAGCACCAGTCACGATATATTACGATCCACAAACTATCACAACTCCTTCCGCAGCTGCAATCAGTCCAATCACTATCACGGTGCCTGGACCGGTACCTTATGAAAGCAGTAATGCCATCCCTTGGCATTACGGCTCTGACTTGTATTGTGAAGGACAAAAAATCACTTTTGAATCATCAACCCCTGCACCACAAGTAGATAATGTGGGAGGAGGCGGAGGCTTCACTCGAAGCGGACGTCTCTTTGCTCCACAAATTCAGAGACCCACTGCCGAAGCAGAAGCTGCTGCCAAGGCAAAAGGGAAAAACTTGGTGCAGGAAGAGCAGATTGTCAAGGAAGCTTTGAAAACACCCTTTGACCAAGAAGTTGATGAGTTCATGCGAATCATCAAGAAAAGTGATTACAAAATAGTGGATCAGCTTCATCAGACGCCTTCCAAGATCTCAATCCTATCATTGCTTATGTGCTCCGAAGCCCATCGGAACGCACTACTCAAAGTTTTTCACGCAGCTTATGTGCCTGAAGAGATCACTGTCAATCAGTTGGAAGCTGTAGTTGGAAATGTTAATGCTAGTCGTGGACTGGGGTTCACCAACACTGATTTGACTACGGAAGGCCGCAACCATAACAAAGCCTTGCACATAACCATGGAATGTAAAGGTGCTGTCCTTTCCCATGTGCTGGTAGACACGGGGTCATCCCTCAATGTCTTACCTAAAAAGGCCCTTGTGAAGCTAGAATATGACGGATTGGCGTTAAGACCCAGCAACCTGGTGGTGAGAGCCTTTGATGGTTCAAAGAGATCGGTTCTGGGAGAGATTGAGTTGCCCATAACGATTGGCCCGCAAACTTTCAAAGCGACCTTCTACGTGATGGATATACAGCCTGCCTACAGCTGTCTATTGGGTAGGCCATGGATTCACGCCGCTGGCGCCGTGACCTCTACCCTTCACCAGAAGTTAAAATATGAGTGGGAGGGTCAAATTGTTACAATCTGTGGAGAGGAGGATATTTTTGTCAGCCACCTGGCTACCTATAAGTATATTGAGATGGATGGGGAGATCCATGAAACAATGAGCCAAGGTTTTGAAGCCTTGAATTTCAATGAAACATCTGTTGTGCCTGGAACTTCAATGACATCATACCAACAAGCCCGGAAGGTTGTTGAGGGAGGAAACGCCCAAGGCTGGGGCAAACTGTTATCGGTAGAGAAGAAAGAGGATAGATTTGGGTTGGGTTACAAACCAACTCAACAAGATCGAGCAGAGGCTGCGAAAGAGCCCAAATTTGTTAGTGGGGGGATGCTCACCCCTGATACTGTCAACTGTTTGGAAGACGAGCTGGAAGAAGAACGCAACCTGGAAAGCTGGATTCGTCCAAAGATCCCGGGGAGCAGTATCTCAAACTGGTCTTCCCAGGAAATTATAAGAGTTACTCATGCAGAGTAATTATTATTTCCTGTATTTTTATAGCATGCATCAAAGTCTTGCATCTTGCCCAAGATGACAAGGCTCATTTTGTAATCGGGCCATCTGTACTTTTTGTGCAACAAGATTAATCAATGAAATATCAGACATCTTTTTGCAAATGAGTCTTTTTCTTTTTCGTTCACTGTTTTTCCATTTTTTTCTTTTTGTACAAAAAATAAATGGCAGTGTTTTCAAAATGACAACTTTATTTCACTTTTCTAAAACAAGATTAAAATCAAATCACTAAAATGAACAAACTGAACCCTTGCAGAGTGTGCCTTCCAGACAGCACCGACAACAGCACGACTATGACTTCGTATGACTTTGATAATCCGACCAATCAAGCTGAGGAAGGGGTTGAAGAAGAATATGAGCTCCCTGAAGAGCTAGCCAGGTTGTTAAGACAAGAGGAAAAGGTTATTACTCCTCACCAGGAGGAGGTTGAAGTGATCAATCTTGGTACGGATGAAGACGTGAAAGAAGTTAAAATCGGGGCCTGCCTGCAAGACTCAGTGAAGAGACAACTGATTGACCTGCTTCGAGAGTATGTGGACGTGTTCGCTTGGTCTTATCGAGACATGCCAGGGTTGGATACCGACATTGTTGTGCACAAGATGCCTTTGAGAGAAGAATGCCCGCCGGTTAAACAGAAACTGCGCCGTACTCGTCCGGACATGGCAATGAAAATCAAAGAAGAGGTGCAAAAGCAATGGGATGCCGGGTTCCTTGCCGTGACAAGCTATCCACCGTGGGTTGCTAATATAGTACCTGTGCCTAAGAAGGACGACAAAGTAAGGATGTGTGTTGACTACCGGGATCTGAACAGAGCCAGCCCGAAAGACGATTTCCCTTTACCTCACATTGATGTATTGGTGGATAACACGGCTCAGTTCTCAGTATTTTCCTTCATGGACGGATTTTCAGGATACAACCAGATTAAGATGTCACCTGAAGACATGGAGAAGACAACCTTCATCACACCCTGGGGCACGTTCTGCTACAAGGTAATGCCATTTGGGCTCAAGAATGCCGGTGCGACATATCAACGGGCTATGGTAACATTATTCCACGATATGATCCATAAAGAAATTGAGTGTTATGTGGATGACATGATTGCCAAGTCCCTCACTGAAGAAGACCATCTGGTAAATCTGCTAAAGTTGTTCAAGCGCCTGAGGAAGTATCAATTGAAGTTGAACCCCAACAAATGCACATTCGGGGTGCGATCTGGTAAGCTGCTGGGTTTTATTGTAAGCGAAAAAGGGATTGAAGTTGACCCTGATAAAGTCAAAGCCATCTAAGAGATGCCTGCACCAAAGACGGAAAAAGAAGTTCGAGGGTTCTTAGGTCGATTGAACTACATTTCAAGGTTCATATCTCACCTTACAGCAACCTGTGAACCCTTGTTCAAATTATTGAGAAAAGAGCAGACGGTCAGGTGGAACGAAGACTGCCAGAAGGCTTTTGACAAAATCAAAGAATACTTACAAGAGCCTCCAATCCTTATGCCACCAGTTGAAGGAAGACCTCTGATAATGTACTTGACAGTATTAGAAGAGTCAATGGGGTGTGTGCTGGGCCAGCATGACGAGTCTGGTCGAAAAGAGTATGCAATATACTACCTAAGCAAAAAGTTTACCAACTGTGAACAACGTTATTCACTGCTCGAGAAAACTTGCTGTGCTTTAGCGTGGGCTGCTCGCCGACTAAGACAGTATATGTTGACCCACACTACTTTGTTGATCTCAAAGATGGATCCAGTCAAGTACATATTTGAGAAGCCAGCACTTACCGGACGGGTTGCAAGATGGCAGATGATTCTCACAGAATATGACATCCAGTACACATCTCAAAAGGCCATCAAGGGCAGTGTATTGTCTGAATATCTTGCTGAGCAACCTATTAATGATTACCAGCCTGTGAGATTTGACTTCCCTGATGAAGACATCATGTTCATAAAAGCAAAAGATCATGAAGAGCCTGTTCACACTGAAGGGCCTGACTCGGAAGAAGAATGGACTATGATGTTTGATGGGGCTGTTAATATGAATGGTCGTGGTGTTGGTGCAGTACTCATTACACCTAAAGGAGTCCACATGCCTTTCTCGGCAAAGCTCACTTTCAACTGCACTAACAACGAAGCTGAATACGAAGCTTGCATTATGGGTCTTGAGGAAGCTATTGACCTCAGGATCAAAACGTTGACCGTATTCGGAGATTCAGCTTTGGTAATCAATCAAACCAATGGCAAATGGTACACCCACCAGGATCATCTGATACCTTACAGGGATTATACAAGGAGGTTGTTGACTTTCTTTACAACAGTCAAGCTTGAGTATATCCCTCGGGACGAGAATCAGTTTGCAGATGCCCTGGCCACCATTTCGTCCATGATCAAAGTTCAGGCTGCCAACTTTGTACCTCAGATTTCAGTGTCCAGACATGACAGACCAGCATATGTGTTCGCAGCAGATGTTGTTAAAGATGATAAGCCTTGGTTCCATGACATTAAATGCTTCTTGGAGGATCAAACATACCCACCTGGGGCATCTTCCAATGATAAGAAGACTTTAAGAAGGCTTGCTGGTAGCTTCTTTCTGAACACTGATGGTTCCCTGTACAAGAGAAACTTTGATATGGTACTCCTCAGATGCGTTGACAGAACAGAAGCAGACTTGTTGATGCATGAAGTGCACGAAGGATCCTTTGGTACCCATGCAGGAGGGCATGCCATGGCTAAGAAATTGTTAAGATCAGGTTATTACTGGATCACAATGGATGCAGACTGTTGTGCTTATGCCAGAAGGTGCCATAAATGCCAGATTTATGCAGATAGGGTGCATGTGCCTCCGAATCCTTTGAACCTAATGTCTTCACCATGGCCCTTTCCTATGTGGGGCATTGATATGATCGGCAAGATTGAGCCAACTGCTTCAAATGGCCACAGATTCATCTTGGTCGCCATTGATTACTTCACCAAGTGGGTCGAAGCATCCTCATATGCAAATGTCACAAGACAAGTGGTAGCCAGATTTCTGAAGAGAGATATCATCTGTCGATACGGAGTTCCCGAGCGAATCATTACTGACAATGGTTCTAATTTAAACAACAAAATGATGGCTGAGTTATGCCGGGACTTCAAAATCCAACACCACAATTCTTCTCCTTACAGACCAAAGATGAATGGCGCTGTTGAGGCGGCTAACAAGAATATTAAGAAGATTGTGCAGAAGATGGTAGTCACCTACAAAGACTGGCATGAAATGCTACCATTCGCCTTGCATGGGTACCGCACGTCAATCAGAACATCCACTGGGGCAACACCATATCAACTTGTGTATGGTATGGAAGCAGTCCTACCGGTTGAAATTGAATTACCCTCTCTACGGGTACTAATGGATGTTAAACTGAGCGAGGCAGAGTGGGTCCGGTCCCGATACGAACAACTGAGTCTGATCGAAGAGAAAAGACTGGCTGCAATCTGTCATGGGTAGTTATATCAGAAAAGAATGAAGAAAGCCTTCGATCAGAAAGTCAGGCACCGAGAGTACCAAGTAGGAGATCTTGTGCTAAAAAGAATTCTTCCTCCTCATACAGACCACAGGGGCAAATGGACTCCCAATTATGAAGGACCATTCGTGGTAAAGAAAGTTTTCTCTGGTGGAGCACTGATGCTCAGCACCATGGATGGTGAAGATTTCCCGTCCCCTGTGAATTCAGATGCAGTTAAAAAATACTTCGCATAAAAATGACCCGCTGGACATGAAAACAGAATGTAAGTCCAGGCAAAAATAGGGCATCCCGGCGAGTCAAAAACAGAATAAAGACTCGGGCAAAAATAAGGGAAAATAAACAAAAAATGTACACCCGCTGAGTTGAAAAGCCACATTGGACAACTCAGGCAAAAATGGGTATCCCGATGGATTGAAAATCCGAAAGGGCGATCCATGCAAAATAAGGGAATAAGCGAACAACTGCATTCTGAATTCGTCTGTATTATCCGCAACTTGGTAAACCTCCAAAGGATCGAGCTTCTATCAAAATCAGCCTTCTTCAGAAAGCAAGACGAGAAGAACGTCAAAAGTCATACGAGTCATAGCAAGAGAGGAAGCTCCTTAAAGCGTCATCAACATTGCCAGCATTTTGTTTCTCAATTTGTAACGATCTCCTCATTTCAGGGGATTTGTTTCTTTGACTGTATCTCGCCAATTCAGGGCATATGAATTAATAAAATCAGATTTTCAGTCATGTCTCGTCTTGTACATTTTCATTTGTTTGCAAAAAATGTCTGATGTCTTAAAGAAAAAACTGATTGCATAGAATACAGATGTTTATCTTCAAAAAAATAAAAACACGTGCTTGCAGGAAATATACTTACTCTCAGAAGTGCCTAACTCATATGACGGAATCCAGTAAAGGATACCTCGGGATTACTTGTGCGTTTCTCTGTCTTTTCAGGATTGCAGGAATCCAGAGCGCAACTTGGGGCATGTAAGCTTCATCCCAGCAAGCTGGCAAATCAACACTCAATTTTAGCACCCGAAGTGCTCTCTCCCCAGCTGAGTTGCCTCTCATGACTTCCCCCAGCTGAGCTGCCACTTGCTACTGCTCCCAGCCGAGTTGTCATTTCATCCTCAGCCAAAATACGAAAGCCAAGGAGCTCTCCCCACAGAGTCTCAGCCTCTATCCAGAAAGAGCAACGCACGAAGGAATCACAACAGAGTGAAGAAAGCTCTTTCAAACCCCAGCTGGGTCTCTCATTTATTGGAATAGGTCTATCATTGACCCATTTCCCGAGCAGAAATATCTCATCAGATCTACCAGTGATCTCATCCCCAGCTGGGATGTCCATTTCAGGCAGATCAGCCAGAGATCTTCACAACAACGGGATCCGAATCCCGGATCTGTCTTCTCTTGCCTAATCATAGCATTCGCATCATATTCACCCGCAAAGCGTAGCATTCCGTCTAATACGGAGCATTATGGCAAGAATCAAACATATAGCATATTCATAAGCCATGTTTTGAATCAGCACTTGTGAATAATGACAGTTCATCAACGTACAGAAAAATACCCACCAGAGTCCCTAGCAAAAGCAGCTGCCTCACAATCCACAAACACCAGTATATACTCATTTTGACACCCGTCCGTGCCATCTTTCCCCAGTAAAGTCGCCTGAACACTCCTTGCAAACAACACCACCCGTATTACAGATACTTCCTGACACCCGTCCGTGTCATACTCCCAGCAGAAAGCCAAAAACATCCTCTTTGCACTCACATGTACTTACATACACAATCCTTTGGCACCCGTCCGTGTCATATCCCCAGCACAGTCACCTACACTTTGTATATCAGATACTTGCTCATATTACACTCTTCTCCTTTTGACACTCGTCCGTGTCGCTCTCCCCAGCAGTTAAATACTCATCTATATACCAATCACTCTTATACAGATACTCGTCCGTGTCTTGTACATATCACTCAAATCCCCTCAGATTCAACAATAGTCCTTGTTCTTTGTTAACTCGTTGGTACTCGTCTGTACCGTTATCTCAGAACATACGTCTAGAGTTTGTTTCTACATGATACTCGTCCGTATCATAGTCTTAAGGATGCTCGTCCGCATCTTTAATCCATACACTGTGTCAAACACTTTTGTCTTCTTGAATATAGATACTCGCCTGTGTCTACTATTCCCCAGAAGAGTCCTCTCAGATTCAACACTCGTCCGTGTTCTCTGTTAACCAGATGATACTCGCCCGTATCATCATCTTTGAACACGTGTCAGTATTTGTTTCTACTCGATACTCGTCTGTATCGTAGTCTTAAGGATGCTCGTCCGCATCTTTAGTCTATACACAAAACATCTAAACATTTATACCTTTTGTTTTCTTGGATGTAAGCACTCGTCCGTGTTTACTATTCCCCAGTAGGTTACCAACAAAGCAAATTTTCTTTTTATCTGACACTCGTCCTGTGTCATGATAAACCCTGAGAGCAGCCGTACCCTGCTAGGTGGTCTTCCTCCACCTCTTGATGGTCGTCCTCCATCATGCTCATCCGATGGCCGTCCCCATCGTTGATATTTTCAGCAGCCGTCCCCTGCTAGGTGGTCGTCCTCCACCCCTTAGATGATCGTCCTTCATCATTTTATCCAATGGCCGTCCCCATTGTTGATTTTGGTTATCTGGCATTCGTCCTATGTCATGATAAACCCCGAGAGCAGCCGTCCCCTACTAGGTGGTCGTCCTCCACCTCTTGATGGTCGTCCTCCATCATGCTCATCCGATGGCCGTCCCCATCGTTGATTTCCTATCCGGCATTCGTCCTATGCCGCGATATTTTCGGCAGCCGTACCCTGCCAGGTGGTCGTCCTCCACCTTAGATGACCATCCCTCATCTTAACCCAACAGAGCAGCCGTCCCCTGCTAGGTGATCATCCTTCACCTTTGATGATCGTACCTCATCATCTGTTTTTTTTCATTTATTCTTTAACCCGATGGCCGTCCCCGTCGTGGTCCCTTTTCTTTTTAACCCGATGGCCGTCCCCGTCGTTGGTAACTTTACTTTATGAACTTGATGGCCGTCCCCGTCATGTTTCATTGATCCCCAGAGAATTCTACAGCTTTACCTTGATGGCCGTCCCCATCATAATTCTTTTATCCCCAGCATGTCGGCCGTCCCCGTCATTGCTTTATTTTCCGCACTTTTCTCAGCATGTCGGCCGTCCCCGTCATTGCTATTTACCCAGCAGTCGTCCTCTGCTCGACGGTCGTCCTCCGTCTCCCATACTTTTACAATATACTTTATTTTCTTTTACAATCTATATCCCTTTTCTTCTTCATTCTGTGAGTGCAAATTTTGGACTGTCTTTGGTATTCAACCACAAGTTATCTTGTTTGCCTGTTAAGCCGTCGCTTACATCCTGCACAACTAACTCATGTTTGAATAGGGGCAGCTGTAAACACCCCAAATTTTCCCTCACCCATTCACACCATGGCTTGTGATCATTTCATATGCATAAACTCAATCATATCATCTCATATCACATTTTTGAGTCACTGCATTGTTTCAAAGTCATCTGCATCTAGGGTTTGTGATCTGAGCAATCCAGGAGCTTCTTGAGCCACCCCAAAGGCCACTAATCACTTCAAAGGGATCCATGTATGTTCTTATATCATATTACATCCTCTCAAAGTCAAAAATGCCAAAGAATCACAAGAACTGGGATTGATATGGATGCAGAGCCAAGTTTGACTGCACAGATGACCTAAAATTAGGGTTTTGGTTTCAGAGGCCATATCTCCAAATTTTTTGGTCATTCTTGTTTCTATTGGTCTCTATATGGTATAGGGAGTATGCATATCAATTTTCATGAAGAAATTCCATGGGGAAGTCATCTGATCAAGAGTTGACTTTTCAGACAAGTCAGTGCAAAATCAGGGCATCTGAGGCCCCCAATGACCCAACCAAGGGGTGATCTTCATCATTTTGAGTGTATATGATCTTTATTTGATCATGAAAGAGGTTGGAAGTCCACAAGATTCAAGAATTTGAAGTTTTTGCAAAGTTGACTTTTTTGGGCATGGTTGACTTTTAAAGGATATGTCATTTTATGCCACTTTTCAAACCTTACTTTTTGATCCAAAAATGCTTCAAATGGAAAAACTTTGGTCATGAAAGTTGTAGATTGGATCATTCCCTTTTCAAAAAGTACAAGAACTCATTCTAATTCATCTTGGATCAAAAGTTATGGCTTGTCAAAGTTGGGAAAAATCACATAATTTCATGTTTTACACCAAAGAGGGAAGTTGCAAAACCTCATGCCAAGGCAAAATGTGACTTCAAATGGACTTCTATGCATTACACAAACATCACATGTGACCTAAAAATCAGATTTGAACCAAAATTTCTCATGTTTCATGGTTTGTATAGCAAGAAAGTTTCATGTGAACCAAAAGTGATCAAGTTGCAAAATCATCATCACACTTCCATCCACTTGTTGC
The DNA here is from genome assembly GCA_963966055.1 of Lathyrus aphaca. Classification (NCBI taxonomy): domain Eukaryota; kingdom Viridiplantae; phylum Streptophyta; class Magnoliopsida; order Fabales; family Fabaceae; genus Lathyrus; species Lathyrus aphaca. Next base: position 265,114,305 of record OZ014524.1, on the reverse strand, counting down.
CTTGGCTGCTGAACCACTCTAGCCTCTCACTCACACCATGCTGCGCCAGCCCATACACTTGTACTAGCCTAGAACTTGGCCCATGCTTCTCTTACACAAGAGTGGACTTTTTGCAAAAGATAACTTACCAATCACAAAAGCACAAGTCACATCATCTGACCAATTGGAGTTGTTTATACTATCCATTTGCTAGCCATTTCATACAAGGAGCCAGCCTGAAACAAGCCCTAGCAAGACATTCACAAAATCACCCTCTCAAGCAAAACCTTTCGAATTTGTTTCCATAGCTCACAAACACAAAAACCAACTCCACTGATCAACTCACCTTGCTTCACTGAGCCAAAACCAGCAAGACTCAGGCCTGAACTAAGCAAGAACTGAGCTTCTCCATTTTTCACCCCCAAAGCCAGAACTTTCGAATCTCATTCCACAGCTCACAAACACTTGAACAAACTTCATAAACCTTCTCCATTCATCATCCTGGTCATAAAGAACCCTTCACCTTAGCCTGAAATAGCTTGAATCACAATCACCATTTTCACCTGAGCTTGAGCAGAAGCTGTGCAAACTCCCTAACCAGCTAACTTAAACTCCTTCTAAGCATTCAAGCATCATCAGGGGATCAAGTGGAGTGGATTGCATCAAGAGGGGAGGTCAGAAAGTTGCAGAATTGAAAGCTTCGAAACTCAGGTAGCTCAAGAACATTTTTTCCAGAAATCCTTTTTTAAGTTCTTAAGTTGTTGTTCATGCTCCCCTGATCACATATATGTCTTTAGTTTTGAAAATGGTGGGAAAATAAGGATTTAATTGCGTTCTGAAACTCCCTGACCTAAAAAAGTTTCGTTTCGATTCGTGAGTTTGAGGGAATATAAATGATGTTAGTGATGGGGTTTTGATTCAGTGGGTTATGGGGATCATTCCAGTGTTCTTGGATTTTATTTTTGTCGCATTTTGAGGTTTTTAGGGATTTTCAGGTGGGGTTCCCGCCGGAGAAGACGACCGGAGGTCTTCTCCGGCCACCTGAAAATCATTAGGGTTTAATTATGTCATTAATGGCCGTTTGAATTTGGAGCGTTGGATTAGTTGACCCCATTGACTTCCAGCGTGGATGAACGGCCCAGATCCATTTGTTTTGCCCTAATCCCCTTTAATTAGTTTAATTAATCATAATTAAATAAATCTAATCAGGACCAACCACAGCCCTTGGATTCGCGCGCCAGTCAACCCTTTCGAACCCAGTTCAAATCTCCACCATCAGATCAGATTACTTTCCATTTATTTCATTTTTTATTTCATTTTTTGTCATTTAACTTCCATAATTTATTTAAAATAGTAAAAATTGTCTAAAAATTATGAAACTTTTTCTCAAGAATTTCATTAATTTATATGACACAAAAATATTTTTATTTTTATTTTTAGCATTAAAAAAGTATTTTTAAATATTTAAAAGTTTATTTTTAATTGATTAATGAAAATTAATTTATTAAAAATACTTTTAGGTATTTAAAAATCACCAAAAAATTCATGAAATGTTCTAAGACATTTAGAAACATTGTCCAACCTTCAAACCAAATTTATTTTTTGATCTTGATGCATTTTGAGAATTTTCCATTGATTTAAAATCATTTTTATGCATTAATTTGGTCCAAAGTTCCAAAAATCATTTCTGCCTATCCATGAGGAGTTGGAAATTGATTCTTTTTGAATTGCATTGTGTTTAGCATGTAGTTTGTAAGATTAAATGGCCATGATTTGATCTTTCATTTTCAATTTGTTTGGTAATTTTCTTGTTAAGGAACCCTAAAACCCTAGAAAACTTAGGAAAATCATATCTTGAAATTGATTAAGAGTTGAAACCTCTCCTTTGGAAATTGGGTTAGTATAGGATTAGGGGTCCTTTGAGTGGCATTTTCAATTTTTTGTCTTATGGTTTGCTTCTGATTTTGGTTTTTGTTTGTTGCATTGTTCATAAACCCTAATTTGGGCTTCCATATGCATCCATCTTGCATTCTCTTGCATAACATGACTTGCCATGACATTTCAAGCATCCATTTGATTCATTTGACATCATAAGACATATTGAAAGCATGTTTGATCATTGCATCATGTGTTTGCCATGTTGTATGCCATGTGCACTTCATGACTTTTCATGTATGTCCATGGTTCCTAACTTGCTTCATTTGCATTCATGAACTTGTATGATCATTTCCATGTGTTGCCTCATGTTTGTAGCATCTCATAACATCATTAGCATCATGTAAATGCTTCTGGTTTTGTTTCTCATCATGTCATCTCATCCCATTTTGCATTGCATTGCATTCCCTTTCTAACCTTTCAGGTGGTAAGTGATTTTGAGAAGTGAATTGGCCTTCACTTCTCATACTTTCTCTTCATCACTCTCTTGCATCCCTTTCTGCATTTTTGTTTGTGTTTGAGTTTGAGCTTGCTCATTCTTCTTCTCCTTACTTTCTTTCTTCAAGTGACTTGACTTCTTGAATGAAGCAAGTTACTTTGCTTCTCTTGATCCTTTCATCTGCTTCCTGGTGGTTCCATTGAAGACTTCTCTTGAAAACCTCACAAACCTTAGGAACAACCAAGCATGACAATGATTAGGGTTTTGATTAGTCCCCCTCTTAGTTTTCACCTTTGTGTCTCTTTGAGTCTTCTCTTCTCATCTCATAATCAGGGACTAAACCCTAAAGGCTTTAAGGCTTTGTGATTAAGCTTATGCCTGCATCCTTCTCTTAGGATGGAGTGTATAACTTTAATCCTAAGTGTTAAACCCTTAATGTGTTTAAATCTCTTAATCAATTCACTTAATAAGTATCAAGACATCAAGCTTGTAACTTGGGCCTTGCATTAGGGTTCTAATTCTTCCTTAATTGGTTAAGAAGGACTAACCCTAGTGTTAATGGACAAGTCCCCCTCAAGTTGTCTTACAAACCCTAAAATACACTTCATCACCATATCATTAAATAAAATCCACTTAACCAAAGGCTTGTTTTGTCATGAGTTTAATCCCTAATCATGGATTAAGTTGAGGAGCCTTCCTCAGCTTAAACATTCTCATCTATTATCCTTCTATTAGGATGGTGTAATGAGTCTGTTAAATCCCTGATTATGGCTTAACCTCATTACTTAAACACTAAACAAAAACACCAAAAATATCTAATTAATCTCAAGTAGGTCAATGATCTTAATCCTACATCAAAGGTGATTAAGTGTGAGAATCTGACTTCACACTTAAGGTATTCTCATTACCCCTAATCAGAGGGAAGATGTGATGAGTTTACTAACCCATTGGTTTAGGCTTAAGCTCATTAACTTATGACAAACTTTCAAAAGCAATAAAAGATTGAAAACTCAAAAACAAACAATAACCGTCTCCTTCGGGATTCTTTTCCCATCTCATTCACTCACAAACGAGAACTCGCTTCTTCCGTCTAATGCAAGACAGTTTGCACCTGAGCCAGACAGGTCATACACTTGAGCATGGACAAGTAAGCAGTTCACAAGTCAATTCATCTTTCAGTCTCTTTGGGTCGAACTACGGTGTTCTGACTTCCTCATTGCACGAGAGGATACGTAGGCATAACTTAACAGTTATCGAACAAAAGTCTCTGTACATTCCCCCTCTTTCCAGCTTCATTCTTTAGCCTCACTCTTGAGCATTTCACTCCCGTTCTCACACTGACACTGTATATATCACACTTTGCACTTCCTTTACACTGACACCTGTACATCCTTTTCCAGCTCTTTTATACACAAATTGCACTGACACTACCCCTTTAAAACACAAATCTTTTAAGCGTGGATCCCGTCGAGTACGGCGGGCAATCTGGGTGCTAATACCTTCCCAGGTTGTAACCAACCCCATTTCTCAGTCTCTCTGGTTCGCAACCGTCTTATCCATGTCTTTCGAGGTCTATGCAGCATTGCCTTTCCTCCGGGATAAAAATGCCTAGCTGGCGACTCTATTCATCTCCAGTGAGTTCACGGCTGTGTGTTCTCATTGTCCCTCTCGCCGACCGTTCGCGTCTGTACCTTTATCTGGGCCTATTCCCCATTTATTGGGAGCGACACATCACAATAGCTATCTGATCAAAAGATCTGATGGCTCTCCTTCATCATCTTCCTCAAGCCCATCTTCCACCCGCAAACACGTCCGGTGATAGAGCCCTAGCTCCGGTCACCGGAATCTTCATACAAAAACACGAACATGCCCAAAATTCAAACCAAATGCCCAGATCTACACTACACAACATCCATATCAAGAATCTACCATCCAAATCAACAAAGAATGATCATACAATGATAATCGAAGAGATCAAAAGTAGATCTAAAAAATTGAAAACACATCAAACATCCATAATACACATCCAAACTTCAAATTGAACCCAACATTGCAATCAGTGAAGCTCAATGATCATTATAAACACAAGAAATCAGAGAAACAAGAAGCAAAGTGAAGCTCACCTGAAAATTGATATTAAGCCAAATTACTCCTAGAAATCCAGTATAAGAGTGCAAATCTTACTCTTTTGAGATCTATTTGCAAAATAAATGCAAATAGAGGCTTGAATCAGGCTGGATCTTGAGATTTGAGTTGATGCACCTCAAATTCGAACACCTTGAAACTTGCACTATAACTTGAAATTGTGTTTGATCCTTGTTCCTTATGCTTCACTGAGTGTGGATATGCAAAGAAATGTGGCAATGAGTTGAAGGATAAGGAGATTCGAAAGAAAATGCAAATGGAGCAAAAACTTTGAATCTGAGAATGAAGAGTGTATGAGGTCATGAAATTCGTGTGGATGGCTTATATATGATGTGTTGATAAACCTGATTAGGGTTTTAGGAGTGTGAGGACTCATGACTAAATGATTGGGATCAAAATGCAAAAATGCAAGAATATGGACATCTCATGATTTGCTCGTGCATTCCTCATACCAAGTGCATGACCAGTCTTCATTTGCTTTACTGATTGCCCTTGGATCAATCTTAGGGCTGTAAATGATTTGGTTCATTAGTTTTGAGTGAATGTTCAAAAAAGCATAATGGTTTGTAACTCATGTGCATGGCATGAATTTGGAGTCTTCAAGGGAAAAAAATGATTGTCATGGGTTGTATTTTGGTGTGGTGATGTGAATTGGTTCATTTGAAGTCTTTGCAAGTCATTTTGAGCCTTTGGGATCATTTATGCCATTTCTTGACCAGATCAAGGTCCAAAAGCTTGAAAATCAAGATTGGAACCCTTGAAAACCCTAGGTTGACTTTTCTTCTGCACAGTTGACCTCTTTCTTCAAGTACAAGTAACTGAGCCATTGCCTGACTTTCTCAATGAATCTTTAAACCCGACCAAGGAAAAATCTTCTTGGGGAACGATTTGATAAAGTCAATAGTAACCAATGACAACAACGGAGAAATGACTTTTATACGAAGCTAGATGACTACTAGCCTGTTGTCACTCCCCCGAAAAGACACCAGGGTCCCAGGGTGCAGACGAGAACGGTCGGCGAAAGAGAGAATGAAGGTTGAATTGAATAGAGTCTCCAGCTAGGCATTTTTATCCCGAAGGAAAGGTAATGCTGCATAAACCTAGAAAGAGATGGATAAGACGGTTGCGAACCAGAGAAACTGAGAAAGGGGGTTAGTTACAACCTGGGAAGGTATTAGCACCCAGATTGTCCGTCGTACTCGACGGAATCCACGCTTACAAGATTGTGTTTAAAGGGGTAAGTGTATGTGCTATCTGTGTGCAAAAGCTGAGAATGAATGTACAAGTGTCAGTGCAAAAGGGTGAATTGCTCAGGAACTGAGGCTTAAAAAAGAAAACTGAGAGAGGGGGAAAACAAAGAGACTTTTTGTTCGATAACAGTTAAGTTATACCTAAGTATCCTCTCGTGCAATGAGGAAGTCAGAACACCATAGTTCGAATCAAAGAGACTGGAAAATAAATTGACTGTGAACTGCTTGCTTGTCTATGCTCAAGTGTATGACTCGTCTGGCTCGAGTGCTAACTGTCTTGCATTAGACGGAAGAAACAAGTTCTCGTTTGTGAATGGGTGTGATGAGAAAAGAATCCCAAAGGAGACGATTATTGTTTGTTTTTGTGTTTTTAGTTTTTTATTGTTTTTTTGGTGTTTTGCATAAGTTAATGAGCTTAGCCTAAATCAAGGGCTTGTAAACTCATTATATCCTCCCTGATTAGAGATAATGAGCATACTTAAGTGTGAGATAAGCATCTCAACTTAATTACCATGATGATGTAGGATTAACATCATTAAACTACTTGTGATTATTAAGATGTTTAGGGTTTTTGTTTAGTGTTAAGTAATGAGTTTAATCTCTAATCACAGATTAGTGAACTCATTACACCATCCTAATAGAAGGATAATAGATGAGAACACTTAAGCTGAGGAAGATACCTCAACTTAATCCATGGTTAGGGACTAAATTCATTATATAACAAGCCTTTATTTAACGGATTTTAATTAAGGGATGAGATTAAGAAGTGGATTTTAAGTTTGTAAGACAACTTGAGGGGGACTTGTCCATTAAACACTAGGGTTAGTCCCTTTTAACCATAAGGAAGAGATAGAACCCTAATGTAAGGCCCAAGTTACAAGATAAAGTCTTGGTGATTAGTAATGTTATTTGATTAAGAGGTGTCAACAAATTAAAGGGTAAACACTTTGGATTAAAGTTATACACTCCATCCTAAGAGAAGGATGCAGGCATAACCCTAATTCAAAGTCCTAAAGCTTTAAGAGTTTAGTCTCTGATTATTGAGATAAGAAGAGAGACTCAAGGAGACTCAAAGCTAAAAGACTAAGGGGACTATATACAACCCTAAAAGTTATCATGCTTGGGTATCCTATGGTTTTTTAGGCTTAAAAGAAAAGATCTTCAAGGTCGCCAACGGAAGAAGCAAATGAAAAGACAAGGAAGAAAAGGAATAATTTACTTACTTCCTGAAGAAGATAAGTAACTTATAAGAAAGAAAGTAAGAAGAATGGAACACAAGTGAATCAAGTTCACTTCAAAGACAAGTAAATATGCATATGAATGATGAGAAGGAATGGTAAGTGAAGGCAAATCCACCTCCCAAATAACTTACCAAAAGTTCCTAAAAATGTTAGTATGAATGCATAAGACATAAAGCAAAAGGAAATGAATTGAAATGAGATGTGAAGACCAAAGTCAGAAGTGAAAATGTAATGTAAAAGGCATATGAGATGATGCAAAGTCATACAAGATGCATATGAATGATCATACAAAGATGAGATGCAAATGAAGCATGTTTAGAAGCTTGGAAACACATGAATGTTCATTAAGTGTAATGGATGTAGAGCATAGAAAATGAATGAAGAAATGATCAAGCAATGTTCAACCATGTCTTAATATGTCTAATATGTCATATAAATGTTTGAAATGTCATGGAAAGCTCACATGATGATGATATGCAAAGATGAATGTAAATGAACATGAGAAATTAGGGTTTTATGAATGTATGAGATGAAAATGACCAAAACAGAAGCATACATCATGATAATAAAATTGAAATTGGACTCAAACAAACCATAAACCTATAAAAGATCAAACCCCAAAGGAGAAGGTCAGAAGCTTAACCTAGTGGAAGTTATGAATTTTCTAAGTTTGCTAGGGTTTTTTGGGTGATTCTTAAGGGAAAATGCAAATCAAATTGAAAATGAAAGATAAATTCATAAGAAAAACATCCTATAAACTATATGCAATATGTGAAACAATGCAAAAAGAATCAAGTTCAAACTCATCATGGTTAGGCAGAAATGAATTTTTCTAGTTAGGGTTAGAAAATGTGATTTTAAAGAACCCTAATTCAAAGAAAATTGTGAAATTATGATCAAAACAAAACGAAATTTGTATGATGAGTTTGAAAATGTTTCTAAATGTATTGGAATGGTTCATGAATTTTTTAGTGATTTTTAGAAACCTAAATGCATTTTTAATTATTTAAAATCCATTAATTAATTAAAAATAACATTTAAATATTTTAAAAATACTTTTTATATGCAAAAAATAAAATAAAAATCATTTTCAGGTTGTGAAAAATATATGGATCAGAAATGCAAAAGATCATATTTTTTTGATGAGTTTTGGTATTTTAAATAAAATGAGAAAGAAAATGAAATAAAAATTGATTTAAATGAAAATATGCATATCTGAGGGCCAGGATTCAAACTTGGGGGGTGGGAATTGACTGCACGTGTGTTTCAAAGGCCCATATCAAATCTGGCTAATTAAATTAATTAACTTAATTAATTATGAATTAAAGTTAAGTGGATGCATCTGATCCGTCCAAACGCGCGCTAAACACAATCAGACGGCTCACATTCAAACTGGGGAGATTAGCCCTATCTCCCTCCCCGGGCCATGAAAACTTCCAAAACTTTCCAGAATCACTCATTAATCATCAAGCAACAAGAATCCACACACAAAAACAATTTATTTTGCATCAAAAGAGAGAATCGAAGCCAAACGGAAAACTAGCAAAAATCTCAGAAGTTGAATACATCCTATATACTTAAACATTTTCAATGATTCAAAGTGCATAATGATCAGAGAAACATGTTTTATCACATTGTAACTTAAAATCAAAGCTCTAAGAAAAAAGTTCTTTAGCTATACCTGAGCTGGAGTTGAGCAAATGTGGACCCCCAAAGCCTGCTTCTTGTGCTAGACACCTCCTTTGATAACCCTGATGTTATTGAGAAGCTTTGCAAGTGTTTAAATGGCCTCCTTTTGAAGGTTTAGTTTTGAGAGGTGGAAAATCGTGTTTGAGTTTGAGGGACTTTCAGGGCAAAGTGAAGGGTGGTTTTTGTTCCCTATGATGTGTGGAGAGGATTAGTGGAAAAAGATTTGAGGTTTGATGTTTATGCTGAGAGTTTCGAAGACTTGAAGTTTTTGGCAAATTTTGTGAATGATGAGTTGTGGAGGGTTCTGAGCTTGTGTGTCGTGTGCTTTGGAGTGCTTGAGGTTTGTATAAACAAATGTGATTGGTTCAGAGAGTTGGTGTGGCACAACTTGATTGGTATGGGAGGTTTTGCAAAAAATTCAATTTTGGCACAACTTGAAGCTGGCACAAGTGGATGGAAGGTTCCAAGAGGTTTTGCAACTTTCCCTCTTTGAGAATTTTATGAAAATGTCTTGATGAATCTTGCAATCCAAGGAACAATTTTGGTTCAAATGCATTGTAATATGTTTGTATGATGTTTAGCAATCAATTAGAGGTCATGAAAAGGCTTGAAACTTGAATTTGCAAAAAATCCTCTTTGGCATGAACTTGAAAATTATAGGATTTTTGCCAACTTTAAAAGGCCATATCTTGAGTTCTAGGATGAATCAAGACATGTTCTAGTACTTTTTAAAAATGGGAAGACATAATCTACAACTTTCATGCCCAAGAATTTTTCATTTGAAACATTTTTGGTCATGAAAGAATAGGTTGAAAATCATTCCCAAAATGGAAAGTTTCAATTACAAGTCATTTCCAAAAATAGCAAGTTTGCATTTGGCTCAAAATTCTTCAACTTTGTGAACTTCCAACCACTTCTAAGATCAAATAAAGATCATAGAGACTCAAAATGATGATGATGACCCTTTGGTACCGTTGATGGAGGCCTCAGATGCCCTGATTTTGACTTTACTTGCTCAATAAGTTACCCAATCATCAGATGACTTTCATAGTGAATTTCATCATCAATTTTGGTACACATGATCCTTATAACATATTAAGACCATTAGAAACAATACTGACAAAAAAATTGGAATTAAGGCCTCTGAAACCAAAACCCTAATTTTGGTCATCTGTGTAGGAAAACCCTAGCTCTGCCTCTATGCCTTTGCCATTCTTTGTGATCTCTTGAATTTCATGAACTTTGGGGAGCATATTATGATCATGGAACACACGTGGACCCTCTTGGCAAGCTTCAAGACCTTTGGGATGGCTCAGATCACTTCTTGGATTACTCAGATCACAAACCCTAGATGCAAATGAAATGAAACTATGCAGTGAAACAAATATGCAATATGAGATGGTATGCTTAGGCTAATGAAAAATGAAAGATCACAAGCCATGATGTGAGAAAAAGTGAGGGAAAATTTGGGGTGTTTACAGCTCCCCCTATTCAAGAATGAGTTAGCCGTGCAGGATGTAAGCGCCTGGCTTAACAGACAAACAAAGTAATTAGTTACCAAAGACAGTCCGAAATTTGCACTCGCTGGGAAGAAGAAGAAAAGGGATATAAATTGTAAAAGATAGTATAGTATGATTATCAAATGAAAGCGATGGAGGACGACCATCGAGTAGAGGATGACTGCCGGGGGTAAACGATAAGCAAAACAATGACGGGGATTAAGAAAACACATTGATGGGGACGAACATCAGGCTTGGAAAGTAAAGTAAACAACGATGGGGACGACCATCGGGCTAAACTGATGAAGGACGATCATCAGGAAAAGGAAAAGGGACCACGACGGGGACGGGGACGATCATCGGGTTAAAAAATAAATGAAATATTTGATGAGGGACGGTCATCAAAGGTGAAGGACGATCACCTAGAAGGGGACGAATGCTATTTATCTCGACATAGGACGAATGCCGGATAGAAAAGGTCAACGATGGGGACGGCCATCGGATAAGCATGATGAAGGACGATCATCAAGAGGTGAAGGACGATCACCTAGCAGGGTACGACTGCTCCTGGGGATTATCGCGACATAGGACGAATGTCGGATAACAAGATCAACGATGGGGACGACCATCAGATAAATGATGAGGGACGGTCATCAAAAGGTGAAGGACGATCACTTAGCAGGGGACGGCTGCTCTTTATCACGACATAAGACGAATGTCGGATAGAAGAAAGTTGTTTTGTTGGCGACTTATTGGGGAATGGTAAACACGGACGAGTACTTACGCTATCAAAATAAAAGGTACAAGTGTTTGACGGTGAGTATAGATTAAAGATGCGGACGAGCATCCTTAGGACCACGATACGGACGGGTATCGATAGAAACAAAACGCTTATGCATGTTTAAGGATGATGATACTGAAGAGTATCAATCGGTTAAGCAAGGAACACGAACGAGTGTTGAATCTGACGGGGAGGTGATATATACAAGATACAAACGAGTATCAGGGGATTGTACAAGTGTTGATCTGCTGGTGAAGTATGTGCAAGACAAGGACGAGTGTCGAAAGATTGGGCAAGGGACACGGACGAGTGTTTGACTTGCTGGGGAAGTATGACACGAACGAGTGTTAGAAAGAATAGGTACAAGTCATGAATAAATATCTGTATTTTGAGAGAGCAGAAGGTATTCTGGCGACCTGCGGGGGATAAGATGACACAGACGAGTGTCGAAAATAGCATGTATAAAAATGAACAGGAATTTGTGTTTTGAGAGTGCAAAGGGGATGCTTTGGCTTTTATCTACAGGGGATATGAGTTTTGTATATCTGTTGATGAAGTGATGATGGTATTTGCAGGTGACTGGCTCGAACCTGGATTATGATCATGCAAATGTTTGATTTTGCCGTAATGCTCCGTATTAGACGGAATGCTACGCTTATTTTGGTGAATATGATGCGAATGCTATGATTATGAAAATGAGAAACTTGATCCGAGACTCGGATCTTGTGGGGGTGAAGATCTCTGGCTGATCTGTCTGGAGGGAGAACTCAATTGGGGAAAGAGATCATTGGTTGATCTGTCCGGAGGGAGAACTCCTGTTGGGGATGAAGAATTTTTAGAAACTCCGCAGGAGACGCGTTTCAGGTATTGCTCTACTAGAGAGGCAACTCTGTGGGGAATCAATTCCACCGACTCTGTCGAGGATGAGCAAATTCTGGTACTTCTGATGGGGAAAAGAAAGTTATTTGATCACTTTTCTATGAAAGAGTTGTCAGACATTGCTCGGGATATCCCGCTTGGGGAGGAGATAACTTCTGGGAAGTAGTGTGCTGGGGATTTAAAGCTTGATATGCCCCATGCTGCGAAAGACTGTCTGCCTTGAGCACCTGCAACCCGTTAAGACAAAGGAAAACACACAAGTGTCCCGAGGTATCCTTAACCGGATTCCGTCATAGGAATTAGATTTGCTTAATAATTCAAATTTCTTGTAAGCATTTTGTTAAAAATGGCCTATAAGTTTCATGCAAATGTTGTATTTACAAACTCTGGACATTTTGCAAACAAAAAAAAAAGGTAAAAACAAAGTGTGACTGAATATTCTGATTTTATTGATTTGTGTGCCCTGAATAGGCAAGTACAGTCAAAGAAGCGAATCCCCTGAAAGGAGGAGATTGCTGCAAATTGAGAAAATAAAAGTGTTGGCAATGTTGAAGATGATGCTCTAGTGAGCTTCCTTTGCTATGACCTGTATGACCTTGATGTTCTTCTTATCTTGCTTTCTGAAGAAGGCTGATTCTGACTGACGCTTTGTCCTTTTGGAGCTTGCCATGTTGTGAGCGATACAGACGAATTCAAAATGCAGTTGTTCGCTTATTCCCTGATTTTGTGTGGATCTCCCTTTCGGGTTTTCAATCCACCGGGATACCCATTTTTGCCTGAGCTGTCCGATGTGGCTTTTCAACTCAGCGGGTGTACACATTTTTTCCCCTTATTTTTGCCCGAGTCTTTTATTCTGTTTTTGACTCGCCAGGATGCCCTATTTTTGCCTGGACTTACATTCTGTTTTTTATGTCCAGCGGGTCTTTTTATGCGAAGTATTTTCTAACTGCACCTGAATTCACAAGAGACGAGAAGTCTTCACCATCCATGGTTGCGAGCATCAGTGCCCCACCTGAGAAGACTTTGGTTATTACGTAGGGACCTTCGTAGTTTGGTGTCCACTTTCCCCTGTGGTCTGTATGAGGAGGAAGGATTCTTTTCAGAACAAGCTCTCCCACTTGGTATTTCCGAGGTCTGACTTTCTGATCGAAGGCTTTCTTGATTCGCTTCTGATATAACTGCCCATGACAGATGGCTGCTAATATTTTTTCTTCAATCAGATTCAGTTGATTGTACCGAGATCGGACCCATTCTGCTTCATCCAGTTTCACATCCATCATTACCCGTAAGGAGGGTAGCTCAACTTCAATAGGTAGGACAGCTTCCATACCATACACCAGCTAATAAGGTGTTTCCCAATAGACGTTCTGATTGAGGTTCGGTACCCATGCAAGGCAAATGGTAGCATTTCATGCCAGTCTTTATAGGTAACTACCATCTTCTTCACAATCTTCTTGATGTTCTTGTTTGCGGCCTCAACAACGCCATTCATCTTTGGCCTGCAAGGAGAAGAGTTGTGATGTTGAATTTTGAAGTCCCGGCAAAGTTCTACCATCATCTTGTTGTTCAAATTGGAACCATTATCAGTAATGATTCGCTCGGGAACTCCATATCGACAGATGATATCCCTCTTCAGAAATTGAGCTACCACTTGTCTGGTGACATTTGCATATAAAGTTGCTTCAACCCATTTGGTGAAGTAATCAATGGCTACCAGGATGAATCTGTGACCATTTGAAGCAGTCGGTTCGATCTTTCCAATCATATCAATGCCCCACATGGCAAAGGGCCAAGGTGAAGACATTACATTCAAAGGATTCAGAGGCACATGCACTTTATCTGCGTAGATCTGGCATTTGTGGCATTTTCTGGAATAAGTACAACAGTCTGCATCCATTGTGATCCAGTAGTAACCCGATCTTAATAACTTCTTTGCCATTGCATGTCCTCCGGCATGGGTGCCGAAAGAACCTTCATGTACCTCGTGGATCAGTAGGTCTGCTTCCTTCTTGTCAACACATCTGAGCAGGACCATGTCAAAGTTTCGCTTGTATAATGAACCATCAGTATTGTGGAAGAAACTGTCGGCCAGCCTTCTCAATGTCTTCTTATCATTTGACGATGCCCCAGGTGGGTATGTCTGATTCTCCAAGAAGCATTTGATGTCATGGTACCAAGGCTTGTTGTCACTAGCAGTGACCACAGAGAATACATATGCCGGTCTGTCTAGTCTGGATACAAAAATCCGAGGCACATAATTGGCAGCTTGTACTTTGATCATGGATGAAAGGATAACTAAAGCGTCTGCAAACTGATTCTCATCTCGAGGGATGTATTCAAGTTTGATTGTTGTGAAGAAAGTCAGTAATCTCCTCGTATAGTCACGGTATGGAATTAGATGCTCCTGATGAGTGTACCACTTGCCGTTGGTCTGGTTGATTACCAAAGCCGAATCCCCGAATACCTTCAAAGTTTTGATCTTGAGGTCAATGGCTTCCTCAAGACCCATGATACAGGCTTCGTATTCTGCTTTGTTGTTAGTGCAGGCAAAGGTGAGTTTTGCCGAGAAAGGCATGTGAACTCCTTTAGGTGTGATAAGTACTGCACCAACTTTGTGACCGTTACAATTAACTGCCCCGTCAAACATCATAGTCCATGCTTCTTCTGGGTCAGGCCCTTCAGTGTGAATAGGCTCTTCGCAATCATTTTCTTTTAAGTACATGATGTCTTCATCAGGGAAGTCAAATCTCATAGGCTGGTAATCATCAGTGGGTTGCTCAGCCAGATAGTCAGACAATACACTGTCCTTGATGGCCTTTTGAGAAGTGTATTGAATGTCATATTCGGTTAGAATCATTTGTCATCTTGCAACCCTTCCGGTAAGTGTTGGCTTCTCAAATATGTACTTAATTGGATCCATCGTTGAGATCAACAAGGTAGTGTGAGTCAACATATATTGTCGTAGTCGGCGAGCAGCCCACGCTAAAGCACAACAAGTTTTCTCGAGCAGTGAATAACGTTGTTTACAGTCGGTAAATTTTTTGCTTAGGTAGTATATTGCGTACTCTTTTAAACCAGACTCATCATGCTGGCCTAACACACACCCCATTGACCCTTCTAATACTGCCAAGTACATAATTAGAGGTCTTCCTTCGATTGGAGGCATGAGAATTGGAGGTTCTTGCAGATATTCTTTGATTTTGTCGAAAGCTTTCTGACAATCATCATTCCACCTGACTGTTTGTTCTTTTCTTAACAGCTTGAATAAGGGTTCACAGGTTACAGTGAGATGAGATATGAACCTTGAAATGTAGTTCAATCTACCTAAGAACCCTCGAACTTCTTTCTCAGTCTTAGGTGTAGGCATCTCCCGAATAGCTTTGACTTTGTTGGATCAACCTCAATTCCCTTTTCACTTACAATAAAGCCCAGCAGCTTACCAGAACGTACCCCGAATGTGCATTTGTTGGGGTTCAACTTCAGCTGATACTTCCTCAGACGCTTAAATAACTTCAGCAGATTCACCAGATGATCTTCTTCTGTGAGGGACTTGGCAATCATATCATCCATATAGCATTCAATTTCTTTATGGATCATATTGTGGAATAATGTTACCATAGCCCATTGATATGTTCTACCAGCGTTCTTCAGTCCAAACGGCATTACCTTGTAACAAAATGTGCCCCAAGGTGTGATGAAAGTTGTTTTCTCCATGTCTTCGGGTGACATCTTGATCTGATTGTATCCAGAAAATCCGTCCATGAAAGAAAATACCGAGAACTGAGTTGTGTTGTCTACCAATACATCAATATGAGGTAATGGGAAACCATCCTTCGGGCTAGCTCTGTTCAGATCCCGATAATCAACACACATACGCACCTTGCAGTCCTTCTTAGGTACGGGTACAATGTTAGCAACCCACAGCGGGTAACTAGTTACAAAGAGAAAACCGGCGTCCCACTGTTTTTGTACTTCTTCCTTAATTTTCATGGCCATATCTGGGCGAGTGCGGCGCAACTTCTGTTTAACTGGTGGGCAATCTTCTTTCAATGGTAGCCTGTGCATGACAATATCTGTATCTAGACCTGGCATATCTTGATAGGACCAAGCAAAGACGTCGACATATTCCTGAAGCATACTGATGAGCTGTTCTTTCACTGGAGCTTGCAGGCTGGCCCCAATCTTCACCTCTTTAACATCTTCCTCGGTACCAAGATTGACAGTTTCAACCTCCTCCTGATGAGGAGTAATCACTTTTTCGTCTTGCCTCAACAACCTGGCCAACTCTCTGGGCAAACCGTAGTCTTCATCAACCCTTTCGTCTGCTTAATTAATTGGATTGTCGAAGTCATACAAGGTCATAGCAGTGCTGTTGTCGGTGCAATCTGGAGGATTACCTCTGCAAGGGTTGATATTTGTTCATTTTAGTGATTGATTTTAATCTTGTTTAGAAAAAGTGTGAATGAAGCTATTATTTTGAAAACATTTCCATTTATTGTTTTGTGTGAAAATAACAAAAATGAAAAGACAGTGAGCGAAAAAGAAAATTGTTTGCAAAACGATGTCCATTGTTCATTGATATTCCATTTGCACAAAATACAAATATGGCCCTATTACAAAATGAGTCCTGACACCTTGGGCAAGATGCAGGACTTGATGCATGCTTAAGCAGGAAATAATAATTACTCTGCAGGAGTAACTCTTATAATTTCTTGGGAAGCCTAGTTAAGGACTTGTTGGCCTGGGATTCTTGGAAGAATCCAGCTTTCTAGGCTGAGGTCGCTTTCAGCCTTGTCTTCCACGTTATTAACAACATCTGGGGTCAGCATTCCCCCACTTATGAACTTGGGCTCTTTAGAAGCCTCTACTTGATCTTGTCGGGATGATTTGTAACCCAAACCGAATCTGTCTTCTTTCTTCTCCACAGGTAGCAGCTTGCCCCAGCCTTGGGCGTTCCCATCTTCAATAACCTTCCGAGATTGTTGGTAGGAGACAATTGAAGTACCCATCCTATCCTCTTGGGATGCAGCAAATACTTCAGTTGTCGCCTCGTTGACGTTCAGTGCTTCGAAACCCTGGCTCATGGTCTCGTGGATCTCACCATCCATCTCAATATATTTTTAGGTAGCCAGATGGCTAACAAAAATGTCTTCTTCCCTGCAGATTGTGATAATTTGCCCTTCCCACTCGTATTTTAATTTCTGGTGAAGGGTCGATGTAACTGCGCCAGCGGCGTGAATCCAAGGTCGACCCAACAAACAGCTGTAGGCCGGCTGAATGTCCATCACGTAGAAAGTAGTTTGAAAGACCTATGGCCCAATTATCACATGCAGCTCCACTTCTCCAAGAACAGACCTCTTGGAATCATCAAAAGCTTTGACCACCAGATTGCTTGGTCAAAGAGCTATACCATCATATTTAAGTTTAACAAGGGCTTTCTTTGGCAAGACATTGAGTGAGGACCCAATGTCCACTAGAACATGTGAAAGCACAGCCCCTTTACACTCTAGAGTGATGTGCAAAGCCTTATTATGATGACGACCCTCTGTATTCAAATCAGCATTGGTGAAGCCTAGTCCATGACTAGTGTTAACATTAGAAACCACCGTCTCTTGCTGATTTACCGTGATCTCCTCGGGCATGTAGGCTGTGTGCAGGACTTTAAGTAATGCATTCTGATGAGCTTCAGAACACAATAGCAATGATAGAATGGAGATCTTGGAAGGAGTCTGGTGGAGCTGATCCACAACCTTATAATTGCTTCTCTTGATTATCCTCATAAATTCGTCCATATCCTGATCAAAGGACGTCTTATGAACTTCTTTCAAAACTGGTTCTTTAGGCACCACATTTTTGCCTTTAACCTTGGCAGCATCCTCTTCCTAACTCTCAGAACTTGTGACGCGAAGAGACTTCCGCTTCGAGTGAAGCCTCTACCTCCCCCGACATTATCGATTTGTGGTGTATAAGCTGAAGAATCAAGAACGACTCTCTTCCTATTGCAGTAGAGATCTGAACCATAGTGCCATGGCACAACATTATATTTTTCATATGAAATGGGTCCAGGTACCGTGATGGTGACTGGACTAACTGCGGAGGAAGTAGGAATTGTTATTGTCTGTGGATCGTAATATATGGTAACAGGATTTCTGACTGGTGGTGGTGATGGAAGACTGAAGTTGGGTTGTTGTTTAGATTGTTGTTGAAAGTTGTTGGAATCGGGGACCATTGTCGGGTCGTAGTATATAGTGACTGTGGAGATGTCATTATTAATGGTTGATGTTGTTTTAGAGGCGGATGCGATTGAACTGATGTTTGTTGAAGTGGTAGAAGAGATGATTGTTGATTTTGTAGAAGAGTCTGTCGGAACAATTGTCTTTGAAGTTGTAAGAGGGGTGCTTGTTGGTGATGTAGGAGGAATTATTGATGTTGTAGAAGCTGAAATCATTGATGTTATCTGCAAGATACCTTCTCTGATAAAATCATTGATGCCACTTTTTAAACTTACACAACCATTGGCGAAAACTTTGCAAGATTCAAAACAGGCCTCACAACCTGTGAACACCTGGTACTTTAAAAGCTGGGCTTTAACCTCGGCCAGAGGTGTTTGAATACTTGCAGTATCTTCAATTAGGTTCACTAGTTAATCCTCCTCAATTGCATTTATTATGGGGCCACCATGGCTAGGCATATGATTCTTTGTGACATTAGGAGGAGGTGCAAAATTTAAAGCCTGGGAATCAACTAAATCTTGGACCTTCATGTGCAAGGCTCTGCACTTTTCTGTTGCATGGCCAGGTGCATTAGAATGGAAGGAACATCTAGCATTGACGTCGTAATTCCTTGGAAGGTTCTGAGGATCTGGTGGAGCCAGAGTCCTCAATTCAACAAGATTGAGTTTCAAAAGTTGTGGCATTAAAGTGGCATAGGGCATCGGGATAGGATCGATTACCCTGTTGATTTGAGATGGCCTTTGCAGGAAAGGACGTTGTTGTTGTTGTAAGACCTTTGTTGAGGAAAATGTTGTTGCTGAGGGAAATGTTGTGGTTGTGGAGTGTATTGTTGTTGAGGTGATGGAGTGGGAATAGTGACAACGGCTATTGATCTCGGCATGTACTGGGGCCTACCTCTGCCCATGTGTATTGAATTGGTTTCACCCGACCTGTGAGGCCCTATAAAAGGTTTCCTTGTGCTGCTGGAGCTGGCGTCATTATCAGAAATCTTACCCATCTTTAACAAACTTTCAATTCTCTCTCCCGCTATGACCACATCAGCAAAGCTAGTGGAAGAGAAAGCGGCCATCCTATCAATGTATGTCCCATGTAGGGTGTTCATGAACATATCGGCCATTTCTCTTTCTGACATTGGAGGTTGAACAGTAGCAGCTAACTGTCTCCACCTTTGGGCATACTCTCGGAAGCTTTATCTTGAAGACTGTGACATACCCATTAGGAGAGTTCTGTTGGGAGCCATGTCTAAATTGTATTGATATTGGTGTATGAAAGCCTCGGCCAAATCCTTCCAATTTCTGACTGTTGCTCTGGTTAGATGAGAGTACCATTCACGGGATGCCCTGGTCAAGCTATCTTCAAAGTAAAACATCCATAACTTTTCATCTATGGTGTAAGCCTTTAATCTTCCCAGAAAGGATTGAAGATGGGTACGACGACAGGAGGTACAATTATATCTTTCAAAGTAGGGAGGTTTGAATTTGTGAGGAATTCTGACTCCCTCAACTAGGCCCATGTCCATAACATCAAATCCTAAGGAGTTTTGGGACTCCAGAGATCTTAGCTTTTCTGCTATTTCATCCAGACGACGATCATAGGCTTCATCCCCAACACCAATGATAGTAAATTGTTCCTCTTGAGGGTCCTCTTGCACGGCACGCCCTCCAGTGTTTCCTTGAGTATTCCTGATTGCGTTGACTTCAGGGTTGAGATGAGGCCCAAACTCCGGGGGGTCAGTACGTGGCTGTACGTGGTCATTGTTGCTGGTACCT
This sequence comes from Lathyrus aphaca, assembly GCA_963966055.1. Taxonomy (NCBI): domain Eukaryota; kingdom Viridiplantae; phylum Streptophyta; class Magnoliopsida; order Fabales; family Fabaceae; genus Lathyrus; species Lathyrus aphaca. Next base: position 265,094,466 of record OZ014524.1, on the reverse strand, counting down.
CCTGTACTTGGATGATTTTCTTCAGGAGTTTGCCACTCGACCAACTCTCTTAATCTTTCTTGGCTTTGGGCCAATCCAGTCATTACTGCCATGAACTGGTTCATCTGAGCCCTCATCTCAGTTCTTTCATTAGCCATTTGAGTTCTTACGTCAGTCAAATCTTTTTGAACTTGGTCCATCTGTAAGCTCGGAGGGTTGTTCTTGTCGGATACCAGTGAACTCTGTTGATGGGGAAACCCTCCTACGAGCAATGTTTCCTGAAACACACAGCAAAGCGAGAAAACAACAACAAAAACACCTGCAAAACAAAGAATGAGGTTAGTATGCAATGCAGTATGTCTATTTGTCTTCCAATGGTATCCGGTTTGGTTCTTTGGTTTTGACCTTCCAGACCTCGAGGAACGATGATGTTGAAGAGAAATGAAGCCCAAAGGATAACAAAGGTACAACAAGTTCCTATGATGGGTCAACAAAGGTACAAACAAAATGAAATACAAGTACGAAGAAATCAAACAACCAGCCCAAAGTCATCCTCTCTGACTTCCTTTAGGAGAGCATCAGTCACTGGTCCAACTGGATGCTTTGTGATGGTCCTAATAAGAATGTTCCTAGTAGCAATGGCACTTGTCAATTTCTTATACTTGTCTTGTTCTTTTGATCTCTTCAACCCCGCCCGGACTTTTAGCTTAGAGATTTCCTTCTGTGCTTCTAACAAGGCTTCCTGACTCTTCTTCTCATTAGCTTCTAGCTGCTCTATCCTAGCCTGGGTCTTCTTGTGAACGAGCCTAAGTAATTCTGATCCATCTAGCCTGACTCTCTTCCAAGTAGTGCTCAGCTCTAGCCTTCTGAATCTTGGCTTCTTTGCAAGCATTCTTCAATACCAACTCCCCTGCTCGGGCCCTTCTGATGTAATCATCTATCTTCTCAATCTTGGTCATATGCTCGATCCGGTGCTTCTCTAACCTCTCATTGTCTAGACAACTATCATTCCTCTCCTAGAGGGTCTTCTTCAGAGCTTCAAAAAGCTGGGTATTCCTCTCTTTCAACTTCTCAAACTCCTCTAAACTGACTGTAGCTACAGGTTCTACTGCTGATGGTCCTGGCACATCCTCCAGGGTGAACGACATGCGGGTGATTTGTCCTCTGATACGAGACCAATAAATATACTGAGCTGAAGCTATGTTGTTGCACTTGCCAAGAATAGCAGTCCCTTTTGTCTGAATATTATCCCAAGCCCATGCTGCTTGTCGGATGATAGCATGATTATTCTGAATGTCACAGTAAAGGGTTTCTGATAATTCTTGCTCTCTTGGTAGATGTACTAAGGCATACCCTAGTTTCCTTTTGAACAACAAAGGATTATAGTTGATGCAACCCTTCACTCCAATAAGAGGTACATTGGGATACTACCCACAACTTGTGATTATGTCTCTGCCCTTGGTGCTCTGAGTGCACCACCTGATGTCTTATGAAGTGAGAGCAATCATTCTCTTAGCCCAATTTCTTGACTGATGAGGATTCAAGAAAACTTCTGTCTTTGGAAAGTGTCTCAATAATCAACAGTAGAAGAGAGGTGCACAACATCTAACTAATCTTCCCCTCTGTTTCTCATTCCTTTGATGCACTGAGTAATAGAAATCCCCGAGCAAGGTAGGAACTGGATTCTTCAGCAAAAAGAGATGGATAGAACTTTTTCTTACAAACTTAGGTTCGTCTAAAAACAAGATGATACCATATATGCTAAGGGCCAGGAGAGCACAAACCGTTTCCCACTTCCCAACTGCAGCATGACTGGTGGCCTGAGTGATCAAGAAGTCCAAATGGAGGCCTGGGATTCCAACCTTGGTGGTCATATGCTGATCAATGATGGTGGTTTCCAAATACAGAGCCTTATCTATGTCTTCATTTCTAGGAGCATTCATCTCAGGGTTGAAAGGAATCCCCCTCCTGATGGGGACACCCAACAACATGGAAAACTCTTCTAACAAAGGACCCAACTGAAAGTCTGGGAAAGTAACTCATTTGAGAGTAGGGTCATAGAACTGAAGGCAAGTGTGGATCATACTCCGCTGTGATGCATCCAAGTCCATGATCATGTCCATAATACCACCATAATGTTCCCTGAATAAAGGGACGTGATCGGGAGTGATGAGTGTTTGAATCTGCCTGATGCCTACTAGAGAGGGCTCAAAGAAATGATAAGTAATGTTTCTCTTCCTGGGTGGGTCCATACTGATAATGGATGCTGATGCAGATAATTGAGGAGAAACATTGATGAAGACAACTGATGAAGGTGCTGAAGAGAATCTCTGGTGAAGATAACTGATGAAGATGGCTGAGCAGAAGAACAGTCAAAACCAAACCAAAGATGATGTGGATACCCTGTAAAACAAATAGACAAATGTTAAAATGATGCAGAATGATGTATGCAGAATGATATGCAAGGGTTTGTGATCAGGTGTTGGATCTGTTTTCTGCTTTGATAAGGTCCATGTGTGTTCAGAAATCCAGGTGAAGGCTTAGAGAACTGTCGCTCCCACCAAATGACACCTGGTCAGAAGGGGTACAGACGCGAACGGTCGGTGAAAGAGAAAAAAGGAAAGAGTCGCCAGCTAGGCATTTTTATCCCGAAGGAAAAGTAATGCTGTATAAACCTAGAAAAAAGATGGATAAGACAGTCGCGAACCAGAGAAACTGAGAAAGGGGGTTGGTTACAATCTGGGAAGGTATTAGCACCCAGATTGTCCGTCGTACTCGACGGGATCCATGCTTGAAAGTTTGTGTTTTGAGGGGTAGTGTTTGTGCTATCTGTGTGCAACCGCTGGAAAAGAATGCAAGTGTCAATGTAAAAGAAATGTGAAATGAAGTGGAGAAGTGTCAGTGTAAGAAAAGAGTATGAAGCTCAAGATTATGAGGCTTAAAGAATAATACTGGAAGAGGGGGATTATACAGAGACTTTTGTTCGATAACTGTTAAGTTATGCCTACGTATCCTCTCGTGCAATGAGGAAGTCAGAACACCGTAGTTCGACTCAAAGAGACTGAAAGATAAATTGACTTGTGAACTGCTTACTTTTCTATGCTCAAGTGTATGACCTGTCTGGCTCAGGTGCAAACTGTCTTGCATTAGACGGAAGAAGCGAGTTCTCGTTTATGAGTGAATGAGGTGAGAAAAGAATCCCGGAGGAGACGATTATTGTTTGTTTTTGGTATTTTCAATCTTTTATTGCTTTTTGGAGTTTGTCATAAGAAAATGAGCTTAAGCATAAACCAAGGGTTAGTAAACTCATCACATCCTCCCTCTGATTAGGGGTAATGAGAATACCTTAAGCATGAAGTAAACACCTCACACTTAATCACCATGATGTATGATTAAGATCATTAACCTACTTGCATTTATTTAGATGCTTCTTTTGGAGCTTTTGTTTAGTGTTAAGTAATGAGTTTAAGCCATAATCAAGGATTTAATGGACCCATTACACCATCCTAATAGAAGGATAATAGATGAGAACATTTAAGCTGAGGGAGACTCCTCAACTTAATCCATGATTAGGGATTAACCTCATGACAAAAAAAACCTTTATTAAATGGATTTTAGTTAATGGTAAGATTAAGAAGTGAATTTTATGGTTTGTAAGACAGCTTGAGGGGGACTTGTCCATTAACACTAGGGTTAGTCCTTCTTAACCAATTAAGGAAGAAATAAACCCTAATGCAAGGCCCAAGTTACAAGCTTGATGTCTTAGTGATTATTAAGTGGATTGATTAAAGGATTTAAACACATTATGTATTTAACACTTAGGATTAAAGTTATACACTCCATCCTAATAGAAAGATGCAGGCATAAGCTTAATCACAAAGCCTTGAAACCTTTAAGGTTTAGTCCTTGATTATGAGGTGAGAAGAGGAGACTCAAAGATGACACAAAGGTAAAACTAATGGGGGACTAATAAAACCCTAATTGTTAACATGCTTGGGTGTTCCTAGTGTTAATGAGGCTTGCAAGAAGATCTTCAGAGAAACCACCAAGGAAGAAGCAGATGAAATGAAAAGAAGCAGCAAGGAGCAAGACAACTTGCTTCACTTAAGAAGACAAGTTGCTTGAAGAAAGAAGGAGGAGAAAAAGCATGAATGAGCAAGCTCACTCTAATTCACAAGTAAAAATGCAGCAAAGATGCATAAGGGGGATGAGAAGAGGTTATGAGAAGTGAAGGCAAATTCACTTCTCAAACACTTACCACCTGAAAAGTTAGCAAAGGAAATGAAATGAAATGAAATGGATGCAAGGATGCAAACCAAAATCAGAATCAGAATCATGATGCAAATGACATTGTGAGATGGTATGAAAGCATGTCAAGTGATATGAATGTTCATACAAGAGATGAGAATGCAAATGAGACAAGTAAGAAGCATGAAAGTTCATGAAAACTTATGAAATGCAATGGATGCATAACATGGTAAATGAATGATGCAATGATCAAACATGGTTCTAACAAGTCCTAAGATGTCTTATATGTCATATGGATGCACAAAATGTCATGACAAGTTCATGTATACAAGCATATGAAGAATGAATGCAAATGAAGGCAAAAATTAGGGTTTATGTACAAGATGCAATGCAAAATTCAAAATCAGAAGCAAATGACAAGATAAAAATTGAAAATAGGATCAAAGGTACCCTAAACCTATACAAGTCCACTGCCCAAAGGGGAAGGTCAGAAGCTAAACCCTAAAGAACTTATGATTTTTCTAAGTTGGCTAGGGTTTTAAGGGTGATCCTAAAGGGAAAATGCCAAACAAATTGAAAATGCAAGATAAAATTGAAACAAAAATGTTTTTAGAAGCTTGAAAGTATGTATAACACAGTGCAAAAAGAACCATTCACAAACTCAACTTGGATCAAATATTATGAATTTTTGAAGTTAGGGTTAAAAATATTCAAATTAAAGAACCCTAATTCAAATGAAAATTGTCAAAGCATAAACAAAACCAAAACGAAATTTGTCTTGTGAGTTTGTAAATGTTTTAAAATGCTCTATGAATTTTTTTGGAATTTTTAAATACCTAAATGTATTTTTAATTAATTAATTCTCATTAACTAATTAAAAATAATCATTTAAATGATTTAAAAATAATTTTTAATTCAAAAAAAAAATAAAAATATTTTTGGGTTCTGAAAATAAATAGAAGCTTGGATAAAAAATTTCAGAATTTTTTGATATTATTTGCTATTTTTAAAAATTCGTTAAAATAAAATAGAAAACAAATGAAATAAATATTAAATAAAATGGGAAAAAGGGAAAGTCAACTAATCCTAAGGCTGAGGTTTAAAGTCAGGTTGGAGGGAATTGTCTTCGCGCGTAATCCAAGGGCCAGAATTCAAACTACGCTAATTATGATTAAATCCCTAATCTGAACCCTAATGACTTTCAGGTGACCGGAACAGTGTTCCGGTCATCTTCTCCGGCCAGCCTTTCATTCAATCTCTCTCAATACGTGAAATCAAACCACCAAACTCTCCAGAAATGATCCCCACCCCATTCTAAACAAGAATCAGCCATCAAACAACATTTATTTCACATGAACAATGAGATTCGAAGCAAAACGGAAAATCTTTCAGAAATTTCAGAAGCTTCATACATGCTTAAAACTTAATCATTTTCAAAACCAAAAGGTGCAGTGTGATCAGTGAAGCATGGAGAACAATCTAAGAACTTAAGAAATCATTTCTGGAAAATTTGTTCTTGAGGTTACCTGAACTGAAGCTTTCGAAAATGGCACTGGCTGGCTGCTTCTTTGCCTCAAATCAACTCCAATGATCCTCCGGAAGACTTTGTGATGCTTGGTTGGAGTTTATATGGCCTCAAAGTGATGTTGGCTGAAACTCAGTTCAAGAAATGTGAAAATCATGTTTTTGATACAGGGTGTTTCAAAGCAAAATGAAGGGTGGGAAATGATCAGTGATGAATGTGGAGTTGAATGGTGGAAAAAGTTTGGAGATTTGATGGTTGAGCTATGAGTTTCGAAAGCTTTTGCAAGTTGGAGTGATTTTGTGTATGCTGAGGATTCTTAGGTTTTAGCTTGAAATGTTGTGTGTTATGGCTTGGGTTTGATCCACATATTAAGCTGTGATAGGTCAGAGAGTGGGTGATGGCCTATGGTGATTGGTATGGGCAAGTTGCCAAAATGTCACCATGACTTGTACTTGAGGTATGGGCATGTGGTAGGCTGGGATAGAGGCATGGCTGTGTGCAGCAAGGATCAAGGAATGCTATGAAATCAGATTTGATGAGCTGTGGCAAGTGGATGAAAGGTTTTGATCCATTTTGCAATTTTGGGGAAGTTTGGCCCCTTTTGAAATTTGTGAAGTTCAAGGCATGAAAGCTTGTTATTCAAGGCACAAATCTGATCCAAATGAGTTGCACTAGGATGGTATGATGTGTAGAGATGTATTATAAGTCCCAAATTGGCTTGGTATGAGAATTTGCAAACTTCCCTCTTTGGTGCAAAAGTGAAATTTAAGTGATTTTTCCCAACTTTGACAAGCCATAACTTGAGTTCTAAAATGAATTTGGTCAAGTTCTTGTACTTTTTGAAAAGGGAATGATCCAATCTACAACTTTCATGACCAAGAATTTTCCATTTGAAGCGTTTTTGAATCACAAAGAGGAGGTTGAAAAACTTTCCCAAAATGGCAAGTTTGCATAACAAGTCACTTTCCCAAAATGGCAACTTTGTAAATGGCTTGAAATTCTTCAATTTTGTGAACTTCTAACTTCTTCTAAGATCAAATAAAGATCATATACACTCAAAATGATGGAGAAGACCGTTTGGTTGGATGATTGGGGGCCTCAGATGCCCTGATTTTGCATTGACTTGCTCAAGAAGTCATCTATTGATCAGATGCCTTCCCCATTGAATTTCTTCATGAAAATTGGTATGTATGATCCTTATATCATATAGAAACCAAAAGAAACAAGAATGACCAAAAAATTTGGAGTTATGGCCTCTGAAACCAAAACCCTAATTTTAGGTCATTTGTGTAGTTAAGCTTGGCTCTGCTTCCATGCCTTTCTTAGTTCTTGTGATTCTTTGACTTCCTTGACCTTGGGAGGATATAATATGATGCTTGAACATAAATGGACCCTCTTGAGATTATTGGAGACCTTTGGAGTGGCTCAAATGGCTCAGGGATGACTCAAATCACAAACCCTAGATGCAGATGACTTTGAACCAATGCAGTGAAGAAAAAATGTAATATGAGATGATATGATTGAACTTATGCATATGAAAGAATCACAAGCCAGGGTTAAATGAGTGAGGGCAAATTTGGGGTGTTTACAACTGCCCCTATTCAAGCATGAGTTAGCTGTGTAGGATGTAAGCGACAGCTTAACAGACAAACAAGATAACTTGTGGTTGAATACCAAAGACAATCCAAAATTTGCACTCGCTGGGTAGAAAGAAAAGGGATATAAATCGTAAAAGGAAGTAAAGTAAGATTATAAAGTGCGGACAACGGAGGACGACCGTCGGGCAGGGGACGACTGCTGGGGATGAAGCAATAACGGGGACGGCCGACATGCTGGGGAAATGAAAAGATTATGATGGGGACGACCATCAAATACAGTAACAAGGTTCTTTGGGTATTAAAGGTAAACGATGGGGACAACCATCGGGTTGAAGAGATAAATGACGAGGTACGGTCATCAAAGGTGAAGGACGATCACCTAGCAGGGGACGGCTGCTCTATTGGGGATAAGGATGAGGGACGGTCATCCAAGGTGAAGGACGATCACCTGGCAAGGTACGGTTGCCGAAAGTATCACGAGATAGGACGAATGTCGGATAGAAGAGGTCGACGATGGGGACGGCCATCAGATAAAATGATGAAGGACGATCACCTAGCAGGGTACGGCTGCTCTCGGGGTTTATCATGACATAGGACGAATGTCAGATAGCAAGATCAACGATGGGGACGGCCATCGGAAAAACTATAAAGGACGATCATCAAGAGGTGAAGGACGATCACCTAGCAGGGGACGACTCCTAAAATATCACGACATAGGACGAATGCCGAATAAAAGAGGGTCCCAATAATGGAGACTCCGCTGGGGAAGATGAAGGACGATCATCAAAAGGTGAAGGACGATCACCTGGCAGGGTACGGCTGTCGGGAGTATCATGACATAAGACGAATGTCAGATAGAAAGGAATTTTGTTTTTTTAGTGGGGATTTGCTGGGGAATTATAAACACAGACAAGTGTCTAAAGAGTGTATAGATATTTGTTTGTAGAGAATGTTCGGGCGACTTTACTGGGGAATGATGACACGGACGAGTGCCAAAGGAGCATATATCTGTATTTGAGAGTGCAAAGGGGACGCTTTGGCCTTCTGCTGGGGGATTTGTGAGGTGTTTTTATATTACTGATGTAGTATTGTCAGTATTTACAGTTGACTGGTTCAAACCTGACTTGTGATTATGCAATATGTTTGATTTTTTTTGCCGTAATGCTCCGTATTAGACGGAATGCTACGCTCTGGGGGAAAATGATGCGAATGCTATGATTATGAAAAGATACCGATCCGGGATTCGGATCCCGTTGCCTGTGGAGATCTCTGGCTGATCTGCTTGAAGGGAATGTCCCAGCTGGGCATGAGATCATTGGTAGATCTGATATATATGACCTTGTTTGGGGGAATAAGTCACTGATAGACCTATTCTTGGTGATGAGGAGCCCTGCTGGGGTCTGTGGAAGCTTTCGTCACTTTGTTGTGAGATATTCAGATATTGCTCTTCTGGATAGAGGTTGAGACTCTGCGGGGAGATGATTCCCTGTCTAACACTTAACTAAGGAGGAATGATCAATGAATGACCTTCCTAGAGATTTTTGTGATACTGCTGAAGATGATTGAAGCCTGGCAACTCAGCTGGGGAGAAGGCATCCCTGGTGCTATTTGGGAGATGTGCTGAGTAAATAGTGATTTGGCAGCTTGCTGGGGAGAAGCTTTCATGCCCCCTATTGCGCTTTGACTACCTGCAATCCTGTTATGACAAAGAAACGTACGAGTACCCCGAGGTATCCCTTACTGGATTCCATCATGGGAATTTAGACACCCCCGGGAGCAAATATATTTCCTGTAAGCATGTAATTTAGAAAAAGAGGCATATGTATTCATGCAAACAAGGATATCAGACATTTTTTGCAAATGAAATAAAATGTACGAGACCAAATGTGACTTGAAAATATGATTTTATTAATTTGTGTGCCTTGCATTGGCAAATACAAACAAAGAAATAGATCCCCTGAAATGAGGAGATTGTTACAAATTGAGAAACAAAAAGATGCTGGCAATGTTGATGACGCTTCAGTGCGCTTCCCTTTTGCTATGTCTTATATGAAATTGACGTTCTTCTCATCCTACTTTCTGAAGAAGGTTGATTCTGACTGAGGCTTGAACCCTCCGAAGCTTTCCATGTTGCGAATGATACAGACGAATTCAGAATGCAGTTGTTCGCTTATTCCCTTGTTTTACGTGGATCGCCCTTTCGGGTTTTCAATCCACCGGGATACCTAGTTTTGCCTGAGTTGTCCAATGTGGCTTTTCAACTCAGCGGGTGTACATTTTTTATTTATTTTCCCTTATTTTTGCCCGAGTCTTTTATTCTGTTTTTGACTCGCCGGGATGCCCTATTTTTGCCTGAACTTACATTCTGTTTTTATGTCCAGCGGGTCATTTTATGCGAAGTATTTTTTAACTGCATCTGAATTCACAGGGGACAGGAAGTCTTCATCATCCATAGTACTGAGTATCAGTGCTCCACCAGAGAAAACTTTCTTTACTATGAACGGACCATCGTAATTCGGAGTCCACTTGCCCCTGCGGTCTGTATGAGGAGGGAGGAGTCTTTTCAGCACAAGATCTCCTACTTGGTATTCCCGAGGCCTGACTTTCTAATCGAAGGCTTTCTTCATTCTTTTCTGATACAGCTGCCTATGGCAGATTGCAGCTAATCTCTTCTCTTCAATCAGATTCAGTTGTTCGTATTGGGATCGGACCCATTCTGCTTCATTCAGCTGAACATCCATTAGTACCCGCAAGGAGGGTAATTCAACTTCAAGAGGTAGGACTGCCCCCATACCATAAACAAGTTGATACGGTGTTTCCCCAGTGGATGTTCTGATTGACATACGGTACCCATGCAAGGCAAATGGAAGCATTTCATGCCAGTCTTAGTAGGTGACCACCATCTTCTCCACAATCTTCTTGACATTCTTGTTAGCTGCCTCAACAGCGACATTCATCTTTGGCCTGTAAGGAGAAGAATTGTGGTGTTGGATCTTGAAGTCCCGGCACAGTTCTGCCATCATCTTATTGTTCAAGTTGGAACTATTATCAGTAATGATTTGCTCGGGCACTCCATACCGACAGATGATTTTTCTCTTCAGGAATCGGGCTACCACTTGCCTGGTGACGTTTTCATATGAAGCTGCTTCAACTCACTTGGTAAAATAGTCAATGGCTACCAGGATGAATCTGTGGCCATTTTAAGCAGTCGGTTCATTCTTGCCAATCATATCAATGCCCTACATGGCAAAAGGCCAAGGTGAAGACATCACATTCAGAGGATTCGGAGGCACATGCACTTTATCTGCATAAATCTGACATTTATGGCACTTTCTGGCATAGGCACAACAGTCTGCATCCATTGTGATCCAGTAGTAACCTGATCGTAATAATTTCTTAGCCATTGCATGTCCTCCAGCATGGGTACAGAAAGATCCTTCATGCACCTCGTGCATCAGCAAGTCTGCTTCCGTCTTATCAACACATCTGAGAAGTACCATATCAAAGTTTCTTCTGTACAAGGAACCATCAGTATTCAGAAAGAAACTACCAGCAAGCCTTCTTAATGTCTTCTTATCATTGGACGATGCCCCAGGTGGGTATGTTTGATCCTCCAAGAAGCATTTGATGTCATAGAACCAAGGCTTATCATCTTTAGCAAGGTCTGCAGAGAATACGTATGCTGGTCTGTCAAGTCTGGATGCTGAAATCCGAGGCACGAAGTTGGCAGCTTGAACTTTGATCATGGATGAAATGGTAGCCAGAGCATCTGCAAACTGATTTTCATCTCGAGGGATATACTCAAGCTTGACTGTCGTGAAGAAAGTCAGTAATCTCCTTGTATAATCCCGGTAAGGTATCAGATGCTCCTAGTGAGTGTACCATTTGCCGTTGGTTTGATTGATTACCAGAGCTGAATCTCCGAATACAGTCAAAGTCTTGATCCTGAGGTCAATGGCTTCCTCAAGACCCATGATACAAGCTTCGTATTCAGCCTCGTTGTTAGTGCAGTTAAAATTGAGTTTTGCCGAGAAAGGCATGTGAACTCCCTTAGGTGTAATGAGTACTGCACCAACACCACGACCATTCATATTAACAGCCCCATCAAACATCATAGTCCATTCTTCTTCCGGGTCAGGCCCTTCAGTGTGAACAGGCTCTTCATGATTTTTTGCTTTTATGAACATGATGTCTTCATCAGGGAAGTCAAATCTCATAGGCTGGTAATCATCAATGGGTTGCTCAGCAAGGTAATCAGACAATACACTGCCTTTGATGGCTTTCTGAGATGTGTATTGAATGTCATATTCTGTGAGAATCATTTGCCATCTTGCAACCCGTCCGGTGAGTGCTGGCATCTCAAAAATATACTTGACTGGATCCACTTGGATATCAATAAAGTAGTGTGGGTCAACATATACTGTCTCAGTCGGTGAGCAGCCCACGCTAAAGCACAGCAAGTTTTCTCGAGCAGTGAATAACGTTGTTCACAGTCGGTAAACTTTTTGATTAGGTAGTATGTTGCATACTCTTTTCGACCAGACTCGTCATGCTGGCCTAGCACACACCCCATCGACCCTTCTAATACTATCAAGTACATTATTAGAGGTCTTCCTTCAACTGGAGGCATAAGAATTGGAGGTTCTTGTAAGTATTCCTTAATTTTTTCAAAAGCCCTTTGGCAGTCTTCATTCCACCTGACCGTTTGTTCTTTCCTTAACAACTTGAACAAAGGCTCATAGGTTGCTGTAAGATGAGATATGAACCTTGAAATGAAGTTCAATCTACCTAGGAACCCTCGAACTTCTTTCTCAGTCTTTGGTGCAGGCATTTCTTGAATGGCTTTAACTTTATCAGGGTCAACTTCAATCCCTTTCTCACTTATAATAAATCCCAGCAGCTTACCGGATCGCACCCCGAATGTGCATTTGTTGGGGTTTAACTTCAATTGGTACTTCCTCAGACGCTTGAATAGCTTCAACAGATTCACCAGGTGGTCTTCTTCTGTGAGGGACTTGGCAATCATGTCATCCACATAACATTCGATTTCCTTGTGGATCATGTCATGGAATAATGTTACCATAGCCCGTTGATAAGTGGCACCAGCATTCTTCAGTCCGAATGGCATCACCTTATAACAGAACATGCCCCAGGGTGTGATGAAAGTTGTCTTCTCCATGTCTTCAGGTGACATATTGATCTGGTTATATCCTGAAAATCCATCCATGAAGGAGAACACCGAGAACTGAGCCGTATTGTCGACCAATACATCAATGTGAGGTAATGGGAAATCATCTTTCAGGCTGGCTCTGTTCAGATCCCGATAATCCACACACATCCTCACCTTACCATCCTTCTTAGGCACAAGTACAATGTTAGCGACCCACTGCGGGTAACTGGTCACAGCAAGGAAACCGGCGTCCCACTATTTTTGTACCTCCTCTTTTATCTTCATTGCCATATATGGGCGAGTACGGCGCAACTTCTGTTTTACTGGCGGACAGTCTTCTTTCAGAGGCAGCTTGTGCATAACAATGTCGTTGTCCAAACTTGGCATATCCTGATAAGACCAAGCAAAAACATCCACATACTCCTGAAGCATGTTAATCAGTTGCTCTTTCACTGAATCTTGCAGGCAGGCCCTGATCTTAATTTCTTTTAAGTCTTCTTCTGTACCAAGATTAACCATTTCAACTTCCTCCTGATGAGGAGTGATAACCTTCTCCTCTTGTCTCAACAACCTGGCTAGCTCTTCAGGAAGCTCATAATCTTCTTCAACCCCTTCATCAGCTTGATTAATCGGATTGTTAAAGTCATACAAAGTCATAGCAGTGTTGTTGTCGGTGCAGTCTAGAGGGCACTCTCTGCAAGGGTTTAGATTTGTTCATTTTAGTGATCAATTTTATCTTGCTTAGGAAAAGTGAAAATGAAGTTATTATTTTGAAAAAACATTGCCATTTTATTTTTGTACAAAAAATAAAAAAATGAAAAACAGTGAGCGAAAAAGAAAAGACTCATTTGCAAAAGATGTCCTGATATTCATTAATTGATCTTTGCACAAAATAAAAGATGGCCCGATTACAAAATGAGTCCTGACATCTTTGGCAAGATGCAGGACTTGATGCATGCTTTAAAAACAGGAAATAATAATTACTCTGCGGGATTAACTCTTATAATTTCCTGGGAAGACCAGTTTGAGACATGGCTCCCCGGGATCCTTGGACGTATCCAGCTTTCCAGGTTGCGCTCGTCTTCCGACTCATCTTCCAAGCTGTTCATAGCATCCGGGGTGAGCATTCCCCCGCTGACAAACTTGGGCTCCGTTGCAGCCTCTGGTTGATCTTGTCGAATTGGTCTGTAACCCAACCCGAATCGGTCCTCTTTCTTCTCTATGGGCAGTAGCTTGCCCCAGCCTTGGGCGGTACCTTCCTCAACAACCTTCCGGGCTTGTTGATATGATGTGATGGAGGTCCCAGACACAGCAGATGTTTCATTGATATTGAGGGCTTCAAACCCTTGGCTCATGGTCTCATGGATCTCCCCATCCATTTCAATGTATTTGAAAGTAGCCAGCTGGCTAACGAAGATATCCTCCTCCCCACAAATGGTAATGACTTGGCCCTCCCACCCGAATTTTAACTTCTGGTAAAGGGTGGACGTCACGTTGCCAGCGACGTGTATCCATGGTCTACCCAATAGACAGTTGTAGGCAGGCTGTATATCCATCACAAAGAAGGTCGTTTTGAAAACCTGTATAATTCTATCTCTCCCAGAACTGATCTTTTAGAACCGTCAAAGGCTCTCACTACCAAGTTGCTTGGGCGTAGTGCCAATCCATCATGTTCCAGCTTCGCAAGGGCTTTCTTGGGTAGGACATTGAGGGATGACCCTGTGTCCATCAATACGTGAGAAAGAACTGCACCCTTACACTCCAAGGTAATGTGCAAAGCCTTGTTGTGATTGTGACCTTCCGTTGTCAGATCAGCGTTGGTAAATCCTAGTCCATGACTAGCATTGACGTTTCCAACCACGGCCTCTAATTGATTAACAGTAATCTCCTCCGGCATATAAGCTGCGTGCAGGACTTTTAATAGTGCGTTTCAATGAGCCTCGGAGCACATTAGCAAAGATAGTATGGAGATTTTGGAAGGTGTTTGGTGAAGCTGGTCTACCACCTTATAATCGCTCTTTTTGATGATCTGCATGAATTCATCAACCTCTTGATCAATAGGATTCTTCAAATCTTCTTTAGCAACTTGTTCTTCTTGCACCACGCTCTTCCCTTTTGCCTTAGCAGCAACTTTTGCTTCAACAACGGGTCTTGGTATTTGCGAGGCAAAGAGACGTCCGCTTCTAGTGAAGCCTCCGCCTCCCCCCACATTGTCTATCTGAGGTGAAGAAGTTGATGATTCTAAAGTGATTTTCTGCCCCTCGCAGTATAGATCTGAGCCATAATGCCAAGGGATGGCATTATTGCTTTCGTAAGGAACTGGCCCAGGCACTATGATAGTGACTGGACTGATAGCAGCTGCAGAGGGGACTACAATGGTGTGTGGATCATAATATATGGTAACTGGAGCTCTGACAGGAGTGGCATTTTGTTGTGAATTGTTGGAAGGAATATTTGCGGGATCGTAGTATATCGTAACTGCTAAGACACTTTCATTAACTATTGCTGATGTTATAGACAATATTGTTGACTGGACAAGTGTTGAAGTTGTAGCAGGAACTGATGGAATAATGGGTGTTGTCGTTGTAGAAGGAATTGTGACTGAACTTGTATCCGTTGAAGTGACTGATTGAGCAGTTGTTGGAGTTGTAGTAGAATCTGTTGGAACAATGGTTGTTGACGTTGTAGGAGTATCTGTGACTGTTGATGAAGGATTTGTTGGAGTTGTAGTCGCTGTTGTCGTAATCTAAACAATGCCATCTTTAATGAGACCATCTATGCCGTTTCTTAGTCTCTCACATCCATTAACGGCAATGTTGCAATATCCACAGCCGACCTCGCATCCGGGGAACACTTGGCACTCTAACAGCTGAGCTTTGATTTCAACCAAGGGTGTTTAGATTTGTGCAACACTAGTAGTTAATGTGGATGGTTTGCCTTCCTCAATAGCATTAATCCTAGGCCCGTTGTGACTAGGCATTGGATATCTTGTGACGTTTGGAGGAGGTGCAAAGTTGAGAGCTTTTGAGTCCACCAAATCCTGGACTTTCATCTGTAGGTCCCTACATTTTTCAGTATTATGCCCCGGTGCGTTAAGTGGAATGCACACCTGGCATTTGCATCATAGTTCTTTGGCATGTTAAGAGGATCTGGAGGTGCCAATGTCCTTAACTCAACTAGGTTGAGCTTCAGAAGTTGTGGCAAGAGTGCAGCATCCGGCATTGGAATCGGGTCAATTACCCTGTTTTCCTGTGATGGCCTTTGTTGGAAGGGACGCTGTTGTTGGTTGTTGTTGTTGTTGTTGTACGACCTTTGTTGCGGATAATGAACTTGTTGTTGATACTGTGGTTGTTGTTGTTGAGGATATGTTGATTGTTGTGGCAATGGAGCTAGGATGGTAACAGCTGCTACTGACCGGTGAGCATATTAAGGCCTTCCCCTGCTTGCATGAATGGAATTTGTTTCACCTGCCCTTCGGGGTCCCCCAAAAGGTTTTCTGGGATTGCTGGAGGAACTCGCACCACTATCGGAGATCTTGCCCATCTTCAAGAGACTTTCAATCCTCTCACCAGCTATGACCACATCAGCAAAACTGGTAGAGGAAAAAGCAACCAGTCTATCAATATAAGTCCCTTGCAATGTATTCATGAACATGTCAGCCATTTCCCTTTCTGACATGGGTGGTTGGACAGCAGCAGCAAGCTGTCTCCATCTTTGAGCATACTCCCGGAAGCTCTCTCTAGAAGATTGAGACATTCCCATTAGAAGGGTCCTGTTGGGAGCCATGTCCAGGTTGTATTGATATTGATGGATGAAAGCCTCAGCCAAATCCTTCCAGCATCTTATGGTGGCCCTAGACAAATGCGAAGACCATTCTCTAGAAGCTCCAGTCAGACTGTCTTCAAAGTAGAACATCCATAGCTTTTCATCCATGGTATACGCTTTGAGCCTTCCCAAGAAAGACTGCAGATGAGTGCGAGGACAGGAGGTACCATTGTACTTTTCAAAGCATGGGGTTTGAATTTGTGGGGAATTCTCACCCCATCCACCAATCCCATCTCCATCACATCGAAGCCCAAAGAATTCCGAGATTCCAAGGATCTTAACTTTTCAGCAATCTCATATAACCTTCTGTCGTATACCTCATCTCCAGCTCCAATAACTGTGAACTGTTCTCCCTGGGGATCCTCCTGCAGGATTGGGCTCCTAGTAGCATTACCTTGAACATTTCTTTGGATGTTAACTTCTGGATTTATATGAGGTCCATACTCCTGGGGGTCAATACGAGGCTGACCCCGTTCATTGTTGCTAGTTCCTCCTGTTCCCAGATGAGGTTCCTCAGGAGTTTGTCTCTCCACCATCTCTCTTAACCTTTCCTGGCTCTGGGCTAGTCCATTCATCACTGCCATGAACTGAGACATCTGATTTCTCATCTCCAATCTCTCATTGGTCATCTGATTTCTGACCTCAGTCAGATCCTGCTGTACTTGTTCCATTTGAATGCCGGGAAGATTGTTACGAGTCGGGTACCGGTGCGCGCGGTTGATAGGGAACACTCGGCGACGAGCAATGTTTCCTGAGATCACAACAAAGTTAGAAACAATAAAACAACAAAACCTACAAAACAAAAACTAAGTTAGTATGCAATGCAGTATGCTTATTTGTTTTCCAAGGTATCCGGTTTGGTTCTTGGTTTCGACCTTTCCAGACCTCGAGGAAGATGCTTGATGTTGTTGAGAGAAAACCCAAATAGAAACAAACTAAAATATATTACAAATGGTGAACAATGCATAGTTTGTTTTACAACACATGCCCATGTGGGGTCAAAATACAATAAAAGGAAAAGTACATCAAATGGAAACAAACAACAAGCAAAGAATCAGACATCCAGCCCAAATTCATCTTCTCTGACCTCCTTCAGGAGTGCCTCAAACACTGGACCAGCTGGGTGCTCTGTAATGGTCCTAATGAGGAGGTTCCTGGTAGCAATGGCAGTGGTCAGCTTCTTATGCCTGTCCTGATCCTTTGACCTCTTCAATCCTGCCCTAAGCTTCAATTCTGAAATCTCCTTCTGAGATGCCAACAAAGCTTCCTACTGCTTCTTTTCACTGGCCTCTAGTTGTTCAATCTTGGCTTGAGTCTTCTGGTCTTCTTGTGTACGGGCTTCAGTGATCCTGACCTACCTAGCCTGACTCTCTTGCAGATAGTGCTCAGCCCTAGCCTTCTGAATTTTGGCCTCCTTACAGGCATTCTTCAATTTCTATTCCCCAGCCCTTGCTTTCCTTATGTAGTCCTTTGTCTTCTCAATTTTGGCAAGATGCTCCACCCTGAGCTTTTCCAATATCTCAATGTCCAGACGACCATCGCTCCTTTCCCAAAGGGTCTTCTTCAAGGCTTGAGATAGCTGCTCATTCCTTTCCTTCAACTTTTCAAATTCCTCCAGGCTTACTGTTGCTGCAGGCTGTACTGTGGATGGCCCAGGTATGTCTTCCAAGATGAAAGGCATTCTGGTAATCTGAGCTCTAGTACGGGACCAATCATAGTACTGAGCTGAAGCAACATTATTACATCTTCCAAGAATAGCTACCTCTTTTGTCTGGATGTTGTCCCAAGCCCAGGATGCTTGTCGGACAACAACTGAATTAGGTTGCACTTCACAATACAGGGTCTCAACTAAATCCTGTCCTCTGGGAGGGTGAACCAAGGCATAATCCAGTTGTCTCTTAAACAGTAAAGGATTGTAGTTGATGCAACCCTTTACTCCTATCAGAGGCACATTTGGGTATTGTCCACAGCTGGTGATAATGTCCTTGCCTTTGGTGCTCTGGGTGCACCATCTAATATCATCTGAAGTCAAGGCAATGAGCCTCTTAGCCCAATTCTTCTGCTGGTGGGGATTCAAGAAAGCATCTGACTTAGGCAGGTGTTTGAGCAGCCAGGTATAAAACAAAGGAGCACAACATCTTACTAACTTCCCCCTTTGTTTCTCATTCCTCTGATGAATGGAGTAGTAAAAATCTCCTAGCAGTGTAGGCACTGGGTTCTTCAGAAGAAACAGGTGGATGGCATTTTTGCTGACAAATTTTGGCTCATCTGCAAACAGTATAGCCCCATATATGTTGAGGGCTAACAGTGCACAGACTGACCTCTACTCTCTCAATGAAGCTTTCAGGATGGCCTGAGAAATCAAGAAGTCCAAATGCAAACCAGGAATCCCAGCTTTTGTTGTCATACTTTGCTCAATCAGGGCAGGCTACAAGTACAGTGCCCTTGCTATCTCTTCATTTCTGGGAGCAGTCATCTCTGGGTTGAAGGGGATTCCACCCCTGATAGGTACTCCAATCAATGAAGAAAACTCTTCCAGTAGAGGCCCTAACTGGAAGTCTAGAAAGGTGAAACATCTCAAAGGAGGGTCATAAAACTGCAAGCAGGTGTGGATCATGCTCCTCTGAGAAGGATCAAGGTCCATAACCATATCCAGGATACCTCCATAGTGTTCCCTAAACAGTGGGATCTGGTTAGGTGTGATGAGTGACTGGACCTGCCTGATACCAGTCAACACAGGCTCAAAAATTGGTAGGATATGTTGCTCTTCCTAGGAGTAGTCATGAGTACTGCTGAAGAAGCTGAAGATAAGTGCTGATGAAGATCACAAACTGAGATGCTGAAGGTAAATTTCTAACAGATTGATGCAGGTGGTGATGGAGATAACTGAAGCAGACAACTGATGAAGACAGCTGAAGCAGGGGTCTATGCAGAAGAAGGGGTCAAAACCAAAACCAAGATACAATGAAGTGGATACCCTGAAAAGCAAATAAACAAATGTTAAATGATGCAATGATGATATATGCAAATGATATGCAAGGGTTTGTGATCAAGAGCTGGATCTGATTATCTGTCCTGATATAAGGCCCATGTATGTTCAAAAGTCCAGATGGAGGCTTAGAAATCCAGTAACTAGGGTGGGGGACTCAAATAAAGAGTCACATGTCCAGGGTTAATCACAAGAACTGTCCAAAGTGGAGTACTCTTAAACAAAACAGTAACAGGGTATGATGTGTCCAAGGGTTCTTGCAAACCTGTAAATAGCCCAACCCCCTCACAGGTAGTGTTCTAGAACAAGGATCCTCAGACTTGGATCAGTTATGAGAAGTGTAAACACTTCTAACCCGGAGGTATAGTGTTTACAATAACCATAAAAGATCCTTCTCTAATTCACCTCAACTTCTGAAGGTCATAATAAAGGTCATCCAGACTTAGCAGGCTTCCCAGATAGCCTTAGCACTACAGGAAATCTGTAGCACAGAGTTCTCAAGAAGAAACCCATATCTGAACCGTGTTTCATATTCCCGCACCAGACCGAAATGGAATGGTAAAAAACATGAACCACTCTAGCCTAGGTGTCACTCAGGTCCCAGGTATAGGACCTCAAACTCTCAATGGAACCCCACCCACCAAAACAGCAAACCAGATCCAGCAGATGACAGTATGACAGTATGATGTATAAAACTATAAAGAAAGCAATAAATAAAACTGTACATAAAGCAGTAAATAAGGAAAAAACAAATAAACACACATAACACATAGCACCCCAGTAAACACAAATCAAATAAGCGCTAGGAGGAACCCACAAAAAGAACCAGAAGCCCTGGTTGCAATATAAGGGTCCCCAGCAGAGTCGCCAAGCTGTTGCTCCCACCAAATGACACCTGGTCAGAAGGGGTACAGACGCGAACGGTCGGCAAAAGAGAAAAAAGGAAAGAGTCGCCAGCTAGGCATTTTTATCCCTAAGGAAGGTAATGCTGCATAAACCTGGAAAAAAGATGGATAAGACGGTCGCGAACCAGAGAAACTGAGAAAGGGGGTTGGTTACAATCTGGGAAGGTATTAGCACCCAGATTGTCCGTCGTACTCGACGAGATCCACGCTTGAAAGTTTGTGTTTAAAGGGGTAGTGTATGTGCTATCTGTGTGCAACAGCTGGAAAAGAATGCAAGTGTCAGTGTAAAAGAAATGTGAAATGAAGTGGAGAAGTGTCAGTGTAAGAAAAGAGTATGAAGCTCAAGATTATGAGGCTTAAAGAATAATACTGGAAGAGGGGGATTATACAGAGACTTTTGTTCGATAACTGTTAAGTTATGCCTACGTATCCTCTCGTGCAATGAGGAAGTCAGAACACCGTAGTTCGACTCAAAGAGACTGAAAGATAAATTGACTTGTGAACTGCTTACTTGTCTATGCTCAAGTGTATGACCTGTTTGGCTCAGGTGCATACTGTCTTGCATTAGACGGAAGAAGCGAGTTCTCGTTTATGAGTGAATGAGGTGAGAAAAGAATCCCGGAGGAGACGATTATTGTTTGTTTTTGGTATTTTCAATCTTTTATTGCTTTTTGGAGTTTGTCATAAGAAAATGAGCTTAAGCCTAAACCAAGGGTTAGTAAACTCATCACATCCTCCCTCTGATTAGGGGTAATGAGAATACCCTAAGCATGAAGTAAACACCTCACACTTAATCACCATGATATAAGATTAAGATCATTAACCTACTTGCATTTATTTAGATGCTTATTTTGGAGCTTTTGTTTAGTGTTAAGTAATGAGTTTAAGCCATAATCAAGGATTTAATGGACCCATTACACCATCCTAATAGAAGGATAATAGATGAGAACATTTAAGCTGAGGAAGACTCCTCAACTTAATCCAAGATTAGGGATTAACCTCATGACAAAACAAAACCTTTATTAAATGGATTTTAGTTAATGGTAAGATTAAGAAGTTAATTTTATGGTTTGTAAGACAACTGTAGGGGGACTTGTCCATTAACACTAGGGTTAGTCCTTCTTAACCAATTAAGGAAGAAATAGAACCCTAATGCAAGGCCCAAGTTACAAGCTTGATGTCTTAGTGATTATTAAGTGGATTGATTAAAGGATTTAAACACATTAAGGATTTAACACTTAGGATTAAAGTTATACACTCCATCCTAATAGAAGGATGCAGGCATAAGCTTAATCACAAAGCCTTGAAACCTTTAAGGTTTAGTCCTTGATTATGAGGTGAGAAGAGGAGACTCAGAGATGACACAAAGGTAAAACTAATGGGGGACTAATAAAACCCTAATTGTTAACATGCTTGGGTGTTCCTAGGGTTAATGAGGCTTACAAGAAGATCTTCAGAGAAACCACCAAGGAAGAAGCAGATGAAATGAAAAGAAGCAACAAGGAGCAAGACAACTTGCTTCACTTAAGAAGACAAGTTGATTGAAGAAAGAAGGAGGAGAAAAAGCATGAATGAGCAAGCTCACTCTAATTCACAAGTAAAAATGCAGCAAAGATGCATAAGGGGGATGAGAAGAGGTTATGAGAAGTGAAGGCAAATTCACTTCTCAAACACTTACCACCTGAAAAGTTAGCAAAGGAAATGAAATGAAATGAAATGGATGCAAGGATGCAAACCAAAATCAGAAGTACAATCATGATGCAAATGACATTGTGAGATGGTATGAAAGCATGTCAAGTGATATGAATGTTCATACAAGAGATGAGAATGCAAATGAGACAAGTAAGAAGCATGAAAGTTCATGAAAACTTATGAAATGCAATGGATGCATAACATGGTAAATGGATGATGCAATGATCAAACATGGTTCTAACAAGTCCTAAGATGTCTTATATGTCATATGGATGCACAAAATGTCATGACAAGTTCATGTATACAAGCATATGAAGAATGAATGCAAATGAAGGCAAAAAATAGGGTTTATGTACAAGATGCAATGCAAAATTCAAAATCAGAAGCAAATGACAAGATAAAAAATTGAAAATAGGATCAAAGGTACCCTAAACCTATACAAGTTCACTGCCCAAAGGGGAAGGTTAGAAGCTGAACCCTAAAGAACTTATGATTTTTCTAAGTTGGCTAGGGTTTTAAGGGTGATCCTAAAGGAAAAATGCCAAACAAATTGAAAATGCAAGATAAAATTGAAACAAAAATGTTTTTAGAAACTTGAAAGTATGTATAACACAATGCAAAAAGAACCATTCACAAACTCAACTTGGATCAAAAGTTATGAATTTTTGAAGTTAGTGTTAAAAATATTCAAATTAAAGAACCCTAATTCAAATGAAAATTATCAAAGCATAATCAAAACCAAAACGAAATTTGTATTGTGAGTTTGTAAATGTTTTAAAATGCTCTCTGAATTTTTTTGGAATATTTAAATACCTAAATGTATTTTTAATTAATTAATTCTCATTAACTAATTAAAAATAATCATTTAAATGATTTAAAAATAATTTTTAATGCAAAAAAATAAAAAATAAAATATTTTTGGGTTCTGAAAATAAATAGAAGCTTGGATAAAAATTTTCAGAATTTTTTGATATTATTTGCTATTTTTAAAAATTCGTTAAAATAAAATAGAAAACAAATGAAATAAATATTAAATAAAACGGGAAAAAGGGAAAGTCAACTAATCCTAAGGCTGAGGTTTAAAGTCAGGTTGGAGGGAATTGACTTCGCGTGTAATCCAAGGGCCAGAATTCAAACTACACTAATTATGATTAAAGCCCTAATCTGAACCCTAATGACTTTCAGGTGACCGGAACAGTGTTCCGGTCATCTTCTCCGACCAGTCTCTCATTCAATATCTCTCAATACGTGAAATCAAACCATCAAACTCTCCAGAAATGATCCCCACCCCATTCTAAACAAGAATCAACCATCAAACAACATTTATTTCACATGAACAATGAGATTCGAAGCAAAACGGAAAATCTTTCAGAAATTTCAGAAGCTTCATACATGCTTAAAACTTAATCATTTTCAAAACCAAAAGATGCAGTGTGATCAGTGAAGCATGGAGAACAATCTAAGAACTTAAGAAATCATTTCTGGAAAATTTGTTCTTGAGGTTACCTGAACTGAAGCTTTCGAAAATGGCACTGGCTGGCTGCTTCTTTGCCTCAAATCAACTCCAATGATCCTCCTGAAGAGTTTGTGATGTTTGGTTGGAGTTTATATGGCCTCTAAGTGATGTTGGCTGAAACTCAGTTCAAGAAATGTGAAAATCGTGTTTTTGGTACAGGGTGTTTCAAAGCAAAATGAAGGGTGGGAAATGATCAGTGATGAATGTGGAGTTGAATGGTGGATAAAGTTTGGAGATTTGATGGTTGAGCTATGAGTTTCGAAAGCTTTTGCAAGTTGGAGTGATTTTGTGTATGCTGAGGATTCTTAGGTTTTATCTTGAAATGTTGTGTGTTATGGCTTGGGTTTGATCCACATATTAAGCTGTGATAGGTCAGAGAGTGGGTGATGGCCTATGGTGATTGGTATGGGCAAGTTGCCAAAATGTCACCATGACTTGTACTCGAGGTATGGGCATGTGGCAGGCTGGGATAGAGGCATGGCTGTGCGCAGCAAGGATCAAGGAATTCTATGAAATCAGATTTGATGAGCTGTGGCAAGTGGATGAAAGGTTTTGATCTATTTTGCAATTTTGGGGAAGTTTGGCCCCTTTTGAAATTTGTGAAGTTCAAGGCATGAATGCTTGTGATTCAAGGCACAAATCTGATCCAAATGAGTTGCACTAGGATGGTATTATGTGTAGATATGTATTAGAAGTCCCAAATTGGCTTGGTATGAGAATTTGCAAACTTCCCTCTTTGGTGCAAAAGTGAAATTTAAATGATTTTTCCCAACTTTGACAAGCCATAACTTGAGTTCTAAAATGAGTTAGGTCAAGTTCTTGTACTTTTTGAAAAGGTAATGATCCAATCTACAACTTTCGTGACCAAGAATTTTCCATTTGAAGCATTTTTGAATCACAAAGAGGAGGTTGAAAAACTTTCCCAAAATGGCAAGTTTGCATAACAAGTCACTTTTCCAAAATGGCAACTTTGCAAATGGCTTGAAATTCTTCAATTTTGTGAACTTCTAACTTCTTCTAAGATCAAATAAAGATCATATACACCCAAAATGATGGAGAAGACCCTTTGGTTGGATGATTGGGGGCCTCAGATGCCCTGATTTTGCACTGACTTGCTCAAGAAGTCATTTATTGATCAGATGCCTTCCCCATTGAATTTATTCATGAAAATTGGTATGTATGATCCTTATATCATATAGAAACCAAAAGAAACAAGAATGACCAAAAAATTTGGAGTTATGGCCTCTGAAACCAAAACCCTAATTTTAGGTCATCTGTGCAGTTAAGCTTGGCTCTACTTCCATGCCTTTCTTAGTTCTTGTGATTCTTTGACTTCCTTGACCTTGGGAGGATATAATATGATGCTTGAACATACATGGACCCTCTTGAGATTATTGGAGACCTTTGGAGTGGCTCAAATGGCTCAGGGATGGCTCAGATCACAAACCCTAGATGCAGATGACTTTGAACCAATGCAGTGAAGCAAAAATGTAATATGAGATGATATGATTAAACTTATGCATATGAAAGAATCACAAGCCAGGGTGAAATGAGTGAGGGCAAATTTGGGGTGTTTAAAAGAACCAGTAACCAGGTGGGGGACTCAAATCAAGAGTCACAAGTCCAGAGTTTCATAAGATCAGTCCAAAATAGTGTAACCTTAACAATATGAGTAACAAGGTATGATGAGGTCAAGGGTTCCTGCAAATCTGTAAACATCCCAACCCCCTCACAGGTATTGTTCTAGAACAAAGATCCTCAGACTTTGATCCGTTATGAGAAGTGTAAACACTTCTAACCTGGAGGTACAGTGTTTACATTAATCATAAAGGATCCTCCTCTAATTCACCTCAGATGCTGAAGGTCATCTAAAAAGGTCATCCAGACTTAGCAGGCTTCCCAGATGGCCCTAGTACTACAGGAAATCCGTAGCACAGAGTTCCCAAGAAGAAACCCATGTCTGAACCGTGTTTCATATTCCTTCACCAGACCGAAATTGAATGGGAAAGAATATGAAGCCACTCTAATTCTATGTGTCACTCAGGCTCCCGATATGGAACCTTACTCACTGAGTATCCCTCCCACCAAAGTAAACAAAAGATCCAGCACATGATATGATGACAGTAATATGAAATAAATAAAAACAATAAATGAAAGCGATAAATAAATTTGTACAGAAAGCAATAAACAAAAAGCACATATAACACATAACACCCCCATAAATACAAATCAAACAAGCGCAAGGAGAAACCCAAAAAAAGAACCAGAAACCCTGGTTGCAAAAGCTAATTCCCTAGAAGAGTCGCCAAGCTGTCGCTCCCCCGAAAAGACACCAGGGTCCCAGGGTGCAGACGCGAACGGTCGGCGAAAGAGAGAATGAAGGTTGAATTGAATAAAGTCGCCAACTAGGCATTTTTATCCCGAAGGAAAGGTAATGTTGCATAAACCTAGAAAGAAATGGATAAGACGGTTGCGAACCAGAGAAATTGAGAAAGGGGGTTGGTTACAACCTGGGAAGGTATTAGCACCTAGATTGTCTGTCGTACTCAACGGGATCCACGCTTACAAGATTGTGTTTAAAGGGGTAAGTGTATGTGCTATCTGTGTGCAAAATCTGGGAATGAATGTACAAGTGTCAGTGCAAAAGGGTGAATTGCTTAGGAACTGAGGCTTAGAAAAGAAAGATGAGAGAGGGTGAAAACAAAGAGAATTTTTGTTTGATAACAATTAAGTTATGCCTACGTATCCTCTTGTGCATTGAGGAAGTCAGAACATCGTAGTTCGACTCAAAGAGACTAGAAAATAAATTGATTGTGAATTGCTTGCTTGTCTATGCTCAAGTGTATGACTCGTCTGGCTCGAGTGCTAACTGTCTTGCATTGGACAGAAGAAACAAGTTCTCGTTTGTGAATGAGTGTGATGACAAAAGAATCCCAGAGGAGACGATTATTGTTTGTTTTTGTGTTTTTAGTTTTTTTATTGTTTTTTTGGTGTTTTGCATAAGTTAATGAGCTTAAACCTAAATCAAGGGCTTGTAAACTCATTATATCCTCCCTTATTAGGGATAATAAGCATACTTAAGTATGATATAAGCATCTCAACTTAATTACCATGCTGATGTAGGATTAAGATCATTAACCTACTTGTGATTATTAAGATGTTTTGGGTTTTTGTTTAGTGTTAAGTAATGAGTTTAATCTCTAATCACAGATTAGTGAACTCATTACATCATCCTAATAGAAGGATAATAGATGAAAACACTTAAGCTAAGGAAGATACCTCAACTTAATCCATGGTTAGGGACTAAATTCATTATATAACAAGCCTTAATTAAATGGATTTTAATTAAGGGATGAGATTAAGAAGTGGATTTTAAGTTTGTAAGACAACTTGAGGGGGACTTGTCCATTAAACACTAGGGTTAGTCCCTCTTAACCATAAGGAAGAGATAGAACCCTAATGTAAGGCCCAAGTTACAAGATCAAGTCTTGGTGATTAGTAATGTGATTTGATTAAGAGGTGTAAACAAATTAAAGGTTTAACACTTAGGATTAAAGTTATACACTCCATCATAAGAGAGGGATGCAGGCATAACCCTAATTCAAAGTCATAAAGCTTTAAGAGTTTAGTCTCTGATTATTGAGATGAGAAAAGAGACTCAAGGAGACTCAAAGGTAAAATACTAAGGGGGACTATATACAACCCTACAAGTTATTATTCTTGGGTATCCTATGGTTTGTTAGGCTTAAGAGAAAGGATCTTCAAGGCCACCAATGGAAGAAGCATATGAAAAGAGAAGGAAGAAAAGGAATAAGTTACTTACTTCCTGAAGAAGATAAGTAACTTAAAAGAAAGAAAGTAAGAAGAATGGAACACAAGTGAATCAAGTTCACTTCAAAGACAAGTAAATATGCATATGAAATATGAGAAGGGATGGGAAGTGAAGGCAAATCCTCCTCCCAAATAACTTACCAAAAGTTCCTGAAAATGTTAGTATGAATGCATAAGACATAAAGCAAAAGGAAATTAACTGAAATGAGATGTGAAGACCAAAGTCAGAAGTGAAAATTCAGTGTAAAAGGCATATGAGATGATGCAAAGTCATACAAGATGCATATGAATGATCATACAAAGATGAGATGCAAATGAAGCATGTTTAGAAGCTTGGAAACACATGAATGCTCAT
This sequence comes from Lathyrus aphaca, assembly GCA_963966055.1. Classification (NCBI taxonomy): domain Eukaryota; kingdom Viridiplantae; phylum Streptophyta; class Magnoliopsida; order Fabales; family Fabaceae; genus Lathyrus; species Lathyrus aphaca. The sequence goes on along the minus strand of OZ014524.1, from coordinate 265,066,833 downwards.
GAAGTGTAATGGATGTAGAGCATAGCAAATGAATGAAGAAATGATCAAGCAATGTTCAAGCATGTCTTAAGATGTCTAAGATGTCATATAAATGTTTGAAATGTCATGGAAAGCTCACATGATGATGATATGCAAAGATGAATGCAAATGAACGTGAGAAATTAGGGTTTTATGAATGTATGAGATGCAAATGACCAAAACAGAAGCATACATAATGGTAAAAAATTGAAATTGGACTCAAACAAACCCTAAACCTATACAAGATCAAACCCCAAAGGAGAAGATCAGAAGCTTAACCTAGTGGAAGTTATGAATTTTCTAAGTTTGCTAGGGTTTTTGGGTGATTCTTAAGGGAAAATGCAAATCAAATTGAAAATGCAAGATAAATTCATGAGAAAAAGATCCTAGAAACTATATGCATTATTTGAAACAATGCAAAAAGAATCAAGTTCAAAATCATCATGGTTAGGCAGAAATGAATTTTTCAAGTTAGGGTTAGAAAATGTGATTTTAAAGAACCCTAATTCAAAAAAAAATTGTGAAATTATGATCAAACCTAAAAATAAATTTTTATGATGAGTTTGAAAATGTTTCTAAATGTATTTCAATGGTTCATGAATTTTTTGGTGATATTTAGAAACCTAAATGCATTTTTAATTAATTAAAATCCATTAATTAATTAAAAATAACATTTAAATATTTTAAAAATACTTTTTATATGCAAAAATAAATAAAAAATATTTTCAGGTTGGGAAAAATATTTGGATCAGAAATGCAAAAGATCATATTTTTTTGATGAGTTTTGGTATTTTAAATAAAATGAGAAAGAAAATGCAATAAAAATGAAATAAAAATTGATTTAAATGAAAGTATGCATATCTGAGGGCCAGGATTAAAACTTGGGGGGTGGGAATTGACTGCGCACGTGTTTCAAAGGCCCGGATCAAATCTGGCTAATTAAATTAATTAACTTAATTAATTATGAATTAAAGTTAAGTGGATGCATCTGATCCGTCCAAACGCGCGCTAAACACAATCAGACAGCTCACATTCAAACTGGGGAGATTAGCCCTAACTACAAACCCTAAGTATTTTCAGGTGACCAGAGAAAGCTCCGGTCATATTCTCCGGCAACACCAAATCCCTATCTCCCTACCCAGGCCATGAAAACTTCCCAAACTTTCTAGAATCACTCATTAATCATCAAGCAACAAGAATCCACACACAAAAACAATTTATTTTGCATCAAAAGAGAGAATCGAAGCCAAATAGAAAACTGGCAAAAATTTCAGAAGTTGAATACATCCTATATACTTAACCGTTTTCAATGATTCAAAGTGCATAATGATCAGAGAAACATGCTTTATCACATTGTAACTTAAAATCAAAGCTCTGAGAAAAAAATTCTTGAGCTATACCTGAGCTGGAATTGAGCAAATGTAGACCCCCAAAGCCTGCTTCTTGTGCTAGACACCTCCTTTGATCACCCTGATGCTATTGAGAAGCTTTGTAAGTGTTTAAATGACCTCCTTTTAAAGGTTCAGTTCTGAGAGGTGGAAAATCGTGTTTGCGTTTGAGGTACTTTCAGGGCTAAGTGAAGGGTGGTTTTTGTTCCCTATGATGTGTGGAGATGATTGGTAGAAAAATATTTGAGGTTTGATGTTTGTGCTGAGAGTTTCGAAGACTAAAAGTTTTTGGCAAATTTTGTGAATGCTGAGTTGTGGGGGGTTCTGAGCTTGTGTGTCTTTTGCTTTGGAGTGCTTGAGGTTTGTATAAACAAATGTGATTGGTTCAGAGAGTTGGTGTGGCACAACTTGATTGGTATGGGAGGTTTTGCAAAAAAGTAAATTTTGTGTACTTGGAGGTATGGGCCATGGCAGGAGCTTCTTCAAGGGGTGTCTAGCCTCAGCCTGATTCATGGAGGGCCATAGGATTGATTTTATGCAGCTGGCACAAGTGGATGGAAGGTTCCAAGAGGTTTTGCAACTTTCTCTCTTTGAGAATTTTATGAAAATGTCTTGATGAATCTTGCAATCCAAGGCACAATTTTGGTTCAAATGCATTGCACTATGTTTGTATGATGTTTAGCAATCAATTAGAGGTCATGAAAAGGCTTGAAACTTGAATTTGCAAAAAATCCTCTTTGGCATGAACTTGAAAATTATAAAAATTTTGACAACTTTGAAAGGCCAATTCTTGAGTTCTAGGATGAATCAAGACATGTTCTAGTACTTTTTGAAAATGGGAAGACATAATCTACAACTTTCATGCCCAAGAAGTTTTCATTTGAAGCATTTTTGGTCATGAAAGAATAGGTTGAAAATCTTTCCCAAAATGGAAAGTTTCCATTACAAGTCATTTCCAAAAATAGCAAGTTTGCATTTGGCTCAAAATTCTTCAACTTTGTGAACTTCCAACCACTTCTAAGATCAAATAAAGATCATAGAGACTTAAAATGATGATGATGACCCTTTGGTACCCTTGATGGAGGCCTCAGATGCCCTAATTTTGACTTTACTTGCTCAATAAGTTACCCAATGATCAGATGACTTTCACAGTGAATTTCTTCATAAAATTTGGTACACATGATCCTTATAACATATTAAGACCATTAGAAACAAGAATGACAAAAAAATTTGGGATTAAGGCTTCTGAAACCAAAACCCTAATTTTGGTCATCTGTACAGGAAAACCCTAGCTCTGCCTCTATGCCTTTGCCATTCTTTGTGATCTCTTGACTTTCATGAACTTTGGGGAGCATATTATGATCATGGAGCACACGTGGACCCTCTTGGCAAGCTTCAATACCTTTGGAATGGCTCATATCACTTCTTGGATTGTTCAGATCACAAACCCTAGATGCAGATGAAATGAAACTATGTAGTGAAACAAATATGCAATATGAGATGGTATGCTTAGGCTAATGAAAAAATGAAAGATCACAAGCCATGGTGTGAGAAAAAGTGAGGGAAAATTTGGGGTGTTTACACCTGCCACAACAATGGTGGGCCTTGAAAATCATGTCTTATATACGAAGCTAGGCGACTACTAGCCTGGCACACAATTGTGGGCCTTAGATAGTGTTGTAACATCATAGGATTTACAACAAACTAAAATCACCAGGGGATGGCATCCAAGGATCCATAATCCAGGACATGAGTACATAACATCATAGGACTTACGACTCAGAGAAATGCCTTTTATAATGAACCGGGAAACTACTGGCTTGCCACGGACGTGAGACTTAGAATGGTGCTATAATAACATAGGATTTACAACCCAACCAACAAGAGTACGTAATATCATAGGATTTACGACTCATAGAAGTGTCTTTTATAATGAACCAGATGACTACTGGTCTGCCACGGTTGTGGGCCTTAAAAATGTATTTTGAGTGAAGCCAAATGAATACTAACCTGCCACAACGATGGTGGGCCTTAATGCAACTAAGTTGGTGAAACAAACAAAGTGCTGCTCAGGATGCATTGTGAAATATTCTTCTTGAAATGTGAAATCTATCTATCAACAAATATGCCTTTCAAGGTCTAATCCATCAAAACAGGATTTTGTCCTTCATAATGAACCAAGGGACTACTGGCCTGCCACAAAGATGTGGGCCTTGAAATGTCTTTATAATGAACCAGGACTACTAGTCTGCCATAGAGATGTGGGCCATGAAATGTCTTTATAATGAACCAAGACTAATGGCCTACCATGGAGATGTGGGTCTTAACAATGTTGTCTTTTAATTAAAGAACCAGGAGACTACTGGCCTGCCACGGAGATGTGGGCCTTAACAATGATATCTTTTAACTAAAGAACCAGGAGACTAATGGCCTGCCATAGGGATGTGGGACTTAAAAAGGGTGTTGCAACATCATAGGATTTACAACTCGTACATAAAGTAATCAGGAAGTGGTATCATAGGATCCATATCCAGAAAAACGAGAATGTAAGATCATAGGATTTACGACTCACCGGATAGTCTTTTATAAAGAACCAGGAGACTACTGGCCTGCCATAAAGACGTGGGCCTTGAGGATGTTGAGAAGGTAACATTCCATAGGAAACTACTTCTGCAAGGGAAATATTTTGCTGTAGAGCTCTGCTGAGTAAAAGAACATCCTGACTGACATTCTGCTGAGGCATAACATCAAGGTACTCTGAAAATACTTGACTGGATGAGGAAAAATATGTGAACAACTATCTGCAATACTTTCCACACTGGAAAAAATAATTTGGCGAATTCTCTGGGGAATATTTCAATGATAGAAGTGAACCTCAATCATGAAAACTCTGCAGGGAAATGATGATCTTCCGACTCGATTGGGGAGATACTTGGTCACATACTCTTGCTGGGGAGAGAATTCTGACAATTCTAACTCTATGGGGAAATAAAGTACTCAGTTTCTTGTTGGGAATGCTTCATTGTGATGACTCCTCTTAGGGATGAGAACTATTCATCTGACCTTGAAGTTCTATTGGGGAATATCAACCCTACTCTGACTCAGCTGGGGGAAGATTCCATTTGAACTTTACTATTGGGGATCACCCTTCTGTTGGAGATAAGAGTTGTAAGGAATCTCTCATTGGGGAGAAGAAATTTGCTTAGGGAATGTCACCTTGTAACACCTTCTTTTTCTAGCAGCTAAACCTACAACAACAAAGTTTGCACACATATGCCCCGGGGAACTGTATGGTATGAATTAATCATCTGATGTTGCTTAACATTCAAAGTGATTTTAAAGGTTTTCCCCTTTCGCATGTTATTCATAAATCTAGCTCGTTTAAATGCAATATTCTTTTATAAAAAATTCAGAACATTTTTGTAAACAAAACATGTAAAAAATAAAAACAAGTACGAAGCTTTTTGACTGAATAATTCCTTTATTGATGAGCCTGTGAATAGGTAAGGATACATCAGGAAGCAACCACCTGGAAAGAGGTGATCATTGTAAATTGATAAAAGAAACTATCCTAACGGAAATGTGAAAGGCATTCCATTGAGTTTCAATTCTGCTATGACCAATATGTCTTCAAGATTACTCCCATTTGAACTCACTTTCTGAGGAGGAGGACTGGACTGATTCTTATCCTTTGGAGATTTCCATGTTGAATGAAACGACAATGTAGTACAAATAACTCAAATCAAAGTCATTCGCTTATTCCCTCTTTTGCATGGACCACCCTTTCGGGTTTTCAATCCACCGGGATACCATTTTTTGCCTGCGTTATCCAATGTGGATTTTCAACTCACCAGCTGTAATTTTTTTTAATTTATTTCCCTAAATTTTTCCCTTGCCTTTCATTCTGTTTTTTGGCTCGCCGGGATGCCCTTTTTTACCTGGAATCTTTAGTCTATTTTTTGTCCAGCGGGTCTTTTTTATGCGAAGTATTTTTTAACTGCATTTGAGTTGACAAGAGAGAAGAAATATTCACCATCCATGGTTGTAAGTATTAAGGCTCCGTTTGAGAAAACTTTCTTAACCACGAATGGACCTTCATAGTTTGGAGTCCATTAACCCATGTGCTCTGGATTAGGAGGAAGGATACTTTTGATCACAAGCTCACCAACTTGGTACTCCCGAGGATGCACTTTCTGATCAAATGCCCTTTTCATTCGTCTCTGATACAACTGACCATGGCAGACAGCTGCAAGCCTCTTCTCTTCTATCAAACACAACTGATCATACTGGGAGCGTACCCATTCAGCCTTATCTAGCTTGACGTCCACCATTACCCTTAAGGAAGGAATATCAACTTCAACAGGTAGGACATCCTCCATATCGTACAAAAGATAGAATGGTGTTGCCCCAGTAGACGTCCTTACTGACATTCTCTACCCATGCAAAGCAAATGGTAACTTCTCATGTCAATCTTTGTAAGTGACAACCATATTCTACATAATCTTCTTGATGTTCGTGTTAGCCGCCTCGACTGTGCCATTCATCTTTGGCTGGTAAGGAGAAGAATTGTGATGTTGTATTTGAAGTACCGACACAATACAACCATCATCTTGTTGTTAAGGTTAGAACCATTGTTAATAATGATTCTTTCGGGCACTCCGTATATGCATATGATGTCTCTTTTCAGGAATTTGTTCACCACATGCTTGGTGACATTAGCATAAGATGCTTCTTCGACCCATTTTATGAAATAATAAATTGCGACCAAGATGAAATGATGGTCATTCGAAGCAGTAGGCTCAATCTTCCCAATCATGCCAATGCCCCACATAGAAAAGGGCCAAGGAGATGACATGATGTTTAGTGGGCTCGGAGGCACATTCACTTTTTCTACATAAATCTGGAACTTGTGGCACTTTTGAGCGTATGAAAAACAATCAGAATCCATTGTTAACCAATAATAATCCGATCTTAGTAATTTCTTTTCCATTGCATGCCCTCCGAAATGGGTGCCGAAAGATCCTTCATGGACTTCCTGCATCTACATGTCTGCTTCCTTCTTATCCACACATCTAAGCAAGACCATGTCAAAGTTTCTCTTATACAGCACGCCATCTGCATTCAAGAAGAAACTTGAAGCAATTCGTCTCAATGTATTTTTATCATTGGAAGATGCCCCAGTTGGGTATTTCTAACTCTTCAGGAAACACTTGATGTCATGATACCACAGATTGATATCAGATAATGCTTCAACAACAAACATATATGCTGGTATATCAGGTCGGGATATGTTGATCTTAGGGACATAATTTCAGAACAACACTTTAATCATTGAAGAGAGCGTAGCCAACGCATCGGCGAATTGATTCTCATCATGTGGTATATAGTGAAGCTTTACTGTTGTGAAGAAAGTCAATAGTCTTCTCGCGTAATCCCGGTATGGAATTAAATGAGGTTGATGTGTATACCACTTGTTGGTGATCTGGTTAATCACGAGAGTTGATTCTCCAAATATATCGAGGGTTTTAATCCTTAGATTAATAGCTGCCTTTATTCCCATGATGCAAGCCTCGTATTCCGTTTCATTGTTGGTGCACTCAAATTTCAATCTAGAAGCAAAGGGAAAATGAACCCCTTTAGGAGTAATAAGAACAACACCAACTCCGCACCCATTTATGTTGACGGCCCCATCAAACATCATACTCCATTTGGATTCAGGGTCTGGCCCCTCCTCCAGGAGTGGTTCTTGACAATCTTTAGCTTTGAGGTACATGATGTCCTCATCAGGAAAATCAAAACGCATGGGTTGATAATCCTTAAGAGGTTGTTGTGCAAGATAGTCCGAAAGAACACTTCCTTTAATGGCTTTTTGTGAAGTGTATAGAATGTCGTATTCGGTCAGCACCATCTGCCAACGGGCAACCCTTCTCGTCAATGCTGGTTTCTCAAAAATATACTTGACATGATCCATATTTGAAATCAACAGACTTGTGTGTGTGAGCATATATTGCCTCAAACGCTTAACAGCCTATGCGAGTGCACAACATGTCTTCTCAAGCATTGAGTATCTTGATTCGCAATCAGTGAATTTCTTGCTCAGGTAGTAAATTGTGTGCTCTTTCCTACCTGTCTCGTCGTGTTGACTGAGAACACAACCCATGGATCCTTTAAGTACAGTCAGATACATTATGAGTGGCCTGCAAATATTATTTTATTTTCTTGAAAGCCCTCTGGAAATCGTCATTCCACCCGATTGTCTGTTCTTTTCTTAACAACTTGAATATTGGTTCACAAGTGGTTGTGAGGTGAGATATGAACCTTGCAATGTAGTTCAATCTATCCAGGAAACCACATACCTCTTTTACTATTTTCGGTGCAGGCATATCTTGTATAGCTTTTACTTTGGCAGGATCAACCTCTATCCCTCTTTGGCTCACGATGAAACCCAACAGTTTCCCGGACCGCACTCTGAAATTGCACTTGTTCGGATTCAATATCAAATGAAACTTCCTCAGTCTCTCAAACAACGTTTTGAGATTAACCAGATGTTCCTCTTCAGTTTGGGACTTGGCAATCATATCATCCACGTAGCACTCTATCTCTTTGTGAATCATATCGTGGAATAATGTTACCATAGCCCATTGATATGTTGCCCCGATGATCTTCAATCTAAAAGGCATCACCTTGTAGCAGAAATTACCCCACGGGGTAATGAACGTTGTTTTATCCATGTCTTTCGGCGCCATCTTTATTTGATTATACCCGGAGAAGCCATCCATGAAAGAAAATACCAAGAACTGAGTTGTGTTGTCAACCAATACATCAATGTGAGGTAATGGGAAGTCGTCTTTTGGACTTGCTCTGTTAAGGTCTTGGTAATTAACGCACATTCGAACCTTGTCGTCCTTCTTTGGTACTGTTACAATATTAGCTACCCAAGGTGGATAACTAGTTACAGCAAGGAACCCAGTATCCCACTGCTTATGAACCTCCTCTTTGATCTTCATGGCCATGTCAGGATGAGTTCGTCGAAGCTTCTATTTAACAGGAGGACATTCCTCTCTCAATGGAAGCTTGTGCACAACAATGTTGGTATCTAACCCTGGCATATCTTGATACGACCAAGAAAAGATATCAACATACTCACGTAGCATACCGACCAGTTCCTCTTTCACACTAGCCTGCAGACTAGCCCCAATCTTGATTTCCTTCTTCACGTCCTCAGACCCAAGGTGGATAACTTCAATTTCCTCCTGATGAGGCTGAATAACCCTTTCCTCTTGTCTTAACAACCTAGATAATTCTTCAGGGAGTTCATAATCTTCCTTAACCCCCTTCATTAGCTTGGTAGATAGGATTATCAAAGTCATACTCAGTCATAGCAGAATCATTATCAATGGAATCCGGGTGATTAAGCCCCCGCTTGAGAAGCTTGTCAACCCCTTGCTCTTGGACCCCTCTAATTGACCTGGCTGATACCCGATCCCGAACTTGTCCTCCTTCTTGTCTACCTCCACAACCTTTCCCCAACCCTGGGCATTACCAGATTGAACCACCTCCAAATATTGACTGTATGAGGCTATGGAGGCTCCTATCTTTTAATTTCTCTTGCCCCTTGAACTAGGAGAAACTTCATGAATGTTCACTGTCTCAAAGGCTTGACAAAACGTCACATGAATTTTTCCGTCCATCTCCACATACTTAAACGTTGACAGGTGGATCACGAATATATCCTCCTCTCTAAAAACTATGACAACATGCCCATCCACCATATATTTCAATTTCTGGTGAAGCGTGGATGTTACTACTCCAGCAACATGAATCCAGGGCCGACCGAGAAGACAACTATAGGGGGGTTCTATGTTCATTACATAGAAAGTACTCTTGAAAATATGTGACCTAATCTTCACATGTAGCTCAACCTCCCCAAAAACTGATCTTTTAGAACCATCGAACGCTCGCACAACCAAGTCACTGGGCCTTAGTACAATTCCTTCAACATTTAGCTCCATCAAAGCTTTATTGGGTAACATATTCAGTGATGACCCAGTAACCACCAACATGTGGTATAACACAACCCCTTACACTCCATATTGACGTGTAATAATTTATTGTGATAACGACCCTCAGAAGTTAAATCTCTATCAATGAAACCCAGCCCATGGTTGGCATTCACGTTAGCAACAAAGGCCTCCAACTGATTCACCATAATCTCCTCGGAAACATAGGAAATTTGTAAGACCTTCAATAACGCCTCTCTATGAGCTTGGGAACACATCATCAAAGACAAAATCGAAATCTTCGATGGAGTCTGATTCAGTTGTTCCACTACCTTGTAATCATTCTTCTTTATAATGTGCATGAATTATTCCACCTCTTTTTCAAAAGTACTCTGACCAGCGGTAGGAGTCATCACCTCCTCAGTTGCCACTTGCTTACCTTTCGCAAGAGTTGCGCCCTCGGCTTCAGTATTGGTCCTTAGAGTTTGTGGAGCAAAGAGACTTCCACTTCGGGTAAATCCTATGACACCTCCCACATTATCAATGCTGGAACTAGTCTCTACTTGAGGCTTCTATTTTACCCTGTGTCCTTGCACATAAACATCCACACCGTAATACCACTGATCAGCCTTCTCATTATCATAAGGTACATGACCATGAACAATGATTATCATAGGACTCACCTCCTGAGGTACAAAGATGGTGATAGGTTTCGTCCTGGGCGGCACCAGAATGTCAGTAGGCGTAAAGTATATTATCACTGTTGAAACATTGTCGCTTTTGTTGTTCACCCGATCGAATTGCAAGGAGCCTTCGTCTATCAAACTCTGAATTCTTGTTCTCAATTTGTCACAACCATTGCCACAACTCAAGCAATCTTCACATTCATCACCGCACTCGGGGAACACATGCCCCTTAAGTAGACGACTTTTCACAACCATCAATGGTGTCTGAACATCATCCACATCAGTAATCAAGTTCAACTCTTCTCCATCTTCTAAGGTGTTCACCCTCGTGCCACCATTATGGTTTGGCATAGGATTATTGGTGACAATTGGAGGTGGGGAAAAATGTATAGCCTTGGAATCAATCAAGTAATGTACCTTCAATTACAAAGCTCTACACTTCTCGGTTGTGTGCCTCAGAGAAACCCGAATGAAACGCACATCGAGCATTTGCATTAAACCCTGGAGGAGGATTTCCAACTAGTGGCGCCAGTGTTCTAAGTTGTACCATTTTTAATTCTAGCAGCCTTTGTAATAGAGCAATATAGATCATTGGAATGGGCTCAATAACTCAATCAACATGTTGAGGTTGACGTTGTTGATAGGGTATTTGTTGGTTGTTCGGTTGTGGACGTTTCTTTTCTTGTTGTGGAGCCGACTCTGAAGGTATAGTGACAGCTGCCACTTGAGCATAATAATTAGGGTGACCATGGCCTCTTCCTCTACCATAAACAATATTTGTTTCCCCTCCCTCCTTCTCTGGGGACCAGTAAACTGCTTCCTCTCTCCAGATGAGCTACTTCCACTTGCATCTTGAATTTTACCGAGCTTCAGCAAATTCTCTACTTTTTCACCAGCAATTACCAGATCAGTAAACTTTGTGGCTGAACATGAAGCTAAACGATCAATGAAAACTCCCTGCAGTGTTCCCATAAACATATATTCCATATCATGGTCCAATAGTGGAGGTTCAACCCTGGCAGCCAGTTGACGCCAACGCTGAGCATACTCCTTGAAGCTATCTTTGGACATTTGGGACATACTCTGCAATTATGTGTGATTGGGAGCCATGTCCATGTTATAATGGTATTGCTTAACAAAAGCCCCAGAAAGCTCCTTCCAGTTTCTGACAGATGCGCGACTTAACTTCATATACCACTCCTGGGATGCCCCAGTGAGGCTATCCTAGAATTAATACATCCATAATTTTTCATCATTTGTGTAGGCTGCAATCCTTCCCACATACGCCTGGAGGTGAGTCTTGGGACATGTGGAACCATTGTATTTATCAAAAGTGGGAGGCTTGAATTTGTGGGGAATCTTGACCCCAGGGACCAATCCCAAACCTGCTACGTCAAATCCCAATGTGTTTTGAGACTCTATAGAACGAATCTTTTCAGCCATCTCATCAAAGCGACGGTTTACCTCATCATTCTGACCATCTACCTCTTCCAAAATAGTGAATTGATCCTCCTTACCATCCATATAAGCGTTATGAGCTTGATCCCCACCTAGACCACCAACATTAACATTTATAAGAGGAATACCTTCTGGAGTACCACCATTATTTCCATGAGCATATGTACCTCCACCACCTCTGTTACCTTCTTGAGCCACCTGGGGTCCTATCGACCATCTCTCGAAGCCTTTCTTAATTCTGGTTCATACCAGTCATTAAGGTCATGAAATTGTCCATCCTCGTCCTCAACTCAGCAAGATCATCTTGTATCCGATCCATTGTTCTCTCTCTGTTTTCCTTAGTTAGGTAGCGATGAATCCTTCTAGCAGCAATAATGGCTGAAAATTGAAGAGACATTAGAAACCCGAAATCTGTACCTGCAAAACAGACAAAAGGTGATATTCATGATATGCAAATGTTTTGTGTTTCATTCTCAAGGTTTTTTGTACCCCAATTCCGGTATTCAACAAAGAAATCCAAATGGGTCTTGGACCCTGACTTGAGAAGAAACCTCTGCATGATACTCAGATTCAGTTGGCTAGAGCAACTCAGTGTCAGTGCATACTGGGATTAAGAACTGAAACAAAGACTTCATTAACATAAATCAGCCTACAAGGAAACAATGAACAGAAACTCCCCGAAGGGTTACAAGTCTTACAATGAATAAGAAAAATAGAGAAAATAAGCAAGGATTCCTACAACAGGACTGTAGGAAATCTGCATACAACAGAAAGAAAGAAATTAAGTCCTAGGAAACTGTACATCCTTCAAATGCCAACTGAGGTGCCTGACAGCTTCAAATAACCTGGCCACATCTGGATGGGTGGGATCCTCAATCAACTTCTTGATCAGCAAATCTTTGTGCTCAAAAGATGCGTGTAGGTCACAAATCTGTTGCATAAAGACCTTTGAACCCTCTCTAATAGGCATTGACTCTGACCTAGCCTCCTTTGTTTCTGTTAGCACTTTAAGATTTGTTATCTCTTTCTAGGCTTCTTCTAGTGCCTTCAGACATAGCTCCAATTGCTGAGACTTCTCCCTAAGCTTTTGACGGGCTAGCTCAAACTCTTCCTTCTGATACCCCAATTGCAGCTGATAACTCTCTTCCTTCTCTTTATGCTCCTTCTGACTATGATCCCATTTCTCTTACCATAAAGTGGATGTCTGATTAGCTTCCCTCAAGGACTTGTTGATACTTCTGCGCTCAGCCTCTTTTCTGATCTCTGTTAATCCCTTTCTCTTGAAGTATGCTTCCATGTTAGCAAACATTTTTTCTTTAGCTTCCCTATCCTGCTGAATCTTCTCCTCCAAAGCTTTGTTGGTGTGAACCATATGCTGATACATCCTACTATTCTCGGAGTTCTCAATCCTGACTTTTTAGAGTTGGGCTTCCAGCTTCTGATAGTCTTCAAGAGGAACAGTGGTTTGTGGCACAACCACCTTTGGGTACAAAGGAGGTTCCACTAAAAATGGGAGAAGTAGAACATCTAAACGATTCCTTAACCATGTAGCATAAGGGTCATATGTTTTCGGGTCTACTCTGCCAAACTCGTTCTTACCTTTTTTCACTTTCAACTCCCAAGCCTGAGATGCCTGGATAGCCAGCCTTTCATTTCCTTCCACGAGGAAATACAAAGATTCAGTCACTTCTTCAATAGATGGAGGATTCTTCAAGGAATATCCAAATTTCTTTCTTTCTAGCACAGGGTTATAGTTAATCACCCATTTTCTTCCGAGTAAAGGAACATTTGGAAACTTTCCGCAACTGGTAATTATCTCATTCCCTACCAAGACTTTGTTACAGCCCCAAACCATGTCATTAGAAGTTAAACCCATCAGTCTCTTAGACCACTTCAATTCTTCCTTCAGATCTGTGAAAGGCCCTGACTTTGGAAGTTATTTGGCAAACCAAGCAGCAAACAAGGGAGTACAATAATTCACATACCCACTTCTCTTCTTATCATTCTTGTAGTGAACGCCATAAAAGAAGTCTCCTAGCAAGGTAGGAACAAGGTTTCTCTTAACAAAGATGGAAATGACTTCCATACTAATAAGTCATTTTTCCCCTAGGAACAAACTAATCTCGTACACCATCAAAGCTAACAAGGCACTGAAGTCCACCCATTTGTTTCCTAGAGCATATACATGAGCTTCTGCAAGGAGAAAATCCCTATAGAGACCTTTACCTTTGCTGACTCCTAAGCCCTTCTTGACCTTAGCCAAGGACAGGTGATTGACTCCAGCTATATCTTCTTTTGGAGGAACTCTTTCTGAAGCATAGTACGGAAGACTATCCCTAATGGAACCAAGTTATAATCCGGGAACACGAAACATCGCAGTTGAGGATCATAGAATTGTAGCAGGGTATGAAGACTAACTCTCTACTCAATAGTAGGCTTGTCCATATAACACAAGATCTGCCCATACTTATTTATGAATTCTTCTGAGACTCGGTCATCCATTAAACCAATCAACTTTTGAATATCCATGGCTTCTGGTTGTGGGAATGCGTATTGTATGTTGTTCTTCTTGGGAACTTCTCTAACTTCAGCTATCTGGATATGGATAATACAGACAACTACTGGAACTGGGTACAAATGCAGATGAAAACCTGAGAAAGTGAAAACACAAAAGGTTAATGAGGGTATGATATGATGCAATGAAATGCATGGCATATGATCAATGTCTGGAATCTGTCTGGATACTAAACATGGAGCCAAGAACCAAGTGTCTGAAACCCAAAGGTCCTCTAAATAATAACCCCAGATAATAACTCAGAACCAAAGGATCAATTATTCCAGAACCATAACAACCAGATCAAATCATAGAACCACACTGGTATTCAGGGTATGTTGAGGTCAAGGGTTCCCGCAAACCTGTAAACTCCTCCCAATCTCACTAGTGTGCTTTGGGTGACCATCACGGACTCTCAAAGCCGAATAACAATAATACGTCAACCATCTCCGAGAAATGGATCATGACCAGTTCAGGGAATTGGTTTAGCATTATATACTACTCAGGGAGGTATCAGCTGAGTCCGGGAAAAAAAGCATCCCTTATAAGTCTCCAACTTCAAGCTTTGAGATAGAGAAACAATAGTACATTAAGCGCTTGGGATACAGTACTATCATCATACAACCAGTTGCTTTAACTGAGTTCCTATAATAAAACCAGGCCATCCTATGTGAGTTCCTAGTGGGCCCTCGGGTGCGAATGGGTTTGCCAAAAAATGTGTTCTGCCACTGTCACCATTAGAGAGGGATGTTTCCACAAAGGTCATCAATGATTGATCCCCAAATGCACATAATTATCAAGGTCGTGCAATGAAGTAGGGAAGATCCCAATATCAAAACATTTCCAAGACGATTGCAGTCTATGTGGGGAAATCAATACTACCCTCATGACAAGATACCATGAGACCAAAGTGATTGTCTACGCTAAAGCCTAGGGTGCACTCAAGCCTTGGTAATAGGATCATCTCACAGTAACCCCCATCCCAACAAAGAAACCAGGACAGTCTAGTATAATATGACGCATGAAAATAAAATACTGAAAGCGATAAATAAAACTATAAAGTAAAACTGTAAATAAAGACAGTAAACTAAACACACAACAGCAAACATACAAACACCCAATGAAACAGAAACAAACAAGCGATAGGATTGACTCTCAAGGGGAAACCGGAGATTCTGGATTCGGTCCCCTACAGAGTCGCCAACTATCGCTCCTTAGATTTCCATCCTAGTACAAATGCGAAAGTGGCACAGAGAAGGGTAGAGTCGCCAGCCAGACATTTTTATCCCAAAGGAATGGTAAATGTAATGCTGCACAAACCGAAGAAAAGAAAGTAAAGAACAAGGTCCTACGAACCAAAGAGACTGGGTTCGGGAGTCGGTTACAACCTGGGAAGGTATTAGCACCCCAGATCATCCGTCATACCCGAAGTGATCCACGCTTGAAAGAAACTGTTTCAATGAGGTAAGAATGAAGCTGCTGTAAAAACTAAGACTAGAACTGGATAGAAGAAAATAAAAACAATGGGAAAATGTAGGGAAAATAAAATAGTGCTCGAATGGGCCCTACCCCACACCGTACGTAACTCATCAGAAAATGAGGATCAGAGACAACATAGTTACCCAAACTAGGGAGGAAAACTTCTTTTTTTTTAATGCTTGAACTGCTTATGTCTACGCTCAGGTGTTGCAGGCTTGAACTACTTATGAGTGAAGGAGATGAGGAAAGAATTCCCGAAGGAAAGACAATTATTATTGGTTTGATGTTTTTTAAAAGCTTTTCTTTGTGTTTGGAATGTGAAAGTGTATTCAATTCCTTTTCCATGGAATGTGTACTTATTACTTTATTCTAATATGGAATGAGGAAGAAGAAAACCCAATTAAGGAGAAGATCCCCAAGACTTGGTTCCAGAGATTAGGGCCTAAGCACACTAACTCATTGAATTTATTAAGTGTTTTTGTGATTTGAAGTGAAGAAGTGTCTTTTTAAATTTCTTTGTGAATATGACCTCATGAATAGACTTGTATATCATGTTATATAAGTTTACACTATCCCTAGATGGGATGAATACAAATGCCCCATGGAATAAGTCCATACACACAAGGTTACCTCAACCATTATTAAGTGTTTTTTAGTTTTTGTTTGAAGATGAGAAAGAGAGAGCACCAAAAGGATCTCAAAGGAAAAATACTAAAGAGGTGGACTAATAGTCCTAAGTGTTATCATGCATGGGATTCCTAGGTTAGTGTGGTTTGAGTTCTATCCTAATGAAGAAGAAGGAAAGAAAAGAAAAAGAAGAAAGGAGAAAAGGATTCAACTTACTTCTTAAGAGAAGATAAGTTGATCCCCAAGGGGATGAAGAATAATTAATCATAGATGGCCTAAGCACATCACAAACATAAGTAAGAAACTTAAAATAAGATGAGAGAAGAAGTTGATATGTGGAAGCAACATCCACAACTCTCAAACTTACCAAAGCCCCTAAAAAGTTAAAAGTATTCACATAAAGGCAAATGGAAACCAAACAAGCACAAGATAAGAAAGAAAAAGGCTCTAAGCCCTAAAAATCACACAAGTTATAACCTATAAGTCACAAATGACCCCTAAGATTAGTCACACAAGCTCAAGCAAAAATAAGTGAGACAAGTTCCACAAACATCCAACAATGCACCAAAGAAAGGGTGAGATGCAAAAAAATGATCAAGTAAGGAAAACAAGTCAAAATGCAACAACTTAGGTCAAAGTAGGAAGCTAAACGCCTTTAATAATGCCACATAAGGTCAATAAATTGTCATACAAGTCATGAGTTACGGTATGGAAGCATAGGAGATGGAATGAGGATGAAGTGAAATGAAGATGCAAACATGTGTTCATGAAACAATGTCTCTTAATGAGATGAGATGAACATATAAGCATGATGTGATATGAGCATGAAACAAAGCCAGAGGTGTATCAACATGTTAATATGCATATAAGATGCACAAGTAGTCACATTTGAACATGGATGACATAATGAAGTTAGAAGAAGAAATAAGGTGAAATTAGGTCATTTAGGGCTCATGCTTCGAAAAAATTCATCAATGCAAGTTAACAAGTAATCACATGTTACATTTAAGTCCTATGGATTCCTAATATTATATCAAGATGCAATTTCAGAGCCTAATAGGACGGCACAAGTGCCTCCTAATGCAAGCAAACAAGCCATAATCAAAACTTTCAAAAAAATAGGCAATCAAATGTTCAGGCATCAAAGAATTATCAAACATAATTCAAAATAATGCAAACAAGTCCCAATGGACCTCAATCATGGTTAATCAATATGCAAAACTCCCAAGCAAAAATTCAGAAGTTATGGCACTCAAACAATCAAGCAATTCAAGCTAGGGTTTCACAAACTTAAGCTCAAAGCAAGATCTCGGCAATCAACCAAAAAAGACCTAAAAAAATGATTCAAAAATGTATTTAAGTACCTTAACATGTTCTTTACACAAAGCAAAAAGAATCAGGTTTATATATTTTATGGATCTCAAGATAGAAAATAAACAAAGTTAGGATACACATGGAAGAAGGAAATTCAAAAGAAGTTAAAAGAGAAATTAATCCAGAAGGTCAAAATAAAATAAAAAATAGAAAATAAAATAGAAATTTTTTTATAAAATGATAAAGATTCTTGGAGAATTTTTTGGAATTTTTAGAAATCTAGAACTAAATTTAAAAAAATAAAATTGAAACTAAAAGAAATAATAAAATAAAATGAATTAAAAATGCCTAGGGGTGAAAATAGTAGCCCAATTCAGTTCATAACAAAGAAGGCCCAAAACTGGGGGCGTGGGAAGCAAGAAAGCCCAAGGGCACTTCTCATAGCTCATAGTCAACAAATGTTGACTCTTATCATTGCCAATAGATTAATTTGAAGGTGGAAACACGGTCAAAATTAGGGAAAAGTAAGCACAATCTACGCGCGTGGTTGAGTCAGATGAAAACGTATTTAAATCTAATGGTTCTCAAGAGTTAGCCAAAAGTCATATGGATCAACACATCAGATGGAAAGTCAGCAAATAAGATCAAACCAATGCACACATAAGATCTAAGGATTCACAAACCTAACATACATTGGCAAACAAAATGAATTATATGAAATAAAAAAACACATACAACACACGTGACTTTTTTTGTGTGTTGTCACCACAATAGCCATCAGATCAAAAGATCTGATGGCTCTCCTTCATCTTCTTCCTGGAGACCATTTTCCACCTGCAAACACGTCCGATGACGGAGCCATAGCTCCAATCACCAGAATCTTCATACAAAAACACAAACATGCCCAAAAATTCAAACTAAATGCCCAGATCTACACTACACAACATCCAGATCAAGAATCCACCATCCAAATCAACATACAATGATCATACAATAAGAATCGAAGAGATCAAAATTAGATCTAAAAAACTGAAAACACATCAACCATCCATAATACACGTCCAAACTTCAAATTGAACCCAACATTGCAATCAGTGAAGCTCAAGGATCATTATACATACAAGAAATCAGAGAAACAAGAAGCAAAGTGAAGCTCACCTGAAAATTGATCTGAAGCCAAATTACTCATAGAAATCTAGTATAAAGTACAGATCTTCCTCTTTTAAGCTCTATTTTCAAAATAAATGCAAATAGAGGCTTGAATCAGGATGGATCTTGAGATTTAAGTTGATGCACCTCAAATTCAAACAATTTGAAATCTTGCACTATAACTTGAAATGGTGGTTGATCCTTGTTCCTTATGCTTCCCTGAGTGTGGATATGTAGAGAAATGAGGCAATGGGTTGAAGTAGAAGGAGATTCGAAGGAAAATGCAAATGGATTAAAAAAATTGAATCTAAGAATGAAGAGTGCATGAGGTCATGAAATTCGTGTGGATGGCTTATATATGATGTGTTGATAAACCTGATTAGGGTTTTAGGAATGTGAGGACTCAGTGTAAACACCCCAAATTTTCCCTCACTTTTTATCACACCATGGATTTTGATCTTTCATTTTTGTTTTAACATAAGCGTTACATCTCATATTGCATGTTTTCTTCACTGCATAGTTCAATTTCATATGCATCTAGGGTTTGTGATCTGAGCAATCCAAGAATCAATCTGAGCCATCCCAATGGTTTTGAAGCTTTCCAAGAGGGTCCATTTGTGTTCTATGATCATATTATGCTCCCCAAAGTTCATAAAAGTCAAGGGATCACAAGAATTGGCAAAGGCATGGAAGCAGAGCTAGGGTTTTCCTACACAGATGACCAAAATCAGGGTTTTGGTTTCAGAGGCCTTAACTCCCACTTTTTTGGTCATTCTTGTTTCTAATGTTCTTAATATGTTATAAGGATCATGTGTACCAAGTTTGTGAAGAAACTCATTGTGGAAGTCATCTGATCATTGGGTAACTTCTTGACCAAGTTAAGTCAAAATCAGGGCATCTGAGGGCCCTAACAAGGGTACCAAAGAATCATTTTCATAAAATTGAAGTTCTATGATCTTTATTTGATCTTAGAAGTGGTTGGAATTTCACAAGATTGAAGAATTTTGAGCCAATTGCAAACTTACCATTTTTGGAAATGACTTGAAATGCAAACTTTCCATTTTGGGAAAGATTTTCAACCTCCTCTTTCATGACCAAAAATGATTCAAATGAAAAATTATTGAACATGAAAGTTGTATATTAGGTCTTTCCCTTTTCAAAAAGTACAAGAACATGTCTTGATTCATCCTAGAACTCAAGATATGGCCTTTCAAAGTTGGCAAAAATCACATAATTTTCAAGTGCATGTCAAAGAGGGATTTTTGCATATTGGTATTTCAAGCTTCTAAGTGACCTCTAATGTGCTCAATTATGTCATAACATGTCAAAGAAACCTTCAAAGATAAGAACTATGCCTTGAACCTAGGGTTTGGTGACTTAATTCACAAGAAATTTCAAAATGGCCAAGTTGCATAAAGCTTGCTATCTCTTCATCTAAGCATTACAGCTGCATTCTAATGATCTAAAGGCTCCCCATGAACCATGCTGAGGCAATTTATGCTCAGAAATCCTTGCTACACAAGCCGATACCTCAAGTACACACAAGTTGACATTTTTGCATTTCCTCCCATACCAATCAAACTGAGCCACCACCCACTCTCTGACCAATCACAACCTCTTATGCAAACCCTAAGGAGCTCATTTGATAACACATTCAAGCCTGAAACATTAGAGAGAGGAGATTGCACAAAATCACCATAAAACTTTCCCTCTTCGATTCTCACTACTCAGCCATCAAAAATCACTCATTCTTTCACCATTCATCTCAAAATCACCTAAGGATCACAAAACACCCCTCACCATGGCCTGAAACCTCCCAAATCAAAAACACAATTTCTGCAAAACCAGAACCAAACACTTCAAAATAGCCATCACAAGCTTGTTCTAAGCTTCTCATCATCCTCAGGGGGTCCATTGAAGTTGATTTGCACAAGGGAGGAGGCCAGAAAGCTCAAAACTACAATGCTTCGTCTTAGGTATACCTCAAGAACATTTTTTCCAGATTTTGCTATTTAAGTTAAAATATCAATCTTCATGTTCCCCTGATCACTCTGATATGTTTGGTTTCGAAAATGGTTGAGAAATGAGCATGTATGGTCGTTCTGAAACTTTGCCCGTAAAAATGTTTTGATTCGATTTGCTTGATTTCTGAGATGTAAATGATGTTTGATGAGTGATTTTGCTTGAATAATGTATGGGGAGTGTTTCTGGGCAACTAATTTGGGTTAGGGTGGCCTATAGAGAGCCTTAGGGTTTTTGAGTGGCCGGAGAAGATGACCGGAGCTCCCCTCCGGTCACCTGAAAATGATTAGCCCTAATTAGGGTTGAATCTCCAGATGCGTTATAGACCCTTGGATTGTGTTTAGTTTAGGAGATTGAGTGGCCCAGATTGCTCCATCAATTTTAATTCAGTTTAATTAGTTTAAATTAGGATTAATTAATAAATTAAATCAGAATCAATCCTGACCCTTGGATAGCGTGCGCAGTCAACATCCCCCCTAGGTTTAAATCTGGACCACTGGATCTGATTACTTCCCATTTTTATTCATTTTATTTTCATTTTAATTCATTTCTTTTGCATAATTTATTAAAAATACCAAAACACTTTCAAAAAATATGAAACTTTTCATTCTGGTTTTAAATATTTTTCTAAACCTGAAAATGATTTTTATTTTATTATTTGCAATTAAAAAGTATTTTTAAAATATTTAAATGTTATTTTTAATTAATTAAAGTATTTTAATTAATTAAAAATGCATTTAGGTTTCTAAAAATCACCAAAACAATCATGAACCATTCCAATACATTTAGAAACATTTTCAAACTCTTCATACAAATTTCATTTTAGGTTTGATCACAATTTCACAATTTTCTTTGAATTATGGTTCTTCAAAATCACTTTTTTTAACCCTAAATTTAAAAAATCATTTCTGCCTAACCAAGAAGAGTTTGAACTTGATTCTTTTTGCATTGTTTCACATATTGCATGTAGTTTCTAGGTTATTTTCCTAATGAATTTATCCTGCATTTTCAAATTGATTTGCATTTTCCCTTTTGAATCACCCAAAAACCCTAGCAAACTTGGAAAAATCATAACTTTCAATAGGATTAGCTTCTGACCTTCTCCTTTGGAGTGTGACCTAATATGGGGTTAGGGTTTGTTTGAGCTTGATTTAAAATTTTTGCCATGTTGTATGCTTATGTTTTGTTCATTTGCATCTCATACATCCATGTAACCCTAATTTCTCATGTTCATTTGTATTCACCTTGCATATTCATGATCATGTGAACTTGCCATGACATTTCAAGCATTCATATGTCATCTTAGACATCTTAGGGCATGTTAGAACATTTCTTGATCATTCCTTCTTTCATTTTCCATGTCTTGCATTCATTTCATTTCATAAACATCCATGTGTTTTCAAGCTTCCAAGCATGCTTTCATGACATCCCATCTTTGTATGATCATACATATGCATCTTGTATGACTTTGCATCATCTCATATGCCATTTTCATTGCATAATCACTTCTGACTTTAGTATTTGCATCTCATTTCAATTCATTTCTTTATGCTTTATGTCTTAAGCATTCATGCTAACACTTTCAGGTACTTTTGGTAAGTTATTGTGGGAGGTGGATTTGCCTTCACTTCCCACTTCTTCTTATCTCATTCATATCCATTTTAACATGTATTTGAAGTGAACTTGTTCACTTATGTCCATCTTTCTCACTTTCTTCCTTTAAGTTACTTATCATCTTAGGAAGTAAGTAACTTATTCTTCTGCTTCCTCCTCCTTTCATCTGCTTCTTCCATTGGTGGCCTTGAAGATCTTTTCTCTTAAGCCTAACAAACCACAGGATATCCAAGCATGATAATGTTTAGGGTTGTGTTTAGCCCCCCTTAGCTTTCTACCTTTGAGTCTCCTTGAGTCTCCCTTCTCATCTCAATAATCAGAGACTAAACTCTTAAAGCTTTAGGACTTTGAATTAGGGTTATGCCTGCATCCTTCTCTTAGGATGGAGTGTATAACTTTAATCCTAAGTGTTAAAAATTTAATTTGTTTACACCTCTTAATCAAAACACCTTAATAATCACTAAGAATTTATCTTGTAACTTGGGCCTTACACTAGGGTTTTATCTCTTCCTTATGGTTAAGAGGGACTAACCCTAGTGTTTAATGGACAAGTCCCCCTCAAGTTTACAAACCATAAAATCCACTTCTTAATCTCAACCTTTAATTAAAATCCACTTAATAAAGGCTTGTTATATAATGAATTTAGTCCCTAACTATGGATTAAGTTGAGGTATCTTCCTTAGCTTGAGTGTTCTCATCTATTATCCTTCTATTAGGATGGTGTAATGAGTTCACTAATCTGTGATTAGAGATTAAACTCATTACTTAACACTAAAAAAAAAAAAAAACATCTTAATAATCACAAGTAGGTTAATGATCTTAATCCTACATCATCGTGGTAATTAAGTTGAGATGCTTATCTCATACTTAAGTAGGCTCATTATCCCTAATCAGGGAGGATATAATGAGTTTACAAGCCCTTGATTTAGGCTTAAGCTCATTAACTTATGCAAAGCACTAAAAACAATAACAAAACTGAAAATATCAAAAACAAACAATAATTGTCTCCTTCGGGATTCTTTTCTCATCACACTCATTCATAAACGATAACTTGCTTCTTCCGTCTAATGTAAGACAGTTAGCACTCGAGCCAGACGAGTCATACACTTGAGCATAGACAAGTAAGCAGTTCACAGTCAATTTATTTTCAGTCTCATTGAGTCGAACTACGGTGTTCTGACTTCCTCATTGCACGAGAGGATACGTAGGCATAACCTAACAGTTATTGAACAAAAGTCTCTTTGTCATCCCCCTCTTTCAGCATTCTTTCTAAGCCTCAGTCCTGAGAATTCACACCCTTTTGCACTGACACCTGTACATTCATTCTTAGCTTTTGCACACAGACAGCACATACACTACCCCTTTAAACACAATCTTATAAGCGTGGATCCCGTCGAGTACGACAGACAATCTGGGTTCTAATACCTTCCCAGGTTGTAACCAACCCCCTTTCTCAGTTTCTCTAGTTCGCAACCGTCTTATCCATCTCTTTCCAGGTTTATGCAGCATTACCTTTCCTTCGGGATAAAAATGCCTAGATTGCGACTCTATTCACTTCACTATCATTTTCTCTTTTCGCCGATCGTTCGCGTCTGCACCGGGATGCAAATCTTCGGGAGCGACACTCAGGATTAAATGATTGGGATCAAAATACAAAAATGCAAGAATATGGACATTTCATGATTTGATCATGCATTCCTCATACCAAGTGCATGACCACTCTTCATTTGCTTTACTGATTGCCCTTGGATCTATCTTAGGGATGGAAATGATTTGATTCATGAGTTTTGAGTGAATGTGCAAAAATTCATAATGGTTTGTAACTCATGTACATGGCACGAATTTGGAGGCCTCAAGGGGCAAAAATGATTGACATGGGCTGTATTTTGATGTGGTGATGTGAATTGGTTCATTTGAAGTCTTTGCAAGTCATTTTGAGCCTTTGTGCAAAAGGTAGAAAACTCGAATATTTGAAAATCCATAAAATGACCCCAAATTCCATCAAGCCAAATTTTTTATCCATGAAGGCTATGAATGAGTTCTTGTACTTTTTGAAAATGGGAGAACAAACCCTACAACTTT
This sequence comes from Lathyrus aphaca, assembly GCA_963966055.1. NCBI lineage: Eukaryota > Viridiplantae > Streptophyta > Magnoliopsida > Fabales > Fabaceae > Lathyrus > Lathyrus aphaca. The sequence goes on along the minus strand of OZ014524.1, from coordinate 265,042,442 downwards.
GATGTTCATGGAAAATTCATTTGGAGCTCCATTGGTCATGAAAGAATTGATTGAAGTTAGGTCCTAAGGCTTGAAAATCATGATTGGAACCCTTGAAAACCCTAGGTTGACTTCTCTTCTACACAATTGATCTCTTTCTTCAAGTACAAGTAACTGAGCCATTACTTGACTTTCTTTATGAATATTTGAACCAAATTTCATCCCTAGGCCTTATATGACATATGGAAGCCTTTGATCACAAGAATTGATCAAAGATATGAGGATAACTTGCCTTAGGACAAAACCCTAATTAAGGTTACTGTCGCTCCCGGGATTTTTATTCTAGTACAAACGTGAAAGTGGTGCGGAAAAAGGTAGAGTCTCCAGCCAAGCATTTTTATCCCAAATGAATGGGAAAGGTAATGCTGCACAAACCGAAGAGAACAAGGTCTTGCGAACCAAAGAGATTGGGTTCGCGAGTCGGTTACAAACTGGGAAGGTGTTAGCACCCCAGTCTGTCGTACCCGACGGGATCCACGCTTGTTAGTCTGTTTCAAAGGGTGAGAAATAAAACCGTTGCTGATAAAAACCGCTACTGGAACTGGAATGAGAGAGGTAAATGGAAAAAAGATAACAAAAAGGTAAGGAGAAATGTAGGTAAAATAAATAATATACTCGAACGGGCGCTACCCTGATGCCTATGTATCTCATGGGAAATGAGAATCAGATTCGACGTAGTTTTCCTAACTAAGGCGGGAACTTGTTTGTGGTTTTTATGAATTGAACTTCTTATGTCTATGCTCAGGTGTTGCAGACTCGTATGCAACGAGTGTGTTTACCGTCTTGCAAAGAGACATGTCAATGAGAGTTCTTTCGTTATGAGTGAATGAGATGAGAAGAGAACTCCTACAGGAAAGACGTTTGTTATTTGTTTACTGTATTTTAAGAGAAGTGTTTTTTATTTTGTTGTTTGTGAGACATCCTCATGCTAAGAATTATTCATCATGATAGATATCCTACACCTCATCTCGAGATGGAATGCTTGAAAATACCCCATGGCAAAGTCTCCTGGTGCATGAGAAAGCTCGACCTTTATTCGGTATTTTATTTTTATTTTTGATATGAGGAAGAAGACTCAAATCGAGAAAGGAAAAAAACTAGGGGAAACTAAGACTCGCCCTAAGTTGTTTATTCAATGGATGTCCTAGAGTTAGTGTGGATTTCTATTCCTAGAAAGAAAAAGGAATCAAGTCACAACTCACTTCAATTAATTGAATATGAGTTCAACTCCAAAGGGAATGAACAAAGTGCAATGTCGAAGAAGCATCTGATGCTTATTGCAAACACAAGTTGAAATGTAAGAGGATAAGGAAAAAGGTGTATGTAGGATACCCTCCCACACACTTGGCTTACCATAAGACCCTACAAAACAAAGGTTAGTAGAATAAGGCCAAATGACTATAAGGGAAGAGGTAAACAAGTACCAAACATGTCCTATTACAACTATGACCTATACTAGACTCAATCCTAAGTCTAAGGGTGCTAAAAAGCTAAGCAAAGCCTAAACTCAGAAGCTACTACAACTCTCTAATACATAATCAGCCACTAAATGCAATGAACAATACAAACAACCTATTACAGCTACCAAACAGCATGAAAATAGGTGTAAAAAGACCAAAACAGAATAATGCAGCATGTCTTTTACAGCTCCTTTTTAAAAATGCAACAATGAAACATGGAAAATTTTCCATTGTTTTTCAAATGCAAAAATGGAGTTTTAATGAAAAAAAATGGGATGCAATGATCATGCAAGTTAATGCAAAAACACGAAATGAATCATTAACAATGGAATGCAACATCCAACACACAATCAATGGATGCACACTATATGAATTGTGCGGTTTTAATTAATATGCAAATTTTCCAATTTTGTGCACAATAGACCGAAACATGAGCGGATCATAAATGCAATGCAAAACAGAATTATAGACATTTATTATCATGCTATTGATGATGCTAAATCATGCAAAAAACAATCACAACAAGCTATGAACACATATGCAACAATTATGCTAAAAATCGGAACATAATGAAAAGCATGTCGAAAGTTATCAAAACTACACACACCTACACTAAATTAGCTCCTAAAAATTCCCTAAAATCATAATCTAAAGATCCATGATGATTAAAGATGGAATGGCATGCAAACATACATCAAAATGCACAAAAATCCAAAAACTGCTCGGTGTTAACCGATTAACGCCTGGGTGTTAATCGGTTAACGCTGCTGAATTCTGCAGAATTCCCTAATTTTGAATTGTGTTAACCAGTTAACCCCTGGGTGTTAAATGGTTAACACTGAACCATAATCAGTTTTAAATACTGAAAAAAGTACTTCTACCTACCAACTTATTCCTCGGGTTCCTAATTCAACTACTACCAAGTTAGCACGAAATTGACACCTAAGTGCAACATTCTAACACCTATTGACGCTATGATCACCCTACAATCTAGTTTCTAATGATCAAACTAATCAAAGTATCACAAAAGCAAGAAAAATTGAATAATTCACGAGGAGATATGAAGAGGAACAAATTAAACAAGAAGTGATTATGGATTCACCAACCTACAAAGTAGAGGCTTGCTTTGGTAATTGTTGCGATGTTGAGCAATACACGAATGAAGAGAATACCAGAGATCTGAAGCATCGATCCACGAATGCGCAAAATAAATGCGATTGGTGAGAATTATCTGAAACGCTTGCGAATGGTGAAATAAACACCGCAACCGTAGAAACTTCGATTATCCACTGAATTGATGAAGATGACGAAGGCTTAGCTTCTGATTCTTCAAGTTTCAATGCAAAACTTGAAGAATCTTGATGATGATGATGAAACTTTGGTGAGTTTGGAAAATGGAGAGAATTGAGATTATGAGAATGGTGAAAATTGTGAAAAAGTGGCTAAATTTTTTTGGCTTGATGATCAAGATTTATATAGATGCTAGGTTTAGAGCTTGGTTTAGGTTAGGTATGAGGTGTGGACACTAGGCTTGGATCCTAAGCTAAGGGTTGGTTAGAAATATTCCTAGAATATTCCATTGGCATATTCTTGGAATATTCCTTGGCATATTCTGGGAATATGCCTTTGGAAGAGTGTGGAATGGTCTAGAACTGCAAGGCAAATGTAAAGTGGAAAAGTATAGGAACAAGGCAAGCTGAATTTTAAAATTTCTTTCAAAATTCTTACACGTTAACCAGTTAACTCCTGGGTGTTAACCGGTAAACAAAAGCAAAACTTGAATTTTCCCTCCAAAAGGTGGGAAACCCTCAAAATACACCTCCGTCGTCCGTTCTGAGCCTGTTTTAACCTTGAGCTTTGATGGCTGATTTTACCACTAAATAAACCTCGATCACATGCCTTAGGTGCCAATCAATGATGCATGATTTATTTATTTATTTTTATTATTATCTTTTATGCAATGTATGGACGAATATGTAGGATGACACGGAAAATAAGCATAAGCTACTCGAAATCGGTGATAAATAAGATGGAAAATTTTAGTGTGTTACAGTTACCTGTGTAGGAGGATAATGTCCTAATGAAATCCTGATGAACCAAACCCTTTTAGGGCTTTGAGGAGAGGTTTGAGCTTGTGCAAGATATGAGGATCCCTTGTAGGCTTGTTGCAAGACAAATTGGCTCTCATCTTGGCCTTGAAGAATCACAAATGATAGATCATTGATCACATGCCATATGCTTCTAACCATGGATGTTATGCTTCACCTTTCTATGCAAAAATGAAAGGGTATGTATGCTTTATACTATGGTATATGACATGAAAATGAGAGGGTACATTTTGGGGTGTTATAGTCAGCCTATATTCCCATGCTTGAGATTTGTTGGAGCGGTAAAGTGGCAAGCAAAAGTTTTGGTTTGGAAGAATTCTGAGATTTTTTTAATCCACATGGAACAGTGCGAGAGAAAAAGTGCAATTCAATGGTCTCTACGTCTCTAAGCTTTTGTTTGAAAAGAGATTTCAAACTGTAACAAACGATAATTAAAGAAACACAAAGCAAGTAAATAACAATAACACATTCTTTAGAGAGGAGAAACTCAAAAGGATCAATTGATAACACATTCATTCTTCTGATTATACTATACATAAATCAAGTGTTCATATTATATCGTCACATATCACTCACAACAGAGGTTATTCCTAATGCAACATCGAGAGAACAATTGTATTGCTTGGAGGTGATTCCTTGCGCAACTCAACAACACAATGCATTAAGAACTAATTCTAACGTGAATGTTCAATAAATATTAATTTAACATCAATATCAAACTAATAATTTGATTCATATATATAACCATGATCAAAATAAGTAAACATGAATAATATGCATTCAACTAATTTTCCAAACGTATGTGAACAAAGTGTTTCATCATTATTATCACGTATCCTCGCAATATCGTTTGTCAAGAGTTACCGCGGTCTTTATTGTATTAATCAATAGATGCTATTCATTCTAACAATCAACACAATGCTAAAAAGCATATACAAATGAACATCAACTCACAAAGCCATGTCAAAAGTTTTCTCATTAAAATATGAAAATCTTAGATCTAGGGTTTGAAAAGGTTTTGTCAATACCCACAAAGAAGAAATCAAAGATAACATCAATTTTGAATCAAAACTAATTCACAATACATAGATTAGATGAAATACATAAGGTATCAAGATATTTACATACAAAACTCAACAAAAGAGAATACAAACATAAGAAAGGAGAAGAATAATTTTTTCACAACGTGTTAGAGTCGATTGAAGCAAATCCTACTCCGGATCATCAATATACATCACCTAATGTTTCTTTCTAAGCCTCTATACTCCTAAAATATGATGGAAAAAGTTTTCCAAAACTATACCTAAAAAATATGTTCAAAAGTGATTTATATAGGGGTTTTATTGCCTGAAACCTACTGAGCAAGCTCAGAGGGCGCTTAGCGCCCTCAGAAAAATCTAGCTTCTTGTTTTCTTCATAACTTTTGAACTGTAACTCTGTTTGAGGCCCGGTCGGAAGCATTTCAAAGCCTATTCAATGCTCTATATGAAAATGAATAGAAATAATGGCTCGAATACATGAAAAAATGAGATAAAGAAATTAATAAAGAATGTTATTTGTAACACCCCAAAATTTTCCCTCTCTTTTTCATATCATATATCATAGCATATAGGTTACATTTTATTGCATCTTGGCATAGAAAGATAAGGCATAACATCCATAGTTAGAAGCATAGGGCATATGAGCAGTCATCTAACAAGTTGTGATTCTTCAAAGTCAAGATAAGATCCAAGTGGTCTTGAAAGAAGCCTACAAGGGATCCTTATATCTTATACAATCTCAAACTTGTCCTTAAAGCCCTAGAAAGGGTGTGGTTCATCAGAAGTTTACCAGTGCAATTTCCTCCTACACAAGGAAACCCTAATTAAGGTTTTGCCTCAGAGCAGTCTATCCTCATAACTTTGACCAATTCCCTTGGTCAAAGGATTTCATATGTTATACAAGGCCTATAGATGAAATTTGGTGCAAAAAAACTCATTGGGGAAGTCAGGCAATGGCTTAGTTGCTTGTACTTGAAGGAAAAGTCAACTTTGGAGAAGAAAGGTCAAACAATGGATTTCTAGGGTTTTAATCATGATAATCAACTTCATGGACCTTTATTTGGTCAAGTAATAACATGAGAAGTCTCAAATGTAGAGAATCAAGAAGTTGCTAAAATTGGAATTTTTCAAGCGAGAAGTTTCTATTTTTGGAAATCTTTGCCCTAATTTTCAACCAATTATCTCGTGACCAAAAATCTTCAAATGATTTTTCCTTGAATATGAAAGTTTTAGATTTTTATTTTCCCTTTCCAAAAAGTTCAAGAACACCTTCATATCATTTTTATAACTCAAGTTACCATTTTTTGAATTTTAAGGCATTTTTAGGTTTTTTGCTGCATAGGTGGCATTTTTCCATTGGTATATTTTTATCCTATCTTTTATTTTCTTGTGTCACATTTTTATATCAATTTTTACATTTTTTTTAGTGAGTTATGGTGTGATGTACATGACCAAAATAAAGTGGTACATAGAGTTTTGTTTGTGTCATTTTTTAGTGGAAATAGGAGAAACATATAATTCAAAAGGGCTGGCACAAGGTCACAGGTGGTTGCTTGACAAAATCAGCTAAGAATGATGCATACACACATGCCCTCCTTCATATCAAAGTCAAGTTTTTTTCTTCCCCACACACGCGCATTTTGGTTCTCCACAAAGAAGGATCCCACGTGGGTTCCATTCCATGCACCCTCACAAACCAACACACACCACCATCTGATCATTATCATAGTCTCATTAACCGTTATCAAGATAATAATACATTGTTCTCCACTCTCCACTGCAATATCATACACTACAACACACTTGAATTCATTTGGAAAAAAGGTGGCATGGTTTATGTTGGGCCCTGAAAATACAATAACATGTGAAAAAAATATAACAGAAAAAGTTGAAGAGGGATTTGGGGCGAGATGAATAAAAAGGTTAGTTACAAGTATAAAATATTTGGTATCACTCTTCAAGGAAAAAAAGCAAGAGATTTGTGATCGGCTTCACTGAAAAATAAAATTCTTCATCAATCTCTAATTGAAAAAGAGAAACGCGTCATTCATGGCTTTTCTTCAATTTTCAACAAAAAGAGAATTCCATCTTCATCTTCGGGATAACCAAACTTAATCGATTATTTTCCTTCATCACACCATAACCGCATCATTATCACGCAAAAAAATGAAGCTCCATGACTCTACACTTTGAGATCAAAACCATAAATTCTTCACTCATCTTCATGAATAAGAGAATTCATTCTTCATCTTGAGAATAACAAAACCTAATTGAAAAACTCCTTCCATCATTATGGTTAACAATCCTCTTTATTCATCATCAAGAAAAAAATTTGATCGTCCTCATCAACAAACAGCAGCTTCAATCAAGCTTCTTTATCGACAAACGAAATTGAATTTTCTTCTTCAAAACCGAAGCTCTCCATCATTCTTCGAGAAAACAAAAACAGAGGCTCCATCGTCATCTTCAATCTTCACCTTCATCAACCAAAATCTTTGTCACTCATATCACATCTTCATCAATCGGACCGACGCAAGCCACAACTTCGTAGTTTGTTTCTTATACCTCCTTGCTTGATTTTCATTGCAATTTAGATTGTTTTTGAGTTCTTGTTTCTGACTGTACCGATCCGTTGTTTTGGTTGTTATTTTGAGATTTTTGTTTGCAGATTCGAGTGGAGAGCGGAATTTGAGTGAGTGTATGTGTTGAAGGTTCTATAATTAGAGGTGGTGGAAGGCCGAAGAAGACGGCGGTGCCACCAACGACCTTCTTCGGCGAGATAGGCAAAGAAGAAGATGAAGAGCATGTTGGTGAGAGAGAGATGTGAGAGTTTGCTGTGATTAATTTGTTTTTTCATTTGATTTGTAATAAATGTTATAAGAAGAAGATTTTAAGAGTTGTTGAGATGAGGATGTGGATAAGATTTGGAGATATTTTGGTGATTATGTCCATACCGGTGATGACACATGTCACCGTCTGGTAGGACCTACGTTTTTGGGTTCCGCTCGTGCAAGTACGCCACAACCATCCTACTCCCTCACTCCAGAACCATCTGATGTGATTACCAGAAGAAGACTTCAGATCAACGCTCCAGATTGAGGTCAAATTTGTTGATCGAGACACCACCTTACTCCCTCAAGCTCTTGTGTGTTTGGGCCTTAACGACTCTACTATTTGCACCCCATTGCAAGTCCAATTTCCATTTTTAACTTTTTTTTGCTATGTGCGCACCCCCTCCCTCATTTTCCTTTATTTATTTCTTTTTCACATACTTTCCATGTCAATTCATACAAAATACAAAAACACATTAGAAAATTCTAGGAAAATTATTTTAGTATCTTAACTCATTTTAGAAAATTTCAATGTTTTTATTTTCTGATTTCATTGAGTTTTTTATTTTTATTTCAAAATTTCATTTATTTTCTTTTTCATTTGATTTCTACATTAACACGTTAGCTTGAACAATTTAGTTCTTCCACCTAAAGTAACATTTTCTCACCATTCCTTTTGCATCTTTTTAAAGACTCAGAAAAGTATTTAAAAATATTTTTGTCATATTCTTAAACTCATTTTATCCCTAGTTTTAGAAGTTATGTTTGTGCGAATTCGTTATTTGATGGAGTTTAATTGTGAATTTTTGAGAGCCATTTTGACACATTGTTTTCTTCTGGTTGGTGAATTTAAAGATTTAATTTCATTTTTTTCATGAACATTGCTATTTGTTTGATGCGTTGCTTCTTAAGTAACTTTTGGTCCTTCTTTCTTCCATCCTTCTAACATAGTTTGAGGAAGGCATTTATGCGATCCTATTAGGTTTGCTTGGTAGATGTTATAGGTCCCCTCTAGAGTTTAGGTTCTGACTTTGTGATTGTGTTATGGTTTGTGACCTTCATATTTGGCTTGTGTATTGTTTGAATCTTCTTATTTTCACTTTATGCTTATGTGGTTCGCTAACCTTTGTTTTGTAGGGGTTTTAGTAAGTCATATGTATGGGAGGGCATCCCACATACAATCTATTCCTTCGTCTCTTTCTACTTTAAAGTTGTGATTGCCTTAGCGTTATACTATGCTTGCTTAACTTCTTCATCTTCCCATTTAGAATCAATTTACCTTCCATCTTGGAAGTAAGTTGTTTTCTTCTTCTTTTTCTTCCTTCCTTTTCTTATTTCCTTCTTCTTCATTAGGATAGACTTAAAACCACACTAACCTAGTTATCCCATGCATGATAAAACTTAGGATTGTTAGTCTCCCCTTTAGTTTTTACCTTTGAGATCCTTTTGGTGTTCTCTCTTTCTCATCTTCAAACAAAAATCTAAAAAAACACTTAATAATGGTTGAGGTGATCTCCCTTTATCATCCTCACAAAGAAAATCATAAAAAACACTTCTTCATTTCAAATCATAAAAACATATAACAACTTCAATGAGTTATTGAGCTTAGGCCCAAGTCTCTGGAACCAAGTTTTGGGGATCTTCCTCTCACTTGGGTGTGCTTGTTCTTTATGCCATCTTGGAATGTAGTAACAAGTACACATTCCATGGAAAAGGAATTGAGTTCACTTTCTTGTTCCAAACTCATAAAAGCTTCTAAAAAACACCAAATAAAGAATAGACGTCTCTCCTTCAGGACTTCTTTTCTCATCACTTTCACTCTTAACGTACAAACTTGCTCCTACTTGTCTCTTTGCAAGACGGTAACACACTCGTGCCAGACAAGCCTGTAACGCCTGAGCATTGACATAAGTATTTCAAGCTTCAAAACACAAGCAATTTTCCTCTCTAGTTAGGAGAACTACGGCGACTCTGATCCTCATGTCCAGATGAGGTACGTAGGCAGCGGGGTAGGGCCCGTTCGAGCACTCTTTTATTTTCCTTACATTTTCCCCCTTTATCTTCCTTTCTTATCCAGTTTCTTTGCAAGCGTGGATCCTATCGGGTACAGCGGACGATCTGGGGTGCTAATACCTTCCCTGGTCGTAACCGACTCCTAAACCCAAATTATTTGGTTCGCAGGGCTTGTGTCCTTCCCTTTCTTTTCTTCTAGTTTGTGCAGCATTACCATTCCCATTCCTTCGGGATAAAAATGCCTGGCTTGTGACTCTACCCTTCTCCGCGCCACTTTCGCGTTTGTACCAGAATGGAAATCCACGGAGCGAGAGCTTGGCGACTCTGCTGGGGAGAGAACCTAGAATCTCTGGTTCCCCTTGAGAGTCTCTCTGAGGCCCGAGTGCACCCTAGGACTTAGCATGGATAGTCACTTTGGCTTCATGGCATCTTGCTATTTTGGTAGTAGTGAGTTCCACACCCAGACTTGTGACCGTCTTGGAAATGTCGTGATACAAGAATCTTTCTTGGATCATTACACGAACTCGATAGTTATGTGCATCGAGAGACCGATCATTGAGGACCTTTGTGGAAACATCCCTCTCCAGTGGTGACAGTGGAAGACCACATTCTGTGGCAAACCCATTCGCACCCGATGGGCCACTGGGAACTCGCATAGGATGGTCTGGTTCTCTTATAAGAACTCAGTCAAAGCATTTGGTCGTATGACGATAGTTCTGTATTGCACGGGCTGAATGTACTATTGTTTCTCGATTTCAGCGCTTGAAACTGGGGACTTATAAGGGATGCTTGTTTTTTCCGGACTCCAGTTGAGACCTCCATGAGTAGTATATAATTCTTAACTGATTCCCTGATTTGGTCATGAGCCATTTCTCGGAAATGGTGAACGCATTATTGTTATTCGGCTTTGAGAGTCCGTGATGTTTGACCCAGAGCACACCCGTGAGATTGGGAGGGGTTTACAGGTTTGCAGGAGCCCATGACCTCATCATACCCTTTTTCATTAGTGTGATATTATGTTCTGATCCGGTTACTGTGGTTCTGGAATTCTTGATTATCTGGTTTTGAGTTCTCATCTAGGGGTTACTATTCAGAGGACCTTTTGGGTTTCAGATCACTTGGTTATTGGTTCTCAGTATCATGTATCCAGACAGTTCTAGACATTGATCACATGCCTTGCATTGCATCATATTAGCATTAACCGTCTGTGTTTTCATTTTCTCAGGTCATTACTTGCATCTTGCACCCAGTTCCGGTATTCATCCCCACATCCAGATGGCAGAAGTTATAGAGGTTCCCAGAAAGAAGAATGTTCACTACATCTTTCCGCAACCAGAAGCCGAGAGTATTCAGAAGCTGATTGATTTGATGAATGGCAATGTTTTAAATAACTTCAAGAAAGAGTATGGGAAGATTTTGAATTATGTGAGCAAGCCTACTATTGACCAGAGAGATAGCCTTCATTCCTTGCTGCAATTCTATGATCCTCAGCTGTGAGTTTTTGTATTTCCAGATTATATTTTGGCTCCCACCTTAGAAGAGATTTCCAACATCCTGAAAGTTCCTATTAGAGATGGTATTCCTTATTATGCTTCAGAAAAGGTTCTTCCAAAAGAGGACATAGTTAGTGCTTGTCATTTGTCCATGGCTAAGGTTATGATGGGTTTGGAAGATAACAAAGGAAAAGGATTTTACTTGAGTTTTCTTGTCACAGAAGCTCATGCATGTGCTTCAGAAAACAAATGGGTGGACTTCAGTGCATTATTAGCTTTGATGGTGTACAGGGTTAGTTTGTTCCCTGGAGAGAAAGGGCTTATTGGTATGGAAGCCATTTCCATCATTGTCAAGAGGAATCTAGTACCTACCTTGTTAGGAGATTTCTACTATGGTGTTCATTATATGAATGAGAAAAGGAAAGGGTAAGTGGGTTATTGTGCTCCCTTATTTTCTGATTGGTTTACTAGACAGCTTCCAAAGTCGGGCCTTTCAAAGTTTTGAAAAAAGAGTGGAAGTGGTCTAGAAGATTAATGGTCTTAACTTCTGATGACATAGCTTGGGGATGCAACCAAAACTTAGTGGGAAAGGAGATCATTACTAGTTGTGGTGGTTTTCCTAATGTGCCTTTGCTCAAAAGGAAAGGAGGGATAAACTACAATCTTGTGGTAGCTAGAAAGCAGTTTGGTTATCCTTTGAAGAATCCTCCATCTGTTGAAGAGGTGACTGAGTCATTATATTTCCCAGCGGAAGGAAATGAGAAGTTGGTTATTCAGGCATCCCAGGCTTGGGAAGTGAGAATGAAGAAAGGAAAGAAAGAGTTCGGAATAGTGGACCCAAAGACGTATGATCTTTTAGCTACATGGTTAAAAAATCGTGTAGAAGTTCTACTTCTCCCATTCTCCATGGAGTCTCATTTGTATACAAAGGTGGTTATGCCACAAACCACTATTTCTCTAGAGGAGTACAAGAAGTTAGAAGCTCAGTTGCATGAGGTTCTGGTTGAAAATTCCGAAGTCACTAGCTGGTATCATCGTATGGCGCATGCTAATAGGGTTTTGGAAGAGAAAATGCAGAAGATGCAACAAAAGAGAGAGGTCAAAGAGAAAGAATTTTCTGGTTGGGAAGGTTATTTCAGGAGAAGAGGCTTAATGGATATCAGTAGAGAAACCGAGGTTAAGAAGACCAAAAATTCTCTGAGGGAAGCTAAGCATACTATCATTCTCTAACAAGACAAATGGGGTCAAGGTTAGAAGGAGAGTCAAGAGAAAGAAGTGTTTTATCAGGTGCAGTTGGATTCTAAGAAGGAAGAAGTAGAGAAAGCTCACAAGGTTCGCTGAGAAAAGTCCCAATAGCTAGAGCAAAGTCAGAAAGCACTAGAAGAAGCACTTAAGGAGATAACATATCTCAAATTGATGGATGGAGTCAAGAAGGTTAGGTCTGAGCCAGGATCTAGTGGAGAGAGTACTGGCATGCAACTTTAGGTTTTAGTTTACCTTTTTTTTGTATTCGGATTACCTACAGACCTGTTGTGGGAATCTTCGTTTATATTTCTGCATTTTTTTTCTTTTGATTTGTAATACTTGTGATCCTGTGGGGAATTTTGTTACTCTTGATTTGAAGGTTGTTTTATGCTATGCAGTTATTATTCAGTTCCTTAATTTCTGTATGCACTAGTACCTGGTCGTTCAAATCCATCTTAATCTGAATACCTTGTAGAAAATCCTTCTCAAAAATCAATTTCCAAAAGCCATCTGGATTGCTTTAGTAGATACCGGAACTGGGGCATTATTGACCTTGAGATTGGAAACACAAACATTTGCATCATATGTATATCTCTGATTTGTTTTTTTACAGGTACAAGTTGCAGATTTCTGACTTCTTTATCTTTTCAGGATTTATATCTAAGAAGAGAAAGCATATCCCATATCATGGAACAACTACAGGCAGTAGTGACTTCAATGAAGACTCACCTGGGGTATTTTGTGGTAGACATTCGAGCGTTGTCCAAGGATCATGAACTGTTGAGAGAAGAGGTTAAGAAGTTGAAGGCTCAGATGAACTAGATTGCGGATACGCTGAAAGCTATACTGATGAAAGAAGATGGTCAGTTGCTTGCTGCTGCAACTGAAGTGTTGACTCCTCTTATTTCTGTGAAACTTGTGGATGATCATCCTGAATCTCCACTGACAAAATTTTCTCAACAACCATTGCCTCATGAAAATTTCAAGACAAAAAGGGCTAAGAAGAAGTCTGATCTGATTCCTATTCCGTATGTGCAGTTGCTTCTACTTTTTTTGTAATTGAAGTTGATTAATTTGATTGATGTAGGACCTCAGCACACTAGGTATCCTATGGGTCCTAACCTCAAAGCCAGGTGTGAGTTTCACTCAGGAGCATTTGGGCAAAATGTGGAGAACTGTAAGATGCTTAAGTACAAGGTCCAAGAACTCATCGATTTAGGAGCAATCGGGTTTGCACCCGTCCAAGAGGCTAAGCAAAGAAATGTTCCTTCACTTGCTACAAAAGGGAAAGATGTGTCTCCCGTGGGTCATAGATTATATGCAGTTCGTAAGCCTTGGATTCTGAAATTACCACATCAACAGATAATGACTGAGGCTCTCCCATTTGTACAGCTTCACCAGCCACAGAAGCGAAAAAAAGTTCTTGATCCTTTACCAATGTCTCATACTGATCTGCTTCAGCGCCTGCTGCACTTAAGAGTGATCGAGCTACGCAAGCTGTCTCCACCTCCTACTGAGCTCCCAAAGGGATGGGATGCTAGGGCCCATTGTGACTTTCATTCAGGGGCACCAGGCCATGATATTGAAGGGTGCAAATCGTTTCAGAATAGAGTGTAAGACTTGATTAATGCAAGAGTGATCGAGTTTGGACCGACCGATGTGAAGGTAGTTGGTAACTTTACTTCAGGGGCTGCCAAAGAAGGTAGTATTGCTTCCCTTTCTCCAGGGTCTACCTCAAGTCATGGATATGCTTCTTATCTTGATGTTTCCAAGGCCTCACGTCAACAACCAGTGCCCAATAGGGGAAGAAAGGTACAAGGGAATTTTGAACGCCCTAATCAAAACCGTCAACAACAGAGGCGAGGATCTAAGGTATTTGCCGCAGTGTCTGCTCAAGGTCCAGTTTCCCGAAGTCAACTGGTTTCTCACCTTATCCAAGGCTCTTTGATTAAGCTAGGTCATTGTATGCCAGTGCCCTATCCTTTTCCTCTAGACTACAACATGACTGGCAGGTGCGAGTTCCACTCAGGAATGTTCGGGCATACGATTGAGAATTGTAGGGAGTTCGAACATGAGGTGCAAGGTTTGATTGACGCCAAGGTCATTACGCTAGACGGTCTGCCTTTATGTTGAAGTCTTCGGGTCAACATTCCTGTTTGCAAGGGAATCTTCAGACATAACAAGTCCAAACGGAGTCAAGTCTCCTCAATGATGGCAATGTTCAGCTTCTTTACTGCATTCTTATTTGTAGTTTTTATTGTTTGTAAAACATTTGTATGCATGCATGAAACCTGTTTGTTTTTTAATGTTAATCATAATGAAACGCGCATGTTTTTCTTGAAGTAATTCATTCGTTTACTTGTAATTTTGTGTGTGTGCATTACAATATCAACTATCGTGCTTAAACTCTGTGATGGAGGATGACAAAATAAAAACGCAAAAATCTCCAATTGCGAGCTCTTCAATAAGACCATGTTAACGATGTACAAGCTTTGTTTCAAATCCCAAACACCAGAGATATAAGGGAGTTAGGTCCTCGTTAACCCCTTTGAGCCTTGAAGTAGGATTTTCTTTTTGCATAAAAAAAAACCTTATATTTAACCTGGGCAGTGTAGGTGTCAGCTCGTTGGACCGAGCGTACAGACTTTCATAAAGGAGTGTATCTGAGGATCCATTACCTTTCATTGTAGAAAATCAAGAGATCCAAAGACCGGAAACCACAACAATTATCCCTCGTTAACTGAAAATTGAGACAGTCATGTGACCCTCACAAAGTAATCAAGACAGACAGTGTCACACGATTTGTTCAAAAAAAAGAGAAAAAGGAAAAGGAAAAAAATGAAATGAAAAAGCCTACTAAGTCAAAACTTGAAAACAAGAGACTTAGGAAAAAATTAGGGCATCCCGCTGGACTCCAATTGCAAAAGATTCAGTAGAATCGGTCCAGGCAAAAGTTAGGGATAAGTAAAAGAATGCAAAAGAGAAAGACGAAAAGGATTCAAGAAAGATCCTTAAGCAAAAATAAGTCGTGTGATACATATACAAAAGGAAAAAAGGATGATTGTTACTCCAACAACCTCAGTGGTGCTTAAAATGTTAGTAGCAATGGTTCCTCAACCATCACGAAACCCTTAGGAAAGGTGAGCTCCTGTGAAAACAAGCTTAACATAGGAATGGAAGGACATTACGAAGAGGGGGGCACAAATAAACTTCGAGCATATATCCTAAGTTTCTATAACCGTGAACCAGACCACAATACAACTCTCAAAATTCCTAACTGAAACAGGGTTAATTCGAGAGTGTGCTACCACGAGATGGCATTCCTGAATCCTATGAGTTGTGCTAAAAGATCTTTTTCGGTATTTCATATGCATGTTTTATTTCATAAAAAATAAGTATTGTGTCTTAACCAGTGATTCTCTCACAAAGGTTTGCGACATCTTTTCATAAAAACATCAAGAGTGACATGTGTGTTGCATTAGAATTTTCATTCTCAGAATAAAACATTTTCTGCTTGTATTCATTTGTTTGGCATCAAAGAAGTTTACATATGGAATTTCAGTCCAGAAGCTCAATCTTTCCATGTTGAGTGTCGCTCACAGGATTTTCATCCTAGTACAAACGCGAAAGTGGCGCGGAAAAGTTAGAGTCGCCAGCCATGCATTTTTATCCCGAAGGAACGGGAAAGGTAATGTTGCACAAACCTGAGGAAGAAGGAAAGGACGGGACCTTGCGAACCAAAGATCTGGGTTCGGGATTCGGTTACGAATTGGGAAGTTATTAGCACCCCAATCCGTCCGCCGTACCCGACGGGATCCACGCTTGCTTGCTTGTTTCAAAGGGTGAGAAAATAACTGTTGCTGAATAAAACTGCTGACTCGAACTGGAATGGAAATGAGAAAGTGTCGCTCCCACCAAATGACACCTGGTCAAGAGGGGTACAGACGCGAACGTTCGGCGAAAGAGAGAACATGAAAATGAAGATGAACTGAAAAGAGTCTCCAGCTAGGCATTTTTATCCCGAAGGAAAGGTAATGCTGCATAGACCTAGGAAGAGATGGATAAGACGGTTGCGAACCAGAGAAACTAAGAAAGGGGGTTGGTTACAACCTGGGAAGGTATTAGCACCCAGATTGTCCGTCGTACTCGACGGGATCCACACTTGAAAGTTTGTGTTTAAAGGGGTAGTGTCAGTGCTATTCTGTGTGCAAAAGTTGTAAAAGAATGCAAGTGTCAGTCTAAAGGAAATGTGAAGTGAAGTAAAGAAGTGTCAGTGTAAGGAAAGAGTGAAATGCTCAAGACAATGAGGCTTAAAAGAATAATGCTGGAAGAGGGGGAATATACAGAGACTTTTGTTCGATAACCGTTAAGTTATGCCTACGTATCCTCTCGTGCAATGAGGAAGTCAGAACACCGTAGTTTGACTCAAAGAGACTTAAAGATAAATTGACTTGTAAACTGCTTGCTTGTCTATGCTCAAGTGTATGACTCGTCTGGCTCGAGTGCTAATTGTCTTGCATTAGACGGAAGAAGCGAGTTCTCGTTTATGAATGAGGGTGATGAGAAAAGAATCCCGGAGGAGACGATTATTGTTTGTTTTTGTGTTTTCAATCTTTTATTGCTTTTTTGTGGAGTTTGTTATAAGTTGATGAGCTTAAGCCTAAACCAAGGGTTAGTAAACTCATCATATCCTCCCTTTGATTAGGGATAATGAGAATACCTTAAGTATGAGATAAACATATCAAACTTAATTACCATGATGATGTAGGGTTAAGATCATTAACCTACTTGTGATTATTTAGATGTTTTTGGGGTTTTTGTTTAGTGTTAAGTAATGAGTTTAAGCCATAATCAAGGATTTAATGGACCCATTACACCATCCTAATAGAAGGATAATAGATGAGAACATTTAAGCTGAGAAAGGCTCCTCAACTTAATCCATGATTAGGGATTAACCTCATGACAAAACAAAGCCTTTATTAAAGTGGATTTTAATTAGTGGTAAGATTAAGAAGTGAATTTTATGGCTTGTAAGACAACTTGAGGGGGACTTGTCCATTAACACTAGGGTTAGTCCTTCTTAACTCATTAAGGAAGAATTAGAACCCTAATGCAAGGCCCAAGTTACAAGCTTGATGTCTTAGTGATTATTAAAATGGATTGATTAAAGGAATTAAACACATTAAGGGTTTAACACTTAGGATTAAAGTTATACACTCCATCCTAATATAAGGATGCAGGCATAACCTTAATCACAAAGCCTTAAAACCTTTAAGGTTTAATCCTTGATTAAGAGGTGAGAAGAGAAGACACAAAGAGATGACACAAAGGTAAAACTAATGGGGGACTAATCAAATCCTAATTGTTATCATGCTTGGGTATTCCTAGGGTTTATGAGTCTTGCAAGAGATCTTCAAGGAAAAGCCACCAAGGAAGAAGAAAGATGGAAGGAGGAGAAGCAGAAAGAACAAAATAACTTACTTCAATTAAGAAGATAAGTTGCTTGAAGAAAGAAAGTGAGGAGGGGACATGAGTGAGCAAGCTCACTCCAATACAAAAGTAAAATACAGCAATGAATGCATAAGAGAGATGAGAAGAGATTGTGAGAAGTGAAGGCAAATTCACTTCTCAAAGACTTACCACCTGAAAAGTTAGCAAAAGGAAATGAAAGGAAATGAAAATGAAATGAAATGCAAGGATGAAAACCAAAACCAGAAGCATGTTCATGATGCTAATGATGCAAAGAGATGATATGAATGTATGTCATGAGATGAAGATGACCATACAAGAGATGGGGATGCAAATGAAGCATGAAGGAGACATGAAAGTTCATGAATGCATATGAAATGAAATGAAAGCATAACATGGCAAATGGGTGATGCAATGATCAAACATGAATCCAATGTGTCCTAAGAAGTCTTATATGTCATGTGGATGCACAAAATGTCATGACAAGTTCATGTGTGCAAGCTTATGCAAGATGAATGCAAAGGAAGATGCAAATTAGGGTTATATGAACATGTGAGATGCAAAACTCAAAAACAGAAGCAAATCATAAGATAAAAAATTGAAAATGGACTTAAAGGAACCCTAAACCCATACTAGCTCACCATCCAAAGGGGGTGGTCAGAAGCTAAACCCTTAGGGAGTTATGAATTTCCTAAGTTTCTAGGGTTAAAAGGGTGATCCTAAAGGTAAAATGCCAAGCAAATTAAAAATGAAAGATAAAAATGAAACAAAAATGGTTTTAGATGCTTGAAACCATGTATAGCACAATTCAAGAAGGATCATTCACAAACTCAACTTGGATCAAAAGTTATGAATTTTTGAAGTTAGGGTTTAAAATATGCAAATTTAAGAACCCTAATTCATTTGAAAAATGTCAAAGCATGATCAAAACCAAAAAGAAATTTGTGTGGTGAGTTTGTAAATGTTTCTAAACGCCTAAGAATGTTCTCTGAATTTTGTGTGATTTTTAAATACCTAAATGTATTTTTAATTAATTAATTCTCATTAACTAATTAAAAATAACATTTAAATGATTTAAAAAATAATTTTTAATGCAAAAAATAAAAATAAAAATATTTTTGGGTTCTGAAAATTAATAAAGGGTTGGATAAAAAATTTCAGAATTTTTTGATGTTTTTTCCTATTTTTTAAAATTCGTACAAGTTAAATAGAAATAAATGAAATAAAAATTAAATAAACTGAAAGTATGCAGAATGGAGAGCTGAGATCAAATTTGGGCTTAAACAGGTTGACTGGGCGCGCATCTGGACGGCCCAGGTTCAAACCTCATTAAACTTAATTAATTAATTATTAAACCTAAAATTAAAACTAATCACAAGATCCAGGCCCTTCAAACACACGCGGGAGAATCAATCCAAGGGCCCAGATTCAAATACGAAACCCTAACCCTAATTAGCCTTAATTACTTTCAGGTGGCCGGAAATGACCTCCGGTCATCTTCTCCGGCCACATCTCCCTGATGGGCTAAAGACGTACTCTAATTATGTGTCTAGCGGTATCTTAACAGCAAGTGCACAGCCTATCGAAGTAATATTTAAGATTATCGATCCACAGGGACTTTATGATTACTTAGTGCTAGAGGATTTACTAGTTTAGCTAAGGTGAATGGTTGTCACGATTTTTGGTTGTTTTTAAAGATTAAAGGCGGGAATTAAATTTAAGTTTAATAAAATAATACTAAGGCGGTCGGTATGTAATTATGTTAACTTAGGCGGGTCAATCTAACCTAGGCTTATAAAGATGGTTCACTTAATCTATTCTGTAGAGGTTACCAGTTTAAATATATTTAACTCACACTCTCGTGGTCTTATCTCAGATCTTACCCCTAAAGCCCTATGCCTGCTCTCGCTAGCCCATAAGTGTTTAGAAATAATTTTTGGAAACTTAGTAATTCTAATTCATTTTAAAGCGCTCTCGCTGTGTTTAAATTGAATGCCTAACTTTAGCTATCTGGTTAAAATCTCACACTCTCGTGGTCTTGACCTAACCTATTACACTTTCCTTACTCTCGTAACAAAAAGGTTGATTTTATAATAAAAAGTCTCAGCCAGAATATTAAGCTCTTAATTATTTTAAGCCTAGAATTGATTTTACCGATTTAGTTGATTTTAATTACATACCGCCCTAAGGTATTTAGCTACTCATGATTGTTGTACCAGACAGAGGCAGAAAAACACAAAATAAAATATGCATAACAGAAAAATAAATACTTAACATTAATATAAATGCAAATTAAATAAAAACCTGAATAACAATAAAAATGTTAGACTCCTTCTTCCACAGTCTGGAAAGCTCGGAGTACGAACCGGAATCGGAAATAAAATTTCTAAAAGAATTCTGAAGGTTTTGAAACAAATTAAATTATAACAATTTCCTAATGTTGGAAATTGTTATATGGTTGGTTGGGATATATAAAATTAAAGCAAGAACAATTAAATGCTGAAAAGATAAAGGGTGCAATGAAAATACGACAGAGCTTCCGCAAGAAAATTAAAATCAAAAACTCTGTAAATTGTTTCTTGAAGTTAAGCTATTTATAGGATCAATATTTTGGGCTTGGCAGTTGGAATTGGAGCATGGGCCTCGTAGAAACTCAGAAAATCCAGGGAATAGTTGGTATACTTGGTCTGCGGGAAAATAGGCAAGTTGACTTCACGTAGCACACACGTACGTGACCAAGTCTTAGCATAATACCCTAAATTCCCCTTGTCACGGTTGTGACAAGGGTGTCACGTTCGTCTCCCGTGTCTGATGTGCGTCACGGTCGTGAGGGACTGGTGACGACCGTGACTGCTCCTTTTAGCGTGTCACGGTCGTGACTCCTAGGTGACGATCGTGACTGTTACAAAAAGTGCAGATTATGCAGAAGTCCTCTTTTCTTCATATTTTAATGGTTGTTTTTGCTCATTTCACTTGTGGCTCTTGATTTAGCTCTGTATATGATGTACCTGCAAAATGACAAAGAAAACTCGAGGAATCGGGTGTTAAAACGACAAATATGCGATAAAACGGCATTGAAACATAGCAATATAAACGATACATTTTCTCGTTATCACTCCCCTGAGAATTTTGCAACTTACTCCCTAGGCCATTTCTGGAGCTCTAAAGCTCCAGATTCGTTCCTTTCACTCCCTAAGCCCAAATCCACCCTCAAACAGAATTTATTTTCAGCCATTAACAAGATTCGAATCAAAGAACAAAAAATGCAAAACTTTCAGACAAACCATACATCCTCATTTCTTCACTATTTTCAATAATTCAAAGTTCATTACACTCAGGGGATCAAACTTAACCATTTAAGAACTTAAAACAAAGATTCTGGAAAAATGTTTTCACATGGCTACCTGAGATGAAGCTTTCAACCCTGGAGCTTTCAGGATGCTTCTTTGCTTCAAAACGCCTCCAATGACCTCCCTGAAGAAGCTTTGAAACTTTGCTGAAGTGTTTGTGACCTCCTTTTGAAGTTTGATGAAGTTCAGTTCAAAGGGGGAAAATCGTGTTTTGTGTATGGTGGCTTTTAGGGCAAAGTGAAGGGTGGGAAATGATCAGTGATTGATGCTGAGATGAATGGTGGTGTTGGTTTGAAGAATGAGTGGCTGAGTTGTGTGTTTCGATAGAAAATGAAAAAAGGGAGGCTTTTGTGAATGCTGAGTTATGGGAGAAATCAGGCTTGCTTCTTGTTATGTTTGGCTTGCTTTTGATTAGTATAAGGTATTGTGATTGGTCAGAAAGTTGGTAATGGCATAGTGTTATTGGTATGGTGCAAAATGCAAAAAGTCAAGATTTGTTGTCCTTTGAGGTATGGGCTGTTTCAGGCCAAGGACAAGGGGGTGTCTAGCGCAGCATGATTCAAGGATAGCCATGGAAATCAGTTTGTGGCAATTCAGCAAGTTTGTGAGGAGTTGTGGGAGGTTTTGCAATTTTGTGAACTTTTGCCCCTTTTGAAATTCTTCATGTGCAAGTCATGGAAATGTGAAATTCCTTGGGCAATTTGCAGTAAAATGGATCATGTAATGTTGTTATGATGTTTTGAGGCCAATTAGAAACCAAATCAATCATTAGAAATCCTTCTTGCAAAAATCCCTCTTTTGAGAATTTATGAAAAAAATGACTTATGGAGGCTTGTGATCCAAGGCATGAAACTTTGTGAATTTGTGCAATTCTGATTTTGGCAAGTTGTAATGATGTCTAGAAGTCATTTAGAAGTCACAAAATGGTTTGGCATGAGGTTTTGCAAAAAATCCCTTTTGGCATGAAACATGAAATTATGTGATTTTTGCCAACTTTGGAAAGCCGTAACTTGAGTTCCAAAATGAATTAGATCTTGTTCTTGTACTTTTTGAAAAGGGAATGATCCAATCTACAACTTTCATGACCAATAATTTTTAATATGAAGCATTTGTGGTTAAGAAAGAGGAGGTTGAAAAACATTCCCAAAATGGAAAATTTACATTACAAGTCATTTCCATTTTTGGAAACTTTTGGTTTTGCTCATTTTTCTTCAAATTTGTGAACTTCTAAGCACTTCAATGATCAAATAAAGACCATATAACTTCAATTTGATGAAAAATCCACTTTGGGTCCATTGATGGGGGGCTCAGATGCCCTGATTTTTCTTTGACTTGCTCAAGAAGTTACCCAGT
Organism: Lathyrus aphaca; assembly: GCA_963966055.1. Classification (NCBI taxonomy): domain Eukaryota; kingdom Viridiplantae; phylum Streptophyta; class Magnoliopsida; order Fabales; family Fabaceae; genus Lathyrus; species Lathyrus aphaca. Next base: position 265,020,041 of record OZ014524.1, on the reverse strand, counting down.
GATCATATGACTCCCACAATGAATTTTTCCATCAAACTTGGTATGCATGATCATTATATCATATTGAGACCAATAGAAACAAGAATGACCCAAAAATTTGGAGTTATGGCCTCTGAAACCAAAACCCTAATTTTAGGTCATCTGTGCAGTTAAACCTGGCTCTACTTCCATGCCTTGCCAGTTCTTGTGATTTTCTGACTTCCTTGATCTTGGGAGGATATAACATGATGTTTCAACATACATGGACCCTCTTGAGATGATTAAAGACCTTTGGAGTGGCTCAGATGGCTCATGGATTGCTCAGATTACAAACCCTAGATGCAGGTGACTTTGAAACAATGCAGTGAAGCAAAAAATGCATTATGAGATGATATGATTGAACTTATGCAAATGAAAAGATCACAAGCCATGGTGTGAACTTAGTGAGGGAAAATTTGGGGTATTTACAGAAAGGAATAGGAGAAAAGAAAGAATGGGGAAAATGTAGGGAAAATAAAGAATGCGCTCGAACGGGCCCTACCCCGCTGCCTACGTACCTCATCAGGATAATGAGGATCAGAGTCGACGTAGTTCGCCTAACTAAGGCGGGAACTATTTTTTGTGTTTTTTAGGGTGACGTTGTCATAGCTCTAGCTCAGGTGTTACCGGCTCTGAATCGAGGGTGTTTACCGTATCGCTGTTTGAACTGTCAAGACAAGTCACATTCGTCTGCAAAGATTAGGAGATGAGAAGAGAAGATGAGATGTCTTTGTTGATTGTCTTTTATGAGAAGTGTTTTGGAGTTTGTTTGTGAACATTCTCATACTAAGACTTATCCATCGTGGTAGGGACTTACACCTCGCCCCGAAACGGGACGTGTATAAGAACTCTGCAACAAAGTCTCGTGTCATACAAGAACGTTCGGTTTTTATTAAGTGTCTTTTAGATTTTGTTTGGAGATGAGAGTCAAATCGGAAAAGGACAAAAACTAAGGGGGACTAAGACCAACCCTAAGTTATTTATTATGCACAAAAGGGAGATCATAATGGTTAGTTAGGTTTTCTAATCCTAAGGAGCAAAAGGAAGAGAAAGAAGAAAAAGGATGCAACTTACTTCCTAAGGAAGGTAAGTTGATCCTAACAAAGGGGGACATCCTACCAAACACAAATATGGAAGGAAAAATGAATTAAATTCATAAAAGAAATGCATAAAAAAGAAAAGGATAGGGTGAAGGAAACTTACCTCAATCTTCCCTTCTACAAAACAAATGTTAATGTTGCATTTTTATTAAAACTAATAAAGCAAACACACAACAATTTAATCCTAAGGCAACTTAGATCTAAACTAGACTCAATCTTAAGTTTAATGGTGCCTACATTATGCTAAACTAAAATTCAGCAATTATTTACAGCACTCAAACACACAATCAGCTATGAAAATAAAGCATAACACAAGTCAGCTTTTTACAGCCAGCATGCAGCATGAAAAAGTAGGTGTAAAAGATTACAAACAGCATGCAAACAAACAAACAACATACATTTTACAGCACTTATATGCACAAACAACTATGAAATGCAAAATCCAGAATTGATTATTTTCATTTTTTAATGCACAAACTCAATGAATATGCACCAATTCCATCATGACCATACATTTGAACATGGATCATCATATATAAATGCAAGAACATGAACATTTTTGAAGGATTATGCAAGAATGTGTCACATGGTTGATTATGCCACAAGTAATGCAAAAGTATGGCACATGAATATGGTATATGAACATGAGGATTATTGATTATGAACATGCAATATAATAGCTCAAAAAGAATACCAAACTCAATGCAAAATTCAGAATTGAATTGATGTGAATAACATGATCAAGCATGCAACCAAATGTAACCAAATGCACATACATACATGATTATGGAAAATGCAACATACATCAACAATGAAATGCAAAATGATTTAATACAATGTGAAACATGTAAAAACAGAATGCAACATGATTATTACATACCTAATGATGCATGAACATAGCAACAAAAATGCAAGAAATCAAGGCATACACAAAGAAACATAAAAACGCATAATACGCAACATGAACGGAATCGTGTCGAAACGACTCGAAATGGGGGAATGAGCTACTAGAAATGGACTCAAAAATTCCCTAAAATCACTACCTAAACATGTATGAACACTGGAGGCACTAGGACTTAGGAATGAGCATTCAAATAAACAAAAAACACAAAACTCAACAGCGTTAACCGGTTAACCATATGCGTTAACCGGTTAACGGACCCTGGACAAAAATAATTTATGGCTAAAACGCACACGTTAACCGGTTAACCAAATGCGTTAACCGATTAACGCTGAACAGAATTGAAAAAAACTTTGAAAATAAGTGCTTTTGGCCACAAACTTACTACTAACGATCCCTAACATACCTAGGAACATGCTAACACTAATTTCTACTTAATTGGAGCTTATTTACACATGATAGCACCTATAACTATCAACACATTGAATCCAAATCCAACAAAAATCACAAAATGCTAGCAACACATAAAGAAAATGAAATCGATCGCAAGCAAAACGAAAAGCGTTTAAAGAATGCTGAAATGGCGAGATGAAAAGAATAACTTAAAGAAGAAGTGATTTAGATCACCAACCTACGAAGCGGAGAAGTGCTTTGGTAATTGTTGCAAGAATCAGAGGATGATCAAAGAGAAAACCAAGAAAACCGGGAAATCGCAAAATAAATGCGTTCTCGATGCTTGAACCTTCATGTGCTTCCGATAAGTCAAAATCTTCACAAAATCACTAGCTTCTTCTTCTACAATCCACAATTAATGAAGGTTGAAGGCTTAAGCTTTAAGATCTTCAAGTTTCAATGTGAAACTTGAAGAGCTTATTCAAAAAAGCTTTGGTGAAAGGAGGGAAAATGGAGGAAAAGTGAGAGAGAAAAAGTGATTGTGAAAGAGTGAAAAGTTGGAAAATTGTGGGAACCCTTTGCATTGAAGTGATTAATGAATATATAGAGGTTAGGCTTGGAGCTAGGTTTGGGAATGGAATTAGGTTTGGGGCCCAAAATTAGGCTTGGGATCCAAAATCATGGTTTGGTAGTTAGTTAGGGTTAGGGTTGGAAAGAGAATATTCCTTGGAATATTCCTTGGAACACTCTAGAAGGTGGTAGAACATGGTGGAAGTTTCCAAGGGAAATGGAGTGGAATTGAAGTGGAAAAATAAGAGGGAAAGGATGAAAGGGAATGTGGAAGGAAAATGGAAGGAAAAGTGGAAAGAAAAGGGAGGGAAAGGTGAATTCTTCCCTTCTTTGGTTGGTTAGCCTTGAAGTGGTTTGGATATTTGTTTGGGATATTATTTTTCTCTTGAACTCCAATGTTTGACAAGCCTCGATCGACCACACACCTCATGCGAAGGATGATGAATGATTTATTTATTTTTTCAAATGCAATGAGATGATATGTGGAATGATGCAAGAATGAAGCGTAAATCGCCCGAGGTTGATGATAAATAAGAGGGCAAATTTTGGGGTGTTACAGCTGCCCACTATTCAATCACTGTAGACTTGAATGGATGATAGTAGTCGCTTTCAGATGTTTGAAGTATGCAGGGATTGAATACTAAAAACAACCAGAAAATTTTCACTCGGTGGAAGAGAAAAGGGAAATAAACCTAATCAAATAAACTCTGCTTGTGGAGAACTCGGATGTGAAGAGTAGTGAATTGGTGAATGTTTTGGAATAACACGGGGAGATTGTTGATTTGCCACGCTACGGGTGGACTTTTGTTGGATTATTAATGAAACGCCACACAACGGGTGGTCTTCTGAATGCTTTGCCACACTACGGGGGATTTCAATACTTTGCCACTCTACGAGGATACATTACTCAGCGACGGGAGACCTTTGATACCTTACCACTCTACAGATGGACTTTTTCTCACTCTACAGGGATACTCCGCCATATTGCGGGGCTTTGGAAATCTTGCCACACTACCGGGGGACATTGTTCAGCTATGAGAGACTTTGGAAATTTGCCATACTACGGGGCACATTGCTCGCTACGGGAGACTTTCAGAAAATTTGCCACACTACGGGGGCACATTGTTCAGCTACGGGAGCCTTTTGCTCACTACGGGAGATTTGGAAATCTTGCCACTCTACGGGGGCACATTGCTCGCTACGGGAGACTTTGGAAATTTGTCATACTACCGGGCACATTGCTCAGCTACGGGAGACTTCCAGAAAATTTGCCACACTACGGGGGCACATTGCTCGCTATGGGAGACTTCCAGAAAATTTGCCACACTACGGGGCACATTGCTCAGCTACGGGAGACTTTGAAAATTCGCCACACTACGGGGCACATTGCTCAGCTACGGGAGACTTTGAAAATTCGCCACACTACGGGGCATATTGCTCAGCTATGGGAGACTTTGAAAATTCACCACACTACGGGGCACATTGCTCAGCTACGGGAGACTTTGAAAATTCGCCACACTACGGGGCATATTGCTCAGCTACGAGAGACTTTGAAACTTCAACACACTATGGGGGCATGTTGCTCAGCTACAGGAGACTCACAGAAAATTTGCCACACTACGGGGGCACATTGCTCAGCTATGGGAGACATCTGCTCACTACGGGAGACTTTTGCTCACTACGGGAGACTTTTGAAATTCGCCACACTACGGGGGCTGCAGCTCGCTACGGGAGACTTTTGCTCACTACAGGAGACTTATGCTCACTACGGGAGACTTCGATGTTCTTGCCATGCTACGGGGGCTGCAGCTCAACTACGGGAGACTCTTGCTCACTACGGGAGACTCTTGCTCTCTACGGGAGACTTTTGCTCACTGCGGGAGACTTTGGCTCACTACAGGAGACTTTTGCTCACTACGGGAGACTTTTGCTCACTACGGGAGACTCCTGCTCACTAAGGGAGACTTTTGCTCTCTACGGGAGACTTTTGCTCACTACGGGAGACTTTGGCTCACTACAGGAGACTTTTGCTCACTACGGGAGACTTTTGCTCACTACGGGAGACTTTTGCTCACTACGGGAGACTTTTGCTTTGCCACACTACGGGGGCCGCTGCTCGCTACAGGAGACTTTGGCTCACTACGGGAGACTTCAACATTTTTCCACACTACGGGGGCTGCTGCTCGCTACGGGAGACTTCTGAAAATCGCCACACTACAGGGGCTGCTGCTCGCTACGGGAAACCTTGGAAACTTGCCACACTACGGGGCTGCTGCTCGCTACGGGAGACTTCTGTGTTTTGCCACACTATGGGGACACATTTCTCAGCTACGGGAGACTTTATTGTTTTGCCACACTACAGGGGTTGTTGCTCGCTACGGGAGACTTTGGCTCACTACAGGAGACTTCAATATTTTGCCACACTACGGGGGCTGCTGCTCGCTACGGGAGACTTTAAGAATTTGCCACCCGGAGGATGGACTTTGGCCTGTCTGCGGCTGGACTATAAGAATTCGCCACCCAGAGGATGGACTTTGGATATCAACCTTGGATTTAATACACACATGCCGAATTGTATGACACGATGCCCCCATGAAACCGGGGGATAGGTACAGAGGGAATTCTTGACGCGGAAATAACAAATCTTTGCTGACTCTGTGGGGAATACAGATGATTGTCGATATTCCTGCTGGAGAGTAGTGTGACTAGTCTGTCTCGACTTATTACCTTTTCCAAAAATAAATTGGACTATAGATTTGAAGACCCTGCTAGGGGATGCCTCAACTGCTGGGGATTGAATCTCACCCCACAGATTTCGCTTAGGAATCGACAACTTTTCAACTTAGCTGGGGGAAGACCTGTCAAGGCTCTGCTAAGGAGAACTCTCTTGTCTACCTGAGTTTTCCAAACCTCTGTGGGGAAGGGAACCGTTCAGCTAACTGCCGAGAATTTCTGGATTCTTGTAAGAAGTGCTTCACTACGGGAAGACGACTCTTGCTAGGGATGATCCTTATTTCTCCGCTGGGGAAGAGAAGGATTTGGTTTGAGGTCTACTGGGAAATAAGATCAAGGAAACCTGCTGAAGAAGAGTTTGACGACTTTACTAGGGATAACTTCCATGCGTCTGTTGGGGATTACGAAACTGAACCGCGTCCTACTGAGGAGGAAATATTTCCAGTAGTCTCGTGCTAGGGATCATTTACTTTGATTCGGGATTTACCTTAGGAGGATTTTACAAAATACTTGGTGTCTTTAAACTCTTCAGGAGTATAATTGCCCCGGCATTCTGAACTTCCGATTATTTGTCTTTGAGAAAGAATGAATCCTCATGCGATTGGGGTGGCTTGCCCCAATATGAATCTTTGACCAATTGCTCTAGGAGAGATCTGAATCTCGAATTGATTGCCCCAGTTTGGCTGACTCTTGAGGATATTGCTTGACATAACTGCCCCAGATTGGTTGGCTCTTGCCATGACTGGTCGGGAAAGTCATTACTCAATGGAGCTTTCTCGGAAAAGTGCACCTCGACGTGACTGTCTTTCAGGAGCTTTAGACTTCTCAACTTTGCAAACTTAAGCTTCTGGACTGAATTTCCACTTGTGAGCTTCTATGATGCCAAATAAATGTATGCAGGCAGAAAATGTTTATTCTTAGAATGAAAATTCAAATGCAACACACATGTTAATCTTAAAGTCTTTATTGAAAAGGTGTCGCAAACCTTTGTAAGCGAATCACTGGTTAAGATACGACATTATTTTTGAAGAAATGAATGTATGTACATGCAATACCAACAAGTATCGTTTAGCACAACTCATAGGAGTCAGGAATGCGGCCTCGTGGTAGTACGCTCTCAAATTAACCCTGTTTCAGTTAGGACTTTTGAGGGTTGTATCGTGGCCTGGTTCACGGTTATAGAAACAAAGGATATAGGCTCGAAGTTGATTTGTGCCCACCCACTCTTCATGATGTTCTCCATTCCTATGTTCAGCTAATCTTCACAAGCATTCACCTTTCATAAGGGTTTCGTGTTGGTTGAGGAACCATTGCTGCTATCGGTTTAGGTACCAATCAAGTTGTTATTTGGAGTCAGTCACCCCTTGGTCTTTCGTGTCTGTGCCACGTGACTTTGTTCTTGCTTAAGGGCCTTTCTTGTGTCATCCTTTTTGTCTTTCGCTTTTGCGTTATTTTGCTTATCCCTAACTTTTGCCTAGACTAATTCTTGTGAATCTTTGATTGTGAAGTCCAGCGGGATGCCCTAGTTTTTGCCTAAGTCGCTTGTTTTCAAGTTTCGACTTAGCGGGCTTTTCATTTCTGTCTTTTTTGAACAAAATCGTGTGACATTATTTGTCTTGATTATTTTATGAGGGTTGTGATTGCCTCATTCTTTGGTCGATGAAGGATAACCATTGTGGTTTCCAGTCTTTGGACCTCTTGATTCGGATAACCATTGTGGTTTCTGGTCTTTGGACCTCTTGATTAGCATAGTGGAGTGTAATGGATCCTCAAATACGCTCCTTTACGAAAGCCTGAACGCTTGGTCCGACTAGCTGACATCTACCCTGCCCCTGGGTTAAACATAAGGGTTTTTTCATGCGAAAAGAAACTTCTACTTCAAGGCTCAAGGGGATTAGCGAGGGTTTATCTCCCTTATATCTCCAGTGTTTAGGGATTTGAAACAAAGCCTGTACATCGTCAACAGGGTCTTATTTGAGAGCACGCAATTAGAAATTCTTGCGTTTTTATTCGTCATTCTCCCTCATAGAATTTAAGCATGACAATTGGTATTGTGATGTATACATGCAAAATTATAAGTGAATGCGGATGAATTACTTCAAGAAAAACATGTGAGTTTTATTATTGCTAACATTCAAAAGCAAACAAATTTCATACATGTAGACAAATGTTTAGCATATAAAAGAAACTACGAATGGAAATCCAGTAAAGAAACTGAATATTGTCGTAGTTAAGGAGGCTTGACTCCATCTGGACCTGTCAGTTGGACACTTTCAGTGATCAATAGCTCTTTCACAAACTTGTAATCTTCAATTTGCAGTCGTATACCTAACCATAGCAGTCATACTTCTTCTTCTAGTTATTCTGACTCTGACACGAGACGTCTGAAGGAAAAGTGACGTTGGGGGGTAAAGTTGCCCCACAAGGTTGCTCGGAAAGACCTGACGATCTTTTGCCTATGTATCTCCATCGACCAATGACCAATGAAGAATCAAAGCGACGTAGTTCCCCTTAATAGGGATGAAAATGCATTAGAGAAAGACGAACAAACAGTTGCCATTGCTGAGAGTATTTGAATACTGATGGCTTTATTTGCTTCCTGAAGGTTCCAGCTTAACGTGGACCATCTGGTAAAACAACCGTGACACCGGCTCCGTTGTGATTAGGCATTGGATTCTGGAGTACATTTGGGTGAGGCGCAAAATTGATCGCCTTGGAGTCAATTAGGTCTTGTACCTTGTTCTGAAAAGCCCAACATTTCTCAATATTGTGCCCCTGGGCACCCGAATGGAATTCGCATCTGGCATTTGCATCGAAGTTCTGAGGTAGATTATCAGGAGAAGGAGCTCTCATGATACGAAGCTCGACCAGGTTCAACTTTAGCAGCTCTGGAAGCAATACAGCTATGGGCATGGGACGGGATCAAGTCTGCGGTTTCTCGCTCTTGTCCTTTCCTGATTTGGTCTCTGCGCCTGATATTGCTGACCTTAAGGTTGTGGCTGAACCTGTGGCGTAATAGTCACTACAGCTGTTTGGTAGTAACCTTGTGAACGACCTCTGTCTTGGCCCCTATACACAGCATTGGTCTCGCCTTCTCTTTGTCTTTGGCCATTACCAAAAGGTTTCTTCACACCAGAAGCACTAGCGCTGCTTGCATCCTGAATCTTTCCCAATTTCAGGAAGTTTTCTATCCTTTCTCTAGCGATGACAATATCAGAAAAACCAATGGACGGGCAGGCGGCCAAACGATCCAAGTAAACACCTTGCAAGGTGCCCATAAACATACCGGCCATTTCCCAATCCAGCAATGGAGGTTGAACCTGCGCGGCTAGCTCACGCCACCTCTGGGCATACTGCTTAAAACTTTCCTTAGGTCCTTGAGACAAGTTCTGCAACTGAGTGCGGTTTGGAGCCATATAAATATTTTATTGATACTACTTGAGAAAAGCTTTAGCTAAATCTTTCCAGCATCGGATAGAGACCCTGTTCAGCTTCATGTACTAGCTCAATGAAGCTCCAGATAGACTATCTTGGAAGAAATGCATCCAAAGTTTCTCGTCATCAGTATGAGCCGAGATTTTTCCAAAGTATGCATGAATGTGAGTTCTAGGGCATGTGTTGCCGTTGTACTTGTTAAATGATGGCACCTTGAACTTAGGAGGGATTCTGACTCCTGGCACTAACCCAAGATTGGTTACATCGATGCCCATGGAATTCTGACATTCCATGGCCTTAATCTTCTCCGCCAGCTCTTCATACCTTCGATTGTTGACCTCATTCATATTACCCATATCAGCATCCAGTATAGTGAACTGGTCTTCCTGAGTGTCTTCATTACGGGCTGCAGTCCCATTTAGATTTGGCCCTCCATTCTGGGCAGCATTAGGATCCACATTTTCAGTCGGTGTTCCAGCATTAGCATTCCCACGGGGTTGCTCAACCATCAACTTGAGACGCTCTTGATTCTGAGCAATGTCGGTCATAATGTCCATGAACTGATCCATCCTCTGTCGGAGCTCATTAAGATCAGTCTGCATTCGCTCAGCCATTCTCACTCGGTTTCTTTTCGTTGGATACCAATGAACATGTTGACCAGCTATATTGCCTGAAGTTGAATAAGTTAGGAAGTCCGAATGACCTGTAAAAATGCACAATATGCAAATCATGCAGTAAATGCGTATGATATGTTCATGAGGATGCTACATGCGACCCTGCAAATGAGTAAGCATGTGTTGGTAATGCAAGCATGCAGAGGATGTTATGCAATGCACTGGTATGTGATCAAAGGTCTGGCGATCATTGGTCTGACGTTGGTGTCGAGAAGACAATCATGTGCTGGTGAAGATTCATAGTAAGAGTACCACCGAAGTCCCGGATTTCAAAACCAGAAGACCATGTAGAATCTGATCATAATACTGAACAATGTTGGCAAAGTGGGTATGTTGGAAGTTTTAGGGTTCCTGCAAACCTGTAAACCCCTCCCATCTCACGGGTATGCTACACCGAGTCAACATCACGGACTCTCAAAGCCGGATAGCAATAATACATTCACCATTTCCGAGAAATGGCTCATGACCAAATCAGGGAATCGGTTTGGCATTATGTACTAACCAGGGAGGTCTCAGCTGAGTACGGGGAAAACAAGCATCCCTCATAATTCCTCAGCTTCAAGCACTGAATCGAGAAACAATAGTACATTCATCCTGAAGGGTACAATACTATCGTCATACGAACAGTTTGCCTTAACTAGATTCCTATGAGAGAACCAGGCCATCCTATGCGAGTTCCAAATGGACCCTCGGATGCGAGTGGGTTTGCCAACAAATGTGGTCTGCCACTGTCATCACTGGAGAGGGGTGTTCCCATTAAGGTCCTCGAAGATCGGTCACCAGATGCACATAACTATCAAGGTCGTACCCTGAAGTGGGGTAATCCCCACACAGAATAGTTCCAAGACGGTCGCCATCTGGGTGTGGAACACATCGCCATTCATCATGGTGAGATACCATGGAAGTACAATGTTTGTCCACGCTAATCCTATAGAGCACTCAAGCCGGGTATTTGGCTTATCTCACAGTAACTCCCATCCCACAGAAAAAATGAAAACCAGCACAGCCAGACAGTCCAGTATAATATGATGCATGGAAAATAAATACTGAAGGCAATAAATAAATGTTGTAAAGTAAAGCTGTAAAGTAAAACTGTAAATGAAAACAGTAAAGCTAAACTAAAGCACACAGCAGCAAACAAATAAACACCCAAAGAAATAAAACACACAAGCGCTAGGATTAACTCTACAAGGGAAACCAGAGATTCTGGGTTCGGTCCCCAGCAGAGTCGCCAGCTGTCGCTCCCAGGATTTTCATCCTAGTACAAACGCGAAAGTGGCGCGGAAAAGTTAGAGTCGCCAGCCATGCATTTTTATCCCGAAGGAACGGGAAAGGTAATGTTGCGCAAACCTGAGGAAGAAGGAAAGGACGAGGCCTTGTGAACCAAAGATCTGGGTTCGGGAGTCGGTTACGAATTGGGAAGGTATTAGCACCCCAATCCGCCTGCCGTACCCGACGGGATCCACGCTTGCTTGCTTGTTTCAAAGGGTGAGAAAATAACTGCTATTGAATAAAACTGCTGACTAGAACTGGAATGGAAATGAGAAAGGAATAGGAAAAAAGAAAGAATGGGGAAAATGTAGGGAAAATAAAGAATGCGCTCGAACGGGCCCTACCCCGCTGCCTACGTACCTCATCAGGATAATGAGGATCAGAGTCGACGTAGTTCTCCTAACTAAGGCGGGAACTATTTTTTGTGTTTTTTAGGGTGACGTTGCCATAGCTCTAGCTCGGGTGTTACCGGCTCTGACTCGAGGGTGTTTACCGTATCGCTGTTTGAATTGTCGAGACAAGTCACATTCATCCGCAAAGATTAGGAGATGAGAAGAGAAGACGCGATGTCTTTGTTGATTGTCTTTTATGAGAAGTGTTTTGGAGTTTGTTTGTGAACATTCTCATACTAAGACTTATCCATCGTGGTAGGGACTTACACCTCGCCCCGAAACGGGACGTGTATAAGAACTCCACAACAAAGTCTCGTGTCGTACAAGAACGTTCGATTTTTATTAAGTGTCTTTTAGATTTTGTTTGGAGATGAGAGAAGAAGACTCAAATAGGAAAAGGACAAAAACTAAGGGGGACTAAGACCAACCCTAAGTTATTTAATATGCACAAAAGGGAGATCCTAATGGTTAGTGAGGTTTTCTAATCCTAGGGAGCAAAAGGAAGAGAAAGAAGAAAAAGGATGCAACTTACTTCCTAAGGAAGGTAAGTTGATCCTAACAAAGGGGGACATCCTACCAAACACAAATATGGAAGGAAAAATGAATTAAATGCATAAAAGAAATGCATAAAAAAGAAAAGGATAGGGTGAAGAAAACTTACCTCAATCTTCCCCTCTACAAAACAAATGTTAATGTTGCATTTTTATTAAAAATAATAAAGCAAACACACAACAATTTAATCCTAAGGCAACTTGGACCTAAACTAGACTCAATCTTAAGTTTAATGGTGCCTACACTATGCTAAACTAAAATTCAGCAATTATTTACAGCACTCAAACACACAATCAGCTATGAAAACAAAGCATAACACAAGTCAACTTTTTACAGCCAGCATGCAGCATGAAAAAGTAGGTGTAAAAGGTTACAAACAACATGCAAACAAATAACATACATTTTACAGCACTTATATGCACAAACAGCTATGAAATGCAAAATCCAGAATTGATTATTTTTATTTTTTAATGCACAAACTCAATGAATATGCACCAATTCCATCATGACCATACATTTGAACATGGATCAACATATATAAATGCAAGAACATGAACATTTTTGAAGGATTATGCAAGAATGCGTCACATGGTTGATTATGCCACAAGTAATGCAAAAGTATGGCACATGAATATGGTATATGAACATGAGGATTATTGATTATGAACATGCAATATAATAGCTCAAAAAGAATATCAAACTCAATGCAAAATTCAGAATTGAATTGATGTGAATAACATGATCAAGCATGCAACCAAATGTAACCAAATGCACATACATACATGATTATGGAAAATGCAACATACATCAACAATGAAATGCAAAATGCCACATACATTGATACAATGAAATGCAAAATGATTTAATACAATGTGAAACATGTAAAAACAGAATGCAACATGATTATTACATACCTAATGATGCATGAACATAGCAACAAAAATGCAAGAAATCAAGGCATACACAAAGAAACATAAAAACGCATAATACGCAACATGAACGGAATTGTGTCGAAACGACTCGAAATGGGGGAATGAGCTACTAGAAATGGACTCAAAAATTCCCTAAAATCACTACCTAAACATGTATGAACACTGGAGGCACTAGGACTTAGGAATGAGCATTCAAATAAACCAAAAACACAAAACTCAACAGCGTTAACCGGTTAACCATATGCGTTAACCGGTTAACGGACCCTGGACAGAAATAATTTGTGGCTAAAATGCACGCGTTAACCGGTTAACCAAATGCGTTAACCGGTTAACGCTGAACAGAATTGAAAAAAACTTTGAAAATAAGTGCTTTTGGCCACAAACTTACTTCTAACGATCCCTAACATACCTAGGAACATGCTAACACTAATTTCTACTTAATTGGAGCTTATTTACACATGCTAGCACCTATAACTATCAACACCTTGAATCAAAATCCAACAAAAATCACAAAATGCAAGCAACACATAAAGAAAATGAAATCAATCGCAAGCAAAATGAAAAGAGATTAAAGAATGCCGAAATGGCGAGATGAAGAAAATAACTTAAAGAAGAAGTGATTTAGATCACCAACCTACGAAGCGGAGAAGTGCTTCGGTAATTGTTGCAAGAATCGGAGCTTGATCGAAGAGAAATCCAAGAAAACCGAGAAATCGCAAAATAAATGCGTTCTTGATGCTTGAACCTTCGTGTGCTTCCGATAAGTCGAAATCCTCACAAAATCACTAGCTTCTTCTTCTACAATCCACAATTAATGAAGTTTGAAGGCTTAAGCTTTAAGATCTTCAAGTTTCAATGTGAAACTTAAAGAGCTTATTCAAAAAAGCTTTGGTGAAAGGAGGGAAAATGGAGGAAAAGTGAGATAGAAAAAGTGATTGTGAAAGAGTGAAAAGTTGGAAAATTGTGAGAACCCTTTGCATTGAAGTGATTAATGAATATATAGAGGTTAGGCTTGGAGCTAGGTTTGGGAATGGAATTAGGTTTGGGCCCAAAAATTAGGCTTGGGATCCAAAATCATGGTTTGGTAGTTAGTTATGGTTAGGGTTGGAAAGGGAATATTCCTTGGAACACTCTAGAAGGTGGTAGAACATGGTGGAAGTTTCCAAGGGAAATGGAGTGGAATTGAAGTGGAAAAATAAGAGGGAAATGATGAAAGGGAATGTGGAAGGAAAGTTGAAGGAAAAGTGGAAAGAAAAGGGAGGGAAAGGTGAATTCTTCCCTTCTTTGGTTGGTTAGCTTGGAAGTGGTTTGGATATTTTTTTGGGATATTACTTTTCTCTTGAACTCCAAAGTTTGGCAAGCCTCGATCGACCACACACCTCATGCAAAGGATGATGAATGATTTATTTATTTTTTCAAATGCGATGAGATGATATGCGGAATGATGCAAGAATGAAGCGTAAATCACCCGAGGTTGATGATAAATAAGAGGACAAATTTTGGGATGTTACATTGAGGAGTCTGAAACTTCTGAAGGACATTCAGGTCGAAGTGCACTTTTTCAAGAAACTCTTTTGAGTAAGGTTTTTCCCAACCAGTTGGATTAGATGCATCCAATTCGGGGCAATCACATTGAGCAATATCCTCACAATTCAGCCAAACAGGGGCAATTAGTTCAAGATTTAAATCTCTCAAAGAGCAATTAGTATGGGAATTTCTTAAAAGCACAATCAGTTAAAGGAAATCACTTTAAGGCTCGTATTGGGGCAGGCCACCCCAAGAGCAGATGAAGTCACTCTCTACAGGCGATTAATTAATCTAGCCTTGGTTCAGGATACTGGGGCAGAATATCTCACGATGATGTGAGATCTTGCATGAATCTTCTTGAAATAAGATTCCTTTGTAGACTATACGGTCAGGGGAAGTTATTTCAAGTTCCGACGAATCTCTACAAGAGTTTGAAGACACCGGAGCATCTTGGATGCCATGTCTTCTGTAAAATCCTCTTCAATTGATTTTCAAGCAGCGGCTAGCCCATAAGAGAAAGATGTCACCAAATGACATTCCCCAAGAAGATTCCTTCTCCCCAGCAAGAGATGCCTTATAACTCTTATCTCTAACAGAGGGTGATTCCCAGTAGAGTTCAAGAAGGAACCTTCCCCAACTGAGTTAGAGTAGGTTGGTATTCCCCAGCAGAACTTCAAGGTCATTCGAACAGTTATCATCCCCAAGCGGAGGTATCACGGTGGGTTATTCCCAGCAAGCAGCTGAATGCTCATTTTCCCCACAAAGTTCAAAATTGTCAGAATTCTCTCCTCAGCAAGATTATTCGACCAAGCATTTCCCCAGTCAAGTCTGGAGAGGGTCATTCCCCACAGAGTTTCATGATCATAATTTGTCCATCATTGAAATATTCCCCAGCAAGGTCGCCAATTTATTTTTTGCCAGGGTGGTAAGTGAAACAGACGGTGTTCATATTCCTCAGCCAAAATCAAGTATTGTCATAATGTTTGGAGGTCTTTCCTCAGCAGAATGTTAGTCAGAATATTCTCACCTCAACAGAATTGCAAGTAGAAGTCTCCCATGCAGAGTCTTCAGTTAAATCCATCAATCTTTTGATACTCGTTTGTATCATTCTTGATACTCGTCTGTATCATTCTTAACACTCGTTTGTGCTAACTCATTGGTTTCATTCACTCGTCTGTGGTTGATAGCATTCTTGATATATGCTCGTATCATATTTTGACACTCGTCTATGTTAACTTGTGGGATTGGTTCTCTCATCTGTGCTCGATAATCCTTTGATACTCATCTTTATCATTCTTAATACTCGTCTGTGTTAATTGTATACTATATTCACTCTTCTTTTTTGGATAGTTTATCGATACTCATCTGTATCGTTCTTAACACTCATCTGTGTTGAGCAGTTTCTCTATATTCATATGTTTCACTTTAACACTCATTTGTGTTATCTTTTGGCAAGAACTCGTCTGTGTTTGGTTTATAATCTTGTGATACTTGTATGTATTGTCTTTATCACTCGTCTGTGTTATCTTTTGGCAATCGCTCCTCTGTGTTTGATTTGATTACCATTTTGGTACTTATCTGTATTATTTCCCATTCACTCGTCTGTGTTGGATTCCTACTTTTATGGTACTCATCTGTATCATTGTCTGATACTCATCTATGTCAGTGGCTGATACTCGTATGAATTTGTTTCCTAGAGCACTCGTATGTGTCTCTTGGATCATCGTATGATACTTATATATCTCATTGACTTAGGGAACTCATCTATGTTTCCTTGATGATCATCCAATACCCGTCCATGTTGAAGAGGTTTGAAGTCCTGACGGTGGGATTAAACGTCAAAATGTTGCAGTTCAGTAGAACATATGCATAATCACCATTTACCTGACGCACAGTTTATTTGAAGAAGGATCGTCTATCTTAGCCACCATATATCTACGCAAGATATGTGAAGAGAGCTTGTCTGTTCTAAGGACCATATATCTACGCAAGATATGTGAAGAGGGTTCGTTTATCCTGATTTGTGCATGTCTATCCCACATACTCAAATGCATCACCATTTACTTGACGCACAGGTTATTTGAAGAAGGATCATCTGTCTTAGTCACCATATATCTACACAAGATATGTGAAGAGGGATCATATGTTCTAAGGACCATATATCTATGCAAGATATGTAAAGGGTTCATTTATCCTGATTTATGCATGTCTATCCCACAGACTCAAATGCATCACCATTTACCTGACACACGGATTATTTGAAGAAGGCTCGTCTGTCTTAGTCACCATATATCTACGCAAGATATGTGAAGAGGGCTCGTATGTTCTAAGGACCATATATCTACACAAGATATGTGAAGAGGTTTCATTTATCCTGATTTGTGCATGTATATCCCATAGACTCAAATGCATCACCATTTACCTGACGCACATGTTATTTGAAGAAGGCTCATATGTCTTAGTCACCATATATATATGAAAGATATGTGAAGAGGGCTTGTCTGTTCTAAGGACTATATATCTACACAATATATATGAAGAGGGTTTGTTTGTCCTAGGTACCATTTACCTGTCGCACAGGTTATTTGAAGAGGGCTTGTCTGTTCTGAACATCATATATCTACGCAAGATATATGAGAAGGTTTTCATGGTTACAAGTTACTTTTCATCTCATAAGGGTTTGCAAGCAGTTTATTTTCCTTGGTCAGGTTCATATCATTTTTCTTCTATAGCAGAGTGCAAATTTTCTGGTCTTTTGTTATTCAATCACCATTTATCTCGAACGGCCGCAACCGATGCTTTCGTCCTTTTCAGATTAACAGTTGCTTGAATATGGACATGGCGCCTAATTGAATCCAACTCCAGAGTCTTTCTAAGAAGAAGTCTGAAAGTTTCAAAGAGTATGCTTAGAGATGGCGAGAAATGGCCGCCCGAGTGCAACCTCCACTGCTTGAGAGAGAAATTGCTGACATATTCATGGGCATTTTTCATGGTGTGCTTCCGGACCGTTTAGTTGCTTTTCCATCTACTGAATTTGCTAATATTGTGATCACCGGTGAGCGAGTTAAGATTTTGCTAAAGCTTGGAAAGATTCAAGATTACAGTGAGTCAGGTTCAGGCACTAAGAAGCCCTTCACCAGTGGTCAGAAAAAGAATGAAGGGAAAGTTGGGGAAACATTTCATCAACTTAGAAAAGGTAGAGGATATCATCCACGCCATCATCAGGCAGCCTCTGTGGCCACAACCCCGAAGAATCAGCCTAAGCGTCAGGCACAACAAAGGAATCCCCAACAGGTTCATCACCAGAAAAGGAGAGAATTAGTTTTTGACCCTTTACCGATGTCTTATACTAATATACTTCAGCATCTGCTTCAGTTGAAATTAATTAGGCTTCGCAAGCTGTCCCCACCTCCTTTTCCATTGCCAAAGGGATGGGATGCCAACACCCACTGTCATTTCCATTCTGGGGCACCAGGACACCATATTGATGGGTGTAAGGATTTTCACCGCAAGGTACAAGATTTGATTGATTCGAAAGCTGTCAATATTTATCCATATAGACGAAGAAGAAGGCATTGTCATGATTTGAAGTTTTTATCAAAGTCTGTCAGAAAAAGGACTAAAGCAATAAAGCCAGAAGTATTCCAATACTCTTAGTAATGGCAATTAGTTGTTTCCTTCATTGCATTTCTTCCCTATTGATATGAACTATGTCACTCTGATTCTTCATTGGTCTTGGGTCAATGGAGATACATAGGAAGAAAATTTCCAGGTCTTTGCGAGAAACCTTATGAGTCAACTTTGTTTCTCAGATTTACTCCCTCTTTCAGACGTCTTGTGTCAGTGTTCCACCTCAGAGTTTTAAGGTCAGAATAATTGGGAATGTAGTATGGTTTTGAACATGTGACCATTTTATTGAAGATTGAAGTTCCATAAGAAAACCGCTAACTACTGAAAGTATTCAAGACTGATCAGTCTAGAAGGAGTCAAGTCTTCTCGATGATGGCAGTGCTCTGCGTCGTTACTGCATTTTCATTTGTAGTTTTTATCTGTTTGTTTAAACATTTGTATGCATGCATGAAGCTTGTTTGTTTTGAATGTTAATTAATGAAACTCACATGTTTTTCTTGAAGTAATTCATTCGTATTTTACTTATAATTTTGTGTATGTGCATTGCAATACCAATTGTCTTTCTTAAACTTTGTGATGGAGTATGACGAAACAAAAACGCAAAAATCTCCAATTGTGTGCTCTTAAATAAGACCATGTTAATGATGTAAAGGCTTAGTTTCAAATCTCAAACACCGCAGATATAAAGGAGATAAACCCTCGTTAACCCCTTTGAGCCTTGAAATAGGAGTTTATTTTCACAAAAAAACCCTTACATTTAACCCAGGCATGGTAGATGTCAGCTAGTTGGACTGAGCGTTCATACTTTCACAAAATAGTGTATTCGAGGATCCATTGCCTTTCATTCCAGCACCTCAAGAGGTCCAAAGACTAGAAACCACAATGGTTATACCAAATCAAGAGGTCCAAAGACCGGAAACCACAATGGTTATCCTCATCAACAGAAAAGTGAGACAGTCACGACCCCTTCAAAGCAATCAAGACAAACAGTGTCACACGATTTGTTCAAAAAAAAGAATTGAAAAAAAGAGAAATGAAAAAGCCCGCTAAGTTGAGACTTGAAAACATGCGACTTAAGAAAAAATTAGGGCATCCCGCTGGACTCCAATTGCAAAAGATTCAGAAGAATCAGTCCAAGCAAAAGTTAGGGATAAGCAAAAGAACGCAAATGCAAAAGACGAAAAGGATTACATAAGAGAGATCCTCAAACAAGAACGAAGTCGTGTGATACAAACACAGAAGAAAAAAGATAATAAGGGTGACTGTTAATCCAACAACCTCGGTGGTGCTTAAACTGTTAGTAGCAATGGTTCCTCAACCATAATGAAACCCTTAGGAAAGGTGAGCGCTTGTAAAAACTAGTTGAACATAGGACTGAAGAACATCACGAAGAGGGGTGGGAATAAATAAACTTCGAGCCTATATCCTTTGTTTCTATAACTGTGAAACAAGCCATGATACAACCCTCAAAAGTCCTAACTGAAACAGGGTTAACTCGAGAGCATACTACCAGGAGATAGCGTTCTTGACTCCTATGAGTTGTACTAAATGTTCTTTGTTGGTATTGCATATGCATGTTTTCCTTTCATAAAAAAAATAGTATTGTATCTTAACCACTGATTCGCTCATGAAGGTTTGCGACATCTTTTCAATAAAAGCTTTAAGATTAACATGTGTGTTGTGTTACGATTTTCATTCCCAGAATAAAATATTTTCTGCTTGCATATATTTATATAGCATCAAAGAAATAGACGTGTGGAATTTCAGTCCAGAAGCTTAATCTTGCCAAGTTGAGAAGTCTGAAACCTCTGAAGGAAAATCAGGTCGAAGTTCACTTTTCTAAGAAACTCCTTGGAGTAAAGGTTTTTCCAACCAGTTGGGTTGAATGCAGCCAGTTTGGGACAATCACGTTGAGTAATCTTCTCACAGTTCAGCCATTCTGGGGAAATCACTTTGAGATTTAAATCTCTCAAAGAGAAATGAGTCTAGGCATTTCTTCAAGGCACAATCAGTCATAAGAATTTACTTTAAGGCTCGTACTGGGGTAGGACACCCCAAGAGCAGATGAAGTCACTCTTTGCAGGTGTTTAATCAACCTACCCAAGGTTCAGGATACTGGGGCAGAATATCTCACGATGATGTGGAATCTTTCATGAATCCTTTTGAAACAAATTCCTTCGTAGACCATGCGGTATGGGGAAATTATTTCAACATCCGACAAATCTCTACAATATTTTAAGACACTGAGGCAGTTTCGATGCCAGGTCTCCTGTAAAATCCTCTTGATACGATTTTCTCGTAAACGAAGGAGTCAAAGGCTTGAAAGATAACATCATTCTTCAGCACGAAGTAGTGTGGAAATCTTGTTCCCAACTAGAGTCTGGATAGAATCGTCCACTCCTAATTGTCTCCTAAAGCAAGGTGTTAAAGGGTGGGGTGCTCCCCCCAAGCAGAGAATATTTCTACCTATTCTCCCCAGCTAGATATGCCTTACAACTCTTATCTCCAGCAGAAAGGATGATCCTCACATTATACCCAGTAGAGTTCAAGATGGAATCTTCCCCCAGCAGAGTCAGAGTAGGATGGTATCCTCAGTAGAACTTCAAGGTCAGTTGATCAGTTCTCACGTCCAAGCGGAGTCATCACAGTAAAGCATTCCCAACAGGAAGATGAATGCTCATTTTCCCCCACAGAGCCAGAGTGCCAGATTCCTCTCCCCAGCAAGTGTATTTGACATAGCATCTCCCTAGCCGAGTCAGAAGATTATCATTTTCCTGCAAAGTTTCATGTTTGGAATTCATCCATCATTGAAATATTCCCCAGCGAAGTCGCCAATTTATATTTGGCCAATGTGACAAGTGATGCAGGAAATGTTAACATTCCTCAGCTAGAGTCAAGTGTTGTCAAGGTTTCTTGATCTCGTTGCTCAACAAAATGTTAGTTAGAGCGCTCTCATCCCCAGCGGAGTTACAATCAGTATTATCCCTTATAGAGTTGTTACTCTCTTCTCAAATCAACTAATCCTGGATTCATCGCTTTTGTCCCGTGTCAACAGACTAATCATATTGATCACTTTGTCCCGTGTCAACATACCTATTTTGAATGGATTTCTTGATACCATTCTCATATCAGATTGCTTGATCTTGTTTGGTTGTAAACTGCTCGATGTTGCAATGCCATTAAAGTCCATTGTCGTTGTGGCAAGCCAATAGTCGCTTGGCATCATACAAAAAGACATGTTTGATTTATAAATCGCTTGATGTTACTTATCTCTGTTTGAGTCATAAATCCTTTGATGTTACGTTCTCACCTCCCTGGTTATGGATTGCTCGATACCATTTCCATGTCAGTTCGCTTGATCTTGCTTGAGTTGTAAATCACTTTATGTTACTCTTATTTCTTCGAGTCATAAATTCCATGATGTTACATTCTCATATTCTCGGTTATGGATCGTTTGGTATCATTTCCTTGTTAGATTACTTGATCTTGCTTGATTGTAAATCGCTTGATGTTACTCCTCTTTGTTTAAGTCGTAAATCCTATGATGTTACGTGCTCCTATTCCTGGTTATGGATCCTATGAAGACATTTCATTGTTAACTTCTTTGGTTTGCAGATCCTATGATATTACAATACCATTTCAAGGCCCATATTTGTGGCAAGCCAGTAGTCTCCTAGTTCATTATAAAAGACATTTCTTCATTGTTATGGGTTACTATTCACAACATCCGAGTTATCCAAGCAGAGTTTATTTGGTTAGGTTTATTTCCCTTTTCTTCTTCAGCAGAGTGCAAATTTCCGGGTTCTTTTGGTATTCAATCACAGGCGTTTAGCGCCCTCAGGAAAATCCAACTTCTTGTTTTCTTCATAACTTTTGAACCGTAACTCTGTTTGAGGCCTGGTCGGAAGCGTTGCAAAGCTTATTCAATGCTCTATATGAAAATGAATAGAAATAATAGCCGGAATACATGAAAAAATGAGATAAAGAAATTAATAAAGAATGCTATTTGTAACACCCCAAAATTTTCCCTCTCTTTTTCATATCATATATCATAGCATATAGGTTACATTTCATTGCATCTTTGCATAGAAAGATGAGGCATAACATCCATAGTTAGAAGCATAGGGCATGTGATTAGTGTCGCTCCCTGGACTCTCCTCCCGGTGCAGACACGGACGGTCGGCGATGTTGGAGGTTGAGGTTGAATAGAGTCGCCAGCTAGGCATTTTTATCCCGAAGGAAAGGTAATGTTGCATAAACCTGGAAGGGTATGGATAAGACGGTTGCGAACCAGAGAAACTGAGTAAGGGGGTTGGTTATGACCAGGGAAGGTATTAGCACCTAGATCGTCCGTCGTACTCGACGAGATCCACGCTTACTTGATTGTGTTTAAAAGGGGATAGTGTATGTGCTGACTGTGTATGAAAATCTAGGAATGAATGTACAGAGTGTCAGTGCAAAAAGAAAGTGAGTGCTCAAGAATGAGGCTTAGAAAAGAAAACTAAGAGAGGGGGATGACAAAGAGACTTTTGTTCGATAACCATTAAGTTATGCCTATGTATCCTCTCGTGCAATGAGGAAATCAGAACACCGTAGTTCGACTCAAAGAGACTGGGATGATTTGTTGTGAACTGCTTACTTGTCTATGCTCAAGTGTGTGACTCGTCTAGCTCGAGTGCTAACTGTCTTGCATTAGACGGAAGAAGCGAGTTCTCGTTTTCAGAGTTAGTGTGATGAGAAAAGAATCCCAGAGGAGACGTTTATTGTTTGTTTTTGTGTTTTCAGTTTTTTATTGTTTTTGGTGTTTTGCATAGGATAATGATCTTAAACCTAAATCAAGGGTTGTAAACTCATTATATCCTCCCTGATTAGGGATAATGATCCTACTTAAGCATGAGATGAAGATCTCAACTTAATTACCATGATGATATAGGATTAAGATCATTAACTTACTTTGGTAATTATTAAGTGTTTTTTGGTTTTTTTGTTTAGTGTTAAGTAATGAGTTTAATCTCTAATCAGGGATTAGTGAACTCATTACACCATCCTAAGAGAAGGATGATAGATGAGAACATTTAAGCTGAGAAAGACTCCTCAACTTAATCCATGGTTAGGGACTAAATTCATTATATAACAAGCCTTTATTAAAGATGGATTTTAATTAAAAGGTGGGATTAAGAAGTGAATTTTATGTTTGTAAGACTAACTTGAGGGGGACTTGTCCATTAAACACTAGGGTTACTCCCTATAAACCATAAGGAAGAGATGTAACCCTAATATAAGGCCCAAGTTACAAGCTTAAGTCTTAATTATTATTAGGTGTTTTGATTAAGAGGTGTAAACAAATTAAAGGTTTAACACTAAGGATTAAAGTTATACCCTCCATCCTAAGATAAGGATGCAGGCATAACCCTAATTCAAAGTCCTAAAGCTTTAAGTGTTTAGCCTCTGATTATGAGATGAGATGAGAGAATCAAGGAGACTCAAAGGTAAAAAGACTAGGGGATACTATATACAACCCTAAAATTATCATGCTTGGGTGTTCCTATGGTTTGTGAGGCTTAAAGAGAAGATCTTCAGAAGGCCACCAAGGAAGACAAGCAGATGAAAAGAGAAGAAGAAAGGGAATAGGTTACTTACTTCCTGAAGAAGATAAGTAACCTAAAAGAAAGAGATAAGAGCAAGAGAGCACAAGTGAAGCAAGTTCACTTCAAAGGCAAACAAAGAATGCATATGAAAAGATGAGAAGAGGTGGGATGTGAAGGCAAATCCACATCCCAAACAACTTACTATAAGCCCCTGAAAGGTTAGTGTGAATGCATAAGATGCAAAGCAAAAGGAAATAAAGCAAATGAAGGTGCAAATACCAAGACCAGAAGTGAATATGCTATGCAAATGTGTTATGAGATGATGCAAAGACATGTGAGATGTTTATGTATGATCATACAAGAGATGAGATGCAAAGAGAAGCATGAAAGAAGCTTGAAAACACATGGATAAACATGAAATGTGATGAATGCAAAGCATACCAAATGAATGAAGAAATGATAAAGCAATGCTCAAGCATGTCCTAAGATTTATAGGATGACATACAAATGCATGGAATGTCATGTCAAGTTCATATGATAATGATATGCAAAGATGAATGCAAATGAACATAGAAAATTAGGGTTTTATGATATGCACATGACCAAAACAGAAGCATACATCATGATAAAAATTTGAAAATGAACTCAAATAAACCATAAACACACACAAGATCACTCCCCAAAGATGGAGGTCAGAAGCTGAACCTAAAGGGAGTTATGAATTTTCCAAGTCTAGCTAGGGTTTTTGGGTGGTTCTAAAGGAAAAATGCTAAACAATTTGGAAATGCAATACAAAATTATGAGTTAAATAACCTAGATATTAAATGCAAAGTATGAAACAATGCAAAAAGAACCAAATGCAAACTAATCATGGTTGATCAGAAATGATTTTTTCAAGTTAGGGTTAGAAAAATGTGAATTTTATAAACCCTAATTCAAAGTAAATTGTGAAAATGTGATCAAACCTAAAAAGAAATTTGTGTGATGGGTTTGTAAATTGTTCTAAATGTATGAGAATGCTTCATGATTTTTTTGTGATTTTTAGATACCTAAATGTATTTTTAATTAATTAAAATCAATTAATTAATTAAATAAAACATTTAAATGATTTAAAAATACATTTTTAATGAAAAAATTAAAAATAAAAATGTTTTTGAGTTTTGAAAAATATTTGAAACGAAAATGCAGAAAATGAGATTTTTATAAATGTTTTCACTATTTTAAATAAATGCAAGAAATAAAATGAAAAGAAAAATAAAATAAAAATGAAAGTATGCAAGATGAAGGGCTGGGATTGGAAGTTGGGAGATCCTAGGGTCCAGATAGAAAGTCTATGTGACTAAGGGTAGGCAGAATCAATGGTTGTGGTTTAAACTGCAAACTGGCGCGTGATCTAATGGCTCTAATTCAATCTGACCTAATTAAAATAAATTAATATAATTAATCTGGATTAGGGTTTTAATGAAAGATCTGGACCATTCAAGCGTGCGACAAAAGACAGATCCAAGGGCCACAATTCAAACCTGGCTAATTAATGAGATTATCCCTAAACACATCCAGGCGACTAGAGAAGAGCTTCGGTCGTCTTCTCCGACGACTTCCTCACCCTAACTCTATCCACAGGCCATGAAAACATCCCAAACTCTCCAAAATTAACCTCCAAACATCATACAACAAGAATCCCCAAACAAAAACAATTTATTTTTCATGAATCAGCTTAATCGAAGCAAACAACAAAACACGGGCAAAGTTTCAGGAGGCTATGAAATGCTTAAAACTCAACCATTTTTAAAAGTAAAAGCATCATGATGATCAGTGCAAGGAGTAGAACCAATTTATAACTTAAAAAGCAAGTTCTGGAAAAATGTTTGAAGGTGGTTACCTGAGCTGAAGCTTTGCTACTTTGGGATTTCTAGACCTCCTCCTCGTGCAAACCCACTCCCCTTGATCCTCTGAAGCTAATGAGATGCTTAGAACAAGCTTTGAATGGCTATTTTGAGGTGCCCAGTTCTAGTTTGGCATGAAATAGAGTCTTGGTATGTTGAGGTTTAGGTCATTGTGATGGGCGATTTTTGATCCTTGAGTGTTTTTGAGATGAATGGTGAAAGAATGAGTGAGTTTGAGTGCTAGACAGTGAGATTCGAAGACTTGAAGGTTTGGAGGTTTGGAGGATTTTTGTGATTCTGAATGTGTGGATGCTTTCAGGCTTGAATGTTGTATGTTTTGGGTTGCTTGAGGTTTGTATAAGCCAATAGGATTGATCAGAAAATGGGTGGTGGCATAGTGTGATTGGTATGGGCCAATTTGAAAAAAAGTCAAAGAATGTGTACCACGAGCATGGCACGGGTTAGAGGAGTTTCTATGGCTTGTCCTGCCCCAGCTTGATTCATGAAGGGCCTTTGGATTAAATTTGATGAGCTGTAACACTTGGATTGCAAGATAGCAAGACTTTTGCATTTTTCCCTCTTTGAAAATTTGTGAAAAATGAGCCATGAAAACATGTGAATCAAGGCATGGATTTGGTCTTTTAATGTTGCATGATCATGTTATGAAGTGTAGAAGTCAATTAGAGGTCACAAGAAGTCTTAAAAGTTGGTTTTGCAAAAATCCCTCTTTGGCACCTAGTTGAAAATTATAAGATTTTCCCAACTTTGAAACATCATATCTTGAGTTCTAGGATGAATCAAGAGGAGTTCTTGTACTTTTTGAAAATGGGAAGATCCAATCTACAACTTTCATGTTTGAAGATTTTTCATTTGAAGCCTTTTTGATCAAGAAAGAGGAGGTTGAAAATCTTTCCCAAAATGGAATGTTTTCATTACTAGTCATGTCCAAAAATGGAAAGTTTGCAAATGGCTTGAAATTCTTCAATCTTGTGAACTTCTAACCACTTCTAAGATCAAATAAAGTTCATAGGAACTTAAAATGATGAAGATGACCCTTTGGTACCCTTGGTGGTGGCCTCAGATGCCCTGATTCTGACTTTTCTTGCACAACAAGTTACCAGAGAGATGACTTCCACAATGAATTTCTTCATCAAATTTGGTACACATGCTCCTTAAAACATATTAATACCAATGGAATCAATAATGACCAAAAAAATTGAGATTAAGGGCCTCAAACCCAAAACCCTAATTTTAGGTCATTTGTGTAGAAACTGCCCAGTCTGCTTGAACACCCTTGCAATGCTTTGTGATTTTTTTGACTTTTAAGAACCCTGGGGAGAATATGATGATCATAGAACACACATGGACCCTCTTGACAAGCTTCAAGGCCTTTGAAATGGCTCAGATCACTTCTTGGATTCTCCTGATCACAAACCCTTATTATGCAACCTATGTAGTGAAATAAATATACAATGTGAGATGGTATGATTATGCAAATGCAATATGAAAGATCATAAGCCATGGTGTGAGAAAAAGAGAGGGAAAATTTGGGGTGTTTACAATCAGTCATCTAACAAGTTATAATTCTTCTAAGTCAAGATAAGAGCCAAGTGGTCTTGCAAGAAGCCTAAAAGGGACCCTCATATCTTATACAAGCTCAAACTTGTCCTTAAACCCTAGAAGGGGTGTGGTTCATCAGAAGTTCACCAGTGCAATTTCCTCCTACACAAGGAAATCCTAATTAGGGTTTTTCCTCAGAGCAGTCTATCCTCATATCTTTGACCAATTCTTGTGTTCAAAGGCTTTCATATGTTATACAAGGCCTATGGATGAAATTTGGTGGAAACAAAACTCATTGAGGAAGTCAGGCAATGGCTTAGTTGCTTGTACTTGAAGAAAAAATCAACTTTGCAGAAGAAAAGTCAAACAATGGATTTCTAAGGTTTTAATCATGATCATCAACTTCATGGACCTTTATTTTTTCAAGGAGTAACATAAGAAGTCTCAAATGTCAAGAATTAAGAAATTTCTAAAGTTGGAAATTTTCAAGCGAGAAGTTCCTATTTTTGGAAATCTTTGCCCTAATCTTCAACCAATTATCTCGTGACCAAAATGCTTCAAATGATTTTTCCTTGAATAAAAAAGTTGTAGATTTTTATTTTCCCTTTCCAAAAGTCCAAGAGCACCTTCATAGCATTTTTAGAACTCAAGTTATCATTTTTTGAAGTTTAAGGCATTTTAGATTTTTTTGGTGCATAGGTGGCATTTTTCCATTGGTCTATTTTTATCCTATCTTTTATTTTCTTGTGTCACATTTTTATATCATTTTTTTACACTTGTTTTTGTGAGTCATGGTGTGATGTACATGACCAAAAGAAAGTGGTACTTGGAGTTTTGTTTGTGTCATTTTTTAGTGGAAATAGGAGAAATATATAATTCAAAAGGGCTAGAACAAGGTCACAAGTGGTTGGTTGAGAAAATCAGCTAAGAATGATGCATACACACATGCCCTCCTTTATACCAAAGTCACGTTTTTTCTTCCCCCCACACATGCGTTTTGGTGCTCCACAAAGAAGGATCCCATGTGGGTTCCATTCCATGCACCCTCACAAACCAACACATGCACCACCATTTGATCATTATCATAGTCTCATTAACCACTATCATGATAATAATACATTAGTCTCCACTACAATATCATACACTACAACACACTTGAATTCATTTGGAAAAACGTGGCATGGTTTATGCTGGGCCCTGAAAACGCAATAACTTGTGGAAAAAAATTAACAGAAAAAGTTGAAGAGGGATTTGGGGCGAGATGAATAAAAAGTTAGTTACAAGTATAAAAAATTTGGTATCACTCTTCAAGGAAAAAATAAAGAGATTTGTGATCGACTTCACTGAAAAATCCAAATTCTTCACCAATCTCAAATTGAAAAAGAGAAACACATCATTCATGGCTTTTCTTCATTTTTCAACAAAAAGAGAATTCCTTCTTCATCTTCGGGATAACTGTCGCTCCCGAAAGACTTACGTCCCGGTGCAGACGCTATCGGTCGGCGATGTTGAAGGTTGAGGTTGAATGGAGTTGCCAGCTAGGCCTTTTTATCCCGAAGGAAAGGTAATACTGTATAAACCTGGAAGGGTATGGATAAGACAATTGCGAACCAAAGAAACTGAGAAAGGGGGTTGGTTACGACCTGGGAAGGTATTAGCACCCAGATCGTCTGTCGTACTCGACGGGATCCACGCTTACTTGATTGTGTTTAAAAGGGGTAGGTGTATGTGCTGACTGTGCATAAAACTAGGGAGAAAAGAATATGGGTCAGTGCAAAAGAGATGGGTGAAATGCTCAAGAATGAGGCTTACAAAGAAAGTTGAAAGAGGGGGATGACAAAGAGACTTTTGTTCAATAACTGCTAAGTTATGCCTACGTATCCTCTCGTGCAATGAGGAAGTAAGAACACCGTAGTTCGACTCAAAGAGACTGGAATGATTTGACTGTGAACTGCTTACTTGTTTATGCTCAAGTGTATGACTCGTCTGGCTCGAGTGCTAATTGTCTTGCATTAGACGGAAGAAGCAAGTTCTCGCTTGTGAATGAGAGTGATGAGAAAAGAATCCCGGAGGAGACGATTATTGTTTGTTTTTTTGTGTTTTCAGTTTTTTTATTGTTTTTGGTGTTTTGCATAGGATAATGAGCTTAAGCCTAAATCAAGGGTTGTAAACTCATTATATCCTCCCTGATTAGGGATAATGAGCCTACTTAAGTGTGAGATAAGCATCTCAACTTAATTACCATGATGATGTAGGATTAAGATCATTAACCTACTTATGATTATTAAGTGTTTTTGGGTTTTTGTTTAGTGTTAAGTAATGAGTTTAATCTCTAATCAGGGATTAGTGAACTCATTACACCATCCTAAGAGAAGGATGATAGATGAGAACACTTAAGCTGAGGAAGATACCTCAACTCAATCCATGGTTAGGGACTAAATTCATTATATAACAAGCCTTTATTAAATGGATTTTAATTAAAGGATGAGATTAAGAAATGGATTTTAAGTTTGTAAGGCTAACTTGAGGGGGACATGTCCATTAAACACTAGGGTTAGTCCCTCTTAACCAAAAAGGAAGCGGTGGAACCCTGATGTAAGGCCCAAGTTACAAGCTTAAGTCTTGATCATTATTAGGTGTTTTGACTAAGAGGATTAAACAAATTAAAGGTTTAACACTAAGGATTAAAGTTATACACTCCATCCTAAGATAAGGATGCAGACATAACCCTAATTCAAAGTCCTAAAGCTTTAACTGTTTAGCCTTGATTATGAGATGAGAAGTGAGACTCAAGGAGACTTAAAGGTAAAAACTAAGGGGAGACTATATACAACCCTAAAGTTATCATGGTTAGTGGTCCCTATGGCTTGTGAGGCTTAGAGAAGATCTTCAGGAAGCTACCAAGGAAGAAGAAGCAGATGAAAAGAGAAGGAGAGAAAGAATAAGTTACTTACTTCCTGGAGAAGATAAGTAACTTAAAAGAAAGAAAGTAAGAATGAGAGAGCATAAGTGAATTAGATTCACTTCAAATACAAGTAAATTATGTAAATGAAGAGATGAGAAGAGATGGGATGTGAAGGCAAATCCACATCCCAAACAACTTACCATAAGCCCCTGAAATGTTAGTATGAATGCATAAGACATAAAGCAAAAGGAAATGAGATGAATAAAGATGAAAAGACCAAAACTAGAAGTGTATATGCAAGGAAAATGTGTTATGAGATGATGCAAAGTCATACAAGATGCATATAAGTGATCATACAAGGATGAGATGCAATGGAAGTATGTTTAGGAGCATGAAAACACATGGATGTTCATGAAACGTAATGAATGCAAAACATAGCAAATGAATGAAGAAATGATCAAGCAATGTTCAAGCATATGACCAAAACAGAAGCATACATCATGATAAAAATTTGAAATTTAACTCAAACAAACCCTAATCACATACAAGATCACTACCCAAAGGAGAATGTCAAAAGCTAAACCTACTGAAAGTTATGGATTTCCTAAGTTAACTAGGGTTTTTGGATACTTCTAAGGGAAAAATTCAAATAAAATTGAAAATGCAATGCAAAATAATGAGATAAATATCCTAGATACTAGATGCAACATGTGAAACAATGCAAAAAGAACCAAGTTCAAACACATCATGGTTAGGCAGAAATGATTTTTTCAAGATAGGGTTAGAAAATGTGATTTTTAAGAACCCTAATTCAAAGATAATTGTGAAAATCTGATCAAACCTAAAAAGAAAATTTGTATGGTGAGTTTGAAAATGTTTTTAAATGTCTAAGAATGCTTCATGAATTTTTTGTTGATTTTTAGAAACCTAAATGTATTTTTAATTAATTAAAATCAAATAATTAATTAAATAAAACATTTAAATGTTTTTAAAATACTTTTTTAATGCAAAAATCAAAATAAAAAATATTTTTGAGTTGAGAAAAATATTTGAAATAAAAATGTAGAAAATGAGATTTTTTGAATTGTTTTTGCTATTTTAAACTAAATGTGGAAAGAAATGAAATAAAAAGGAAATAAAAATCAAATAAAATGAAAGTCAACCAATCTGATGGTTGAGATTCAAATAGGGGAAGACTGCGCGCGTGATCCTAAGGTCCAGATCAAATCTGGCGAATATATTTAATTAAACTTAATTAATCTAATTAATCGGGATTAGGGTTTTAATGAACTGATCCTGGCCCTCCACACACGCGGGAAACACAATCTAACGGTCTAAATTTAAATTGAGCTGATTAACCCTAATCCTAACCCTAATCACTCTCAGGTGACCGGAGCAAGCTCCGATCATCTTCTCCGGTCACCCTTCTCCCCTGAATCCCTCAAAACCCCATGAAAATGCATCAAACTCTCCAGAATGCATCATTAAACATCACTAAACACAAATCCAACAACAAATTCCATTTATATTTCATTAAATTCATGAATCTAAGCAAAACGGAAAAACGTGCAAAACTTTCAGAAGCTAAATACATGCTTATTTTCCACTCATTTTCAAAACCAAACACATCACAATGACCAGTGAAACATGTAGATTGATATTATAACTTAAAAAACAAGTTCTGGAAAATTTGTTCTTGATGATACCTGAGATGAAGCTTTCTCAATCTGAGCTTTCTGGACCTTTCCTTGATGCTAATCCACTCCAATGATCACCTTGATGCTTCTGGAAGGCTTGAATGGAGTTTAAATGAGCTGGTTTGAGAGTTTCAGTTCTGCTAAGGCATAAATCGTGTTTTGGTTTTGGGAGTTTTTATGCCATGGTGAAGGGTGGTTTATGATCCTTATGATGTGTGGAGATGATTGGTGGAAGAAGATTTGAGGTTTGATGCTTGTGTGATGAGATTCGAAGAGATGAATGTTTTTTGAGGTTTTTTGTGAAACTGAGCCTAGGGCTTCATTCAGGCTTCTGTGTGTTGTATAATGGTTGAGGTGATCTCCCTTTATCATCCTCACAAAGAAAATCATAAAAAACACTTCTTCATTTCAAATCATGAAAACATCTAATAACTTCAATGAGTTAGTGAGCTTAGGCCCTAATCTCTGGAACCAAGTTTTTGGGATCTTCCTCTCACTTGGGTGTGCTTGTTCTTTATTCCATCTTAGAACGTAGTAACAAGTACACATTCCATGGAAAAGTACTTGAGTTCACTTTCTTGTGCCAAACTCATAAAAGCTTCTAAAAAACACCAAATAGAGAATAAATGTCTCTCCTTCGGGACTTCTTTTCTCATCACCTTCACTCTTAACCTACAAACTTGATCCTACTTGTCTCTTTGCAAGACGGTAACGCACTCGTGCCATACGAGCCTGCAACACTTGAGGGTTGACATGAGCAATTCAAGCTTCAAAACACAAGCAATTTTCCTCCCTAGTTAGGGGAACTACGACGACTCTGATCCTCATGTCCATATGAGGTACGTAGGCAGCGGGGTAGGACCCGTTCGAGCACTTTTTTATTTTCCCTACATTTTCCCCCTTTCTCTTCCTTTCTTATCTAGTTTCAGTCTTTCTTTTTGCAGCAACTTCATTTCTTCACCCTTTGAAACAATTCTCAAACAAGAATTAATCAATTCGAAGAAACAAAAGTAATTACCAATAAATCATGCTTAACAAGCCTCACAAAAGGAAAACAAATGTATGGTATACGAATAAAAAGTACACACAAGGAAATGCTTACCACTATATTACAATGACAACATGACTATGAAACAAATTCTATTTACAAAATACATGTCAAACATCCAAAAGAAATACATGTTCAAGAATGAATCACACCTAACACTCCTCTTCAAAATAAGAATGAATAAATTAATGTGTTCGAAACTGCGGGGTAATTTCACTAATTTGACAAACAATGAAAATAACAATTCAATTCATACATTTATACAATAATCAATAATAAAATCATGGAAGCAAAATTATCACTAAGGGGTTTAAGGGTTGTATCTTGGTTAGGTTCACAACAAAGGAACATATCTAAGGTCATTGAATCAAAGTTTCCAATGCAAAAGGATGCTCACTATAAAAGTGATTTACACAAACAAGTTCATCAAACACTTTCTATTTTCTCTATTGCTCACCCTTCCAAACTTCCTTATTGCACATTATTCATTATCTATTTTTATTTTTCAAACAAGCCTTCATTTTCTTTTGTTTTTCACATTCATATTCACACTTTATTCTATGCTTGTTTGAAAATTTTCAAATATTTTAGTAACCTACCACTTCTTTTGATTCTCCCCAACTTGCATTTAATCAAACCTTAAGTGAATTCTCCCTGTTTTTTTATGGAAAGGAAATCAATAAAACAACTTTTTCAAAGGTTCAAGAATTTTTTTAGAATCCTACAAAATTTAATGATCAAGAGGAATCATTTCATCACTAAATTATGATCTAATACATTAAAGCTCAAATAGGGTAGCAAATACTCACTACTCACAGGTAAGTTACTTTTGGGATATGGTTGTACTCAATATCAACAATTACCTTGGTCATTTCAAATGCTTTCACAAAAACACAATAATCAAAAGATTAAGCATGAATCAAACAAATTAAGCATAATTATCAGTAATCAAAGCATTTATTAAATAATGGAGGTTTCTCACAAACTGTGGCTTTTGGACCTAAGTGACTCAAAATTGAACAACAACTGCAAGAGAATGAATGGCATGTTATTTGTACAAAATCTAAAGTTCATGTTCATGCTATGTTGTAGAAAGCACTAAACACATACCTTGACACTACAATTTTATTTTCTAACTTTTATCATTACCATTACATTTTCTTTTGAAACAATCAAACTTGAACAATCACAACATGCATTCTCATGCTAAGCAAAACAAAACTTGAGAACAAACACATAAATTATTATAACAACCTAACAAAATTTAACTAAAATTAACTAAACATAAAAACCAAAATTGGTGAAAGTGGATGGAAAAGAGAGATTTTTCCACATAAAACAAGACGCGCTAAGCGCCCTCTGCGCGGGCTAAGCGCGAACATGCATGCTTAGTTTTTCAAGTTATTTCTCTCATGTGGTCCATCCATTCTCACAATATTTACTATACTACTAATCATAAAACTTTACAAACTCAAAAATTGTTGGGTTACCTCCCAACAAGCGTTTGTTTCACATCGAAAGCTCGATGCCTTATTTACATACAATCTCATTCATGTTGCTTCGTCAACCGGTAGTGACCCAATAAAACCTGCAAAACTTGAGCAAACATAAACCAAAAACAAAAATATGCACACACATACACAAACATGATGGAAAACATATATATATATATATATATATATATATATATATATATATATATATATATATATATATATATATATAAGTCTGTGTGAAAAACAAGCATGGGACACAAAAGAAAAATAAGTATTTATACAAGCATATATACAATATAGACAATTATGTACAAAGCTTAAAAATATAGAAACTATGCGATGCAACTTAATATCTAAACACCAATCCCCAACAACGATGCTATTTTGTTGGAGCGATAAAGCGGCAAGAAAAGGTTTTGGTTTGAAAGAATTTTGGGATTTGTCGTACCCACATGGATCGGTGCAAGGGAAAGTGCACCTTTCAACGATCTCTACGTCTCTAAGCTTTTGTTTGAAATGGGATTTCAAATGGTAAAAAATAGAAATTAAAGAAATATAAACCAAGTAAATAACAATAACACATTCTTTAGAGAGGAGAAACTTAAAAGGATCAATTGATAACACATGCATTCTTCTAATCATATTATACACAAATAACGTTCATCTAATATCTTTACCTATCACTCACAATAGAGGTTATTCCTAATGCAACATCGAGAGAACAATTGTATTGTCCGGAAGGTGATTCCTCACGCAACTAAACTATATAATGTATTAAGAAACTAATACTCACGTGAATGTTCAACCTAAATTTATCCCTAGAGTTTATATCCAACTGATATTACTATAACATCCATATCAATCTAAAGATTTGGTTCATATACAACATCATGATTAAAATAAGTAGACATGAATAATATGCATTCAACTAATTTTCCAAACGTATGTGAACAAATTTCTTCATCACAATTATCACATATCCTCGCAATACCGTTTGTCAAGCGTTACTGTGGTCTTTACGGTATTAATCACTAAAATTTATTCATTCTAATAATCAACACAATGCTAAAAAGAATAATACAAATGAACATCAACTCACAAAACCCTGTCAAAGGTTTGCTCATTAAAAGATGAAAATCTTGGATCTAAGGTTTGAAAAGGTTTTGTCAATACCCACAAATAAGAAATCAAAGATAATATCAAGATTAAATCAAAACAAATTCATAATACATAGATTAGATGAAATATATAAGGTATCAAGAGATTTACATACAAACCCCAACAAAAGAGATTACAAAGAGAAGAAAGGAAAATAATAAATTTCTCACAGCGTGTCAGAGTCGATTGAGGCAAATCCTACTCTGGATCATCAAAATGCATCATGTAATCTTGTTTTCTAAGCCTCTATACTCCTAAAATATGTTTGATGAAGTTGGGAAAAAGTTCCCCAAAACCATACCTAAATTATAGGTCAAAAATGATTTATATAGGGGTTGTACTGCCCAAATCCCGTTGAACAACCTCAGAGGGCGCTTAGTGCCCTCAAGAAAATCAAGCTTCTTGTTTTCTTCATAAATTTTGAATCGTAACTTCGTTTGAGGCCCAATCAGAAACGTTGGAAATCTTATTCAATGCTCTATATAAAAATGAATAGAAATCATGACTTTAATACCGGAAAAAATGAGATAAGCAAATTAATAAAGAATGCAATTTTATTACTATCGAGCTAAGCACCCTCAGAGCACGCTTAAGTGTGATCTCACTTAAAATACACTTAAACCACCTTAAATTATGCTAAGTGTGGTTCCAGTGCGAATCTAGCGCAAAATAATTCAAAAGCTACTGCCTCTGACCCAGAAAGCTCGTTGGAAGCTCACTGCAGGCACGCTAAGCGCGCTAGTACTTGGCTTTTATTGAAAAATTGGCATTTTGAAACATCCATATTGACTCAAATGGGTCTATACTTCAACCATACATTATTACGTATAAAAACATATGCAAAACTATCAAAATTAACAATGTGTACACAATACAACAAAATATACATAAGTATGTAAATGTATACAAAAACGGGGGATTATTAACGGAGAACCAACAAATCAAGTCAATAAGTGCCAATTATTTACACTCAAAATCACTATAATTTAGCACTTATCAAGCTTCGACTACTATCTTCTCTTCACGTGTAATTTGGCTTTATTCTCTAGCTCTAGTAGTTTTTTCTTGACGTTTTTCCCTTTCTTTAACATCACTCAAAACTTTATCAAAATATATGTGATGTAGGCTTTTACAGTAGGTTCCAGACTATCAGATGAGGCATGAACAAACGCTAAAGTTTGAAACATCCAGATGCTCTTTGAACACATATTTGAAGATAGACTTCTCAAAATAGATACAACAAAAACCTAGTCATTGACTCTAAATATCAACTTTTAAACCCTTATTCTATAAGCCAAAAACCTCAACAAAATTAGCAAATGAGAATGAAACAATATTCCATAAAAATTGCAAAGAAGTTTGTCTCTAGTACTCATAACATTGCAGTACAACACTTTCATATGGTCTAGGTTGAGTTCCTTACTCAAACTCAAAAAGTTTAACAAATTTTGATTTTCAAGTAGTTTTAAAAGTCCATTTGTAAACCATTTTCAACTTGTTATGTTACGAAGTACTCTTGCTCATGACTTTTATTCATATACATCTTAGAAAATGTCTTATATTCTTCTTTAAATATTGAAGGATTAACTTTATTCAAAATAACAATGATGTTAGAGTAGAAGAAGAAGTGGAACCAAAATGTACATATGTGTTTGCAAGATCTACCTTTTCTTTTGGTTTATATGAGTCCTTTTGCTTATCCTTGATGGCTCTGGTTTTGGTTTTATTTCCAATTGGAACATTTGGATGCAAAATAGAAGAGCTAGGGTGTTTTCCTTTATTCTTGTCATATGCTTTCTTGGAGTTGTACATCGATGAAAAGTAAAGATATTGGAGATAGTGAGGAATGTTAGATGATGAATAGGGTTGAAAGAGGGATAAATGTTTGATTAATGGATTATTATGATAAAGACATGTTAATGAATGATGAAAAAATTTCTAAGAGAAAAGTGAGGATATTATTTCGAAAAGGGATGTATGATTCGAATAAGGGATAATAGTGATTCAATTAAAAAAGGAACATTTGTTTGATTCAAATTAGGTTTCTTTATGATTCGAATCATAATTGAGAATATACTCTACAATGTCTCATTTTAATTCGATTTAGGATTTTAGATGATTCGAATATTGCAGGCGGGAAAATTTGATGAGAAATTCCATAATTATTTATTTGATTCAAGGAATTAGATGATTCAAGCCAAATGCAGACATCCTTATGTGAATCGAATCATGCTTCTCTAATTAAAATACAAAATTAATTAAAAGGTTGAATGAAAATATGATTTTAATTCAAAATAAAAATTTAGTACTTATAAATAATGTTTTTGATGCCAATTGAAAAATAATTTGGTGCATATGCAGATGAAAATTTGGATGCATATGAAAGCGTAGATGCAGATGAAAATTTTGATGATATAATCATGATGTAATGAGGGATGCTATGCATACATTATGTAATCACATTACCACACATAAAAGATATAATTTCCTTTGTCTTTCTTTTCTTTTATTGAGTGTGCCTGCTAAGTTACATCACTATTTATCTTGCTTGCAGATATTTTGGCTATTCTTTGTTCATGAGATTCAAGCGTCACTTGAATCTATTCTTTTGTCATGCTTGAAAAAACCTTTTATTCTTGTATGTCTACTGCCACAAGATCAAATTTTGTATTCAATGACCTCAAGATCTTTGTAACTACTGATCTTGGTGTCAACACTTCTCCACACATCTTGATTTGATTCACCAAACGTGTTACCCTAGTGAAGAAATCAACGATGTTTTCACTTTCTTCCATCTGAAGCAATTCATGCGCTATTTTGTGAGTTTATAACATCATCTCTTTCACCTTCTCAACACCTCAAAATGATTTCTCTAGAATGTCTTATGTTTCCTTTGTTGTGTCTACATCACTAACTTTCTCAAAGTTATTTGGATCAACGATTAATGGATTATAGAGAGAGTTTTATTATCTTTCTTCTTCAAATATTTATGTGATGCCTTTAATTCATCTGTGGCATCTTCTCCAACTGATGTCACTCTATTCTTCACAAGATCCCAAATCTCTTGATAACAGAAAATAACTTTCACATGCTTACACCAATTCGTATAATTATTACCATTGAAGATCAGAATTTTTGTAGAAAAATACGCGTTCAGATGAGAAGTCATTGTTCGATGCTTCCTAAGATTCACAACCAGAGCTCTAGATACCAGATGTCGGAATTAACCTCAATCTTAGAGATAATTTGAATAAATCTTGATTGATAGAGAATCAATATTTCTTATTGATCGCTCCTCTCGTTTCTCACTATTCACTCGAGTGATTCAATTACTCCTTGGTTTCAAGATAACTCTTGTATACAATGATTTGAGAAGAAAAGAAATATGTGAATATAAAAAATTGGGAAGAAAATATAAATTAGGGTTTTGAAGAATAGGGAAGAAGATTGATCAAATTCTGTAGAGTTTCTCTCTGCATTTATTCTCACTAAATTTCTTTTTCAACTACTTACAATAGTGAGATATCTCCTCATTTACAATGAGATTACTTTCCCGCCAAGTAATTCTCAAAGTAACAAACTAACATAAACTTTAACAAGTTATATTCGACTTTCTGTTTAATACAATTAATACAGACTTTGTTCGACTCTATTGAACATACAACAATTATGTTTGACACAAAGAATTACATATTTAATAATCCCAAATTATATTGTTACATATGGATTAGAAAAACTGATGGCTATTATAGGCGTTGTGTATAGGGGTGGGAATAGGCCAGGTCAACTAACAAAGGCCTAAAGGCTAACCTACATAGGCCAAGACCAGGTCAGACTATTTTTTAAAATAGAAAATGCCTAGGCTTTTTATAAGCCTACTTAGTTAAATAGGCTAGGTTGCATGCTATAGAAAAAGCCTTATAAGCCTATAAGGTCGACCTATTTATTAAATATGAATGAATTTATTATTTTTATATTTTATCTTATTCTTTATATTAAAATAAAAGAGTAAAACTTATTTATATTTAAGACTTATGAAAATAAGTTGAAAGAAATTTTACGAATAATGTTATAATTAATGTGTTTTCATAAGTTCTCTCAAATAAATTATCTCACAAAATTTATGCTACTAGGTAAGCTCATGGAAACAAACATTTAGTCTCATTATACTTTTGATTCTCTAGTCTATTCAAACATTTGTTGAATTTTTTATTTACACATATTTAAATGATATAGGTTTTTTACGTATGCTAATATATCAATCAGACCTTCGAAAATGTCAGACTCAGGCAAAAACATAAGTCTTTGATATGCTACAGGTCAAGTTCAGGCTTAGAGTTTTTTAGCAAGTTAGATTCAAATTTGACAAAGCCTAGCTCGTTCAACCTATTCACATCCCTAATCATATATGCTACCTATGTAAGGAAACAAAAATAATGGAAGGTCATATTTGTCTTTTGAATGAGAATAATTTCATGATTCATATTAGTATTAATATGACTTATTATGTAATTGGAAGAAAATTCCCCGACATTTATTTAATCATTATTGTGAGGCATGTTAATATCTTGAATTCTTGATCATTCTCATTCAAAGTATTATTATTCATTCTTCTTGATGAATTCTCCATTTTATCGTTTCTTAGGTGCATAAACGAGTAATATTAAAAACAATTGTTTCTAACTTAGTCACACTAAGCATATCAATTTTCTGAAACTGAATTTTATCAATCTCAACAAATAAATTTTCTGAAAAAACTCAATCAAGTCTTTTTAGTTTCATGCATTACTCAAAATACCTATATTGGTGTACAACTAGTACTACTATAGTATAAGAGAATTAGGAGTGGGCATAAAAATGTCAACCGGACATAACCGACCGAACTGAAGACAAAATTGCCACTTGGGTCGGGTCTGTTCGGATGAACGGGTTGAGCGAGTGGACGTTACGGGTAAGTTAGGGTTAATTTGGTCGGTTTCGGTTCTAGAATTTAGGCCCGTCGGTCCCCTAACCCGACCGGTTTCACATAAACACACACATAACTTTTTATTTCATTTAACTTTTATTAAGTTTTCATCTCTCACTTCTCTCACTTACCCCTTTTCTCTCACATAACTTTCTTCTTCTAACCTAACAAAACCCTAATTGATACGATGCTTCTTCCACCGCCGTCACCCTCACCCACTTGATTTCAAACCCTAAACACTCTAACACTTCCAGCACCACCAACATCAGCATCTACCCTCGTCCCTCAACGCTCATCCGACGACGTAAATGGGTTTGCGTCTATTTCTTCCATTTTCGTCACCGCTCGAACGAGTTATATTCCTTCATTTTCAATCAGGTTTGTAACATTTCAGTCAGATGAATTTTATTTATGGATTTATTTTGATTTGTTCTTATATGCTCATATTCGTTTGTGCTCGTATGATTTGGATTCGTTTTAATATATCGTATTTTGTTTGAGAAATAGAGATATGCAAGGAGCTGGAGATGTGCAAGGAGGTGGAGATGTACAAGGAGCTGAATATGTACAAGGAGCTGGAGATGTACAAGGAGCTGGAGATGTGCAAGGAACTGGTTTGTACCATTTCATCTCATGTAGAGTTAGTTTTACATTTTTGTGGATTTCTGTTTTGGTGATGAAGTTTTACATTTGCTAATTTCTGTTTTGTTCATGAGCAAAGGACTGGTTTGTACTTTTGAAGCAGTGGTGGAATTGATGATATATGCTTGAGTTTGATGAGCAAAGAAGACTACATATTGTGGTTTTGTATGGTACAATTTCTTGAGTTTTGAGAGAATAGGTTTTTCTCAAAATATCTAAATAATTATTATATCTACAAGAACATGATTATTATCAGTACTGGGAAATGACCAAAAACAGAAAAAATAAAATGAAAACTGAGCCATTTTTAGTTATACATTCCTTTCAATATTATTGTTTATTATCAAAATTTATTTTGGTCTAATTATTTGATTTTTGTTTCTCTCTGTCATGATCACACAACAAAGTCATATGATTCTCTTTAATATGTTACACTTTTCTACATATAAAGTGACTGTACTTCATGTGAAAAGAAAATACTAGAAAGGTTCATATATAAAGTCACACATAATTATTTCATATATGTTTTACTAGAATTATGCCTATCACTTTCACTTTGGTTATATAATTATGTGTTTTACTATAATTATGTGTTTTACTAGAATTATGCCTACTGATAATATTAAACTTTTATCACTTTCACTTTGGTTATATAATTATATGTTTTACTATAATTATGTGTTTTACTAGAATTATGCCTATCACTTTCACTTTTATCACTTAAACTTTCATCACTTTCACTTTCACTAGAAAAACAATATCACTTTCACTTTGATTTGTGTTTTACTAGCAGTTGTCTAGTCTTTATAACTGCTATTTTTATTTAAATTGAGATTCTCCAAAGACAGTGCCAATGATTATGTTTATGCAAGCTCAATTCAATTTTGAAGTTATTGATTTATGTTCTTTGTTTCAGCAAGTGGGCAGCAACAAACACCAATTATTTCAAGAAGAGATCTTCCACCAACTGGCCTAAAGAAAAGAAGACTTAATGCAAACGGTAACAGGAAGAGATCTGAGGTATGGGATCACTTTAACCTTATTCCTGATAGTGAACCCCCAACTGC
Source organism: Lathyrus aphaca (assembly GCA_963966055.1). Lineage (NCBI taxonomy): Eukaryota > Viridiplantae > Streptophyta > Magnoliopsida > Fabales > Fabaceae > Lathyrus > Lathyrus aphaca. Next base: position 264,977,899 of record OZ014524.1, on the reverse strand, counting down.
TGCTTGTAAATATTGTCACCAAATGTATATGTGTGACTCTAAGAAACATGGAACATCTAACTTAAGGAGTCACATGAAAACATGTCCCAAGTATCCGTTGAACTTGTCTACCGACCCTACCCAAACAATCTTGTCATATTCAACAACTGAGGCTCTGTTAACTTCTAGGTTTAATGTCGTAGCTTGTCGAAATGGATTGGCTTATTTTTTAATTTTAGATGAGAAACCATTCAAAACAGTTGAAGGGGAAGGGTTTAAGTACTTTTGTAGGCAAATGCAGCCCCAATTTTCTATACCGTCAAGGAGAACTGTAGCTAGGGACTGCTTTCAGTTATATCTTGACGAGAAAGTGAGGTTGAGAGTGTTCTTTAAATCTGATTGTAGTAGGGTGGCAATTACAACAGATTGTTGGAATTCTGTCCAAAACCTAAATTACCTGACCCTCACTGCCCATTTTATTGATAGGGATTGGAATTACCAAAAGAGGATAATTAGCTTTACGGTTATCCCAAATCATCGGGGTAAAACTGTTGGCAAGAAGGTTGAGGAGGTATTGAAAGAGTGGGGGTTGAGAAATGTTTCTACCATCACCGTGGATAACGCATCATCAAATGATGTTGCTGTTAGATATTTAGAACAAAAAGTAAGAAACATGAATGGACTTCTAATGCATGGGTTTGGTTTTCACATGAGGTGTTGTGCTCATGTACTGAATTTGGTTGTGAGAGATGGATTACAAGTAGCCAACACCTCAATTTCAAATGTTAGAAATGCAATTAGGTTTGTTAGGTCTTCACCCCATAGGGCTTTAAAGTTCAAGGAGTGTGTGGATTATGCTGGGATTTTATGCAAGAAGTCAGTATGTCTTGATGTTTCAACAAGATGGAACTCAACATATTTGATGTTAGATGCGGCTGAAAAGTTTCAAACGGCTTTTGAAAAGCTAGAAGATGAGGATGAAGCTTATAGGGATTTCTTTGAGATTTATTCACCTCTTAGTGGTCAAGATTGGGATAATGTTAGGGTTTTTATTAAGTTTTTGAAGAATTATTATGAAGCGACGAAAGTTTTTTCGGTTTCAACAAAAGCAAGCTTGCATACTGCATTTCCGTACTTGGCTTCAATCTACATTGAACTAAAGGAATTAAACATGAATCTTAATGGGTTGTTTGCTGAAGTGGCTAGGGATATGTTGGGAAAATATAGTAAATATTGGGTTGATATAACTAAGATGAACCAACTCCTTTACTTTGGTGTTATCTTTGATCCCCGATATAAGTTACGATATGTAGAATGGTGCTTTCATGATATGTATGGAAAAAATTCTGACACTACGAAATCTCTATTGAAAGATGTCAATGAAAATCTTTCAAAGATGTTTAATGTTTACAAACAAGAATATGAGAATGTTCGAGGACCAACTCCATCGGTTGCAGCGGCTGTTTCTCAATGTGAAACTGCTGCCAGCAATGAAGTACCAACATATGTAGCTAGGGAAAATGCTTTTCAGGAACATTTGATGTCTATGAATTCAGTGGAAGAAGAAACTGAGCTTCAAAGCTATATAGAAGGGAAATGTTTAACCTTTAATGAAAAGGATAAGTCTGAGTTTGACATTCTTTGTTGGTGGAAACATAATGCTATTCAATACCCAGTGCTGTCCCAAATAGTTAGAGATATCATGCCCACACCAGTTTCAACTGTGGCTTCGGAGAGTGCTTTTAGCACGGGTGAGAGGGTTTTAGAGGTATATAGAAGCTCTCTCAAGCCTGAAATGGCAGAGGCTCTAATTTGTGCTCAGAATTGGTTGAGGCCTTCCTTTTACCAATTCAAAGACTTGGAATTCAATGAGGAGTATGAGATTTCTGAAGATGTTATTCAAGGTATAGTTTCTATCTTCCTTAATTGTTATCTTTTAAGTTATTTTTATAATATTTTGCTAATTTTTAATGAAATGTTTTATAGGATTTACTGAAACCTCGGCAGGAAGTGGAGCCCCTTTGTCCTCTCAAACTCAGTCACAGCCTTCTGGCTGTGCCTAAAATAAGGTTGATTTCCCTTTATTAAATAAAGTTGAATTCCTTCTGGTTGTGCTAATGTTTTCTATGGTTTACACTTACAGGCACTTTCTGAATTTTTTGGAGTCATTGATGACTCGGTTTTTTGAATTACACAACCAAACACTTTTTTAAGGAATATCAAAACTGACATTTTTTAAGGAATATCAATACAGACACTTTTTGAAGAAATTTGGGTAAGAATAATGACATTTTGAATGTCTGTGTAATATAGTGATATAATGAATGCCTCTGTAACATAGTGACATTTTCCCTTATGCTGCAAATGATAGACATAATTCTGCTGCTGCAAGATGAAAATTCTGCTGATGCAAGACGAAAACAGGCTGATGCTGCAAATGACAGGAAATACGAAAATTCTGCACATGATATGCATAATTCTGCTACTGTTAAGGTGAGAATTTTGTAATATACTCATGTTGATTATATAATTATGTAACTGATTGTGGTATAGGAATAAATAGACTGGTAATTCTGTAATATCTATATAATTATATAATTATCTGTAAAATTCTGTAATATCTATATAACTATATAAATAGACTGCTAATTATGTAATATCTATATAATTATGTAACTGAGAATTATGTATTATACTCATGTTGGTTATATAATTATCTGTAAAATTTTGTAATATCTATATAATTATATAATTATGTTGAAAATTATGTAAAATTATGTAATATCTGGTTGGTTATATAATTATATATAATTATGTAATATGTGGTATAGTTATTGAATGCTGATTTTTTTAGAAAACTCATGGTGGAAGAGTTATGCTTCACTCCATCAAGGATGTGCCCTCAGAATTTGAGCATGTGGAAAAGGGAGCTCCATTGTATGGTGAGCTTGTTTGTTGATTTTATTGTTGTTTCAATGAGTAGTTTAGATTAGAATGATAACTTTATTGTTGTCTCATTAATATTTTTCAACTTAGGTTAATTTGAATATGTCTAATGCAATATGCCCTTTTCATCGGATGCAATATGACAAGTTTGAGAAGGTATGACTTTTTACTATTGTGAATTAATTTAGTTTTTGAGAATCAGAATTTATATTACTCACTCAATGCTTAATATTTATTGTAGGAATTGATAAAGAAATAGAAGACATAGTAAGGGACAAATATTCTGGAGCAAATATTATAGTTTGGTTGTGTATCAATATTATATTTTTATTGGTTGTATTTATGTTAATTATTGATCAAAAATTATATTTTTATTGGTTGTAATATATTTATGTCAGATTTCTTATGGTCTTTAAAAGTTTTTAAGTAAATTTGGTTGTATTAGTCCAGTTTTAAAATTATCAAATTTGTGTTATTTGCAAAATATAAAACGAAAAAACTAGATTCTTAAAATTGGACTATTGTTGGCCCATGAATAACCCAGGAAGTAATTTAAAAAAATTATTAAAACATATTTAAAATTGGGCAATTGTTAACTCATGATGTAATTAAATAAATGAACCCATCCGAAAAAACCCGAACCTACCCACCCGAATCCGAACAAAACCGAACCCGATAAACCCGAAAACACAACTGGTCAGAATCGGTTTTATATGTACAAACCGACGGTTGGGCCGGTTTTGGGTTTTGGGCCCGAACCCGAACCGGCCCGAACCGGTGTCCACTCCTAAAGAGAATGACAACAACATTGATTATTCACACCTATAACGTATGTCACGGATTGTTAATATTGTAGAACTTTTTAATTAATAGATGTTGATAAGGAAACCTATGGTGTGTCATCCTATAACATAATTTGCCTACTTCGTACACAAAAAGCAAAAGGGACATTATCCATACGTTTCATCAACCCATTGTCCAATTACACACTTATAATCAAATCATTCCATTTTTTCAAAAGATGCTTTTCAATTATGGCATATGACGTATTGACAAAGAGTCATTTTAACTAACTTAGATGTACGTGTGTTTGCCTATCAATGTTTATTCTTTTTCAATCAAAATTTACATGGTTAGTAAAAAGTTGTTTTTATCTAACTCATTTCACAGTAGTTAGAAGTTGCAATACTCTTTTTTACTCTTCATTTTAAAGTTGATGAAGTGACTCTTAAATTTCACATCAATCAATTTTATGATAAAATTGTCTAAGAGGATAATATGGGCAAATTGTGGATTATTTCGTGATTATTGAAATTTTGTTCAATAGATAAGATGTCACATATGATATATAATATGTTAAGATAACGTGTGAAACAATACAATATAGAAGTGGAAAAAAAAGACAATTTAAAAAACAAGGATAATTGTTAATATAATTTATTGCAATATCACCTACGTTAGGAGGGTATCATCCTAATAAAAATATGAATTTTAAAAATATTTTATTAAATTAAATCCAAATAAATCATTTTCAAACAGATTTATAATTTAATAAAATATTCACCAAAAATGATTCAAATTGAAAAGTTTTTCTTAAAAACACACATTTAATCAAATCTCTGATTGAACTAAAAAGAAAACAACTAAGGAAATATATGATAAAATAATATTCAAACCGACAAAGTAGTGCACACCATAGCCAAACAAAGACAAAATGCCTCACATTATCAAGAAATCTTTCTTAATAAGTTGTTTACAAAAATTGTAATAACAAACTATCCATTTGACTATTTTTTAGGCAAAGCAACAAAGCAAAGATGTTACATACATTCTTGCAAATCATACCACAAAACTCGGTCTTTTAGAACACACACTTTCATACTCACCCTTAACACCATCTTCCTTTTCGAAACTTGACTTTTTTTTTATCTTGATCCATTATCATAACATCTTTCTTAACATTTGGAATATCAACTTGAGACAAAAAAGTGCCAATAGTTTGTAGGCTTAACATTTTAATAAGACCTTCACATACACTTTTATCTAGTAAGTCGATATTGCAATGATTTCCTACAATTTTTTGGCTTCATGGATGAGTTCCTTGAGAAGGTACTTTCTCACAGGCCCTGACATAGGTGTCACATCAATCATATCTTTATTAAACATTAAACTCGATTCAGCAATACCAATAACATTGAGAAGCGTAATGTCAGGGACATGTTTCCCAAGAAACAATTTATAATCGAAATTCAACAATCTAAGAGCAACCTCAACTTCATCCTCAATAGTAGCAATGTCACTTTTTTGACTCATTAATATACTAGAATTTAAATAGGGGAACCCAATTGGAAGTTTAGCCACATAAGATTCATTATGTTTAACCACTTGTTCAAAGACATAATCACTAAAACTGAAAGTTTCCCTAGTGCCTATGTGATACAACAAACTAGAAAGACTAGGAATAATACCTAATCTGTGGAAGGAAGGCATCCAGTTTCTGACACCAATCTTGTACAAAATTGTATATTTCATGTTAATGGTTAAAGGAACCAACAAGTCATTAAATGGCCAATCATCATGCACATTCCTCATTATCTCATTGGAAATCGTATTTTAGAGACGGTACACAGTCAATAGTAACCAATCTTCCTATACCAAGGTAATAATTTATAATTGCATGAGAAAAGGAAAAGAAGTGACCCATTACATTCACCTTCAGATACTTACCAATCCTATAATCATTAAATCTTTTAGGTGGGTTAACAATGAACTCTTTCACAAGCTTCATCTTAAAGGGAAAATACATATCACTGTTTTTAACACCCGAGTATCGGTGAGAAACTCAATCATCTCATTTCATTTCTTAACATCATCAAAAAGTTCCCTTTTAGGAGCTATTATTTTATGGAAAACAAATTTCCATTTGGCCATACTCTCTTCAGAATGAAAAGAGACATTGTTCAAAGGAACAACATGATTGGTTTAGGAAGCTTCTTACCTCCAACTACCTTTCTAATTCCCATAGCAGCAGACTCATCCACAATGTTGTCTACAAGGTTAGCAACATCATCGTCATCATTAAGCTCCTTAGTACAATCAACAACATTATTTCTTTTTACTGTTATGTTCTTCTTTTTAGCACTTGGCTTCTTCTTCACAACGACTTTCTTCTGTTTCTCATTAGTTTTCATGTTCTTCTCAATCAACAAAACATATTTATCTTTCCAAATATTTGATATTTCTTTTCTGTTGCAAATTTCTTTTTGTTTACAACAAAACTCTTACCTTTTTTTTAAGACTTAGCAGTGGACCCAACTCTTTTAGAAACATGTTAGTTTTATTGTTGTGGGTGTTGACATTAATTTTGGTAAAATTAACCTGACAGCAACATGTTGGACAAGATGTTCTAACATGCTGAAGAACAAGTTCTATAGCAGGTTTAGCAAGTTGTCAGATAAGAAGTCATGACATGGTTACTCAGACATCAATACATATGTGGTTATAACACTTGACAGATGTTGAGCCAAATGCTAAAACATCTTCAACTATCATGACAATATTGTTGTATTGTGATGTCAGAGTAGATATCTCAACATCTGTCTGTCAGTTTTGGGAAACTTTGTTGTAGAAATTTTTTATTTTATTTCTGCATAATTTTAGCAGGTGTCTGTTTCTGTGATTAGTCTGATTGGTGGTGAAAATTAAAGAGGAATTTTATGATTAACAGAAGTTGTTATGTTTCAAATATTTGAAGATATTTTCATATCTTTTAGGTTGTTATTTTTGGAAAGATCTAATGTTTCTATTCATGTACAATTTGTTCAAAAGATATTTAAAGATCAATCTGATTTTAATGAAGATCAGATCTGTATGATTTCATTACTTCATCATATATGTCTGGATTCTTTGCCCAAGTTCATACAGATCTTTCTCTATTTAACAGTGATGCAACCCTAATTGGGGGTACATCGATTAGAGATTGAAAAGCTCTGCATTCTGAGCTAGAGTTGGGTTTTTGTATTGTGTTATTTGTGAGCCAATCTAACATCACCTAGATGTTTGAATTAGATTGATTTTATTGAGTTGTATTTTGTCCACTTTAAGCATTTAAGCATGAGTGTTTGTTCTTGATTGAAGTTTTTAAGCAAGATAAAGTTGTTTATCTTGGGAGAGTGTTCTTCTATTTTCTTTGTAAGGTTTTGGTTGATTATCACAGTGTGTGATTGAGGGGGAGTGAGATGGGGTTCTCTTATCTAAGGATTCTTAGATAGAAATTGCATTGGGTAGAGATTAAGTGAGAAGTATAAACTGGGATTGTTTAAATTAAAATTGATACTACTAATAGTGGATTTCCTTTCTGGTTTGGTAGCCCCCAAGAGTAGGTGAGTTTGCACCGAACTGGGTTAACAATTCCTTGTGTTCATTTATTTTCTACAAATATATTTATGTTCATGTCATTGTGTTAAGTGCAGAGATCAGTTGTTCTAACATCTCATAAGACATCTATAATCCGCTATACCAGAATTTCAATTGGTATCAGAGCAGGCATCCTACTCTATTTTTGGTGAGATCTAGGGACAATACTTTCTGGTACAATGGACATGGAACTAGGGTTTGTCAACTAACCACCTATTTTGGATGACACTAATTATGATACCTGGAAAGCGCGTATAGTGACTTTTCTAAAAATTATTGATAGCAAAAGATGGAAAAGAATTATCAAAGGTTGAAAACACCCTGTTGTGAAGGACAAAGATGGAAAGGATACAACAAAATTGAAGCTAGAAGAGGACTGTATAACAAAGAAAATGATATTTCTCTTAGAAACTCTAGGGCCTTGAATGTCTTATTCAATGGAGTGAATAGGAACACCTTCAGATTGATAAATAATTGTATTGTTGCTAAAGATGCCTGGAAGATTTTGAAGAATACTCATGAAGGAACCTCTAGTGTGAAGAAGTCAAGACTTCAACTTCTTACCACCAAGTTTGAGAACTTGAAGATGAAGGAGGATGAGAGCATTCACGATTTTCACATGAATATTCTTAATATTTCCAATACATTTAGTGCCTTGGGAGAGAAGATGTTAGAGGAGTAGCTGGTTAGAAATATTATCAGGTCGTTGCCTAAGAAGTTTTACATGAAGGTCACGACAATTGAAGAAGCTCAAGACATTATCAACATGAAGATGAAGGAGCTTGTTAGGTCACTTCAAACTTTTGAATTGGCTATACATGAAAGATTTGAAAAGAAGAACAAGAGCTTATCTTTTATCTCCAATACTAATAATGAAGAGGTTCAATGTGACATGGAGACTAATGAAGGAGTTTATAATGAAATTGTGCTTCTTGGGAGGCAACTCAATAAGGTGCTAAAGTGTGTGGATAGGAAGTCAAGAACAGATGTTGCAAACATGTCATTCAACATTAGGAAGAACTTTGATTTTCAAAGAGAAGCAAGAGTAGAGGTGAAAGACAATAAAGAAAAATCTCTCACTTGCAGATATGATTTTGATGAAGGATCTGATGATGGAGAACTTACTTTTGATGAATTGTTTGCTTCCTACAGAGAATTGAGCCTCAGAAGTCCAGAAGTTTGTCAACAAGGGTAGAAACAAAAGAAACTTATAATCCAACTGAAGGAGAAAAGGAAGAGCATATGGAAACTATATCTAAGCTGGAAAACAATGTGATTTTGCTGAACTCTAAACTTGACAGAATGTCAAAGTCTGTCAAAATGCTGAACAATGGCTCTGACACATTAAATGAAATTATTCAGGTTGGAAAAGTGGCAGGAAATATGAGTGGAATAGGATTTAATAAAGGAAAGGAATCTCTTTCAGACTTAATTCATCCTAAACCTAAACCAAAAATGTTGAATCAAATGTATCAACATTATGACAGAAGCAAATTCAATCAAGTTGGAGATGTTACAGGTCTTGGTTATGATAATCAAGTTTTGATGAAGAAAAGAAAAGTGTATGCAATGAATTTTTTTCAACCTAAAAGAAAACAGGAACAAACGATGTCAGGTCAAAAGTGCCAACATTAGAAAAGACATCACTGTGGAAGCAAGACCCAATAGTGGAAATTTCATTATTGTGGAAGGTTTGGTCACATAAAACCCTACTGTTACAAACTGTATGGTTATAAAAAATAACCAACACAACATAGGTATATTCATGGTATGATTAAAAATAGAAGGGTGTGGAGACCTAAGGTTGTTGAAAGTGTTGATGAAAAGAACCACCAATCTACACAGATGGTCAATATTGATGATCTGAATACTGATGATGTGGTTTCTGTTACTAATAAAAGTAAGGAAGCATTCTCAAGTGAGTCAGAGTATGTTGTTGAACATAATCTCTGGGATTTTATGCCTCTAGTAAAGAAGCAAAATGCAGCTGGGAAACAAACTTCTGCTTCTTTTAGTGTCTTTTCTGCTCTTGGTGATTGGATGTGTTTTGTTGCAGATTTACTTACTTTTAGTTTATTACCCTTAATTCATAGTTGATGGGTTTGTAATATTATGGCTAAAAAGGGGGAGAAGTAAGTAGTACTAGTGTTCTTTGGTAGTTTCCTTGAGGGGGAGAGATTCTTCTATTAAGGGGGAGACATTTATTTTTAACTTTTGAAGTAGAAGAAGATCTCTGTGAAAAGGTTGTCATATTTTCTGTTGCTGACCTGATGTTAGCCTCTGATCTAAAAGAAGGGTTATTTGGTTAGTTTTAGCCAAATATGCCAAAGGGGGAGTTTGTTAGTTCTGCTGTTGTAGGGGTTGACATTAATTTTGGTAAAACTAACCTGACAGTAACATGTCGGACAAGATGTTCTAACATGCTGAAGAACAAGTTCAATAGATGGTTTAGCAAGTTGTCAGATAAGAAGTCTTGACATGGCTGCTCAGACATCAATACATATGTGGTTATAATACTTGTCAAATTCCGAGACAAATACTGATACGTCTTCAACTGTCATGACAATATTGTTGTTTTATGATGTCACAGTAGATGTCTTAACATCAGTCTATCAGTTCTGGGCAACTTTATTGTAGAAAGGTTTGATTTTTGTGCATAATTTTAGCTGGTGTTTGTTTATGTGATTAGTCTGATTGGAGGCGAAAATTAAGGAGAAATTTTATGTTAACAAATGTTGTTTTGTTTCATATATTTGAAGATATTTTCATATATTATAGGTTGTTATTTTTGGAAAGATCTGATGTTTCTATTCCTAAACAACTTTTCAAAAGAGATTTAAAGATCTATCAACTTTTAATGAAGATCAGAGCTGTCTGATTTCATTACTTCATCAGATATGTCTAGATTCTTTGCCTAATCCTATAAAGATTGTTCTCTATTTAATAGTGGTGCAACCCTAATTAGAGGTACATAGATTAGAGATTGAAAAGTTGTGCATTCTGAGCTAGGGTTAAGTTTTTGTCTTCTGATAATTGTGAGCCATTCTAATATCACCTAAATGTTTGAATTTGATTGATTTTATTGAGTTGTATTTTGTCTACTCTAAGCTTTTAAGCATGAGTGTTTGTTCTTGATTGAAGCTTTTAAGTAAGATCGAGTTGTTTATTTTGGAAGAGTGTTCTTCTATTTTCTTTGTAAGGTTTTGGTTGATTATCATAGTGTGTGATTGAGGGGGGGTGTGATGGGGTTTTCTTATCTAAGAGTTCTTAGATAGAAATTGCATTGGATAATGATTAAGTGAGAAGTGTAAAGTGGGATTGTTTAAATTCAAATTGATACTACTAATAGTGGATTTCCTTCTTGGCTTGGTAGCCCCTAAGATTAGTTGAGTTTGCACTGAACCGGGTTAACAATTCCTTGTGTTCATTTATTTTCTACAACTATATTTGTGTTCATGTCATTGTGTTAAGTGCAGAGATCAGTTGTTACGACATCTCATAGGACATCCGTAATCTGCTATACCAGAATTTCAATTGGTAACACAGCAGGCATCCTGCTCTGTTTCTGGGTAAGATCTATGAACAATAATTTCTGGTACAATGGACATGGAACTAGGGTTTGTCAACAGACCACCTATTTTGGATGGCAATAATTATGATACTCGGAAAACGCATATGGTGACATTTCTAAAAACTATTGATAGGAAAAGTTGGAAAAGAATTATCAAAGGTTGAAAACACCCTGTTGTGAAGGACAAAGATGGAAAGGATACAACAAAATTGAAGCCATTAGAAGACTCTTCTATGGAAGAAGATGATATTTCTCTTGGAAACTCTAGGGCCTTGAATGTCTTATTCAAAGGAGTGAACAGGAACACCTTCAGATTGTCAAATAATTGTACTGTTGCTAAGGATGTCTGGGAGATTTTGAAGAATGCTCATGAAGGAACCTCTAGGGTGAAGATGTCAAGACTTCAACTACTTACCACCAAGTTTAAGAACTTGAAGATGAAGGAGGATGCGAGTATTCACGATTTTCACATGAATATTCATGATATTTCCAATACATCTAGTGCCTTGGGAGAGAAGATGTTAGAGGAGAAGTTGGTTAGAAAGATTCTCAGGTCGTTTCCTAAGAAGTTTGACATGAAGGTCACAACTATTGAAGAAGATCAAGACAACAACAACATGAAGGTGGAGGATCTTGTTGGGTCACTTCAATCTTTTGAATTGGCTATCAATGAAATATCTGAATAGAAGAACAACAACTTAGTTTTTATCTCCAATACTAAAAATGAAGTGGTTCAATATGACATTGAGACTGATGAAGGAATTTATAAAGAAATTTTGCTTCTTGGCAGACAAGTCAAAAAGGTGTTAAAGTGTATGGGTAGGAAGTCAAGAATAGATGTTGCAAACATGTCATTCAACATTTGGAAGAACAATGATTTTCAGAGAGAAGTAAAAGTAGAGGAGAAAGACAATAAAGAAAAGATCTCACTTGCATATATGATTTTGATGAAGGATATGATGATGGAGAACTTACTTTTGATATACTAACTGCTTCCTACAGAGAACTGTGTCTCAGAAGTGCAGAAATTTGTCAACAAGGGGAGAAACAAAAGAAACTTATAATCCAACTGAAGGAAGAAAAGGAAGAGTATGTAGAAACTATCTTTAAGCTGGAAAACAACGTGATTTTGCTGAACTCTAAACTTGACAGAATGTCCAAGTTTGTCAGAATGTTGAACAATGGCTCTGACACATTAGATGAAATTATTCAGGTTGGAAAAGTGGCAGGAGATATGAGTGGAATAGGATTTAATAACAGAAAGGAATCTCTTTCAGACTTCATTCATCCCAAACCTAAACCAAAAATGTTTAATCAAATGTATCAACATCATGACAGAAGTAAATTCAATCAAGTTGGAGATGTTACCGGTCTTGGTTATGATAATCAAGTTGTGATGAAGAAAAGAAAAATATCTACAATGAATTTTGTTCAACCTAAAAGAAAACAGGAACAAAAGATTCTAGGTCAAAAGTCCCAACATAAGAAAAGACATCATTGTGGAAACAAGACCCAACAGTGGAAATGTCATTATTATGGGAGGTTTGGTCACATAAAACCCTAGTGTTACAAATTGTATGGTTATCCAAAACAGTCAACACAACCTAGGAATAATCATGGTATGATTAAAAATAGAATGGTATGGAGACCTAAGGTTATTGAAAGTGTTGATGAAAAGAACCACAAATCTACAGAGATGGTCAATGTTGATGATTTGAATACTGATGATGTTGTTTCTATTACTAAGAAAAGTAAGGAAGCATTCTCAAGTGAGTGAAAGTATAATGTTGAACATAATGTCCATGATTTCATGCCTCTAGTAAAGAAGCAAGATGCAGCTAGGAAACAAATTTCTGCTTCTTTTAGTGTCTTTTCTGCTCTTGGTGATTGGATGTGTTTTGCTGTAGATTTACTTACTTTTGGTTGATTACGCTTAATGCATAATTGCCTGGTTTGTTATATTATGGCTAAAAGGGGAGAAGTAAGTAGTAGTAGTGTTCCTTGGTAGTTTCCTTGAGGGGGAGAGATTCTGCTATTAAGGGGGAGATATTTATTTTTAACTTTAGATGTAGAAGAAGATCTTTGTGAAAAGGTTGTCATATTTTCTGCTGCTGACCTGATGTTAGCCTCTGATCTGGAAGAAGGGTTATTTGGTTAGTTTTAGCCAAAATATGCCAAAGGGGGAGATTATTAGTTATGCTATTGTGAGTGTTGACATTAATTTTTGGTAAAACTAACCTGACAGTAACATGTTGGACAAGATGTTCTAACATGCTGAAGAAGAAGTTCTATATCGAGTTTAGCTAGTTATCAGATAAGAAGTCCTGACATGGCTGCTCAGACATCAGTATATATGTGGTTATAATACTTGGCAGATGTTGAGCCAAATTCCGAAACATCTGCAAGTGTCATGATAGTATTGTTGTTTTGTGATGTCATAGCAGATGTCTTAACATTTGTCTGTCAGATCTGGGCAACTTTGTTGTAGAAAGTTTTGATTTGATTTCTGCATAATTTTAGCAGGTGTTTGTTTATGTGATTTTTGCATAATTTTAGCAGGTGTTTGTTTATGATTAATATAAGTTGTTTTGTTTCCTATATTTGAAGATATTTGCATATCTTTTAGGTTGTTATTTTTGGAAAGATCAGATGTTTCTATTCCTATACAATTTGTTCAAAAGAGATTTAAAGATCAGTCAACTTTTAATGATGATCAGAGATGTCTGATTTCATTTCTTCATCAGATTTGTCTGGATTCTTTGCCCAGTCCCATAAAGATCGTTCTCCGTTTAACAGTGGTGCAGCCCTAATTGGAGGTATATAGATTAGAGATTGAAAGTTGTGCATTCTGAGCTATGGTTAGGTTTTTGTCTTCTGTTATTTGTGAGCCCTTCTAACATCACCTAGATGTTTGAATTAGATTGATTTTATTGAGTTGTATTTTTTCCACTCTAAGCTATTAAGCACGAGTGTTTGTTCTTGATTGAAGCTTTTCAGCAAGATCAAGTTGTTTATCTTGGAAGAGTGTTCTTCTATTTTCTTTGTAAGGTTTTGGTTGATTATCAATGTGTGTGATTAAGGGTGAGTGAGAGGGGGTCTCTTATCTAAAGGTTCTTAGATAGAAATTTAATTGGATAGTGATTAAGTGAGAAGTGTAAACTGGGATTGTTTAACTTCAAATTGCTACTACTAATAATGGATTTCCTTCCTGGATTTGTAGCTCCCATAGTATGTGAGTTTGCACTGAACTGGGTTAATAATTCCTTGTGTTCATTTATTTTCTGTAACTATATTTGTGTTCATGTCACTGTGTTAAGTGAAGAGATCAGTTATTACGGCATCTGATAGGACATCTGTAATTTGCTATACCAGAATTTCAAACCTTTCTTAGGCATCCTGGGAATTTTCTGCACAACAACTTCTTCAACAATGTTACAAGTATCCTCATTCATGTCTTCACTAACATACCTGATTTCCTTAATGACTATATCACTGTCATTAATATTATTGTTTTGATCATCTCACTAGCAATTTCCACACCTTCTATAATGACTTCTACATTTTCATTTACATCATTTGTAACATCCTTACTAACAATCACATCATATTTCTCAATGGCACCTTCAATGTCATTATCAACATCAATATCTTCAATATTTTCTTGACTAACTTTTGTATCATTTTCCTCACTGTTTCCAGTGCTTTCATCTTCACTGATTTCTTTAAACAAGATTTTACGAACCTCTTAATTTTCTTCCTTACTTTCTTTGACATTATCAATGACATTTACACCATCACCTTGACTAAATTCATCATCATTATTACTAGTACCTCCATCTTCATTAACTGCATCTAAACATTCTTACTAACATCTTAAATAATCTTTCTACTTAAAAATTGAAGGTCAACTTTAGTGGAGGGGTCTCATGCATAGGTTTACTAGAACTCAATTAATGTTCTTTGGTTTCCTTTAAGGTTCCATGAGAGCCAGTCCCAGGACCAACTAGGTCGTACATTGAAAGGGTAGCTTTATTGCCAATTTTTTTCAACTTTTTATTCTTGAACTCCTTAGACTTATCGAGATGAGAAATACCTCTAAACTTACCATTATTTTTTTCTCCAATCACGACTCCTTTCCTGCATACTAAGGATGTCAACATGGCAGGAAATGCGTTGAGGATGCTTCCTCTTCCCTAAATATTTTTCCCATCCATGTCACGGCAGAATATTATTCCCTATTCCCATTCTCACAGATCCCCACAGAGAATTAGAGATTAACATAGATCGGATTTTAAAAAATTTCTATCATTTTCGATCAAAACTATGACACTAGTATTTCGTTATTATTATTATTTAAAAAATATACTTTTTACATCTTTATTTTTTTTTAAATAAAAACACATCTTGCATCAATAATAAAAAACAAAATGCAAAAGCACTTGCAGTTACTAATTGAATGAAAAAACAGTTACTAAATGAAGTATAGTAAAGTTAAAGAGTAATTACCATAAGCATAATGAATAAATGTTGGTTGTTGTTGTGATGATGATGAGACTAGTAAAGTTAAAGAGTTATAACACCTACGTATGGAGGGTGTTAACCCAAGAAGGAAATTGACTCGCAATAATAAAATTACAAATCGGTCTTAAATGAACTCTTACAGTTCAATACCTTTTTTTAATATTACCCTTGAATTTCTATTTGGGACTCTTCCTAAATATGAGACCTCTCTAACTTTTTCTCAACAATTATCCTTAGTGTTGGAAATATTACAAAATATTGGAATGATGAAACTATTATAACTCAATAAACCAAACTATATTCCCTTGATTAGGAATGTTGAAAATGAATAAAATTGTACTAGAAAGACACATGAAACACAAAGACTCAACAAATATAAAAATGCCTCATAATTTCTCTCAAGGTCTAAGTCTTTTGAATGGAGAAACTTCTCCTAAAATAGCAAACTCACTAGCTGCAATTTTGCGTTTTAGGGTTTAGTATTTGCGGCTAAAGAAGCTCCAAAAAAAGCATTTTTAAGATATAATTTAATTTGATTTACAATCTATCTTAAATTAAATCCTTGTCAATCTTATTTGGTCTGATATTTGATCTTTTTAGGAATTTTTTCCTTATTCTAAAAAGTGCATAAACTTACTGTAACACCCCAAAAATTTTCTCTCTTATTTATTGTCAGTTTCAAGTAGCTTATGCTTCATTTCCACATCATTTAGCATGTTCTTTCATACATTGAATTTCCTTTAAGTCTTAAGTCATAGTAAAAATAATAAAAATAAAGCATACATCATTGGTTGACGCGCATGACATGTGATCAAGTGTTTTTCAAGTGATAATTTCAATTATCAGGACTCAGCAGAAAAATAAGCTCAGGACAAATGATCGAAGCCGGATATCCAAGATTTCCCACCAAAACAAAGAAAAGAGGGAAAAATTCAAATTTTGTTCTAAGTAACAAGTTACCACCCAGGGAGTAACCGGTTACCACGTGTAATTTTGCTCCAAACCTCACTTGGGAATTCATTTTTCACATTTTTCTCTCATTAATCCTATTTTCTCTCATTTTTCTCTCATTTTCCAAAACCTCACACAAAGCTTCATCTTCCAAATTTCTTCAATTTTTGCATTGAAACTTGAAGAATTTGAAGCTAAACCTCCATCATTGCACTGGTTTCATGGATTATTGAAGGATTTGCTAATGTTTTGGTGTTGAATTCACATATTAGAAGTGATTCTTGGAAGAGTTCATCAAGGTTTTCGTTAAATCGCATTTATTTTGCATATTCTCGCAGAAGAGCTTCGGATCTACAGATTTCTCGTCAATAGCATTTTGATCTCTCATTGCAATAATTACTAAAGAAAGCCTCAACTTTGTAGGTTGTTGAAACTCATAATCACTTCTGTTTTAAGTAATTTCATATTTTCTCGACACATGTGTTCTTCGCGTTTTGTTGATTTTTGATGCGTTAATTAATTGGATCATTAGGATTAGGATCTTGAATTGTTTATGGTTCCAATTGGTGTTTAATTGGTGCATTTAGGTGTAAATTTTGTGTTCAATAGATTGGCATTGCATTAAGGACTTATTGGAATAACCTATTGCTGAATTTTCCTTGAAAATGCAGAATTTTTTATTATGGTCCCAGAGTAACCGGTTACTCCTAGGATGGTAACCGGTTACTCAGTGTATTTTTTGCACAAAAATGTTGTTTTTTGAACTAAGTAACCGGTTACCCCCAGGTTGGTAATCGGTTACCATTGAACCAGAATGAAAAATTATTACATTTTCTTGCATTTTTGTTATCAATTCCCCCTTCCAATCATCATGGATCATTAGTATATGATTTTAGTGAATTTTTAGGAGTTGTTTTGGTGCAGGTTCATGTATCTTCGACATGTGTATTGCTCGTTTCCGATTGTTGGCATAATTGTGTATTTATGCTCATGGTGTGTTGTGAATGTCGTTCCCATATTTGAACCACATTGTTGGCATGATAATAATGGATCGAAGTTCTGTTTTATGTTACGTTCATGTTTGATGCGCGTTTTTGGACACTCATGTGCATAATTGAACATGTTGCATATTTCTTGATAAAGGTGCATAATCCATCTATGCTTGTACACATTCTTGATGCATGATTTCCATATGTTTTCATTTTAATGTTAATACTTGCATTAGATAGAATGCATTATGATGCATATTAACACTTTGTGGTTTCTTGTTTGCATTAAGTGTTCACCTTTTGAAAATGTGCATTATCCTTTTGTTTGCAAAAATCTTTTGATGCAAAATGGTTGAAATATTTTCCTCTACACATGTCCATGTTCATATTAATAATGTTTCATTCTTTGATGTTATTATTTGGTGCATATCCATGTGTTATGATAAATGCATTTACATGTTAAAAGACTTAATTCTACCATGCATTTAACTGCTACATTTCTGAACAGTAGATGTTAAATGTATGCTGCCATGACATGTTTTTGCACTTTTAACACCTATTGCCATGTTGTTAGGTAGCTGTAACAAGCTGTTTGTATGCAATTTGCATGTGATAATTGATTGTGTGCTGAAGCGTTGTAGTAGCTGATGACTTGGGAACTTATCTAACTTTTAGGTACCTTTAACTTTAGGTTTGAGTCTAGTTTGAACCCTAATCACTTTAGGAGGTGTTTGGTGCTTAATTGTTTTCTCTTTATCTTTTTTTATCATCATTTTTTGATTTCATAAATCATTGATTTTACTAACTTCTTTAGGGGATAATGGTAAGTATGAAGAACGTGGGTGTGCATCCATATTCTACCTTCTTCTTTCCTCTTTTAAGTTTTCTCTAAGTGTAATTATGACAAGCATTTTATGCTTCTTTGACATCACATTTCTCTTCATCCCTTTGAGTTATTATCTCATCTTCAATCCTTGAATTGAGTTAGAACTTGCTCTTCTCTTCTTTTAGGATTAGAAAACCATACTTAACCATTAGGATCTCCATCCATGATAACATAGGGTTGGTCTTAGTCTCCCTTAGAGTTTTCCTTTTCTCTCCATTTGAGTCCTCTCTCTCTATCTCCCTCTCATCTCAAAACAACTCAAAAAAACATAATAAAGGTTGATGCCACTTCATGTGCCAAGAGCCTTATGCCATTGGGTGCTTGCATTCATCTCATCTCGGGGTGAGTTATAAATTATCTAGCATGTTGAACAAGTCTTAGCATGAAGTTGTATTGCAAACGAAATCAAAAACACTTCATCATTAAAACAACCAAATTACTTAATAAAAGAAGTAAGCGATTATTCTTAAACCTTGAACCTTGGTAATAAGTTTGGAGATTTCCTCCATACTTAGGTGTGCTTCATTGTCATTCCATCTTAGGGTGATGTATGAAGTACACACTCCATTGTAAGAGACTTAGGTACAATCTCTTACACAAAACACTCAAATAAAAAGCTCCAAACCAACAATAAACGTCTTTCCTGCAGGAATTCTCTTCTTATATCCTTCGCTCTAAAATGAAAGGAATCACTTCGACTCGTCTTTTGCAAGACAGTACCACATTCGTTCTAGATGAGTATGCAACACCTGAGCATATGCATAAACAGTTCAGTCATAAAAAACACAAACAAACAAATTTCCTCCCTAGTTAGGGGAACTACGTCGCTCTAATTCTCATTCTTGATGAGATACGTAGGCAGTGGTGGTAGGGTCAATTCAAGCACAATTCTTTATTTTCCCTACATTTTTCTCGTTCTTTTTCTTTCTAGTTCAACAGTAGATGAAACAGATGTTTATACCCTTTTGAACAGTGCAAACAAGCATGGATCCCGTCGAGTACGACAGACGTGAAGGGGGGCTAATACCTTCCCTTCATGTAACCGACTCCCTTACCCGTTCTCTCTGGTTCGCAGGACCTTATCCTTTCCTTTCTCCTCGGTTTGTGCAACATTACCTTTCCCTTTTGTTGGGATAAAAATTCCTGGCTGGCAACTTTTCTTCTTTTTCCGTGTCACTTTCACATTTGTACTAGGATGAAAATCCTGGGAGCGACAGCTGGCGACTCTGTCAGGGACAATTGACCTCTTGCTGGTCCCTCCCCTTTAGAAAGTCTCTTCTAGCGCTTGTGTGTTTACAATTCATTAGATGTTTTACATTTATTCTTTTAGTTGCTTTATTTATATGTTTCATTTATGCCTTTACTTCATTTACATTTATTTACTAGCATATACTGGTTGTACTAGTTTTATTTGGTGGGATGGGTGTTCTGAGAGATGAGCCTAATACATAGGCTCAAGTATACACCTAGGATTAGAGTGGTTTCACGTCCTCTCGTATTTCATATCAGTATGAGGATGGAATGTTAAACCACAATTCAGATAAGGCTATTTCAAGAGAATTCTACTTTGTGGATTTCCCACTTTGTAGAGCTATCTTACTGAGTTGTTGTTTCTAAAGACCGTTCATTAAGTACCTTAGTGGAAATACCCCTCTCTAGTGGTGACAGTGACAAACCATATTTGTTGGCAAAGCCACTCGCACCCGAGGGCCCACTGGGAACTTATAGAGGATGACCCCCTTCTGCCACAGGAACTCAGTTAAAACACTTCTCGTATGGCGATAGTATTGTACCCTTCGGGATGAATGTACTATTGCTTCTCGATATTCGTGTTTGAATTTGGAAACTTATGTCAGAACTTTCGAGATCAATGGAGACCTCCTTGTTTAGTAATAATTTCAAACCGGAAACGGTGACCGTATTATTGCTCCTCGACCTGAGAGTCATAGAAGCTGATCCTTAGCACCACATGTGAGATTGGGCGAGGTTTATAGGCTTGCAGGTAACATTGACTTCAACATACCCGGTTCTATTTGGTTTCTCATAGGTCGGATTTATGATTTTGATATTCATCAATCGGTTCCATTTCAGCATACTAGATACCAGTACATTAATGATATGCCAAGAATGATCACATTCCTATGCATTCATAGGATCATTTTCATAATTTCATTCTAACCAACATGTTTACTCATTTGCAGGGTTACCCTTTCATCCTCGATTCCAGTATATAATTTCTCTGTCAGTTATGGAAACTCCAAGAAAGAAGAATGTTCACTACAAATTCTTTGACTTTAAGATTGTCCAATTAGAGAAGATGGTGTCATTGATTACTCCTGATCATATTGATATGTTCTGGACGGCCCACAGTGGGATCCTGGTCATGGTTTGTGAGCTTGATGACATAGAAAGTAGCTCCATTCACACTCTCTTGTAGTTTTACGACCCTCAGCTGCGCTATTTCACCTTCCATGACTTTCAATTGGCTCCACTCTTAGAAGAATATGTTGTTACTCTGGGGGTTCCGATCCGAAACCATATTTCGTTCAACTCAGACATGCAAACACCAAGTCATGAAGATATATCCAAGGCTCTTTATTTGATCATATCCTTTATAATAGACAACCTCTCCACCAAAGGAGAATTGTCCGGTTTTCACTTAGAACTTCTGGTCAGCAAAGCGGAGGAATGCGCTGCAAAGTCATAATGGGATACATTCTTTGCTCTCCTAGCTCTATCCATATATGTAATCATGTTGTTTGCTAATTAGGATAAGTTTGTGGATATTAATGCAATCCACATCTTTGTACTGAAGAATCCAGTGCCAACACTTCTAGGAGAATTGTATCATTATGTGCACTATAGAAACGAGATACAAAGGGGAGGATTATTACGATGTTGTGCCCCTTTGTTGCACAAGTGGTTCATGAGAAATTTACCGAGTTCAAGGGATTTTATGGATGTGGGCCTTTCGATTACTTGGTCTAAGAAGTTAAGTGGGATCTCTGCAAAAGATGTCAGTTGGATTACCATGAGGGCAAAAAGGAGTGATTTCATCAACAGTCATGGAAGCTATCCTAATGTACCACTCTTGGGAATAAAGGATTGCATCAACTACAACCCTATTATTCTAAGAAGGCAATTGAGGTACGCTTTAATGGACCATTCTGAAGACCGTCATTTGAAAGAAACGTTTTACTTTCTCGTGAAAGATAACCTCTCACTTGTAAGGAAAATGGTTGGTTCTTGGGCTCATATCTAGAGGAAAGGGATGGCTACCTTCAGAAAATTCAATAATAAATACATTCCCGCTTACGATGAGTGGCTGAAAAGAAGAGCTCATATCACTTTGTTACCATTCTCTGTGAAATCTCCCTTGTATCCCGTGGTAGCCATACTGGTCACTACCGTCAGCATTGAAGAATTCGACAAAGTGAAAACGGAAAGAGACAAATTGTTGAATCAAAATGCTCAACTAAGAAGAGAGCTTGCTAGGGTTGAGCACTCCAAACTTGAGAACAAATGGAAGGCCAAAGAAGATGATGAGAAACATGCTTCCGGATAAAAAAGGTTTGCTACTGATTCATATCTTTTTTCTATATTTGAAGTCGTTACTCAGAGTTCTTCCAAGGATCACATCTATACGAGAAGGAAACTTGATAAAAAGACCCTGATGTTTGACAACATGAAGAAGATGCATGCCACCTACAGGGAAAGGAGAGAAGAGCATGATAAAGTCCTAGCTGAAGAAACCACATACAAGCTGAAGAACAAAGATAAAGTATTGAAAGAAAAGGATGCAGAACCTGCTAAAGCCCTGGAGGACGTTGCCTACTACAAACGCAGGATGTTTTTTTTACCAAAAAAAGCTTAAGAGGTTGGAAAACAACTAAACATGGTCAAATGCATTGATTGAAGCACCAAAGTCAGGATCAAATGTTGGCTCTAGCAACCCGAGCACGGATTAAATATCATAATGTTGTAGTTGCTTAGTTGTTGTAAGACTATCATCAAGATTGTTGATGAAGTCTTTTTGATTAATGTACTTCAACTTATGACCTTTGCTTCATGTATTTCAACATTATCAACACATGTTTGTGCTTTACCAATATAATGGAACTTTTCTTCATCTATCAATCCATGTTGTTTCGAAAATGTACCTTACACATCTGCATCACCCACACATTGGTTTTCGTATTCGCAGTATTATATGGCACATCTGCTGCACACACGCACCCTATATTGTCAACATTGTTTTTTGTTTGCAGCAAATATTAGATTGTCGCTATCTACTTCAACTTCGCAAAGCTGGAATCAGGAGATGGGATTCCTTGAGAATGAATAAACATGTCATAAGCATTCAATTCATACATAACATTTCTTACATTTTAATAAGTCATATGGTTTCCTAACTTATTTGATTATTTCAGGCAGGATTACAAACCGTCACACTCACAAGAATTCCACCTGACAAAATCAATAGTGCGTCATGGATGTTGTGCAAACTGAGTTGGTTGAGCTTCGCTTGCACATGAATGACTTCATGAACATGATGTAAGGGGTTGCCTTGGGGAAACAAGAGATGATGGCCGTTGTTCAAAGACTTGATGTACCACAAGTGGAGGTTCCGGGTGCAGGAGTCAATCTGGATGCACAGGGGAATTCCGTCATTGTCGTTAGTTGCAGAAAGACCCCCTACTTCGGTGGGTATTCACATTCCCATTCCCCATGTGGAAGATAACCAAGCTGACTAGTTCTCACTGCTGAATGAGGACATGGGTTTTGGTGCTAATGGCGGTCATCGTGAATTACAAATGCTGGCAGAAAAATTCCGGGCTCTAAAATGCAAGGACACTCTAGGGATTGGTGTATCTGACATGGGATTCGTGCAAGGGCTGGTGATCTCGCCAAAGTTTAAAGCTCCTGGATTTGATAATTATAATGGAATTTCTTGTCCTAAGACTCACCTCCATGCCTACTACCGCAAAGTTGCTGCTTATACCAAAGATGAAAAGCTTTGGATGTACTTTTTTTAGGACAACTTGTCTGGTGGATCCCTTGAATGGTATATGAAACTATAGAGAACAGTCTTCCGCAACTAGAAAGAACTTGGGGTAGCATTATTGAAGAAATACCAATATAACATTGACATGGCTCTGATTCGTACCCAACTACAAAGCATGTCGCAGAAGAACTCTGAAAGCTGTAAAGAATATGGATAAAGGTGGTGCAAGTTAACTGCTAGAGTTCAACCACATCTGCTTGAAAGAGAAATGGTAGATCTATTCATGGATACTCTCCCAAGGAATTTCATGGAGCGCCTCGCAAGGTGTTCATCAAGCGGATATTATGACATTATAATGGCAGGGGAAATAATTGAGAACTGGATAAAGCTTAGGAATATCCAAAACAATGGTGCTACCATGTATGGAACTAAGAAACCATTCGCGAATGGTTAGAAGAGAAGGGACGACAAAGTAGGGACAATGTACGCCCAACAAAAAAGAGGAAATCAGGTCTTATATTACCAGACTGTAATTGTCACCACTCCAACCGCGACCAACCAACCTGCACCACATCTACAACAAAGAGTTGTCCAACAAGGTTATCAACTGAGGCCTAGGATGGCCGAACGACATTTCGAGACTCCGCTCATGTCATATTCTTAACTTTTGCAAAATCTTCTACAATTACAGATGATCTAGCTCCAAACTTTATAACCACCAAAGCTCGAATAAATCCCAGATGGTTATGATGCTAACGCTCATTGTGTTTCACTTTGGTGCGCCGAGCCATACGATTGAGAACTGCAAGGCTCTGAAACATAAGGTGCAAGACTTGTTGGACTCAAAAGCTATCAACTTTTCTCCTACTCCTAATGTTCTCCAGAATCCTATGCCTTAGCATGGGAGATTTGTTGGAGTTGTAGAAGATGGTGACAGACTGAACTTGATATATGATGTCAACTCCACAAAGCCTCAGTTTTTAGCAGTGAAGAACTGTTTGTCAAAGAAGGGTTTATTCCCAGGTTGCATTGAAATTTGCCAAGATTATGATAAATCCACAAATGGATGTGAAAAGTTGAAAACCAGTATTCAGAAATTGATTGATAAGGGGGAATTCAGTTTGATCGTGTTTCTAAAGAAGAGGACAAGGTCTCTATAGTGAGCATATATTTCACCCCTATTGAGATTCCAACACCAGCGAGGCCAACACCTGTTACAATTACTTTTCAAGGGCCTATTCCATATCAGAGCGAGAGAGCCATTCCATAGCACTATGACACTGAAGTCTATTGCAATGGTCAATGGCAAGATACAACTACTTCAGGTTCGGTGCAACATCAGGTTGAAAATGTGGGTTTTAGAGGTTTCACTAGAAGCGGAAGGTTATTCGCACCACACTCCTGATCCCTTCTCCTGATCCCTACTCCTGATCCAGAAACCACTTTTGTGAAGGAAGTTGAGGAGTTCCTACGAATCATCAAGAAGAGTGACTATAAAATAGTCAATCATCTCCACCAGACTCCATCCAAAATTTCTATCTTGTCCCTTCTATTGTGTTCAAAGTCTCACAGGAATTCCTTGCTGAAGATTTTAAATAATTCCTTTGTCCCTCGAGAGATCTCCGTAAACCAGCTTGAGACCGTCGTCGCAAGTGTAAATGCAAGTCATGGGATGGGCTTTACAGATTCTGACTTGACCACAGAAGGACATAATCATAATAAATCTTTGCATATTTTCATGGAGTGCAAAGGAGATGTACTTTCACATGTGCTTGTTGACACAGGGTCCTCACTAAATGTTCTCCCGAAAAAGGCTTTGATCAAGACTATGATGGTGTGGCGCTCCGGCCCAACGAGATGGTGGTTCGTGCATTCGATGGTTCAAAAAATATGTATTCGGAGAGGTAGAACTACCAATCAAGGTGGGCCCATAGGTTTTCAACACAATTTTCCATGTGATGGATTTTCAGCCCGCTTATAGTTGTTTGTTGGGATGCCCATGGATTCATGAAGCTGAGGAAATATCTTTTACCTTACATCAGAAGTTGAAGTTCGTCATGGACGGGCAGATCGTTACGGTATGTAGGGAAGAGGATATTTTCATAAGCCATTTGTCTTCCTTCAAGTATGTGGAGATGGATGGGGAAATATATGAAACTCTGTGACAAGCTTTTGAGTCGGTCAGAGCTGAAGCAGCGTCAGAATCAACATCAACATTTGCAGAGAAAAAGAGGGGGTGTCCATTGTGCCATACAAACAAGCAATTGAGGTGATCGAATTTGGAAATGCTGACGACTAGGGAAAAATGATTGAAGTCCCCAATAAAGAAGACATGTTCGGAGTCGGTTATCACCCTGCTTAAACAATAGCAGAACAAAGCGTCAAAGGTCGGAAACGACCAATTACTTTTTCTAGTGCTGGATTGGTCGACTATAATCGTATCTGCGCCATTCAGGAGGATGAAGCTGATAGTGACTGCGAGATAGATGATTGTAACACCCCACAATTTTCCCTCTCATGTGTATAACATTTATCATACATTTGAATTTGCATTTAAAAAAAATAATAAAAACAAAATAATTAAAAAAAGCATTTGGCATCCAGCATAAGGCATGTGATCAAGTGTATCCAGATGGTATGGTCAATCATCAAGCTTCAGACTAAAAAAAAATCAGAATAGACGACACAAATGCATTCTTGAGGTTTCCAACCAAAAGGAGGGAAATTTTGAAATTGGCCTATGTTAAGCAGTTTACGCTTGCGAAATTTTTGAATTTTAGCAGGTGTTCAACATGCTTGGTCTTGTTTCATTTTTTCCATTTTTCTGATTTATTTCATTTCAATTAAATTGGAATTATGGAGAAGGGTCTAGAATGATTACCAAGCCTAATCTCAAAGCTAATTCCTAATCATCTTTCTAAGCTAGCTCCAAACCACATTTTTGGGCCCCAAACCTAAGTGGTATTTATGCCATTCTCTCCAAACCTCACAGACACACTCTCATAATTTTGAATTCCCTCTGAATTTTTCTGAGATCTCTCACTTTTCTTTCAACTTTCTTCAAAACCCTCACACTCAAAGTTCCATTTCCCTAAAAAGATCATCAAATTTTACATTGAAGTTTCTTGATCTTGGAACTAAGCCTTCATTCACTATTTTTTTCTACACATCCATTGTTGGTTTTTGCTACTGATTCAGATCTAAATTTGTGCTTAGAAGTGCTTTTGGGATTGAGTTTTGCATTAAGTTCATCAACTTCCATTTATTTTGCATTGTGTGTGAAGAAGAACATTGGATCCGTGAAGTTCTCCTCTAGATTCATCAATTTTAGCTTGATCAACACTCAGCAAAGCAAATCTCAGCTTTATAGGTTGGATAATTTCAGGTATACTTCTGCTTTTAGCTTATTTGCATGTTCACGATGTAGATCCATATTGTGATTGTGTTGTTTGATCCATTTGTGAATTGAATTTTGTGTTGATGCTTGTTGATCCAATGTATGCTTGATTTGTGTTGAATTTGGTGTAATTTTCATGCACATTTTTTTGCTGGTACCTCTGGAGATTTTGGAAATAAGCTGCTGTTGGAAATGCTTTGTCTGTAGGTTTTGTTGCTGATTGTTCAGCGTTAACCGATTAACACTTTGGGTAATCGGTTAACACGTGTTATTTTTGACTGATTATGCAGGTTTTGGGTTGGTTAGCCAATTAACACTGGTGCAAATTGTGTTTTTTGCAAGGTTGTTTATATATCACATCATCCATAATCACCATGAATTATTGTGTTATCATTTTATATAATTTTTTTGGGTTGTTTGCATGTGTGTTGATGCATGTTTGATTTCTTTGACGCGTAAGTTCGTGCATTCCCGTTACTTGACATAATTGATGTTTTGCATCCATGAAGCTTTGAACATGATGATTATGCGTTTGCATAGATTTGTTAACATGCTAATAATTGTTCAATATACTCGTATGCAATGTGTATGCTTGGTGCCTCATGTTTTCATACTCACACACATAATTTGGAAGCTTGCACGTTTATGTGATGCATTTGAAGTTGTTTGATGCATACTTATGTTGTTTGATTGATGTTCATCCATGTTCATTTTTGTATGATTTTGATGCATTATTAGTGTCCAATTGGTGCATGATACATGGAGTGTTGCATTGTTATTAGGGTGTTTGTGTTTCGCATGCAAATCTGCATGGCCTTTCATTGTTGTATTGTTGCACAAGTGTTGTAAAATGTATGCTATTTGTGTTTTGTTTTGACTTTTAATAGTTGTGTTAGTGCTGAATGTGGGCTGTTATATGTTGATTGTGTTTGCTTGCTTGCTTTCATGCTTATATAAGGGCTAGATTGATGTAATAGGTGTTGTTTGTTTGTTTTCTTACTTGTACTAACCATGTAGGGGCTAATGTTAAGTAATTAGAGTGTGGACAAGTCTCCACATTCTAACTCTTCCTTTTATTTTTTATGCTTTCACTTTGTGATTTCCTTAGCACCTAGTGCTTTGTTTGTATAACTTCACCTCTTCCCATTTTAGAAACAACTTATCTTTTAAGAAGTAAGTTGTTTTCTACCTCTTCTCCTCCTATTTCCTCTTTTCTTTTTCTTTCTTATTTCCTTTTTCTTCATTAGGATAGAACTCAAACCACACTAACTTAGGTATCCCATGCATGATAACTCTTAGAATTATTAGTCCCCTCATTATACTTTTACCTTTGGTTCTCTTTGGTACCTCTCTCTTATCATCTCAAAACAACAATCTCAAGACACATAATAAATGACAAGTCTTCTCATGTGCCAAGGGACTTTGTCATGGGGTACTTGAACACATACCATATGGGGGTGAGGTGTTGGGTATCTATCATGATGAATAGGTCTTAGCATGAGGATGCTTCACAAACAAAAGCTAAAAAACACTTCTTAGTAAAAAAAACACAAAAACACTTAATAAAGTTCAATAGGCTAGTGTGCTTGAGCCTTCATCTTAGGGACTAGATTTGGGGATATCCTCCATATTTAGGTGTGCTTTTTATCCATTCCATTTCAGGATGATGTAAGAAGTACACATCCCAATGAGTAAGACTCAGATACACTTACCTATGCAAACCTTAGACAAAAGACTCCTAAAAAACACTGAACAAAGAATAATCTTCTTTCCTTCGGGAATTCTTCTCTCGTCTCATTCACTCCTAATGTGAGAACTTGCTCCAACTGTCTCTTTGCAAGACAGTAAATTATTCATTCCAGATGAGCCTGCAATACCTGAGCATTGACATAAGCGGTTCAAGCTTTAAAAAACACAAACAATTTTCTTCCCAACTTAGGGGAACTACATCGACTCTGATCCTCATTCCCTGATGAGGTACGTAGGTAGTAGGGTAGGACCCATTCGAGCACTTTTTTATTTTCCCTACCTTTTCCCCTTTTCTTTTCTTTTCTCCAGTTTCCAGTTCCAGTCTCAGTTTTATGCAACAACTTCATTCTTACCCCTTTGAAATAGTTTCCTTGCAAGCATGGATCCCGTCGGGTTTGGCAGACGATCTAGGGTGCTAATACCTTCCCAATTTGTAACCGACTCCCAAACCCCGTTGTCGCTCCCACCTGATGACAACACAAGGTCAAGAGGGGTACAGACGCGAACGGTCGGCGAAAGGAGGAAATGAGAACACACAGGGGTGAACTCGGAAAAGACAAGAGTCGCCAGCTAGGCATTTTTATCCCGGAGGAAAGGTAATGCTGCATAGCCTAAGAAAAGATATGGATAAGACGGTTGCGAACCAGAGAGACTGAGAAAGGGGGTTGGTTACAACCTGGGAAGGTATTAGCACCCAGATTGTCCGCCGTACTCGACGGGATCCACGCTTAAGAGACTTGTGTTTTAAAGGGGTAGTGTCAGTGCAATCTGTGTATCAAAGCTGGAAAGAATGCAAGTGTCAGTGTAAAAAGAATGTGAAGTGTATAAGTAAAGTGTCAGTGTAAGAACAGGAGTGAAATGCTCAAGACTATGAGGCTTAAAGAATAATGCTGGAAAGAGGGGGAATATACAGAGACTTTTGTTCGATAACTGTTAAGTTATGCCTACGTATCCTCTCGTGCAATGAGGAAGTCAGAACACCGTAGTTCGACCCAAAGAGACTGGAAGGAAAAATTGACTTGTGAACTGCTTACTTGTCTATGCTCAAGTGTATGACCTGTCTGGCTCAGGTGCAAACTGTCTTGCATTAGACGGAAGAAGCAAGTTCTCGTTTATGAGTGAATGAGGTGAGAAAAGAATCCCGGAGGAGACGATTACTGCTTGTTTTTGTGTTTTCAGTCTTTTATTGCTTTTGAAAGTTTGTCATAAGTCAATGAGCTTAAGCCTAAACCAATGGGTCAGTAAACTCATCACATCCTCCCTCTGATTAGGGGTAATGAGAGTACCTTAAGTGTGAAGTCAGTGTCTCACACTTAATCACCATGATGTAGGATTAAGATCATTAACCTACTTGTGATTAGTTAAATGTTTTTGTTTTTTTGTTTAGTGTTAAGTAATGAGATTAAGCCATAATCAAAGATTAAACAGACTCATTACACCATCCTAATAGAAGGATAATAGATGAGAATGTTTAAGCTGGGGAAAGCTCCTCAACTTAATCCATGATTAAGGATTAACATCATGACAAAACAAAGCCTTTATTAGATAGATTTTAATTAATGATGAGATGAAGAAGTGAGTTTTATGGTTTGTAAGACAACTTGAGGGGGACTTGTCCATTAACAC
Organism: Lathyrus aphaca; assembly: GCA_963966055.1. Classification (NCBI taxonomy): domain Eukaryota; kingdom Viridiplantae; phylum Streptophyta; class Magnoliopsida; order Fabales; family Fabaceae; genus Lathyrus; species Lathyrus aphaca. The sequence continues at coordinate 264,947,863 of OZ014524.1, read as the reverse complement.
TAGGGTTAGTCCTTCTTAACCAATTAAGGAAGAATTAGAACCCTAATGCAAGGCCCAAGTTACAAGCTTGATGTCTTGATGATTATTAGGTGAATTGATTAAAGGATTTAAACACATTAAGGGTTTAACACTTAGGATTAAAGTTATACGCTCCATCCTAATAAAAGGATGCAGGCATAAGCTTAATCACAAAGCCTTAGAGCCTTTAGGGTTTAGTCCCTGATTATGAGGTGAGAAGAGAAGACTCCAAGATGACACAAAGGTAAAAGCTAAGTGGGGGGACTAATCAATCCTAAAAAGTTATCATGCTTGGGAGTCCTAGGGTTTGTGAGGTTTAAGAAAGAAATCTTCAAGAAACCATCAAGGAGAGAAGCAGATGAAAGAAGCAAAGAGAAGCAAAACAACTTGCTTCACTTAAGAAGACAAGTTGCTTGAAGAAAGAAGGTAGGAGATGAACAAGAATGAGCAAGCTCAATCCAAACACATACAAAATTCAGCAAATGAATTATGAAAGAGATGAAAAGAGAAAGTGAGAAGTGAAGGCAAATTCACTTCTCAAAATAACTTACCACCTGAAAAGTTAGTGAAAGAAATGAAATGCCAATGAGATGAAATGGCATGATGCAAACCAAAACCAGAAGCATAATTATGATGTTAATGATGCTAAGAGATGATGCAAACATGAGGCAAGGCATTAGAATGATCATACAAACATATGGATGCAAGAGAAGCATGTTTTGAACCATGGATGCACATGAAAAGTTATGGAATGCAAATGACATACAACATGGAAAATGAAAGATGCAATGATCAAACATGATTCTAATATGTCTTAAAATGTATCATGAATCAAATGAATGCACAAAATGTCATGGCAAGTCATGGTATGCAAGCAAATGGAAGATGAATGCAAAGGAAGGCATGAATTAGGGTTATATGCAACATACAAAGCAAGAATTCAAAACCAGAAGCAAATGACATGATAAAAATTTGAAAATGCAATCAAAGGAACCCTAAACCTACACAAACTCACTGCCCAAAGGAGAGGATCCAAATCTTAACCTAGTGAGAGTTATGAATTTTCTAAGATTGCTAGGGTTTTAAGGTACTTTGTCAAGAAAAATGCAAAACAAATGGGAAATGCAAGATCAATTCATGCCAATTTTATCCTATAAACTACATGCTATACAAGATAAAATGCAAGAAGAATCATGATCCAACTCTCAAAGGTTAGACAGAAATGAATTTTTGAAGTTTGAAACAAAATAATGCCTTGAAATGAAATTAAATTCCTTTGAAAATTATCAAAAGGCATCAAGAACAAAAAAGAAATTTGGTTTGAGAGTTGGACAATGTTTCTAAATATTTTTGAATGTTACATGAAATTTTTTGTGATTTTTAAATACCTAAAAGTATTTTTAATTAATTAATTTTCATTAATTAATTAAAAATAAACTTTTAAATGATTTAAAAATAAATTTTAATGCAAAAAATAAAAATAAAAATATTTTTGTGTTCTGAAAAATAATGAAAATCTTGACAAAAATCTTCATAATTTTTAAACATTTTTTTGCTATTTTAAATTAAATGATAAAGAAAAGGCAATTAAAATGAAATTAAAATATCAATTAATGAAAGTAATCAGATCTGAGGGCCAGGATTCAAACAAGAAAGGGAGGGAATTGACTTCGCGCGTCATCCAAGGGCCTGAATTCAAACTACGCTAATTATGTCATTAACCCTAATCTGAACCCTAATCACTTTCAAGTGACCGGAACAGTGTTCCAGTCATCTTCTCCGACGAGTCACTTATGCTATCTCACTCTCTACGCATCCCCAAGCTCTCTAATTTTCCAGAAATGATCCCCACATCAACCCCAACAAGAATCACTCACCAAAAATCATTTATTCATCATCAAATTCGTGAATCAGAGCAAAACGGAAAACATGGCAGAAATTTCAGAAACTCAATACATGCTTAATACTTGATCATTTTCAAAAATAAACACATCAGGATCATCAGTGAATCATGGAGAATCAATTAGAAACTTAAAAACACGTTTCTGGAAAAAAAATTCTTGATGATACCTGAGTGTTTGTGATGCTTAGCTGGAGTTTAAATGGCCTCTGGAGAGAGTTTGTAGAATCTCAGTTCATGAAATGTGAAAATCGTGTTTTTGATTGTGGAGGTTTTAGGGCAAAATGGAGGATGGGAAATGATCAGTGAGGTTTATGGAGTTGAATGGTGGAAAAAGTTTGAAGGTTTGATGGCTGAATCAAGGGATTCGAAAGCTTTTGCAAATGTGAGGATTTTTGAGTGTGCTGTGTTCTTGGAGTTTCAGGCTTGTGTGTGTGTTATGGCTAGCTTGAAGTCCACATAACATGTTCTGATTGGGCAGAGAGTTGTTGTGGAGCAGTGTGATTGGTATGGCTCAAGTTGCAAAAAGTCAAGAAAGTTGTACTTGGAGGTATGGGCAAGTGGCAGGCTGAGATAGGGGCATGGCTATGCGCAGCAAGGATCAAGGGGTATCATGAAATCAGATTTTGTGAGCTGGCTCAAGTGGATGAAGAGTTATGGATCATTTTGCAAATTTGTGAACTTTTGGTCCTTTTGGAATTTCTTGATCCACAAGCCATGAAAATAAGTGAACTTTTGATGCAATATGATCTTTAGGCCTTGGTTTATGTTTGTGTGAAGTTTAGAAGTCCATTTGAAAGCTCAATTTGCCTTGGCAAGGGATTTTGCAACTTTGCCTCTTTGGTGGAAAACTTGAAATTATGTGATTTTTCCCAACTTTGACAAGCCATAACTTTTGATCCAAAATGAATTAGAACAAGTTCTTGTACTTTTTGAAAAGGGAATGATCCATTCTACAACTTTCATGATCAAAGTTTTCTCATTTGAAGCATTTTTGAATCAAAAAGCAAGGGTTGAAAAAGTTTCCCAAAATGGCAAGTTTCCATTACAAGTCATTTTCCCAAAAAGTCAACTTTGCAAATGGCTTGAAATTATTCAATTTTGTGAACTTCTAACATCTTCTATGATCAAATAAAGATCATACATAATCAAAATGATGATGAACACCCTTTGGTTGGGTCATTGGGGGCCTCAGATGCCCTGATTTTGCACTGACTTGCTCAAAAAGTCAACTCTTGATCAGATGCCTTCCCCATTGAATTTCTTCATGAAAATTGATATGTGTGATCCTTATAACATATAGAGACCAATAGAAACAAGAATGACCAAAAATTTTGGAGTTATGGCCTTTGAAACCAAAACCCTAATTCTAGGTCATCTGTGTAGTTAAACCTGGCTCTGCTTCCATGCCAATCTCAGTTATTGTGATTTTCTGACATTCTTGACTTTGAGAGGATATAATATGATGTTTGATCATACATGGACCCCTTTGAAGTGATTGATGACCTTTGGAGTGGCTCAAATAGCTCTTGGATTGCTCAGATCACAAACCTTAGATGCAGATGACTTAGAACCAGTGCAATGAATCAAAAATGTGATATGAGATGCTATGATTGAACTTATGTATATGAAAAGATCACAAGCCATGGTGTGAATGGGTGAGGGAAAATTTGGGGTGTTTACAGCTTCCCCTATTCAAGCATGAGTTAGCTGTGCAGGATGTAAGCAACGGCTTAACAGGCAAACAAGATAACTTGTGGTTGAATACCAAAGACAGTCCAAAATTTGCACTCACAGAATGAAGAAGAAAAGGGATATAGATTGTAAAGGAAAATAAAGTATATTATAAAGTGTGGGCGACGGAGGACGACCGTCGAGCAGAGGACGACTGCTGGGGAAAGAGCAATGACGGGGACGGCCGACATGCTGGGGAAGATGCGGGAAGTAAAGCAAAGACGGGGACGGCCGCCAAGCTGGGGATATAAGAGATTGTGATGGGGACGACCATCAAGTAAAGCTACAAAGATTCTCTGGGGATTAGAGGTAAGAATAAATGAAATAAATTATGAGGTACGGTCATCAGGTTCATAAAGTAATGTAAACAATGATGGGGACGACCATCGAGCTAATACTGATGAAGGAACGATCATCAGGAAAAGGAAAAGGGACCACGACGGGGACGGCCATCGGGTTAAAGAATAAATGAAATAATGATGAGGGACGATCATCAAAGGTGAAGGACGATCACCTAGCAGGGGAAAGCTGCTCTGTTGGGGAATAAGATGAGGGACGGTCATCTAAGGTGAAGGACGATCACCTGGAAAGGTACGGTTGCCAAAAATATCGCGACATAGGACGAATGCCGGATAAAAGGTCGACGATGGGGACGGCCATCGGATAAGCATGATGAAGGACGATCATCAAGAGGTGAAGGACGATCACCTAGCAGGGTACGGCTGCTCTGAAGGTATCATGACATAGGACGAATGTCAGATAACAAAGATCAACGATGGGGACGACCATCGGATGAAATGATGAAGGACGATCATCAAGAGGCGAAGGACGATCACCTAGCAGGATACGACTGCTAAATATCACGACATAGGACGAATGTCAGATAGAAAAGGGGTTCTAATGAAATAGAGGCTCCGCTGGGGAAAGGATGAGGGACGGTCATCCAAAGGTGAAGGACGATCACCTAGCAGGGTACGGCTGCCGAAAGGGTAACATGACATAGGACGAATGTCAGATAGAAAAGAAGTTTTGCTGGCGACCTACTGGGGAATAGTAAACACGGACGAGTGTTTACATCCAAGAAATAAAAGGTATAAGTGTTTTGACGTTGTGTATAGATTAAAGATGCGGACGAGCATCCCTAAGACCGTGATATGGATGAGTATCAGTAGAAACAAACGCTGACGCATGTTCAGAGATGATGATACAGACGAGTACCAACTGGTTAACAAAGAACACGGACGAGTGTCGAATCTGAGGGGACTCTTCTGGGGAATAGTATACACAGACGAGTGTCTAAATTCAGGAAGACATGAGTGTTTGACACGTGTATGGATTAAAGATGCGGACGAGCATCCCTAAGACTATGATACGGACGAGTATCAGGCAGAAACAAACGCTGACGCATGTTCTGAGATGATGATACGGACGAGTATCAACTGGTTAACAAAGAACACGGACGAGTGTCGAATCTGCGGGGATGCAAGTGGTGTATACAAGATACGGACGAGTATTTGTATGAGTCAGACAGGGGTAACAAGTATGAGTGGTGTACATGAGTGTGTAACTTGCTGGGGAGAGTGACACGGGCGAGTGTCAAAACGAGAAAAGTATAATATAAACAAGTGTATGGTTTACAAAATGTCTCAAGTATCTATATTGGGGAAAGTGACACGGACGGGTGTCAGGGAATCTGTATGGATATGTGTATCTGTGAGTGCAAAGGGGACGCTTTGGCTTTCTACTGGGGATATGACACGGACGGGTGTCAAGAAGTATCTGTAATATATAAGTGTCTGCTTGTAAAGAAGGCTCGGGCGAATTTACTGGGGATAGTAAACACGGACGAGTGTTAAAAGGAGTGTGCATTTGTATTTACGAGTGTGAGGCAAATGCCTTGGCTTTCTGCCGGGGAATCTAGAGAGCTTCTCGGTATATCTTTGACGGATTGTCGGTACTCACAAGTGTTTGATTCAGAACATGGCTTATGATCATGCAATATGTTTGATTTTTTTTCCGTAATGCCCCGTATTAGACGGAATGCTACGCTCTGTGGGGAAAATATGATGCGAGTGCTATGATTATGCAAAGATACTGATCCGGGATCCGGGTCCCGTTGTTGCGAAGATCTCTGGTTGATCTGCTTGAAGTGGACGTCTCATCTGGGGATGAGATCATTGGTAGATCTGACATATGGGATTCTGCTTGGGGATATAGGTCACTGGTAGACCTATTTTTGGTAATGAGGGGCCCAGCTGGGGTTTGTAGAAGCTTTCTTTACCGTGTTGTGAGATCCTCAGGCGTTGCTCTTCTGGATAGAGGCTGAAGCTCTGTGGGGAGGTGGTTCCCTGGCTTTTGCACTTGGCTGAGGAGGGAATAAATGGAAACTCAGCTGGGGGGAAAACACTTCCGTGTTAAGACTGAGTGGATTATGATTTGCCAGCTTGCTGGGGAGAAGCCTTCATGCCCCATGCTGTGCTTTGAATGCCTGCAATCCTGAAAAGAGAAACGCACAAGTAATCCCGAGGTATCCCTTACCGGATTCCGTCATGGGAGTTTGGACACTCCCGGGAGTAAATATATTTCCTGTACGCACGTATTTTAGAAGAAAAGCATCTATGTTTATGCAAACAGTATCTTAAAAACATCGGACGTTCTTGCAAATAAAATGTACGAGACAAAACATGACTGAAAATCTGATTTTATTAATTCATGTGCCCTGAATTGGCAAAATACAGTCAAAGAAACAAATCCCTAAAATGAGGAGATTGTTACAAATTGAGAAATAAAAGGTATTGGCAATGTTGACGACGCTTCGGGGAGCTTCCCTTTTGGCTATGACTCGTATGACTTTTGACATTCTTCCCGTCTTGCTTTCTGAAGAAGGCTGATTCTGAATGGCGCTTGAACCTTTCGAAGCTTACCAAGTTGTAAGTAATACAGATGAATTCAGAGTACAGTTGTTCGCTTATTCCCTTGTTTTGCATGGATCGCCCTTTCGGGTTTTCGATCCATCGGGATACCCTTTTTTGCCTGAGCTGTCCAATGCGGCTTTTCAACTCAGCAGGTGTACATTTTTTTGTTTATTTTCCCTTATTTTTGCCCGAGTCTTTTATTCTGTTTTTGACTCGCCGGGATGCCCTATTTTTGCCTGGACTTACATTCTGTTTTTATGTCCAGCGGGTCATTTTTATGCGAAGTATTTTTTAACTGCATCTGAATTCACAGGGGACGGGAAGTCTTCACCATCCATAGTATTGAGCATGAGTGCTCCACCGGAGAAAACTTTCTTTACTACGAATGGTCCTTCATAATTCGGAGTCCACTTGCCCCTGTGGTCTGTATGAGGAGGGAGGAGTCTTTTCAGCACAAGATCTCCTACTTGGTATTCTCGGAGCCTGACTTTCTGATCGAAGGCTTTCTTCATCCTTTTCTGATACAACTGCCCATGACAGATTGCAGCCAATCTTTTCTCTTCAATCAGACTCAGTTGTTCATATCGGGACCGGACCCACTCTGCTTCGTTCAGTTTAACATCCATTAATACCCGTAGTGAGGGTAGTTCAACTTCAACAGGCAGGACTGCCTCCATACCATAAACAAGCTGATACGGCGTTGCCCCAGTGGATGTTCTGATTGACGTACGGTACCCATGCAAGGCAAATGGTAGCATTTCATGCCAGTATTTGTAGGTAACTACCATCTTCTGCACAATCTTCTTGATATTCTTATTAGCTGCCTCAACAGCGCCATTCATCTTTGGCCTGTAAGGAGAAGAATTGTGGTGTTGGATCTTGAAGTCCCGGCACAGTTCTTCCATCATTTTATTGTTCAAATTGGAACCATTATCAGTAATGATTCGCTCGGGCACTCCATACCGACAGATGATATCTCTCTTCAGAAATCGGGCTACCACTTGCCTTGTAACATTTGCATAGGAAGCTGCTTCAACCCACTTGGTGAAATAGTCAATAGCAACCAAGATGAATCTGTGGCCGTTTGAAGCAGTTGGTTCAATCTTGCCAATCATATCAATGCCCCACATGGCAAAGGGCCAGGGTGAAGACATCACATTCAGAGGATTGGGAGGTATATGCACCTTATCCGCATAAATCTGGCATTTATGGCACTTCCTGGCATAGGCACAACAGTCGACATCCATCGTGATCCAGTAGTAACCTGATCTTAACAATTTTTTAGCCATTGCATGCCCTCCTGCATGGGTACCAAAGGATCCTTCGTGCACCTCGTGCATTAACAAGTCTGCTTCTGTTCTATCGATGCATCTGAGCAGTACCATATCAAAGTTTCTCTTGTACAGGGAGCCATCAGTATTCAGGAAGAAACTACCGGCAAGCCTTCTTAACGTCTTCTTATCATTGGAAGATGCCCCAGGTGGGTATGTTTGATCCTCCAAGAAGCATTTAATGTCGTGGAACCAAGGCTTATCATCTTTGGCAACATCTGCTGCAAACACATATGCTGGTCTGTCGAGTCTGGCTACTGAAATTCGGGGTACAAAGTTGGCAGCTTGAACTTTGATCATGGATGAAATGGTGGCAAGAGCATCTGCAAACTGATTCTCGTCCCGAGGGATATACTCAAGCTTAACCGTTGTAAATAAAGTCAATAACCTTCTTGTATAATCCCTGTAAGGTATCAGATGATCTTGGTGGGTGTACCATTTGCCGTTAGTTTGATTGATTACCAAAGCTGAATCTCCGAACACAGTCAAAGTCTTGATCCTGAGGTCAATGGCTTCCTCAAGACCCATAATAAAAGCTTCGTATTCAGCTTCGTTGTTAGTGTAGTTAAAGGTGAGTTTTGCCGAGAAAGGCATGTGGACTCCCTTAGGTGTAATGAGTATTGCACCAACACCACGACCATTCATATTAACAGCCTCGTCAAACATCATAGTCCATTCTTCTTCTGGGTCAGGCCCTTCAGTGTGAACAGGCTCTTCATGATCTTTTGCTTTTATGAACATGATGTCTTCATCAGGGAAGTCAAATCTCATAGGCTGGTAATCATCAATGGGTTGCTCAGCAAGATAATCAGATAGTACGCTGCCCTTGATGGCCTTCTGAGATGTGTACTGGATGTCATATTCTGTGAGGATCATTTGCCATCTTGCAACCCGTCCGGTAAGTGCTGGCTTCTCAAATATGTACTTAACTGGGTCCATTTTTGAGATCAATAAGGTAGTGTGGGTCAACATATACTGTCTCAGTCGGCGAGCAGCCCACGCTAAAGCACGGCAAGTTTTCTCGAGCAGTGAATAACGTTGTTCATAGTCGGTAAACTTTTTGCTTAGTTAGTATATTGCATACTCTTTTCGACCAGACTCGTCATGCTGGCCCAGCACACATCCCATTGACTCTTCTAATACTGTCAAGTACATGATTAGAGGTCTTCCTTCAACTGGAGGCATAAGGATTGGAGGCTCTTGTAAGTATTCCTTGATCTTGTCAAAAGCCTTCTGGCAGTCTTCGCTCCACCTGACCGTTTGTTCTTTTCTCAACAATTTGAACAAAGGCTCACAGGTTTCCGTAAGGTGAGATATGAACCGTGAAATGTAGTTCAATCTACCTAGGAAACCTCGAAATTCTTTCTCAGTCTTTGGTGCAGGCATTTCTTGAATGGCTTTGACTTTATCACGGTCAACTTCAATCCCTTTCTCACTTACAATAAATCCCAGCAGCTTACCAGACCGTACCCCGAATGTGCACTTGTTGGGGTTCAGCTTCAGTTGGTATTTCCTCAGACGCTTGAATAACTTCAGCAGATTTACTAGGTGGTCTTCTTCCGTGAGGGACTTGGCAATCATGTCATCCACATAACATTCAATTTCTTTATGGATCATGTCATGGAATAATGTTACCATAGCCCGTTGATATGTTGCACCAGCATTCTTTAGTCTGAACGGCATCACCTTGTAACAGAACGTGCCCCAGGGTGTGATAAAAGTGGTCTTCTCCATGTCTTCAGGTGACATTTTGATCTGATTGTATCCTGAAAATCCGTCCATGAAGGAGAATACCGAGAACTGAGCTGTATTATCTACCAATACATCAATGTGAGGTAAAGGGAAGTCATCTTTTGGGCTGGCTCTGTTCAGATCCCGGTAGTCCACACACATTCTCACTTTTCCATCTTTCTTAGGCACAGGTACAATATTAGCAACCCACGGCGGATAGCTAGTCACAGCAAGGAACCCGGCGTCCCATTGCTTTTGTACCTCTTCTTTGATTTTCATTGCCATATCTGGGCGAGTACGGCGCAGTTTCTGTTTAACCGGTGGGCAGTCTTCTTTTAAAGGCAGCTTGTGCATGACAAAATCGGTGTCCAACCCTGGCATATCCTGATAAGACCAAGCAAATACATCCACATACTCCCGAAGCATCTCAATCAGTTGCTCTTTCACCGAATCTTGTAGGCAGGCCCCGATTTTAACCTCTTTCACGTCTTCTTCCGTACCAAGATTAATCGTTTCGACCTCCTCCTGATGAGGAGTGATAACCTTCTCCTCTTGCCTTAACAACCTGGCTAGCTCTTCAGGAAGCTCATAATCTTCTTCAACCCCTTCATCAGCTTGATTGATTGGATTGTTAAAGTCATACGAAGCCATAGCTGTGCTGTTGTCGGTGCAGTCTGAAAGGCACTCTCTGCAAGGGTTTAGATTGTTCATTTTAGTGATTGATTTTAACCTTGTTTTAGAAAAATTGAAATAAAGTTATCATTTTGGAAAACATTGCCATTTTATTTTTGTACAAAAAGAAAAAAAATGAAAAACAGTGAGCGGAAAAAGAAAAAGACTCATTTGCAAAAGATGTCTGATATTCATTGATTGATCTGTTTGCACAAAATTACAAAGATGGCCCGATTACAAAATGAGTCTTGTCATCTTGGGCAAGATGCAAGACTTGATGCATGCTTAAAATATACAGGAAATAATAATTACTCTGCAGGAGTAACCCTTATAATTTCCTGGGAAGACCAGTTTGAGATACGGCTCCCCGGGATCCTTGGACGTATCCAGCTCTCCAGGTTGCGTTCATCTTTCGACTCATCTTCCAAGTTGTTCACTGCATCCGGGGTGAGCAGTCCCCCGCTGACAAAGTTGGGCTTCTTGGCAGCCTCTGATTGATCTTGTTGAGTTGGTTTGTAACCCAACCCAAATCTGTCCTCCTTCTTCTCCACGGGCAGCAGCTTGCCCCAGCCTTGGGCAGTCCCCTCTTCAACAACCTTCCTGGCTTGCTGATAAGATGTCATGGAGGTCCCTAGTACAGCAGATGCTTCATTTATGTTTAGGGCCTCAAATCCCTGGCTCATGGTTTCATGGATCTCTCCATCCATTTCAATATACTTGTACGTAGCCAGATGGCTAACAAAGATGTCCTCTTCCCCACAGATGGTGATGATTTGACCTTCCCACTCGAATTTCAGCTTCTGGTGAAGGGTAGACGTAACTGCGCCAGCGGCATGGATCCAAGGTCTACCCAACAAACAGCTGTAGGCCGGCTGAATGTCCATCACATAGAAGGTAATTTTGAAGGTCTGCGGGCCAATCATCACAGGCAGATCAATCTACCCTAGCACTGATCTTTTAGAGCCATCGAATGCTCTCACCACCAGATTACTCGGACGCAATGCCAAGCCATCGTACTCCAGCTTCACTAAGGCTTTCTTTGGTAGAACATTGAGTGAAGACCCAGTGTCCACCAGTACATGGGATAGAACAGCACCCTTGCATTCTAGAGTGATGTGCAAAGCCTTGTTGTGGTTACGTCCCTCAGTTGTTAAATCGGCGTTGGTAAAGCCCAGTCCATGACTGGTGTTGACATTAGCTACCACAGTTTCTAGCTGATTAACAGTGATCTCCTCTGGCACGTATGCTGCGTGCAGGACTTTCAGTAATGCATTCCTGTGAGCTTCAGAACACATCAACAGGGATAATATGGAGATCTTTGAGGGAGTTTGGTGAAGCTGATCCACCACCTTGTAATCACTTCTCTTTATAATTCTCATAAACTCGTCTACATCTTGCTCAAAAGATGTCTTCTGAGTTTCTTTGATGATTGGTTCTTCAACTACCACACTCTTTCCTTTTGCTTTAGCAGCAGCTTCTCATTCGGCGTTAGGTCTTTGCAATTGTGAGGCAAAAGGCGTCCGCTTCTGGTGAAGCCTCCGCCTCCCCCAACATTATCAATCTGTGGAGAAGAGGTTGAAGAATCCAAAGTGATTTTCTCCCCGTTGCAGTAGAGATCAGAGCCATAATGCCAAGGTATGGCATTACTGCTTTCATATGGAACGGGTCCAGGCACCGTGATGGTAACTGGACTGACTGCTGCAGAGGAGGGTACTGAAATGGTGTGCGGATCGTAGTAGATGGTGACTGGTGACCTGGCAGGAGATGCCACTGCTTATTGTTGAAAGTTGTTGTTTGGAGGAACACTTGACGGATCATAGTAAATGGTGACTGCTGAAATATCTTCATCAATTTCTGTTGGCGTTGTAGAAGATTCTGCTGAATAAAGGGGTGCTGATGTTGTAGAGGAAATGGTTGTTGACATCTGATTTGTTGAAGTGATGGACAGAGCCATTGTTGATGATATTGATGAATTGGTTGGAATGATTGTTGTTGCAGTTGTAGAAGAGTCAGGAATTGTTGTCAAAGGGATTGCTGGGTTTGTAGGCGCCGTTGTTGTGATCTGAAGTATACCACTTTTGATAAGACCATCTATGCCGCTTCTCAAGTTATCACACCCGTTGACCGAAATGTTGCAATAATCACAACCGAGCTCACACCCGGGGAACATCTTGCACTCTAGAAGCTGAGCTTTAATTTCTACCAGAGGTGTTCGAATCTGCCCAACACTGGTGATTAAGAAAGATGGCTTGTCTTCCTCAATGGCATTAATTCTTGGTCCTCCATGATTGGGCATGGGATTCTTGTTAACATTTGGCGGGGGTGCAAAGTTGAGGGCTTTAGAATCTACCAGATCTTGTACCTTCATTTGTAAAGCCCTGCATTTCTCAGTATTGTGGCCAGGTGCATTAGAATGAAAAGCACACCGGGCGTTGACATCATAATTTCTTGGAAGACTGGAAGGATCTGGTGGTGCCAATGTCCTTAGCTCAACCAAGTTGAGTTTCAGGAGTTGTGGCAATAAAGCGGCATAAGGCATAGGGATATGATCAATCACCCTATTTGCCTGTGATGGTCTTTGCTGAAAGGGTCTTTGCTGTTGATTGCTATTGTTGTTGTTGTAGTTTCTCTGTGGCGGATACTGAACTTGTTGTTGATAATGTGGTTGTTGTTGTGGTTGATATGCTGGTTGATGAGGAATCAGAGCTGGAATAGTGACAGTTGCTACTGATCTGTGGACATGCTGAGGTCTGCCCCTGTTGGCATAAATGGCATTTGTCTCACCGGTCCTTCGAGGTCCCACAAAAGGCTTCCTGGGATTGCTTGACGAACTTGCACCATTATCGGAAATTTTACCCATCTTCAGAAGGCTCTCAATTCTTTCTCCAGCTATAACTACGTCAGCGAAGCTGGTGGAAGAAAAGGCAGCTAGCCTGTCAATATATGTCCCTTGCAGGGTATTCATAAACATGGCCATTTCCCTTTCCGACATGGGTGGCTGGACAGCAGCAGCAAGCTGTCTCCACCTCTGGGCATATTCCCTGAAGCTTTCTCTGGAGGACTGGGACATTCCCATCAGAAGGGTTCTGTTAGGAGCCATGTCCAGATTGTATTGGTATTGTCTGATGAAAGCCTCAGCTAGGTCCTTCCAGCATCTGATAGTAGCCCTGGTTAAATGTGAGTACCACTCCCTTGAAGCTCCAGTCAAGCTATCTTCAAAGTAAAACATCCATAGTTTTTCATCCATGGTGTATGCCTTAAGTCTTCCCAGAAAGGACTGCAAGTGAGTTCGTGGACAGGAAGTTCCATTGTACTTTTCGAAGCACGGGGGTTTAAACTTGTGGGGAATCCTTACCCCATCCACTAACCCCATATCCATGACATCAAAACCCAAGGAATTTTGAGACTCCAGAGATCTCAACTTCTCAGCAATTTCATCAAGCCTCCTATCATAAACTTCGTCCCCAGCTTGTATCACAGTGAACTGCTCTTCCTGAGGGTCTTCTTGTAAGACTCTTCCTCCAGTAGTATTTCCTTGCACATTACCCGGGATGTTAACTTCCGGGTGTAGATGAGGCCCATATACTGGTGGGTTAATATGAGGCTGACCCCTCTCATTGTTACTTGTTCCTCCAGTTCCTAGAGGAGGTTCTTTTAGGGTTTGTCTTTCCACCAATGCCCTCAATCTTTCTTGACTTTGAGCCAAGCCATTCATTACTTCCATGAACTGGGTCATTTGGTTTCTCATCTCCAGCCTTTCGTTAACCATCTGGGTTCTGACCTCTGTCAGCTCTTGCTGTACTTGGTCCATCTGGATACCAGGAAGGTTGTTGCGAGTAGGATATCTGTGCGGACGGTTGAGAGGGAACACCCGACGGCGAGCAATAATTCCTGAATCACAACAGAGTTAGCAACAAACAAAACAAAAACAAAACCTACAAAACAAAACAAAGGTTAGTATGCAATGTAGTATGCTTATTTGTTTCCAAGGTATCCGGCTTGGTACTTGGTTTTGACCTTTCCAGACCCTGAGGAAGATGCTTTGATGTTGCTTGAGAGAAGAAACTCAGTGAAACAAACTAACAAATATATTACAAAAGGTGGATCATACATAGTTTGTTTTTACAATACATGCCCCTAAAGGGTGTAACACGGTGGGAGAACTGACTTTAGTTATGTTGCGGATAGCAAGAGTCGCCACCGACTTTTATTTTATCCAAAGGAAAGGCATAAAAGAACAGGAAAGACCTTTTTAAAAGATTTTGGGTCCGGGGGGTAGGTTATGTAAAGGGAAGGTGTTAGCACCCTTTACATCCATGGTTATCCATGGGCTCTTAGTTACTTAGCTCACTTTGAATTGTTTTTGAAAAGTGTAGTGTGCGAATAAAAATTTTCATAAGAGTTTAATAATGATCCATGTAAGGATGCGTAAAAAACTTGTATTTTGAAAATTGTTTGAAATTGTGAAGTGTTTGAAAAGTTTTTAAATGAAGTGAGTAAGCAACTATGAGGAACCTACCCTAAAGTTTAAAGTCTTTTCTGTTCTTTATCCTTTAAATGGTAAGACAATCCCTATTATTAAGGAATAGGTAGTCATTACCTTGGATGTGAGGGACAAATAAAGGGACATCTGTTTATGTAGGCAACTGTGGGGTGTATTAAGCATTTGGAGGGACTATCATCATTATTCGAAAGAGACTTGATCTTTATGAAAGGCAACCATTAGGGACTTGATGACTTTTCTTTTAAGGGACTTGCTTTATACACCCCACTTGACCTTTTTTGGATAGGCAACATTGAGGGATAGCCCTAGAAAGTGAGATGGCGATTAAAAATCGACTTACGTGTGTGAGTGTTTAATTTATATTTATCTTTAATTAAAATGATCTAAATTTGATTTTAAATATGAATACATGTTTACACTCCCTATTTTACTAACCATAGCAAGCAAATTAAATAATTTAAATATTTACAAAAATTTACACCAAAGAGCAATTACATTAAACAATTAAAATAAATAGCAAATAAATAAATATAAATAATAAGCAAAAATAAATAAATAGGCAATAATAAACATAATAGGGGTTAGTAATAATAATAATAAAAAATTAAATAAGGTTAGTGAAATAATAATAATAAGGATAATAATAAAATAAATGGATTAGTAATAATAAGCAGAATAAATAATGAATAAGAATTGGAAATTATTAAGGAAATAAGAGCAATTTAATTATAAATTATAAACATAAAAAATTACAATTACAATATATCAGCATAAATTTAATTATTTTTTAACCATATATATTTTTTAAAAGAAAAATTTGGATTATGAACAAAATTATAGAAACAATTTCATATTATAAAAAATTGGTTATAAGCATATTTACAAGATTCAATTATATTAAATATTATATTTACAAAAAGATTAGAAATTTAAATCATAAAAATAAAATTAGTTTTGTTATTATTTAGAAAATAAAATTAGGTTTTACAAAATTAGGGTTCATTTAGAAAATATTTTTTTTAAGGTTTAATTTAATATACAAAATTATTTAAATAAACATACATATATTTATAATTTAATTACATAAAGAAAAATTAAAATTGAGAAAAATAAAAGTTTAGAATTTAAAAAAATATAAATGTTGTTTTTTTAGATATTTATCAAATATATATATACATGCATAATTTATTTTTTTAATTAATAATAAGAAAATAATTAAGCAAATTAATTAAATAAATTAAAATAGAAAAATGGTAAAAAAAAAGAAACTTACCTTGGCTGGGTTTGAACCCAGGACATCCTGCCTACAAGGAACAAAACATACCACCAGGCCAGCCACGCATTGGTGATAATAGAATGGTTCCAATTGGTTTTGTGCAATGCCTGGAAAAATCAGAAAAATAAATAGAAGCAAAAAGGCCTGGGGGAGGATTGAACCCAGGACCTCTTAACACACAAACACACGCATGACCATCCGGCTGGGAGAGCAAATCTGATAATGGTGTGGCAAGAGAACATAATATGTAATGCTGCATAGTTAACCTGAAAAATAGAAAAAAATAATGGTACAAGACCAGGTTTCGAACACAGGTCTCGCAGCCAAACACAAACACCTTTTTCCACTGGACCACACGCTCCTGTGTGATAAACAACCAAGATGAATACATAATATTTTAAATCAGAATTTTAAATATGAAATTCGCGCCAGAACGCCTTCATCTTCAACCTCAAATTCGTAGGGTTTCCTGCGAATTTTTCTGGGAAAATTCCTACGAATTTTCATGCAACTCAAACCTGCGAATCACATACATCATCATACGAGTAAAATTCTTTCAAATTGAACCTGCAAACATGATCTATACAACAATTACAGTCCAAATATGAGTCCATTATCAATTTATATTAGGTATTCCATGAATCCCCAATTTTGAAGCTTTAACCCTAACAATGGCCGATTGCTATTTAGGTCACGAAACTCCAATTTTTTTGTCCAGAAACCTTCACAAGCTCAATACAAACATCATAAACCAAACAAAAGTCATTGAGATACATTGAATTAGTGAAACCGAAAAAAAAATATTCAAGAACAAATAGAATTCGGATTATGCATTATGGAGTGATTTTGATGCATATGAGTGTTGATTTTGCTTCAAGAAGGTCCAAGGAACATTGCTATGTTCTTATTTTACCTTAAAACACCTTGTATGAATGAATCCGAATGTGAGGTTTTGGATGGTTTTTCAATTTGTGAAACTTACTTTTGGAGGCAGAAAATTTGTGGCTTTGTGATGGCAATGAGTTAAGCACTTATAGGAGAGTGAATTAGGTCAAAAAGATTGATTGTTTGTGTGGAAAAATTGATATGAAAAGATTCAAAATGATCATGCTTTTAAAATCCAATATTCTTGTATGAAGGCTTGCTATTTTTGGACAAATCTCATGATTTCTTTCCTCCTCAATTCAAATCAACATTTAAGACTTTCTAGAAACTTAATCTCAACCAAATCTTACATTTTCATATTTTATTTTTATTTAAAATGATTTTTAATGAATTAAATCAAAATAAATAAAAAATAAAATAATAAAAATTCTGATTTTTAATGGTTTGGGTCGTGCATGAAGTCATTGTATGGGTTGGGTCATCATTTGGCAAGCCCATTTGGAAGAAATTGGTTTTAGACCTCCTTTTTCATCATAAACCAACTCAAAATTTCCCAACTTTGCAAGGGCACATATCCTTCAATTTTAATGGTATGAGGGTGTTCTTGGACATTTTGGAAATCTTGAAGAGTCCTCTAACCAACCCCACTGGTTTCATGTCCATATTATTTACCAATCTCAAGTTATGCCCTTTTGAAGTTGTTGACTTTTTGTTGACTTTTGAAATGACCTATAATGTCTTAGCTCATACCTCCCAAATGAAGCATTTTTGGGCTTGGCTTGTGAGACACAAAGTTGTAGAGAATTCAATTTCCTTCAAAATGAGATTTGGATGGAGACTTGGTGATGAAGTATGTGAAAGTTATGGCTGGTCAAAGTTCAGTTGACTTTTACTGAGGAAACCCTAATTTAGAAACTCCTGATTCTTGATGATCTGGAATCTCCTTGATGAATCATGATCAACCCTTGATCAAATGATGAATTTTACTTCATATACTTGATGTTGGCAAAAAATCATGAAGTTTGACTTTGGTTTGACCACAGTTGACCTCAGTTTGACTTTTTAACTGCATTGACTGATTTTGACTTATCTGATCATCTGACTGAGCAAACTTTTGAGAAAAGTCTTGAAACTTGTCATGGGGGTTCTTATACACATATAAGATGTTATGAAGCTCACTTGAAGTCTTGGAAATCCATTTAGCCTGATTAAAGTCAAAACCCTAGTTTTGGATGCACTGCTTAGGAGGTGCATTGTCTGAGGGAATTGTCAACTCTTCTGATCAATTGTGAACTTTGTGAACCTTGTGAACCATCATAAAATGTCTTGTGAACCTCATGGGAGGTATTGTGAACCTTGTGAACCTTGTGAACCTTCATGAAGTGACTTGTAGACTTCATGAGCCTCAAGGAAGGTCTTGAAAGCATTGTGAATCTTGTGAACCTTGTGAACCTTCATGAAGTGACTTGTAGACCTCATGAACCTCATGAAAGGTATTGAGAGCATTAGGAAATTTGTGAACCTTGTGAACCTTCATAAAGTAGCTTGTAGACTTCATGAACCTCAGGGAAGGTCTTGAAAATGTTGAGACACTTGTGAACCTTGTGAACCTTCATGAAATGACTTGTAGACTTCATGAACCTCATGAAAGGTCTTGTAAGTATTGAGAAACTTGTGAACCTTGTGAACCTTCTTAGAACACAAAGTCTTGTATTGTGAGGGCAAATTTTGGGGTGCAACAAAGGGTCAAAATACAACACAAAAGAAAAGTACATGAAATGGAAATAACAACAAGCAAATAAGTCAAACATCTAAGCCAAACTCATCCTCTTTAACCTCCTTCAAAAGTGCTTCAGTGACAGGGCCAGCTGGATGCTCTGTAATGTTCCTGATAAGAAGATTTCTGGTGGCAATAGCAGTGGTCAGCTTCTTGTGTCTGTCTTGGTCCTTTGACCTCTTCACACCAGCCCTAAGCTTCAACTCTGAAATCTCCTTCTGGGCTGCTAGCAGAGCCTCCTGTTGTTTCTTTTCATTGGCTTCCAACTGCTCAATCCTGTCTTGAGTTCTCTTATCTTCTCGAGTACGAGCTTCAGTGATCCTGACCCACCTAGCTTGACTTTCTTTCAGATAGAGATCAGTCCTAGCCTTCTGAAACTGGGCCTCTTTACAGGCATTCTTCAAAATTTGCTCTCCAGCTCTTGATTTCTTGATGTAGTCTTCTGCTTTCTCAATCCTGGCTAGATACTCCACCTTTAGTTTTTCTAACCTCTCAATGTCTATACGACCATCACTCCTCTCCCAGAGGGTCTTCTTCAGAGCTTGAGACAGATTTTCATTCCTCTCCTTCAGTTTCTCAAATTCCTCCAGGCTGACAGTGGCTAGAGGTGGTGTTGTGGATGGTCCAGGTGCATCCTCAATGGTGAAAGGCATCCCAGAAATCTGAGCCCTAGCATGAGACCATTCATAATACTGAGCTGAAGCCACATTATTGCATCTTCCAAGAATGGCCATCCCTTTGGTCTGGATGTTGTCCCAAGCCCAGGATGCTTGTCTGACAACAGCTAGATTAGGCTTTATCTCACAATACAGGGTTTCAACCAAGTCTTGCACTCTAGGAGGGTGAACCAAAGCATAGCCCAATTGTCTCTTGAACAGCAAAGGATTGTAGTTGATGCAACCCTTTACTCCTATTAGAGGTACATTGGGGAACTGTCCACAGCTAGTAATTATGTCCCTGCCCTTGGTGCTCTGGGTGCACCATCTGATGTCATCTGAGGTTAAAGCAATAAGTCTCCTAGCCCAATTCTTCTGTTGGTGAGGATTTAGGAAAGCATCAGTCTTGGGTAAGTGTTTGAGCAGCCAGGTATGAAATAGAGGAGCACAACACCTTACCAACCTCCCTCTCTGCTTCTCATTCCTTTGGTGAACAGAATAATAGAAATCTCCCAGTAATGTGGGCACTGGGTTCCTCAGAAGGAAGAGATGAATGGCATTCTTGCTGATAAACTTGGGCTCATCTGCAAAAAGTATAACCCCATATATATTGAGGGCTAACAATGCACAAACTGCCTTCCATTCTCCCAAGGAGGCCCTCAGGATGGCCTGAGAAGTCAAGAAATCCAAGTGTAGGCCAGGAATTCCAGCCTTTGTTGACATGTTCTGCTCAATCAAAATAGGTTCCAAATACAGTGCTTTTGCCACTTCTTCATTGCTGGGAGAGGCCATCTGTGGGTTGAAAGGGATACCACCCCTGACAGGTACTCCAATCAATGATGAAAACTCTTCCAACAGAGGTCCCAAATGAAAATTCTGGAAAGTGAAGCATCTCAAAGGAGGATCATAAAACTGTAGGCAAGTGTGGATGAAACTCCTCTGAGAAGGGTCTAAGTCCATAACCATATCAAGGATGCCTCCATAATGTTCTATGAATAATGGGATATGGTCTGGAGTAATGAGTGCTTGGACCTGCCTGATGCCAGCCAGCACAGGCTCAAAGAAATGGTATGAAATGTTGCTCTTCTTGGGTGCCATGACTGCTGATGAAGAGCTGAGAACAGATGCTGATGATGATACTGGGGATGAACCACTGATAGGATGGTGATGAGGATGGAGGTAACTGAAGAAAACTACTGATGAAGATAGCTGAAGCAGATAGCTGATGAGACATAGGTCTAAGCAGATGAAGGGGTCAAAACCAAGCCAGATGTAATGTGAATACCCTAAAAAACAAATAAGCAAATGTTAAATGATGCAAATGATGAGTATGCAAATGATATGCAAGGGTTTGTGATCAAGCTGGATCTGATTGCTGCCTTGATATAAAGGTCCATGTATGTCCAAGAAGTCCAGATGGAGGTTCAGAAGTCCAGTAACCAAGGTGGGGGACTCAAATAAAGAGTCACATGTCCTGGGTTAAATCACAAGAACTGTCCAAAGTGGAGTACTCTTAAACAAGTATCAGGGTATGATGTGGCCAAGGGTCCCTGCAAACCTGTAAACAGCCCAACCCCCTCATAGGTGATGTTCTAAAACAAGGATCCTCAGACTTGGATCAGTTATGAGAAGTGTAAACACTTCTAACCTGGAGGTACAATGTTTACAATAACCATAAAAGATCCTCCTCTAATTCACCTCAGTTTCTGAAGGTCATAATAATGGTCATCCAGACTTAGCAGGCTTCCCAGATAGCCCTAGCACTACAGGAAATCTGTAGCACAGAGTTCTCAAGAAGAAACCCACATCTGAACCGTGTTTCATATTCCCGCACCAGACCGAAATGGAATGGGAAAGAACATGAACCACTCTAGCCTAGGTGTCACTCAGGTCCCAAGTATAGGACCTTAAACTCTCAATAGAACCCCACCCACCAAAGCAAAAACCAGATCCAGCCAGATGACAATATGACAGTATGATATATAAAGCTGTAAAGAAAGCAATAAATAACTGTACATAAAGCAGTAAATAAAGCAACTATATAAACACAATCAGCACATAACACCCCAGTAAACACAAATCAACCAAGCGCTAGGAGGAACCCACAAAAAGAACCAGAAGCCCTGGTTACAGTATAAGGGTCCCCAGCAGAGTCGCCAAGCTGTCGCTCCCACCTGATGACAACACAAGGTCAAGAGGGGTACAGACGCGAACGGTCGGCGAAAGGAGGAAATGAGAACACACAGGGGTGAACTCAGAAAAGACAAGAGTCGCCAGCTAGGCATTTTTATCCCGGAGGAAAGGTAATGCTGCATAGACCTAAGAAAAGATATGGATAAGACGGTTGCGAACCAGAGAGACTGAGAAAGGGGGTTGGTTACAACCTGGGAAGGTATTAGCACCCAGATTGTCCGCCGTACTCGACGGGATCCACGCTTAAGAGACTTGTGTTTTAAAGGGGTAGTGTCAGTGCAATCTGTGTATCAAAGCTGGAAAGAATGCAAGTGTCAGTGTAAAAAGAATGTGAAGTGTATAAGTAAAGTGTCAGTGTAAGAACAGGAGTGAAATGCTCAAGACTAAGAGGCTTAAAGAATAATGCTGGAAAGAGGGGGAATATACAGAGACTTTTGTTCGATAACTGTTAAGTTATGCCTACGTATCCTCTCGTGCAATGAGGAAGTCAGAACACCGTAGTTCGACCCAAAGAGACTGGAAGGAAAAATTGACTTGTGAACTGCTTACTTGTCTATGCTCAAGTGTATGACCTGTCTGGCTCAGGTGCAAACTGTCTTGCATTAGACGGAAGAAGCAAGTTCTCGTTTATGAGTGAATGAGGTGAGAAAAGAATCCCGGAGGAGACGATTACTGCTTGTTTTTGTGTTTTCAGTCTTTTATTGCTTTTGAAAGTTTGTCATAAGTCAATGAGCTTAAGCCTAAACCAATGGGTCAGTAAACTCATCACATCCTCCCTCTGATTAGGGGTAATGAGAGTACCTTAAGTGTGAAGTCAGTGTCTCACACTTAATCACCATGATGTAGGATTAAGATCATCAACCTACTTGTGATTAGTTAAATGTTTTTGTTATTTTTGTTTAGTGTTAAGTAATGAGACTAAGCCATAATCAAAGATTAAAAAGACTCATTACACCATCCTAATAGAAGGATAATAGATGAGAATGTTTAAGCTGGGGAAAGCTCCTCAACTTAATCCATGATTAAGGATTAACATCATGACAAAACAAAGCCTTTATTAGATGGATTTTAATTAATGATGAGATGAAGAAGTGAGTTTTATGGTTTGTAAGACAACTTGAGGGGGACTTGTCCATTAAAACTAGGGTTAGTCCTTCTTAACCAATTAAGGAAGAATTAGAACCCTAATGCAAGGCCAAGGTTACAAGCTTGATGTCTTGATGATTATTAAGTGAATTAATTAAAGGATTTAAACACATTAAGGGTTTAACACTTAGGATTAAAGTTATACACTCCATCCTAATAGAAGGATGCAGGCATAAGCTTAATCACAAAGCCTTAAAGCCTTTAGGGTTTAGTCCCTGATTATGAGGTGAGAAGAGAAGACTCCAAGATGACACAAAGGTAAAAGCTAAGTGGGGGGACTAATCAATCCTAAAAAGTTATCATGCTTGGGAGTCCTAGGGTTTGTGAGGTTTAAGAAAGAAATCTTCAAGAAACCATCAAGGAGAGAAGCAGATGAAAGAAGCAAAGAGAAGCAAAACAACTTGCTTCACTTAAGAAGACAAGTTGCTTGAAGAAAGAAGGTAGGAGATGAACAAGAATGAGCAAGCTCAATCCAAACACATACAAAATGCAGCAAATGAATTATGAAAGAGATGAAAAGAGAAAGTGAGAAGTGAAGGCAAATTCACTTCTCAAAATAACTTACCACCTGAAAAGTTAGTGAAAGAAATGAAATGCAATGCCAATGAGATGAAATGGAATGATGCAAAACAAAACCAGAAGCATAAGTATGATGTTAATGATGCTAAGAGATGATGCAAACATGAGGCAAGGCATTAGAATGATCATACAAACATATGGATGTAAGAGAAGCATGTTTTGAACCATGGATGCACATGAAAAGTTATGGAATGCAAATGACATACAACATGGCAAATGAAAGATGCAATGATCAAACATGATTCTAATATGTCTTAAGATGTATCATGAATCAAATGAATGCACAAAATGTCATGGCAAGTCATGGTATGCAAGCAAATGGAAGATGAATGCAAAGGAAGGCATGAATTAGGGTTATATGCAACATACAAAGAAAGAATTCAAAACCAGAAGCAAATGACATGATAAAAATTTGAAAATGCAATCAAAGGAACCCTAAACCTACACAAACTCACTGCCCAAAGGAGAGGATCCAACTCTTAACCTAGTGAGAGTTATGAATTTTCTAAGATTGCTAGGGTTTTAAGGTACCTTGTCAAGAAAAATGCAAAACAAATGGGAAATGCAAGATCAATTCATGCCAATTTTATCCTATAAACTACATGCTATACAAGATGCAATGCAAGAAGAATCATGATCCAACTCTCAAAGGTTAGACATAAATGAATTTTTGAAGTTTGAAACAAAATAATGCCTTGAAATGAAATTAAATTCCTTTGAAAATTATCAAAAGGCATCAAGAACAAAAATGAAATTTGGTTTGAGAGTTGGACAATGTTTCTAAATGTTTTTGAATGTTACATGAAATTTTTTGTGATTTTTAAATACCTAAAAGTATTTTTAATTAATTAATTTTCATTAATTAATTAAAAATAAACTTTTAAATGATTTAAAAATAAATTTTAATGCAAAAAATAAAAATAAAAATATTTTTGTGTTCTGAAAAATAATGAAAATCTTGACAAAAATCTTCATAATTTTTAAACATTTTTTTGCTATTTTAAATTAAATGATAAAGAAAAGGCAATTAAAATGAAATTAAAATATCAATTAATGAAAGTAATCAGATCTGAGGGCCAGGATTCAAACAAGAAAGGGAGGGAATTGACTTCGCGCGTCATCCAAGGGCCTGAATTCAAACTACGCTAATTATGTCATTAACCCTAATCTGAACCCTAATCACTTTCAGGTGACCGGAACAGTGTTCCGGTCATCTTCTCCGACGAGTCACTTATGCTATCTCACTCTCTACGCATCCCCAAGCTCTCTAATTTTCCAGAAATGATCCCCACATCAATCCCAACAAGAATCACTCACCAAAAATCATTTATTCATCATCAAATTCGTGAATCAGAGCAAAACGGGAAACATGGCAGAAATTTCAGAAACTCAATACATGCTTAATACTTGATCATTTTCAAAAATAAACACATCAGGATCATCAGTGAATCATGGAGAATCAATTAGAAACTTAAAAACACGTTTCTGGAAAAAAATTTCTTGATGATACCTGAACTGAAGCTTTCGAAAATGGTGCTTTCTGGCCAGTTCCTTGCTTCAAACAAGCTCCAATGATCTCCCCCAAGTGTTTGTGATGCTTAGCTGGAGTTTAAATGGCCTCTGGAGAGAGTTTGCAGAATCTCAGTTCATGAAATGTGAAAATCGTGTTTTTGATTGTGGAGGTTTTAGGGCAAAATGGAGGGTGGGAAATGATCAGTGAGGTTTATGGAGTTGAATGGTGGAAAAAGTTTGAAGGTTTGATGGCTGAATCAAGGGATTCAAAAGCTTTTGCAAATGTGAGGATTTTTGAGTGTGCTGTGTTCTTGGAGTTTCAGGCTTGTGTGTGTGTGTTATGGCTAGCTTGAAGTCCACATAACATGTTCTGATTGGGCAGAGAGTTGTTGTGGAGTAGTGTGATTGGTATGGCTCAAGTTGCAAAAAGTCAAGAAAGTTGTACTTGGAGGTATGGGCAAGTGGCAGGATGAGATAGGGGCATGGCTATACGCAGCAAGGATCAAGGGGTATCATGAAATCAGATTTTGTGAGTTGGCTCAAGTGGATGAAGAGTTATGGATCATTTTGCAAATTTGTGAACTTTTGGTCCTTTTGGAATTTCTTGATCCACAAGCCATGAAAATAAGTGAACTTTTGATGCAATCTGATCTTTAGGCCTTGGTTTATGTTTGTGTGAAGTTTAGAAGTCCATTTGAAAGCTCAATTTGCCTTGGCAAGGGATTTTGCAACTTTGCCTCTTTGGTGGAAAACTTGAAATTATGTGATTTTTCCCAACTTTGACAAGCCATAACTTTTGATCCAAAATGAATTAGAACAAGTTCTTGTACTTTTTGAAAAGGGAATGATCCATTCTACAAATTTCATGACCAAAGTTTTCTCATTTGAAGCATTTTTGAATCAAAAAGCAAGGGTTGAAAAAGTTTCCCAAAATGGCAAGTTTCCATTACAAGTCATTTTCCCAAAACGTCAACTTTGCAAATGGCTTGAAATTCTTCAATTTTGTGAACTTATAACATCTTCTATGATCAAATAAAGATCATACATAATAAAAATGATGATGAACACCCTTTGGTTGGGTCATTGGGGGCCTCAGATGCCCTGATTTTGCACTGACTTGCTCAAAAAGTCAACTCTTGATCAGATGCCTTCCCCATTGAATTTCTTCATGAAATTTGATATGTGTGATCCTTATAACATATAGAGACCAATATAAACAAGAATGACCAAAAAATTTGGAGTTATGGCCTTTGAAACCAAAACCCTAATTCTAGGTCATCTGTGCAGTTAAACCTGGCTCTGCTTCCATGCCAATCTCAGTTCTTGTGATTTTCTGACATTCTTGACTTTGAGAGGATATAATATGATGTTTGATCATACATGGACCCCTTTGAAGTGATTGATGACCTTTGGAGTGGCTCAAATAGCTCTTGGATTGCTCAGATCACAAACCCTAGATGCAGATGACTTAGAACCAGTGCAATGAATCAAAAATGTGATATGAGATGCTATGATTGAACTTATGTATATGAAAAGATCACAAGCCATGGTGTGAATGGGTGAGGGCAAATTTGGGGTGTTTACACCCGTCTCTTTAGTTTGCAAGACCTTGTTATTTCCTTTTCTTCGGTTTGTGCAGCATTAGCATTCCTTCTGGATAAAAATGCATGGCTGGCGACTCTACCTTTTCCGTGCCACATTTGCGTTTGTACCAGGATGGAAATCCATGGAGCGACAGCTGGCGACTCTACTAGGGATCAAACCCAGAATCTCTGGTTTCCCCTTTGAGAGTCAATCCTAGCGCTTGTTTGTTTCTATTTCATTGTGTGTTTATATGTTTGTTGTTGTGTGTTTAGTTTACTCTTTTTATTTACAACTTTAATTTATAGTTTTTTTTTACTACTTTCTGTATTTTATTTTTCATGCATCATATATACTGGATTGTATGGATTGTGCTGGTTTTTTGTTTGGCGGGATGAGGTTACTGAGTGAGGAGCCCAGTACCAAGGCTCGAGTTCACCTTAGGACTTTAGTATGGACAAACATTGTACTTCCATGATATATCATCATGATGAGTGGCGATGTGTTCCACACCCAGACTACGACAGTCTTGGAAATATTCTGTGTGGGGATTTCCTCCACTTCAGGATACAATCTTGATAGTTATGTGCATCTAGGGACTGGTCATTGAGGACCTTTGTGGAAACAACCCTCTCCAGTGGTGATAGTGGTAGACCATATTCTGCGGCATACCCATTCGCACCCGAGGGCCCACAGGGAACTCGCATAGGATGGTCTGGTTCCCTCGTAGGAACTCAATTAAAGAAAATAATCATATGACGATAGTAATGTATCCCAAGGGATGAATGTACTATTATTTCTCGATTTCAGTGCTTGAAGTTGGGGACTTACGGGGGATGCGCGTTTTTCCCGGACTCGGCTAAGACCTCCCTGAGTAGTATATAATGTTAAACCGATTCTTTGATTTGTTCATGAGCCATTTTTCGGAGATGGTAGATGTATTATCGTTATTCGGCCCGGAGCACACCAGTGAGACGAGGAGGGGTTTACAAGTTTGCAGGAACCCTTGGCCTCAACATACCCTTACTATCAGTGTGGTCATATGTTCTGATCTGGTTCTTATGGTTCTAGAATTCTTGATCCTTTGGGTTCTGATTTATTATCTGGGGTTATTATTCATAGGTCATATGGTTTCAGATACTTGGTTCTTGGCTTAGTGTTCTGTATCCAGACAGATACCAGAAATTGATCACATGCCCTGCATTTGCATTGCATCATACCATCATTAATCATTTATGTTTTTCATTCTTCGGTTTATCTGTTACCAGTTCCGGTATATTTTATTCAAAAATGGAGGATTCTCATAAGAATAATATTAATTACAAGTTCTTCGACACCAAGATCGACATGCTGAAAAAGATGATAGTTCTGATCACTCCTAACCATATTGAAGAATTCAGGAGGGCTTATGTGGGTAATTTAGATATGGTAGTATATTTGGATGCTTCTGAGAGGAGTGCTATTCATTTTTTTCTACTGAATTATGACCCTCATCTGAGGTGTTTCACTTTTCGTGACTTCCAGTTGGGTCCCTTATTGGATGAATATGCTCTGATCCTGTGAGTTCCTATTCAGGACTAGATTCCTTTCAATACAGAGATGGTTAAACCCACGCCTGAAGATATTGCCAAGGCTCTTTATTTGAGCACTTTCGTGGTGACTTCCAACTTGAGTACAACCAAAGGTGGAATATCTGGGTTTTCCTTGGAGTTCATGTTGAAGAAAGCTGAGGAACTTGCTGCCAAGGCTCAATGGGACTCTGTGTGTGCTATGTGTCGCTCCCTGGATTTCCATCCTGGTACACACGCGAAAGTGGTGCGGAAGAAGGTAGAGTCTCCAGCCAGGCATTTTTATCCCGAAGGAACGGGAATGGTAATGTTGCACAAACCGAATGAAAAGAAAGGAAGGACAAAGGTCCTGCGAACCAAAGAAACTGAGTTCGGGTATCGGTTACGGCCTGGGAAGGTATTAGCACCCCAGATCATCCGCCGTACCCGGCGGGATCCACGCTTGCAAAGAAACTGTTTCAAAGGGTGAAGAAATGAAAGTTGCTGCAAAAAGAAAGAGTGAACTGGATCTGAAGAAAATAAAGGGGAAAATGTATGGAAAATAAAAGAGTGCTCTAACGGGCCCTACACCGCTGCCTACGTACCTCATCTGGACATGAGGATCATATTCGTCGTAGTTCCCCTAACTAGGGGTGGAAAAAGATTGCTTGTGTTTTAAAGCTAGAACTGCCTATTGTAACACCCCAAATTTTCCCTCTTCATTTTAAGCATCATATCATATCATATTCATCATGAGCATACCATATTTTTAGCATCCTAGCATGGAAATATGAGGCATAACATTCTTCATGTCCTAGCATCAAGCATATGGTCATCTGTGGAGGTCCTTGAAGCATTTCAAGCCATGACAAGGGTCCCAATGGTTGTATACAAGTTCTATGGTGAGTCTATACTCCATTTACAAGATCAATTCCATTGGCAAAAGCTCAGAAGATTGCATGATAATCAGAGATCTCAGGAAAAAGCAAAGCTCCTACACAAGGCACCTAAATTAGGGTTTGAGATTCAAGCACCAAAATCTCACAACTTTGTCCATTTCATTTGGGCAAAGTCTTCTATATGTCAAGAGGATCCTAGGTGCAAATTTTCATGAGAAAATGCCATGTGGAAGTCAGAGAATTCTTCAGTTGCTTGCAGATGAAGTAATTGGTCAACTGTGCCCATAAAAAGTAAACTGTGTGATTTCAAGGGGTCTAACCCAACTTTGTTTGGCCAAGAGGGGTACTTACAATGTTATAAGAGGTTTGGAATGATCAAAGTTCAAGGATCATGGAGATTTGAAGGGTTTTGCAAAAATGGTACAAAGTTGGGTTTTGAGATTTTCCAAATTTGGCAACTTTTGCCCTAATTTTCAAATGGCCTTAACATGATAAAAAATTCTTCAAATGGACCAAAGTCAAACATGAAAGTTGGAGAGTAAGGGCTCCCATTTTCAAAAAGTACAAGAACATTTTTATAGGATTTGTGGTTTGTCCTAGGGGTCGCTCGAAAATTTCATGTATTTCAGGGCAAATTCAACTTTTCATGTATGCACCAAATGCAAAAGGCTTCAAAACTTATTTGTAACACTTGGTATTGGTTCAATTTGGTTTCAATATTAAAATACATCACATTTTGATCATGTTGCTCCAAAGAAACTCTCAAATTCGTGCACTATAAGAAAGTCACTCAAAAAATACAAAATTGGCCAAAACATGAGAAGTGTGTGATGACTTGATCTAAGGGCCAGAACTTGTGGGATTTTGATAAAGGGTTGGAAAAGCATTGCACATGGGCTGAGAATGCAAGAAAATTGCATGAGGGGGGCATGCTTATCTCACAAATTGCAAATTATGAAAATTCACAAAAATCTCATGATCCACACGTGCAAACTTCTCAATTCTTTCAGCATTGCATTGTGAGAGCATACTTAAGCAGCTAGGGTTTCAGAATTGTGAACCTCTCTCTCATTCTCTTATTTCCAACTTCTTGCAACCTTTGCATTTTCTCCCATTTCTCTTCATACAAGCACTCAATCTCAAAACAAATTGTGGATTTATGATCAGTGAGAGCTAAAGATCATTAAGCAACCATTCATTCAAGCTTTCCTTCAAGTTCAACAAGCTTGCCATTTCAGGGAAGGTGTGAGAGAAGCCTCAGATCCAGCTTATTTCAAGACTTTAGATGCATTTATTTTGCATCTAGAGTGAGTGTGGAGTGATTTGCACGCAACATTTGGTCTTCTATCTCATTGAATCAAGATCTGCAACTCAGGTATGGATCCAAATCTTGTGATCTAGAAATGAAATTGATGAGGTGTTTTGTGATGTGTGAAGTTCACTGATCATGCTGCAACTTTTAGATTCGAAAATGATACATCATAGTGAAAGTTATGTGAATTTCAGTTTTGATGGTGCAACTTGTTTTTGTTTGATCCCTTTGATTCTTTGATTTTTAGGAGATTTTGACCTCATTTTTGGATTCAGTGCAAGTTAATTGCTTGATCTGGATATTTTAGTTTTTTTTATGGTGGTTTGTGCTTCTGTGATGAATTCCGGTGCCATAGCCCTAGCTCCGGTCACCGGAAACTGAGTTTATAACCTAGGGTTTGCTTGAGGTAGGAGACGACTCAGCCACCCTTGGATCCTTCTCACCAGCACGCAGGATTTGGACACGTAGCCCTAGGAATGCCCTCTCCCTCACGTGAACTCTTTTATTTCATTTAATGCAGAATGTTTCTCAGTCCACACTAGCTACCGTACACCATCCACTCACATTCCATTCTGATGCCATATATTTTAATGAAAGTCTCACCTTGTGCGTTTGATTGATCCTGTGCTTCTCATTTTTTTCCAGCTTTTATTTCAAAATTCCACCATAAAACACATAAACCTGCGCATTGAGCTGGGCCCAGAGTGGCTATTCACACCCCCATATCCTTCAGGCCCAATTGATTCCAACGCAAGCCCCTACTTCCTGCACCTCCCAATCTTTGTCTTTTAATTTCTTTTTTCTTCATTTATTTCTTTTTTTCATTTTAGCTTTTAATTTTTACAAAATCCTTCTGATTATCCAAAAATTCTCAAAAAAATCATAGGTCATCTTTGAATTGTCTTCTATTTTTCTATATTTTTTATTTTCCATTTCCACGTGTCACAATTAAATCCTTGTTTCAATTAGTTTCTTTTTATGTTCATTTTGAGTACACTGCCTTGTCCAATTTCCATACACTTCGTTATTTTGAATTTTGTCCCCATTCTTTTTGCTCTGGATTTTTAAGACAATGTAATTCTTTTGTGATTTTTCTCCTGATTTTTAGAATTTTATTTCTTGGGTCTTGGTCCTTTGACTTGTGGTGGAAGTTTGTAACCCTAGCTTGTGTTTAAGCCTCCATTTGACCTTGTTTTCTTCTGAATTCTTCCAAATCCTTTTGGCTCATTGATATACCATGTTTGAAGATCATTTGGTTTAAGTTGTGAAATTTTTAGATGCTTGGTTGATTTAATTTGAATTTTGTTCTCACCTTTCCCATTTTGCTTATTTTGGTTCATTAAGTCTCTTATAAGCTTAGAAGGGCACTTGTGCCAACTTCTTCTTCTCATTTGGGGTTCTTTTGGGGTATGGGTACCTTCCTGGTCCTTGCTTAGGGTTTGAGTCTAAGGAATTTTTGTGTCTTGCTTCCTTTTAAGTCCTTTCTTTTCTTAAGTGTGCTTTCACTTCTTCCTTACTTCTTTCACTCCCATTTTGTAATTGTTTGGTATTGTGTGTCCATTCTATTCATCTTGTTGGCTTATTAAGCCCTTCTTCATCTTGTTTTGGTGTTGGTCTTGTGCATTGAGTCCATGTTTGTGCATCTTTGCTTTGCATCTTTCTTAAGTTTGCATTTGTTTACATATGTGTTTCATATTGCATCATGTTGACTTGTAAGCTTCATCTCTCATTATTTTGAGTTGCTTTTGCATTATGCATTTGTTCATATCATTTCACTTTTATTTGTATTATGATGGCA
Organism: Lathyrus aphaca; assembly: GCA_963966055.1. Classification (NCBI taxonomy): domain Eukaryota; kingdom Viridiplantae; phylum Streptophyta; class Magnoliopsida; order Fabales; family Fabaceae; genus Lathyrus; species Lathyrus aphaca. The sequence goes on along the minus strand of OZ014524.1, from coordinate 264,915,897 downwards.
TGTTATCTTATTCATTTTGTTTCATTTGTATGCTTTCTACTAACCTTGCAGGGGCTATGGTAAGTGTGAGGTGTGGAAGTTGAGTTCCACATCTCCAAATCTCATCTTCTCTTCTTATGTTTATTTGTACTAACTATTTTGTTGTTGGGCTTAGGCCTTGCTCATCTATTCTTCTATCTTCTTATTTTCTTCTTCATTAGGATAGAAAACCACACTACCCTTAGGACATCCATGCATGTTAACACTTAGGAATCTTTAGTCCCCCATTTAGACTTTTACCTTTGTGATCCTTTTGGTTCTTCCTCTCTTCTCATCTCATAACCATAAAAAACATCTTAATAATGTTTGAAGTGATGTCTTGATCCATAGCCTTATCCCATGAGATATTCTTGTAGTCTTCCCATCTTGGGATAGTACAAGTTTACCTTGTGATGCACAAGTCTGATCAAGGTATCTTCTTTATAATGAAAAGCATAAAAAAACACTTCTTCATTGTAAATAACCAAAAACACTTAATAATTTAACAAGTTAGTGAGCTTAGGCCCTAATCTTTAGGTTCATGTTTTGGGGATCTTCTCCTCACTTGAGTGTGCTTGTTCTATTATTCCATCTTGGAATGTAGTGACAAGTGCACATTCCATGGAAAAGAGCTTGAGTTCACTTCCTTGTGACACACTCATAAAAGCTTCTAAAAAACACAAACAAACAATAAGCGTCTCTCCTTCGGGAATTCTTTTCTCATCTCCTTCGCTCCGTACGCGAACTTGCTCCTACTTGTCATTTTGCAAGACGGTTATGCACTCGTCATCCGAGTCTGCAACACCTGAGCAATGGCATAGGCTGTTCAAGCTTTAATTCACAAGCAATTTCCTTGTTACCCCTAGTTAGGGGAACTACGGCGTCTCTGATCCTCATTATCCTGATGAGGTACATAGGTAGCGGGGTAGGGCCCGTTCGAGCACAATCTTTATTTTCCCTACATTTTTCTCTTTGTTTCTTATTTCAGTTCTTTTCCAGTTCCAGTTTCTTTTCATTTTCATTTCTTTGCAGCAGCTTTCTTACCCTCACCCTTTGAAATAGTTTCTTTTGCAAGCGTGGATCCCGTCAGGTACGGCGGACGATCTGGGTGCTAATACCTTCCCAGGTCGAAACCGACTCCCGAACTCAGTCTCTTTGGTTCGCAGGACCTGTGTCCTTCCTTTTCTTTTCCTCTGGTTTGTGCAGCATTACTGTTCCCTTTCTTCGGGCTAAAAATGCCTGGCTGGCGACTTTATAATTTTTTCCGCGCCACTTTCGCGTTTGTACCAGGATGGAACTCCGGGGAGCGACAGCTGGAGACTCTGCTGGGGACGAACCCAGAATCTCTGGTTCCCCTGTGAGTCTCTCCTAGCGCTTGTGTGTTTTTGTCTCTTTGGGTGATGTTTGTTTGCTGTGGCTTGTTGTATTTTATTGTTGTTTATTTATAGCTTTATTTACAGCTTTCAGTATTTATTTTCTACATCATGTATATATACTGGACTGTCTGGACTGGTTTTCTGTTTGGTGGGATGGGAGTTACTTGTTTCTGAGAGATGAGCTCATTACCACGGCTCGAGAGCACCTTAGGACTTAGAGTGGTTCCACTTTGGCCTCATGAGATCTTGTCATGGGGGTAGTAGTGAGTTCCACACCCAGTTTGCGATTGTCTTGGAAATGTCTTGATTTGGGGATCTTCCTCTCTCATTTCATAACCTCGACAGTTATGTGCAGCTGGGGACCGATCATGGAGAACCTTGTGGAAACATCCCTCTTTAGTGATGACAGTGGCAGCCCACATTTTGTGGCAAACCCATTCGCATCCGAGGCCCACCTGGGGATCACATAGGATGACCTTGTTTCCCGGACTCAGCTGAGGCCTCCCTGCGTAGTATATAATGCCAAACTGATTCCCTGATCTGGTCATGAGCCATTTCTCGGAGATGATGAAAGTATTATTGCTATTCGGCTTTGAGAGTTCGTGATGTCTGACCCGGAGCCTACTACCAATGAGATTGGGAGGGGTTTACAGGTGTGCAGGAACCCATGGCCTCAACATACACTCATTATTCAGTGGTCCTTGTTATGATCTGTGGTCCTATGATATGATCTTTGGTCCTATGGTTCTATGGTTCTGGAGTTCTGGTTTTCTGGAGTTCTGGTTTTCTTGGTTCTGGTATTCTTGATACTGTGGTTCTAAGATCTTCTATCAGAGAGTTGTGATTATTAGAGAGTTATGACTCAGAGGACTTTTGGTTTGCCAGTTGATCAGAGGGGCCCTTGTGTTCAGTGTCCAGTTCAGATGGTCCCAATTGATCATATGCCTGCATTGCATTGCATTTGCATCATCTTTGCATTAACTGTTTATGTTTCCCATTTTTCAGGTCATTGTTCTTAATCAAGTCCCAGTTCTGGTAAATCTCATCTCCATGGAAGAAATTAGAAGAGTCCCAAGGAAAAAGAATGTTCACTATACTTTTCTTCAGCCTGAAGTTAGAAGTGTTCAGAAGTTAGCAGGTCTGATGAATGACCAAGTCTTGGGCAATTTCAAGAAAAGATATGGCCAGATACTGAAGTTTGTGGACAAGCCCACTGCAGACCAAAAAGACAGTTTGCATACCTTGTTGCAGTTTTATGATCCCCTGCTGCGTTGCTTTGTGTTTCCAGGTTACATCTTAGCTCCCACATTGGAAGAGATCTCCAACATGCTGAATGTTCCAGTCAGAGAGACACTGCCATTCTATGGGTCTGAGGTTGTGCTTAAAGATGAAGACATAGCCAAGATTTGTAGGTTGCCAGCTGCTACAATCAAGAGGGCTCTGCAGGAGAGTGAAGGCAAAGGACTCCCTTGGAGTGTGATCATCCCAAAGGTAGAGAGATATGCTACAGAGGCTAATTGGAATGACTTTGATGCTTTGCTTGCATTGATGGTGTATGGGTCCAGCTTGTTCCCATGAGAGAAAGAGTTTGTCAGTTTAGAGGTGATCTCAATCTTTTTAAAAGGCAATCCAGTGCCTACTCTTTTGGGTGACTTCTACTGCAGTGTTCATTACAGGAATGAGAAGGGTAGGGGTGGTCCAGTAGTCTGTTGTGCTCCTTTGTTTGCTGAGTGGTTTGCTAGACAACTGCCAAAGTCAGGTGCCTTCAAGGAGATGAGGGATGAGTGGAGATGGTCCAGAAGGTTGATGGGGTTAACTGCAAAGGATATTGCCTGGGGATATGACAGAGATCTGCTAGGTAAAGAGTTGCTGGTCAGTTGTGGAAGATTTGCTGGAGTGTCTTTGCTGGGAAGGAAAGGTGTCATCAGTTATTATCCAACATTAGCCAGAAAGCAGTTTGGCTACCCTTTGAAAGATCCTCCTCAGATGGAAGATTTTGCTGAGTCTTTGTATTTTCCTGCTGAAGGAAACAAGGAGTTAGTATTGCAAGCAGTCCAAGCTTGGGCTCACAGGATAAGAAAGGTTAAGAAAGACTTCGGCAGAGTTGATCCCAAGACGTATCCACCATTTGCTGCATGGTTGCAAAGACATGTAGAAGCAGTTCTCATGCCTTTCTCAGTTGAAGCCCCACTTTATCCCAGGGAAGTTCCAAGCCAGAGTAGTACAGTCTCCCTTGAAGAGTACAAGAAGTTAGAAGCTCAGCTGCATGAAGTTAGAGTGGAGAATGTTGAAATGGTAAGCCTGTACCATCTTGCTAACAGGGCCAAGAATGAAGCAGAAAGCAAGTTGCAGAAGATCCAAGCCTCTTTGGAAGCCAAAGAGAAAGACTTTGCTGGAAGAGAAGCTCACTTCCACAGGTTGGGTCTAATGGAAGCCAAACGAGAAGCTGAATGCAAAAAGACTTTGAAGACTCTCAAGGACGCTCGTCAATCTATTGTTTGGTTGCAAGGCCAAAGGGAGGAAGAGCATAAGAAGTTCAGAGAGAAAGAAGAGTTCTTTGAAGTGCAATTGGCCTTCAAGAAGGAAGACGTGGAGCAACTCCACACCATCCGGAGGGAAAAGACCCAGCAGCTAGCACAAAGCCAACTAGCCCTAGAGGAAGCAAGGAAAGAAATTTAAGAGCTCCAGATGAGAGCGGGTGTCAAGAAGAGCAGAGCAGAGGTGGCAGAGGCTGGGTCCTTAGCTTAGCTTATTTTCAGACTACCTACAAACTTGTTGTAGGAGTCTTGCTTTTATTTGTTTTTGTCTTGTATTCATGTAATGGCATGTAACCCTTAGGGGAATACTTCTGTTTATATTCTGACTTTTAGCAGGCAGTGGTTTGTCCATATACAGTATTAATGTGCAAGTTATCATTTCTGAATGTGCAAGACTCGTTTGTCTGATTACTGCTAATGTTTGAACACTCAAAGAGAAAGTTTGAAAGTAAATGCTCACAGTGACTGTCTGAGAATAGATGCCAGAACTGGGGCATGCAAATACTTAAAAACTTGGGAACATAAACAGTTACATTGCATTGCATATAACCTGTTTGTTTGTTTTGCAGGTATTGTCTCAGTTGCTAACGTGTTTTGTGTTTCAGGCACTATAGCTCCCCGGAAAGTTCGGGAACAACCAGTCGCACACATATATCCAACAAAGATTAACAGAGAGAGAATCATGGACCAGATGCAAGCTGACTTAGTTGACCTGAGGCTAAGGATGGATAATTTCATGACTCTGATGGCAGGCATGGGTCAGAATCAAGAGTGTCTGCGTGAATTGGTTGAGAATCAAGCCAGGAACAACATTGTTGTTGCTGCTGATAATCGTAATGGTGCGGGCGCACGTCAAGTGGAAATCCCTGTAACACAGCCAGGGGTGACTATAATCAATGATGGGTTGAATAATGTGCAAATGGATAATCAGGACGAACAGTTCACTCTGCTTGACGAAGCTGAAGGTCAGGGGGCTGAGATGAACAAGAGGTTTGAGGAAATGGCTGAGCAAATCAAAGCTATTCAATCCCAGAGCTCTTTGGGATTTGATATAACAGACTTGGGCTTGGTTCTTGGGGTCAGGATCCCATACAAAGTCAAAGTTCCAACTTTTGAGAAATACAATGGCACTGCATGCCCGAAGACCCATCTTCAATCCTTCGTAGGGAGGATCGCTGCTTATACCGATGATGAAAAACTCTGGATGTACTATTTCCAAGACAACTTGGTTGGAGCTTCTCTGGAATGGTATATGAAGCTTAGCAAAGTCAATATCAAGAGCTGGAAAGACCTAGCAGAAGCTTTTGTGAGACAATATCAATATAATTTGGACATGGCTCCAAATCGTACGCAATTGCAGCATATGTCTCAGACTGCTAAGGAGGGTTTCAAAGAGTATGCTCAGAGGTGGCGTCAGCTTGCTGCTAGAGTGCAACCACCGCTACTAGAGAACGAGATGACTGACATGTTTATGGGGACTTTGCAGGGTGTGTTTCTTGAGAGATTGGCGTCCAGTTCTGCTACCAAATTCAATGACATTGTTATTACTGGAGAAAGGGTTGAGACCTTGCTGAAGATGGGGAAGATCCAAGATCCAAGTGCTAGCAGCTCAAATGGAGCGAGGAAAGCTTTCAGTGGACCTCCTAGAAGAAGAGAGGGTGAGACAAATGTTGTATTTGGCCAAGGTCGGGGCCGTGGTTATAGAAGACCGTATGAGCATGTGGCAGCAGTCACAATTCCTTCAGCTCCAGTGCAACAGATGCAACCTCAACATCAACAATAACAACAACCACCCCGTAACAACTATCAGCAGAGACCGTATCAACCAAGGCAACCTCGCCCGGCTAATAGGTTGATTGAGGCCATCCCGATGACTTATGTTGCGTTGCTACCAAGACTGCTGGATTTGAATCTGATTCAATTGAGAACTTTGACACCACCACCTCCTGGAGAGCTTCCAGTGGGTTTTGATGTCAATGCAAGATGCGCTTTCCACTCTAGAGCACCCGGGCACTCGAATGAGAAGTACAGGGCACTCCATCACAAAGTTCAAGACCTGATAGACTTTAAAGCAATCAACTTTGCACCACCGCCGAATGTTAATTCGAATCCTATTCCAAATCACGGAGGGGCGAGAATCAATGTTGTTGAGGGTGGTGAAAAGTTAAGTTTTATTCTGAGTATTGAAGAAGTGAAGACTCCTTTGAGGGTAGTGAAAGAGAGGTTGTTGAAGGGTCAAGTGTTTCCTGGTTGCAGTTCTGACTATGAAGAATGTCTGAGTTCAGAAAATGGATGTGAGAAGATGAAGAGAGGAGTGTAGAGTTTGATTGATGATGGATCCTTACAGTTCAACAAAGTTGGTAATGAAGTAGCTGATGATGTGTCAACAATAACCATTTTCTATGATGAAGCTGACATGCATGTCAGAAGAGAGCCTGTTACAATCTATGCTCCTGAGATTAGTCCTGTGACTATCACCGTGGCTCGGCCTGTTCCTTACACAGACGATAAAGCCATTCCCTGGCATTATGGCTCAGATGTATATGTGGCTGGACAGAAGATTGAGAGCAAGTCTGTTCCTATTGACCCGACTGTAGAGAATGTCGGAGGAGTTGGGGGTTTCACCAGAAGTGGTCGTTTATTTGCTCCCCCTGTGCTGAGAGGGGATTCGAAGGCTGAGGCTTCATCCAAAGCCAAAGGAAAGCAAGCTGTGACTGATGAATCAACTACTCCTGTTGCTGGGCAGGGTACATTTGAAAAAGAGGTCGAGGAATTCATGCTCATTATCAAAAAGAGTGATTATAAGGTGGTCGATCAGTTGAACCAGACACCTTCCAAGATATCCATTCTATCACTGCTGATGTGTTCTCCCGCACACAGAGAGGCCTTATTGAAAGTGCTGCAGATGGCATATGTTCCTTAGGAAACTACTGTCAACCAACTTGAAGCTGTTGTAGGCAGTGTTAATGCAAGCCATGGGCTAGGATTTACAGACAGAGACCTCACGTCAGAGGAACGAAACCACAACAAAGCACTACATATCACTATGGAGTGCAAGGGTGCTGTGTTGTCACATGTTCTTATAGACACATGCTCTTCCCTTAATGTGATTCCGAAGAAGGCATTAATGAAGCTCAATGTTGATGGGATAGTCCTGAGACCAAGTGATCTGATTGTCAAAGCTTTTGATGGTTCGATAAGATCAGTTTTTGGAGAAGTTGAGTTGCCCGTCAAAATAGGTTCTCAAGTCTTCAAAAGTATCTTCTACGTCATGGACATCCAGCCTGCGTATAGCTGCCTGTTGGGACGCCCATGGATTCATGCTGCTGGAGCTGTTACTTCAACCCTGCATCAGAAGCTCAAATATGTGGTGGATGGCCAGGTCATCACAGTGTGCGGAGAGGAAGACATCTTTGTAAGCCACTTGTCAACATTCAAGTATGTAGAGATGGATAGAGAGATCCATGAGACTTTATGCCAAGCCTTCGAAGCAGTCAATGTCAGCATCTTGACTCCTGTGGAGAAGAGCAGTGAGAAAGAGGGCACGTCCATCATTTCCTACAAGCAGGCGAAGGAGGTTGTTCAGTCCGGAAGTGCCCAAGGCTGGGGCAAGTTGCTGGAGCTAGAAATGAAAGATGATAAGTTTGGCTTAGGGTATCAGCCTGGTGGATCTACTCCGAGTGGTAAAGCCATTACCTTTACAAGCGATGGACTGCTCGACCGCAACCAAATTTGTGTGACAAGCCAAGATGGGGACAGTGACGGTGATTGGGACAACTAGATTCACCTGTGTGCGCCCGACGATGAGCTAAGGAACTGGTCTACTGAAGACATTGTTCAAGTTACCTGGCACTCAGAGTAATTATTTTGTTTCCTTTTGTTATCATACTGCATTGTCAAATCCAGCATTCTGCCCAAGATGCTAGGATCCATTGTATGGGCCACCATGTTTTGTATGCATCTTATTTTACCATGAAATAAAAGGACATTTTCAGACAAATTGTGTTCCCTTTCTTTGTTTTAAAATTTTTCACAAACTATAAAAAATGGCAATGTGTTTTTCCTTTTTGTTTTTGTGTTAGCGTCTCTTTTTCAAAATAAGCAGGTTCTGAATAAGCACATCATCTGTGCAGTGTTGATCATCCAGATTCCATTGATGACTTTCCTGCTATGACTACGCATGACTTTGACAATCCAGTCTACCAAGCTGATGAAGGGGTTGAGGAAGACTATGATCTCCCTGAAGAATTGGTCAGATTGTTTAAACAAGAGGAACGGGTTATTCAGCCTCATCAAGAGGAAATTGAGATCATCAACATTGGCAGTGAAGATGTGAAGAAAGAGATCAAGATTGGGGCCAGTCTGCAGGCCGACGTCAAGAAAGTGTTGATCAGTATGCTGAGAGAGTATGTGGATATCTTTGCTTGGTCATATCAAGATATGCCAGGGTTGGATACCGACATCGTTGTGCATAAGCTACCTCTGAGAGAGGACTGTCCTCCTGTGAAACAGAAATTGAGAAGAACTCGTCCTGACATGGCGATGAAGATCAAAGAGGAGGTTCATAAGCAATGGGATGTCGGGTTCCTTGCTGTGACTAGTTACCCACCTTGGGTAGCTAACATCGTACCTGTACCAAAGAAGGACGGCAAGGTCCGGATGTGCGTTGACTACCGGGATTTGAATAGAGCAAGCCCAAAAGATGATTTTCCGTTGCCACTCATTGATGTGTTGGTAGACAATACTGCTCAATTCTCGGTATTTTCCTTCATGGATGGCTTCTCCGGATATAATCAAATTAAGATGGCGCCGGAAGACATGGAGAAAACAACGTTAATTACCCCGTAGGGTACATTTTGCTATAAGGTCATGCCCTTTGTTTTGAAGAACGCCGAGGCAACTTATCAGCGGGCGATGATCACATTGTTCCATGACATGATACACAAGGAGATTGAGTGTTATGTGGACGATATGATTGCCAAGTCCCGAGACGAAGAAGAGCATCTGGTCAACCTAAAGAAGCTGTTTGATAGATTGATCAAGTACAAGCTGAGGTTGAATCCAAACAAGTGCACTTTCGGAGTGCGTTTCGGGAAATTGCTGGGTTTCATTGTTAATCAAAGAGGAATTGAGGTAGATCCCGCCAAAGTAAAAGCAATTCAAGATATGCCTGCACCAAAGATAGAAAAAGAAGTGCGCGGGTTTTTAGGGAGGTTGAACTACATTTCTCGATTCATATCTCATCTAACTGCCACGTGCGAACCAATATTCAAGTTTCTAAGAAAAGAGCAAACTGTCAGGTAGAACGAAGACTGCCAAAGAGCTTTTGACAAAATAAAAGAATATTTGCAGGAGCCTCCAATTCTAATGCCTCCAGTTGAAGGAAGACCATTAATCATGTACTTGACTGTGCTAGAAGGGTCAATGGGGTGTGTTCTAGTCCAACATGACGAGTCTGGTCGAAAAGAGTATGCTATTTACTACCTTAGCAAAAAGTTTACCGACCGTGAATCCCGATACTCACTGCTCGAGAAAACTTGCTGCGCTTTGGTATGGGCTGCTCGCCGACTGAGGCAGTACATGTTGACTCATACCACACTGCTCATTTCCAAAATGGATCCTGTCTAGTACATCTTTGAGAAACCAGCGTTGACCGGAAGGGTTGCTAGGTGGCAGATGATCTTAACTGAATACGACATCCAGTATACTTCTCAGAAAGCCATCAAGGGAAGTGTATTATCGGATTAGCTTGCACAACAACCTCTTGAAGATGATTATCAGCCAATAAAGTTTGATTTCCATGATGAGGACATCATGTACCTCAAAGAAAACGATTATGAGGAACCACTTCCGGAGGAGGGGCCCGACCCTGAATCCAAATGGAAGTTGATGTTTGATGGGGCAGTCAATATCAATGGACGTGGAGTTGGTGCTGTTCTTATCACTCCCGAAGGTGTTACCTTACCCTTCGCTGCCAGAATTACTTTTGGCTGCACAAACAATGAAGCGGAATACGAGGCATGCATAATGGGAATAGAGGAGGCAATTAATCTTCGGATTAAGAACCTCGATATATTCGGAGATTCAGCCCTCGTCATTAACCAAGTTACTGGCAAGTGGTACACGCATCAAGAGCATCTAATTCCATACAAAGATTATGCTAGAAAATTGATGACGTTCTTCACAACAGTTAAACTCCAATACATACCACGTGATGAAAATCAGTTTGCCGACGCATTGGCCATTCTCTCTTCGTCTATCAAAGTCTTGTGTTGGAACTATGTGCCCAGAATCGACATCTCCAGGCTTGACACTCCAGCTCATGCCTTCTCTGTAGACGCCGTGTCTGACGAGAAACCTTGGTATTTTGATATGAAGCTATTCCTGGAAAAGCAAGAATACCCAACTAGGGTATCTTCCAATGACAAGAAGACCTTGAGGCGACTTGCTGCTAGCTTCTTCTTGAACACAGACGGGGTTTTGTACAAGAGAAACTTTGACATGGTCTTGCTTAGATGCGTGGATAGACACGAAGCAAGCATGTTAATGCAGGAAGTCCACGAAGGATCTTTCGGTACCCATGCAGGAGGGCATGCTATGGCAAAGAAATTGCTGAGATCGGGGTATTACTGGATGACAATGGATGCAGACTGTTGTACATTTGCTCGTAAGTACCACAAGTGCCAGATATATGTAGACAAAGTGCATGTTCCTCCAAGCCCGCTTAACATCATGTCATCTCCCTGGCCCTTTTCTATGTGGGGCATTGACATGATCAGGAAGATAGAGCCAACTGCTTCAAATGGTCATCGCTTCATCTTGGTCGCGATCGATTACTTCACCAAATGGGTGGAAGCAGCATCTTAGGCCAACGTCACTCGTCAAGTGGTGGCAAGATTTCTGAAAAGAGATATCATATGCAGATATGGAGTTCCCGAAAGGATCATTACTGACAATGGTTCTAATCTCAACAACAAGATGATGGCAGACTTGTGTCGGGACTTCAAGATACAACATCACAATTCTTCTCCTTACCGACCAAAGATGAATGGTGCGGTAGAGGCAGCAAACAAGAATATCAAGAAGATTGTGCAGAAAATGGTTGTCACCTACAAAGATTGGCATGAGATGTTACCATTTGAGTTGCATGGGTACCGAACGTCATTCAGGACATCAACAGGGGCAACTCCCTTCTCTCTGGTATATGGTATGGAAGCGGTCCTGCCTATTGAAGTAGAGATTCCTTCATTGCGTGTGATGATGGATGTAAAGCTGGATGAGGCTGAATGGGTGCGTGCTCGTTACAATCAGCTATGTCTAATTGAGGAAAAGAGATTAGCGGCTATCTGTCATGGTCAGCTTTATCAGAGGAGAATGAAGCGTGCATTCGACCAACGAGTACGTAATCAGGAGTATCAAGTAGGAGAGCTTGTGGACCCCAAACTACGAAGGACCATTCATAGTGAAGAAAGTCTTTTCAGGAGGAGCACTGATGCTCACCACTATGGATGGAGATGACTTCCAATCCCCTATTAACTCGGACGCAGTTAAAAAATACTTCGCATAAAGAGACCTGCTGGACACAAACAGAATTAAAGTCCAGGCAAAAAAAGGGCATCCCGGCGAGCTAAAGACAGAATAAAAAGCTCGGGAAAAAGTTAGGGAAATAAAAAAAATGTACACCCGCTGAGTTGAAAAGCCACATTGGACAGCTCAGACAAAAAAGGGTATCCTGGTGGATTGAAAACCCGAAAGGGCGATCCACGCAAAACAAGGGAATAAGCGAACAACGGCGATCCGAGTAATCTGAACCACGTCATCATTTCGTACAACTTGACAATATCAGAAGGATAGGAAACAGTCCCATCATCCTCTCAGAAAGCAAAAGCAGAATGGAGAGTCTCGAAGACACGCTGGTCATAGCAGAAATGGAACTCCTTGGGATGTCGTGCCCATTGCCATTAGGATAGTTTCTTTTCTCAATTTTTATGGTGGCTACCTCTTTCCAGGTGGTTGCTTCCTGAAGTAAATTTTTTCCTATTCAGAGGCCTTTCAATAATAAGAATATTCAGTCAAAAAGCTGTGTGTGTTTATTTTTGTTTGCAAAATGTCCTGAATTTTTGGCAAAAATAGCATTGCATTTAAACATGGTGATAATTTTAAAAGAAAATGACATGCAGGGGAACTGTAAACCCTCTTTGAGTGTCGGGTGACTATGGATGGACAAATCATACCATGCAAATCCCCGGGGCACACTTGTGTTTTCTGTTGTTGCAGGTTGCAGGATGGCGTCACATTCTCTCAAGCAATTTACTTTTTCCCAGTAGAGTATCTCCAGCAAGATTCTTCTCCAGCTAAGCCTGGGCAGCAGCCCAAGCAATTTATTCTTCCCCAGTGGAGTATGCCCAGCAGGTATCTGAAAGCCTGACATCCCCAAGCAGAATTCTATCCCCAGCAAGGGTCACAGCCAGAGTTCAGAATCAGCATGTTCTCCCCAGCCAGAGCAGTGTTGAAGCATCTTTCCCAGCCAAGTCTGAAGATGATTCTCTTCCCCACAGAGTTCATATTTATTTTTTCACTTCAATCAGTGAGATATTCCCCAGCAAAGTTGCCATAATTTTGGGACAATTTGATGATACAACCAGGTGTTCATCACCTCAGTCAGAGTGAGGTATCCAGACCTCTTGACTTGTCTTCCCCTGCAGAGTTGTAACTCAGGGAGTCCATCAGGCATTTGTTTGTTACTCGTCTGCAATCTCCAACGCTCGTCTGTGCTCTTTCTTTGTTTGTTGCTCGTATGCACCTTTCCAGCACTCGTATGTGCTCGTGCCTTATTGCTGTTCGTATGTATCTCAACACTCGTTTGTGTTATCACTGTGGTATTGCTCGTTTGCCTTCCCCAGCAGTGGTCCATGATTACCTTGATGTTGCTCGTCTGCAATTTCCAGCACTCGTCTGTGTTTGGATATCTAATCTTTGCTGATGCCCGTCTGCATTGCCCAACACTCGTCTGTGCTTGATATCTACTTCTGATTGCTCGTCTGTAATTTTCCAACACTCGTCTGTGTTTGATATATTATCTTTACTAATAACTCGTCTGCAATTCTCAAAACTCGTTTGTGTTTGGAAACCAATACCTGTTGGATACTCGTCTGTATCATCCCCAACACTCGTCTGTGTTGTGATGTTCTAATATTTGTTTGAAGCTCGTCTGCTTTGTTTGGATACTCGTCTATATCATCCCCAACACTCGTCTGTGTTAGTTTATGTTTTTATGTGTGGATTTGCTGTTTATCCGGGTACTTGTTTGTGTTGCTACTCCAAATGCTCGACCGTGTTTGAATTTCTGGTATTCGTCTATACCAGTGGCTGATGCTCGTCTGTATCATTGCCTGAAGCGCTCGTCTGTGTTTCTCAGATCATCGTCTGATACTCGTCTGTATCATTGACTTTTGACACTCGTCTGTGTTATCTTGATGATCATCCAATACTCGTCTGTATTGAAGAGGTTTAAAATCATGACAGTGGGATTAATGTCAAAATGGTTTCCGGTCCTGGTGTAACAGGTAAATCCGAAGGAGGCTCGTCTATCTCAGGCACCACTCATTATTGTTGCTGCACCTGGCTTAACAGGTTTGCTCGAAGAAGACTCGTCTGTCTTATACCATATATCCACGGATAATATATGAAGAAGGTTCGTCCACCTTGTTTATGCATGTCTATCCCACAGACTTAAATGCATCCCGGTCCTGGCGTAACAGGTATATCCAGAGGAGATTCGTCTATCTCAAGTCATATGTTCTTGCAGTGTTTGAGGACTCGTATGTCCAGTTCCTAGCGTAACAGGATTGTTTGAAGAAGACTCGTCTGTCTTAGTATTCTTATTCCAAATATCAGTTTCAACTTGGAAGAAGCTCGTCTGCTTTTCTTCCTCCCCTTCAGTCACCAGCACGTCATTGGGTTGGGTTTATTTCCCAGTCTTGCATTCTTCGTCAGAGTGCAAATTTCTGGTCTTCTTGGTATTCAACCACAGTTTATATTGAACGGTCGATAGCCTGTGCTACCGTCCTTTTCAGATCAACAGTTGTTTGAATAGGGGCAGCTGTAACACCCCAAATTTGCCCTCTTCATTTTAATCATCATATCATATCATATTCATCATGAGCATACCATGTTTTTAGCATCCTAGCATGGAAAGATGAGGCATAACATTCTTCATGTCCTATCATCAAGCATATGGTCATCTGTGGAGGTCCTCGAAGCATTTCAAGCCATGACAAGGGTCCCAATGGTTGTATACAAGTCCTATGGTGAGTCTATACTCCATTTACAAGATCAAGTCCATTGGCAAAAGCTTAGAAGATTGCATGATCATCAGAGATCTCAGGACAAAGCAAAGCTCCTACACAAGGCACCTAAATTAGGGTTTGAGATTCAAGCACCAAAATCTCACAACTTTGGCCATTTCATTTGGGAAAAGTCTTCTATATGTCAAGAGGATCCTAGGTGTCAATTTTCATGAGAAAATTCCATGTGGAAGTCAGAGAATTCTTCAGTTGCTTGCAGATGAAGTAATTGGTCAACTATGCCCATAAAAAGTTAACTGTGTGATTTCAAGGGGTCTAACCCAAATTTTTTTGGCCAAGAGGGGTCCTTACAATGTTATGAGAGGTTTGGAATGATCAAAGTTCAAGAATCATGGAGATTTGAAGGGTTTTGCAAAAATGGTACAAAGTTGGGTTTTGAGATTTTCCAAATTTGGCAACTTTTGCCTTAATTTTCAAATGGCCTTAACATGATCAAAAATTCTTCAAATGGACCAAAGTCAAACATGAAAGTTGGAGAGTAAGGGCTCCCATTTTCAAAAAGTACAAGTATATTTTCATAGGATTTGTGGTTTGTCCTAGGGGTCCTTCGAAAATTTCATGTATTTTAGGGCAAATTCAACTTTTCATGTATGCACCAAATGCAAAAGGCTTCAAAACTTATTTGTAAGACTTGGTATTGGTTCAATTTGGTTTAAATGTTAAAATACATCACATTTTGATCATGTTGCTCCAAAGAAACTCTCAAATTCGTGCACTATAAGAAAGTCACTCAAAAAATGCAAAATTGGCCAAAACATGAGAAGTGTGTGATGACTTGATCTAAGGGCCAGAACTTGTGGGATTTTGATCAAGGGTTGGAAAATCATTGCACATGGGATGAGAATGAAATCAAAGCATGAGGGTGGCATGCTTATCTCATAAATTTCAAATTATGCAAATTCACAAAAATCTCATGATCCACACGTGCAAACTTCTCAATTCTTTCAGCATTGCATTGTGAGAGCATACTTAAGCAACTAGGGTTTCAGAATTGTGAACCTCTCTCTCATTATCTCATTTCCAACTTCTTGCAACCTTTGCATTTTCTCCCATTTCTCTTCATACAAGCACTCAATCTCTAAACAAATTGTGGATTTGTGATCAGTGAGAGCTAAGGATCATTAAGCAACCATTCATTCAAGCTTTCCTTCAAGTTCAGCAAGCTTGCCATTTTAGGGCAGGTGTGAGAAAAGCCTCAGATCGAGCTTATTTCAAGACTTTATATGCATTTATTTTGCATCTAGAGTGAGTGTGGAGTGATTTTCACGCAACATTTGGTCTTCTATCTCATTGAATAAAGATCTGCAACTCAGGTATGGATCCAAATCTTGTGATCTAGAAATGAAATTGATGAGGTGTTTTGTGATGTGTGAAGTTCACAGATCATGCTGCAACTTTTAGATTCGAAAATGATACATCATAGTGAAAGTTATGTGAATTTCAGTTTTGGTGGTGCAACTTGTTTTTGTTCGATCCCTTTGATTCTTTGATTTTTAGGAGATTTTGACCTCATTTTTGGATTCAGTGCATGTTAATTGCTTGATCTGGATATTTTAGTTTTGTTTTATGGTGGTTTGTGCTTCTGTGATGAATTCCGGTTCCGGAGCCCTAGCTCCGATCACCGAAAACTGAGTTTATAACCTAGAGTTTTCTTGAGGTAGGAGACGACTCAGCCACCCTTGGATCCTTCTCACCAGCGCGCAGGATTTGGACACGTAGCCCTAGGAATTCCCTCTCCCTCACGTGAACTATTTTATTTCATTTAATGCAAAATGTTTCTCAGTCCACACTAGCTACCGTACACCATCCACTCACATTCCATTCTGATGCCACATATTTTAATGAAAGTCTCACCCTGTGCGTTTGATTGATCATGTGCTTCTCATTTTTTCCAGCTTTTATTTCAAAATTCCACCATAAAACACATAAAATTGCGCATTGAGCTGGGCCCAAAGTGGATATTCACACCCCCATATCCTTCAGGCCCAATTGATTCCAACGCAAGCCCCTACTTCCTGCACCTCCCAACCTTTCTCTTTTAATTTCTTTTTTCTTCATTTATTTATTTTTTTCATTTTAGCTTTTAATTTTTATAAAATCCTTCTGATTATCCAAAAATTCTCAAAACAATCATGAGTCATCTTTGAAGTGTCTTTTATTTTTCTTTATTTTTTATTTTCCATTTTTCCATTTCCAAGTGTCATAATTAAATCCTTGTTTCAATTAGTTTCTTTTGAAGTTCATTTTGAGTACACTGCCTTGTCCAATTTCCACACACTTCGTTATTTTGAATTTTGTTCCCGTTCTTTTTGCTCTGGATTCTTAAGACAATTTAATTCTTATGTGATTTTTCTCCTGATTTTTAGAATTTTATTTCTTGGGTCTTGGTCCTTTGACTTGTGGTGGAAGTTTGTAACCCTAGCTTGTGTTTAAGCCTCCATTTGACCTAGTTTGCTTCTGAATTCTTCCAAATCCTTTTGGCTCATTGATATACCATGTTTGAAGATAATTTGGTTTAAGTTGTGGAATTTTTAGATGCTTGGTTGATTTAATTTTAATTTTGTTCTCACCTTGTCCCATTTTGCTTCTTTTGGTTCATTAAGTCTCTTATAAGCTTAGAAGGGCACTTGTGCCAACTTCTTCTTCTCATTTGGGGTTCTTTTGGGGTATGGGTACCTTCCTGGTCCTAGCTTAGGGTTTGAGTCTAAGGAATTTTTGTGTCTTGCTTCCTTTTAAGTCCTTTCTTTTCTTAAGTGTGCTTTCACTTCTTCCTTACTTCTTTCACTCCCATTTTGTAATTGTTTGATATTGTGTGTCCATTCTATTCATATTGTTGGCTTCCTAAGCCCTTCTTCATCTTGTTTTTGTTCTGGTCTTTTGCATTGAGTCCATGTTTGTGCATCTTTCTTAAGTTTGCATTTGTTTACATATGTGTTTCATATTGCATCATGTTGACTTGTAAGCTTCATCTCTCATTCTTTTGAGTTGCTTTTGCATTGTGAATTTGTTCATATCATTTCACTTCTATTTGTATGATGATGGCATGTTATCTTATTCATTTTGTTTCATTTGTATGCTTGTTACTAACCTTGCAGGGGCTATGGTAAGTGTGAGGTGTGGAAGTTGAGTTCCACATCTCTAAATCTCATCTTCTCTTCTCATGTTTATTTGTACTAACTCTTTTGTTGTTGGGCTTAGGCCTTGCTCATCTCTTCTTCTATATTCTTCTTTTCTTCTTCATTAGGATAGAAAACCACACTACCCTTAGGACATCCATGCATGTTAACACTTAGGAATCTTTAGTCCCCCATTTAGACATTTACCTTTGTGATCCTTTTGGTTCTTCCTCTCTTCTCATCTCATAACCATAAAAAACATCTTAATAATGTTTGAAGTGATGTCTTGATCCATAGCCTTATCCCATGAGATATTCTTGTAGTCTTCCCATCTTGGGATAGTACAAGTTTACCTTGTGATGCCCAAGTCTGATCAAGGTATCTTCTTCATAAAGAAAAGCATAAAAAAAACACTTCTTCATTGTAAATAACCAAAAACACTTAATAATTTAACAAGTTAGTGAGCTTAGGACCTAATCTTTGGGTTCAAGTTTTGGAGATCTTCTCCTCACTTGAGTGTGCTTGTTCTATTATACCATCTTGGAATGTAGTGACAAGTGCACATTCCATGGAAAATAGCTTGAGTTCACTTCCTTGTGACACACTCATAAAAGCTTCTAAAAAACACAAACAAACAATAAGCGTCTCTCCTTCTGGAATTGTTTACTCATCTCCTTCGCTTCGTACGCGAACTTGCTCCTACTTGTCATTTTGCAAGACGGTTACGCACTCGTCGTCCGAGTCTGCAACACCTGAGCAATGGCATAGGCAGTTCAAGCTTTAATTCACAAGCAATTTCCTTGTTACCCCTAGTTAGGATAACTACGGCGTCTCTGATCCTCATTATTCTGATGAGGTACGTAGGCAGCGGGGTAGGGCCCGTTCGAGCACAATCTTTATTTTCCCTACATATTTCTCTTTGTTTCTTATTTCAGTTCTTTTCCAGTTCCAGTTTCTTTTCATTTTCATTTCTTTGCAGCAACTTTCATACCCTCACCCTTTGAAATAGTTTCTTTTGCAAGCGTGGATCCTGTCGGGTACGGCGGACGATCTGGGTGCTAATACCTTCCCAGGTCGTAACCGACTCCCGAACTCAGTCTCTTTGGTTCGCAGGACCTGTGTCCTTCCTTTTCTTTTCCTCTGGTTTGTGCAACATTACCGTTCCCTTTCTTCGGGATAAAAATGCCTGGCTGGCGACTCTATTCTTTTTTCCGCGCCATTTTCGCATTTGTACCAGGATGGAAATCTGGGGAGCGACAACTGGCGACTCTGCTGGGGACGAACCCAGAATCTCTGGTTCCCCTGTGAGTCTCTCCTAGCACTTGTGTGTTTCTGTCTCTTTGGGTGATGTTTGTTTGCCGTGGCTTGTTGTATTTTATTGTTGTTTATTTACAGCTTTATTTACAGCTTTATTTACAGTTTTCAGTATTTATTTTCTGCATCATGTATATAGACTGGACTGTCTAGACTTGTTTTCTGTTTGGTGGGATGGGAGTTACTTGTTTCTGAGAGATGAGATCATTACCACGGCTCGAGAGCACCTTAGGACTTAGAGTGGTTCCACTTTGGCCTCATGAGATCTTGTCATGGGGGTAGTAGTGAGTTCCACACCCAGTTTGCGATTGTCTTGGAAATGTCTTGATTTGGGGATCTTCCTCTCTCATTTCATAACCTCGACAGTTATGTGCAGCTGGGGACCGATCATGGAGAACCTTGTGGAAACATCCCTCTTTAGTGATGACAGTGGCAGCCTACATTTTGTGGCAAACCTATTCGCATCCGAGGGCCCACCTAGGGATCACATAGGATGACCTTGTTTCCTGGACTCAGCTGAGGCCTCCCTGCGTAGTATATAATGCCAAACCGATTCCCTGATCTGGTCATGAGCCATTTCTCGGAGATGGTGAAAGTATTATTGCTATTCGGCTTTGAGAGTCCGTGATGTCTGACCCGGAGCCTACTACCAATTAGATTGGGAGGGGTTTACAGGTGTGCAGGAACCCATGGCCTCAACATACACTCATTATTCAGTGGTCCTTGTTATGATCTGTGGTCCTATGATATGATCTTTGGTCCTATGGTTCTATGGTTCTGGAGTTCTGGTTTTCTGGAGTTCTGGTTTTCTTGGTTCTAGTATTCTTGATACTGTGGTTCTGAGATCTTCTATCAGAGAGTTGTGATTATTAGAGAGTTATGACTCAAAGGACTTTTGGTTTACCAGTTGATCAGAGGGGCCCTTGTGTTCAGTGTCCAGTTCAGATGGTCCCAGTTGATCATATGCCTGCATTGCATTGCCTTTTCATCATCTTTGCATTAATTGTTTTTGTTTCCATTTTTCAGGTCATTGTTCTTAATCAAGTCCTAGTTCTGGTAAATCTCATCTCCATGGCAGAAATTAGAAGAGTCCCAAGGAAAAAGAATGTTCACTATACTTTTCTTCAGCCTGAAGTTAGAAGTGTTCAGAAGTTAGCAGGTCTGATGAATGACCAAGTCTTGGGAAATTTCAAGAAAAGATATGGCCAGATACTGAAGTTTGTGGACAAGCCCACTGCAGACCAGAAAGACAGTTTGCATACCTTGTTGCAGTTTTATGATCCCCTGCTGCGTTGCTTTGTGTTTCCAGGTTACATCTTAGCTCCCACATTGGAAGAGATCTATAACATGCTAAATGTTCCAGTCAGAGAGACACTACCATTCTATGGGTCTGAGGTTGTGCTTAAAGATGAATATATAGCCAAGGTTTGTAGGTTGCCAGCTGCTACAGTCAAGAGGGCTCTGCAGGAGAGTGAAGGCAAAGGACTCCCTTGGAGTGTGATCATCCCAGAGGCAGAGAGATATGCTACAGAGGCTAATTGGAATGACTTTGATGCTTTTCTTGCATTGATGGTGTATGGGTCCAGCTTGTTCCCAGGAGAGAAAGAGTTTGTCAGTTTAGAGGTGATCTCAATCTTTGCAAAAGGCAATCCAATGCCTACTCTTTTGGGTGACTTCTATTACAGTGTTCATTACAGGAATGAGAAGGGTAGGGGTGGTCCAGTAGTCTGTTGTGCTCCTTTGTTTGCTGAGTGGTTTGCTAGACAACTGCCAAAGTCAGGTGCCTTCAAGGAGATGAGGGATGAGTGGAGATGGTCCAGAAGGTTGATGGGGTTAACTGCAAAGGATATTGCCTGAGGATATGACATAGATTTGCTGGAGTATCTTTGCTGGGAAGGAAAGGTGTCATCAGTTATTATCCAACATTAGCCAGAAAGCATTTTGGCTACCCTTTGAAAGATCCTACTCAGATGGAAGATTTTGCTGAGTCTTTGTATTTTCCTGCTGAAGGAAACAAGGAGTTAGTATTGCAAGCAGTCCAAGCTTGGGCTCACAGGATAAGAAAGGGTAAGAAAGACTTCGGCAGAGTTGATCCCAAGACGTATCCACCATTTGCTGCATGGTTGCAAAGACATGTAGAAGCAGTTCTCATGCCTTTCTCAGTTGAAGCCCCACTTTATCCCAGGGAAGTTCCAATCCAGAGTAGTACAATCTCCCTTGAAGAGTACAAGAAGTTAGAAGCTCTGCTGCAAGAAGTTAGAGTGGAGAATGCTGAAATGGTAAGCCTGTACCATCTTGCCAACAGGGCCAAGAATGAAGCAGAAAGAAAGTTGCAGAAGATCCAAGCCTCTTTGGAAGCCAAAGAGAAAGACTTTGCTGGAAGAGAAGCCCACTTCCACAGGTTGGGTCTAATTGAAGCCAAAAGATAAGCTGAACGCAAAAGGACTTTGAAGACTCTCAAGGACGCTCGTCAATCCATTGTTTGGTTGCAAGGCCAAAGGGAGGAAGAGCAGAAGAAGTTCAGAGAGAAAGAAGAGTTCTTTGAAGTGCAATTGGCCTTCAAGAAGGAAGAGGTGGAGCAATTCCACACCATCCGGAGGGAAAAGACCCAGCAGCTAGCACAAAGCCAGCTAGCCCTAGAGGAAGCAAGGAAAGAAATTGAAGAGCTCCAGATGAGAGCGGGTATCAAGAAGAGCAGAGCAGAGGTGGCAGAGCTTGGGTCCTTAACTTAGTTTATTTTCAGACTACCTACAGACTTGTTGTAGGAGTCTTGCTTTTATTTGTTTTTGTCTTGTATTCATGTAATGGCTTGTAACCCTTAGGGGAATACTTCTGTTTGTATTCTAACTTTTAGCTGGTAGTGGTTTGTCCATATACAATATTAATGTGCAAGTTATCATTTCTGAATGTGCAAGACTCGTTTGTCTGATTACTGCTAATATCTGAACACTCAAAGAGAAAGTTTGAAAGTAAATGCTCACAGTGACTGTCTGAGAATAGATGCCAGAACTGGGGCATGCAAATACTTAAAAACTTGGGAACATAAACAGTTACATTGCATTGCATATAACTTGTTTGTTTGTTTTGCAGGTATTGTCTCAGTTGCTAACGTGTTTTGTGTTTCAGGCACTATAGCTCCCCGGAAAGTTCGGGAACAACCAGTCGCACACAGATATCCAACAAAGATTAACAGAGAGCGAATCATGGACCAGATGCAAGCTGACTTAGCTGACCTAAGGCTAAGGATGGATAATTTCATGACTCTGATGGCAGGCATGGGTCAGAATCAAGAGCGTCTGCGGGAATTGGTTGAGAATCAAGCCAGGAACAACATTGCTGCTACTGCTAATAATCGTAATGGTGCGGGCACACGTCAAGTGGAAATCCCTGTAACACAGCCATGGGTGACTATAATCAATGATGGGTTGAATAATGTGCAAATGGATAATCAGGACGAACAGTTCACTCTGCTTGACGAAGCTGAAGGTCAGGGGGCTGAGATGAACAAGAGGTTTGAGGAAATGGCTGAGCAAATCAAAGCTATTCAATCCCAGAGCTCCTTGGGATTTGATATAACAGACTTGGGCTTGGTTCCTGGGGTCAGGATCCCATACAAGTTCAAAGTTCCAACTTTTGAGAAATACAATGCCACTGCATGCCCGAAGACCCATCTTAAATCCTTCGTAGGGAGGATCGCTACTCATACCGATGATGAAAAACTCTGGATGTACTATTTCCAAGACAACTTGGTTGGAGCTTCTCTGGAATGGTATATGAAGCTTAGCAGAGTCAATATCAAGAGCTGGAAAGACCTAGCAGAAGCTTTTGTGAGACAATATCAATATAATTTGGACATGGCTCCAAATCGTACGCAATTGCAGCATATGTCTCAGACTGCTAAGGAGGGTTTCAAAGAGTATGCTCAGAGGTAAAGTCAGCTCGCTGCCAGAGTGCAACCACCGCTGCTAGAGAACGAGATGACTGACATGTTTATGGGGACTTTGCAGGGTGTGTTTCTTGAGAGATTGGCGTCCAGTTCTGCTACCAAATTCAATGACATTGTTATTGCTGGAGAGAGGGTTGAGACCTTGCTTAAGATGGGGAAGATACAAGATCCAAGTGCTAGCAGCTCAAATGGAGCGAGGAAAGCTTTCATTGGACCTCCTAGAAGAAGAGAGGGTGAGACAAATGCTGTATTTGGCCGAGGCCGGGGCCGTGGTTATAGAAGACCGTATGAGCATGTGGCAGCAGTCACAATTCCTTCAGCTCCAGTGCAACAGATGCAACCTCAACATCAACAACAACAACAACCACCCCGTAACAACTATCAGCAGAGACCATATCAGCCAAGGCAACCTCGCCCGACTAATAGGGTGATTGAGGCCATCCCGATGACTTATGTTGCGTTGCTACCAAGACTGCTGGATTTGAATCTAATTCAATTGAGAACTTTGGCACCACCACCTCATGGAGAGCTTCCAGTGGGTTATGATGTCAATGCAAGATGCGTTTTCCACTCTGGAGCACCTGGGCACTCGACTGAGAAGTGCAGGGCACTCCATCACAAAGTTCAAGACCTGATAGACTCTAAAGCAATCAACTTTGCACCACCGCCGAATGTTAATTCGAACCCTATTCCAAATCATGGAGGGGCAAGAATCAATGTTGTTGAGGGTGGTGAAAAGTTAAGTCTTATTATGAGTATTAAAGAAGTGAAGACTCCTTTGAGGGCAGTGAAAGAGAGGTTGCTGAAGGGTCAAGTGTTTCCTGGTTGCAGTTATGACTATGAAGAATGTCTGAGTTCAGAAAATGGATGTGAGAAGCTGAAGAGAGGAGTGCAGAGTTTGATTGATGATGGATCCTTACAGTTCAACAAAGTTGGTAATGAAGTAGCTGATGATGTGTCAACAATAACCATTTTCTATGATGAAGCTGACATGCCTGTCAGATGAGAGCCTGTTACAATCTATGCCCCTGAGATTAGTCCTGTGACTATCACTGTGCCTGGGCCTGTTCCTTACACAGACGATAAAGCCATTCCATGGCATTATGGCTCAGATGTATATGTGGCTGGACAGAAGATTGAGAGCAAGTCTGTTGTTGTTGACCCGACTGTAGAGAATGTCGGAGGAGTTGGGGGTTTCACCAAAAGTGGTCGTTTATTTGCTCCCCCTGTGTTGAGAGGGGAGCCGGAGGCTGAGGCTTCATCCAAAGCCAAAGGAAAGCAAGTTGTGACTGATGAATCAACTACTCCTGTTGCTGGGCAGGGTACATTTGAAAAAGTGGTCGAGGAATTCATGCGCATTATCAAAAATAGTGATTATAAGGTGGTCGATCAACTGAACCAGACACCTTCCAAGATATCCATTCTATCATTGCTGATGTGTTCTCCTGCACACAAAGAGGCTTTATTGAAAGTGCTGCAGATGGCCTATGTTCCTCGGGAAATTACTGTCAACCAACTTGAAGCTGTTGTAGGCAGTGTTAATGCAAGCCATGGGCTAGGCTTTACAGACAGAGACCTCACGTCAGAGGGACGAAACCACAACAAAGCACTACATATCACTATGGAGTGCAAGGGTGTTATGTTGTCACATGTTCTTGTAGACACAAGCTCTTCCCTTAATGTGCTTCCGAAGAAGGCATTAATGAAGCTCAATGTTGATGGGATAGTCCTGAGACCAAGTGATCTGATTGTCAAAGCTTTTGATGGTTCGAGAAGATCGGTTTTTGGAGAAGTTGAGTTGCCCGTCAAAATAGGTTCTCAAGTCTTCAAAAGTATCTTCTACGTCATGGACATCCAGCCTGCATATAGCTTCCTGTTGGGACGCCCATGGATTCATGCTGCTGGAGCTGTTACTTCAACCCTGCATCAGAAGCTCAAATATGTGGTGGATGGCCAGGTCATCACAGTGTGCGGAGAGGAAGACATCTTAGTAAGCCACTTGTCAACATTCAAGTATGTAGAGATGGATGGAGAGATCCATGAGACTTTATGCCAAGCCTTCGAAGTAGTCAATGTCAGCATCTTGACTCCTGTGGAGAAGAGCAGTGAGAAAGAGGGTACGTCCATCCATTCCTACAAGCAGGCGAAGGAGGTTGTTCAGTTCGGAAGTGCCCAAGGCTGGGGCAAGTTGCTAGAGCTAGAAAAGAAAGATGATAAGTTTGGCTTAGGGTATTAGCCTGGTGGATCTACTCCGAGTGGTAAAGCCATTACCTTTACAAGCGTTGGACTGCTCGACCGCAACCAAATTTGTGTGACAAGCCAAGATAGGGACAGTGACGGTGATTGGGACAACTAGATTCACCCGTGTGCGCCCGGCGATGAGCTAAGGAACTGGTCTGCTGAAGACATTGTTCAAGTTACCTGGCACTCAGAGTAATTATTTTGTTTCCTTTTGTTATCATACTGCATTGTCAAATCCAGCATTCTGCCCAAGATGCTAGGATCCATTGTATGGGCCACCATGTTTTGTATGCATCTTATTTTACCATGAAATAAAAGGACATTTTCAGACAAATTGTGTTCCCTTTCTTTGTTTTAATTTTTTCACAAAATATAAAAAATGGCAATGTGTTTTTCCTTTTTGTTTTTGTGTTAGCGTCTCTTTTTCAAAATAAGCTGATTCTGAATAAGCACATCATTTGTGCAGTGTTGATCATCCGGATTCCATTGATGACTTTCCTACTATGACTACGCATGACTTTGACAATCCAGTCTACCAAGCTGATGAAGGGGTTGAGGAAGACTGTGATCTCCCTGAAGAATTGGTCAGATTTTTGAAACAAGAGGAACGGGTTATTCAGCCTCATTAAGAGGAAATTGAGATCATCAACATTGGCAGTGAAGATGTGAAGAAAGAGATCAAGATTGGGGCCAGTCTGCAGGCCAACGTCAAGAAAGAGTTGATCAGTATGCTAAGAGAGTATATGGATATTTTTGCTTGGTCATATCAAGATATGCCAGGGTTGGATACCGACATCGTTGTGCATAAGCTACCTCTGAGAGAGGACTGTCCTCCTGTGAAACAGAAATTGAGAAGAACTCATCTTGACATGGCGATGAAGATCAAAGAGGAGGTTCAGAAGCAATGGGATGTCGGTTTCCTTGTTGTGAATAGTTAACCACCTTGGGTAGCTAACATCGTACCTGTACCAAAGAAGGACGGCAAGGTCCGGATGTGCGTTGACTACCGGGATTTGAATAGAGCAATCCCAAAAGATGATTTTCCGTTGCCACACATTGATGTGTTGGTAGACAATACTGCTCAATTCTCGGTATTTTCCTTCATGGATGGCTTCTCTGGATATAATCAGATTAAGATGGCACCGAAAGACATGGAGAAAACAACGTTCATCACCCCGTGGGGTACATTTTGCTATAAGGTCATGCCCTTTGGTTTGAAGAACGCCGGGGCAACTTATCAGCGGGCGATGGTCACATTGTTCCATGACATGATACACAAGGAGATTGAGTGTTATGTGGACGATATGATTGCCAAGTCCCGAGATGAAGAAGAGCATCTGGTCAACCTAAAGAAGCTGTTTGATAGATTGATCAAGTACAAGCTTAGGTTGAATCCAAACAAGTGCATTTTCGGAGTGCGTTTCGGGAAACTGCTGGGTTTCATTGTCAATCAAAGAGGAATTGAGGTAGATCCCGCCAAAGTAAAAGCAATTCAAGATATGCCTGCACCGAAGACAGAAAAAGAAGTACGCGGGTTTTTAGGGAGGTTGAACTACATTTCTCGGTTCATATCGCATCTAACTGCCACGTGAGAACCAATATTCAAGTTGCTAAGAAAAGAGCAAACTGTCAGGTAGAACGAAGACTGCCAAAGAGCTTTTGACAAAATAAAAGAATATTTGCAGGAGCCTCTAATTCTATTGCCTCCAGTTAAAGGAAGACCTTTAATCATGTACTTGACTGTGCTAGAAGGGTCAATGGGGTGTGTTCTAGGCCAACATGACGAGTCTGGTCGAAAAGAGTATGCTATTTACTACCTTAGCAAAACGTTTACCGACTGTGAATCCCGATACTCACTGCTCGAGAAAACTTGCTGCGCTTTGGTATGGGCTGCTCGCCGACTGAGGCAGTACATGTTGACTCATACCACACTGCTCATTTCCAAAATGGATCCTGTCAAGTACATCTTTGAGAAACCAGCGTTGACCGGAAGGGTTGCTAGGTGGCAGATGATCTTAACTGAATACGACATCCAATATACTTCTCAGAAAGCCATCAAGGGAAGTGTATTGTCGGATTACCTTGCACAGCAACCTCTTGAAGATGATTATCAGCCAATGAAGTTTGATTTGCCTGATGAGGACATCATGTACCTCAAAGCAAACGATTATGAGGAACCACTTCCGGAGGAGGGGCCCGACCCTGAATCCAAATGGAAGTTGATGTTTGATGGGGCAGTCAATATCAATGGACGTGGAGTTGGTGCCGTTCTTATCACTCCTGAAAGTGTTCACTTACCCTTCGCTACCATAATTACTTTTGGCTGCACCAACAATGAAGCGGAATATGAGGCATGCATAATGGGAATAGAGGAGGCAATTAATCTTCGGATTTAGAACCTCGATATATTCAGAGATTCAGCCCTCGTCATTAACCAATTTATCGGCAAGTGGTACACGCATCAAGAGCATCTAATTCCATACAAAGATTATGCTAGAAAACTGTTGACGTTCTTCACAACAGTTAAACTCCAATACACACCACGTGATGAAAATCAGTTTGCCGACGCATTGGCCACTCTCTCTTCGTCTATCAAAGTCTTGTGTTGGAACTATGTGCATTGAATCGACATCTCCAGGGTTGACGCTCCAGCTCATTCCTTCTCTGTAGACGCCTTGTCTGACGAGAAACCTTGGTATTTTGATATCAAGCTATTCCTGGAAAAGCAAGAATACCCAACTGGGGCATCTTCCAATGACAAGAAGACCTTGAGGAGACTTGCTGCTAGCTTCTTCTTGAACACAGACGGGGTTTTGTACAAGAGAAACTTCGACATGGTCTTGCTCAGATGCGTGGATAGACACGAAGCAAGCCTGTTAATGCCGGAAGTCCACGAAGGATCTTTCAGTACCTATGCAGGAGGGCATGCTATGGCAAAGAAATTGCTGAGATCGGGGTATTATTGGATGACAATGGATGCAGACTGTTGTTCATTTGCTCGTAAGTGCCACAAGTGCCAGATATATGCAGACAAAGTGCATGTTCCTCCAAGCCCGCTTAACGTCATGTCATCTCCCTGGCCCTTATCTATGTGGGGCATTGACATGATCGGGAAGATAAAGCCAACTGCTTTAAATGGTCATCGCTTCATCTTGGTCGCGATCGATTACTTCACCAAATGGGTGGAAGCAGCATCTTATGCCAACGTCACTCATCAAGTGGTGGCAAGATTTCTGAAAAGAGATATCATATGCAGATATAGAGTTCCCGAAAGGATCATTACTGACAATGGTTCTAATCTCAACAACAAGATGATGGCAGACTTGTGTCGGGACTTCAAGATATAGCATCACAATTCTTCTCCTTACCGACCAAAGATGAATGGTGCGGTAGAGGCAGCAAACAAGAATATCAAGAAGATTGTGCAGAAAATGGTTGTCACCTACAAAGATTGGCATGTGATGTTACCATTTGCGTTGCATGGGTACCGAACGTCATTCAGGACGTCAATAGGGGCAACTCCCTTCTCTCTGGTATATGGTATGGAAGCGGTCCTGCCTGTTGAAGTAGAAATTCCTTCATTGCGTTTGATGATGGATGTAAAGCTGGATGAGGATGAATGGGTGCGTGCTCGTTACAATCAGCTATGTCTAATTGAGGAAAAGAGATTAGCGGCTATCTGTCAGAGTCAGCTTTATCAGAGGAGAATGAAGCATGCATTCGACCAACGAGTACATACTCGGGAGTATCAAGTAGGAGAGCTTGTGCTGAAGAGGATCGTTCCTCCAGGTTCAGATCACAGGGGCAAGTGGACCCCAAACTACGAAGGACCATTCATAGTGAAGAAAGTCTTTTCAGGAGGAGCACTGATGCTCACCACTATGGATGGAGATGACTTCCAATCCCCTGTTAACTCGGACGCAGTTAAAAAATACTTTGCATAAAGAGATCCGCTGGACACAAAAACAGAATTAAAGTCCAGGCAAAAAAAGGGCATCCCGGCGAGCTAAAGACAGAATAAAAAGCTTGGGCAAAAGTTAGGGAAATAAAAAAAAATGTACACCCGCTAAGTTGAAAAGCCACATTGGACAGCTCAAGCAAAAAAGGGTATCCCGGTGGATTGAAAACCCGAAAGGGCGATCCACGCAAAACAAGGGAATAAGTGAACAACGGCGATCCGAGTAATCTGAACCACGTCATCGTTTCATACAACTTGACAATATCAGAAGGATAGGAAACAGTCCCATCATCCTCTCAGAAAGCAAAAGCAGAATGGAGAGTCTCGAAGACATGCTAGTCATAGCAGAAATGGAACTCCTTGGGATGTCGTGCCCATTGCCATTAGGATAGTTTCTTTTCTCAATTTTTATGGTGGCTACCTCTTTCCAGGTGGTTGCTCCCTGATGTAAATTTTTGTCTATTCAGAGGCCTTTCAATAAAAAGAATATTCATTCAAAAAGTTGTGTGTGTTTATTTTTGTTTGCAAAATGTCCTGAATTTTTGGCAAAAATAGCATTGCATTTAAACATGGTGATAATTTTAAAAGAAAATGACATGCAGGGAAACTGTAAACCCTCTTTGAGTGTCAGGTGACTATGGATGGACAGGTCATACCATGCAAATCCCCGGGGCACACTTGTGTTTTCTGTTGTTGCAGGTTGCAGGATGGCGTCACATTCTCTCAAGCAATTTACTCTTTCCCAGTAGAGTATCTCCAGCAGGATTCTTCTCCAGCTAAGCCTGGGCAGCAGCCCAAGCAATTTATTCTTCCCCAGTGGAGTATGCCCAGCAGGTATCTGAAAGCCTGACATCCCCAAGCAAAATTCTATCCCCAGCAATGGTCACAGCCAGAGTTCAGAATCAGCATGTTCTCCCCAGCTAGAGCAGTGTTGAAGCATCTTTCCCAGCCAAGTCTGAAGATGATTCTCTTCCCCACAGAGTTCATATTTATTTTTTCACCTCTGTCAGTGAGATATTCCCCAGCAAAGTTGCCATACTTTTGGGACAATTTGATGATAC
This sequence comes from Lathyrus aphaca, assembly GCA_963966055.1. NCBI lineage: Eukaryota > Viridiplantae > Streptophyta > Magnoliopsida > Fabales > Fabaceae > Lathyrus > Lathyrus aphaca. The sequence goes on along the minus strand of OZ014524.1, from coordinate 264,885,963 downwards.
AGCCAGGTGTTCATCACCTCAGTTAGAGTGAGGTATCCAGACCTCTTGACTTGTCTTCCCCTGCAGAGTTGTAACTCAGGGAGTCCATCAGGCATTTGTTTGTTACTCGTCTGCAATCTCCAGCGCTCGTCTGTGATCTTGCTTTGTTTTTTGCTCGTATGCACCTTTCCAACACTCGTTTATGCTCGTGCCTTATTGTTGTTCGTATGTATCTCAACACTCGTCTGTGTTATCACTGTGGTATTGCTCGTTTGCCTTCCCCAGCAGTGGTCCATGATTACCTTGATGTTGCTCGTCTGCAATTTCCAACACTCGTATGTGTTTGGATATCTAATCTTTGCTGATGCTCGTCTGCATTGCCCAGCACTCGTCTGTGCTTGATATCTACTTATGATTGCTCGTCTGCAATTTTCCAACACTCGTCTGTGTTTGATATATTATCTCTACTAATTTCTCGTCTGCAATTCTCAACACTCGTCTGTGTTTGGAAACCAATACTTGTTGGATACTCATCTGTATCATCCCTAGCACTCGTCTGTGTTGTGATGTTCTAATATTTGTTTGAAGCTTGTCTGCTTTGTTTGGATACTCGTCTGTATCATCCCCAACACTCGTCTGTGTTAGTTTATGTTTTTATGCGTGGATTTGATGTTTATCCGGGTACTTGTTTGTGTTGCTACTCCAAATGCTCGTCTGTGTTTGAATTTCTGGTATTCGTCTATACCAGTGGCTGATGCTCGTCTGTATCATTGCCTGAAGCGCTCGTCTGTGTTTCTCAGATCATCGTCTGATACTCGTCTGTATCATTGACATTTGACACTCGTCTGTGTTATCTTGATGATTATCCAATACTCGTATGTATTGAAGAGGTTTAAAATCCTGACAGTGGGATTAATGTCAAAATGGTTTCCGGTCCTGGCGTAACAGGTAAATCCGAAGGAGGCTCGTCTCTCTCAGGCACCACTCATTATTGTTGATGCACCTGGCTTAACAGGTTTGCTCGAAGAAGACTCATCTGTCTTATACCATATATCCACGGATAATATATGAAGAAGGTTCGTCCACCTTGTTTATGCAAGTCTATCCCACAGACTTAAATGCATCCCGGTCCTGGCGTAACAGGTATATCCAGAGGAGATTCGTCTATCTCAAGTCATATGTTCTTGCAGTGTTTGAGGACTCGTATGTCCAGTTCCTGGCGTAACAGGATTGTTTGAAGAAGACTCGTCTGTCTTAGTATTCTTATTCCAGATATCAGTTTCAACTTGGAAGAAGCTCGTATGCTTTTCTTCCTCCCCTTCAGTCACCAGCGCGTCATTGGGTTGGGTTTATTTCCCAGTCTTGCATTCTTCGTCAGAGTGCAAATTTCTGGTCTTCTTGGTATTCAACCACAGTTTATCTTGAACGGTCGATAGCCTGTGCTACCGTCCTTTTCAGATCAACAATTGTTTGAATAGGGGCAGCTGTAACACCCCAAATTTGCCCTCTTCATTTTAAGCATCATATCATATCATATTCATCATGAGCATACCATATTTTTAGCATCCTAGCATGGAAAGATGAGGCATAACATTCTTCATGTCCTAGCATCAAGCATATGGTCATCTGTGGAGGTCCTTGAAGCATTTCAAGCCATGACAAGGGTCCCAATGGTTGTATACAAGTCCTATGGTGAGTCTATACTCCATTTACAAGATCAAGTCCATTGGCAAAAGCTCAGAAGATTGCATGATAATCAGAGATCTCAGGACAAAGCAAAGCTCCTACACAAGGCACCTAAATTAGGGTTTGAGATTCAAGCACCAAAATCTCACAAATTTGGCCATTTCATTTGGGAAAAGTCTTCTATATGTCAAGAGGATCCTAGGTGTCAATTTTCATGAGAAAATTCCATGTGGAAGTCAGAGAATTCTTCAGTTGCTTGCAGATAAAGTAATTGGTCAACTGTGCCCATAAAAAGTCAACTGTGTGATTTCAAGGGGTCTAACCCAATTTTTTGTCCAATAGGGGTCCTTAAAATGTTATAAGAGGTTTGGAATGATCAAAGTTCAAGAATCATGGAGATTTGAAGGGTTTTGCAAAAATGGTACAAAGTTGGGTTTTGAGATTTGCCAAATTTGGCAACTTTTGCCCTAATTTTCAAATGGCCTTAACATGAACAAAAATTCTTCAAATGGACCAAAGTCAAACATGAAAGTTGGAGAGTAAGGGCTCCCATTTTCAAAAAGTACAAGTACATTTTCATAGGATTTGTGGTTTGTCCTAGGGGTCCCTCGAAAATTTCATGTATTTTAGGGCAAATTCAACTTTTCATGTATGCACCAAATGCAAAAGGCTTCAAAACTTATTTGTAAGACTTGGTATTGGTTCAATTTGGTTTCAATGTTAAAATACATCACATTTTGATCATGTTGCTCCAAGGAAACTCTCAAATTCGTGCACTATAAGAAAGTCACTCAAAAAATGCAAAATTGGCCAAAACATGAGAAGTGTGTGATGACTTGATCTAAGGGCCAGAACTTGTGGGATTTTGATCAAGGGTTGGAAAAGCATTGCACATAGGCTAAGAATGCAAGCAAAGCATGAGGGTGGCATGCTTATCTCACAAATTTCAAATTATGCAAATTCACAAAAATCTCATGATCCACACGTGCAAACTTCTCAATTCTTTCAGCATTGCATTGTGAGAGCATACTTAAGCAGCTAGGGTTTCAGAATTGTGAACCTCTCTCTCATTCTCTCATTTCCAACTTCTTGCAACCTTTGCATTTTCTCCCATTTCTCTTCATACAAGCACTCAATCTCAAAACAAATTGTGGATTTGTGATCAGTGAGAGCTAAGGATCATTAAGCAACCATTCATTCAAGCTTTCCTTCAAGTTCAGCAAGCTTGCCATTTCAGGGCAGGTGTGAGAGAAGCCTCAGATCCAGCTTATTTCAAGACTTTAGATGCATTTATTTTGCATCTAGAGTGAGTGTGGAGTGATTTGCACGCTACATTTGGTCTTCTATCTCATTGAATCAAGATCTGCAACTCAGGTATGGATCCAAATCTTGTGATCTAGAAATGAAATTGATGAGGTGTTTTGCGATGTGTGAAGTTCACTGATCATGCTGCAACTTTTAGATTCGAAAATGATACATCATAGTGAAAGTTATGTGAATTTCAGTTTTGATGGTGCAACTTGTTTTTGTTCGATCCCTTTGATTCTTTGATTTTTAGGAGATTTTGACCTCATTTTTGGATTCAGTGCATGTTAATTGCTTGATCTGGATATTTTAGTGTTGTTTTATGGTGGTTTGTGCTTCTGTGATGAATTCCGGTGCCGGGGCCCTAGCTCCGGTCACCGAAAACGGAGTTTATAACCTAGGGTTTGCTTGAGGTAGGAGACGACTCAGCCACCCTTGGATCATTCTCACCAGCGCGCAGGATTTGGACACGTAGCCCTAGGAATGCCCTCTTCCTCACGTGAACTCTTTTATTTCATTTAATGCAAAATGTTTCTCAGTCCACACTAGCTACCGTACACCATCCACTCACATTCCATTCTGATGCCACGTATTTTAATGAAAGTCTCACCTTGTGCGTTTGATTGATCATGTGCTTCTCATTTTTTCCAGCTTTTATTTCAAAATTCCACCATAAAACACATAAACCTATGCATTGAGCTGGGCCCAGAGTGGCTATTCACACCCCCATATCCTTCAGGCCCAATTGATTCCAACGCAAGCCCCTACTTCCTGCACCTCCCAGCCTTTCCCTTTTAATTTCTTTTTTCTTCATTTATTTCTTTTTTTTCATTTTATCTTTTAATTTTTATAAAATCCTTCTGATTATCCAAAAATTCTCAAAAAAATCATGAGTCATCTTTGAAGTGTCTTTTATTTTTCTATATTTTTTATTTTCCATTTTTCCATTTCCACGTGTCATAATTAAATCCTTGTTTCAATTAGTTTCTTTTTAAGTTCATTTTGAGTACACTGCCTTGTCCAATTTCCATACACTTCGTATTTTTGAATTTTGTCCCTGTTTGTTTTGTTCTGGATTCTTAAGACAATTTACTTCTTGTGTGATTTTTCTCCTGATTTTTAGAATTTTATTTCTTGGGTCTTGGTCCTTTGACTTGTGGTGGACGTTTGTAACCCTAGCTTGTGTTTAAGCCTCCATTTGACCTAGTTTGCTTCTGAATTCTTCCAAATACTTTTGGCTCATTGATATACCATGTTTGAAGATCATTTGGTTTAAGTTGTGGAATATTTATATGCTTAGTTGATTTAATTTGAATTTTGTTCTCACCTTGTCCCATTTTGCTTCTCTTGGTTCATTAAGTCTCTTATAAGATTAGAAGGGCACTTGTGCCAACTTCTTCTTCTCATTTGGGGTTCTTTTAGGGTTTTAGTCTTAGGAAGTTTTGTGTCTTGCTTCCTTTTAAGTCCTTTCTTTTCTTAAGTGTGCTTTCACTTCTTCCTTACTTCTTTCACTCCCATTTTGTAATTGTTTGGTATTGTGTGTCCATTCTCTTCATCTTGTTGGTTTCTTAAGCCCTTCTTCATCTTTTTTTGGTTCTGGTCTTGTGCATTGAGTCCATGTTTGTGCATCTTTCTTAAGTTTGCATTTGTTTACATATGTGTTTCATATTGCATCATGTTGACTTATAAGCTTCATCTCTCATTCTTTTGAGTTGCTTTTGCATTGTGCATTTGTTCATATCATTTCACTTCTGTTTGTATGATGATGGCATGTTATCTTATTCATTTTTTTTCATTTGTATGCTTGCTACTAACCTTTCAGGGGCTATGGTAAGTGTGAGGTGTGGAAGTTGAGTTCCACATCTCCAAATCTCATCTTCTCTTCTTATGTTTATTTGTACTAACTCTTTTGTTGTTGGGCTTAGGCCTTGCTCATCTCTTCTTCTATCTTCTTCTTTTCTTCTTCATTAGGATAGAAAACCACACTACCCTTAGGACATCCATGCATGTTAACACTTAGGAATCTTTAGTCCCCCATTTAGACTTTTACCTTTGTGATCCTTTTGGTTCTTCCTCTCTTCTCATCTCATAACCATAAAAAACATCTTAATAATGTTTGAAGTGATGACTTGATCCATAGCCTTATCCCATGAGATATGCTTGTAGTCTTCCCATCTTGGGATAATACAAGTTTACCTTGTGATGCACAAGTCTAATCAAGGTATCTTCTTCATAAATAAAAGCATAAAAAAACACTTCTTCATTGTAAATAACCAAAAACCCTTAATAATTTAACAAGTTAGTGAGCTTAGGACCTAATCTTTGGGTTCAAGTTTTGGAGATCTTCTCCTCACTTGAGTGTGCTTGTTCTATTATACCATCTTGGAATGTAGTGACAAGTGCACATTCCATGGAAAATAGCTTGAGTTCACTTCCTTGTGACACACTCATAAAAGCTTCTAAAAAACACAAACAAACAATAAGCGTCTCTCCTTCTGGAATTGTTTACTCATCTCCTTCGCTTCGTACGCGAACTTGCTCCTACTTGTCATTTTGCAAGACGGTTACGCACTCGTCGTCCGAGTCTGCAACACCTGAGCAATGGCATAGGCAGTTCAAGCTTTAATTCACAAGCAATTTCCTTGTTACCCTTAGTTAGGAGAACTACGGCGTCTCTGATCCTCATTATTCTGATGAGGTACGTAGGCAGCGGGGTAGGGCCCGTTCGAGCACAATCTTTATTTTCCCTACATTTTTCTCTTTGTTTCTTATTTCAGTTCTTTTCCAGTTCCAGTTTCTTTTCATTTTCATTTCTTTGCAGCAGCTTTCTTACCCTCACCCTTTGAGATAGTTTCTTTTGCAAGCGTGGATCCCGTCAGGTACGGTGGACGATCTGGGTGCTAATACCTTCCCAGGTCGTAACCGACTCCCGAACTCAGTCTCTTTGGTTCACAGGACCTGTGTCCTTCCTTTTCTTTTCCTCTGGTTTGTGCAGCATTACCATTCCCTTTCTTCGGGATAAAAATGCCTGGCTGGCGACTCTATTCTTTTTTCCGCGCCACTTTCGCGTTTGTACCAGGATGGAACTCCGGGGAGCGACACCTATGTCAATGCTCAGGTGTTGCAGGCTCAGACGATGAGTGCGTAACCGTCTTGCAAGGTTACAAGTAGGAGCAAGTTCGTACATAAAGAGTGAAGGTGATGAGAAAAGAAGTCCTAAAGGAGAGACACTTATTCTTTGTCCAGTGTTTTTTATGAGTGTGGCACAAGGAAGTGAACTCAAACTCTTGTCCATGGAATGTGTACTTTCTACTACATTTCAAGATGGAATAATAGAACAAGCACACCAAGTAAGGAGAATTTATCCAAGACTTGGTTCCAAGGATTAGGGCCTAAGCTCACTAACTTGTTGAACTTATTAGATGTTTTTGGGTTTTTTGATGGAGAAGTACCATTTAAGGCTTTCTTTATGAAAGTAGTCCCATAATTAGACTTGTACATCATGCTAGACAAATGTACTATTCCAAGATGGAATGAAGTCAAATTCCCCATGGCATAAGTCCCTACGTACAAGACTATTTCAACCATTATTAAGTGTTTTTTAGGTTTTTGTATGAAGATGAGAAAGAGAAGAAACCAAAGGGAGCAAAGGTAAAACAACTAAGGGGGACCAACAAAGCCTAGTGTTTTCATATAAAGGATGGTCCTAGGTTAGCGAGGTTTCAATCTATCCTAAAGAAGAAGGAAAGAAGGAAAGAAGAAGAAAGAAGGTGGAAAATTAACTTACTTCTCCTAAAGAAGTTAAGTTGTTCTCTAAGGGGGATGGAAAAGAGTTGTACAAATGATGGCATAAGCACGTCTCAAAGACAAATATTAAAATGTAAATGAGAAGAAAAAAGAGTTGGAGATGTGGAAATCTCAACAACACCTCTCACTTACCATAGCCCCTGAAACTGTTAGAAGTAATCACAAATGAAATGAGAAGTTCAAACAAAAGTGAGACATGAAAGAAACAAACTCTAACTATAGAAAACTATCAAAGTCAGAACTTAAAGGTCTAGAAAGAACTCTAAGTTAGTCATGCAATGTTAATAAAAAATAAGTGGGAGAGTATCCCAAAACAAACACACAATGCACTAAATGATAAAGGAGATGAAGGTAAGGGATTATAAGCATCAAACAAACCAAGCATTAACAAGCATTATCAAGATCAGAACCTAAACATGGTCAAGAAGTGTCTAAGAAGGAGACTTGAACATCATTTGAAGCACACAAGTTCATACAAGATCACATAGGAGAAGCATGGGGAAGTTTGAAGTGTTATGAAACATACAAGTGAATATGAAACTTAAAGGACAAGTAAAACCAAACAATACAAGGTAAAACTTCTATACAAAGACCAGGGGAATGTCACCATATTAAGAACCTTAAAAATAATCCCTAAGAGGTGGCACAAGTGCCCTCTGTAACACCCACTTTTCCCATTTTCAAAAATAACATAATTCGTAATAAAAATAAGAGTTTTCATACAAAAGTGAGATGCTACACTTAAAAAAAAACAAATTCAATATAGTTTTCATTAAACAGCGTAATTAAAATAGATCATTTCATTCTTGCTCAACATCATAACCATCTCAATAATATAAAACAATTCCTTTAGTTATTAAACAGATACGTAACTAACAATGTTGGAAAATAAAATAAAAACAAAGTAAAAAAATTCCCCATTCCCGTGTTACGTATCAGAGCACCCTATGAATCGAACAAGCAACACCAGAGCATTCTCATGTACCTAGGTTATTTGTACTTCCAAAGAAGCACAGACACAACAGCAAAAACAAAGGGGTGAGAAACAATTCTATATCATAACTGTGTAAATAACATTTTGAAGGAGTAATCACAAACAAGTCATAACATGCAACACAAACTATTCATTCAAATATATGCAATGTGACTCCACAACACAATGCAAATGCAGTACCGACTTTGAAAATGGTTCATCGATTCGAACCCGGATGCATCGCTTACGCTCCTACTGAGACACGGTCATCCCCCACCCATTGATTCACAATGAATCTGAATAACCAATTACGCTCCATCTGAGACATGATTATTCCACCAACATGTATGCGTATGCAAGACTCGATTACACATACATCAACATATATACACATGAACATAACCATTCATGACACGATCCTCCTGATCTTCACATTCACCAATCATACAGTAAATATAATTCATATCATCCAAACAAGAGTCATCACACATAATTAACACAATCTCATTAGATTTTCTTTGACAAAATTATTCATTTTAAAACAATCATAAAAGTAATTTTCTGAAATTCAGTGATCAGGTATGAGATGTCGAATGAGATATTTAAACACTTGAAGACTTAACTAAAACTTAAAGTGCAGGAAAATTAAACAACACATGAATTTGTTAACCCAGTTCAGTGTATAACCACACTTACATCTGGAGGCTACCAAGGCAGGAGGAAATCCACTATAAGTAATATTAATTCTAGACTTAAACCACCCAATTTAATCTTTCACTTAATATCTACCCAATGCAATTTCTACCTAAGACACAACTTAGATATGAGTACCAACTCACTCCCCCTCAATCACACAGTGATCTTGTTTACAAGTTTAATAAAATTGAAGTCATACTTCAAACAAAACAGCTTGATCTTACTTCACAGTTTCAATCAAGACACAAATACACTTTTGCTTAAAAGCTCATAAAGTGGTACAATTAAACAACCTGCTATTAAAACACAAAACACCCTATTTGGTCTTCTTAAATTCATACTGTATTCTGAGAGTTTCTGTTGCTTAAATAGGTGTTTGGATTTTGGGCTTTCTGTAGGTTTATCCAATCCTGAAACGCATGCTGCCACCACCTTGAATTAGGGTTTGTTACTTCCTAGATTCTAGGTGATTCAGTTCTTCTGATTATGCTGAAGACACATTACAAAACTCCCTACAGATGCGCCTTATTCTGTTTCATTCATCCATAATTAATTCCAGATAACTTTCCTTAATTTACTCAGTTCTGTTAGTCATTAATTAATTCTGGTAGCAGGTTTGAGATGTCACAACATCTGGTGTGACATCCTGAAAAACTGAACTTACTTCATTTACTGATACAATGTCACAACATCTGATGTGACATCCTGTAAACTGAACTTATTTCATTAACTGATACAATGTCCCAACATCTGGTGTGACATCCTGAATTAAGTTCATTTACTTATACTCTGTTTGATAATGTCCCAACATCTGATGTGACATCCTGAACTAAATTCAACATTTCTTGTTGGTCAAAAATTCTGCCAATTCTAAACATCTACAAACTCCCCCTTTGGCTAATTTTTGGCTAACATTCTTTTCTGGTTATCAGAGTGCAGCAGAGTTTCTTTTCTGTTGAGTCATGTGTGAGTTTACTCCCCCTCAAACATACATGTATTCAGTCTTGTTGCAACAGAAATTTTCATTAAAATCACAGCTTTAGTTCAGAAGCAAACAGAAGTTTTTCATTAATCAGTAATTTGCATCATACATTGTTGTTGTTGTTGTTCAGTTCTCCCCCTTGTTAGACATAAATTTGGGGCCAAAGTTACTAATTCAAAATTTACAATGCAGAAGCAGTCATTACATATTCCTCACATACAATTTTCACTCAGACTCCTCATATTTAGTGTCTTCCTCTTCCTCAGTCTCCTCATCAGAAGCAGCATCTTTCTGAGCATTCTCTTCAATCTCCAGCCTTTGGATAATCTCCTCAAGCTTCTGCTTCCTTGCATCCAGTTCTTTGCATGTGATCTTCAGCTCAGCAATCAAGGCAGCTTTGGAGATTGGAGACTTTGCCTTTGAAGGACCAGCAGATGTCCCAGAGGGAGCTTCAACATCAGCTGCATGATGACTCAAGAACAACTTGTAGTGGAAGGCCAGAGGACTTTCTCTTTTGCAAATGGAGTCCTTCTCAGTGAGGATACCTGGGTATTGACTAAGCATAATTCCACACAGCAAGGAAGGGAAGGAAATTGGCAGCTTAGTTGCAGATGATCCAGCATGCTTCAATGTCTGATCAAATATATAAGCTCCAAAATCCAGCTTTGTTTGAGTGCCCACAGCATATATAAACCTACCCAATCCAGTTGCTATTGAGGAGGTATGGTTGGTAGGGACCCAGTTTACAGTGCCAATCCTATGCAGCATGGCATACTTCCTTGTCAGCAGGCTAACAGAGAGCTTCCCTTTGACTGGCCAAGTCTTGACCTGATTAGCAGTGATAACCTTGCAAACCTGTTTATCAGTCTTCCCTAGCTCATTTGGACCATCAGATTCTCTTCCAAGGTAGTGGTTGATAACCCTAGGAGAGAATTCCACACATCTCCCTCTTACATATACCTTTCTGAAGTCAGCAGACTTACCATCAGCACAATCTTCTTGGAGGTTGACAATGAATTCCTTGACTAGCAGCTCATAGCAAGGAGAGAAATTTGATACAGTTTTGAATAGGCCAGCAGAAGAGATGAGATCAATTACCTCTGTGCACTCAAGTGCATTACTGCTCAGCTCTCTTTCAAGTGCTACCCTTCTTTGATAAACAAACTTCCATTTGTTCACACTTGAAACATGATGGAAAGAGATGTTGTCCAGAGGAGCTTCTGGAACAGTAGTTGATGACCTTGAGGGTGCTGGTTTCTTCTTTGGTGGGGATGTTGGGACATCCTCTTCAACATCTGAATCTGGAGGGGTAACAGCTTTCCTCTTCTGTGTTTGCACCTTGCTCCATTGTTTTGTAGGACCAAAACCAACTTTAGCTTTGTCCTTCTTTGGTGTAGCTTGCTTCTTCTCAGGAGTTGCATGTCCTGCATTCTTCTTTTCCTTCCTAGTTCTAAGCCTTTTGGCTATGCTAGGGTTTACAGAAGCAATAATTTTTTTATCAGAATCATGCTCTATGTTTACCACAGGAGGAGGTTGAGCAGTCTCCTCTTCAACAGGTGGATCAACAGAGGTTTGATCTTCAGTGGAGGCCTTGTGCTGGTCCTCAGATGTTTCTTCATCACTATCAGTGGAGGCCTTTTGCTGGTCCTCAGATGTTTCATCAGCAGTATCAGATGAGGCCTTTTGCTGGTCTTCAGATGTTTCAACATCTATTGGGACATCCTGTTGAGCAGGAGTGTCCTTGTCAGCCTGATTTTGTTGTTCTTCTTGTGGAGTTGGCATGGTGTTCAGAGGGATAGATATGCCACTCACCACTCTTTGCTCAGATAAGATCCTGTTTACCAGCTCCTTTATGGAATCATCCACATATTCAGAAGCTTTTGGAGTGGTGTTTGATGATGAAGGCATGCCTTTGGCCTTGCTGAATACAGGTTCCTTTGCCCTTCTCACAGTAGGGGTTTTTGGCTTTTGAGCAAGAGGAACACTTCCTCTGAATTCGTCCATTGGGGTTGAATCCATGGGTACCACATAGATGGGGGTTGCATGCACCACATCTTCCTTGTTGAGGATTTCTTCAGAGATGTTAGGGTTTTGGTGTTGAGCCATTTTAGAATGTGGTGAAGAAAGAGATTGAGATTGGTTGAGTTTAATGATCTCTGAAAGTTAGCTATAGCAAGCAAGTTGTTGTGAGAGAATGATGAGAAGATGAATAGCTGAAAGTGAGCTGATATTCTTATAAGAGCCGTTACTTGGAGAATTTCTAGGAGTGGAATACACAAGGTGCTTGACCAGACTGGTGTTGCCATCTGGTGATCATGCCACACGATGTCATATGACATGTTGGCACATCTCCATAACTGCTAAATTTCACATAAGCAGATTCCCAATTTACCCCTTAGGTTTTCAAATTGGGTAGCATCCAAGGCTTTAGTAAATATATCAGCCAATTGCAGATTTGTAGCTACATGTTCCAATGAAATCACTTTCTCTTCCACAAGATCTCTGATGAAATGATGCCTGATATCAATATGCTTGGTCCTGCTATGTTGGATAGGATTCTTTGATATGTTAATAGCACTTAAGTTGTCACAGTACAATGTCATGACATCTTGTGGGACATTGTACTCAGTGAGCATTTGCTTCATCCAAACCAACTGTGAACAACTGCTTCCAGCTGCAATATATTCAGCTTCAGCAGTAGATAAGGATACACAATTTTGTTTCTTACTAAACCAAGAAATCAAATTGTTTCCTAGAAAGAAGCATCCTCCTGAGGTGCTTTTTCTGTCATCAGCACTTCCAGCCCAATCAGCATCACAGAAGCCAGTGAGAATTGGTTTGCATCCATGAAAGTACATTATGCCATAGTCACAAGTACCATTAACATATTTCAGAATTCTCTTGACTTGGTTTAGATGACTAACTTTTGGATCAGCTTGATATCTTGCACATACACCTACTGCAAATGTTATGTCTGGTCTGCTAGCAGTCAAATATAATAAGCTTCCAATCATACTTCTGTATAGGCTTTGGTCTACATTCTCACCCTTGTCATCTTTAGTCAGCTTTAAATGTGTGGGGGCATGAGTTCTCTTATGAGTAGCATTGTCCATCCCAAATTTCTTGACTATGTTCTTAGCATACTTGCTTTGGGAAATGAACATGGAGTCCTCCATTTGCTTTATTTGCAGACCAAGAAAGTAGGTTAATTCTCCTACTAGGCTCATTTCAAATTCAGATTCCATCTGATTGACAAAATGTTTAACCATCCTGTCTGACATCCCACCAAAAAGAATGTCATCTACATATATTTGAGCAATCATGACATTTCCTTCTTCATCTTTAACAAACAAGGTTTTGTCTATTCCACCTTTCCTGTACCCTTGCTTGATAAGAAAAGTAGTCATCCTTTCATACCATGCTCTTGGAGCTTGCTTCAGACCATAAAGAGCCTTCTTTAGTTTGTATACATGATTTGGACAGCTTGGATCAACAAATCCTTTAGGTTGTTCTACATATACCTCTTCATTAAGATATCCATTTAGAAAGGCACTTTTCACATCCATTTGAAATAGCTTGAACTTCAAGATACAAGCAATTCCCAAAAGTAGTCTGATTGATTCAAGCCTTGCTACTTGTGCAAAGGTTTCATCAAAGTCTACTCCTTCAATTTGTGTGTATCCTTGAGCTACAAGTCTAGCTTTGTTCTTTGTAACAACTCCTTGCTCATTTGACTTGTTCTTATACACCCATTTAGTGCCAATCACATTTATGTCATCAGGTCTAGGAACAAGATTCCACACTTCATTCCTTGTGAATTGACCTAATTCCTCTTGCATAGCACAAATCCAGTATTCATCAGTAAGAGCTTCCTTGATGTTTTTAGGTTCTATTTTTGAAACAAAACAGGAACCTGAAATCACTTCTCTTGATCTAGTGCTTACACCTCTGTTGGGATCCCCAATTATCAAATCTTTGGGATGGTCCTTCTAGATTCTGATGGAGGGAGGTTTGCTGGATTGTTTTGTCCTTGCATCAGTTTGAGTGAAGTCAGAATGATCACTCTTTTCTTCAGCTTCAGTTTGGCTGTCAGCAGATGTTCCAACATCTTCTGTAACATCTGTAGGAGCATCATCAATTATCACATTTATGGACTCCATGATAACCTTGGTTCTAGAGTTAAATACTCCATATACTCTGCTGTTTATAGAGTATCCAAGAAAAATCCCTTCATCACTTTTAGGATCCATTTTTCTTCTTTGCTCCCTATCAGCCAGAATATAACAATTACTTCCAAACACATGGAAGTACTTAACTGTGGGTTTTCTGCCCTTCCAGACTTCATAGATTGTGGACAAAGTTCCTTTCCTTAGAGTGACTCTGTTATGGATGTAACAAGTTGTGTTCATAGCTTCAGCCCAGAAGTACAAAGGTAACTTTTTAGCATGGATCATAGCTCTTGCTGATTCTTGGATAGTTCTATTCTTCCTCTCAACAATCCCATTCTGTTGAGGAGTGATTGGTGAAGAGTATTCATGATTTATTCCTTCTGAAGAACAGAAATCTAAGAATTTTTTATTTTCAAACTCCTTTCCATGGTCACTTCTTATTCTGATCACACAGCTGGCTTTTTCTCTTTGTATTCTTTGGCATAAGTCTTTGAATACATCAAATACATCAGACTTTTCTTTGATAAAATTTATCCATGTATACCTTGAAAAGTCATCAACCACCACATAGGCATACCTCTTACCACCAAGGCTCTCAACCTGCATAGGTCCCATAAGATCCATATGCAATAATTCCAAAACTTTGGAAGTTGTCAGATGTTGGAGCTTTGGATGGGACATCTTGGTTTGCTTGCCTATTTGACATTCACCACATATTTTTCCATCATCAATCTTCAGTTTAGGAATGCCTCTCACAGCTTCCATAGATATGATTTTCTTTATACCTCTGAAATGAAGATGACCTAGTCTTTGGTGCCATAGTTTCACTTCTTCTTCTTTGGCTAAAGAACAAGTTGAAGTAAGACTGAAGTCTTGAGGTTCCCACATGTAGCAGTTGTCTTTAGATCTGGCTCCTCTCATGACAACCTTTTGTTCTTTATTAGACACTATGCATTCAGTTTTGGTAAAGTTTACACTGTACCCTTGATCACATAATTGACTTATGCTGATCAGGTTAGTAGTTAAACCTTTTACCAGCAGCACATCATCTAGTCTTGGTACATCTGAACAGTCCAAGGTTCCAACTCCCTTGATTTCTCCTTTAGCTCCATCTCCAAAGGTTACATATCTGGATGAATATGACTTTAAGTCTACTAGCAGATTCTTAAATCCAGTCATGTGTCTTGAACATCCACTGTCAAAGTTCCAGTCTTCTTTAGCTGATACTCTTAGTGATGTATGAGCTATATATGCAACACCTTTCTCTGACCATTTGTATTGAGATTTCTTTTGATACCTCTGCCCTGTGCATTGTCCATCGGTAGAGCTCCAAGGTTGTTTGTTGATCTTGTTCTTGGGCATGTAGCTTTGATCAGCATGAAGACTAGCTTTTGGTACCCATACCTTCTTGATGACCTCTGTCTTCTGCTTAGGGGGTTGCTGATCTCTTTGATGTTGATGTCTATGCAGCACTTTCTTGGTAACCTCTATCTTCTGCTTAGGAGGTTGCTGATACATCTGATTTGGATATCCATGCAACTTGTAGCAATGAGGTTTGATATGTCCAAATCTTCCACAATGATGACATCTCCATCTTTGATACTTCTTCTTCATTATGTTCTTTTCATGATGTTGAAACATCTTTTGGAACATTATGTTTGACTTTGTGTTCTTTTCATGATGTTGAAGCATCTGTTGGGACATCTTGTTTGACTGTATGGAATTTGAAGTAGTTTTGCTGGTGCTAGCTTCAACCTTATGAACTTTGTTAAATCCTAGTCCACTTTTATCCCTTGAATGCTTATTGTTGTTGAGAATAACATCCAGTGTGTTTGAGCTACTGTTCAGCATTCTAACAGATTTGGACATATGCTCCAACTTGGAGTTGAGAAGACTTACTTCACTTTTCAAGGTGTCAATGATCTCTAGATCACTTGTTTTTTCATCCTTTAGTGCTTCAATCTGCTTCTTTTGCTTTATATTTTTCATGCATATTTCAGTGCTCCTTTTAACCAGTTCTCTGTATGATTGCTCAAGCTCTTCAAAAGTAAGCTCCCCATCACTGGATTCACTTTCAGATTCACATAATCCAACTAGAGCAGTGATATGCTTAGCTGATTCTTCTTCTGAATCACCTCCTGAGTCTTCATCAGACCAGGTTATAGAGAGACCTTTCTTTTGCCTTTTTAAATAGGTAGGACATTCATTTCTGATGTGTCCATATCCTTCACATCCATGGCATTTAATCCCTTTTTCTTGACTGGTCTTTTCATCATAATTTGACCTTCTATTAGCATCATAAGGTCTTTTGTTCTCAGAAGAGTTTGTGTATCTTCCACTTGGTATGGACTTGTCTTCCATCTTTCTGAGAATCTTTTTGAATTGTCTTCCAAGCATAGCAATGTTTTCTGATAAGTTTTCTTCAGTTTCTGATTCATCATTTTCTTCTTCTTTATCAGTATTTGACACCAAGGCTATGCTTTTGTTCTTCTTTACAATTGTGTCATTCATTCCCATCTCAAATGTTTGAAGGGAACCAATGAGCTCTTCAACTTTCATTGTGCATATGTCTTGAGCTTCTTCTATTGCTGTGACCTTCATGTCAAATCTTTTTGGTAAAGATCTGAGAATCTTTCTTACAAGCTTTTCATCAGTCATCTTTTCTCCCAAAGCTCCAGAAGTATTGGCTATTTCTAAGATGTTCATGTAGAATTCATGAATTGTCTCATCTTCCTTCATTCTCAAGTTTTCAAACTTGGTGGTGAGAAGTTGAAGTCTTGACATCTTCACCTTTGATGTTCCTTCATGAGTTGTTTTGAGAGTGTCCCAAACATCTTTGGCCAGCTCACAGTGATGCACAAGTCTAAAGATGTTCCTATCAATGCCATTGAATAAAGGATTTAAGGCCTTGGAGTTGCCAAGTGCTGAATCTTCTTCCTCCTTACTCCATTCTTCTTTAGGTTTCAACACTTCTGCTCCATCTTTGGTGTCTTGGACAGGGTGCTCCCATCCATTGTTGACTTCTTTCCAGGCCCTATTGTCAAGTGATCTTAAGAATGCAACCATTCTTGGCTTCCAGTAGTCATAATTAGATCCATCCAATATAGGTGGTCTATTTACTGATCCTACATCTCTGTCCATGTTTCCAGAATTTGCAGTCCCTAGATCTCACCCAGTATAAACAGGCAGGGTGCCTGCTCTGATGCCAATTGAAATTCTGTGATCAGTTATGAGATGTCGAATGAGATGTTTAAACACTTGAAGACTTAACTAAAACTTAAAGTGCAGGAAAATTAAACAACACAGGAATTTGTTAACCCAGTTCAGTGTATAACCACACTTACATCTGGAAGCTACCAAGGCAGGAGGAAATCCACTATAAGTAATATTAATTCTAGACTTAAACCACCCAGTTTAATCTTTCACTTAATATCTACCCAATGCAATTTCTACCTAAGACACAACTTAGATATGAGTACCAACTCACTCCCCCTCAATCACACAGTGATCTTGTTTACAAGTTTAATAAAATTGAAGTCATACTTCAAACAAAACAGCTTGATCTTACTTCACAGTTTCAATCAAGACACAACTACACTTTTGCTTAAAAGCTCATAAAGTGGTACAATTAAACAACTTGCTATTAAAACACAAAACACCCTATTTGGTCTTCTTAAATTCGTACTGTATTCTGAGAGTTTCTGTTGCTTAAATAGGTGTTTGGATTTTGGGCTTTCTGTAGGTTTATCCAATCCTGAAACGCATGCTGCCACCACCTTGAATTAGGGTTTGTTACTTCCTAGATTCTAGGTGATTCAGTTCTTCTGATTATGCTGAAGACACATAACAAAACTCCCTACAGATGCGCCTTATTCTGTTTCATTCATCCATAATTAATTCCAGATAACTTTCCTTAATTTACTCAGTTCTGTTAGTCATTAATTAATTCTGGTAGCAGGTTTGAGATGTCACAACATCTGGTGTGACATCCTGAAAAACTGAACTTACTTCATTTACTGATACAATGTCACAACATCTGATGTGACATCCTGTAAACTGAACTTATTTCATTAACTGATACAATGTCCCAACATCTGGTGTGACATCCTGAATTAAGTTCATTTACTTATACTCTGTTTGATAATGTCCCAACATCTGATGTGACATCCTGAACTAAATTCAACATTTCTTGTTGGTCAAAAATTCTGCCAATTCTAAACATCTACATTTTCAGAATAAAGTAAAATATAAAAATATAATTTCTCACGCTCCATGTCTCGCTGAGCGAGGCCTCTGCTCGCTCAGAGAATAACTCTCGGGATTCTCACTTTCCCTCGCTCGCTGAGCGAGCTCTGCGATTTATCGAATCGCTCTCTGCGCTGAAACATCTAACCTGCTACGGATCTCACACCAGTCTGAATTCTGTTCATTTTATTTCACTCTTAGCACCCAAAAAATTCCGATTAATACTATTTTATGCCTTTAACATTAATCAATCACCTAGTCTAACATCTACAAATAAAATTAGTAAAATTCTAGGTTTTCCCAGAGTCCTCTGTTCTTCGTCAAAAAATACGATAATGAGAAAATGTATCGTGTTCTCTCTTTTTCATAACATAACCAAATTACAACCTTGCCCCTCAGACCTCCAACTTACTATTTTATTTTATTTATTAAATAATAATATCATAATAATAATGCCACCTCATCCTATTATTATTATTTAAATAAAATACCTTATCTACTATTATTCCAAATACACCACTATACTCTCAATAATTATTTTATAAAATAATTTATAAAATCGGGGCATTACAACTCTCCCCCACCTATTTTATTTTCGTCCTTGAAAATGTATCTGAAGGATATAACTCTGGATATGATTCCCGCATCTTGCTTTCCAGTTCCCAGGTAACTCTTCCACCACCAGCTCCTCCCCAAGCTACTCTTACAAGAGGTATCTCCTGGCCTCGTAGTTACTTCATCTGACGATCTTCAATCCTAGAATTTTCCCCAAATTTTCCCCAAATTTTCCCCAAATTTTCCCTCACCCATTCACACCATGGCTTGTGATCATTTCATATGCATAAACACACTCATATCATCTCATATCTCATTTTTTGATTCACTGCATAGTTTTTAAGTCATCTGCACCTAGGGTTTGTGATCTGAGCAACCCAAAAGCTTCTTGAGCCACTCCAAAGGTCATCAATCACTTCAAAGGGGTCTATATGTGTTCAAGTATCATATATCATCCTCTCAAAGTCAAAAATGCAAGAGGATCACAAGAACTGGGATTGGTGTGGATGCAGAGCCAGGTTTGACTGCATAGGTGACCTAAAATTAGGGTTTTGGTTTCAGAGGCCATAACTCCAAATTTTTTGGTCATTCTTGTTTCCATTGGTCTCTATATGGTATAGGGGGTATGCATATCAATTTTCATGAAGAAATTCCATGGGGAAGTCATCTGATCAAGAGTTGACTTTTCAGGCAAGTCAGTGTGAAATCAGGGCATCTGAGGCCCCCAATGACCCAACCAAGGGGTGATCTTCATCATTTTGAGTGTATATGATCTTTATTTGATCATGGAAGAAGGTTGAAGTTCACAAAAATCAAGAATTACAAGTTTTTGCAAAGTTGACTTTTTAGGGCATGGTTGACTTTTCAAGAATATGTCATTTTATGCCATTTTTCAAGCCTTGCTTTTTGATCCAAAAATGCTTCAAATAAAAAAACTTTGGTCATGAAAGTTGTAGAATACATTTTTCCCTTTTCAAAAAGTACAAGAACATGACCTAATTCATTTTGGATCAAAAGTTATGGTGTGACAAAGTTGGCAAAAATCACTACTTTTCAAGTTATGCACCAAATGGAAAACTTGCAAGAACTTTGTACCAAGGCATTTGTGACTTCTAATTCACATCAAACCAATGCACAAACATTCTATGTGACCTAAAAGTCAGATTTGAACCAAGAGATCACATGTTTTGTATGGCTTTGGAGCAAAATCTTTCCATGAGAACCAAAGGAAGCCAACTTGCAAAAACCATCATAACACTTCACCCACTTGCTGCCTATGTTGCTGACCACCCATAGCCTTTCTCCCTCACCTTGCTGCGCAGCCCACACCCATTGTACCAAGCTAGAACCAAGCCCATGCTTTCCTTACACAAGAGTGGACTTTTTTGCAAAAGTAGACATCCCAATCACAGCAGGCCAGGTCACATCACCTGACCAATGGGAGTTCTTTATGCAAGGAAAATGCTGGCCATAACACCCAAGAAGCAAGGCTGAAACAGATCACAACATCACATACACAAAACTCACCCCATTTGCATCTCTCTTCGAATCTCTCTGCCCAGCACACAAACATTCAAACAAGTTTCACTAATCATCTCACCATACTTCATTGAGCCCAAACCAACAAAGAACCAAGCCTGAATCCAGCAAGAACATTGTTTCTCCATTTTCACCCCAATCTGCAGTTTCCTTCGAAACATCTTCCACAGGCCAAAAACACTCAAACAAACTCCACAAACCTTCTTAAAACATCACCCTGATCACAAAGAATCACTCACATTGGCCTGAAACAGCTTGGATTACCATCACCATTTTCAACTGAGCTTGAGCAGAAGCTGTTCAAACTCTTCAACCAGCCAGCATAAATCTCTTCCAAGCATTCAAGCATCATCAATGGGTCATAAGGAGTGGATTTCACAAAGAGGGGAGGTCTGAAAGTTACCAGGGTGAAAGCTTCGAAACTCAGGTAGCTCAAGAACTTTTTTCCAAGAAATCATTTTTTAAGTTCTAAAGTTGTTCTATATGCTTCACTGATTGCTCTGATATCTTTAGTTTTAAAAATGGTGGAGAGATGAGAGTTTAATTAGTCTCTGAAACTTTTTTGCCCTAGTTCTTGTTTGCTTCGATTCAGCCATTCCAGGAAAAATAAATTTGTTTTGATTGAGGGTTATGATTCGTGAGTAAGTGGAAACGTTTCTGTTCAATTAGATTTCATTTTCATAACGTATGGAGTGAGTTTGAGGTTTGGGGTGAACGGAGAAGATGACCGGAACACTGTTCCGGTCATCTGAAAGTGTTTAACGGCGTAATTAGGGCATAAGCATTGATTAGCTGAGTTTGAATGAGGGCCGTGAGATCTGGCGCCAAGTCAACACGCGCGCGTTTTAGTTTGAATCTGGTCCCTAGGATCTGCTGACTTCTCATTAATTCAGTTTAAATTCATTTTTATTTTCATTTATTTCATTTGTTTCGCATAATTTATTTAAAATAGCAAAATTGTTTTAAAAATTATGAAACTTTTTCCCAAGAGTTTCATTAATTTTTAAAACACAAAAATATTTTTATTTTTATTTTTAGCATTAAAAAAGTATTTTTAAATATTTAAAAGATTATTTTTAATTGATTAATGAAAATTAATTTATTAAAAATACTTTTAGGTATTTAAAAATCACCAAAAAATTCATGAAATGTTCTAAGACATTTAGAAACATTGTCCAACCTTCAAACCAAATTTATTTTTTGATCTTGATGCATTTTAAGAATTTCTCATTGAATTAAAATCATTTTTGTGCATTATTTTGATCCAAAGTTCAAAAAATCATTTCTGCCTATCCATGAAGAGTTGGACATTGATTCTTTTTGCATTGCATTGTGTTTAGCATGTAGTTTTTGAGTCTAAATGGGCATGATTTGATCTTTCATTTTCCATTTGTTTGACATTTTTCTTGTTGAGGAACCCTAAAACCCTAGCAAACTTGTAAAAATCATAACTTGAAAGTGGTTAGGAGTTGGGACCTCTCCTTTGGGTATTGGTTTAGTATAGGATTAGGGGTCCTTTGTGTGGAATTTTCAATATTTTATCTTAGGGTTTGCTTCTGGTTTTGATTTTTGTTTGTTGCATTGATCATAAACCCTAATTTGGGCTTCCATATGCATCCATCTTGCATTCTCTTGCATAACATGCCTTGCCATGACATTCCATGCTTCCATGTGATTCATTTGACATCATAAGACATATTGAAAGCATGTTTGATCATTGCATCTTGTATTTGCCACCTTGTATGCCATGTGCACTTCATAACTTTTCATGTATGTTCATGGTTCCTAACTTGCTTCATTTGCATTCATGAACTTGTATGGTCATTTCCATGTGCTGCCTCATGTTTGTAGCATCTCATAACATCATTAGAATCATGTAAATGCTTCTGGTTTTGTTTCTCATCATGTCATCTCATCCCATTTTGCATTGCATTGCATTCCTTTTCTAACCTTTCAGGTGGTAAGTGACTTTGAGAAGTGAATCTGCCTTCACTTCTCATAATTTTCTCTTCATCATTCTCTTGCATCCATTGCTGCATTTTTGTTTGTGTTTGAGTTTGGGCTTGCCCATCCTTCTTCCTCTTACTTTCTTTCTTTAAGTGACTTGACTTCTTGAATGAAGCAAGTTGCTTTGCTTCTCTTGATCCTTTCATCTGCTTCCTGGTGGTTCCATTGAAGATTGTTCTTGAAAACCTCACAAACCTTAGGAACAACCAAGCATGACAATGATTAGGGTTTTGATTAGTCTCTCCACTTAGTTTTCACCTTTGTGTCTCTTTTGAGTCATCTCTTCTCATCTCATAATCAGGGACTAAACCCTAAAGGCTTTAAGGCTTTGTGATTAAGCTTATGCCTGCATCCTTCTCTTAGGATGGAGTGTATAACTTTAATCCTAAGTGTTAAACCCTTAATGTGTTTAACTCCTTTAATCAATTCACATAATAATCATCAAGACATCACACTTGTAACTTGGGCCTTGCATTAGGGTTCTAATTCTTCCTTAACTGGTTAAGAAGGACTAACCCTAGTGTTAATGGACAAGTCCCCCTCAAGTTGTCTTACAAACCCTAAAATTCACTTCATCATCATATCATTAAATAAAATCCACTTAACCAAAGGCTTGTTTTGTCATGAGTTTAATCCCTAATCATGGATTAAGTTGAGGAGCTTTCCTCAGCTTAAACATTCTCATCTATTATCCTTCTTTTAGGATGGTGTAATGAGTCTGTTTAATCCCTGATTATGGCTTAACATCATTACTTAACACTAAACAAAACCACAAAAACACCTAAATAATCACAAGTAGGTTAATGATCTTAATCCTATACCAAAGGTGATTAAGTGTGAGAATCTGACTTCACACTTAAGGTATTCTCATTACCCCTAATCAGAGGGAAGATGTGATGAGTTTACTAAATCCATTGGTTTAGACTTAAGCTCATTAACTTATGACAAACTTTCAAAAGCAATAAAAGACTAAAAACACCAAAAACAAACAATAATCGTCTCCTCCGGGATTCTTTTCTCACCTCACTCACTCACAAACGAGAACTTGCTTCTTCCGTCTAATGCAAGACAGTTTGCACCTGAGCCAGACAGGTCATACACTTGAGCATAGGCAAGTAAGCAGTTCACAAGTCAATTCATCTTTCAGTCTCTTTGGGTCGAACTACGGTGTTCTGACTTCCTCATTGTACGAGAGGATACGTAGGCATAACTTAACAGTTATCGAACAAAAGTCTCTGTATATTCCCCCTTTTTCCAGCTTTATTCTTTAAGCCTCATACTCTTGAGCATTTCACTCCTGTTCTTACACTGACACTGTATATATTACACTTCACACTTCTTACACTGACACCTGTACATTCTTTTCCAGCTATTTTATACACAAATTGCACTGACACTACCCCTTTAAAACACAAATCTTTCAAGCGTGGATCCCGTCGAGTACGGCGGACAATCTGGGTGCTAATACCTTCCCAGGTTGTAACCAACCCCCTTTCTCAGTCTCTCTGGTTCGCAACCGTCTTATCCATACCTTTCTAGGTCTATGCAGCATTGCCTTTCCTCCGGGATAAAAATGCCTAGCTGGCGACTCTATTCATCTCCAGTGAGTTCACGGCTGTGTGTTCTCATTGTTCCTTTCGCCGACCGTTCGCGCTTGTACCGGGATGCAAATCTTTGGGAGCGACAGCTTGGCGACTCTGCTGGGGAGACTTATACTGCAACCAGGGCTTCTGGTTCTTTTTGTGGGTTCCTCCTAGCGCTTGATTGATTTGTGTTTGCTGGGGTGTTATGTGCTTATTTGTGTTTGTATTTATTTTTGCTTTATGTACAGTTGCTTTACTGCTTTCTTTATAGCTTTGCATTATATCATACTGTCGTACTGTGCTGCTGGCTGGATCTGTTTGTTTGATTTGGTGGGTGGGTGTTCCATTGAGAGTTAAGGTCCTATACCTGGGACCTGAGTGACACCTAGGCTAGAGTGGTTCATATTCTTTCCCATTCCATCTCGGTCTGGTGCGGGAATATGAAACACGGTTCAGATATGGGTTTCTTCTTGAGAACTCTGTGTTGCAGATTTCCTGCAATACTAGGGCTATCTAGGAAGCCTGCTAAGTCTGGATGACCTTTAGTATTGACCTTCAGAAACTGAGGTGAATTAGAGGAGGAACTTTTATGGTTATTGTAAACACTGTACCTCCGGGTTTAGAAGTGTTTACACTTCTCATAACTGATCCAAGTCTGAGGATCCTTGTTTTAGAACACCACCTGTGAGGGGGTTGGGCTGTTTACAGGTTTGCAGGTACACTTGGCCTCAACATACCCTGTTACTTTGTTTGATTAAGAATACTCCATGTTGGAACAGTTCTTGTGATTCTAAACCCTGGACATGTGGCTCTTTATTTGAGTCCCCCACCTTGGTTACCGGATTTATAGACCTCCATCTGGATTTCTTGAATGTACCTGGACCTATATCAGAGCACTTGATCAGATCCAGCTCAGTCACAAACCCTTGCATATCATTTTGCATACATCATTTTGCATCATTTTAACATTTGTGTATCTGTTCTACAGGGTATCCACATCTTCTTTAGTTTGGTTTTGACCGTTCTTCTTTTCAACATCTGCACCTCTTCCAAGGGGTATGGAATGTCAAAACCAAGAACCAAACTGGATACCCTCGAAGAACAAATAAACATACTGCATTGCATGCTAACCTCATCTCTTTTGTTTTACAGGAGTTTTATTGTTTGTTTCTCACCTCGTTGTGAACCTCAGGAAACATTGATCGTAGAAGGGTCTTTCCCGTCAATCACATCCACAAACATCCGACCCGTAACGACCTCCCGAGCTTACAGATGGATCAGCTTCTAGAAATCACTTCAACAGTTCCCACTCCTACAACTTCAACAAACATCTCTCCTACAACATCAGCAAACATCATTCCAGTGGAGATTACTACAACAACAACAACCATCAAGGAGGACATCTTTGTCAGCCACCTGGCTACACATAAGTACATTGAGATGGATGAAGATATCCATGAGACAATGAGTCAGGGTTTCGAAGCTCTCAATGTCAATGAGGTAACAGTTGAAGTGTCTAGAACCTCAATAGCCTCATACAAACAAGCTCGGAAGGTTGTTGAAGACGGGAATTCCCAAGGCTGGGGCAAGCTGCTGCAAGTTCAGATGAAAAAGGACAAATTCGGTTTGGGTTACAAACCATCCCGACAAGTGCAAGAAGAGGCTGTTGAAGCTCCCAAGTTCATCAGTGGGGGAATGCTAGCCCCAAATGCTATCAATAATGTGGGAGACGAGGCTGAAAGTGACTCCAACCTGGAGAGCTGGATACGTCCAAGGATCCCGGGGAGCAGTATCTCGAACTGGTCTTCCCAGGAAATTATAAGAGTTACTCATGCAGAGTAATTATTATTTCCTGTATTTTTATAGCATGCATCAAAGTCTTGCATCTTGCCCAAGATGACAAGACTCATTTTGTAATCGGGCCATCTGTACTTTTTGTGCAACAAGATTAATCAATGAAATATCAGACATCTTTTTGCAAACGAGTCTTTTTCTTTTCCGCTCACTGTTTTTCCATTTTTCTTTTTGTACAAAAAAATAAATGGCAGTGTTTTCAAAATGACAACTTTATTTCACTTTTAAAAACAAGATTAAAATCAAATCACTAAAATGAACAAACTGAACCCTTGCAGAGTGTGCCTTCCAGACAGCACCGACAACAGCACGGCTATGACTTCGTATGACTTTGACAATCCAATCAATCAAGCTGATGAAGGGGTTGAAGAAGAATATGAGCTTCCTGAAGAGCTAGCCAGGTTGTTAAGACAAGAGGAAAAGTTTATTACTCCTCACCAGGAGGAGGATGAAACGATCAATCTTGGTACAGATGAAGATGTGAAAGAAGTTAAAATCGGGGCCTGCCTACAAGACTCAGTGAAGAGACAACTGATTGACTTGCTTCGAGAGTATGTGGACGTGTTTGCTTGGTCTTATCAAGATATGCCAGGTTTGGATACCGACATTGTTGTGCACAAGCTGCCTTTAAGAGAAGAATGCCCACCGGTTAAGCAGAAACTGCGCCGTACTCGCCCAGACATGGCAATGAAGATCAAGGAGGAGGTACAAAAGCAATGGGACGCCGGGTTCCTTGCTGTGACTAGCTATCCACCGTGGGTTGCTAACATAGTACCTGTGCCCAAGAAGGACGGCAAAGTAAGAATGTGTGTTGACTACCGGGATCTGAACAGAGCTAGCCCGAAAGATGACTTCCCATTACCTCACATCGATGTATTGGTGGATAACACGGCTCAGTTTTCGGTATTCTCCTTCATGGATGGATTTTCAGGATACAATCAGATCAAAATGTCACCTGAAGACATGGAGAAGACAACCTTCATCACACCCTGGGGCACGTTCTGCTACAAGGTAATGCCATTTGGGCTCAAGAATGCTGGTGCAACATATCAACGGGCTATGGTAACATTATTCCACGATATGATCCATAAAGAAATAGAATGTTATGTGGATGACATGATTGCCAAGTCCCTTACTGAAGAAGATCACCTGGTAAATCTACTGAAGTTATTCAAGCGTCTGAGGAAGTACCAACTGAAGTTAAACCCCAACAAATGCACATTCGGGGTGCGATCGGGTAAGTTGCTGGGGTTTATCGTAAGCGAGAAAGGGATTGAAGTTGACCCTGATAAAGTCAAAGCCATCCAAGAGATGCCTGCACCGAAGACAGAGAAGGAAGTTCGAGGGTTCCTAGGTCGATTGAACTACATCTCACGGTTCATATCTCACCTTACTGCAACCTGTGAACCTTTGTTCAAGCTGTTAAGAAAAGAACAGACGGTCAGGTGGAACGAAGACTGCCAGAAGGCTTTTGACAAGATCAAAGAATACTTACAAGAACCTCCAATCCTTATGCCTCCAGTTGAAGGAAGACCTCTGATAATGTACCTGACAGTATTAGAGGAGTCGATGGGGTGTGTGTTGGGCCAGCATGACGAGTCTGGTCGAAAAGAGTATGCAATATACTACCTAAGCAAAAAGTTTACCGACTGTGAACAACGTTATTCACTGCTCGAGAAAACTTGTTGTGCTTTAGCGTGGGCTGCTCGCCGACTGAGACAGTATATGTTGACCCACACTACTTTGTTGATCTCAAAAATGGACCCAGTCAAGTACATTTTCGAGAAGCCAACTCTTACCGGACGGGTTGCAAGATGGCAAATGATCCTCACAGAATATGACATCCAGTACACTTCTCAGAAAGCCATCAAGGGCAGTGTATTGTCTGAATATCTTGCTGAGCAACCTATTGATGATTACCAGCCTATGAGATTTGACTTCCCTGATGAAGACATCATGTTCATAAAAGCAAAAGATCATGAAGAGCCTGTTCACACTGAAGGGCCTGACCCGGAAGAAGAATGGACTATGATGTTTGATGGGGCTGTTAACATGAACGGTCGTGGTGTTGGTGCAGTACTCATTACACCTAAGGGAGTTCACATGCCTTTCTCGGCAAAACTCACTTTCAACTGCACTAACAACGAAGCTGAATACGAAGCTTGCATTATGGGTCTTGAGGAAGCCATTGACCTCAGGATCAAGACGTTGACCGTGTTCGGAGATTCAGCTTTGGTAATCAATCAGACCAACGGCAAATGGTATACACATCAAGATCATCTGATACCTTACAGGGATTATACAAGGAGGTTATTGACTTTCTTCACAACGGTCAAGCTTGAGTATATCCCTCCGGACGAGAATCAGTTCGCAGATGCTCTTGCTACCATTTCATCCATGATCAAAGTTCAGGCTGCCAACTTTGTACCTCAGATTTCAGTGTCCAGACTTGACAGACCAGCATATGTGTTCGTAGCAGATGTTGTTAAAGATGATAAGCCTTGGTTCCATGACATTAAATGCTTCTTGGAGGATCAAACATACCCACCAGGGGCATCTTCCAATGATAAGAAGACTTTGAGAAGGCTTGCTGGTAGTTTCTTTCTGAACACTGATGGGTCTTTGTACAAAAGGAACTTTGATATGGTACTCCTCAGATGCGTCAACAAGACAGAAGCAGACTTGTTGATGCATGAAGTGCACGAAGGATCTTTTGGTACCCATGCTGGAGGGCATGCCATGGCTAAAAAGTTGTTGAGATCAGGCTATTACTGGATCACAATGGATGCAGACTGTTGTGCCTATGCCAGAAAATGCCATAAATGCCAGATTTATGCGGATAAGGTGCATGTGCCTCCCAATCCTTTGAACATAATGTCTTCACCATGGCCCTTTGCCATGTGGGGCATTGACATGATTGGCAAGATTGAGCCAACTGCTTCAAATGGCCACAGATTCATCCTGGTCGCCATTGACTATTTCACCAAGTGGGTTGAAGCAGCCTCATATGCAAACGTCACGAGACAAGTGGTAGCCAGATTTCTGAAAAGAGATATCATCTGTCGATACGGAGTGCCCGAGCGAATCATTACTGATAATGGTTCCAATTTAAACAACAAAATGATGGCTGAGCTATGCCGGGACTTCAAGATCCAACATCACAATTCTTCTCCTTACAGGCCAAAGATGAACGGCGCTGTTGAGGCAGCAAATAAGAATATCAAGAAGATTGTGCAGAAGATGGTAGTCACTTACAAAGACTGGCATGAAATGCTACCATTTTCCTTGCATGGGTATCACACGTCAATCAGAACATCCACTGGGGCAACACCGTATCAGCTTGTGTATGGTATGGAAGCAGTCCTACCTGTTGAAGTTGAATTACCCTCCCTCCGGGTACTGATGGATGTTAAGCTGAACGAAGCAGAATGGGTTAGGTCCCGATACGAGCAACTGAGTCTGATTGAAGAGAAAAGATTGGCTGCAATCTGTCATGGGCAGTTATATCAGAAAAGAATGAAGAAAGCCTTCGATCAGAAAGTCAGACACCGAGAGTACCAAGTGGGAGATCTTGTGTTGAAAAGAATCCTCCCTCCTCATACAGACCACAGGGGCAAGTGGACTCCAAATTATGAAGGACCATTTGTAGTAAAGAAGGTTTTCTCTGGTGGAGCACTGATGCTCACCACCATGGATGGTGAAGATTTCCCGTCCCCTGTGAATTCAGATGCAGTTAAAAAATACTTCGCATAAAAATGACCCGCTGGACATAAAAACAGAATGTAAGTCCAGGCAAAAATAGGGCATCCCGGCGAGTCAAAAACAGAATAAAAGACTCGGGAAAAAATAAGGGAAAATAAACAAAAATGTACACCCGCTGAGTTGAAAAGCCGCATTGGACAGCTCAGGCAAAAATGGGTATCCCGATGGATTGAAAACCCGAAAGGGCGATCCATGCAAAATAAGGGAATAAGCGAACAACTGCATTCTGAATTCGTCTGTATCATCTACAACTTGGCAAGTTTCGAAAAGATCAAGCTTCAATCAGAATCAACATTCTTCAAAAAGCAAGATGAGAAGAACGTCAAAAGTCATACGAGTCATAGTGAAGAGGAAACTCCTTAAAGCGTCATCAACACTGCCAGCATTTTGTTTCTCAATTTGTAACAATCTCCTCATTTCAGGGGATATGTTCCTTTGACTGTATCTCGCCAATTCAGGGCATATGAATTAATAAATCCAGATTTTCAGTCATGTCTCGTTTTGTACATTTTACTTGCAAAAAATGTTTGATGTCTTAAAAGAAAAACTGATTGCATAAGAATACAGATGTTTATCTTCAAATAAAAAACATGCTTGCAGGAAATATGCTTACTCTCAGAAGTATCTAAACTCCTATGACGGAATCCAGTAAGGGATACCTCGGGATTACCTTGCGCGTTTCTCTATCTTTTTCAGGATTGCAGGTATCCAGAATGCAACTTGGGGCATGTAAACTTTATCCCAGCAAGCTGGCAAATCAACACTCAATTTTAGCACCCGAAGTGCTCTCTCCCCAGCTGAGTTGCCTCCCATGACTTCTCCCAGCTGAGTTGGCCACCTATTACTTATCCCCATCAGAGTTGCCAGGCATCACAGAAGGCACCTATATCCCCGGCCGAATCAAGGATCCTCTTCAACAGAATCCCTAGGGAGGTCTCTCAATGATCTCTCTTCCTCCCCAGCCGAGTTGCCATCTCGCCCTCAGCCGAGCACAAAAGTCAGAGAGCCACCCCCACAGAGCCCCAGCCTCTATCCAGAAGAACAACGCGTGAAGGAGTCACAACAGAGTGAAGAAAGCTTCTACAAACCCCAGCTGGGTCTCTCATTTATTAGGATAGGTCTATCATTGACCCGTATCCCCAAGCAGATATCATATCATCAGATCTACCCGTGATCTCATCCCCAGCTGGGATGCCTGTTTCAAACAGATCAATCAAAAATCTTCGCAGCAACGGGACCCGGATCCCGGTTTGGTATCTTTGCATAATCATAGCATTCGCATCATATTTACCCACAAAGCGTAGCATTCCGTCTAGTACGGAGCATTACGGAAAAAATCCAACACATAGCATAATCATAAGCCATGTTTTGAATCAGCACTTGTGAATAATGACAGCTCATCAATGTACAGAAAAATCCCCACCAGATTCCCCAGCAAAAAAACAGCTGCCTCACAATCCACAAACACCAGTATATACTCCCTTGACACCCGTCCGTGTCATCATTCCCCAGTAAAGTCGCCTGAGCACTCTTTACAAACAAGATCACCCGTATTACAAATACGTCCTGACACCCGTCCGTGTCATATCCCCAGCAGAAAGCCAAAGACATCCCCTTTGCACTCACATATACCTATATACACTTTCTCGACACCCATCCGTGTCATATCCCCAGCATAGTCACCTACACTTTGTATATCAGATATTTGTTCATATTATACTTTTCTCTCTCGACACTCGTCCGTGTCACCTTCCCCAGCAGATAAACACTCACCTATACAATACTCATACTCACTACTCATACAGATACTCGTCCGTATCTCGTATATACCATTCATATCCCCACAGATTCAACACTAGTCCTTGTTCTTTGTTAACCAGTTGGTACTTGTCCGTATCATCATCTCAGAACATGCGTCAAGCGTTTGTTTCTACATGATACTCGTCCGTATCATAACCTTAAGGATGCTCGTCCGCATCTTTAATCCATACACCGTGTCAAACACTTTTGTCTTCCCGAATGTAGATACTCGCTTGTGTCTACTATTCCCCAGAAGAATCCTCTCAGATTCAACACTCGTCCGTGTTCTTTGCTAACCCGTTGATACTCGTCCGTACCATCATCTTTGAACACACGTCAGTATTTGTTTCTACCCGATACTCGTCCGTATCGTAGTCTTAGGGATGCTCGTCCGCATCTTTAATCTATACACAATACCAAACACTTATACCTTCTGTTTCTTGGATGTAAACGCTCGTCCGTGTTCACTACTCCCCAGCAGATTGTCAACAAAGCATATTTCCTTTTATCTAACACTCGTCCTGTGTTATGATAAAACCTGAGAGCAGCCGTACCCTGCTAGGTGGTCGTCCTCCACCTCTTGATGGTCGTCCTCCATCGTGCTCATCCGATGGCCGTCCCCATCGTTGATTTTAGCAGCCGTCCCCTGCTAGGTGGTCGTCCTCCACCTCTTGATGATCGTCCTTCATCATTTTATCCAATGGCTGTCCCCATTGTTGATTTTGGTTATCTGGCATTCGTCCTATGTCATGATAAACCTTGAGAGCAGCCGTCCCCTGCTAGGTGGTCGTCCTCCACCTCTTGATGGTCGTCCTCCATCATGCTCGTCCGATGGCCGTCCCCATCGTTGACTTTTTATCCGGCATTCGTTCTATGTCGCGATACTTTCGGCAGCCGTACCCTGCCAGGTGGTCGTCTTCCACCTTTGATGGCCGTCCCCATCATAATTCCTTTATTCCCCAACAGAGCAGCCGTCCCCTGCTAGGTGATCGTCCTTCACCTTTGATGGCCGTACCCCATCATCTGTTTATTTCATTTATTCTTTAACCCGACGGCCGTCCCCGTCGTGGTCCCTTTTCTTTTTAGCCCGATGGCCGTCCCCATCGTTGGTTACTTTACTTTATGAACTTGATGGCCGTCCCCGTCATGTTTCATTAAATCCTTAGAGAATTTTACAACTTTATTTTGATGGCCGTCCCCATCATAATTCTTTTATCCCCAACATGTCGGCCGTCCCCGTCATTGCTTTATTTTCCGCACTTTTCCCAGCTAGTCGGCCGTCCCCGTCTTGGCTTTACTTTTTATCCCTGTCATTGCTTTTACCCAGCAGTCGTCCTCTGCTCGACGGTCGTCCTCCGTCGCCCACACTTTACAATATACTTTATTTTCTTTTACAATCTATATCCCTTTTCTTCTTCATTCTGTGAGTGCAAATTTTGGACTGTCTTTGGTATTCAACCACAAGTTATCTTGTTTGCCTGTTAAGCCGTTGCTTACAACCTGTACAGCTAACTCATGTTTGAATAGGGGCAGCTGTAAACACCCCAAATTTGCCCTCACCCATTCACACCATGGCTTGTGATCATTTCATATGCATAAACACACTCATATCATCTCATATCTCATTTTTTGATTCACTGCATAGTTTTTAAGTCATCTGCACCTAGGGTTTGTGATCTGAGCAACCCAAAAGCTTCTTGAGCCACTCCAAAGGTCATCAATCACTTCAAAGGGGTCTATATGTGTTCAAGTATCATATAGCATCCTCTCAAATGTAAAAAATGCAAGAGGATCACAAGAACTGGGATTGGTGTGGATGCAGAGCCAGGTTTGACTGCACAGTTGACCTAAAATTAGGGTTTTGGTTTCAGAGGCCATAACTCCAAATTTTTTGGTCATTCTTGTTTCCATTGGTCTCTATATGGTATAGGGGGTATGCATATCAATTTTCATGAAGAAATTCCATGGGGAAGTCATCTGATCAAGAGTTGACTTTTCAGGCAAGTCAGTGTGAAATCAGGGCATCTGAGGCCCCCAATGACCCAACCAAGGGGTGATCTTCATCATTTTGAGTGTATATGATCTTTATTTGATCATGGAAGAAGGTTGAAGTTCACAAAAATCAAGAATTACAAGTTTTTGCAAAGTTGACTTTTTAGGGCATGGTTGACTTTTCAAGAATATGTCATTTTATGCCATTTTTCAAGCCTTGCTTTTTGATCCAAAAATGCTTCAAATAAAAAAACTTTGGTCATGAAAGTTGTAGAATACATTTTTCCCTTTTCAAAAAGTACAAGAACATGACCTAATTCATTTTGGATCAAAAGTTATGGTGTGACAAAGTTGGCAAAAATCACTACTTTTCAAGTTATGCACCAAATGGAAAACTTGCAAGAACTTTGTACCAAGGCATTTGTGACTTCTAATTCACATCAAACCAATGCACAAACATTCTATGTGACCTAAAAGTCAGATTTGAACCAAGAGATCACATGTTTTGTATGGCTTTGGAGCAAAATCTTTCCATGAGAACCAAAGGAAGCCAACTTGCAAAAACCATCATAACACTTCACCCACTTGCTGCCTATGTTGCTGACCACCCCTAGCCTTTCTCCCTCACCTTGCTGCGCAGCCCACACCCATTGTACCAAGCTAGAACCAAGCCCATGCTTTCCTTACACAAGAGTGGACTTTTTTGCAAAAGTAGACATCCCAATCACAGCAGGCCAGGTCACATCACCTGACCAATGGGAGTTCTTTATGCAAGGAAAATGCTGGCCATAACACCCAAGAAGCAAGGCTGAAACAGATCACAACATCACATACACAAAACTCACCCCATTTGCATCTCTCTTCGAATCTCTCTGCCCAGCACACAAACATTCAAACAAGTTTCACTAATCATCTCACCATACTTCATTGAGCCCAAACCAACAAAGAACCAAGCCTGAATCCAGCAAGAACATTGTTTCTCCATTTTCACCCCAATCTGCAGTTTCCTTCGAAACATCTTCCACAGGCCAAAAACACTCAAACAAACTCCACAAACCTTCTTAAAACATCACCCTGATCACAAAGAATCACTCACATTGGCCTGAAACAGCTTGGATTACCATCACCATTTTCAACTGAGCTTGAGCAGAAGCTGTTCAAACTCTTCAACCAGCCAGCATAAATCTCTTCCAAGCATTCAAGCATCATCAAGGGGTCATAAGGAGTGGATTTCACAAAGAGGGGAGGTCTGAAAGTTACCAGGGTGAAAGCTTCGAAACTCAGGTAGCTCAAGAACTTTTTTCCCAGAAATCATTTTTTAAGTTCTAAAGTTGTTCTATATGCTTCACTGATTGCTCTGATATCTTTAGTTTTAAAAATGGTGGAGAGATGAGAGTTTAATTAGTCTCTGAAACTTTTTTGCCCTAGTTCTTGTTTGCTTCGATTCAGCCATTCCAGGAAAAATAAATTTGTTTTGATTGAGGGTTATGATTCGTGAGTAAGTGGGAAACGTTTCTGTTCAATTAGATTTCATTTTCGTAACGTATGGAGTGAGTTTGAGGTTTGGGGTGAACGGAGAAGATGACCGGAACACTGTTCCGGTCATCTGAAAGTGTTTAACGGCGTAATTAGGGCATAAGCATTGATTAGCTGAGTTTGAATGAGGGCCGTGAGATCTGGCGCCAAGTCAACACGCGCGCGTTTTAGTTTGAATCTGGTCCCTAGGATCTGCTGACTTCTCATTAATTCAGTTTAAATTCATTTTTATTTTCATTTATTTCATTTGTTTCGCATAATTTATTTAAAATAGCAAAATTGTTTTAAAAATTATGAAACTTTTTCCCAAGAGTTTCATTAATTTTTAAAACACAAAAATATTTTTATTTTTATTTTTAGCATTAAAAAAGTATTTTTAAATATTTAAAAGATTATTTTTAATTGATTAATGAAAATTAATTTATTAAAAATACTTTTAGGTATTTAAAAATCACCAAAAAATTCATGAAATGTTCTAAGACAATTAGAAACATTGTCCAACCTTCAAACCAAATTTATTTTTTGATCTTGATGCATTTTAAGAATTTCTCATTGAATTAAAATCATTTTTGTGCATTATTTTGATCCAAAGTTCAAAAAATCATTTCTGCCTATCCATGAAGAGTTGGACATTGATTCTTTTTGCATTGCATTGTGTTTAGCATGTAGTTTTTGAGTCTACATGGGCATGATTTGATCTTTCATTTTCCATTTGTTTGACATTTTTCTTGTTGAGGAACCCTAAAACCCTAGCAAACTTGTAAAAATCATAACTTGAAAGTGGTTAGGAGTTGGGACCTCTCCTTTGGGTATTGGTTTAGTATAGGATTAGGGGTCCTTTGTGTGGCATTTTCAATATTTTATCTTAGGGTTTGCTTCTGGTTTTGATTTTTGTTTGTTGCATTGATCATAAACCCTAATTTGGGCTTCCATATGCATCCATCTTGCATTCTCTTGCATAACATGCCTTGCCATGACATTCCATGCTTCCATGTGATTCATTTGACATCATAAGACATATTGAAAGCATGTTTGATCATTGCATCTTGTATTTGCCACCTTGTATGCCATGTGCACTTCATAACTTTTCATGTATGTTCATGGTTCCTAACTTGCTTCATTTGCATTCATGAACTTGTATGGTCATTTCCATGTGCTTCCTCATGTTTGTAGCATCTCATAACATCATTAGCATCATGTAAATGCTTCTGGTTTTGTTTCTCATCATGTCATCTCATCCCATTTTGCATTGCATTGCATTCCTTTTCTAACCTTTCAGGTGGTAAGTGACTTTGAGAAGTGAATCTGCCTTCACTTCTCATAATTTTCTCTTCATCATTCTCTTGCATCCATTGCTGCATTTTTGTTTGTGTTTGAGTTTGGGCTTGCCCATCCTTCTTCCTCTTACTTTCTTTCTTCAAGTGACTTGACTTCTTGAATGAAGCAAGTTGCTTTGCTTCTCTTGATCCTTTCATCTGCTTCCTGGTGGTTCCATTGAAGATTGTTCTTGAAAACCTCACAAACCTTAGGAACAACCAAGCATGACAATTATTAGGGTTTTGATTAGTCTCTCCTCTTAGTTTTCACCTTTGTGTCTCTTTTGAGTCATCTCTTCTCATCTCATAATCAGGGACTAAACCCTAAAGGCTTTAAGGCTTTGTGATTAAGCTTATGCCTGCATCCTTCTCTTAGGATGGAGTGTATAACTTTAATCCTAAGTGTTAAACCCTTAATGTGTTTAACTCCTTTAATCAATTCACATAATAATCATCAAGACATCACACTTGTAACTTGGGCCTTGCATTAGGGTTCTAATTCTTCCTTAACTGGTTAAGAAGGACTAACCCTAGTGTTAATGGACAAGTCCCCCTCAAGTTGTCTTACAAACCCTAAAATTCACTTCATCATCATATCATTAAATAAAATCCACTTAACCAAAGGCTTGTTTTGTCATGAGTTTAATCCCTAATCATGGATTAAGTTGAGGAGCTTTCCTCAGCTTAAACATTCTCATCTATTATCCTTCTTTTAGGATGGTGTAATGAGTCTGTTTAATCCCTGATTATGGCTTAACATCATTACTTAACACTAAACAAAACCACAAAAACACCTAAATAATCACAAGTAGGTTAATGATCTTAATCCTATACCAAAGGTGATTAAGTGTGAGAATCTGACTTCACACTTAAGGTATTCTCATTACCCCTAATCAGAGGGAAGATGTGATGAGTTTACTAAATCCATTGGTTTAGACTTAAGCTCATTAACTTATGACAAACTTTCAAAAGCAATAAAAGACTGAAAACACCAAAAACAAACAATAATCGTCTCCTCCGGGATTCTTTTCTCACCTCACTCACTCACAAACGAGAACTTGCTTCTTCCGTCTAATGCAAGACAGTTTGCACCTGAGCCAGACAGGTCATACACTTGAGCATAGGCAAGTAAGCAGTTCACAAGTCAATTCATCTTTCAGTCTCTTTGGGTCGAACTACGGTGTTCTGACTTCCTCATTGCACGAGAGGATACGTAGGCATAACTTAACAGTTATCGAACAAAAGTCTCTGTATATTCCCCCTTTTTCCAGCTTTATTCTTTAAGCCTCATACTCTTGAGCATTTCACTCCTGTTCTTACACTGACACTGTATATATTACACTTCACACTTCTTACACTGACACCTGTACATTCTTTTCCAGCTATTTTATACACAAATTGCACTGACACTACCCCTTTAAAACACAAATCTTTCAAGCGTGGATCCCGTCGAGTACGGCGGACAATCTGGGTGCTAATACCTTCCCAGGTTGTAACCAACCCCCTTTCTCAGTCTCTCTGGTTCGCAACCGTCTTATCCATACCTTTCTAGGTCTATGCAGCATTGCCTTTCCTCCGGGATAAAAATGCCTAGCTGGCGACTCTATTCATCTCCAGTGAGTTCACGGCTGTGTGTTCTCATTGTTCCTTTCGCCGACCATTCGCGCTTGTACCGGGATGCAAATCTTTGGGAGCGACACCATGCACCACCTTTTTCTAACACACAAGTTCTCAACAAGTCTTCCAATGACTGAATGCTCCTCTCGGATTGTCCATCTATTTGTGAGTGGTAAGCCGAACTCAAATTTAACTTAGAACCCAAAGCCTCTTGAAAACTCTTCCAAAATTCAGAAGTGAACCGCGGATCTCTATCCAACACTATACTATACGGTACACCATACAATTTTACAATAACCCGAATATAAATCTCCGCCAACTTAGTTAACGAAAAACTGATGTTGATCGAAATAAAATGTGAAGACTTAGTCAGCCGGTCTACAACTCCCCAAATGGCATCAAAACCACTTACCGTATTTGGTAAACCCATCACGAAATCCATAGTAATACTATCCCATTTCCACTCCGGAATTTCTAATGGTTGTATCAGCCCCTAAGGCTTCTGATGTTCCACTTTAGATTTCTAACATACCAAACAAGCATAAACAAACTGCACAATATCTCTCTTCATACCGTGTCTCTAAAATACCTTTAAATCCTGGTACATCTTCGTAGCCCCTGGGTGAATACTCAAGCTACTTCGATGAATTTCTTCCAAAATCGCTTTCTTTACCTCAACACTGCCAGGTACACAAATTCTTCCTCGAAATCTCAAAATATCATTATTATCCAAACTAAAATCACCGCCTTGATCATTTCCTTCGGTAGGCATTAAGTCCACCAATTTCATATCTTTCCTTTGGCTTTCCTTAATCACATTAAGAAATTCATTATTTACTCGCAACATACCCAACTTGACACTTACAAGTGTCATTTCACAAACCATACTAAAATCTCTAAATTGCTCAATCAATTCCATCTCTTTCAACATCATCATTGACATGTGATCTGTTTTCCTGCTCAATGCATCCACTACTACATTCGCTTTTCCTGGGTGATAACTCAAATCAAAGTCATAAACTTTAAGAAATTCTAACCACCTCCTTTGCCTCATATTAAGTTCCTTCTAATCAAACAAGTACTTCAGGCTTTTGTGGTCACAAAAGACCTCAAACCGTGAACCGTAAAGGTAATGCCTCCAAATTTTCAATACAAACACCACCACAACCAATTCTAGATCATGGGTAGGATAATTCCTCTCGTGTACCCTCAATTGTCGTGAAGCATATGCCACTACTTTACCAACTTGCATTAACACACCACCTAAACCCATCTTAGATGCATCACAGTAAACCACAAAAGCTTCACTCGGATTTGGTAAAATTAATATTGGTGCCGAAATTAATTTCCTCTTCAATTCCTCAAAAAATTTCTCACAAGCTGCATCCCAAATAAAGGCTTGACTCTTCCGGGTTAATTGAGTCAATGGCAACGCCAAATTAGAAAATCCTTCAATAAATCTTCGGTAATAACCAGCTAGACCAAGAAAACTTCTAATCTGCGTTACCATCTTCGGAGGTTCCCACTCAAGCACAACACTGACCTTTGAAGGATCTACTAGTATACCTTCACCAGATATCACATGTCCCAAAAAGCTCACTGTCTTCAGCCAAAATTCACATTTGGAGAACTTGGCGAACAATTTGTTGTCTTTCAACACCTGCAATGCGATTCTCAAATGCCTCTCATGATCTTCTTCAGACTTCTAATATATCAATATATCATCAATGAAAACTACAATAAACTGATCCAAGTAAGAGTGAAATATACGGTTCATATACTCCATAAATACGCCTGGTGCGTTAGACACTCTGAAAGGAGTCACTCCATATTCATAATGACCATATCGAGTTCTAAACATCGTCTTCTGAATATCTTCTTCCCTCACCCTATTTTGGTGATATCCCAACCTCAAATCAATATTTCTAAAAACACAGGCGCCAACAAGTTGATCCATTATGAAATTTTGGGATCAGTTGTGTGATGTCGAATGAGATGTTTAAACACTTGAAGACTTGAACAAAACTTAAAGTGCAGGAAAATTAAACAACAAAGGAAATTGTTAACCCAGTTCAGTGTATAACCACACTTACATCTGGGGGCTACCAAGCCAGGAAGGAAATCCAATATAAGTAATATTAATTCTAGACTTAAACCACTCAGTTTAATCTTTCACTTAATATCTACCCAAGGCAATTTCTACCTAAGACACAACTTAGATATGAGTACCAACTCACTCCCCCTCAATCACACAGTGATGTGTTTACAAGTTTAATAAAATTGAATTCATACTTCAAACAAAACAACTTGATCTTACTTCACAATTTCAATCAAGACACAAATACACTTTTGCTTAAAAGCTCATAAAGTGGTACACATT
Organism: Lathyrus aphaca; assembly: GCA_963966055.1. NCBI lineage: Eukaryota > Viridiplantae > Streptophyta > Magnoliopsida > Fabales > Fabaceae > Lathyrus > Lathyrus aphaca. The sequence continues at coordinate 264,846,180 of OZ014524.1, read as the reverse complement.
AACAACCTGCTATTAAAACACAAACACCCTATTTAGTCTTCTTAATTTCGTACTCTATTCTGAGAGTTTCTGTTGCTTAAATAGGTGTTTGGATTTTGGGCTTTTTGTAGGTTATCCAATCCTGATACGCATGCTGCCATCACCTTGAATTAGGGTTTGTTACTTCCTTGATTCTAGGTGAGTTAGTTCTTCTGATTATACTGAAATCATATAACCAATCTCCCTACAGATGCGCCTTCTTCTGTTTTATCCATCCATAATTAATTCCAGATAACTTCCCTGAATTTACTCAGTTCTGTTAGTCATTAATTAATTCTGGTAGCAGGTTTGAGATGTCACAACATCTGGTGTGACATCCTGAAAAACTGAACTTACTTCATTTACTGATACAATGTCACAACATCTGATGTGACATCCTGTAAACTGAACTCACTTCATTAACTGATACAATGTCACAACATCTGGTGTGACATCCTAAATTAAGTTCATTTATTTATACTCTGTTTGATAATGTCACAACATCTGGTGTGACATCCTGTAAACTGAACTTACTTCATTAACTGATACAATGTCACAACATCTGGTGTGACATCCTGAATTAAGTTCATTTACTTATACTCTGTTTGATAATGTCACAACATCTGATGTGACATCCTGAACTAAATTCAACACTTCTTGTTGGTCAAAAATTCTGCCAATTCTAAACATCTACACATTAAATTGTCGATCCTCGGAAGTGGATATTTATTTTTAATGGTCACCTTATTCAGCTGTTAGTAATCAATGCATAGATTCATACTACCATCCTTCTTCTTAACCAACAACACTGGCGCTCCCCACGGTGATATAATAGATCTAATAAATTTCTTATTAAGAAAATCACCAATCTGAGATTTCAACTCAGCTAACTCGGTCGCAGACATCCTGTACGGCGCCATAGAAATAGGCCTAGTACCGAAATCAAGTCAATAGTGAACTCCACCTCGCACGTCGGAGGAAACTCTGAAATATCACTAGGAAACAGTTCTAGAAATTCATTCACTACAGGTAACTCTTCAATAGTAACCATTTCTTACAGATAAGGAAGCGAACACCGCAAATATCTCTACTTCATCTTCTAATAAAGTCCTCAGTTCCTTTGTAGAAATTGAATTGGCCAAAGCCTCCTCCCCCGGAGTCAGGAACAATAGTCTCTTCCTAAAACAATTAATATAAACATGGTTGAATTCCAACCAGTTCATTCCCAAAATCACATCAAGATTACTGTGTGGCAGACATATAAGATCCACTCCGAACTCTCTACCAAAAATAGTTAGAGGGCAGTTACGACACACCAAGGTGGTAGTCATATAACCTATGGATGGAGTATCAATAACCATTCCTCGATTCAACTGAGAAGGTTCCAATCCTAGCTTCTTCACACATTCCAAAGAAATAAACGAGTGTGTGGCACCCGTATCAATAATCACAAATAAAGGAACATTATTGATAAAGCAAGTACCTTTGACCAACCGGTCCACTCGACTGTTGTTTCTTCGGTTTCTGACAATGGGTGATGATATGACCCTTCTCTCCACAATTATAACAAGTAGGTACATTCACAATGCAATCCGCCATCACGTGACTTGGCTTCCCACATTTGAAGCACTTCTTCACCTCATTAGGACAACCATTGGCATGATGACCCGTACCATGGCATTTGTAGCATTTGAGTGTTCCAGGAGTGCCTCCTCCCCCACTTGGCTTTTTCTCATTACTAGCTTTCTGCTTCCCTTTATCAGCTAGAGCACTGTAAGGAGTACCACCAATTCTCTGCTTCCCTCTTTTGTCATTCACAACCTTGTAGTGCGCGATCCGAGCTCTATTATCATTATCATAAATCCTGCTTCTACTCACCAGCTCCGGATAATTCCTGATCTTCTGGAAAGCAATGCCCTGTTTTATTTCAGGACGCAATCCATTCTCATACTTCAGACACTTCAAGGTCATAGTTTCCTCAGTATTATAGTGCACACAATATTGCACTAACTCTTCAAACTTGGCAGCATACTCAACTATCGTCATGTTACCCTGTTTGAGTTACAAGAATTCTACCTCTCTAGCACTGCAGACATCTTCCGGAAAGTACTTCTCCAAGAATTCTCTGTGAAACACAGCCCAAGAGATTGCAGTACCCGCAGCTTCTAACCTTTGGCGACTGTTGCCCCACCAGACTTTAGCTTCACCTTCTAGCATGTGAGTGCCAAACCTCACTTTCTGATCATCAGTGCACCCCATGGTTCTGAAGATCTTCTCAACAACTTTCAACCACTTATGCGCAGCCTCTGGATCCAGGATTCCACCTTCATACTTAGTCGGCTTGTTACTCCGAAATTGATCCAATGCCCGAGACTGAGCGTCACCTCCAACCTGAACCACCTGAACAATGTTCTCGACCGTCTGCGCCATGGCTTGCATAGCCGCAGCAAGATCAACATCATTACTTCCTGCCATAATGATAAAACAAACATCTCAGGTTAGGACCCATAACAACTCCTATTCTAAGGTCTGACTCGACTCTATATCTAGCCGGTTGGACCGACCTGCTCTGATACCAATTGTAACACCCACTTTTCCCATTTTCAAAATAACATAATTCATAATAAAAATTAGAGTTTTCATACAAAAGTGAGGTGGTACACTTCAAAACAAAACAAATTCAATATAGTTTTCATTAAACAGCGGAATTAAAATAGTTCATTTTGTTCTTGCTCAACAGCATAACCATCTCAAAAATATAAAACAGTTCCTTTAGTTATTAAACAGATACGTAACTAACAAAGTCGGAAAATAAAATAAAAACAAAGTAACAAAATTTCCCATTCCCGTGTTACGTATCAGAGTGCCCTATGACTCGAACTAACAACACCATAGCACTCTCATGTACCTGGGTTATCTGTACTTCCAAAGAAGCATAGACACAACAACAAAAACAAAGGGGTGAGAAACAATTCTATATCATAACGGTGTAAATAACATTTTGAAGGAGTAATCACAAACAAGTCATAACATGCAACAAAAACTATTCATTCAAATATATGCAATGTGACTCCATAACACAATGCAAATGCGGTGCCGACTTCAACAATGGTTCATCGATTCAAACCCGGATGCATCGCTTACGCTCCTACTGAGACACGATCATCCCCCACCCATTGATTCACAATGAATCCGAATAACCACTTACGATCCATCCGAGACATGATTATTCCACCAACATGTATATGTATGCAAGAATCAATTACACATACATGAACATATATACACATGAACATAACCATTCATGACACGATCCTTCTGATCTTCACATTCACCTATCATACAGTCAATATAATTCATATCATCCAAACAAGAGTCATTACACATAATTAAAACAATCTCATTAGATTCTCTTTGACAAAATTATTCATTTTAAAACAATCATAAAAGTAATTGTCAGAATAAAATAAAATATAAAAATATAATTTCTCACGCTCCAGGGCTTGCTGAGCGAGGCCTTTGCTCGCTCAGCGAACAACTCTCGGGATTCTCACTTTCCCTCGCTTGCTGAGCGAGCTCTGCGATTTATCAAATCGCTCTCTGTGTTGAAACATCCAACCTGCTACGGATCTCACACCAGTCCGAATTCAGTTCATTTTATTTCACTCTTAGCACCCAAAACAATCAGATTAATACTATTTTATGTCTTTAACATTAATCAATCACCTAGTCTAACATCTACAAATTAAATTAGTAGAATTCTAGGTTTTCTTCATCTTCTCCAATTACTCCATTCTCCATAACATTCATAACTCAATCTTCATAACATACACACACACACACACACACACACACACACACATATATATATATATATATATATATATATATATATATATATATATATATATATATATATATATATATATATATATATATATATGCAATTCAACATCAAAATCCCAAACACCCACAATTAATCATCATACTCATATCACAATTTCATCACAATCAATAATAACATACAATCCCTAAGAGAGTAAGGAACTCCCAGTTACCCTCCTATGCTAGATCACCAATATAAAACCCTTTCTCCCCATTACCTCGAAATTGAGTAATTCTTCACAAACCCTTGATCTTGGAGTTCTTCGATCCTTGATCTCCCTTCTCTTTTCCCTTTTTCCCAGAGTCCTCTGTTCTTCGTCAAAAAGCACGATAATGAGAAAATGTATCGTGTTCTCTCTTTTTCATAACATAACCAAATTAAAACCTTTCCCCTCAGACCTCTAACTTACTATTTTATTTTATTTATTAAATAATAATATCATAATAATAATGCCACCTCATCCTATTATTATTATTTAAATAAAATACATTATCTACTATTATTCCAAATACACCACTATACTCTCAATAATTATTTTATGAAATAATTTATAAAATCGGGGCGTTACACCCTCCTAATCATACAATCAAGCAATGGTCATATAAACATCAAATGAGGACATGTTAAGAACAAGAATTCAAATAAATGTCAAGCAAGTTTTAAAAATTCCACAATTATGTGCCAAGATTCTCTAAACATGTAAAAACAACATACCAAATCTTCATGGCAAAAAACAGAAGCAAACCACTTCAATTTAATTCTACAAGATCAATCAGGGTTTCACAAACTTCTTCACAAAGCAATACCTAAAAATAAATCCAAACAAGTCCTAAAACTTATGGTAAAAATCTCAAGTCCTAAAAATTATGGTAAAAACATGACAAATTAAAGAAAATTAAAAGAAGTCTTCATGATTTTTCTCAGGATTTTTAAATGTCTCTAGCAATTTTTAAAAATTAAAAACTAAACAATTAATAAAATAAGAAAATAAAACAAAATAAATGAGGAGGGGTTCAGTTAGTAATCCAACAAGGTTGGTAAATATCATTGGGCCACAACAGGTGGTGCGAACAACAATATTAGGCCCAACGCTTCAGAAATTCAGTCAACACGCATACACTTATGCACATCCAACGATTGATAACACAAGTCAGCACAGTCAATAGATCTGATGGTCCACAAACATAATCAATAAATCCTAAGGTAATAACATCTAACGATTCAGATTTAAAAACGAATCTCCCTCTAGATCCAATGGTGCTCTATGAACAAAACACATAGGAGCTACAATACACAAACACCGGCCAAGCACCACGTGACCAGCACACCCTCATTAATGTGTTGGCACGTCCCAAGCCACAAGATGGAATCGAATCGCACAATTACATTTTAGACTGAAGTCATAAACCAAGCCACCTGACCTCGTCAGCCGGAGAAGCTCCAGTTGTCTTCTCTGGCTGGCTCTAATGAACATCACAAGCAAAATTTCTAGAAATGAGTAAAATACATGTCAAATCAAAGCCGTCTTCATGGAGAACTTAGATCCATCAATAAAAATCAATATTAACCAATATCTAAAGCAAATCGAAGGAAATACAAACAAACATCAAAGTTGCAAATCAAGTTTTAACACCTCATAGAGCTCACACATCCTTCACATAACTCAAATCAAGCAACACTAACATGAAACACACAATATTTGTGAAAATCCGAAACAAAAAGAAATAGAAATCCAAACCTGAGATGAAGCTTCTTGAACAATGTTGAGAAATCCAAAGAGCTAATGAGCTTCCTTACACCTTCTTGAGCTTCTTTAGAGTCAAATAAAGGCTCAAACTCTTGATGATGAATGGGAATACAGATGATCTGCAGCTTTCAAACAAGCACCAACACTGCAACCACTTGTACATGAAGGAAGTGATGATGATCTTCACGAATTGAGAAGAATAATGAAGTGCTTTTTTTTTGAAGAACACAGTCCAAATCTGAACTTGATGACAATGAGAAATTTAGAGAGAGAGAGAGAGAAGTTTGTTGGTGAGATTTTTGAGAGTGATAAATGTGTGACTGCAAAAATTAATCCACCCTAAAATTCATGTAAGTGAGCATATATATCATGGAGTGTTTTTTGAGTGTAATGCCAATTCTGTTTTTCAACCCAAAATACAGTATGCGTGCCCTTCTCTTCAGCTTTGCAATTCTATTATTTGTAATAGATCCCATGCACCAGGGTCCATGTTATTATAGTGAAGCCCACTATATAGTTGCCACATTGCTTGATGATAAAACAAAGTGATGATCCAAGGGCAGTGATTGGATGGGATTGATAGTGTTGCATGGCATATGCCTCACCTAAACTTCTCTTGTTTCCACTTTGTTGCCTTAAACTCATGACTGAGTGTGAGTGGAAAAAAAGTGAGTGGAAGGAAGAAAGAATGGGCGCGTGTGATGAAGGGATTTGCATGTTGATGTTATTTCCCCATTGGTTATCCCATGTACCTTTTGTAGTACAACATCTACCACATATATTACACTTTTCATGGAACAAAAAAACAATAACTCCTTCTTATTTAGTCAAGGAAAAAATAGAGTGGGGAGACATATAAAATGTAAAGACATGTGACACAAAATATTAAAACAAAATGGACCAATAGAAAATCACCAAATGTGCCTTAAAACCCTAAAATGTAATAAAACTTCAAAAATTCATATCTTGAGTTCTATAAATGATATGGACGTGTTCTAGGACTTTTTGGAAAGGGAAAATAATGCTCTACAACTTTCATGTATGGAAAAAAGTCATTTGGGGCTTTTTTGCACATGAAATAATGGCTTGAGGATTAGGGCAAATATTTCTAAAAATATAAACTTCTACCTTGAAAATTTCCAATTTTAGCAACTTTTGCATATTCTTGATTTTTGATATTTGAGATCATCCAAGCTATTCCTTAATAAAATATGAATTCATGAAGTAGATAAACCTGATCAAAACCCTAAAATTCCCTCAATTAACTTTTGTTCAGCTTAGTTGACTTTCTTCTTCATCAACAAGTAACTGCTCAAGCACTTGACTTCCTCAGTGAATTTTTGCCTCAAACTTCATACACAAGCCTTGTATACCATATGAAATCCTTTGACCACAAGAATTGGGCAAAGTTATGAGAATATAAGGTTCTGATCCAAAACCCTAATTAGGGTTTCCTTTGCATAGGAGGATGTTGCACCATTGGATTCCTGATGAATCTTCCCTCTTCAAGGGACTTGAAAATGACTTTGAACTTGAACAAGATATAAATATCCCTTGTAAGCTTCTTGCAAGGTCACTTGGATCTTGACTTGACCTTGAAGAAACATGACTTGCCATGTGCTTGATCATATGCCTTATGCTTGTAACCATGGATGTTATGCCTCATCTTTAAATGCAAGAATTTTTGAACATGCTGTCGCTCCCCGGACTTTCGTCCCGGTGCAAATGTGAATCGTTGGCAATGTTAGAGGTTGAGGTTGAATAGAGTCTCCAGCTAGGCATTTTTATCTCGTAGGAAAGGTAATGCTGCATAAACCTGGAAGGGTATGGATAAGACGGTTGTGAACCAAAGAAACTGAGAAAGGGGGTTGGTTAAGACCTGGGAAGGTATTAGCACCCAGATCGTCCGTCGTACTCGACGGGATCCACGCATACCTGATTGTGTTTAAAAGGAGATAGTGTATGTGCTAACAGTGTATACAAGAAATGGATGAATGGATGTACAGAGTGTCATTGCAAAAAGAAAGTGAGTGCTCAAATACCGAGGCTAAGGAACGAGAGCTGGAAAGAGGAGAGGGGGAAGACAAAGAGACTTTTGTTCGATAAATGTTAAGTTATGCCTACGTATCCTCTCATGCAATGAGGAAGTCAGAACACCGTAGTTCGACTCAAAGAGACTGGAATGCTTTTGCTGTGAACTTCTTGCTTGTCTATGCTCAAGTGTATGACTCGTCTGGCTCGAGTGTTAACTGTCTTGCATTAGACGGAAGAAGCAAGTTCTCGTTTTTGAATGAGTGTGATGAGAAAAGAATTCCGGAGGAGACGTTTATTGTTTGTTTTTGTCTTTTAAGTTTTTTTATTGTTTTTGGTGTTTTTCATAGGATAATGAGCTTAAGCCTAAATCAAGGGTTGTAAACTCATTATATCTTCCCTGACTAGGGATAATGAGCCTACTTATGTATGAGATAAAGATCCCAACTTCATTACCATGATGATATAGGATTAAGATCATTAACCTAATTTGGTAATTATTAAGTGTTTTTGGGTTTTTGTTTAGTGTTAAGTAATAAGTTTAATTTCTAATCAGGGATTAGTGAACTCATTACACCAACCTAAGAGAAGGATGATAGATGAGGACACTTAAGATGAGGAAGATACCTCAACTCAATACATGGTTAAGGATTAAATTAATTATATGAAAAGCCTTTATTAAGTGGATTTTAATTAAAGATGAGATGAAGAACTGTTTTTTATGTTTGCAAGACTTTAGCATGAGGGGGACTTGTCCATTGAACACTAGGGTTAGTCCCTCTGAACCACCAGGAAGAGATGTAACCCTAATATAAGGCCCAAGTTACAAGCTTAAGTCTTTGATGATTATTAGATGTTTTTGATTGAAGGTGAAAACAACTTAAAGGTTTAACAGTAAGGATCAAAGTTATACACTCCATCCTAAGATAAGGATACATGCATAACCATAATTCAGAGTCCCAAAACTTTAACTGCTTAGCCTTGATTATGAGATGAGAGAGAGAGAGACTCAAGGATACTCAAAAGGTAAAAACTAGGGGGGACTATGTACAACCCTAAAGTTATCATGCTTGGATATTCCTAAGGTTTGTGAGGCATCAAGAGAAGTCTTCAAGTTGGCCACTAAAGGAAGAGAAGCAGATGAAAAGAGAGAGAGAGAGAGAGAGAGAGAGAGAGAGAGAAGGATTTGGTTACTTGCTTCATGAAGAAGTTAAGTAACCTAAGAACAAGAGAGAACATAAGTGAATGAGATTCACTTCAAACACAAACAAAGTGCATAAAAATAAAGAGAGAAAGAGAGGTTGGATGTGGATACACATCCACATCCTGATTAACTTACCAAATGCACCTGAAATGGTTAGTTTGAAAGCAAGATATGTACAAATTCAAAAGCATAAACAAATCAAGGGACAAAAAATTCAAAATGCATCTAAGGGGGCCCTAAGCACTCATGAAATCACCATCCAAAGGGGGAGGTCTAAAGGTTTACCAAATTCAAGTTATGGTTTACCTAAGATTGGCTAGGGTTTTGGATACTTCTCAAAGGAAAAATTCACATTAATTTGAAAATGCAAGATAAAAATGTGACAAATATATATTTAGAAACTAGAGGTCAAATATTAAAGATTGCAAAAATAATTAAATGCAAACTCATCTTGGTTTGAAAGTTATGAATTTTTGAAGTTAAAGGTAAAAAATAAGAAATTTAGAAACCCTAATTCAAATAAAATTGGCAAAGTTTGATCAAAACCAAAAAGAAATTTGTGGGATGAGTTTGTAAATGTTTCTAAATGTTAAAAGAACCTCTCTGAATTTTTTTGTGAATTTTAAATACTTTAAAGTATTTTAATTAATTAAATGGAATTAATTAATTAAAATATACAATTAAAATATTTAAAAATGCATATTTTAATTAAAAAATAAAAATAAAAATGTTTTTGGGTTCTGAAAATTAATTAAAGTGATGATAAAAAATTTCAGAATTTTTAAATGATTTTTGCTATTTTAAATAAATAAGAGAAAATAAAATGAAATGAATAAAAAGAAAATGAAAAGTAAACACAATGAAGGGCCAGGATTGCGTGAGAGAGAGATCAGTGGTTCAGGATGCTAGTCAGCTTGACTTTTGGTAGGCCAGATCTAAGGCTGAGGTTTAAAATTGCATTTCGCGCGTGATCCAATGGCTCTCATTTAAACTGACTAATTAATTATATTTAATTTAATTAATCAAAATTAATATTAAGTGAATTATCTGAGTCGTCCGTACACTAATTTAAACATGATCCAAGGGTGGAGACTCAATCTAGGTAGCTAAACCCTAATTAAGCCCTAATCACTTTCAGGTGACCGGAGACAAGCTCCGGCCATCTTCTCCGGCCAGCAAAATTTCCAGAATCCTATACAAGCTTCTAAACTCCTAATTTCTTGCCCAGAAACACTCTACTAACATCATACAACTCTAATCAACAAGCAAAAATCATTTATCATGCATCAAGAAGCCAAATCGAAGCAACAAGTTCTAGGTCAAAAATTTCAGAACATCATGAAATCCTCATTTCTAACCTATTCTCAATTCTAATCATATCAGGATCATCAGGGAAGCATGGGGAATCATTTTAGAACTTAAAATCATGCTTCTGGAAAAAAAGTTCATGAAGGTTACATGAGTTGAAGTTCTTTGAAATGGAGCTTTCTGGGCCCTCCTCTTGTGCAATCCAACCCCCTTTGACCTCCTAAAGCTATTGGCAAGCTTGAAATGAGCTTAGAGTTGCTGGTTTATGAGTTTCAGTTCTGGAAAAGCAGAAATCGTGTTTATGTTTGGGCTTGTTTCAGGCTATGGTGATGGGTGGGAAATGATCCTTAGGCTATGAGGAGTTGAATGGTGAAAGAAATTTTGGTTTTTGTTGGCTGGATTGTGAAATTCGATAGCATGAAGGTTTTGAGGAAGTTTTGGCAATCTGAAGTTGTGTCCTCTTTCAGGCCATGAAGGGTGTCCATTTATAGTGCTTAGGGTTTGCATAAGACATACCATTGGTCAGGATAGTTGGTGTGGCACTGTGTGATTGGTATGGGAGGAAAATGCAAAAAGTCAAGTTTATGTGTACTTGTGGTATGGGTTGGGACATATGTGATTTCTGAGCATGGATTACCTCAGCTTGGATCATGGATGGCCCTTGGATCAATAGAATGCAGCTGTAATGCTTTGATCAAGTGTTCTCAATATTTTTGCAACTTGGCCATTTTGAAATTTCTTGTGAATCAAGTCACCAAAACCCTAGGTTCAAGGCATAATTTTGATCTTTAGAGGTTGCTTTAACATGTTATGACATAATTGAGCACATTAGAGGTCACTTAGAAGCTTGAAATGCCAATATGCAAAAATCCCTCTTTGACATGAACATGAAATTTATGTGATTTTTGCATACTTTGCAAGGCCATAACTTGAGTTCTAGGATGAATTAGAATGCATTCTTGTACTTTTTGAAAATGGGAGGATCCAATCTACAACTTTCATGTTTGAAGAAATTTCATTTGAAACCTTTTTGATCAAGAAAGAGGAGGTTGAAGATCTTTCCCAAAATGGAAAGTTTACATTTCAAGTAATGTCCATTTTTGGAAACTTTTGATTTGGCTCAAAATTCTTCAATCTTGTGATCATCCAACCTCTCCTAAGACCAAATAAAGGTCATAGGATCTCAAAATGATGGAAATGAACCTTTGGAACCCTTGGTTGAGGCCTCAGATGCCCTAATCCTGACTTTTCTTGCACAACAAGTTATAGCTTGATCAGATGACTTCCTCAGTGAATTTTTGCATCAAATTTTATACACAGTATCCCTATATCATATAAAGACCAATGGAATCAAGAATGACAAAAAAATTGGGTGAAAGGGCCTCAAACCCAAAACCCTAATTTTCAAGTCATCTGTGTAGGAGCTTCAAGCTTGCTTGGTGTCGCTCCCGATAAATGGGAATGGCCCAAATAAAGGTACAGACGCGAACGGTCGGCGAAGGGAGGATGTGAGAGCACACAGGAGTGAACTCACAGGAAATGAAAAGAGTCGCCTGCTAGGCATTTTTATCCCGGAGGAAAGGCAATGCTGCATGGGCCTAGAAAGATATGGATAAGACGGTTGCGAACCAGAGAGACTGAGAAAGGGGGTTGGTTACAACCTGGGAAGGTATTAGCACCCAGATTGTCCGCCGTACTCGACGGGATCCACGCTTAAAAGATTTGTGTTTTAAAGGGGTATTGTCAGTGCAATTTGTGTATAAAGAGAGCTGGAAAAGGATGTACAGGTGTCAGTGTAAAAGAAATGTGAAGTGTATAAGAGAAGTGTCAGTGTGAGATCAGGAATGAAATACTCATGATAATGAGGCTAAAAGAATAAAGCTGGAAGAGGGGGAATATACAGAGACTTTTGTTCGATAACTGTTAAGTTATGCCTACGTATCCTCTCGTGCAATGAGGAAGTCAGAACACCGTAGTTCGACCCAAAGAGACTGAAAGGTGAATTGACTTGTGAACTGCTTACTTGCCTATGCTCAAGTGTATGACCTGTCTGGCTCAGGTGCAAACTGTATTGCATTAGACGGAGGAAGCAAGTTCTCGTTTGTGAGTGAAGGTGATGAGAAAAGAATCCCGAAGGAGGCGATTGTTGTTTGTTTTTGAGTTTTCAGTCTTTTATTGTTTTTGGAAATGTGTCATAAGTTAATGAGCTTAAGCCTAAACCAATGGGTTAGTAAACTCATCACATCTTCCCTCTGATTAGGGGTAATGAGAATACCTTAAGTGTGAAGTCAGCTTCTCACACTTAATCACCTTTGATGTAGGGTTAAGATCATTAACCTACTTGTGATTATTTAGATGTTTTTGTTGTTTTTGTTTAGTGTTGAGTAATGAGGTTAAGCCATAATCAGGGATTAAACAGACACATTACACCATCCTAATAGAAGGATAATAGATGAGAATGTTTAAGCTGAGGAAAGCTCCTCAACTTAATCCATGATTAGGGATTAAACTCATGACAAACAAAGCCTTTATTAGATGGATTTTAGTTAATGATATGATAATGAAGTGATTTTTAGGGTTTGTAAGACAACTTGAGGGGGACTTGTCCATTAACACTAGGGTTAGTCCTTCTTAACCAATTAAGGAAGAATTAGAACCCTAATGCAAGGCCCAAGTTTCAAGTTTAATGTCTTGATAATTATTAAGTGAATTGATTAATGGAGTTAAACACATTAAGGGTTTAACACTTAGGATTAAAGTTATACACTCCATCCTAATAGAAGGATGCAGGCATAAGCCTAATCACAAAGCCTTAAAGCCTTTAGGGTTTACTCCCTGATTATGAGATGAGAAGAGAAGACTCAAAGATACACAAAGGTAAAACTAAGTGGGGAGACTAATCAAAACCCTAATCATTTTCATGCTTGGTTGTTCCTAAGGTTTGTGAGGTTTACAGGAAAGATCTTCAATGGAACCACCAGGAAGCAGATGAAAGGATCAGGAGAAGCAAAGTAACTTGCTTCATTTAAGAAGACAAGTCACTTGAGGAAAGGAAGTAAGAAGAAAAAGAAAGAGCAAGCTCAATCTCAAACACAAAGTAAAATGCAGCAAGGATGCATGAAAGAGATGAAAAGAAGTTGTGAGAAGTGAAGGCAAATCCACTTCTCAAAGTTACTTACCACCTGAAAAGTTAGTGAAGGGAATGCAATGCAATGAAAAAATGGGGTGAAATGACATGATGCAAATCAAAACCATAAGCAAATTCATGATGTTAATGATGCTATGAGATGATGCAAACATGAAACAAAGCATGGGGATGGTCATGTGAACCAATGAATGCAGATGAAACAAGTTAAGAACCATAAGCATACATGAAAAGTTATGAGATGCAAATGACATACCACATGGTAAATTCATGATGCAATGATCAAATATGCTTTCAATATGTCTCAAGATGTCAAATGAACCAAATGGATGCACAAAATGCTATGGCAAGTCATGTTATGCAAGCAAATGCAAGATGGATGCATAAGGAAGCCCAAAATTAGGGTTTATGATCAAAGCATCAAACATAACCCAAAATCAGAAGCAAACATCAATATAAAAAATTGAAAATGCACTAAAAGGATCCCTAAACCTATACTAGCTCACTTCCCAAAGGAGAAGTTCCAACTCTTAACCTAATAAAAGTTATGAATTTCCTAAAATTTCTAGGGTTTTAGGGTTCTTTAACAAGAAAAATGTCAAACAAATGGAAAATGAAAGATAAAATCATGCCCATTTAATCTCACAAACTAAATGCTAAGAACAATGCAATGCAAAAAGAATCAAGGTCCAACTCTCAATGGTTAGGCAGAAATGATTTTTGGAAGTTTGGATCAAATTAATGCCTAAAAAATGATTTTAATTCCATGAAAAATTCTCAAAATGCATCAATATCAAAAAAGAAATTTGGTTTGAGGGTTGGACAATGTTTCTAAATGTTTTTAAATGTTTCATGAATTTTTTGGTGATTTTTAAATACCTAAAAGTATTTTTAATTAATTAATTCTCATTAATTAATTAAAAATAAACTTTTAAATGATTTAAAAATATTTTTCAATGCTAAAAATAAAAATAAAAATATTTTTATGTTCTGAAATTTAATGAAAACCTTGACAAAAATTTTCATAATTTTTAAACTTTTTTTGCTATTTTTAAATAAATGTACAAAATAAAACAAAAGAAATGAATTAAAAATGAAATAAAAAGAAAGTATGCGCAATGGAGGGCCAGGATTGATTCTGGGGAAGGAATTGTTGACTTGGCGCGTGATCCAGTGGCCTATATTCAAACTGAGCTAAATCATATTTAAATTAATTAAAAGGGTTAATGACGTGGATTAGGGTTAACTGAACGAATCTGGGCCCTTGAACACGCGCGGGAATGGACCAAGTCAACTCATCCGACGCTCACAATTCAAACTCTCATTAATTACAGGGATTAGCCCTAATCTTTTTCAGGTGGCCGGAGAAGACCTCCGGTCGTCTTCTCCGGTGGGAACCCCACCTGAAAATCTCTAAACTCTTCAAAACTCCACTAAAATGAAAACTAGAAGAACAGAAATCATCCCCACATCCCCCTGAATCAAAACCCTAACTCAAAATTCATTTATCTTTCACCAATCAACTGAATCGAAACAAAACAATTTTTAGGGCAAAAGTTTCAGACATTGCATACATCCTGGTTTCTCAACCATTTTCAAAAATAATCACATATTCATGATCAGGGGAATGCATAGAAGCTATTAAGAACTTAAAATCATGCTTCTGGAAAAAAAGTTCATGAAGCTACCTGAGTTTGAAGCTTTTCAATTTGCAACTTTCTGACCTCTTCTCTTTGTGCAATCTACTCCTTTTAGGCCCCTGATGAAGTCTTGATGCTTAGAAAGAGTTTGTGATGGTTGGTTTGAGAGTTTGCAGCAGTTCTGTTCAAGATGGTTTGAGAATCGTGTTTGTGATTCTATGGCTTTCAAGCAAGGATGATGGATGCTTTGTGTTCAGTGAAGCATGGTGAGATGGTTTGTGAAGTTTGTTTGAGTGTTTATGGCCTGTGTGATGATTTTCGAATGCTTTTGCTCAAGAGGGTGAAAATGAGAATGTTGTGGTGTGGAGTGTTTCAGGCTTGCTTCTTCTTATGTTTGGCTGGCATTTGATTAACATAAACAATTGGGATTGGTCAGATGACATGATGTGTGCTTTATTGATTGGTATGGGTGCTTTTGCAAAAATGTCAACTCTGTGTAAGAGAAGCATGGGTCACTTGCTAGCCTAGTACAAGGAGGGTGTGCTGCGCAGCATGGTGAGGGAAAAGGCCTAGGATGGTTCAGCACACTAGGCATCAAGTGGATGATAAGCTATGATGGATTTTGCAACTTGGCTTGTCCTTGATCCTTATGAAAAAGTCTTGCTCCATAAGCCATAAAACATGTGATTCCTTGGCCCATTCTGATCTTTGAATGTTGTGTGATCATGTTGTGTGGATTAGAAGTGCATTTGCTAGCCTTAGAACACTTGATCAAGTCATTTTGCAAAATACCTCTTTGGTGGAAACTTTGAATTTTTGTGATTTTTGCCAACTTTGACAAGCCATAACTTTTGATCCAAAATGAATTAGGTCATGTTCTTGTACTTTTTGAAAAGGGAAGGATATATTCTACAACTTTCATGACCAAAGTTTTTCCATTTGAAGCTTTTTTGAATCAAAAAGTAAGGGTTGAAAAGTTGCCTAAAATGACAAATTCATTAAAAGTCAAACTTGCCCAAAAAGTCAACTTTGCAAAAGACTTGAAATTTCTCGATTTTGTGAACTTCCAACATCTTCTAGGCTCAAATAAAGATCATATACAATCAAAATGATGAAGTACACCCCTTGGTTGGGTCATTGGGGGCCTCAGATGCCCTGATTTTGCACTGACTTGCTTGAAAAGTCAACTCTTGATCAGATGACTTCCCCAAGGAGTTTCTTCATGAAAATTGATATGCATACTCCTTATACCATATAGAGACAAATAGAAACAAGAATGACCAAAAAATTTTGGAGTTATGGCCTCTGAAACCAAAACCCTAATTCTAGGTCATCTGTGCAGTCAAACCTGGCTCTGCCTCCATGCCATTCTCAGTTCTTGTGATTCTTTGACATTCTTGACTTTGAGAGGATATAATATGATGATTGAACACACATAGGCCTCTTTGAAGTGATTGATGGCCTTTGGAGTGGCTCAAGGAGCTCTTGGATTGCTCAGATCACAAACCCTAGATGCAGATGACTTTGAATCTATGCAGTGAATAAAAAATGTGATATGAGATGTTATGATTGTGTTTATGCATATGAAAATGATCACAAGCCATGGTGTGAATGGGTGAGGGCAAATTTGGGGTGTTTACACTTGGATAGCTCTGCAATCCCTTGAGATTTCTTGACTTTAAAGAAACCTTGGGGGCATAAAACAACCATATAACACTCAAGGACCCTCTTGGAATGCTTCAAGGCCTCTGAGATTGCTCAAATCACTTCTTGGGTTCACATGATCACAAACCCTAGTTATGCAGCTATGCAGTGAGTTGCTAAAGGAAAATCATGTAATGTGAGATGCAATGATATGCTATACAATATGTGTGATCATAAGCCAAGGCATGAGAAGGTGAGAGGTCAAATTTGGGATGTTTACAGCTGCCCCTATTCAAGCATGAGTTAGCTGTGTAGGATGTAAGCGCCAGGCTTAGCAGGCAAACAAGATAACTTGTGGTTGAATACCAAGATAGTCCAAAATTTGCACTCTCTGGGGAAAAAGAAGATAATGGATATAAATTGTATTGTACAAAATGATGTTAAATAATAGCGATGGAGGACGACCATTGAGTAGAAAAAATGGTGAGAAATACACTGACAGGGACGACCATCATGTTGGGGGATAAAGAACCGCGACAGGGACGACCATCAGGTAAAGAAAGGCGACTTTACTAGGGATTTAAAAGCACTAATGGGGATGACCGCCAGGTTGAAGAATAAAGAAACCGTGACAGGGACGGCCATCGGGTGAATAGTAAATAACTCAATGATGAAGGATGGTCATCAAAAGGTGAAGGACGATCACCTAGCAGGGTATGGCTGCTGAGAGATATCACAACAAATGTTGGATAGAAAGATCAACAATGGGGACGACCATCAGATAACATGATGAGGGACGGTTATCGAGAGATAAAGGACGATCACCTAGCAGGGGACGACTGCTCTGTTGGGGACTATCTCGACATATGACAAATTTCGGCTAGAAAGATCAACGATGGGGATGGCCATCAGATAACATTATGAGGTACGGTCATCAAAAGGTGAAAGACGATCACCATAGCAGGGTACGACTGCTGAAAAGATCACGACATAGGACGAATGTCGGCTATAAAGATCAATGATGGGGACGACCATCGGATAACATGATGAGGGACGGTCATCAAAATAAATGATGAGGGACGGTCATCAAGAGGTGAAGGACGATCACCTAGCAAGGTATGGCTGTTCTGGATTTATCGCGACATAGGGCGAATGTCGGATAAAAAGTTGTTTTGTTGGCGATTTCTGGGGATAGATAAACACGAACGAGTTTTTAAACCCTAAAAATAAAATGGTATAAGTGTTTCGACAATGTGTATAGATTAAAGATACAAACGAGTATCCTTAGGACCACGATAGAAACAAACAGTGACGCGTGTTTAAGGAGTGATGATACAGACGAGTATTAACTATTTGAACAAGGAACACAGACGAGTGTCGACCTGTCGGGGAAATGCATAATCATGTATAAGGAGGATACGGATGAGTATCATATGGATTGTGTATAAGTATGTACAAATATTTTTTTTGAGAGTGCAAAAGGATATTTTGGCTTTTATCTGTGGGGGATAAGTTTTTGTGTATTGCTGAAGGAGTGATTTTGGTATTTGCAGGTGACTGGCTCGAACCCAACTTATGATCATGCAAATGTTTGATTTTTGTTGTAATGATCCGTATTAGACGGAATTCTACGCTTTTTTTAGGGAGTAATGATGTGATTGCTATGATTATGCAAATGAGATAAACGAGATCTGAGATCGGAAATCTGTTGGGCGAACGGATCACTGGGCGATTTGTGGGTATAAAGGATCAATGTACGATCTGTGATGAGAAAGGATCACTGTACGATCTGTGATGAGAAAGGATCACTGTACGATCTTTCTGGAGATCTCTGGGGGAAGAACTCTGTGGGGATCCCATGTCGGGGATGAGAAGATCTGACAACTTGCTGGGGACAAATGGTTCAGGCATTGCTTTGGAGATCCTGCTTGGGAACTTCTGGGAAGTAATCTTGCTGGAGGATCAACTTTGTGGGGGATGCCCTGAGGGGATAAGAAGCTCCGTGGGGGAATACTTTCGTCAAGTAGTCCTTCTGACGATGTGACTGCCGGTTTGGCTGGGGATATAGTGCCTGATATGCCCCATGCTGTGAAAGGTTGTCCGCCTCGAGTACCTGCAACCTGTTAAACAAAAGAAAAGCACAAGTGCCCTGAGGTATCCTCAACCGGATTTTGTCATAGGAGTTAGATTCGCTTAAGAGCACATATTTCCTGCAAGCATTTATTGAAAATGGCTTATATGTTTTCATGCAAACGTTGTATTATGAACTTTGGACATTTTTGCAAACGAAACAAAAAAGTACAAGACAAAGTGTGAATAAAAATTTGACTTTATTGATTTGTGTGCCCTGAATAGGAGAGTACAGTGAGGAAGTTAATCCCTGAAATGAGGAGATTGCTACAAAATTGAGAAAATAAAAGTCCTATTTGGCAATGTTGAAGTCGATGCTTCAATCTTCCTTTTGCTATGACCTGTATGACTTTGAACGCTATTCTTATCTTGCTTTCTGAAGAAAGTTGATTATGATCGACGCTTTGTCCTTTTGAAGCTTGCCATGTTATGGGAGTGATATAGACGAATTCAGAATTCAGAATGCAGTTGTTCGCTTATTGTCAGCGGGTGTACATTTTTTTTTCAATTTTTCCCTTATTTTTGCCCGAGCCTTTTATTCTGTTTTTGACTCGCCGGGATGCCCTATTTTTGCCTGGACTTACATTTTGTTTTTATGTCCAGCGGGTCATTTATGCGAAGTATTTTTTAACTGCATCTGAATTCACAGGAGACTGGAACTTTTCACCATCCATGGTTGCGAGCATTAGTGCTCCGCCTGAGAAGACATTAGTTATCACGTAGGGACCTTTATAGTTTGGCGTCCACTTTCCCCTGTGGTCTGTATGAGGAGGAATGAGTCTTTTTAGTACAAGCTCTCCCACTTGATATACCCGAGGTCTGACTTTTTGATTAAAGGCTTTCTTCATCCGTTTCTGATATAACTGACCATCAGATAGCTGCTAATCTCTTTTCTTCAATCAGGCTCAGTTGGTTATAACGAGATCGGACCCATTCTGCTTCGTCCAGTTTCACATCCATCATTACCCGCAAGGAGGGTAATTCAACTTCAACAGGTACGACTGCTTCCATACCATACACAAGCTGATAAGGTGTTGCCCCGATAGATGTTCTGATGGAAGTTTGGTACCCATGCAAGGAGAATGGTAACATTTCATGCCAGTCTTTATATGTGACTACCATCTTTTGCACAATCTTCTTGATGTTCTTGTTAGCCGCCTCAACAGCGCCATTCATCTTTGGCCTGTAAGGAGAAGAGTTGTGATGTTGAATTTTGAAATCCCGGCATAGTTCTGTCATCATCTTGTTGTTAAGGTTTGAACCATTATCAGTAATGATTCGTTCGGGAACTCCATATCGACAAATGATATCCCTTTTCAGAAATTGGGCTACCACATGTTTGGTGACATTTGCATATGAAGCTACTTCAACCCATTTGGTGAAGTAATCAATGGCTACCAGGATGAATCTGTGACCATTTGAAGCAGTTGGCTCGATCTTTCCAATCATATCAATTCCCCACATGGCGAAGGGCCAGGGTGAAGACATTATATTCAAAGGATTGGGAGGCACATGCACTTTGTCTGCGTATATCTGGCATTTATGGCATTTTCTGGCATAGGCACAACAGTCTGCATCCATTGTGATCCAATTGTAACCTGATCTCAACAATTTCTTCGCCATTGCATGTCCTCTGGCATGAGTACCAAAAGAACCTTCATGTATTTCATGCATTAGTAGGTCTGCTTCCTTCTTGTCAACACATCTGAGCAAGACCATGTCGAAGTTTCGCTTGTATAAAGAGCCATCATTATTGAGGAAGAAAATGCCGGCTAATCTTCTCAATGTCTTCTTATCATTAGACGATGTCCCAGATGGGTATGTCTGAGTCTCCAAGAAGCATTTGATGTCGTGGAACTAGGGTTTGTTGTTAATGACAGTTTCTAAAGAGAAGACATATGCCGGTCGGTCCAGTCTGGAGACTAAAATCCGAGGCACATAGTTAGCAGTCTGTACTTTGATCATAGATTAAATAGTGGCCAAGGCGTCTACAAACTGATTCTCATCTCGAGGCATGTATTCAAGCTTGACTGTTGTGAAGAAAGACAACAATCTCCTCGTATAGTCACGGTAGGGAACCAGATTCTCTTTATGAGTATACCACTTCCCATTAGTTTGGTTGATCACCAAAGCCGAATCTCCGAATACATTCAAGGTTTTGATCCTGAGGTCAATGGCTTACTCAAGACCCATGATGCAAGCTTCGTACTCTGCTTCGTTGTTAGTGCATGCAAAGGTGAGCTTTGCTGAGAAAGGCAGATGGACTCCTTTGGGTGTAATAAGCACTGCACCAACCCCACGTCCGTTACAATTAACTGCCCCATCAAACATCATAGTCCATGCTTCTTTTGGATCAGGCCCTTCAGTGTGAATAGGCTCTTCACAATCTTTTGACTTTAATAAAATGATGTCTTCATCAGGGAAATCAAATCTCATAGGATGGTAGTCATCAATGGGTTGCTCGGCCAAGTAGTCAGACAATACACTGCCCTTGATGGTTTTCTGAGAGGTGTATTGAATGCCATACTCTGTTAGAATCATTTGCCCTCTTGCAACCCTTCTGGTAAGTGTTGGCTTCTCAAATATGTACTTGACGGGGTCCATCTTTGAGATCAACAAGGTAGTATGAGTCAACATATACTGTCTTAGTCGGCGAGCATCCCACGCTAAAGCACAACAAGTTTTCTCGAGCAGTGAATAACGTTGTTCACAGTCGGTAAACTCTTTGCTTAGGTAGTATATTGCATACTCTTTTCGACCAAATTCGTCATGTTGGCCCAACACACACCCCATCGATTCATCTAATACTATCAGGTACATTATTAGAGGTCTTCCTTCAACTGGAGGCATGAGGATTGGAGGTTCTTGCAGATACTCCTTGATCTTGTCAAAAGCTTTCTGACAATCATCGTTCCACCTGATTGTTTGTTCCTTTCTTAGCAGCTTGAAAAAGGGCTCGCAGGTCGAAGTTAGATGAGATATAAACCTTGAAATGTAGTTCAATCTACCTAAGAACCCTCGAACTTCTTTGTCAGTCTTAGGTGCAAGCATTTCCTGAATTTCTTTGACTTTGTTGGGATCAACCTCAATTCCTTTTCCGCATACAATAAAACCCATCAGCTTACCAGAACATACCCCGAATGTGCATTTGTTGGGGTTCAACCTTAACTGATACTTCCTCAGACGCTTGAATAACTTCAATAGGTTTACCAAATGTTCTTCCTCTATTTAGGACTTGGCAATCATGTCATCCACATAGCACTCAATTTCTTTATGGATCATGTCCTGGAATAATGTTACCATAGCCCGTTGATATTTTGCACCAGCATTCTTCAAACCAAACGGAATTACTTTGTAGAAAAACGTGCCCCAGGGTGTCATGAAAGTAGTATTCTCCATGTCTTCAGGTGACATATTGATCTTATTGTATCCATAAAATCCGTCCATGAAGGAAAATACCGAGAACTGAGTTGTGTTGTTTACTAATACATCAATGTGAGGTAATGGGAAATCATCTTTCGGGCTTGCTCTGTTCAGATCCCGTTAATCAACGCACATACGCACCTTGCCATCCTTCTTAGGTACGGGTACAATGTTAGCAACCCAAGGCGGGTAACTAGTTACAGCAAGAAAACCGGCGTCCCACTGTTTTTTTACTTCCTCTTTGATTTTCATGGCCATGTCTGGGCGAGTACAACGCAACTTCTGTTTAACTGGCGGACAATCCTCTTTCAATGGCAGCTTGTGCATGACAATATTTGTATCCAAACTCGGCATATCTTGATAGGACCAAGCAAAGACATCCATATATTCTCGCATTCTTTGTAAGTCCATCTTTGGCTTGGTCTTACCTTTTTCAAGTTCACCTTCGGCTTGATCACGAACCTCATTGTAAGTCTACCTTCGACTTAGACTTACTCTTTCGAGTCCAGCATCGGCTTGGTTTCGTATCCTTGTTAGAGTCTATCTTCGGCTTAGTATAATTCTTTGTAAGTCTACCTTCAGTTTAGTCTTACTTTTTCGAGTCCTCCTTCGGCTTGGTCTCGTTTCCTTATCTGAGTCTACCTTCAGCTTAGTCTTATTCTTTGTTGAGTCTACCTTCAGCTTAGTTTCATTCTTTGTAAGACCACCTTCGGCTTGGTCTTACCTTTTTCTAGTTCACCTTCGGCTTGATCTTGAACCTCATCATAAGTCTTCCTTCGACTTAGTCTTACTTTTTCTATTCCACCTTCGGCTTGGTCTCGTATCCTCGTTTGAGTCTACCTTCGGCTTAGTCTCATTTTTTGTAAGCCCACCTTTGGCTTGGTCTTACCTTTTTTAGTACAACTTCGGCTTGGTCTTGTATCCTTGTTGAGTCTACCTTCGACTTAGTCTCATTCCTTGTAAGCCCACCTTCGGCTTGGTCTTAATTTTTCGAGTTCACCTTTGGCTTGATCTCGAACATTATCGTAATTCCACCTTCGACTTGGTCTTACTTTTTTGAGTTCACCTTAGGCTTGATCTCAAACCTTATTGTAAGCCCACCTTCAACTTGGTCTTACTTTTTCGAGTTCACCTTCGACTTGATTTCGAACCTTATCGTAAGTCTACCTTCGACATAATCTTACTCTTTTTCGAATCCACCTTCGGTTTGGTATCATATCATTGCTCCCTTTGAAAGTCAAGTTGGTGTATTTCCTGCAGAGTGCAAATTTTCCGGTTTATTCGGGTATTTAATCCCTTCATACCTCGAATGTATGAAAGTAATTGCTATCATTCATTCAGGTCTACAGTGATTGAATAGGGGCAGCTGTCACACCCTAAAATTTTCCCTCTTATTTATTTACAGTTTCAAGTAGGTTATGCTTCATTTCCACATCCTTTAGCATGTCCTTTCATACATTGCATTGCCTTCAAGTTATAAGTCATATTGAAAAATTCGGTTACTCAATGTATTTTTGCGTAGAAAGGTTGTTTCTTGAACTAAGTAACCGGTTACCCCCAGGTTGGTAACCGGTTATCCATTCCCCCTCCAATCATCATGGATCTTTAGTATATGATTTTAGGGGAATTTTAGGAGTTTTTTTGTTGCAGGTTCATGTATCTTCGACATCTTTCGACATGGGTGTTGCTCGTTTTCGATTGTTGTATAATTGTGTATTTATGATCATGGTGTGTGGTGAATGTTGTTCCCATGTTTGAACCTCATTGTTGGCATGATAATAAGGGATCAAAGTTCTGTTTTATGTTGTGTTCATATTTGATGTGCGTTTTTGGACACTCATGTGAATAATTGAACATGTTGCATATTGCTTGATAAAGGTGGACAATCCATGTATGCTTGCACACATTCTTGATGCATGATTGCCATATGTTTTCATTTTAATGTTAATACTTGCATTAGATAGAATGCATTGTGATGCATGTTAACAGTTTATGGTTTCTTGTTTGCATTAAGTGTTCACCTTTTGAAAATGTGGTTGAAATTTTTTCCTCTATATATGTTCATGTTCATATTAATCATGTTGCATTCTTTGATGTTGTTATTTGGTGCATATCCATGTGTTGTGATACATGCATTTACATGTTAAAAGACTTAATTCTACCATGCATTTCACTGCTGCATTTCTAAACAGTAGTTGTTAAATGTATGTTGCCATGCCCTGTTTTTGCACTTTTAAGAATTAGAGTCTACATAGTTCTAAACATAACAGGATTTGGGTCGACAAGCATCGCGCTTCTGTCTACGTATCTCTTAGTGAGAATTAGACCTCCATAGTTCGGCTAACTAAGGGAGACCATAGTATTTTGTGTTTTTTAAGTTCACAGTGTTAAGTGCATGTTCTAGAAGTTAGGTGTTGCCACTCTGATGTTTACCTATTTGCGATAGAATAAAGTTAACATGTCATGCATCTGCACCAGAATAAAATGAGAAGAGAATTCCCGTAGGAATGACGATTGAAGCTTGGTTCAAGTCTTTTAAAGAAATGCTTTTGTTGTTTTGTATTTATTAAGTGTTTTTGGATTTTCTTTATGAGGAAGAAGAGAAAGACTCAAAGGTTTAAAAAGAAAAACACTAAGGGGGACTCGATCCTAAGAATTATCATACAATGATTTATCCTATAGTTGAGGTTTCTATCCTATTCCAACTTAATTCAATATTAAGTTGGACTAGACACCTAAAAGAAAACTTGTGGACTAGGCACAAGTGAACCAACAGATAAACCAAAAGCTGAGAAATTCAAGACTTAAACAAGTGTCAAGTAAAAAAGAAAATAAAAATGAGAAGAAGTGAGTGGTAAGTGTGTAGGTGAAAGAAAAATGTAACAAGTATGAGAAGAAAAGGCAACATGAAGTAATAAGACAATGCGCAAATAGAGCCTACTCAAGGTAGGACTTCAGGTGTACCAATGTTCATCTAACATCAATAAAACCCTAGAATGAGGTATGAAAAAGATAAAATTGAGTTTCATTGGTACCTAACAGAGAAGGTTTGTTGCCTCTCCCGTACGCGCAAACAAAGAATTCAAGAACACTTGTCGGAAGCTTCACATGATCAATCTAGTAAGACTCATGGGAACCAGCATTCAAGGTCAATAACCAACATTTCTAGCATTCGACTATTGCTCAATCCATATATTTAATCAAGATCCAACTACAAACTTCAAAGAAATGAATAAATAATTCTAAGAGTTAACAACAAAAATCAAAATAAAATTCAACATAATTAACCAAAGTTAAACAAAACTCAAATAAAAAATCAAGAAACAAAACCAAAACCTAATATAAAAATTAATATCTAATTCTAAAAAAGACTTAAAAATCAAATTCGATATTCCAATTTCTACAAACTAATAAAAAATAAACAAAATAATTAATCAATATGAAACACATTAATCAAAAGTCAACATAAAATAAAAATAAACCAACTGGAGGATCAACTGGCATTTGTAGGGTACAAAAAGTGAAGCAAAAGTGTGCAAACAGCAAAAACCATGTGCAATAGGCCCAAACATCCTTCAACAATCGTTCATGGAGGTTCAGTAAGCAAAGTCGTGGTGTGATTAGGCAAAATCAAATGGGCTTAGCCCAACAACATTAACCAAATAATAAAAAAAAGTAACAACTAATTAAAATAAGAAGTTATAAATAATGAAAAAAGTTAAAATAAATAATATAAATAAAAACAAATCAAAAAGAAGAAAGAAAACCCTCAACATTCACAAAGAAACAAAATACAACATATTGCTTTCTTCTTCATCGCGAAAACACCAGCTATGTCACTATTCCAACTGTCTTCAACATCATAAAAAAGTGTCTCTCTTGCGGTGATTCTTTCCTTTCAATCTTCTTCAAACTCATCCACGGTAATCCCTTTCCTCGAAGCTTCCGTCACTTTTCTAATAGCACGATCTCATCTTCCTCGGTTCATTTCTGTTTCCAATCTGCTTCCTCTTCATCTTATATTTTTTTTCATTTTCTTGTTTTATTGATTTGTGGTTATTGTTGTTAAGTTTTGATGGAGGATTTGTGGGTCGAAGAAGCTTTTTGGATAGGTGTAACACACAAATCACCCCATGAAAATATTAATAAGAAAATAGAGTAAAATTTTAAACTTTTCATTCGAGTGTTACAATCAACTTCAAATTACCATAAACGACTCAATGATACGTTTTCAAAAATAAGTATTCAACTAACAGCATAAATCTTTTTAAAATCAGCATCATTCAGCTACGATTACAAAAAAAAATTCTAAAAGAAATAACAAGTAAAAACACGTCATCCCAACTCCCAAAGTGATGTATCAGAGCCGACGCCCTAAAGACGTGAAGTACTCCGACTTCACTGACCACCACTCGACTTATCCTGCTCACCTTCACAAAGAGTAATATAATAAGAAATAAGCAAGTATCCGAAAATAATACACTACTTCTAAACAACAACTGTTTAACAACAACCCATACGACAACAACTACCACCCACCTTAACAACTTCACATACAACAACAACACACATACAACAACAACAATCATGCAATGAGACTCTACTTGACTCTATGCATGTGATACCATCTCCGATCTCTATTTCAAGATCCAGTTCCATTCGGAACTCACGACCCCTCTTTCATGGTCCAGTATGATCCCTATTTCATGATCACACCCTCAACCCTTACTTCATGGCCACGTACGATCCTTATTTCATGACCTCACCAACACCACAACAACAACCATACCCCACCTTGGTATGTTATACAACTATGCAACCTGTCATGCAACATCAATGACACACATGCATACTCAAAATAACTACATCATACAACATAAACAACAACAACCACCTATCACAACATCGGTCAATATATTGCTAATCCTTATCATCAAAACTATCATGCATTCATAACATATAATCGCATAATTTAACTCATACTACGACAATGCAACACAACATATACTACAACATAACACATACTCACATATCATTAATAAGCATATGAAACACATCAGCACAACACTACTCATCACGACAACAACATCAACGTCAACGAACATATAGATTATGTTTAGCCGAATTGCACTAATTATCCCTACGATTTTGTGTACAAGCCTTCCTTCACCACTTCCAGCTACCCCATCTCAATTCCTAAGCATTACTAATCAATTAAATAATTTTCAGTAATTTTAGAATTAAAAATTAATTTTTCATGCTCCAGGGCTCGCTAAGCAACGAACTCCCTGACTCTGATCGCTAAGCGAGCTCTACGATTTCGCAAATTGCACTCTACGCTCAGCACTCTAAACCTTCTACGAATTTCTCACGTCAAATCACTCATATCAGTCAGATAATCTTAGAATGCTTCATTTAATCACCTAATTCACAATATTATCAACCAACAACAACATATACCAACTAAATCAACATGATTTTTCCCAATTCCACACAACATCAATCCCTAATTCTCAACCTACCTAATTCCCATTATAAAACCCTTAAGATGGAAGAATCCAACCCTTACCTTTGGTTTTGTTGAGAATTTCTTCTTCTTCGTGAACTCTTCTTCACGATTAAACTTTTTCCTCTTCTTCTCCTCTTCACAACTTTCACGATTGCTTCCCATTCCTTCTAACACGATTATGTTTTCCCTTTTTCCTTATTTCCAACATAACCCCTAAGACCCAACTTATGATCTTCCACTTTTACCCTTACAACTTCTACCAATTGACCACCTTGTCCTCACCTCCTATTTTATTCCATTTATTTTATTTATCACATAATAATACAATTATCTACCACAATTATATTCGATAATATATATTATTCTTCACACATCACAATACAACATTATGAATAAAATATTTAAATAAAATTCGGTGTGTTACAACTCTCCCCCACTTAAAAAAATTTCGCCCTTAAAAACTTACCTCACGCAAAAAAACTCAGATACGACTCTCGAATACTGCTTTCCAATTCCCAAGTCATATGCCCACCTTCAGCTCCTCCCCAAACCACTCGCACAAGGACAATCTCATTGCCTCTCAACTGCTTTACCTCCCGATTATCAATTCGTTCCGGTAATGCTTCAACCGTAAGATTATCTCTTACTTCAACTTCATCCATCGGTATCACATGTGATGGATCCGGAACATACTTTCGAAGCTATGACACATGAAACACGTCATGCAAATTTGACAATCTCGGTGGCAACGCCACTCTATAAGCAATAGGTCCAACTCTCGCCGAAATCTAATATAGCCCAATAAACTTAGGAGTAAGTTTCCTCGACTTCAAAGCTCTCCCCACACCGGTCACCAGAGTAACCCTCAAAAAGACATAGTCTCCTTCTTGAAATTCAAGATCTTTTCTTCTTTTATCATGGTAACTCTTTTGCCTACTATGTGAAATCTTCATCTTATCTCGAATCAAATTCACCATCGTAGTATTATGTTGCACAATATCAGGTCCAAGTACAATGCTTTCGCCTGACTCATGCCAAGACAAAGGTGTCCTACATCTTCGACCATACAAAGCTTCAAACGGTGTCATTCCGATATTGGAATGATAACTATTGTTATACATAAAATCAATCAACGGTAAATGACTATCCCAAGCTCCTCCTTGTTCAAGCACACAAGCCCTCAACAAATCTTCCAAAGATTATATCATCCTTTCCATCTATCCATCAGATTGTCTATCCTTGGAAGCAGATACAAATTCTTAATCTTCACCTTATTCAGTTGTCTGTAATTAATACACAACCCCATGCTATCATCCTTCTTCTTTACCAACAATACTGGTGCTCCCCACGAAGATATACTCGATCTCACAAATCTCTTTTCTAACAGTTCCTCTAACTGTTTCTTCAACTCAGATTACTCGGAAGCCGACATACGATACGGTGTCATTGAAATAGGTCTCGTTCCTGGCACAAGATCGATACTAAACTCCACCTCCCTCTCTGGTGGTACATCCATAACATCATCTGGGAACACTTCCAGAAAATCCATCACCACTTGCAATTCACTAATTGTCATATCATTCTCCACTGACAATGATGCAAACAACACCAAAACTTGTGCTTCATAATCCATAAGCTCTTTTAACTCTCGAGCAGACAAATAACCAACATCTTCTTCCTCTTCACCAGGAGTAAGAAACCGAACCGACTTACTGAAGCAATTAATATGAACATAGTTGTGCTCCAACCAATTCATACCTAAAATCACATTTATACCTCTCAACGACAGACAAACCAATTATACACCAAAGTCCTCACCATATATCGATAACGGACATTTTAGACATACAAGAAAAGTAGTTAAAGACCCATCAGCAGGAGTCTCGATAACCATCTCTCCTTGCATCGGGGACACAACAAGTCTTAATTTCCTCACATAATCAAGAGAAATAAAACAGTGAGTCGTACCAGTGTCAATCATAGCAATCAACAAAATACTATTAATATGACAAATACCTTTGATCAAACGATCCTCGCTGGAAGTATGTGTCCCTGTCAAAGCGAACACATCTCCTCCAATTGCAGATTTTTTGGGCTTCTGACAATGTATACTGATATGACCTTGCCCCCCACAGTTGTAGCAAGTAACCAAATTTTCCTTGCATTCAGCAATCAAGTGTCCAGGTTAACCACACTTGAAATACTTTTTCATGTCACTCATACACTCACTGACATGATGACCCATCTAACCACACCTATAGCACTTAAGCGAAGTAGGAGCACCTCCCCCACTTGGCATTTTTCCTCCATTCTGCTTCTGGTAATCCTTATCAGCAAGAGTTGCATAAGGTTTTCCATGATTTTTACCTCTTATCTCAGCTAAACCTTTGAAGTGCTCAGATCGGGCCTTACTATCTTCTTCAAAGATCCTGTAACAATCCACCGGGTCCGAAAACATATGGATTCTCTGATAGCCAATCACTTGCTTAGTCTCAGGCCTCAACCCATTCTCAAATTTGATACACTTCGAGAACTCAGTTGTTGCTTCACTTTAATGAGGATGGAGCTTCGCCAAATCAGTGAACTTCACATCATACTCAGTCACAGACATGCCTCCCTGCTTCATCTCCAAAAACTCTATTTCCTTTTTTCTTCGAACATCTTCAGGAAAATACTTCCTCAAGAATTCACTCTTAAACACATCCCAGGTGACTGCCTCACCAGATGCATCCAATTATTGGCGAGTGCTAACCCACCAATCATCAGCCTCAAATACCAGTCTGTGCGCACCCAATCGCACCTTGCTTTCCTATGAACATTCCATAACTCTGAAGATCCTCTCAATCTCCTTGAGCCAATCATGTGCTCCATCGGGATCATACTTCCCCTTGAATGTTGGCAGATCATTCTTCCTAAACTCTTCACTTTCATGATCCCCAATATTCCTCGGATTTTGCACGGCATGTGTCATCGCTTGTATAGCAGCGAAAAGTGCAGCGTAGTTCCTCCCAGACATTCTATATTTTTCATACCACAACAATCCAACAACGATTTAGAGTCAACAACAACAACGCATCAACAATGCTCAACACTCAACAACAACACAACAACTCAACGACTCAACGACTCAACTACTTGGTCGGACGGACTGACCTGCTCTGATACCACTTTGTAACACCCAAATCACCCCACGGAAGTATTAATAAAAAAATCAGAGTAAAATTTTCAACTTTTCATTCGAGTGTTACAATCAACTTCAAATAACCATAAACGGCTCAATGTTACGTTTTCAAAAATAAGTATTCAACTAGCAGTAGAAATATTTTTAAAATCAACATCATTCAGCTACGATTACAAAAAGTGTTTACTAAAAGAAATAACAAGTATAAACACGTCGTCTCAACTCCCAAAGCAACGTATCAGAGCCGACACCCTAAAGACGTGAAGTACTCCGACTTCACTGACCATCACTCGACTTATCCTGCTCACCTGCACGTTACTAACATAAGGGTAACATTCAAACATAAGGGGTGAGATTATTGTAAACACACCAAATTTTCCCTCACTCTTTATCACACCATGGCTTGTGATCTTTCATTTTAGCATAAGCATAAGCATTACATCTCATATTGCATTTTTGTTCCACTGCATAGTTCAAGTTCATATGCCTCTAGGGTTTGTGGTCTAAGCAATCCAAGAATCCATCTGATTCATCCCAAAGGTCTCAAATCTTTCCAAGAGGGTCCATGTGTGTTCTACCATCATAATATTCTCCTCAAAGTTCATGAAAGTCAAGAGATCACAAGAACTGGCAAAGGCATGGAAGCAGAGCTAGAGTTTTCACTACACATATGACCAAAATTAGGGTTTTGGTTTCAGAGGCCTTAACTCCAAATTTTTGGTTCATTCTTGTTTCTAATGTTCTTAATATGTTATAATGATCATTTGTACCAAGTTTGATGACGAAAATTATTGTGGAAGTCATATGTTTACTAGGTAACTTCCTGAACAAGTTAAGTCAAAATCAGGGCATCTGAGGCCCCCAACAATGGAACCAAAGGGTTATTTTCATCAAATTGAAGTTCAATGATATTTATTTGATCTAATAAGTGGTTGGAAGTCCACAAGATTGAAGAATTTTGAGCCAATTGCAAACTTGCCATTTTTGGAAATGACTTGAAATGCACACTTTCCATTTTGGGAAAGATTTTCAACCTCCTCTTTCATGACCAAAAAAGCTTCAAATGAAAAATTCTTGGGCATGAAAGTTGTAGATTAGGTCTTTCCCTTTTCAAAATTTACAAGAACATGTCTTGATTCATCTTAGAACTCAAGTTATGGCCTTTTGAAAGTTGACAAAAATCACATAATTTTCAAGTTCATGCCAAAGAGGGAATTTTGCAATTTCACTTGCCAAGCATTCTAATGACCTCTAATCAACTTCTTTGCACCATAACATGTTAATTCAACTTGCCTAGTGTAACACCCCAAATTTTCCCTCTTCTTTTTAAGCATCATATCATAGCATATTCATCATGAACATATCATATTCTTGGCATCTTAGCATGGAAAGATGAGGCATAACATTTCTCATGACCTAGCATCAGGCATATGATCATCTGTAGAGGTTTTTGAAGTAATCACAAGCTATGACAAGAGTCCCAGTGGATTTGTCCAAGTCCTATGAGAAGTCTATATTGCATTCACAAGTTCAAGATCACTCACAAAAGCTCAGAAGATGGGAAGATCATCAGGAAATTCAAGCTAGGGCAAAGCTCCTACACAGTGATCCCAAATTAGGGTTTGAGTTTCAAGCAGGGAAAACTTTGTGAATTTGGCCATTTCATTTGGGAAAAGTCTCTTATATTACAAGAGGATCCTAAGGGTGAAATTTTGGTGAGAAAATTCCTTGTGGAAGTCAAGCATTTCTTCAGTTGCTTGCAGATGAAGAAACTGGTCAACTGTGCCTTATAAAAGTCAACTGTGTGATTTCAAGGGGTCCAACCCAATTTTTCTAGCCAAGGGATGTTCTTACAATGTTATAAGAGGTTTGGCAAGTTCAAAGATCAAGAATCATGAAGTTTTGAGGGGTTTTGCAAAATTGGTGCAAAGTTGGTTTTGAGAAAATGCCATTTTTGGCAAGTTTTGCCCTAAAATTCAAGTGAGCTTAACTTGGTGAAAAATTCTTCAAATGGACCAAAGTCAAACATGAAAGTTGGAGATTAGGGACTCCCATTTTCAAAAAGTACACGTACTTTTTCATAGCCTTCATGGTTAAGGATATATGGCCCTCGAAAATTTCATCCAAATTAGGGCAAAAGTTGAATTTTCATGCATGCACCAAAGCCAAAAGTCTTGAATCTCATTTTTGTGTATTGGTACATATCAAATAAGTTCACAATGTTAAAATACAATGCATTTGGCTTACTTTGCTCAAGGAAATGCACCAAATCCGTGCCAAGTGAGAATGTTATTCCATAAGTGTAATTTTTGCATATTCATGAGAAAAGTGTGACTCTCTCATCTAAGGGCCAAGATTTGTTTGGATTATGATTAAGGGTCAGATTTAGAGTGCACATGGGCTGAAGGCAAAGGAATGCATGAGGTTTACATGCTCTCATCACAAATTGGCCAAAATTGCAAAATCACTCAAACTTTTCCTTCTCACGTGCAAACTTCCTCATTCTTTCAGCATTGGTTTATGACACCATATAAAAGAGAATTAGGGTTTTAGAGTGGTTCAGTTCTCTCTCAATTCTGAGTTTCCAAGTTCTTGCACAATTTGCATTTTCTCTAAAATCTCTTCACACACTTGCTCTCTCCAAAAACAAATCACAGATCCTTCATCCTTGAAAGCTCAGGATCACAAATCTCACCTTTGTGTAAGCTAATTCTCAAGTTTCATCACCTTGCCATTTCAGGGCAGTTGGTTGCAAATCCTCAGATCCAGCAAGATTCAAGGCTCTAGTTGCATTTATTTTGCAACTAGCGTGCATTTGGAGTGGATTGGCTTCATCATCTAGAATTCTAGCAAGCTTTCTCAAGATCTGCAAGTTCAGGTAATTTCCAAATCTTCAGATCTGAAAATGAAATTGATTGTGTGCATTATAATCCTCTTGCTTCACTGATCATTCTGCTAGTCTTAATTTCAAAATTGGTGCACTAATGAGCTGGATATTTGAATTTGAATTTTTATGGTTCAAACTGTTTGTGCTCGATCCAGGAGATTCTTTGATCTATTGAACTTTTCAGTGCCATATTTGAACTCAGGGCAGTTGGTTTAGTCAATCTCCGTTCAAGATAAACTCCTAGACTTGAATTGAGCCTTGCATCACAAGTTTTCATGGCCAATTTCTCAAGAAAGTTCAAAGAGGGAAAAGTTGCAAAATGCTTGGAAAGGCTTCATCCACTTGTGCCAGCTGCATAACTTTGATTCTATGGATCTCCATGAATCTTGCTGAGGCCAGACTCCCCATTGAACAGCTCCTGCCATGGCCCATACCTCATAGTACACAATATTGACTTTTTGCAAAACCTCCCATACCAATCAGCATGTGCCACAACAACTCTCTGGCCAATCAACATTATTTATGTGGACATTAAGCAACTCATTTCATACAACACACAAGGTTGAAACCTCTCATACACTCAGATTGCCAAAAACCTCAAGAAACCTTCATCTCTTCGAAATTCATCACACAAGCTTCAAAACTCAAATCTTTTTCCACCAATCATCTCCACATAACCTAAGGATCACAAAGCACCTTTCACCATGGCCTGAAAACCCCTCAAACACAAACACGATTTATGTGTTATCAGAATTGAAACTCTCAAACCAACCCATATAAACTTGTTCTAAGCCTTTCAGAAGCATAAGGGGATCAAGTGGAGTGGATTAGCATCAAAGAAGAGGCCAGAAAGCACCAAACAGAAAAGCTTCAACTCAGGTAGCCATGATGAACTTTTTTTCCATCACTCCTTTTTTAAGTTTCTAAATGATTTTGTATACGTCACTGATCATTGTGATATGATTATTTTCGAAAATGGTTGAGAGATGAGTATGTATGCTTGTTCTGAAATTTTTGTTGTTTTGATGTTCTTGTTCGAATCTTGTTATTGATGCGTGATAAATGATTTTTGGGGATGGATTAATGTTTAGGGTGGTTAGTGGAGTGATTCTGGAGGTTTTGGGGGCTTGGGGTGACGTTCTGAGGGAACTCAAGTGAGGGGTTGACCGGAGAAGATGATTGGAGCTTAGCACTTGTCACCTGAGATTAATTAGGGCTAATTAGGGTTAGTTTTCCAGATTTCTTGTGGACACTTGGATCTGTTTTAATTTTGCGTATGGACGGTTTAGATCTTGTCATTAAAACCCTAACCTAATTAATTAATTAAAACCTAATTTAATTAATTTAATTAAGTTATTTAACCCAGAAGCAATCCTAGCCCTTGATCAGCGTGCACAATCAACCCCATCCCCTCCAGTTTGAATTTCACCCATTGGATCAGCATACCTTTCATTTTAATTCATTTTATTTCATTTTCTTTTCATTTCTTTTGCATAATTATTTTAAAATATCAAAAATAATCACAAAAATATGAAACTTTGCATTCTGACTTTAAATATTTTTCTTAATCCAAAAATAATATTTATTTTATTTTTTGCATTAAAAAAGTATTTTTAAAATATTTAAATGTTATATTTAATTAATTAAAAATGCATTTAGGTTTCTAAAAATCACCAAAAAAATCATGAACCATTCCAATGTATTTAGAAACATTTTCAAACTCTTCACACAAATTTCTTTTTAGGTTTGATCATAGTTTTCCAATTTTATTTGAATTAAGGGTCATTAAAATCACATTTTTGAACCCTAACTTTGAAAAATCATTTATGCCTAACCAAGAAGAGTTTGAACTTGATTATTTTAGAATTGTGTCACATATTGCATGTAGTTTATAGGTCATTTTCCTCATGAATTTATCTTGCATTTTTAAATTGATTTGCATTTTTCCTTTTGAACCACCCAAAAACCCTAGAAAACTTAGGAAAATCATAACTTTTGATAGGTTAGGCTTCTGACCTTCTCCTTTGGGGTGTGACCTAATATGGGATTAGGGTTTGTTTGAGCTTAGTTTCAAATTTTTATCATGTTGATTGCTTCTGTTTTATTCATTTGCATCTCACATGTCCATAAAACCCTAATTTCTCATGTTCATTTGCATTCACCTTGCATATGCATCATTACATGAACATGCCATGACTTTTAATGCATTCATATGTCATCTTAGACATCTTAAGACATGTTAGAACCTTGCTTGATCATTTCTTCATTCATTTTCCATGTTTAGCATCCATTCCATTTCATAAACTTTCATGTGTTTTTAAACTTCAAAGCATGCTTTCATAACATCTCATCCTTGTATGATCATTCATGTGCATCTTGTATAAAATTTCATCATATCACATGACATTTACATGGAATAATCACTTCTGACTTTGACCATTGCATCTCATTTCACTTCATTTCTTTATGCTTTACACTTTATGCATTCATACTAACCATTTCAGGTTTGGTAAGTTACTTTGGGAGGTGGATTTGCCTTCACCTCTCACTTTTTCTTATCTTGTTCATATGCATTTTAACTTGTCTTTGAAGTGAATCTAATTCACTTATGTTCCCTTCTTCTAACTTTCTTTCTTTTAAGTTAATTATCTTCTTCGGGAAGTAAGTATCTTATTCTTATTTTTCCTTCCCTTTTCATCTGCTCCTTCCATTGGTGGCTTCCTTGAAGATCTTTCTTAAACCTCACAAACCATAGGATACCCAAGCATGATAATAATTAGGGTTGTGATTAGTTCCCCTTAGATTTTTACCTTTGATTCTCCTTGAGTCTCTCTTCTCATCTCAATAATCAGAGACTAAACTCTTAAAGTTTTAGGACTTTGGAATTAGGGTTATGCTTGCATCCTTCTCTTAGGATGGAATGTATAACTTTAATCCTAAGTGTTAAACATTTAATTTGTTTCAACCTCTTAATAAAAACACATTAATAATCACCAAGACTTTATCTTGTAACTTGGGCCTTACATTAGGGTTCTAACTCTTCCTTATGGTTAAGAGGGACTAACCCTAGTGTTTAATGGACAAGTCCCCCTCAAGTTGTCTTACAAACTTAAAACCCATTTCTTAATCTCATCCCTTAATTAAAATCCGTTTAATAAAGGCTTGTTATATAGTGAATTTAATCCCTAACCATGGATTAAGTTGAGATAACTTCCTCAGCTTAAGTGTTCTCATCTATTATCCTTCTATTAGGATGGTGTAATGAGTCTACTAATTTGTGATTAGAGATTAAACTCGTTACTTAACACTAAACAAAAAAACCAAAAACATCTAAATAATCACAAGTAGGTTAATGATCTTAATCCTACATCATCATGGTAATTAAGTTGAGATGCTTATCTCATACTTAAGTATGCTCATTATCCCTAATTAGGGAGGATATAATGAGTTTACAAGCCCTTGATTTAGGCTTAAGCTCATAATCCTATGCAAAACACCAAAAACAATAACAAAACTGAAAACACAAAAACAAACAATAATCGTCTCCTTCGGGATTATTTTCTCATCACACTCATTCACAAACGAGAACTTGCTTATTCCGTCTAATGCAAGACAGTTAGCACTTGAGCCAGACGAGTCATACACTTGAGCATAGACAAGCAAGCAGTTCACAATCAATTTGTTTTCAGTCTCTTATAGTCGAACTACGGTGTTCTTACTTCCTCATTGCATATGAGGATACGTAGGCATAACTTAATAGTTATCGAACAAAAGTCTCTTTGTCCTCCCCCTCTTCCAGCATTCTTTTAAAAGCCTCAATCCTGAGCATTTCACTTCCTTTTTCACTGACACTTGTATATTCTTTTCTCAGCATTTTCACAGATAGCACATACACCTACCTCTTTAAACACAATCTTTTAAGCATGGATCCCGTCGAGTACGACGGACAATCTGGGTGCTAATACCTTCCCAGGTTGTAACCGACCCCCTTTCTCAGTTTCTCTGGTTCGCGACCGTCTTATCCATCCTTTCTAGGTTTATGCAGCATTACCTTTTCTTCGGAATAAAAATGCCTAGTTGGCGACTCTATTCACTTCATTTTCATCTTCTCTCCTCGCCGACCATTCGCGTCAGCACCCTGGGGACCCTGGTGTCTTTTCAGGGGAGCGAAAGCTTGGCGACTCTGATGGGGAAGAGATCTTTGGAACCAGGGCTTCTGGTTCTTTTTGTGGGTTTCTCCTAGCGCTTGTTTGATTTATTTTTATGGGGGTGTTATGTGCTACTTGTGCTTTTGTTTATTGTTTTATTTATTGCTTTTCGTACAACTTTATTTACTGTTTTTATGCATTTCATATTATCATCATATCATGTGTGCTGGATATTCTGTCAGTTTTGGTGGGAGGGATATTGAGTGAGTAAGGTTCCATACCAGGAGCCTGAGTGACACATAGGATAGAGTGGCTTCATATTCTTTCCCATTCTATTTTGGTCTGGTGCGGGAATATGAAACACGGTTCAGACATGAGTTTCTTCTTGAGAACTCTGTGCTACGGATTTCATGTAGTACTAGGGCTATCTGGGAAGCCTGCTAAGTCTGGATGACCTTTTATAACCTTCAGCATCTGAGGTGAATTAGAGGAGGATCCTTTATGATTATTGTAAACATTGTACCTCCGGGTTAGAAGTGTTTACCCTTCTCATAACTGATCCAAGTCTGAGGATCCTTGTTCTAGAACAATACATGTGAGGGGGTTGGGATGTTTACAGGTTTGCAGGAACTCTTGGCCTCATCATACCCTGTTACTGGTTTTGTTAAGGCCACATCATTTTGGATTGCTCTTATGAAACCCTGGACTTGTGACTCTTTATTTGAGTCCCTCCACCTGGTTACTGGTTTTCTAAGCCTCCATCTGGTCTTATGAACACACATGGACCTTATCAAGGCAGATAACAGATCCAACACTTGATCACAAACCCTTGCATATCATTCTTCATACATCATTTTGCATCATTTAACATTTTTATATTTTTTTACAGGGTATTCACATCTTATCTTTGGTTTGGTTTTGACCTGTTCTACTGCTCAGATTGCTTCAGCTATCTGCATCAGCCTTCTTCATCAGTTATCTTCGTCAGAGATCCTCTTCAGTGTGTTCTCCATCTATCTTCAGCAGTCTTCTCTAGTACTTCTCCTCAGTCTTCTTCACCATCATCCATTGTCAGCATGGACCCATCCAGGAAGAGCAACATCACTTATCATTTCTTTGAGCCCACTCTGACAGGCATCAGACAGATCCAGACACTCATCACTCCTGATCATGTCCCTTTATTCAGGGAACATTATGGTGGCATTATGGACATGATCATGGACTTGGATGCCTCCCAGAGGAGTATGATCCACACTTGTCTTCAGTTCTATGACCCTCCTCTCAGATGTTTCACTTTCCCAGATTTTCAGTTGGGACCTTTGATGGAAGAGTTCTCCATGTTGTTAGGTGTCCCCATCAGGAGAGGGATTCCTTTCAACCCTGAGATGACTGCTCCCAGGAATGAAGATATTGCTAACGCTTTGCACTTGGAGTCCACCCTTATTGACCAGAATCTGACCACCAAGGCTGGAATCATGGGCCTTCATTTGGACTTCCTGGTTACTCAGGCCACCATTCATGCTGCAGCAGGGAAGTCGGACACTGTTTGTGCTCTTTTAGCCCTCAGCATATATGGTATCATCTTGTTTGCAGAAGAGCCAAAGTTTGTAAGCAAGATTTCTATCCACCTTTTCTTGTTGAAGAATCCAGTCCCTACCTTGCTTGGAGACTTTTACTACTCAGTGCATCAAAGGAATGAGAAGTAGAGGGGGAGATTAGTCAGATGATGTGCACCTCTTTTCTATTGTTGGTTGTTGAGTCACTTACCAAAGTCAGAAGCTTTCCTGAACCCTCATTAGTCAAAGCACTGGGCTAAGAGAATGATTACCCTTACTTCAGAAGACATCAGATGGTGCACTCAGAGCACCAAGGGCAGAGATATCATCACCAGTTGTGTGCAGTATCCCAATGTACCCCTGATTGGAGTGAAGGGTTGCATCAACTACAATCCTTTGTTCTTTAAAAGACAATTAGGATATGCTTTGGTGCATCCACCAAGAGAGCAAGACTTGTCAGAAACCCTTTATTGTGATATTCAGCACAACCTTGCCATTGCCAGACAAGCAGCTTGGGCTTGGGATAATATTCAGACAAAGGGGACTGCTATTATTGGCAAGTGCAACAACATAGCTTCAGCTCAGTATCTTGATTGGTCTCGTATCAGAGGACAGATCACCCGCATGTCGTTCACCCTAGAGGATGTGCCTGGACCATCAGCAGTAGAGCCTGCAGCTACAGTCAGTTTAGAGGAGTTTGAGAAATTGAAGGAAAGGAATACTCAGCTTTCTGAAGCTCTGAAGAAGACCCTCTAGGAGAGGAATGATAGTCGTCTGGAAAATGAAAGGTTGGAGAAGCTCCGAATCGAGCATATGACCAAGAATGAAAAGACAGATGATTACATCAGAAGAGCTAGAGCAGGGGAGTTAGTATTGAAGAATGCTTGCAAGGAAGCCAAGATTCAGAAGGCCAGAGCTGAACACTACTTGGAGGAGAGTCAGGCAAGGTGGATCAGGATCACTGAGGCTCGTTCACAGGAAGATCATAGGACCCAGGCTAGGATAGAGCAGCTAGAAGCTAATGAGAAGAAGAGTCAGGAGGCCTTGTTAGCAACACAGAAAGAAATCTCTGAGTGGTACTCTCATTTGACCAAGGCCACGATGAGGAATTGGAAAGATTTGGACGAGGCCTTCATTCGTCAATATCAATATAATCTGGACATGGCTCCTAACTGAACACTTCTAATGGGAATGTCACAGTCTTCCAGGGAAAGATTTAGAAATTACACTCAAAGATGGAGGAAATTAGCTACTGCCGTTCAACCCCCAATGTCAGAAAGGGAAATGGCATATATGTTTATGAACACCCTCCAGGGGACGTATATTGATAGGTTGGCTGCATTCTCTTCCACTAGCTTTGCAGACATAGTCATAGCTGGGGAAAGAATTGAGAGCTTATTGAAAACGGGAAGAATTTCTGATAACGGCGCCAGCTCAAGTAGTGCAAGGAAACCATTTGCAGGGCCCCGTAGATCCGGTGAAACAAATTTTGTACACATGGGCATAGGAAGACCCTAGTATCTGCCAAGATCAATTGCCGATATCACTATTCCTACTCCACCTCCTCAATACACTCAGCAATCACAACATTTTCCTCAACAACAACATTTTCCTCAACAAAGGTCCTACAACAACAACAACCAACAACAACGCCCTTTCCAGCAAAGGCCATCTCAAGTTAACAGGGTAATTGACCCTATACCAATGCCATATGCCACCTTATTGCCACAACTCCTGAAGCTTAATCTTGTCTAGTTAAGGACTTTGGCTCCACCAGATCCTCAGAACCTTCCAAGAAATTACGACGTCAACGCCAGGTGTGCTTTTCATTCTAATGCACCTGGTCACACCACAGAAAAGTGTAGAGCTTTGCAGATGAAGGTCCAGGATCTGGTTGATTCAAAGGCCCTAAAGTTTGCACCACCTCCTAATGTCACGAAGAATCCTATGCCCAGCCATGGTGGGCCCAAGATAAATGCAATTGAGAAAGGTCAACCCATGAGCTTAATTGAAGATACTGCAAGTATTCAAACACCTCTGGAAGAGGTTAAAGCCCAGCTTTTAAAATGCTAGGTGTTTCCAGGATGTGAGGCCAGTTGTGAATCTTGCAAAGTTTCCGTCAATGGGTGTGCAAGCTTGAGAAGTGGCATCAATGGCCTGATCAGAGAAGGTATCCTGCAAATAACAACAACGGCTTCTACAACATCAACAACTCCTTTTTCAACAACAACCAGTACTCCTCCTACAACTGCAAAGACATTTGTTCCTACCGACTCGTCTACAAAATCAGCAACCACCTCTTCCATCACTTCAAAAAACACTAGTTCAATTGCATCCGCTTCTATAACTACAACAACCATGAAAAACGACGTCTCCATAGTCACCATATATTATGACCCTGCAACGGTCCCTAATTCCAACAATTATCAGCAACAACCTCAACAACAGTTTCAGCAACAACCAAGCTTCAGTCAATCACCACCACCATCAATCAGAAGTCCTGTTACCATATTTTATGATCCACAAACAATAACAGTGCCTACCTCTGTTGCAGTCATTCCAGTCACCATCACGGTACTTGGACCCATTCCATACGAAAAAGACAATGTTGTACCATGGCACTATGGTTCAGACCTTTATTGCAATGGAGAAAGAGTCCTTCTTGATTCTTCAGTTCATACACCATAAGTGGATAATGTCGGGGGAGGCAGAGGCTTCACCCGAAGTGGACACCTCTTCGCGTCACAAGTTCCAAGAGCTAATATTGAGGAAGAGGCTTCTGCCAAAGACAAAGGTAAAAATGTGGTCCAAGAAGAGCCAACTTTGAAAGAAGCCCATAAAACATCCTTTGATCAAGATGTGGATGAATTTATGAGGATAATCAAAAGAAGTGACTACAAGGTTGTGGATCAGCTCCACCAAACTCCTTCCAAGATCTCCATCTTATCCTTGCTATTGTGTTCTGAAGCTCATCGGGATGCATTACTTAAAGTCTTGCACGCAACCTACGTGCCGGAGGAGATCACAGTAAATCAACTTGAGACAATGGTGTCTAATGTCAATACTAGCCATGGGCTGGGCTTCACCAATGCTGATTTGACCACGGAAGGTTGTCATCATAACAAGGCTTTACACATCACTCTGGAGTGTAAAGAGGCTGTGCTCTCGCATGTTCTTGTTGACACTGGGTCTTCACAAAATGTCTTGCCAAAGAAAGCCCTTGTCAAGCTTGAGTATGATGGTATTGCTCTCCGACCAAGCAATCTAGTGGTCAGAGCTTTTGATGGTTCCAAGAGGTCTGTTCTTGGAGAGGTGGAGCTGCCTGTGATAATTGGCCCGCATGTCTTTCAAACTACTTTCTATGTGATGGACATTCAGCTGGCCTACAGTTGTTTGTTGGGTCGACCATGGATTCACGCCGCTGGCGCAGTTACGTCGACCCTTCACCAGAAATTGAAATATGAGTGGGAAGGGTAGATTATCACAATCTGTGGTGAAGAGGATATCTTTGTTAGCCATTTGGCTACCTACAAATACATTGAGATGGATGGTGAAATCCACAAAACCATGAGCCAAGGGTTCGAGGCACTGAACGTCAATGAGGCGACAGCTGGAGTATTTGCTGCGTCCCAGGAAGATAGGATTGGTACTTCAATTGTCTCCTATCAACAAGCTCGGAAGGTTGTTGAAGATGGAAATGCCCAAGGGTAGGGCAAGCTGCTACCAGTGGAGAAGAAGGAGGACATATTCGGTTTGGGTTACAAACCATTCCGACAAGATCAAGCAGAGGCTTCTAAGGAGCCCAAGTTCATAAGTGGGGGGGTGCTCACCCCAGATGCTGTCAATAAGGTAGAAGACGAGGCGGAAAGCGACCTCAACCTGGAGAGCTTGATTCGTCCAAGGATCCCGGGTCACCAAGTCCTTAACTGGTCTTCCTAGGAAATTATAAGGGTTACTCCAGCAGAGTAATTATTATTTCCTGCTTTTTTCAGCATGCATCAAGTCCTGCATCTTGCCCAAGGTGTCAGGACTCATTTTGTAATAGGGACATATTTTTAATTTTGTGCAAATGGAATATCAATGAATATCGGACATCTTTTGCAAACAATTTTCTCTTTTGCTCACTGTCTTTTCATTTTTGTTATTTTTCGCACAAAACAATAAAATGGCAATGTTTTCAAAATAAATAACTCCATTTTCTGAACAAGATTAAAATTGATCACTAAAACGAACAAATCTCAACCCTTGCTGAAATAATCCTCTAGATCGCACCGACAACAGCACTGCTATGACCTTGCATGACTTTGACAATCCAATTAATCAAGCTGATGAAGGGGTTGAAGAAGACTATGAGTTGTCTGAAGAGTTAGCCAGGTTGTTGAGGTAAGAAGAGAAAGTGATTACTCCTCATCATGAGGAGGTTGAAACTGTTAATCTTGGTACCGAGGAGGATTTGAAAGAAGTGAAAATTGGGGCCAGTCTGCAAGCTTCAGTAAAAGAACAGCTTATCAACATGCTTCGAGAATATGTCGACGTCTTTGCTTGGTCCTATCAAGACATTCCAGGTCTAGATACGGATATTGTCATGCACAAGCTACCCTTGAAAGAAGATTACCCTCCAGTTAAGAAAAAACTACGCCGTACTCGCCCAGATATGGCCATGAAGATTAAAGAGGAGGTGCAAAAATAGTGGGACGCCGGTTTCCTTGTTGTAACTAGTTACCCGCCGTGGGTTGCTAACATTGTACCAGTGCCCAAGAAGGATGGCAAGGTGCGTATGTGCGTGGATTACCGGGATCTGAACAGAGCTAGCCCGAAGGATTATTTCCCATTACCTCACATTGATGTATTGGTCGACAACACAGATCAGTTCTCGGTATTTTCTTTCATGGATGGATTTTCTGGGTATAATCAGATCAAGATGTCACCTGAAGACATGGAGAAAACAACCTTCATCACACCTTGGGGAACATTTTGTTACAATGTAATGCCATTTGGACTGAAGAACGTCGGT
This sequence comes from Lathyrus aphaca, assembly GCA_963966055.1. Classification (NCBI taxonomy): domain Eukaryota; kingdom Viridiplantae; phylum Streptophyta; class Magnoliopsida; order Fabales; family Fabaceae; genus Lathyrus; species Lathyrus aphaca. The sequence continues at coordinate 264,801,709 of OZ014524.1, read as the reverse complement.
GCCACTTATCAACGGGCTATGGTAACATTATTCCACGACATGATCCACAAAGAAATTGAATGCTACGTGTATGACATGATTGCCAAGTCCCTTACAGAAGAAGATCATATGGTAAATCTGTTGAAGTTGTTCAAGCGTCTGAGAAAGTATCAGCTACAGTTAAACCCCAACAAATGCACATTCGGGGTGCATTCTGGTAAGCTGCTGAGATTTATTGTAAGTGAAAAAGGGATTGAGGTTGATCCCGACAAAGTTAAAGCCATTCAGTAGATGCCTGCACCTAGGACTGAAAAGGAAGTTCGGGGGTTCTTAGGTAGATTGAACTACATATCAAGGTTCATATCTCATCTCATTGCAACCTGTGAGCCCCTGTTCAAGCTGTTAAGAAAGGAACAGACAGTCAGATGGAACGATGATTGCCAGAAAGCTTTTGACAAGATCAAGGAGTACCTACAAGAACCTATGATTCTCATGCCTACAATTGAAGGAAGACCTATGATAATGTACATGACAGTATTAGAAGGGTCAATGGGGTGTGTGTTAGGCCAGCATGATGAGTCTGGTCGAAAAGAGTACGCAATATACTACCTAAGCAAAAAGTTTACCGACTGTGAACAACGTTATTCACTACTCGAGAAAACTTGTTGTGCTTTAGCGTGGGCTTCTCGCCGACTAAGACAGTATATGTTGACTCACACTACCTTGTTGATCTCAAAAATGGACCCCGTCAAGTACATATTTGAGAAGCCAGCACTTACCGGAAGGGTTGCAAGATGGAAAATGATTCTGACAGAGTATGACATTCAGTATACATCTCAAAAGGCCATCAAGGGCAGTGTACTGTTTGACTATCTAGCTGAGCAACCCATTGATGATTACCAGCCCATGAGATTTGACTTCCCTGATGAAGACATCATGTACTTAAAAGCAAAAGATTGTGAAGAGCCAGTTCACACTGAAGGGCCTGATCCCGAAGAAGAATGGACTATGATGTTTGACGGGGTTGTCAATATGAATGGTTGTGGGGTTGGTGCAGTGCTCATTACACCTAAAGGAGTTCATATGCCTTTCTCGGCAAAACTCACCTTTGCCTGCACTAACAATGAAGCAGAATATGAAGCATGTATCATGGGACTTGAGGAAGCCATTGACCTCAGGATCAAAACATTGAATGTATTCCGAGATTCAACTTTGGTAATCAATCAGACCAACGGCAAATGGTACACTCACCAAGAGCATCTGATTCCGTACCGTGACTATACGAGGAGATTATTGACTTTCTTCACAACAGTCAAACTTGAGTACATCCCTCGAGACGAGAATCATTTTGCAGATGCTTTAGCTACCATTTCCTCCACGATCAAGGTTCAAACTGCAAATTATGTACCACGGATTTTGGTATCCAAACTAGACTGACCAACATACGTATTCTCTGTGGACACTGCTAAAGATGACAAGCCTTGGTTCCATGACATCAAATACTTCTTGGAGGATCAAACATACCCATCAGGGGCATCATCCAATGATAAGAAGACATTAAGAAGGTTGGCCGGTAGTTTCTTCCTTAATGCTGATGGTTCATTATACAAGTGAAACTTCGACATGGTCCTGCTCATATGTGTTGACAAGAAAGAGGCAGACCTGCTGATGCACGAGGTGCATGAAGGTTCTTTCGGTACCCATGCCGGAGGGCATGCAATGGCAAAGAAATTGTTAAGATAGGGTTACTACTAGATCACAGTGGATGCAGACTGTTGTGCCTATGCCAAAAAATGCCACAAATGCCAGATCTACGCAGATAAAGTGCATGTGCCTCCAAATCCTTTGAACGTGATGTCTTCACCTTGTCCATTTGCCATGTGGGGCATTGACATGATTGGAAAGATTGAACCGACTGCTTCGAATAGTCACAGATTCATCCTGGTGGCCATTGATTACTTCACCAAATGGGTTGAGGCAGCTTCATATGCAAACGTCACCAGGCAAGTGGTGGTCAGATTTCTGAAAAGAGACATCATCTGTGGATATGGAGTTCCCGAGCGAATCATTACTGGCAATGGTTCCAATTTGAACAACAAATGATGACAGAACTGTGTCGGGACTTCAAAATTCAACATCACAACTATTCTCCTTACAAGCCAAAGATGAATGGAGTTGTTGAGGCAGCTAACAAAAACATCTAGAAGATTGTGCAGAAGATGGTGGTCACTTACAAAGACTGGCATGAAATGCTACCATTTGCTTTGCATGAGTATCGAACATCAATCAGAACGTCTACTGGGGCAACGCCTTATCAGCTTGTATATGGTATGGAGGCAGTCCTACCTGTTGAAGTTGAGCTACCCTCCTTACGGGTAATGATGGATGTAAAGCTGGAAGAAGCAGAATGGGTCTAGTCCCGGTACAATCATCTAAATTTGATCGAAGAGAAGAGTCTAGATGCCATCTGTCATGGGCAGTTATATCAAAAGCGGATGAAGAAAGCCTTCGATCAGAAAGTCAGGCTTCGAGAATACCAAGTGGGAGACCTTGTTCTGAAAAGACTCATTCCTCCTCATACAGACCACAAGGGCAAATGGACGCCAAACTACGATGGTCCATTCATAGTAAAGAAAGTTTTCTCTGGCGGGGCACCGATGCTCACTACTATGGATGGCGAGGATTTCTTATCCCCTGTGAATTAAGATGCAGTTAAAAAATACTTCGCATAAAATGACCCGCTGGACATAAAAACAGAATGTACGTCCAGGTGTAACACCCCAAATTTGCCCTCTTCTTTTTTAGCATCATCATCATACCATAATCATCATAAGCATATCATATCCTTGGCATCTTTGCATGGAAAAATGAAGCATAACATTCTCATGATCTAACATTAGGCATATGATCAATTGTTGGTGGATTTGAGGCATTACAAGCTATAACAAGAGGCCCAGTGGACTTGTCCAAGTCCCATGAGCTGTCTACATGGTATTCACAAGTCCAGGATCATTTACAAAGGCCCAAGAGGTTGGGAGAGCATTAGAGAATCCAAGCTAGGGCAAGTTCCTACACAATGATCCCAAATTAGGGTTTCACTTTCAAGCATGAAATCTTTGTGACTTTGGCCATTTCATCTGGGCAAAGTCTCTCATATGACAAGAGGATCCTAGGGATGAAGTTTGGTGAGAAAATTCCCTAGGGAAGTCAGTTATTTCATCAGAAGTTCAAAAGTGCAACTTTTCTCCTGTGTGAGGGAAATCCTGATTAGGGTTTTGGGCCAGATCCTCACATCCTCCTAACTTTGGCCATTTCTTGTGGGCAAAGGCTCTCATTTGGTCTGCATGGCTTATATATGAAGTTTGAGGCAAAAATTCATTGAAGAAGTCAAGGTTTGGTCCAGTTACTTGGAAGTGAAGCAAGAAAGTCAACTGTGCAGTCAAAAAAGTCAACATGAAGATTTCAGAGTTTTTTAATTAGGATTATCATTTTTGAGGTCATATCATGTCAAGGAATAATTCAGTTGAGTTTAAATGTCAAAAATCGGGAGTATGCAAAAAGTTGCTAAAATTGGAAGTCTAGAAGTTTCCATTTTTGGAAATTATTTGTCCCGAAACTTCAAGCTATTATTTCATGTGTGAAAAAGCTCCGAATGATTTTCCGGTGAACACGAAAGTTGTAGAGCACGATTTTCCCTTTCCGAAAAGTCGTAGAATGCCTTCATAGCATTTTTAGAACTCAAGTTATGATTTTTTGAAGTTTGGAGCATTTTTAGGGTTTCTTTTGGTGGACATGTGTCATTTTGTGATTGGTCCATTTTTAAATGAAGTTATGTGTGGCGTGGCGTGTTGTTTTGTTCACAAACTTTTCAATGGGCCCATGTTGCTTTTTTTTGCGTGACCAAATATGAAAATAAAGTAAGGTCATGTATGTGATCGTGATGATGCACGAAAGCTAGTGAGGAAAACCAGCATGTTAGGACCATCCATTCCCTGCTTGCCACATGTCCCTCTTGCATTGGCCTTGGAGTCACATTTTTCTCCTCACTCACTACATGATACGCTGATTGCACTAAGAGGAGAAGCAAGAAGAGTTCACGTTGGGAGTCTATAGCATGTGCCATAAGGGAATAGCCAATCATTATCTCACGATTCTCATGACCCCTCCACATCATGAAATGTTATGCTGCCAACACCACATCCCATGGTAATTCGTGTGGATCCTCATGCATGTGATCCGTTTCAAAAACACAAGCTGGAAAAGAGAAGCAAGAGGACTCACGCAGCCCTGCAGTTCGTTGAAGGGGAATAACTAATTTGGTTTGCACACCACAACATCACACACTCTGCACCTTTGTTATATAAAGAGCTAGGTCACAATTCAGAAAGAGCTCAGCTTCATTCCACTGAAATCACACGCCTCAACCTCTCTCTTTCTCCTTGTGCTCTCAAACTGCACACAACAACAGCAAATTCCAGATCTGGTTTGTGGCTCTCGCATCTCATTCTTCATCCTCAATACTTCTGAGTCCTCACATTCAACCTCACATCACATCCATAGCCAAGGTCTTGAAGCTGCGAGCAAGTTGAAGATTCAACATCATCTCTGATCTTGCATCATCTTCATCTATCAGCCTTTATTTGGCCTGAACAAGATCCAAGGAAGCTTGAAAAGAGCACAGAGATTGAATGCATTCTGGCTTATTTTGTGTTGTTATAGATTAAGATGTATGATATGAAGTGTTTAGAAGACCTGTATGGCTTTAAATCATGAATTTAGGTTTTGATGTTTGATCTAGTTGCTTTCGGTTTGCTTGTTGTGGTGCTTGTTTGTGAAAAATATTGGCATATTCGTGATCCTTGTATTTTGGACTTCATTTTTGGTTCTTACACTTTTGATTTTCATTGAGAGATGGAGGAGTTATGATGCTACGAAGTATGGTTGATGATGCTGAGTTTTGCCCTGTTTCTGCTTTGTTTCGAATTTCTTCATGAGTTAGAGGAATAAGATGATGACATGTGATGCTGTGAGTGGTTGTGTGAGCTTTTGTCCTCTAGTAACTAACCCTAGCGTGATCGGTTGATGTATGTTCACATAACTTTTGTGCATTTCATTTTAATAAAAATAATAATAACATGATAAATCTGATTATTGGTGAGTTTTTTTGGGATTTCGTATGGGCCTAAGTCATTTACTAACTGCACCTCCGTTGTTGGGCCCAGGTGTTATTTGAACTGAGTTTCATTTCTATTTTCACCCTCTGCCTCATTATTTCTTTTTCTTATTTCTATTTTATTTTTAGTTTGATTTATATTTTTCTAAAATAGAAATAGGTCATTAAAAATTCTAAAAAAATTCATGAAGGATCCTTTGAGTTTTCTTTAATTTTTTGGCATTTTTATTTTTCATTTATTTTTAATTGCCACGCTGGAATTAATTGTTTCTTTAATTAATTGCTTTTATTTCATTTTTGAAGCATGTTGTCTTGTATAATTTCTATCTTGATCATTAATTTGAATTTTGAACTGATTCTTTTTGCTCTGGATTCATGATGAGATGTAGTTTGTTGTTGATTTTTATTCCGATTTTTAGAAGTTTGCTTAATTGGTTTTGGTCTCTAACTTGTGCATGAAGTCTTCTAACCCTAATTCATGTTTAAGCATTTGTTTGACTTGCATAGGTTCTGATTTTGATTCTCTCCTTTTGGCATGTCAATTTTGTATGTTTGAAGGGTCTTTGTGCAAGTTTAAGGAATTTTTGGATGTATACTTGAATTGATTTGAATTTTTTTTCTTTGCCTATCCCCTTTTGCTTCTTTTTGGTCATATGTTAAATCCTTAGGTTATAAGGACACTTGTGCCAACTTCTTTAGGTTGTTTAGAGCCTTTTTAGGATGTTGATCCACCTCTGGTCTTGGAGTTTGTGATGTTGGCTTACTTGGTTTGACTTGTGTTCTCTCATGTTTTGTTTTGATTTCTCATGATGATCCATGTTGCTTCATGTTGAGTGGTATAGTCTCTTTCTCATTCTTATGCTTTGTATTTGCATTTGGCATTTGTGATTAAGACTTCACTTCTGGTTGTGTGGATTTGGTTTGATATTATGTCCATTTTGTGTTGCATTTATTCTTATGTCACTAACCATTTTAGGGACTTTGGTAAGTGAGAGGTGTGGATGTGATTCCCACATCTCCAAATCCTATCTCTTCTCTTTTCCTTATTGATATTATCTTACTTGTGATTGTTGGGGATTAGTCCTTACTTCCTCCTTCTTCTCTTATTCATTCTTCTCTTTCTTTTCTTATCTTCTCCTTCATTAGGATAGTAAACCTCACTAACCTAGGTTTTCCTTTGAATGATAACATTAGGATTCATTAGTCCCCCATTAGACTTTTACCTTTAAGATCCTTTTGTTTCTCTTCTCTTCTCATCTCAAAACCCTAAAAAACACCTTAATAAGGATTGAAGTGGTCTCATGTGCAATAGCCTTATTCCATGAAGCACTTGTAGTTTTCCCATCTTGGGATAGTACAAGCTTGTCTCATGATGCACAAGTCTGATCAGGGTACCATCTTCATCAAGAAAATCATAAAAAAATACTTATTCATTGTAAATACAAAAAACACTTAATAAATTCAATGAGTTAGTGAGCCTAAGCCCTAATCTCTGGAATCAAGTTTTGGGGATCTTCTCCTTACTTGAGTGTGCTTGTTCTATTATTCCATCTTGGAATGTAGTGACAAGTACACATTCCATGGAAAAGAGCTTGAGTTCACTTACTTGTTACACACTCATAAAAAGCTTCTAAAAAACACAAGCAAACAATAATCGTCTCTCCTCCGGGACTTCTTTTCTCATCACCTTCGCTCCGTCCGCGAACTTGCTTCTTCTTGTCATTTTGCAAGACGGTTACGCACTCGTCGTCCGAGCCTGCAACACCTGAGCATTGACATAGGCAGTTCAAGCTTTAATTCACAAGCAATCTTTTCTACCCCTAGTTAGGGGAACTACGGAGACTCTGATCCTCATTGTCCAGATGAGGTACGTAGGCAGCGGGGTAGGGCCCGTTCGATCACAATCTTTATTTTCCCTACATTTGTCTTTTTCATTTCTTTTCTCAGTTCCTTTTCCAGTTCCAGTTCCTTTCTTTTTGCAGCAGCTTTCATTTCTTCACCCTTTGAAACAGATTTCTTTGCAAGCGTGGATCCCGTCGGGTACGGCGGACGATCTGGGGTGCTAATACCTTCCATGGTCGTAACCGACTCCCGAACTCAGTCTCTTTGGTTCGCAGGACCCGTGTCCTTCCTTTTCTTTTCTTCTGGTTTGTGCAGCATTACCATTCCCGTTCCTTTGGGATAAAAATGCCTGGCTAGCGACTCTAACCTTTTCCGCGCCACTTTCGCGTTTGTACCAGGATGGAAATCCAGGGAGCGACACTGTAACACGGTGGGAGAACTGACTTTAGTTAAATGTTGCGGATAGCAAGAGTCGCCACCGACTTTTATTTTATCCAAAGGAAAGGGCATAAAAGAACAGGAAAGACCTTAAAAGATTTTTGGGTTCGGGGGGTAGGTTATGTAAAGGGAAGGTGTTAGCACCCTTTACATCCATGGTTATCCATGGGCTCTTAGTTACTTAGCTCACTTTAAACTGTTTTGAGAAGTGTAGTGTGTGATTGAAAATTTTCTTAAGTACTTTATAATGATCCTTGTACGGATATATATATATAAAGACTTTGTTTTGAAAATTGTTTGAAAATGTGAAGTGTTTATGAAATGTTTTTTTTGAATGAGTGAGCAAGTACTTAAGAGGAACCTACCCTGATTTGAATCTTTTATGCTCTTAAATGTTCTTTCAATGGTAAGACTATCCCTATTATTAAGGAATAGGTAGTCATTACCTTGGATGTTGTATGGGACATATGAAGGGTCATTTGTGTTTAGGCAACTGTAAAGTGTCTTAGCAATTCGAAGGGACTTATCATCTTTTATTCGAAAGGGACAAGATCATTTACGAAGGCAACGTCGAAGGGACTTGATCTTATAATCTTTAAAGGGACTAGATGATTTGTTTATGAGAAGGGACTTTGCTTTTAGACACCTTAATTGACCTTTTGATTTAGGCAACATGAGAGGTAACCTTAGAAAGTGTAGGATGGCGATCAAAGATCGACTTACGTGTGTGAGTGTTCATGTTCATATATTTATCTTAAAATTAGTGACCTAAATTGATTTTTAAACACAAACATGTTTTCACTCCCTAGTTTACTAACCATAGCAATTTATAAATAAATAAACAATAAAAAATACTACAACTATTACATGGCTTGTACAATTACATTATAATAAGAACAATTTAAATAATAAGCATATAAATAAATAATAAAAAGATTAGTAATAAAAATAAATATAAGAGAAAAGAGGTTAGCACAATAATATACAATGTAGAAATCAATTAAATGTTTTTAAATTTAAATAAACAATTTTTTTAAAGAATTTTGAGATGAGAAAATAATAATAACAATTATATATTAATTTATTTACAAAATAAACTATAATTTATTTAATTATGTATAAGAAATATTTATTAGGTATAAAATAATTAAAAGGAGAAATTAAAATTTTAAAAGAAATTAGGGTTTGCAATTTAGAAAATAGAATTAGGGTTTTGAAATAATTAGGGTTTATAATTTAATTTACAATACTAATTTAATTATTAAATAAATATACATATTTTGATTTAAGTATATAATGAATAAATAAAAATTAGGCCTAGAATTTATAAAATAATTTTAGAGGTTTTTTAGAAAATATAAAGTATTTAAATGTTATTTTAGAATTATTTACATATATATATTACCATAATTATAACAAAATAATTAACAAAACAAATAAATAAAACAAAACAAAAAGAAAAAACTGAAATTTACCTGGGGCAGGGATTGAACCCACGCCCTAGGCTTCAACATCCTTAGACCAGCCTGCCTTCCACTGGGTTGCATGTGCGCTTGTGATATTGAATAGGTACGAATTCTTATATTTTAAACCTGCAAATATCATGGAATTTTTACCAAAAAATAACTGAGGACGGGTTCAAACCCTTGTCCTTGGCTTCTTTCATGCGCGTACCAACCACTAGGCCACTTAACATCCTGTGAAACAAAACGTAAATAATATAATAAATATAAATATCAATTTTTGAATTTCTGAAACGCGCGAAGATCTTCATCTTCAACCTTGGTTTCGCAGGTTTTCCTGCGAATTTTATTACGAATTTTCCTGCGCATTTTCTTGCCATTACAACCTGCGATTTTCAAACTTCATTCAAACATCAAAATTTCATGAAATTAAGGATGCCATTGTGTTCCTAATGATGTGTACGATTCTTCTACGTTTTTAGAAATCATTTATTTGGGCTAAATGGTGAAACCCTAAATGAAAACCGAAAACCCTAACAATGGTTATTCTTCAAACCTGTACCAAAACTCAAATTAAAATATCCAGATACGATCATTAGCTCACTACAAACAAGAAACAAGAAACAACAATCAAATATCATTTATTTTGCGCAAATATACGAAAACGAAAAATTCAAGAATGTCCAATAACTTTGATTCGGTTTGATCATATGAGCATGAATTGAATGTGTTTGAGGGTTGGTTTCGACTCAGTGAAGTCCAAGGATCCTTATTGTGTCCTTAAAATACCTTAAAATGTCTTGTAATGGAGAAACCAAATTTGAGTTTTGAATGGATTTTGTGAAGTTTGAAGATGACTTTGGAGGCTGCAAATTCGTGTCCAGAGCTTGGTCTTATGTTGTATATATATATGGTACAATGAATTAGGTCAAAAAAATTGCACAAAACTTTGGATATTTGGATAGTTTGAGATTGAAAAAGATAAGCTCTTAAATTTTAAATATTCTTAATCTCACATTGCTATTTTAAGATGATCCTCATAACTCTTGTATCAATCAAGTCTAAATATATTTTATGACCTTCTAGAAACCAAATCAATTTAAAATTTCATTATTTTATATTTTATTTGAATTTAAAATGATTTTTAATATAAAAAATCATAATAAATATAAAAAAATGAATAAAATTATGAATAAATCAATTTAATTTCGTGCATGATGTCATGGAACCAATTGGATCACAAAAAGGTCAGCCCATTTGAAGAATTATGGTTTTAAGACCCCATTTACTTCATAAACCTCTCAAAAATTCCCAACTTTTCAAGGGCACAAATCCCTCAATTTTAATGCTATGAAGGTGTTCTTGGAAATTTTGGAAATCTTAAAGAGTCCTCTAACCAACCTCTTTGGTCTCATGTCCATATCTTTTACCATTCTCAAGTTATGCTCTTTGGAAGTTGTTGACTTTTTGTTGACTTTTAAAAGGACCTATAATGTCTTAGCTCATACCTTCCAAATGAAGCATTTTTGGGCTTGGCTTGTGAGAAACAAAGTTGTAGAGAATTCAATTTCCTTCAAAATGAGCTTTGGATGGAAATTTTTTGATGAAGCATGTGAAAGTTATGGCTGGTCAAAGTTTAGTTGACTTTTCCTATGAAAATCCTAATTTAGAAACTCTTGATTCTTGATGATCTGAAATCTCCTTGATAAATCATGATCAACCCTTGATCAAATGATGAACTTTACTTTATATACTTGATGTTGGAAAAAAATCATGAAGTTTGACTTTGGTTTGACCACAGTTGACCTCAGTTTGACTTTTTAACTGCTTTGACTGATTTTAACCTATCTGATCATCTGACTGAGCAAATCTTTTGGGAAAGTCTTGAAACTTGACATGGGGATTCTTGAACACATATAAGATGCTATGAAGCTCAATTGAAGTCTTGGAAGTCCATTTAGCCTGATAAAAGTCAAAACCCTAGTTTAGGATGCATTGCTTAGGAGGATGCATTGTCTGAGGGAATTGTCAAACTTGTCAACCAATTGTGAACTTTGTGAACCTTGTGAACCTTATGATATGTCTTGTGAACCTTGTGAACCTTGTGAACCTCTTAGTACACATTGTCTTGTCTTGTGGAGGGCAAATTTTGGGGTGCAACAACTACCCCTGTTCAATTTTCTGAAACCTTAGGGGTTAGATTGGGACATGTGACAGTCATGACCTGGAAGGTTGAAGGGGATTGAACACAAAAGCCCAAAAATTTGCACTCACCGGTGCGTAAAATAAAACTGATGATTAGTTGTATATGCTGGAGTGGGCTTAAAGATGCCACTTGGAAGAACTGGAGATGGGCTTAGAGATGTCATCTAAAGTATCAGGATGTGATGATGTCTTTATGTTGATACTGGATATCAGTACTAGGTCTTCGTATAGGCCACCTCTGAATCTTTTATGCAACATGATTTGAATTGTTGAATAGACCAGTAGAAATAAATCTTCGTGTCGATTATCTCTTCTTGGATTAGGGAATGGATCTTCGTACAGACCGTTTGCCTACTTTCCAAGGTCAAAAGAACGTCAGGATTAGTTCTTCTGATAAATATATTGAACCAGGGAATGGATCTTTGTATAGACCGTTTGCCTGCTATTCAAGGTCAAAAGAACGTCAGGATTAGTTCTTCTGATAAATATATTGAACCAGGGAATGGATCTTTGTATAGACCGTTTGCCTGCTATTCAAGGTCAAAAGAACGTCAGGATTAGTTCTTCTGAAAAATATCTTGAACCATGGAATGGATCTTTGTACAGACCGTTTGCCTGCTATTCAAGGGCCAAAAGAACGTCAGGATTAGTTCTTCTAAAAAATATCTTGAATTAGGGAATGGATCTTTGTAAAGACCGTTTTCCTGCTATTCAAGGGCCAATAGATTAAATCTTTTGAAAATATCTTGAACCAGGGAATGGATCTTTGTACAGATTGTTTTCCTGCTATTCAAGACCAGATAGATGAAATCTTCTGGAAATATCCTGGATTAGGGAATGGATCTTTGTACAGACCGTTTGCCTACTCTCCGAGGACATCTTGAGTGATGTATGGATCTTTTCTGAGCTGTTGTGAATTGTTGATACTGTTTTATCTGCATATAACTATCCTGCAAGGAAAATGTTAGTTTATGCAATATGTATGCATGCATAGTATGATGCACCTAAGTAATTGTATTATGCATTTATGGATATGTATGTTATGGTATGATGTAAATGATGTATGTATGAATCATGCAGCCTGAAGCATCTGGATATCTTCGTATAACAACTGCTGGCCAGGGAAAATAAATCCCGATTCGTTGCTGAAGAATATGAGGAACTCGTTCCCGTCTTGTTTGATAGTATAGTATTTATAACCTCCTGTCTTTGTTCGTCGTACTTCTATTGAAGGAATAAGTTCCTGAGTATCCCGACCGAGGATAAAAGAGATGGACATAAATTCAAGGGGAGATGTAACTCGGAGTATCTATCAAGATAGATTTGCCCTTGCTGGGGATTTGTAGTTGTCTTGTGGGGATGAACCGGCGAAGCTTCGTTGAACTACTACCCCCGTTCGTCCTTAGTAAATACTATTACTTCATTTTATGCATTTCTGGTAAACATCAATCATATTCAAGCATTTTATGCATTTCTGGTAAACATCAATCATATTCAAAAGCATACATACATTCAAACACAACCAATAGATGTTTTTCGCTTTAGTAAAAGAGGAAAAGTAATCCTGAATAAAGAGGGAAAAGTAAAGCTGAACTCGAAAATAGAATCGTTTCAACTTTGAGAGTGTATAACCGATTGGATTTAGAGCTCCTGAGATTCTTAACTTTCCTGAATACCTTCCCAGAAATCCTCATAGCTGGATCTGAAGACATGATACTAACACCATCTGATACTACTGGCATAGACAATTAATTTCCACAATGGCTTCTGCTGAGAATCCAATATCAAGGTATTACAATTGGAGGAACGTGTCTTCAAATTGTGATGGACCATATACGCTCCGGATATTAGATTTGAAAAGAAAGCATTGCCCCTTGGTTGAGGATGAATTGTCCCATAATGGAAGTATCTGAAGGTAGTTACCTCAAGAGAAATAAGCAGAACGCCCCACAATAATATGCCCCTGACATCATGAACTTCGTAATGTTCCCCTTGGTAATTCAAATACATGAGGAAAGCTGCCCCTGGCTATTAAGCACTGTTGAATCTGGACCTGATTGCCCCGAATGAATTGAACAGTAACTTGGTATGCCCCCTTGATCGGGAAACAGTGACTATGCCCCGAGCATTATGAACTTTGTAATGTTACCCTTGGTAATTTAGATAGATGAGGAGATCTGCCCCTGGCTACTTAAACATAGTTGAATCTTGTCCTGATTGCCCCAAATGAGTTAGGCAGTATCATGGCCTGCCCCCTTGATTGGAAAATAATGAATATGCCCCTTTGTATACATGGACTTTGATCCAGGAAGCAACTTTGTTTATCGGAAGGACTTTGGTTTATTGAACATTCATCCTGTAAGTTTCTCTGTTTATCAAACACTCAGGTATATGCAAACAAATATATTCAAAAATGCAATGCTTATGTTTGTCTTGAAGTTTTGAAAAAGAGTTATTTTAGAAAAACAATTTTTGTGAAAACTGTGATATTAACTCAAGTTTTATAATAAGCCCTAAAGGAGTCAGGATACCTTTTTGTAGCAGTACGCTTTCGAACTAACCATGCTTCAGTTAGGACTTTTAAAGGGTTGTAACGTGGCCTGGTTCACGGTTTAAGAAACAAAGGATAAAGGCTCAAATTTTATTTGTACCCAACCCAATCTCCATGATGTTCTTCAGTCCTATACTCAGTTAACTTATGCATTGAGGCTCAAAGGAGTTTGGAATTGTAACACTGACATTTATGATGGTTCAGAAACCAAAAATTTATTTGAACATTCAGTCATCTTTCTTTGTTGAGGATCTATAGTGACCTCATTTTTTCTTCTGACTTTGTTATCCCTTCTTTTTGCCTAAACTGTTTATTTCAAGGTTACAATCAGCGGGATATCTTAATTTTTTATTAAGTCTCCTTCATAGGTTTTGACTTAGTGAGCTTTTTTTTTGCTAGATATTGACTGTCAGATTTAATGATTACAGAGAACCATCATTAGTTGTGTACAACACAGATAATTGGCATATTTGAGTTAACCGAGTAACTACCCTGCCCCGGGTTATGAATAAGGGTTTTAATTTGTGAGAGAATAAAAACTCCTACTTCATAGGCTCAAAAGGGTTGACTAGGGATTAATTTCCTTATATCTCCACAGTTTAGGAATTGAAACAATGCATGTACATCGTCAGCATAGTCTGTTCAAAAGCATATTTCCTAATATTATGGTATTGTTTTCGTCATCCTCCCTCTATAGGCTTATAGCTTTATCAGGAGTTAAATATCACAAAATAGAAATATGAAGCATAGTTTAAAACATATTGAAACGAATGGATTAATTCAAGACAAACATATGCAATGCATTAATGAAAACAAAAGTTTAACATAATAGTAAGTGTTTAAACAAAACAAAAGAAATTACAAATGAAAGTTCAAATGTTGTCCCATCCAGTTGGCTGAATGTCTTCAATTGTAATTTGTGAACTTTCAGGAGCAGTATATTTCACCATGAAATCAAATTTTCCACTTGGATGTCCCAAGGTGCCCCATATCTCAATAGGAATATGTAAGCTTTCTTTCTTGCTACCTTGGGCAACTTGTCTTGTAGCTTCGGTGTTTGATGGATGATAGTAGAATTCAATTTGACCTTCTGGTGTAACCTCGAGGATTCCTTCGTCAGTTAGGTCTTGAATCTTATTCTTCAGTGCCCAACATTTATTAGTGTCATGTCCAGAACAGTTGGAGTGATACCCGCACCTTGCCTTGGGATTATATTGAGGAGAGGAAGTATTAGGATTTTGAGGAGGACTTTTCAAAGAAATTAGCTTCATCTCCAACAAGCATTGCAGAACTTGTGACATTGGAGTGCTGAATTTGATAAACTGCCTTCTACATTCCTTGTGTTGAGGTGGATTAACCTTATCAGGTCTTTTTTCTTCAACTAAAGAACAATCAGTGGCAACCTGTCTCTTACCTTCTTTTATCCTCCTCTTCCTTTCAACCAAGTCAGCTTGTTTTAACGGAGGTTGACTAACGATTAGATTCTTGGCTCCATTACTTTGAAGTTTATGGACAAAGGTTCTTAACTCTTCTTGCCCCTGGGCTAAAATTTGAATAAGAGCCACCTGGTCATTCATCTGGATCCTCATTCCTGTCATCTCAGCTTGTAGTTGTTTCAGATGATCATCCTTGTTGTCCTCAGGATTCTTCTTCTTCATGTCCTTAGAGAGGAGTGTTTTCAACTCTTCTTGCCCCTTGGACAAATTCAGAATCACTTCTTGAAACTGAGCATTCTGAGCTTGAAGATCTTTGACAGATTGTTCGAGAGCCATTTCTGCTGAAATAAACAGCGAGAAGATAAGTTACCTGTTCATAAGAAACATGTGATGCAATGATATGGTATGCATATGCAATGTTTTCAAGGACCGCAGGATTTAAATTTGTTTAAACAACCAAAAAGTAAACTTTTATTAGCAATCAATAAACTTGTTTGCCCCTTGGGCTTACAATAAAAATGAGATGAATAATAAAAAATGGGGTTTTAAGTCTCCCATGGACGTTTCCTCTTTGTGTTGAGGTATGAGTTGAGATTCTTCTCCTTGTGAAGTTGTTTTGTTAGCTCCAGGATTCTTTCTTGACTTTCTTTGTAATGAGTCTCAAAAGTATCTCTTTGCTCCTTCAACTAGATCCAGGACCTCTGTAACTCCTCCATGTCAGTGGGCATGTCTGGATGAAGAATGATGTAGGAAGTATCTCCTTCAGCAACAGGCTCCATAGTAACTGGTGGGATGGCAGGATATGGCATCATAAGAGTCTGAGCACGAGATCACACCCATCTGAGGTAAGGTTCCATAGGAATGGAGTACTTTGGTTCCTGAGTCTTGCTGTCAACCTTGTTCACTTTACCCCATGCTCGTATGAACCTTTGACGGTAACCTTGCAGATTGTTGTCGTAGTTGAACACAATTCCTTGAATAAGCATGTCATGAGGACCATTGCTCCGAGCATAACCAAACTGACGTAGAGCTAAAGAAGGATTGTAGGTAATGCCCCCTCTTATGCCAAGGAGCGGCATATTGGGGAATTCCCCACAACGGTCAATGATAGTAACATTCTCCATAGATCTAGAACACCAATGAATGTCTGAATGAGAAAGTGACATGATCCTTTTAGACAACCTTAACCCTTGTTCATTCTTCATCACTGATCGAGGAAGGTGAGAAATAAACCACCTAGACAATAGAGGTATGCAACACATCAGAGTTCCTCGTGCCTTCGTAGTACGAGTATGAAGAGAGTGTAATATGTCTCCAAGTAATGTAGGCCCTGGATTATGAGTCAGAAATATGTTGATGGCGTGTACGTCTATGAACTGGTCTGGATTGGGGAAAATACTAAGCCATAGATCAATAGGGCTAAGATCTCCTCAAAAGCATCATAACTCATAGCCTTCAGGAACACTTGAGCTTTCTCCATCAATACCTTAGCAAGAATACCCTTAACTCCACTTCTTGTTTCTAGGACAATGTCTGATTTCTTCAAATGTAGGGCTGCAGCAATGACTTCAGATTTAGGCTCTTTTTCCAAGCCCGTGAAGGGTTTCTGATCAAGAATAGGTATACCCAGAAGCTTGGAGAACTCTTCCATTATAGGAACCAACTGATAGTCGAGGAATGTGAAACAGTGATATTTAGGATCAAAGAACTGAAACAGAACACTCATCATGTCTTCATTGAACCCTGAAGTGACTAAATCCAGTAGGTGACCATGCCTCTTGATGAATTGGGAGTTTTCAGAAACTTGAGAGACCAATTCCTTAAGCTTAGGAGGTATCTCTACAAAGTTGATCCGGATAGTATTCCTACGAGCAGAAGCCATGACCTGCAACAAAAAACAAAGATAAATCCTTTGGTCCTTGAAATGGTTAGTGAAAATGCTATGCTTATAATGCATGATGATGTTATGCTCAATCAAAAAAATGTGGCAAACACAAACAAGTCACACAATAGCCCTTAGGTTTGAAGGCTTGCATGAGGTTTAAAGGTAATTACCCTCCCCTGAAGTTTAGTTGGTTCATCATGTCCTACAAAAGTAACCAGGTTCTAAGGGATCTCAATATCATTGATCCTTCACAAGGGTGGTTGTTCAGTAGGCAACTTACTTGCCAACCAAAACCCTCCAAGTTTAAGATCTCAATGAGTGTAGTATCGAGTATCAACAGACTTCAGTCTTCACCAAAACCGGTTATCTCACTACTTTCTAAAGGCCAAGATGGGATGACTAGGGTTCTAAAAGTCAGTTAGTGTATTGACAACATATGGCAGCCTCATATTATCCTCAACTTGACTTAAGGAACATAAGCACCAACCAAGAAGTCACACTAACTATGGCCACCAGATCAACCATATCGGTATACGCCGTACAGTTTCCTTGGTCTATTGCCATTTACCTAAGGTACACTAGATCCGGGTTAGGATCTTTCACACATAAGATCCCCAACAAGTAAAGTAAAGCAAACAAAGCAAACAAATTTAAAGTGATCTAATTCCTAAGTGTACCCCTCTTTAATATTAGTCCCCAGCAGAGTCGCCAGTTCTGTAACACGGTGGAAGAACTGACTTTAGTTAAATGTTGCGGATAGCAAGAGTCGCCACCGACTTTTATTTTATCCAAAGGAAAGGGCATAAAAGAACAGGAAAGACCTTAAAAGATTTTTGGGTTCGGGGGGTAGGTGATGTAAAGGGAAGGTGTTAGCACCCTTTACATTCATGGTTATCCATGGGCTCTTAGTTACTTAGCTCACTTTAAACTGTTTTGAGAAGTGTAGTGTGTGATTGAAAATTTTCTTAAGTACTTTATAATGATCCTTGTATGGATATATATAAAGACTTTGTTTTGAAAATTGTTTGAAAATGTGAAGTGTTTATGAAATGTTTTTTTTGAATGAGTGAGCAAGTACTTAAGAGGAACCTACCCTGATTTGAATCTTTTCTGTTCTTAAATGTTCTCTCAATGGTAAGATTATCCCTATCATTAAGGAATAGGTAGTCATTACCTTGGATGTTGTATGGGACATATGAAGGGTCATCTGTGTTTAGGCAACTATAAAGTGTCTTAGCAATTCTAAGGGACTTATCATCTTTTATTCGAAAGGGACAAGATCATTTACGAAGTCAACGTCGAAGGGACTTGATCTTATAATCTTTAAAGGGACTAGATGATTTGTTTATGAGAAGGGACTTTGCTTTTAGACACCTTACTTGACCTTTTGATTTAGGCAACATGAGAGGTAACCTTAGAAAGTGTAGGATGACGATCAAAGATCGACTTACGTGTGTGAGTGTTCATGTTCATATATTTATCTTAAAATTAGTGATCTAAATTGATTTTTAAACACAAACATGTTTTCACTCCCTAGTTTACTAACCATAGCAATTTATAAATAAATAAACAATAAAAAATACTACAACTATTATATGGCTTGTACAATGACATTATAATAAGAACAATTTAAATAATAAGCATATAAATAAATAATAAAAAGATTAGTAATAAAAATAAATATAAGAGAAAAGAGGTTAGCACAATAATATACAATGTAGAAATCAATTAAATGTTTTTAAATTTAAATAAACAATTTTTTTAAAGAATTTTGAGATGAGAAAATAATAATAACAATTATATATTAATTTATTTACAAAATAAACTATAATTTATTTAATTATGTATAAGAAATATTTATTAGGTATAAAATAATTAAAAGGAGAAATTAAAATTTTAAAAGAAATTAGGGTTTGCAATTTAGAAAAATAGAATTAGGGTTTTGAAATAATTAGGGTTTATAATTTAATTTACAATACTAATTTAATTATTAAATAAATATACATATTTTGATTTAAGTATATAATAAATAAATAAAAATTAGGCCTAGAATTTATAAAATAATTTTAGAGGTTTTTTAGAAAATATAAAGTATTTACATGTTATTTTAGAATTATTTACACACACACACACACACACACACATATATATATATATATATATATATATATATATATATATATATATATATATATATATATATATATCTTACCATAATTATAACAAAATAATTAACAAAACAAATAAATAAAACAAAACAAAAAGAAAAAACTGAAATTTACCTGGGGCAGGGATTGAACCCACGCCCTAGGCTTCAACATCCTTAGACCAGCCTGCCTTCCACTGGGCTGCATGCGCGCTTGTGTTATTGAATAGGTACAAATTCTTATATTTTAAACCTGCAAATATCATGGAATTTTTACCAAAAAATAACTGAGGACGGGTTCGAACCCCTGTCCTTGGCTTCTTTCATGCGCGTACCAACCACTAGGCCACTTAACATCCTGTGAAACAAAACGTAAATAATATAATAAATATCAATATCAATTTTTGAATTTCTGAAACGCGCGAAGATCTTCATCTACAACCTTGGTTTCGCAGGTTTTCCTGCGAATTTTATTACGAATTTTCCTGCGCATTTTCTTGCCAATACAACCTGCGATTTTCAAACTTCATTCAAACAGCAAAATTTCATGAAATTAAGGATGCCATTGTGTTCCTAATGATGTGTACGATTCTTCTACGTTTTTAGAAATCATTTATTTGGGCTAAATGGTGAAACCCTAAATGAAAACCGAAAACCCTAACAATGGCTATTCTTCAAACCCATACCAAAACTCAAATTAAAATATCCAGATACGATCATTAGCTCACTACAAACAAGAAACAACAATCAAATATCATTTATTTTGCGCAAATATACGAAAACGAAAAATTCAAGAATGTCCAATAACTTTGATTCGGTTTGATCATATGAGCATGAATTGAATGTGTTTGAGGGTTAGTTTTGACTCAGTGAAGTCCAAGGATCCTTATTGTGTCCTTAAAATACCTTAAAATGTCTTATAATGGAGAAACCGAATTTGAGTTTTAAATGGATTTTGTGAAGTTTGAAGATGACTTTGGAGGCTGCAAATTCGTGTCCAGAGCTTGGTCTTATGTTGTATATATATATGGTACAATGAATTAGGTCAAAAAATTGCACAAAACTTTGGATATTTGGATAGTTTGAGATTGAAAAAGATAAGCTCTTAAATTTTGAATATTCTTAATCTCATATTGCTATTTTAAGATGATCCTCATAACTCTTGTATCAATCAAGTCTAAATATATTTTATGACCTTCTAGAAACCAAATCAATTTAAATTTTCATCATTTTATATTTTATTTGAATTTAAAATGATTTTTAATATAAAAAATCATAATAAATAAAAAAAAAGAATAAAATTATGAATAAATCAATTTAATTTCATGCATGATGTCATGGAACCAATTGGATCACAAAAAGGTCAACCCATTTGAAGAATTATGGTTTTAAGACCCCATTTACTTCATAAACCTCTCAAAAATTTCCCAACTTTGCAAGGGCACAAATCCCTCAATTTTAATGCTATGAAGGTGTTCTTGGACATTTTGGAAAGCTTAAATAGTCCTCTAACCAACCTATTTGGTCTCATGTCCATATCCTTTACCATTCTCAAGTTATGCTCTTTGGAAGTTGTTGGCATTTTGTTGACTTTTAAAAGGACCTATAATCTCTTAGCTCATACCTTCCAAATGAAGCATTTTTGGGCTTGGCTTGTGAGACACAAAGTTGTAGAGAATTCAATTTACTTAAAAATGAGCTTTGGATGGAAATTTTTTGATGAAGCATGTGAAAGTTATGGCTGGTCAAAGTTCAGTTGACTTTTCCTGTGAAAACCCTAATTTAGAAACTCCTGATTCTTGATGATCTGAAATCTCCTTGATGAATCATGATCAACCCTTGATCAAATGATGAATTTTACTTTATATACTTGATGTTGGAAAAAAATCATGAAGTTTGACTTTGGTTTGACCACAGTTGACCTCAGTTTGACTTTTTAACTACTTTGACTGATTTTAACCTATCTGATCATCTGACTGAGCAAATCTTTTGGGAAAGTCTTGAAACTTGACATGGGGATTCTTGAACACATATAAGATGCTATGAAGCTCACTTTAAGTCTTGGAAGTCCATTTAGCCTGATAAAAGTCAAAACCCTAGTTTAGGATGCATTGCTTAGGAGGATGCATTGTCTGAGGGAATTGTCAAACTTGTCAACCAATTGTGAACTTTGTGAACCTTGTGAACCTTATGATATGTCTTGTGAACCTCTTAGTACATAATGTCTTGTCTTGTGGAGGGTAAATTTTGGGGTGCAACAGACACCAGGCAAAAATAGGGCATCCCGGCGAGTTAAAAAAACAGAATAAAAGACTCGGGCAAAAATAAGGGAAAATCAAAAAATGTACACCCGCTGAGTTGAAAAGCCGCATTGGACAACTCAGGCAAAAATGGGTATCCTGGTGGATTGAAAACCCGAAAGGACGATCCACGCAAAATCAGGGAATAAGCGAACAACTGCATTCTAAATTAGTCTGTATGACTCACAACACGGCAAGCTTTGAAAGGACAAAGCATCGGTCAGAATCAGCCTTCTTCAGAAAGCAAGATAAGAAGAACGTCAAGGTCATAGCAAAGGAAGTTAACTGGAACGTCGTCGTCAACATTGCCAACATTTTATTTTCTCAATTTACAGCAATCTCCTCATTTCAGGGGATTTGTTTCTTTGACTGTATTTGTCAATTCAGGGCACCCAAATTAATAAAATCAGAGTTTTCAGTCACACCTCGTTTTGTACATTTTTTGTTTCGTTTGCAAAATGTCCAATATTCATGATACAACACCTGCATAAAACAAATAAGCCAGTTTTAATAAATGCTTGCAGGAAATATAGTGCTTTCAGGAAAGTCTAACTCCTATAAGGGAATCCGGTTAGGGATACCTCAGGATATTTGTGCGTTTCTTTTGTCTTAACAGGTTGCAGGCTATCAAAACAGACAATCTTCCACAGCATCGGGCATGTCAGGCATTGAATCCCCAGCATGCTACTTCCCATAAGTTATCACCTCCCCGAGCAGTGCCCGACAACTGTTTCACAGCAAGAAGAGCAAGGAATTTCCTATTCCCCACTAGAGTACCAGATCTCTCCCATCCTCAGCAAAGTTAATGGAACTGCCTCCTTCTCCCCAGCTGAGTTCTACCTACGGATAGATCTACCAGTGATCTATTCACCCAAGCAGAGTTCTCTCTCCTGACAGATCTTCCAAAGATCTCTTCCCCAGTCGGGTTATCCCTCCAAGTAGATCAGCCATAAATATTCATCCCAGCAGGATCCGGGTCTCGGATCAGTTTCTCTTTTGCATAATCATAGCATTTGCATCATATTCACCAAATAAGCGTAGCATTCCGTCTAATACGGAGCATTACGGAAAAAAATCAAACATTTGCATGATCACAAGCCAGGTTCGAGCCAGTCACCTGCAATTACCATCAATATTTCATCAGCAATATACAAATACATCTTTTGCACATAAAAGCCAAGGCGTCCCCTTTGCACTCTCAAAAACAAATACTTGTTCATAACACATTCTTTTTGACACCCGTCTGTGTCATCCTATTCCCCACAGAAAGCCAAAACATATCCTTTGCACTTTCAAAACAGATGCCTGTTTATATTTATATATACTTGACACTCGTCCGTGTCATACATTCCCCAGCAAGTCGAACGCCTGTCCGTATCTTGCACATACCTCACCAGCAGATCATACTTGTACACACTTATATAGAAGTCTTTGATACTCGTCCGTATCTTGTTTTTATCACTCCTCAACATATCCGACACTCGTCCGTGTTCTTTGTTAACCAGTTGGTACTCGTCCGTATCATCATCTTTGAACACGCGTCAATGTTTGTTTCTACCGATACTCGTCTGTATCATGGTCCTAAGGATGCTCGTCTGTATCTTTAATCTATACACATCGTCAAACACTTATACCTTTTGTTTCTTGAAAGTGTAAGCACTCGTTCATGTTTACCATTCCCCAATAAGTCACCAACAAAACAACTTTCTTCTATCCGACATTCGTCCTATGCCATGATACTTTCAGCAGTCGTCCCCTGCCAGGTGATCATCCTTCACCTTTTGATGATCGTCCCTCACCCTTTCCCTAGTGGAATCTCCATTACTGGAACCTCCTATCTGACATTTATCCTATGTCGTGATAAAGAGCAGCCGTCCCCTGCTAGGTGATCGTCCTTCACCTTTTGATGACCGTTCCTCATCATTTTTATCCGATGGCTGTCCCCATCGTTGATCTTGTTATCCGACATTCGTTCTATGTCGTGATAAACCCTGAGAGCATCCGTACCCTGCTAGGTGATCGTCCTTCACCTCTTGATGATCTTCCTTCATCATGCTTATCTGATGGTCGTCCCCATTGTCGACCTTTTCTATCCGACATTCGTCCTATGTCGTGATAAAGAGCAGTCGTCCCCTGCTAGGTGATCGTCCTTCACCTTTGGATGACCGTCCCTCATCATTGTTTCTTTAACCCGATGTCCATCCCCATAATTGTTCACTTTACTTTCCAAGCCTGCTGACCGTCCCCATCTATGCTTGTCTGAACCCCCAGAGAGTATTATTTCTTTACCCGATGGTCGTCCCCATCATGATCCCTTTATTTCCCCAGCTTGTCGGTCGTCCCCGTCATTGCTTTACTCACTACTTTATCCCCAGCAGTCGTCCTCTGCTCGATGGTCATCCTCCATCGTTTTTATTTGATAATCATACTATACTACCTCTTACAATTTATATCCCCTTTCTTCTTCTATCCAGCGAGTGCAAATTTCGGACTGTCTTTGGTATTCAACCACAAGTTATCTTGTTTGTCTGTTAAGCCAGACGCTTACACCCTACACAGCTAACTCATGTTTGAATAGGGGAAGCTGTAAACACCCCAAATTTGCCCTCACTCTTTATCACACCATGGCTTGTGATCTTTCATTTTTGCATAAGCATAAGCATTACATCTCATATTGCATTTTTGTTCCACTGCATAGTTCAAGTTCATATGCATCAAGGGTTTGTGGTCTGAGCAATCCAAGAATCCATCTGAGCCATCCCAAAGGTCTCAAATCTTTCCAAGAGGGTCCATGTATGTTCTACCATCATATTATGCTCCTCTAAGTTCATGAAAGTCAAGAGATCACAAGAACTGGCAAAGGCATGGAAGCAGAACTAGGGTTTTCACTGCACAAATGACCAAAATTAGGGTTTTGGTTTCAGAGGCCTTAACTCTAATGTTTTGCATCATTCTTGTTTCTAATTTTCTTAATATGTTATAAGGATCATGTGTACCAAGTTTGATGAAGAAACTCATTGTGGAAGTCATCTGTTTACTGGGTAACTTCCTGAACAAGTTAAGTCAAAATCAGGGCATCTGAGGCCCCCAACAATGGAACCAATGGGTTATTTTCATCAAATTTAAGTTCAATTATCTTTACTTGATCTTAGAAGTGGTTTTAAGTCCACAAGATTGAAGAATTTTGAGCCAATTGCAAGCTTGCCATTTTTGGAAATGACTTGAAATGCAAACTTTCCATTTTGGGAAAGATTTTCAACCTCCTCTTTCATGACCAAAAAAGCTTCAAATGAAAAATTCTTGGGCATGAAAGTTGTATATTAGGTCTTTCCCTTTTCAAAAAGTACAAGAACATGTCTTGATTCATCTTAGAACTCAAGATATGGCCTTTCAAAGTTGGCAAAAATCACATAATTTTCAAGTTCATGCCAAAGAGGGAATTTTGCAATTTCACTTGCCAAGAATTCTAATGACCTCTAATCAACTTCTTTGCACCATAACATGTTAATGCAACTTTCCTAGACCTGAATTGAGCCTTGCATCACAAGTTTTTATGGCCAATTTCTCAAGAAAGTTCAAAGAGGGAAAAGTTGCAAAATGCTTGGAAAGACTTCATCCACTTGTGCCAGTTGCATAACTTTGATTCTATGGCTCCCCATGAATCTTGATGAGGCCAGACACCCCATTGAAAAGCTCCTGCCATGGCCCATACCTCATAGTACATAATCTTTACTTTTTGCAAAACCTCCCATACCAATCAGCCTGTGCCACAACAACTCTCTGGCCAATCAACATTGTTTATGTGGACATTAAGCAACTCATTTCATACAACACACAAGGTTGAAACCTCTCATACACTTAGATTGCAAAAAACCTCAAGAAGCCTTCATCTCTTTGAAATTCATCACACAAGCTTCAAAACTCAAATCCTTTTCCACCAATCATCTCCACATAACCTAAGGATCACAAAGCACTTTTCACCATGGCCTGAAAACCCCTCAAACACAAACACGATTTATGTGTTATCAGAATTGAAACTCTCAAACAAACCCATATAAACTTGTTCTAAGCCTTCCAGAAGCACAAGAGGATCAAGTGGAGTGGATTAGCATCAAAGAAGAGGCCAGAAAGCACCAAATAGAAAAGCTTCAACTCAGGTAGCCATAATGAACTTTTTTTCCAGAACTCCTTATTTAAGTTTCTAAATGATTATGCATGTTTCACTGATCATTGTGATATGATTATTTTCGAAAATGGTTGATAGATGAGTATGTATGCTTGTTCTGAATTTTTTTCCGTTTTGATGTTCTTGTTCGAATCTTGTTATTGATGCGTGATAAATGATTTTTGGGGCTGGATTAATGTTTAGGGTGGTTAGTGGAATGATTCTGGAGGTTTTGGGGGCTTGGGGTGACGTTTTGAGGGAACTCAGGTGAGAGGTTGGCCGGAGAAGATGATCGGAGCTTAGCTCCGGTCACCTGAGATTAATTAGGGCTAATTAGGGTTAGTTTTCCAGATTTCATGTGGACCCTTAGATCTGTTTTAATTTTGCGTATGGACGGTTTAGATCTTGTCATTAAAACCCTAACCTAATTAATTAATTAAAACCTGATTTAATTAGTTTAATTAAGTTATTTAACCCATAAGAAATCCTAGCCCTTGATCAGCGCGCGCAGTCAACCCCATCCCCTCCAGTTTGAATTTCACCCATTGGATCAGCATACCTTTCATTTTAATTCATTTTATTTCAATTTCTTTTCATTTCGTTTGCATAATTATTTTAAAATATCAAAAATCATCACAAAAATATGAAACTTTTCATTCTAACTTTAAATATTTTTCTCAATCCAAAAATAATTTTTATTTTATTTTTTGCATTAAAAAAGTATTTTTAAAATATTTAAATGTTATTTTTAATTAATTAAAGTATTTTAATTAATTAAAAATGCATTTAGGTTTCTAAAAATTACCAAAAAAATCATGAACCATTCCAATGCATTTAGAACCATTTTCAAACTTTTCACACAAATTTATTTTTAGGTTTGATCATAGTTTTCCAATTTTCTTTGAATTAAGGGTCATTAAAATCACATTTTTGAACCCTAACTTTGAAAAATCATTTCTGCCTAACCAAGAAGAGTTTGAACTTGATTCTTTTTGCATTGTGTCACATATTGCATGTAGTTTATAGGTCATTTTCCTCATGAATTTATCTTGCATTTTTGAATTGATTTGCATTTTTCCTTTTGAACCACCCAAAAACCCTAGAAAACTTAGGAAAATCATAACTTTTGATAGGTTAGGCTTCTGACCTTTTCCTTTGGGGTGTGACCTAATATGGGATTAGGATTTGTTTGAGCTTATTTTCAAATTTTTATCATGTTGATTTCTTCTGTTTTATCATTTGCATCTCACATGTCCATAAAACCCTAATTTCTCATGTTCATTTGCATTCACCTTGCATATGCATCATTACATGAACTTGCCATAACTTTTCATGCATTCATATGTCATCTTAGACATATTAAGACATGTTAGAACCTTACTTTATCATTTCTTCATTCATTTTCCATGTTTAGCATCCATTCCATTTCATAAACTTTCATGTCTTTTTAAACTTCAAAGCATGCTTTCATAACATTTCATCCTTGTATGATCATTCATGTGCATCTTGTATGACATTGCATCATCTCACATGACATTTACATGGAATAATCACTTCTGACTTTGATCATTGCATCTCATTTCACTTCATTTCTTTATGCATTCATACTAACCATTTCAGGTTTGGTAAGTTACTTTGGGATGTGGATTTGCCTTCACCTCTCCCTTCTTCTTATCTCGTTCATATGAATTTTAACTTGTCTTTGAAGTGAATCTAATTCACTTATGTTCCATTCTTCTAACTTTATTTCTTTTAAGTTACTTATCTTCTTCAGGAAGTAAGTATCTTATTCTTCTTTTTCATTCCCTTTTCATTTGCTCCTTCCATTGGTGGCTTCCTTGAAGATCTTTCTTAAGCCTCACAAACCATAGGATACCCAAGCATGATAATAATTAGGGTTGTGATTAGTCCCCCTTAGCTTTTTACCTTTGAGTCTCCTTGAGTCTCTCTTCTCATCTCAATAATCAGAGACTAAACTCTTAAAGTTTTAGGACTTTGGAATTAGGGATATGCCTGCATCCTTTTCTTTGGATGGAGTGTATAACTTTAATCCTAAGTGTTAAACCTTTAATTTGTTTAAACATCTTAATCAAAACACATTAATAATCATCAAGACTTTATCTTGTAACTTGGACCTTACATTAGGGTTCTAACTCTTCCTTATGGTTAAGAGGGACTAACCCTAGTGTTTAATGGACAAGTCCCCCTCAAGTTGTCTTACAAACTTAAAACCCATTTCTTAATCTCATCCCTTAATTAAAACCCATTTAATAAAGGCTTGTTATATAATGAATTTAATCCCTAACCATGGATTAAGTTGAGGTATCTTCCTCAGCTTTTGTGTTCTCATCTATTATCCTTCTACTAGGATGGTGTAATGAGTCCACTAATCTGTAATTAGAGATTAAACTCATTACTTAACACTAAACAAAAAAACCAAAAACATCTAAATAATCACAAGTAGGTTAATGATCTTAATCCTACATCATCATGGTAATTAAGTTGAGATGCTTATCGCATACTTAAGTATGCTCATTATCCCTAATCAGGGAGGATATAATGAGTTTACAAGCCCTTGATTTAGGCTTAAGCTCATAATCCTATGAAAAACACCAAAAACAATAACAAAACTAACACAAAAACAAACAATAATCGTCTCCTTCGGGATTCTTTTCTCATCAGACTCATTCACAAACAAGAACTTGCTTCTTCCGTCTAATGTAGACAGTTAGCACTCGAGCCAGACGAGTCATACACTTGAGCATAGACAAGCAAGCAGTTCACAGTCAATTTGTTTTCAGTCTCTTTGAGTCGAACTATGGTGTTCTGACTTCCTCATTACACGTGAGGATACGTAGGCATAACTTAACGGTTATTGAACAAAGGTCTCTTTGTACTCCCCCCTCTTCCAGCATTCTTTTAAAAGCCTCAATCCTGAGCATTTCACTTCCTTTTTTCACTGACACTTGTATATGCTTTTCTCAGCTTTTGCACACAGATAGCACATACACCTACCCCTTTAAACACAATATTTTAAGCGTGGATCCCGTCGAGTACGACGGACAATCTGGGTGCTAATACCTTCTCAGGTTGTAACCAACCCCCTTTCTCAGTTTCTCTGGTTCGCGACCGTCTTATCCATCCTTTCTAGGTTTATAAAGCATTACCTTTCCTTCGGGATAAAAATGTCTAGCTGGCGACTCTATTCACTTCATTTTCATCTTCTCTCCTCGCCGGCCGTTCGCGTCTGCACCCTGGGGACCCTGGTGTCTTTTCGGGGGAGCGACAATACTTACATCACAAAGAGTAATTTAATAAGAACTAAGCAAGTATCATAAAACAATACACCACTTCTCAACAACAACTATTTAACAACATCCCATACGACAACAACTGTCACCCACCTTAATAACTTCACATACAACAACAACACACATACTACAACAACAATCATGCAATGAGACTCTACTTGACTTTATACATGCGGTACCATCTCCGATCTCTATTTCAAGATCTAGTTCCCCGGAACTCACGACCCCTCTTTCATGGTCCAGTATGATCCCTATTTCATGATCACACCCTCTACCCCTATTTTATGGCCACGTACGATCCCTATTTCATGACCGCACCAACATCACAACAACGATCATACCCCACCTTGGTATGTTATACAACTATGCAACTTGTCATGCAACATCAATGGTACACATGCATACTCACAATAACTACATCATACAATATCAACAACAAAATCCACCTATCGCAACATCGATCAATATACTGCTAATCCTTATCATCATGATTATCATGTATTCATAACATATAATCACATAATTTAACTCATACCACAACAACGCAACACAACATATACTACAACATATCACACACTCACATATCATTAATAAGCATATGAAACACATCAACACAACACTACTCAGCACGACAACAACATCAACGTCAACGAACATATAGATTATGTTTAACCGAATTACACTAATTATCCCTATGATTTTGTGTACAAGCCTTCCTTCACCACTTCCAGCTACCCCACCTCAATTCCTAAGCATTACTAAGCAATTAAATAATTTTCAATAATTTTTCGGAATTAAAAATTAATTTTTCATGCTCCAGGGCTGGCTAAGCGAGGGTCACTACTCGCTAAGCGACGAACTCCCTGACTCTGCTCGCTAAGCAAGCTCTATGATTTCGCAAATTGCACTCTGCGCTTAACACTCTTAACCTGCTACGAATTTCTCACATCATATCACCCATATTAGTTAGATTATCTCAGAATGCTTCATTTAATTACCTAATTCACAATATTATCAACCAACAACAACGTCTACCAACTAAATCAACATAATTTTCCCAATTCCACACAACATCAATCCCTAATTCTCAACCTACCCAATTCCCATTATAAAACCCTTAAGATGGAAGAATCCCACCCTTACCTTATCTTTTGTTGAGAATTTCTTCTTCTTCGCGAACTCTTCTTCATGATTAAGTATTTTCCTCTTCTTCTCCTCTTCACAACTATCATGATCGCTTCCCGTTCCCTCTAACACGATTATGTTTTCCCTTTTTCCTTATTTTCAATATAACCCCTAAGACCCAACTTATGATCTTCCACTTTTACCCTTACTACTTCTACCAATTGACCACCTTGTCCTCACCTCCTATTTTATTCCATTTATTTTATTTATCACATAACAATACAATTATCCACCACAGTATAATTTTCAACCACAATTATATTCGATAATATATATTATTCTTCACACATCACAATACAACATTCTGAATAAAATATTTACATAAAATTCGGGGTGTTACAATAGGTGTTGTTAATGGTTGTGGTTTAAAGGTGAGGATGGTTTTGTTGTTGATTGTTGTTATATTGAAGGTTATGTGGTTTGTGGGAATAGGTTGAAGAAATAAGGTGATTAATGGTGTTGATTATGAAGGTTTTGTGTTGATGTTCAATTGTTGTTTATGGTTTTGCGGAAGAGGATCAATGGTGGTTGTCGAGTGATTTGATGAAGTTTGTGTAATACCTCAAAATTTTCCCTCTCATTTCCTCAACATTCAGCATAGCATTTAGCATACATAAGTTTACAAAATAACAAAAAAAAACATTGCATCATGTGTAGCATAGCTGAGGCATAGGTATGTGATCAATGACTGGAGCAACTGAAGACTATACAAAGGCAATCAAAGGGCCACAAAGCTTCTCAACATTGTTCAAAGGGTTCATAACATCCCACAAGTTCTCATTTGAAGCTACAAGTCATGGAAATTTTGGTTTGATCAAAGAAGGTAAGCAGTGCAACATCTCCTGATAAAAAAGGCCAAATTAGAGTTTCATTTCTAATGGGCTTCTGCAAGAAGTTATGATCCAAAGAGGATTCAATTGTCTTATATATGATTACAAGTGCCTAGGGTTCAAATTTCATCCATAATTTCATTATGCAAGAGGTTTAATTGGCCAGATGATTGAAAATCAGTGATTTGGGGAAAAGTCAACCATGCTGAAGAAAAAGTCAACTCCTGACTTTTTGAGATCAAAATCATGAAATTAGGGTTACAAGGATCCTATGGTTCAAATTTGATCAAGAAATGATGGAGGAATCAAGAGAAATCAAGAAAACCAAAACTTACCATTTTTGGAAAATTAGGGTTTCCAAAAATGGCATGTTTTGGCCATTTTTGCAGCATCTTTGAGAGAGGCCTCCTCCCAAAATATGAGGGATATTAAAATTATACTTTTATCCAATTAAATAGGGCATCTTGAGATTCAAATCCATGGGTGGAACTCTTCCATAGCATAAAAAATGAGAGAGATATGATCTTGCAAAGTGGAAGCAAATTAGGGCAAAACTAGGCCATGGGCGAGGCAAATGGCTGGCCAGCGCGTGTGTCCTGCAAGGCATATCATCAAACAGGTGGAGGGTCATATCTCAAGCAATTTTTCTTGCTCAAAAACATTTCAAATCAATTTTTGGTAAACTACAAAGTTGTTCCTTGATGCAATCCCTACAATATTGGTGTTCAAAGATTTTTTATTTGAGCAAGTCTTCTGGGGCTATTTGAGGGTCAAAGTGGAGAGGTTGCAACTGGCCAGCCATAGGCCCATAGGAACAAGGTAAGCCAAATTCGTGCAGGCCAATGAGCAGTTTTGTGACTTGATTTTCATAGAGACATTTAAGTGAATTAGAGGTCATGTCTCATCATGATTTGAATATCAAACTTGTTCCTTGTTCTTTCTACTTCAAATTGAGCACAAGAACATCATCAATGGATGCCTTGATCATGAAGTTACACCTCTTGGAAGATCACAATATGCAATATGATTTCTTGTAGGCTAAGTCATTGGATTATAAGAGGATTCCACTTCAGTTCAGTTTGCACACTTCAATTAGCATGCTACAATCACAAACCTCATGTCGAAGAGCTCAAGTTATCATGTGTGTGCATGATCATACCAATTTCTATGCATCCTCTCCAATCCAAGCAAAATGATGAGCTGCTAAGTGTTGCAAGCAAACTACACAATCAAATCAATTGAGTTTCTTTGCATCACATTAAATCACACCATAAGCAACATAAAGCTTGTAGCATATGATCCAGCTCGAGTGGAAGCTTCTGGATGTTACAGTTGGCATAACTGCTATAACTGCCTCACTCAGTTCAACCTCACTCACTCAGTTAACCCAATGGATGATTAACCATGGTTAAGAGCTCTATAAAGCAAGGTCATCAACTTAGTGCCAAGTTTTCAGCTTCATTCTTCACCAAAAATTGCAAAGTGCACTCTGAATTTTCACATTGCAAGAGGATTCGAGCACGCATCATCATCACCAATTCATCCTCATTCTTCATCAAGCTATCATCTTCATCATCTCAAGCTCAATCACCAAGCATTGCACAGCCTGAATCTTCAAGATCAAGCATGGCACATTGTTGAAGCTTCACTGCATTTTTTATTCAAACTCCTCAAATTGCCACAATCTTGCTTCAATCTCTCTCAATCCATCATCAGTAGCATTTCAAGCTCAAGATCCATGGAAAGCATAGCTTGAAACATCAAAGGAATCAATATTGCACAACACTGATCTTCATTGCATTTTCATCAATTACTCAGGACTTATAACTCCCATAATGTTTATTTCACTTCCATTGATCAAGATCAAGATCCAGCAAGCAAAGGATCCTCATCTCTGGCCTTCTAACAGCAATTTTTCATCTCTGCAACTCAGGTATGCCCTGAAACTTCACCATCTCAAATTGTGTATTTTTTTCATTGGTTTTATGTTGTGTTGAGCTTAATAGAAGTTGTGGAATGACTGGCTAGTTGATATGCACTCTAGGTTCTTAGATCCATTTTTAGGGCTGGATTTGTTTGTCTTCGATTCAAGAAATTTAGGGACTATTAGGGAGATATGAGGCCAGATTCTTGATCAGGGTGAGGAGACGAGCATTGCTATGGTTTTAGAATTCATTTTAGTGATGTTTAGGGTTTGCTCTACCAGAGCATGAACGGAGAAGATGACCGAAATTCATCTCCGGTCATCAGAACAGTGAAGCCCTAATTTCCCTAAGTTTATAACGTAGCCGTTAGATGAACATGATCCAAGCGTCCACAAATTGCCAGCGCATTAAAAAACTCGTGCCTAGCACATGATCAAAAGTCAACAAAGTCTTCAGTCTCCCTATTCACACCCCCCACGCACATGAGTCCTAGCCCAGTTAAGTTGTGTTTACTACTCTATGAACCCCCCAGGCCCATTTCGATATTGGTTCATTTTATTTTCTTTTTCCATTTTATATCATTTTCGTTTTGCATTATTAAAAATAACAAAAAGCCATAAACAATCCCAATTAAATTCAAGTAGGATCTTTTAATTTTCTTTAATTTTAAAAATTTTTAGATTTGGTTTTTATTCATTTTTTAGATCAGAATTAATTTTCACTTTAATTGTTTTCTTATTTTCTTATTTTTGACCAACAAACTTGTCCATTTTTGTTCTCACAAACCATATAGGATAAATGTCCCATTCTTTTTGTGTTATCTTGATAACTCATTAAATTCCCTCAAAATATTTTCCTCTGGATATTTAGGTCTTTGTTTGGGGTCGTTTTGAGACCACTTTTCCACATAAGTCACATAAACTCTAATTGCATTCTAATGATTCTTTCTCTATTCAAAATTAGGATTTTTCATGATATATTTTGTACACATGTTATTCTATGGATTGTGAGGTCCATTGTTAAATTTCGTAATTTTTCTAGGTCATTTGGTATTTTTCCCAAGTTACTTAAGTCCTATGTCTTTTTTGGCCCCTTTTACAAGCTTCTTTCATCTTCATTTGAATAAGGCATTCATGCCATTGATATAAGGTCTTGGTTTTGATTCTTGTAGGTCATATTAGAGGTCCTTAAGGGTAGAGTGCAATCATTAGGTCTTCATCTTTTGGTTTTAGGGTTTTCTAGAGTCTTAAGTTTCTTTTGCCTACCTTTTAACCTAATTCTTCTTCATCTCCCATCTTAACCTTTCAAAACCTATTTTGTGATAACCATTGCTTGTTAAAACCACACTTTAGAATTCCATTACGTCCCTGGTCTTTGTATGGGGATTTCAAATCCTCTTACTCATGTTTGAGTTTCTACTTTAAGTTTTTCTTCCTTTGAAGCTTTATGTGCCTTTTCTTCGCATTCTCACACCATTCCTCATATAGTTTGCATTTCTTTCACTTGGATATCTTAACCCCTTGTAGTATGACCTCTTAGGAGACTTTAGTGAAGTGTTAGCCCCTGGATTTTCTATTCACTTTAAGGTTTATATCATTTTGGTTTACTTAATCCTTTAAGTCTCTTCATTGTAACTTTACCTTAGATCTTAATAGGGTTTAGCTTCCTTTTAGGGCATAGTTTGAAGTTGTTCACTTTTGTAGCTTTAGAACACTTAAAGTTGAGTTTAGCTACTGAATTTTTAAGTTTACCATCTTATAAGTTGCCTTAGGCTTAGGTAATTGTCTTAGGAGTTCACTAATCTCTTCCTTAGATGGTGTGAATTGTTTGTGAAGATTTACCATGTAATAATTGTTCATTTTGCTTCATCATACTAATATTTGTTTTGTAGGGAGGAAGATGAGGTAATCACTTCATTCCTTATCTCTTATGCATCTATTTGTTTTGCCTTAGAACCTTTGTGCTTTGTTCATAGGTTCCCCTTTTTTTCTTTAGATTCAACTTAACTTCCTTAGGAAGTAAGTTGAATTCTAACTTGTTCTTTCTTCTCCTTAGGTTATAATACCTCATTAACCATAGGATTACATTTGTACATAATAAGATGACTTAGGGTTGTGTCTTAGTCCCCCATTAACTTTGACCTATTCCTCTTGAGTCTTTATCTTCTTATCTTCAAACAAAATCCAAAAAGACTTAATGAATATATGAAAGGATCCCTTGTGTATAGCTTTATTCCATGGGGAACTTACATTCATTCCATCTTGGAGTGGTGTGGGCTTGTCTAGCATGATGTACAAGTCTTATTAAGGGGTTGTTTCACAAAGAAAAAATCTAAAAGGTACTTCTTCACAAAAGCTACAAAAACACTTAATAAAGTTCAACAAGCTAGTGAACATAAACCATAATCCTTGGGAACAAGTCTTGGATAAATTCTCCTTACTTGGTGTGCTTGTTCCACTATTCCATCTTGGAATGTAGTAACAAGTACACATTCCATGGAAAAGAGTTTGAATTCACTTCCTTGTGCCAAATTCATAGAAAACTCTTTAAAAGCAAATAATAGACAATAAGCGACTTTCTTGCGGGAACTTCTTCTCTCATCTCATTCATTCTAAACGTGAACTCGCGACGACTTGTCTCACATGTAAGATGGTAAAAGCACTCATACCAGACGAGTATGCAACACCTGAGCATAGAAACACGCATTTCCAGCCATAAAAAACAATAAATAGTTCCCGCCTTAGTTAGGTGAACTACGTCGACTCTGATCCTCATTTTCCCGATGAGGTACATAGGCAGTGGGGTAGGGCCCATTCGAGCACACTCTTTATTTTCCCTACAGTTTTGTTCAGCAGCAGTTTTATTTCTCACCCTTTGAAACAAACAAGCAAGCGTGGATCCCGTCGGGTACGACGGACGATCTGGGGTGCTAATACCTTCCCAGGTCGTAACCGACTCCCGAACCCTGATCTTTGGTTCGCAGGACCTTATCCTTTCCTTCTTCCTCGGGTTTGTGCAGCATTACCTTTCTCGTTCCTTCGAGATAAAAATTTCTGGCTAGCGACTCTACCTTTTCCGCGCCACTTTCGCGTTTGTACTAGTATGAAAATCCCGGGAGCGACAGTTTGGAGAAGGTTGTTAGGAAGGTGTGTATGAGGGTGGTCGTTTAGATGAAGGGAGTGGTTGTGTGAAACAGGGGTGGTTTGGTTTTTTGCAGAAAGTGAGGGTTGAAGAAGATTGTTGTTGTTTTGTTGGTTTTTTGTGAGATTTATGGTTCTAAGAAGATGAATGAGGGGTTTAATGGTGGTTGTTGGTGTTAGTGATGAAGAAGGGTGGTGGTTGTTGTGGTTAGCGATGAGTTATGCATTGTTGCAAGTAAGAGCTTTGTGAGGTTGTGTGAATCGAAAATCGATGATGATGTTGTTGTGAGAAGGTGGTAGTGGCACTAAAAGGGTCATGTGCGGTCACGTCAGTAGCAGTCGACGTTGATTGTTGTAGCAGAATCGGTTACGACAGAGGCGGTGAAGGGTTTTGTTGTTGTGACCTTTCTTGGGATATTGTTGATGTTATTGTTAAAACTTAGAGGTGGTTATGTTATGGTGATGAAAGTGAGGCTCGATGATGTTGTCGATGTGAGCTTCAGATGGAACTCGTTGAATCAAGTGTGTGTGCTAATGTTTGAGATGAAGAGAAAGCATGTGCTTCTATTTGTCGTAGTGAGGGAGCTCGGTTGGTATGAGCAGAAAATGAGTTGATGTTTTCATGAAATTTTATGTTTAGAACTCGTATGAATGTTTGTTCCACTTCTTCTGATTTTCTCTGCAGAATGGTTAATGTTATGGCATACAAGGAGTAAAAAGGGTGGGTATGAAATTTGATGTTTCAACAGAGCTATAATAATGGACTGTTTTAAGCTTGTTGTAAGATTTAAATGAAAGAGTGAGTTTTATGGAGTGGGTTATAGAATGAGGATGTTGGATGATATGTATTCTTGGTAGTATGCAGAAAATGTTTCAAAAGAGAGAGCCATTAGAGTGAGCGCCGCTTGGAGATTCTTTCTTGTCTCAAAATGTTTTCTCTTTTTTCTTTATGACCTTGGGATCCACACCCTTTTCTTATATACTTAGGTCAACTTACATTTTTTGTAACATGGCCTTAATGGGCCACACGAAAAAAAATAGGTTATGCTTCTTGTATAGATTGGAGAGTACATGAGTCTTGCATTTTTGCTTGTGGGAATGGATGAAGATATTGTTGTAGTATGGGGTGAGTGCTTCTGTAGCTCATGGTTAAAAATTTGATTATATTTTTTATAATAAGTGGTAATGGATTATAATAAACCTAAATATGGATGGGCTTAAGTACTATGGACTCTTGGTGTAATAGAGCCTTTTTATATTATTTGTATGACTATGTTACATGGATTAGAATTGGTTAAAATTCTAAATAAAATGTACATAATATAATGAATTGGATATGATAAATGACTTAAAAAAAGACTATTTGTTAAAAAAAATGGATCTGGACTTTATGATGGTTTATGGAATTAGGATATGGATATGATTAATGGATTATGGACATTATGGATAAATGGATAGAAATATGGATAATGAAACGGATGAGTGAAATGATAAAAATGGAAATGGACCATGAACTCGAATCAAAGAATGAATAATCAAATGAATCCAAAACCAAACCCAAACTTCTCCATCAAAGCCACTTAATTAAAGTGAAAGAAGATACTCATGAACCACTTAACAACTTGCCACTAAAACAACAACCAACTGAAAGAATCATCGTCTGAATCTTTGGCCGAATAATCCCTGAATTATTTTGAATCTGTTTGAATCAATCACTGGGAAAATTAATCCACAGATGAACAAGACTGAACCTGCGATGATCCTGACTTTGAAATTAAACTTCTCATGAATTATTGCCTGATAACTTGATGTAGACCATAACTCAACCTTGGATACACACTGACTAAGAAATAGTCCACTGAAAAGGATAACTTGCACTTGAAACAATTGCTTGATAGTTTGACCAAGATTAGATTAAACATCCATATGAACTGGGTCGTAACCAAACAAACACACTTGAACTGAAACTAATGATTTTGAGATGTTGAGAAAAAAGAATAGCCTTGAGATGTGAAGAAGAAGAGACCCATGATTCACATTTCAATGCTGATGATAGACTAGATGCGCCCGTGAACAGTCTTTGCAAGTGAAATCCTTGAATACTACTTAATCAGGGAAATAAACCCTAATCAAGTGACAAAAGCAATAAGAAAATGATGCCACTGATTTTGCATATCGAAAACCTTGAATTCCTCTAATAACCACAAATAGGGTGTGAAACCCTAATCCTTCTGATGATTATGATCCCATGTCTTAGGAGCTCGATGAAAATGAATACAAATGTTAATGACCTAATGAAATTCAGATGGATACCAAGTGAAAAGTCAAATAAAGTTTAGAAAAAAATTGAGGGGAAAATTTAAGGTGCAACAACTGCCCTTATTCAAACAACTTAAACCTGAAAGGATGAAAAGTCACGACTTTCAGACAATAAAGGTAAAAGATGGTTGAATACTAAAAGAACCCGAAAATTTTCACTCTTTGGGTAAAAGAAAATATGGTGAAATTCTTGATGGAAGTTGTAAAGAGATGACTATACTAGGGATAAGACAAGAAAGAAGATCGACTACAGATGGACTCTCGGGGGATGAATGTTAACCTCGATCAACAACACTAGGAAACACAAAAGCAACAAGACCGACCTTAGACAGACTTGGAAAAGAATACCATCCTCAAATTATAAACTCAAAATAAACGAAACCGACCTCAGACATAATCAAAAGGTACATCAACCGCAGAAGACGATCGAAAATACAAAGATTGACCTCAGGCGGACTCTGCAAGGAGAAATAATGATCAAAAGAATGAAATCATCCTCAAACAGAATCAAGGGTCTATCGACCTCGGACAATAAACAAATGAAAGCAAGTTTGACTTCAGACAGAATTAATATGGTGTGTCAACCTCGGAAGACAACCAAAAGGGGACAAAGACTGGCCTTGATCAGACCCTGTGGGAAGAAATATTGACATTGATCAATAAAATCAAAATGGCCTACTATCCTCAAATGATAGCCACAACAAACAAGATCAACCTCTGAAGGACTTGAAAATCGAATTCCATCCTCGAATTACAACTCAAAATAAACAAAACTCACCTCAGATATAATCGAAACGGTATATCGGCCTCGCTCAATAACCAAAAACACAAAGACTGACCTCGACCAGACTTTGAACAGAGAGGTATTGACCTTAATCAATAAACTTAAAACGGTCTAACATCCTTGAATGATAGCCAAAACAACAAGACCAACCTCGGAATGACTTGAAAAGAGAATGCCATCCTCTAAAGAAAACTCAAAATAAACGAAATTGACCTCAAACGGAATAGAAGCGTTATATCGGCCTCAGTCGATAACCAAAAGATACAAAGATTGACCTCGACCAGACTTTGAAAAAGAGAAATATTGACCTCAATCAATAAACTCAAAATGGTCTAAGATCCTCGAATGATAGCCAAAACAACAAGACCAACCTCGGAAGGACTTGAAAAGAGAATGCCATCCTTGAATGACAACTCAAAATAAACGAAACTGACCTCAGACAGAATCAAAATGGTATATATGCCTCGGTCGATAACCGAAAAATACAAAGACTGACCTCGACAAGACTTTGAATGGAGAAATATTGACCTCGGTCAATAAACTCAAAATGGTCTACCATCCTCGAATGATAGCCAAAACAATAAGACCAACCTCAGAAGGACTTGAAGGAAGAATGCCAATATCGATTGACAAACTCAAAATAAGATCCTTCGATCTAACACGAAACCACCCTCGAATGGAACCGTAAGAGAATATCACACTCGACTGATAACTCAAATAAAAGTTCTTCACAAGGGAACAAGCCAAAAGATTCAAATGGGGAAAGAAATGGGACACCATAAAGATCCACGGATCTTCACACCTGGGTATGATCGAAAAGAAACTATTGAGGAATAAAGAGAACAAACTCTTGGGGATGTCTCTTTCTTATTGAGGAATTATTAAAACTTCTGGTGTATGGACTAAAATTGACTTATGCTTCGTATCATGTTTGAATTATTTTTATGGCGTAATGCTCCATATGAAATGGAAATTCTACACTTTTTTTAGGATGAAATGTAATGATTATTACCATATCCAAGATGCAAAGAGAATCTCCTATTAGGGAAGATAATGAGAAATTCTAGGGGAGAAAGAATCATAGATCTAATCTTTCAAATCTCTGTAGGGAATAACACCTATACTGGGGAGAATGTTAACAACATATGGGCTCTGAAGTGCCAAAAGAATGACGACATTGCTGGGGAGGCATCATCTAAATCAACTCTATTTAGGGAGAACTAATACCATAGAATTCCGCTTGGGAAATAACAAATTTTAACCTGGCTGAGGAAAAGATATGTCAATAATTTGCTGAGGAGAAACTTTGTTGTGGAATCAGAGATCAAAATAAGACTCCAGTTGAGGATGCCTCTGAATCTCACACATGTTGATCAAATCAAAACAAATTATGCCCCAAGTATAGTATGACAATTGTGTTGGGAAGATATGCCAATGAAGATTGGACTTTGAGTGTGGATAATAATCAACTCCTCATGAGGAAAACGTATCGGTTGGAGAAAGATTCTCTGGTCAGGGAAGAACAAAACTTCCAATACCTTGCTGGGAAATAAATACCAACCATTCATCTTGAGAATTACCTTGGTGCTTCGAGCTTCTGAGCTCAAAAATTGCATACTGATTATCATGAGTGGACAATAATTCATTTACTCCTCAAATTGTGCCTCAAATTGTATCTTCTACAAAAAGATTGTCTCCATAGGATTTTATAGAAGACCTGGCTTCCAAAGTTCCCTAGTGTCTTCAAACTCTTGGAGAGGTGATTTTGATTAAACATCTTCTGGACTAAGTGACTTCTTGGGATGGCATGCCCCCAGAATGATTCTTGTAATGATTCTTCCCCGCATTAGAAACTGAAATCCTATTCATTTGAAGATGCAATGAAATGATGCAAGATGTCAATGTACACTCGGGTTGTTGAGGATACGAATATCTGTGAGCCATGGGAGATGACTGAACCAAGTATGGTTGGGTGTTAGAGCCAGGTTGATAGTAATTTTATTTTCTTTTTAGTTTCCAAACAATTGGCCTTTGGAGGTGAATTACCATAAGAAAATCGATTTATTGAAGGTAGACCACCAAATGAGAACTGATGGGAAAAGAATAAGTCGTCAGATGAGAATTGACTCCTTCCTGGGTTCATTGTCAGACGAGAACTGATTCTGAAAAAGAATGACTACCAGGAGAGAACTGGAGTTCAAATTAGGCTAAATGAAAAGGTGACCAGACGAGAATTGTTTTAAAGGTTTTCCTACCAGACGAGAAATTGTATTTGAAGTTGGTTTTCCATACGAGAACTGGACTTTGAACTGGTTTTCTAGACGAGAACTAGACTTTGAATTAGTTTTCCAGATGAGAACTGGACTTTGAATTGTAAAGTGAAGTGGGGTTACGAGGCCCTTTGATGTAAGATACAGACTGCGGGGTTATGCCCAATGAATGATATTATGCGCAAAGCGACATGATTATTGTATGAGAATTATTTATGCAATGATTATGAAAATTTCTAAACATGCCCCTAAGATGGGTAAGAAGGTCTTTTATGGAAAGGCTTCTTATTTGAGAAGGGTGACATGGCAAGGGTGGATAGCATGATTTTCCGACACTCATCTCGAACTCGGAGATTGCCCCTGTGTAGCACATTTTGCAGAATTTTCCCAAGAGGAAATTTGGGAACAGCTTCCATGAAAAGATTGGCCCTTATATTCTGAATTCTGAAAGGACTGCCTCCCTTGATTATCCAATTCTTGTAACGGAATACTTGGAAATTATGTCCTCGAGATCTTGAAGTTCCTTGCCCATGTATGAGCATGTAAGCGACTTAACTTGTTCTGACTGATCGTTGGAGGGATTCACCCTTAGTCAACCGAACCTATGGATGGCTTGTCCCTGATTCACAGAATTACAAACTGATCCTGATTCTGACCATCATTATTTAATGATCAAATACTATTTGAT
This sequence comes from Lathyrus aphaca, assembly GCA_963966055.1. Lineage (NCBI taxonomy): Eukaryota > Viridiplantae > Streptophyta > Magnoliopsida > Fabales > Fabaceae > Lathyrus > Lathyrus aphaca. The sequence continues at coordinate 264,759,674 of OZ014524.1, read as the reverse complement.
TGCTCTTTGCAAGAACTCCCCTGATGTCACATACTGACTTGCAATTAAAATGGTTCATTCACAAATGGTAATTTTAATGCGATGCTCATGCAAGTTTTGAAAAATCATTTATTTGAATGATGTGATAGTGTGTGATGAATGGACCATTAGTCCAAACATAGTAATGATTTAGAAAATATTTAGGAGTTAGTTTACGCAACCTTATTGTAGTATGCTTTCAGAATTAACCCTGCTTCAGTTAGGACTTTTAAGGGTTATGACGTGGTCTTGTTCATGGTTTCAAAAAAATATTTAAGGGTCAAAGTTTATTTGTACCAACCTATTCTACTTGATGTTCTCCAGTCCTATATTAATCTAATTCGGCACAAACGATCACCTCTCAAAAGGGTTTTGTGATGGTTGAGGAACCAATAACATTAACGATTTAAGCAACAATGAGGTTTTTGGAGTAACAATCACCCCTCTTTGGTCTGTGGTTTGGCCACACGAATTTGTTTTTCACTTTTCAATTTTTAATTTTTCCCTACTTTTTCTTGGACTAGTTCTTTTGTATTTTTTTATTTTGAAGTCGAGCAGGATGCCCTAACTTTTGCATAAGTCATTACTTTTCATGTTTTTTGACTTAGCAGGCTTTCTTTCTTCTTTTTTTTAAAAAAAAAATGATTCTCTTTTTTTTTTAAATAAATCGTGTGACACTGGTTGTCTGACTTGCATGAAAGGGTTGTGACTACCTCATTCTTTGGTTGATGAGGGATGACCATTGTGGTTTCACATCCATTGACCTCACAGCAAAAACCATGTGAAATAGGCCCAAAAATCCTTCAACAATCATTTAGGGAGGTTCAGTAAGCAAAGCAGTGGTGTGATTAGCCGAAATAAAACGGGCTTAGCCCAACAACATTAACCAAATGATAAAAGAGAGTGACTAATTAAAATAAGAAGTTATAAATAACGGAAAAAAAAAAGTTAAAATTAATAATATAAAGAAAAAAAATCAAAAACAAGAAAGAAAACCCTTAGTATTCACAAAGAAACAGAACACAACATATTGCTTTCTTCTTCATCACGACAACACCGGTTATGTCACTATTCCAACTACCGTCAACATCGTAAAAAACGTTTCTCTCTCACGGTGATTATTTCCTTTTAATCTTATTCAAACTCATCCGCGACAATACCTCTCCCTGAAGCTTTCGTCGCTTTTATGATTTCACGATCTCGTCTTCCTCGGTTCATTTCAGTTTCCGATCTACTTTCTCTTCCTCTTTTTTTTAATTTTCTTGTTTTGAAGAAGGCTTTCGGATAGGTGTTATTAATGGTTGTGGTTTAAAGGTGAGGATGGTTTTATTGTTGATTGTTGTTATGGTGAAGGTTATATGTTTTGTGGGAAGAGGTTGAAGAAACAGGGTGATTAATGGTGTTTATTATGAAGGTTTTATGTTGATGTTAGATTGTTGTTTATAGTTTTATGGAAGAGGATCAATGGAGGTTGTTGAGTGATTTCAGGAAGTTTGGAGAAGGTTGTTGGGAAGGTGTGTATGAGGGCGGCGATTTAGATATAGGGAGTGGTTGTGAGAAACAGGAGTGGTTTCGTTTTTTTTGCAGAAAATGGGATTTGGAGAAGATTGTTGTTGTTTTTGTGCTAGTTTTTTGTGAGATTTATGGTTCTGAGAAGATGAATGAGGGGTTTAATGGTGGTTGTTGGTGTTAGTGATGAAGAAGGGTGGTGGTTGTTGTGGTTAGCGATGAGTTATATATTGCTGCAAGTAAGAGGTTTGTGAGGTTATGTGAATCAACGACCGATTATGATGATGTTGTGAGAAGGTGGTAGTGGCAATAATGGGTGGTGTGCGGTCACGTCAGCAGCAGTCGATGTAACGCCCCGATTCGATTATTCCATTTTTGTTGAGTCTTTTATTTAAATTGAGTGATAATTGTTTTAATTATGAAATTGGTGTTTATGTGATATGTTGATGTGTATATTATTTTACCGTTTTGAGAACTTTCGGGTAAAATTAGATTGGAGGGTATTTTAGACATTTGCTAATTAATGTTATGTTAGAAATTATGTAGAATTATAATTTGAGAGAAAATGATATTTGTAGAAAAATAGAATGTAGTAAATAGAATAGAAATAGAAATAGAAAGTTATAAGAGTAGAAAGAGAAGAAAAAGAGAGAATAGAAAGATATAGAAGAGAAAGAAAGGGAGGAGAAGAGAAAAGAGAAGGAAAAGAGGAAAAACTTGGAAATTCTTCAAGATTCCTCCTAGGAATCGAAACAATCGGGTAAGGGTGTGAAATCTTATTATCTTATCAATGTATATCATTATGTATGTGTTGTTTGGATGTTGTTTTGATTTGGTTGAGTATAGGATATTTTTATGAAAAATTCTAAAATCGGTGAATTAAACGGTTAGAAATCGATATAAATGTTTGTGAATGATCATGTTATGTGTAGAAATAATCAATAATAAGTATGGTGAGGTTACTAGGTGTTATGGGTGAGAAAAATGGAGTTTATAAGTGATTTTTCTGGTTCATAGCAGGTACAATCGATTGCAACAGAGTGCAAATCGATTGCACCATAGTCCAGAAGCGATTTTTGAAAATTTGGGGTTGTGCAATCGATTGCATCAGGGTGCAAATCGATTGAACTCTATAGCTTTTCAAAAATGAAATTGAAACGAGCGTATCTTTTGAACCGTAACTCTGTTTTGACCCCCGTTCAAAGCGTTAGAAAGATATTTCAATGCTCTATTTGATGGAAGGAAGAAATATTGTTAAATGTGTGAAATTAATTAATTTGTGAGATTAATTAATTTGTGACGTTTATTAATTTGTGAGATGAGTGGAAAGAATTGTCAATATTATAACTTGTGTTTCGGGTATCCGTTTTTAGCGTTCCATATATCGTTTTGAAGCTAAAAATATGTATTTTCTCATGATGTCAAAAAATATTGTTTTTAACCGATTTTTTACCCGACTTTTCCGATTAATCGTAATTATGTGAATTAAGGAATTGTGGAATTGATTGTGTGTTATGGTCGTCTGGCAAATAGATGCATTGTTAAATTAAACGTAAATGCATGTTGAATTGTGAAAGTGTTCGTTGCCGTTTGGCATAATTGATGTGAATATGTATGGATGGTATGTGATGGTATGAGATGAAAGCATGAATATATTGTAAATATGTATGCATTTCAAGAATGTTTTGAGTCATTTTGTATGTGAAGCATAATGTCAAACATTCTTGTGTTGTGGGATTCTAATGTGAATCTGTTGTAACATCGTGTGCCTATGTGAGGTGTGAGCGATGATTACAACATGATTGTGTTCCCATGTGGGGTGTGAGCAATCGGATTGTGTGTTTGTGTGGGGTGTGAGCAATCCATAAACATTGTGTGCCCGTGTGGGATGTGAGCAATGGGTGATTTAATCAAAATGATTGTGTGCCCGTGTGGGGTGTGAGCAATCGGATTGTGTGCCCGTGTGGGGTGTGAGCAATCCATAAACATTGTGTGCCCATGTGGGGTGTGAGCAATGGGTGAACATCGTATGCCCGATGGGGAGTTACTTTAGGTAACGAGCGATGGTTCCAATAAGTTCCTGAGTGAACTTGAGATGATTGAGTTGGTACCGCATTGCATTTGCATAGAGTCGTGAGTCGGACTCTATGATTTGCATTTATCATCAATTATTGAAAATTGATGGATAAACATGAATAATATATGTTTATGTAGAATGATGTGAAATGGTGAAATTGTGCATGATGAATATGCTTGGTTTGTATATATACATTGTGATGTATATGTGTGATGAGTGATGAATTATGGTGAGAATATGTATATTTATATTTTTATGTTAAGATATATAATTATATGCAATGTTATTATGATAATATTTCTCACTCTTCTGCTATTTAATGATGCTCTATGAGGCATTGCAAAGTAGGTTTGCTGGAGGTCTTTTTGGTTAAGCGTGTCTTCATTCTTTTGGTCAGTTGGCTCTGATATGTAGCACCGGGTAGCTAGGGTCGGCTTGATGCCTTTTTGTGATGAATTTGTATATGTATCTTGGTGATGAATGTTTATGTAAACATGAATTATTGGTGACTCAAACTTGATTATATATATATATATATATATATATATATATATATATATATATATATATGTATATGTATATGTTTGATGTTGATTAATGTTTAGTTTCCGCTGTTATTTTTAAAGTTGAGATATGGGTGTAAGGTTTAATCCCTTTGTTTCAAGTTACCCCATTGTTGCATATCGTTAAATGAGCAGGTGTTGGATGTTTTAATTTCATGTATAATGTGACATACCTCTTTTATACTATGTTTTAATTATACTCTGATGAAATTTTTTAATATATGCATAAATGATTAATTGATTATTTGGGGGTAGAGAAAGGGGGTATTATATTAAGTGGTATCAGAGCCAGTGTCGAGTCAGTTATGTTTGTCTTGTTGTTGTGATGATTGAACTTTTGTTTAATCTTGTTATTGTCCTTAGGAATAATCAGAATATGGCTGGTAGAAATGACAATGTGATAGCTGTTGCTTTGGAAGAAATGGCTAGGGCGGTGCAGGGTGCTCCGAATGTGAGTGCTAATGATGAGTTCAGGAAGAATCAACCACCGGTCTTCAAAGGAAGAATTTTTTCCAATGGTGCTCAAGTTTGGTTGAAAGAGATTGAAAGAATCTTCAGAGTCATGGACTATGTTGAAGAGAGTAAGGTGAGACTTGGATCTCACATACTGAAGGAAGAAGCAGATGATTGGTGGGTCGGTAGAAGTCAAGCTCTTGAGGAAGAGTATGAAGAGATAACTTGGGATGTTTTTCGTGTTGAGTTCTTGGGGAAGTATTACCCTGAGAGTGTGAAAGGGAAGAAGGAGATGGAGTTCCTTGAACTGAAACAAGGTAGTATGTCCATGGTGGACTATACTGTTAAGTTTGTGGAGTTGGTTTAATTTCATCCTCATTATGCTGCTACTACTGCTGAGTTCTCAAAGTGTATTAAGTATGAGAATGGTTTGCGTCCCGAGATTAAGCAAGTTGTGGGATATCAAAGAATAAGAAGGTTTTCGGATTTGAAGGAATGTTGTAGAATTTTCGAGGAGGATAGCAAAGCTCGTTCTACACATTACAAGAGTTTGAATGAGAGGAAAAGAAAGCAACAAGCTAGAAGTGGACCTTATGCGACATTCGCTGATAAGGGCAAGCATAGGAGAAACTTTGATAAGAGATCTGGAGGAGTTGTCCCGTTAAGTGTTATAAGTGTGGTGATTTGGGTCAAAAGTCTTTTGAGTGTGGGAAGAACATAGTGAAATGTTCAAACTGTGGAGGCCTTAGACATGCTACTATCGAGTGTAGAAGGAACGTTGTGAAGTGTTTCAATTATGGAGAAGTGGGTCACATTAGTACTAAGTGTACTAAGTCGAAGCAAGCTCAAGCGGGCGGAAAGGTGTTTGCATTAGCAGGGAAGGACACTACTAGTGAAGACCGTTTGATTAAAGGTACATGTTTTATTAATAGTACACCTTTAGTTACTATTATTGATACAGGAGCGACTCATTCGTTCATTTCTCTTGAGTGCACTAAGCATTTGAATTTGTTTATGTCTTCTTGGGGTGGTGATGGTTATTTAGACTCCTGCTTCAGGGTCGGTAACTACTTTTTTGGTGTGTGTAAGTTGTTCTTTGACCATGTATGGTAAAGATTTTGTTATGGATTTAGTTTGTTTGTCGTTGGAGGGTTTGGATGTAATCTTGGGTATGAAATGGTTGCAATGTAATCGAGTTCATATAGATTGCTATCATAAGTTAGTGAAGTTTCCTTCTTTGGACGATGATGAAGATGAGAGTTTCCTATACACGAAAGAGTTGAAGAAACTTTTAGCGGATGAAGCTCAATTATTCGGTTTGTTTGCATCATTGTCGGTGGAGAGTGAAATTGAACTCAATGTGTTTCCCAGTGGTGTGTGATTTTCCAGAAGTGTTTCCGGAGGATATTAAGGATGTACCGCCGGAAAGAGAAGTTGAGTTTTCTATTGATCTAGTTACGGGTACTAGACCGATTTCTATGGCACCGTATCGTATGTTAGCATCAGAGTTGGTAGAATTAAAGAAACAATTGAATGACTTGTTGGACAAGAGATTTATTTGGCCGAGTTTTTCTCCTTGGGGTGCTCCGGTATTGTTGGTAAAGAAGAAGGATGGGAGTATGCGGTTATGCATTGATTATCGACAGTTGAACAAGGTGACAATTAAGAACAAGTATCCGCTTCCAAGGATCGATGATTTGATGGACCAATTGATTGGTGCGCGTGTTTTTAGCAATATTTATTTGAGATCAGGATATCACCAGATTCATGTGAAAAGAGAGGATATTTAAAAGACGGCTTTTAGGACACGGTATGGTCATTACGAGTATTTCGTGATGCCATTCGGGGTTTCTAATGCGTCGGGTGTGTTTATGGAATATATGAATCGTATTTTCCATGAACATTTGGATCATTTTGTGGTTGTGTTCATCGACGATATTTTGATTTATTCTAAGTCTCAAGAGGATCATGAAGAGCATTTAAGGATTGTGTTATAGATTTTGAAAGAGAAACAATTGTATGCTAAGTTGTCGAAATGTGAATTTTGGTTGTCAAAAGTGAGTTTTCTTGGACATATCATTTCCGATGGTGGTATTAGTATTGATCCATCCAAGATTGATGCGGTAATGCAATGGGAAGTTCCTAGATCGGTTACGGAGATTCGAAGCTTTTTAGGCTTGGCGGGTTATTATCAGAGGTTTATTAAGGGATTTTCAAAATTGGCAGTTCTGTTAACGCAATTGACTAGTGAGGGAAAGGATTTCATTTGGGATATTCATTGTGAAGAGAGTTTCATTGAACTTAAGAGAAGGTTGACTACGGCTCTTATCTTGATTTTGCCAAATCCGATGGAACCATTTGTGGTGTTTTGTGATGCTTCATTGTTTGGGCTAGGTGGTGTTTTGATGCAAGACGGAAAAGTTGTGGCTTATGCTTCAAGACAATTGAGAGTGCATGAAAAGAATTATCCTACGCATGATTTGGAATTAGCGGCCGTGGTGTTTGTTTTGAAAATTTGGAGGCATTATCTTTATGGTGCAAGATTCGAAGTTTTTAGTGATCACAAGAGTTTGACGTATTTATTTGATCAAAAGGAATTGAACATGAGACAAAGAAGGTGGTTAGAGCTTTTGAAGGATTATGATTTTGGTTTGAATTACCATCCAGGTAAGGCAAATGTGGTGGCCGATGCCTTAAGTCGCAAGTTGTTACATATGTCTGCATTGATGATAAGAGAATGGGAACTTTTGTAGGATTTTAGAGACTTGAGTTTGGTTTGTGAAATGACGCCAAGAAGTGTGAGACTTGGTATGGTATAGGTTATGAATGATTTTCTTGCGACCGTATGTGAAAAGCAAAAGTTGGATTTGAAGTTTGTTGATTTGATGATGAATGAGAATGAGGATTTCAAGGTTGATAATTTTGGATTTTTGAGATTCCGTGGTCGTATTTGTATTCCCAATGATGTGGAGTTGAAAAAGATGATATTGGAAGAGGGACATCGAAGTAATTTAAGTATTCATCTGGGAGCAAATAAGATGTATCAAGATTTGAAGAAGATATTTTGGTGGTCCAGATTGAAGAGAGATGTAGCTCATTTTGTATATGCATGTTTGACTTGTCAGAAGTCTAAGGTAGAACATCAGAAGCCTAGTGGATTGATGCAACCATTGGATATTCCGAAATGGAGATGGGATAGTATATCGATGGATTTTGTTACGGGATTTCTGAATATGCAAAGAGGTCATAATGCTATTTGGGTGGTTGTTGATAGGCTTACTAAATCTGCTCACTTTATTCAAATTGATATTAGTTATCCTTTGGAGAAGTTAGCCGAGATTTATGTTTTTGTGGTTGTGAAGTTGCATGGAGTTCCTAAGAGTATTGTATTGGATAGAGATCCTAGATTTACATCGAGGTTTTGGGAGAGTTTGCAAAAGGCTTTGGGTTCTAAGCTAAGATTGAGTTCGGCTTACCATCTGCAAATAGACGGTCAAACCGAGAGGACAATTCAATCGTTGGAGGATTTGTTGCATGCCTGTGTGCTAGAGCAAGGTGGTGCTTGGGATAGTTATTTAGCGTTTATTGAGTTCACCTACAATAACAGTTTTCATTCAAGTATAGGTATGGAACCATTTGAGGCTTTGTATGGTCGAAGATGTCGAACACCTTTGTGTTGGCATGAAACCGGTGAGAGAACGGTAGTTGGACCGGAGATGGTACAGCAAACGACAGAGAAGCTGAAGTTTATTCGGGAGAAGATGAGAGCTTTTCAAAGTAGATAAAAGAGTTATCACGACAAGAAAAGGAAAGATCTTAAGTTTCAGGAAGGCGACCATGTGTTTTTTAGAGTTACACCGGTTACGAGTGTGGGTCGTGCCTTGAAGTCGAAAAAGTTGACTTCTCGTTTTATTGGACTGTATCAGATTAATGCATGAGTTGGCGTTGTGGCTTACCGTGTGGCGTTGCCTCCGAATCTTTCGAATTCGCATGATATGTTCCATATTTCGCAACTTCGGAAGTATGTTCCAGATCCGTCACATGTTATTCATATGGACAAGGTTGAAGTAGGAGATAATCTTACGGTGGAAGCTTTATCGATTAAGATTTTGGACCGTGAAGTCAAGAAGCAAAGAGGCAAGCATATTGCGCTTGTGAAAGTAGCATGGGGAGGCGCTGCGGAAGGCAATATGACTTGAGAATTAGAGAGTGGGATGCGAGGGTCGTATCCGGAGTTGTTTGAATCAGGTAATATTTTCGAGGACAAAAATTTCTAAAGTGGGGGAGAGTTGTAACGCCCCGATTCGATTATTCCATTTTTGTTGAGTCTTTTATTTAAATTGAGTGATAATTGTTTTAATTATGAAATTGGTGTTTATGTGATATGTTGATGTGTTATATTATTTTACCGTTTTGAGAATTTTCGGATAAAATTAGATTGGAGGGTATTTTAGACATTTGCTAATTAATGTTAAGTTAGAAATTATGTAGAATTATAATTTGAGAGAAAATGATATTTGGTAGAAAAACAGAAAGTAGAAAATAGAATAGAAATAGAAATAGAAAGTAATAAGAGTAGAAAGAGAAGAAAAAGTGAGAATAGAAAGAAATAGAAGAGAAAGGAAAGGAGGAGAAGAGAAAAGAGAAGGAAAAGAATTAAAACTTGGAAATTCTTCAAAATTGCTCCTAGGAATCGAAATAATCGGGTAAGGGTGTGAAATCTTATTATTTTATCAATGTATATCATTATGTATGTGTTGTTTGGATGTTGTTTTGATTTGGTTGAGTTTAGGGTTTAAGAGTTTTTAGGGTATTTTTATGAAAAATTCTAAAATCGGTGAATTAAACGGTTAGAAATAGATATAAAAATGCTTGTGAATGATCATGTTATGTGTAGAAATAATCAATAATAAGTATGGTGAAGTTACTAGGTTTTATAGGTGAGAAAAATTGAGTTTAGAAGTAATTTTGCTGGTTCATAGCAGGTACAATTGATTGCAGCAGGGTGCAAATCGATTGCACCATAATCCAGAAGTGATTTTTGAAAATCTGGGACTGTGCAATCGATTGCATTAGGGTGCAAATCGATTGCACTATGTAGCTTTTCAAAAATGAAATTGAAACGAGCGTATCTTTTGAACCGTAACTCTGTTTTGACCCCCGTTCGAAGTGTTAGAAAGATATTTCAATGCTTTATTTGATGGAAGGAAGAAATATTGTTAAATGTGTGAAATTAATTAATTTATGAGATTAATTAGTTTGTGACGTTTATTGATTTGTGAGATTAGTGGAAAGAATTCTCAATATCATAACTTGTGTTTCGGGTATCCGTTTTTAGCGTTCCATATATCGTTTTGAAGCTAAAAATATGTATTTTCTCATGATGTCGAAAAATATTGTTTTTAACCGATTTTTACCCGTCTTTTCCGATTAATCGTAATTATGTGAATTAAAGAATTGTGGCATTGATTTTTTGTTGTGGTCGTTTGGCAAATAGATGCATTGTTTAAATTAAACGTAAATGCATGTTGAATTGTGAAAGTGTGCGTTGATGTTTGACGTAATTGATATAAATATGTATGGATGGTATGTGATGGTATGAGATGAATGCATGAATATATTGTAAATATATATGCATTTCAAGAATGTTTTGAGTCATTTTGCATGTGAAGCATAATGTCGTACATTTTTGTGTTGTGGGATTCTAATGTGAATTCGTTGTAACATTGTGTGCCTATGTGAGGTGTGAGCGATGATTACAAGATGATTGTGTGCCCATGTGGGATGTGAGCAATCAAAGTGTGTGGCCGTGTGGGGTGTGAGCAATCCATAAACATTGTATGCCTGTGTGGGGTGTGAGCAATCGGATTGTGTGCCCGTGTGGGTGTAAACACCCCAAATTTGCCCTCACTCATTCACACCATGGCTTGTGATCTCTTCATATGTATAAACTCAATCATAGCATCTCATACCACATTTTTAGTACACTGCATAGCTTCTAAGTCATCTGCATCTAGGGTTTGTGATTTGAGCAATCCAAGAGCCATTTGAGCCACTCCAAAGGTCATCAATCACTTCAAAGGGGTCCATGTATGTTCAAGCATCATATTATATCCTCTCAAAGTCAAAAAAGTCAAAGAATCACAGGAACTGAGATTGGCATGGAAACAGAGCCAGGTTTAACTACACAGATGACCTAAAATTAGGGTTTTGGTTTCAGAGACCATAACTCCAAATTTTTTGGTCATTCTTGTTTCTATTGGTCTCTATATGTTATGAGGATCGTGCATATCAATTTTCATGAAGAAATTCAATGGGGAAGGCATCTGATCAAGAGGTGACTTCTTGAGCAAGTCAGTACAAAATCAGGGCATCTGAGGCCCCCAATCACCCAACCAAAGGGTTTTCTCCATCATTTTGAATGTGTATGATCTTTATTTGGTCATAGAAGATGTTAGAAGTTCACAAAATTGGAAATTTTCAAGTCATTTGCAAAGTTGCCTTTTGGGGAAAGTGACTTGTAATGAAAACTTGCCATTTTGGGAAAGTTTTTCAACCTTCTCTTATTGATTCAAAAATGCTTCAAATGAGAAAACTTTGGTCATGAAAGTTGTAGATTGGATCATTCCCTTTTCAAAAATTACAAGAACTTTTTCTAATTCATTTTGGATCAAAAGTTATGGCTTTGCAAAGTTGGGAAAAATCATTGAAATTTCACTTTTGCACAAAGAGGGAAACTTGCAATTTCACATGCCAAGCATTCTATTGACTTCAAAATGACTTCTAATCTTCATACAAACACAATGCAATGCCTAAAATTCAGATTTGCCCAAGAAGTTTCTCATTTTCATGCCTTGATATCCAAGTATCATAAACCACTTTCCATGAAATTCTCCAAAGAGGAATTCTTGCAAAATAGGTCCCCAAGGTTTTGTATGGTCTCTAACTGATTTCAAGACACCACTATAACATCATGTAACCTATCACAACCAAAATTCATTAAAGAGTGTTACCTTTCCATGGCCAAAAATCACAAAGTGTAACAAGTTACAAAGTTGCAAAACATGTGAGATCTCACCCTTCATCCATTCCAGCTCACATCAACTGATCCAAGAGCCATCCTTAAACTCAGTTGAGGCAATCCAAACACAGAAATCTTCTCTGCCACAGCCCATGCCTCAAGTACACCAAACCTTGACTTTTTGCAATTTCTCCCATGCTTTTGGAATAGTGATCAGCAGCCTCTACTAACCTGCTCCACAACCTACTCAAACATTATGGGAGTGATATAGCAACTCACACAAGCCAGAAACAACACACAATACAACTTGCACAAAATCTGTCCCAAACTTCTTCTCTAAAAATTTCTTCACACAGCCATCAAACTTCACTTTTTCTTTCACCAACAAGTCACAAATCACCCTTAGAACGAAAAATACCCCCTGAAACAGCTTGAATCATCACACACCAAGACCTCCATTTCTGCTACACCATAGCAAAACATCCATAACCAGCCATTCTCAAAGCTCTCCAAGCTTCATTTCATCCTCGGGGTGTTCAAAGGAGAGGGATTGCACTAAGTTTGAGGCCAGAAAGCTCCAAAGTTCAAAGCTTTAGTTCAGGTATCATCAAGAACATTTTTTTTCCAGAAATGCAATCTCTTGTTATAGGATGATAGAGTTTGTTTCACTGATCATGTTAAGCTTTGAAACACTGAAAACGGTTGAGAAATGAGTGTGTATGCATGTTCTGAAGTTTTTGCAGTTTTCTTGATTTTGCTCAAATCTTGTTGTTGATGCATTGTAAATGTGATCTTGTGATTGATTCATGTTTGGGGTGAGTAGAGGATGAAATCTGGAGAGTTAGAGCACTTAAAACAGCCTAGGGAATGAGTTTGATTATGAATTTTTTGGAAAATCAGCATAATGAATCGATTCATTCTAGCATGAATCGATTCATTCTGTTGAGTGGTTCCTGGATTTCGCAAAATGAATCGATTCATCCTTTGATGAATCGATTCATGCTGTTTAACTAATTCTGTTTTCTCAAAAATTGATCATTATGAATCGATTCATCCAAGCTTGAATCGATTCATTCTTCTGTTAACCAATTTTAATTCATTTTGTTTGTATTTTATTTGCATGAATTTTAAAAAATAGCAAAACACTTTAAAAAATTCTGAATTTTTTTGTCAAACATTTCATTAATTTTCAGAACCCAAAAATATTTTTATTTATATTTTTTGCATTAAAAATTATTTTTAAATCATTTAAATATTTATTTTTAATTAGTTAATAGAAATTAATTAATTAAAAATACATTTAGGTATTTAAAAATCACAAAAAAATTCACATTGCATTTTAAAACATTTAGAAACATTATCCAACTCTCAAAACAAATTTGTTTTTGGTTCTTGATGCCTTTTGATCATTTTCATTGGAATTAAATTCATTTTAAGGCATTATTTTGGTTCAAACTTTGAAAAATCCATTCGGCCTAACCCTTGAGAGTTTGATGATGGTTCTTCTTGCATTGCATCCCCCATAGCATGTAGTTTATAGGATAAAATTGGTTTGATTTGATCTTGCATTTTCAATTTGTTTGGTATTTTTCTTTGTGAGGCACCCCAAAACCCTAGTAATCTTAGGAAATTCATAACTTTCACTAGGTTAAGAGTGAGATCCCCTCCTTTGGGCAGTGAACTTGTATATGTTTAGGGTATCCTTGATTGCATTTTCAATTTTTTATCATGTAATTTGCTGCTGGTTTTGAGTTTTTGCTTTGCATGTTGTATGTAACCCTAATTCTTGCCTTCCTTTGCATTTTTCTTTCATTTGCTTGCATACAAGAACTTGCCATGACATTTTGTGCATCCATATGACATATAAGACATCTTTGGACATATTAGAATCATGTTTGACCATTGCATATTTCATTTGCCATGTTATATGTCCATTCCATTTCATAAACTCTTCATGAACTTTCATGGTTCAAAGCATGCTTCATTTGCATCCTCATCCTTGTATGATCATCCACAACTCTTGACATGTGTTTGCATCATCTCTTAGCATCATTTGCATCATGTGTATGATTCTGACTTTGGCCTTTGCCCATCCATATGCATTGTTTCATCCCATTTCTTCCCTTATGCATCTTGTACTAACTTTGCAGGTTAATGGTAAGTTTGTTTGGGAGGTGGATTTGCCTTCACCTCCTACCTCTTCTCACCTCATCATTTTACATACTTGATGCATTTTTACTTGTCTTTGAGGGAGATTGCTCACTTGTGCCTCTCTTCCCTCTTTTCTCTTCTCATCTTATCCCTTTTCTATCTTGCTTCTCCTTGGTGGCTTCCTTGAAGATTTCTCCTCTTAAGCCTCACAAACCCTAGGACTTCCAAGCATGATAACATTAGGGTTTGATTAGTCCCCCATTAGTTTTTACCTTTGAGTCTCTTTGAGTCTTCTCTTCTCATCTCATAATCAGGGACTAAACCTTAAAGGTTTTAAGGCTTTGTGATTAAGCTTATGCATGCATCCTTCTATTAGGATGGAGTGTATAACTTTAATCCTAAGTGTTAAACCCTTAATGTGTTTAAATCCTTTAATCAATCCACTTAATAATCATCAAGACATTAAGCTTGTAACTTGGGCCTTGCATTAGGGTTCTAATTCTTCCTTAATTGGTTAAGAAGGACTAACCCTAGTGTTAATGGACAAGTCCCCCTCAAGTTGTCTTACAAACAATAAAAGCCATTTCTTCATCTTATCATTAACTAAAATCCATTTAATAAAGGCTTTGTTTTGTCATGAGGTTAATCCCTAATCATGGATTAAGTTGAGGAGTCTTTCTCAGCTTAAATGTTCTCATCTATTATCCTTCTATTAGGATGGTGTAATGAGTCCATTAAATCCCTGATTATGGCTTAATCTCATTACTCAACACTAAACAAAAATAACAAAAACATCTAAATAATCACAAGTAGGTTAATGATCTTAATCCTACATCATGGTGATTAAGTGTGAGATGCTGACTTCACACTTAAGGTATTCTCATTACCCCTAATCAGAGGGAAGATGTGATGAGTTTACTAATCCATTGGTTTAGGCTTAAGCTCATTAATTTATGACAAACTCCAAAAAGCAATAAAAGACTGAAAACACAAAAACAAACAATAATCGTCTCCTCCGGGATTCTTTTCTCATCATCTTCACTCATAAACGAGAACTTGCTTCTTCCGTCTAATGCAAGACAGTTTGCACCTGAGCCAGACAGGTCATACACTTGAGCATAGACAAGCAAGCAGTTCTCAAGTCAATTCATCTTTCAGTCTCTTTGAGTCGAACTACGGTGTTCTGACTTCCTCATTGCACGAGAGGATACGTAGGCATAACTTAACAGTTATCGAACAAAAGTCTCTATATATTCCCCCTCCTTCCAGCAATTATTCTTTGAGCCTCATAATCATGAGCATACTCTCTCCTTACACTGACACTTCTCTTATACACCTCACACTTCTTACACTGACACTTGCATTCTTTCCAGCTTTGATACACATATAGCACTGACACTACCCCTTTAAAGCACAAATCTTTTAAGCGTGGATCCCGTCGAGTACGGAGGACAATCTGGGTGCTAATACCTTCCCAGGTTGTAACCAACCCCCTTTCTCAATCTCTCTGGTTCGCAACCGTCTTATCCATATCTTTTCTCAGGTCTATGCAGCATTACCTTTCCTCCGGGATAAAAATGCCTAGCTGGCGACTCTTGTCTTCTGAGTTCACCCCTGTGTGTTCTCTCCTCTTTCACCGACCGTTCGCATCTGTACCCCTCTTGGCCCCGGGTGTCATTTGGTGGGAGCGGCAGCTTGGCGACTCTGCTGGGGACCCTTATATTGCAACCAGGGCTTCTGGTTCTTTTTGTGGGTTCCTCCTAGCGTTTGTTTGATTTGTGTTTACTGGGGTGTTATGTGCTAATTGTGTTTATTTATTTGCTTTATTTACTGCTTTATGTACAACTTTATTTATTGCTTTCCTTTACAGTTTTACATATTTCATACTGTCATTATCATTCTTGGATTTGGCTTCTGTTTTGACGGGTGGGGTTCCATTGAGAGTATAAGGTCCTATACCTAGGACCTGAGTGACACCTAGGATAGAGTGGTTCATGTTCTTTCCCATTCCATTTCGGTCTGGTGCGGGAATATGAAACACGGTTCAGATGTGGGTTTCTTCTTGAGAACTCTGTGCTACAGATTTCCTGTAGTGCTAGGGCTATCTGGGAAGCCTGTTAAGTCTGAATGACCTTTATTATGACCTTCAGAAACTGAGGTGAATTAGAGGAGGATCCTTTATGGTTATTGTAAACATTGTACCTCCGGGTTGGAAGTGGTTACACTTCTCATAACTGATCCAAGTCTGAGGATCCTTGTTTTAGAACACCACTTGTGAAGGGGTTGGGCTGTTTACAGGTTTGCAGGTACCATTGGCCACATCATACCCTGATACTTGTTTTGATTAAGAGTATCTCACTTTGGACAGTTCTTGTGATTTAACCCTGGACATGTGACTCTTTATTTGAGTCCCTCACCCTGGTTACTGGATTTCTGAACCTCCATCTGGACTTCTTGAACATACATGGACTTATATCAAGACAGATACTCAGATCCAGCTTGATCACAAACCCTTGCATATCATTCTGCATACATCATTTTGCATCATTTTAACATTTGTCTATCTGTTCTACAGGGTATCCACATCTTCTTTAGTTTGGTTTTGACCATTCTTCTTTTCAACATCTGCACCTCTTCCAAGGGGTATGGAAGGTCAAAACCAAGAACCAAACCGGATACCCTCGAAGAACAAATAGACATACTGCATTGCATGCTAACTTCATCTCTTTTGTTTTACAGGAGTTTTATTGTTTGTTTCTCACCTCGTTGTGTACCTCAGGAAACATTGATCGTAGAAGGGTCTTTCCCGTCAATCACATCCACAAACATCCGACCCGTAACAACCTCCCGAGCTTACAGATGGATCAGCTTCTAGAAATCACTTCAACAGTTCCCACTCCTACAACTTCAACAAACATCTCTCCTACAACATCAGCAAACATCATTCCAGTGGAGATTACTACAACAACAACAACCATCAAGGAGGACATCTTTGTCAGCCACCTGGCTACACATAAGTACATTGAGATGGATGAAGATATCCATGAGACAATGAGTCAGGGTTTCGAAGCTCTCAATGTCAATGAGGCAACAGCTGAAGTGTATAGAACCTCGATAGCCTCATACAAACAAGCTCGGAAGGTTGTTGAAGACGGGAATTCCCAAGGCTGGGGCAAGCTGCTGCAAGTTCAGATGAAAAGGGACAAATTCGGTTTGGGTTACAAACCATCCCGACAAGTGCAAGAAGAGGTTGCTGAAGCTCCCAAGTTCATCAGTGGGGGAATGCTAGCCCCGAATGCTATCAATAATGTGGGAGACGAGGCTGAAAGTGACTTCAACCTGGAGAGCTGGATACGTCCAAGGACCCCGGGGAGCCAAGTCCTTAACTGGTCTTCCCAGGAAATTATAAGGGTTACTCCTGCAGAGTAATTATTATTTCCTATATTTTAAAGCATGCATCAAGTCTTGCATCTTGCCCAAGATGCCAAGACTCATTTTGTAATCGGGCCATCTTGTAATTTTGTGCAAATGGATCAATCAATGAATATCAGACATCTTTTGCAAATGAGTCTTTTCCTTTTCCGCTCACTGTTTTTCATTTTTCTTTTTGTACAAAAAATAAAATGGCAATGTTTTCAAAATGATAACTTTACTTCACTTTTTCTAAACAAGATTAAAATCGATCACTAAAATGAACAACCTAAACCCTTGCAGAGAGTGCCTTTCAGACTGCACCGACAACAGCACAGCTATGGCTTCGTATGACTTTGACAATCCAATCAATCAAGCTAATGAAGGGGTTGAAGAAGATTTTGAGCTTCCTGAAGAGCTAGCCAGGTTGTTAAGGCAAGAGGAGAAGGTTATCACTCCTCATTGGGAGGAGGTCGAAATGATTAATCTTGGTACGGATGAAGATGTGAAAGAAGTTAAGATCGGGGCCTGCTTACAAGACTCAGTGAAAGAGCAACTGATTGACCTGCTTCGTGAATATATGGATGTGTTTGCTTGGTCCTATCAGGATATGCCAGGGTTGGATACCGATATTGTTATGCACAAGCTGCCTTTAAGAGAAGATTGCCCACCAGTTAAACAGAAGTTGCGCCGTACTCGCCCAGACATGGCAATGAAGATTAAAGAAGAGGTACAAAAGCAGTGGGACGCCGGGTTCCTTGCTGTGACTAGCTACCCGCCGTGGGTTGCTAATATTGTACCTGTGCCTAAGAAAGACGGCAAAGTGAGAATGTGTGTGGACTACCGGGATCTGAACAGAGCCAGCCCGAAAGATGATTTCCCATTACCTCACATTGATGTACTGGTTGACAATACGGCTCAGTTCTCGGTGTTCTCCTTCATGGACGGATTTTCAGGATACAATCAGATCAATATGTCACCTGAAGACATGGAGAAGACAACTTTCATCACACCCTGGGGCACGTTATGTTACAAGGTGATGTCATTCGTACTGAAGAATGCTGGTGCAACGTATCAACGGGCTATGGTGACATTATTCCACGACATGATCCATAAAGAAATTGAATGTTATGTGGATGACATGATTGCCAAGTCCCTCACAGAAGAAGACCACCTGGTAAACCTGCTGAAGTTATTCAAGCGTCTGAGGAAGTACCAACTGAAGTTAAACCCCAACAAGTGCACATTCGGGGTGCGATCCGGTAAGTTGCTGAGATTTATTGTAAGTGAAAAAGGGATTGAAGTTGACCCTGATAAAGTTAAAGCCATTCAAGAGATGCCTGCGTCGAAAACTGAGAAAGAAGTTCGAGGTTTCCTAGGTAGATTGAACTACATTTCAAGGTTCATATCTCACCTTACAGCAACCTGTGAACCCTTGTTCAAGCTGTTAAGAAAAGAACAAACGGTCAGGTGGAATGAAGACTGCCAGAGGGCTTTTGACAAAATCAAGGAGTACTTGCAAGAACCACCAATCCTTATGCCTCCAGTTGAAGGAAGACCTCTAATCATGTACTTGACAGTATTAGAAGAGTCAATGGGGTGTGTGTTGGGCCAGCATGACGAGTCTGGTCGAAAAGAGTATGCAATATACTACCTAAGCAAAAAGTTTACCGACTGTGAACAACGTTATTCACTGCTCGAGAAAACTTGTTGTGCTTTAGCGTGGGCTGCTCGCCGACTGAGACAGTATATGTTGACCCACACTACTTTATTGATCTCAAAAATGGATCCAGTTAAGTACATTTTTGAGAAGCCAGCACTTACCGGACGGGTTGCAAGATGGCAAATGATCCTCACAGAATACGACATCCAGTACACATCTCAGAAAGCCATCAAGGGCAGTGTATTGTCTGATTATCTTGCTGAGCAACCTATTGATGATTACCAGCCTATGAGATTTGACTTCCCTGATGAAGACATCATGTTCATAAAAGCGAAAGATCATGAAGAGCCTATTCACACTGAAGGGCCTGACTCGGAAGAAGAATGGACTATGATGTTTGATGGGGCTGTTAACATGAATGGTCGTGGTGTTGGTGCAGTACTCATTACACCTAAGGGAGTTCACATGCCTTTCTCTACAAAACTCACCTTTAACTGCACTAACAACGAAGCTGAATACGAAGCTTGTATTATGGGTCTTGAGGAAGCCATTGACCTCAGGATCAAGACTTTGACTGTATTCGGAGATTCAGCTCTGGTAATCAATCAAACCAATGGCAAATGGTACACACACCAGGATCATCTGATACCTTACAGGGATTATACCAGGAGGTTATTAACTTTCTTCACAACGGTCAAGCTTGAGTATATCCCTCGAGACGAGAATCAGTTTGCAGATGCTCTGGCTACCATTTCATCCATGATCAAAGTTCAAGCTGCCAACTTCGTACCTCGGATTTCAGTATCCAGACTTGACAGACCAACATATGTATTCGCAGCGGATATTGTCAAAGATGATAAGCCTTGGTTCCATGACATTAAGTGCTTCTTGGAGGATTAAGCGTACCCACCTGGGGCATCTTCCAATGACAAGAAGACACTAAGAAGGCTAGCTGGTAGTTTCTTCCTGAATGCTGACGGTTCCCTGTACAAAAGAAACTTTGATATGGTACTCCTCAGATGCGTTGATAGAACGGAAGCAGACTTGTTGATGCACGAGGTGCACGAAGGATCCTTTGGTACGCATGCATGAGGGCATGCAATGGCCAAAAAGTTGCTAAGATCAGGCTATTACTGGATCACAATGGATGCAGACTGTTGTGCCTATGCCAGGAAATGCCATAAATGCCAGATCTATGCGGATAAAGTGCATATGCCTCCAAATCCTCTGAATGTGATGTCTTCACCCATGCCCTTTGCTATGTGGGGCATTGATATGATTGGCAAGATCGAACCGACTGCTTCAAACGGCCACAGGTTCATCCTGGTTGCCATTGACTATTTCACCAAATGGGTTGAAGCAGTTTCCTATGCAAATGTTACAAGGCAAGTGGTAGCCCGATTTCTGAAGAGAGATATCATCTGTCGGTATGGAGTGCCCGAACGAATCATTACTGATAATGGTTCTAACTTAAACAACAAAATGATGGCATAACTGTGTCGGGACTTCAAGATCCAACACCACAATTCTTCTCCTTACAGGACAAAGATGAATGGCGCTGTTGAGGCAGCTAATAAGAATATCAAGAAGATTGTGCAGAAGATGGTAGTCACTTATAAGGACTGGCATGAAATGTTACCGTTTGCCCTGCATGGGTACCGTACATCAATCAGAACATCCACTGGGGCAACACCGTATCAACTTGTATATGGTATGGAGGAAGTCTTACCTGTTGAAGTTGAATTACCCTCCTTACGGGTGTTAATGGATGTTAAGCTGAACGAAGCAGAGTGGGTCTGATCCCGATACGAACAACTGAATCTGATCGAAGAGAAGAGATTGGCTGCAATCTGTCATGGGCAGCTGTATCAGAAAAGAATGAAGAAAGCCTTCGACCAGAAAGTCAGGCTCCGAGAATACCAAGTAGGAGATCTTGTGCTGAAAAGACTCCTCCCTCCTCATACAGACCACAGGGGCAAGTGGACTCCGAACTATGAAGGGCCATTCATAGTAAAGAAAGTTTTCTCTGGTGGAGCACTGATGCTCAGTACTATGGATGGTGAAGACTTCTCGTCCCCTGTGAATTCAGATGCAGTTAAAAAATACTTCGCATGAAAATGACCCGCTGGACATAAAAACAGAATGTAAGTCCAGGCAAAAATAGGGCATCCCGGCGAGTCAAAAACAGAATAAGAGACTCGGGCAAAAATAAGGGAAAATGAACAAAAAAAATATACACCCGCTGAGTTGAAAAGCCGCATTGGACAACTCAGGCAAAAATGGGTATCCCGGTGGATTGAAAACCCGAAAGGGCGATCCACGCAAAATAAGGGAACAAGCGAACAACTGTACTCTGAATTCGTTTGTATCACTTACAACTTGGTAAGATTCAAAAGGATCAAGCTTCTTTCAGAATCAGCCTTCTTCAGAAAGCAAGACGAGAAGAGCGTCAAATGTCATACAAGTCATAGCAAAGGGAAGCTCCTCGAAGCGTCATCAACATGGCCAGCATCTTTTTTCCCAATTTATAACAATCTCCTCATTTCAGGGGATTTGTTTCTTTGACTGTATCTTGCCAATTCAGGGCACATGAATTAATAAAATCAGATTTTCAGTCATGTTTCGTCTCGTACACTTCATTTTCATTTGCAAAAATGTCCGATGTCCTTAAAATACTGATTGCATAAATACATATGCTTTTCTTCTAAAAATACGTGCTTGCAGGGAATATACTTACTCTCGGGAGTGCCCAACTCCTATGACGGAATCCGGTAAGGGATACCTCGGGATTACTTGTGCGTTTCTCTGTCTTTTCAGGATTGCAGGTACTCAAGGCACAACATGGGGCATGAAAGCTTCACCCCAGCAAGCTGGCAAATCATTATCTACTCAGTCTATCTCCCAATTAGCACCGGAGATGGTTTCTCCCCAGCTGAGCTGTCCAGTATCATCCTCAGTAGGACCCCTACAGAAATATCTAGGAAGATCTTTCAGTGGTCTTTCTTCTTCCCCAGCCGAGTTGCCATTTACTATTCCTCCGCAGCCAAGCACAGAAGCCGGGGAACCATCTCCCCGCAGAACGTCAGCCTCTACCCAGAAGAGCAACGCCTGAAGATCTCACAACAGAGTGAAGAAAGCCTCTACAAACCCCAGCTGGGTCCCTCATTACAAGGATATGTCTATCAGTGACCTATTTCCCCAAGCAGAGTAGTATATGCCAGATATGCCAATGATTTCATCCCCAGCTGGGATGTTCACTCCAAGCAGATCAGCCAGAGATCTTCGCAGCAGCGGGATCCGAATCCCGGGCCGGTTTATTTTGCATAATCATAGCATTCGCATCATATTTTCCCCACAAAGCGTAGCATTCCGTCTAACACGGATCATTACGGCAAAAATCAAACATATTGCATAATCATAAGCCATGTTCTGAATCAAACACTTGTGAATACCGACAACCCGTCAACAGGATACAGAGAAGACCCTCCAAATTCCCCACCAGAGAGCCAAAGCACTGGCCTTACACTTGTAAATACAAATACACACTCCTTTTGGCACCCGTCCGTGTCATCATTCCCCAGTAAAGTCGCCCGAGCTTTCTGTACAAACAAACCACTTATATTACAGATACTTCTTGACACCCGTTCGTGTCATATCCCTAGTAGAAAGCCAAAGCGTCCTCTTTGCACTCACAGACACATCTTTATACAGATCCCCTGACACCCGTCCGTGTCACCTTCCCCAGCACAGTTACCTAAACACCTTGTAAACCATACTTGTCTATATAACACTTTTCTCCTTTTGACACTCGTCCGTGTCACCCTCCTCAGCAAGTTAAATACTCATGTACACCATTCATACTTATACAGATACCCGTCCGTATCTTGTATATATCACTCAAATTCCCTCAGATTCGAAACTCGTCCGTGTTCCTTGTTAACCAGTTGATACTCGTCCGTATCATCATCTCTGAACATGCGTCGGCGTTTGTTTCTACTGATACTCGTCCGTATCATGGTCTTAAGGATGCTCGTCCGCATCTTTAATCTATACACAATGTCAAAACACTTATACCTTTTATTTCTTAGATGTAAACACTCGTCCGTGTTTACTATTCCACAGTAGGTCGCCAGCAAAGCAACCTTTTTTCTATCTGACATTTGTCCTATGTCATGATACTTTCGGCAGCCGTACCCTGCCAGGTGATCGTCCTTCACCTTCGGATGACCGTCCCTCATCCTTTCCCCAGCGGAGTCTCTATTTCATTAGAACCCCTTTTTATCCGACATTCGTCCTATGTCGTGATATTTAGCAGCCGTCCCCTGCTAGGTGATCGTCCTTCACCTCTTGATGATCGTCCTTCATCATGCTCATCCGATGGCCGTCCCCATCGTTGATCTTGTTATCTGACATTCGTCCTATGTCATGATAAACCTTGAGAGCAGCCGTCCCCTGCTAGGTGATCGTCCTTCACCTCTTGATGATCGTCCTTCATCATGCTCATCCGATGGTCGTCCCCATCGTCGACCTTTTATCCGGCATTCGTCCTATGTCGCGATACTTTCGGCAGCCGTACCCTGCCAGGTGATCGTCCTTCACCTTAGATGATCGTCCCTCATCTTATCCCCGACAGAGCAGCCGTCCCCTGCTAGGTGATCGTCCTTCACCTTTGATGACCGTCCCTCATCATTATTTCATTTATTCTTTAACCCGATGGTCGTCCCCGTCGTGGTCCCTTTTCCTTTTCCTGGTGATCGTCCTTCACCTTTGATGATCGTCCCTCATCATTACTTCATTTATTCTTTAACCCGATGGCCGTCCCCGTCGTGGTCCCTTTTCCTTTTCCTGATGATCGTCCTTCATCAGTTTAGCCTGATGGTCGTCCCCATCGCGGTTTACATTACTTTATGAACCTGATGACCGTACCTCATCATTTATTTTTACCTATAATCCCCAGAGAATCTTTGTCACTTTACATGATGGCCTTCCCCATCATAATCTCTTATATCCCCAACTTGTTGGCCGTCCCCGTCATTGCTTTATTTCCCGCATTTTTCCCAGCATGTCGGTCGTCCCCGCCATTGCTTTATCCCCAGCAGATGTCCTCTGCTCGACGGTCGTCCTCCGTCGCCCGCACTTTATGATATACTTTATTTTCTTTTACAATCTATATCCCTTTTTCTTCTTCATTCTATGAGTGCAAATTTTGGACTGTCTTTGGTATTCAACCACAAGTTATCTTGTTCGCCTGCTAAGCCGTTGCTTACATTCTACACAGCTAACTCATGCTTGAATAGGGGCAGCTGTAAACACCCCAAATTTTCCCTCACTCATTCACACCATGGCTTGTGATCTCTTCATATGCATAAACTCAATCATATCATCTCATACCACATTTTTAGTACACTGCATAGCTTCTAAGTCATCTGCATCTAGGGTTTGTGATTTGAGCAATCCAAGAGCCATTTGAGCCACTCCAAAGGTCATCAATCACTTCAAAGGGGTCCATGTATGTTCAAGCATCATATTATATCCTCTCAAAGTCAAAAAAGTCAAAGAATCACAGGAACTGAGATTGGCATGGAAACAGAGCCAGGTTTAACTGCACAGATGACCTAAAATTAGGGTTTTGGTTTCAGAGGCCATAACTCCAATTTTTTTGGTCATTCTTGTTTCTATTGGTCTCTATATGTTATGAGGATCGTGCATATCAATTTTCATGAAGAAATTCAATGGGGAAGGCATCTGATCAAGAGGTGACTTCTTGAGCAAGTCAGTACAAAATCAGGGCATCTGAGGCCCCCAATCACCCAACCAAAGGGTGTTCTCCATCATTTTGAATGTGTATGATCTTTATTTGGTCATAGAAGATGTTAGAAGTTCACAAAATTGGAAATTTTCAAGTCATTTGCAAAGTTGCCTTTTGGGGAAAGTGACTTGTAATGAAAACTTGCCATTTTGGGAAAGTTTTTCAACCTTCTCTTATTGATTCAAAAATGCTTCAAATGAGAAAACTTTGGTCATGAAAGTTGTAGATTGGATCATTCCCTTTTCAAAAATTACAAGAACTTTTTCTAATTCATTTTGGATCAAAAGTTATGGCTTTGCAAAGTTGGGAAAAATCATTGAAATTTCACTTTTGCACAAAGAGGGAAACTTGCAATTTCACATGCCAAGCATTCTATTGACTTCAAAATGACTTCTAATCTTCATACAAACACAATGCAATGCCTAAAATTCAGATTTGCCCAAGAAGTTTCTCATTTTCATGCCTTGATATCCAAGTATCATAAACCACTTTCCATGAAATTCTCCAAAGAGGAATTCTTGCAAAATAGGTCCCCAAGGTTTTGTATGGTCTCTAACTGATTTCAAGACACCACTATAACATCATGTAACCTATCACAACCAAAATTCAGCAAAGAGTGTTACCTTTCCATGGCCAAAAATCACAAAGTGTAACAAGTTACAAAGTTGCAAAACATGTGAGATCTCACCCTTCATCCATTCCAGCTCACATCAACTGATCCAAGAGCCATCCTTAAACTCAGCTGAGGCAATCCAAACACAGAAATCTTCTCTGCCACAGCCCATGCCTCAAGTACACCAAACCTTGACTTTTTGCAATTTCTCCCATGCTTTTGGAATAGTGATCAGCAGCCTCTACTAACCTGCTCCACAACCTACTCAAACATTATGGGAGTGATATAGCAACTCACACAAGCCAGAAACAACACACAATCCAACTTGCACAAAATCTGTCCCAAACTTCTTCTCTGAAAATTTCTTCACACAGCCATCAAACTTCACTTTTTCTTTCACCAACAAGTCACAAATCACCCTTAGAACGAAAACCACCCCCTGAAATAGATTGAATCATCACACACCAAGACCTCCATTTCTGCTACACCAGAGAAAAACAACCATAACCAGCCATTCTCAAAGCTCTCCAAGCTTCATTTCATCCTCGGGGTGTTCAAAGGAGAGGGATTGCACTAAGTTTGAGGCCAGAAAGCTCCAAAGTTCAAAGCTCTAGTTCAGGTATCTTCAAGAACATTTTTTTTTTCCAGAAATGAAATCTCTTGTTATAGGATGATAGAGTTTGTTTCACTGATCATGTTAAGCTTTGAAACACTGAAAACGGTTGAGAAATGAGTGTGTATGCATGTTCTGAAGTTTTTGCAGTTTTCTTGATTTTGCTCAAATCTTGTTGTTGATGCATTGTAAATGTGATCTTGTGATTGATTCATGTTTGGGGTGGGTAGAGGATGAAATCTGGAGAGTTAGAGCACTTAAAACAGCCTAGGGAATGAGTTTGATTATGAATTTTTTGGAAAATCAGCATAATGAATCGATTCATTCTAGCATGAATCGATTCATTCTGTTGAGTGGTTCCTGGATTTCGCAAAATGAATCGATTCATCCTTTGATGAATCGATTCATGCTGTTTAACTAATTCTGTTTTCTCAAAAATTGATCATTATGAATCGATTCATCCAAGCTTGAATCGATTCATTCTTCTGTTAACCAATTTTAATTCATTTTGTTTGTATTTTATTTGCATGAATTTTAAAAAATAGCAAAACACTTTAAAAAATTCTGAAATTTTTTGTCAAACATTTCATTAATTTTCTGAACCCAAAAATATTTTTATTTTTATTTTTTGCATTAAAAATTATTTTTAAATCATTTAAATGTTTATTTTTAATTAGTTAATAGAAATTAATTAATTAAAAATACATTTAGGTATTTAAAAATCACAAAAAATTCACATTGCATTTTAAAACATTTAGAAATATTATCCAACTCTCAAAACAAATTTCTTTTTGGTTCTTGATGCCTTTTGATCATTTTCATTGGAATTAAATTCATTTTAAGGCATTATTTTGGTTCAAACTTTGAAAAATCCATTCTGCCTAACCCTTGAGAGTTTGATGATGGTTCTTCTCGCATTGCATCCCCCATAGCATGTAGTTTATAGGATAAAATTGGTTTCATTTGATCTTTCATTTTCAATTTGTTTGGTATTTTTCTTTGTGAGGCACCCCAAAACCCTAGTAATCTTAGGAAATTCATAACTTTCACTAGGTTAAGAGTTAGATCCCCTCCTTTGGGAAGTGAACTTGTATAGGTTTAGGGTATCCTTGATTGCATTTTCAATTTTTTATCATGTCATTTGCTGCTGGTTTTGAGTTTTGTCTTTGCATGTTGTATGTAACCCTAATTCTTGTCTTCCTTTGCATTTTTCTTTCATTTGCTTGCATACAAGAACTTGCCATGACATTTTGTGCATCCATATGACATATAAGACATCTTTGGACATATTAGAATCATGTTTGACCATTGCATCTTTCATTTGCCATGTTATATGTCCATTCCATTTCATAAACTCTTCATGAACTTTCATGGTTCAAAGCATGCTTCATTTGCATCCTCATCCTTGTATGATCATCCACAACTCTTGACATGTGTTTGCATCATCTCTTAGCATCATTTGCATCATGTGTATGATTTTGACTTTGTCCTTTGCCCATCCATATGCATTGTTTCATCCCATTTCTTCCCTTATGCATCTTGTACTAACTTTGCAGGTTAATGGTAAGTTTGTTTGGGAGGTGGATTTGCCTTCACCTCCTACCTCTTCTCACCTCATCATTTTACATCCTTGCTGCATTTTTACTTGTCTTTGAGTGAGCTTGCTCACTTGTGCCTCTCTTCCCTCTTTTCTCTTCTCATCTTATCCCTTTTCTATCTTGCTTCTCCTTGGTGGCTTCCTTGAAGATTTCTCCTCTTAAGCCTCACAAACCCTAGGACTTCCAAGCATGATAACATTAGGGTTTGATTAGTCCCCCATTAGTTTTTACCTTTGAGTCTCTTTAAGTCTTCTCTTCTCATCTCATAATCAGGGACTAAACCCTAAAGGTTTTAAGGCTTTGTGATTAAGCTTATGCCTGCATCCTTCTATTAGGATGGAGTGTATAACTTTAATCCTAAGTGTTAAACCCTTAATGTGTTTAAATCCTTTAATCAATCCACTTAATAATCATCAAGACATTAAGCTTGTAACTTGGGCCTTGCATTAGGGTTATAATTCTTCCTTAATTGGTTAAGAAGGACTAACCCTAGTGTTAATGGACAAGTCCCCCTCAAGTTGTCTTACAAACAATAAAAGCCATTTCTTCATCTTATCATTAACTAAAATCCATTTAATAAAGGCTTTGTTTTGTCATGAGGTTAATCCCTAATCATGGATTAAGTTGAGGAGTCTTTCTCAGCGTAAATGTTCTCATCTATTATCCTTCTATTAGGATGGTGTAATGAGTCCATTAAATCCCTGATTATGGCTTAATCTCATTACTCAACACTAAACAAAAATAACAAAAACATCTAAATAATCACAAGTAGGTTAATGATCTTAATCCTACATCATGGTGATTAAGTGTGAGATGCTGACTTCACACTTAAGGTATTCTCATTACCCCTAATCAGAGGAAAGATGTGATGAGTTTACTAATCCATTGGTTTAGGCTTAAGCTCATTAATTTATGACAAACTCCAAAATGCAATAAAAGACTGAAAACACAAAAACAAACAATAATCGTCTCCTCCGGGATTCTTTTCTCATCATCTTCACTCATAAACGAGAACTTGCTTCTTCCGTCTAATGCAAGACAGTTTGCACCTGAGCCAGGAAGGTCATACACTTGAGCATAGACAAGCAAGCAGTTCACAAGTAAATTCATATTTCAGTCTCTTTGAGTCGAACTACGGTGTTCTGACTTCCTCATTGCACGAGAGGATACGTAGGCATAACTTAACAGTTATCGAACAAAAGTCTCTATATATTCCCCCTCCTTCCAGCAATTATTCTTTGAGCCTCATAATCATGAGCATACTCTCTCCTTACACTGACACTTCTCTTATACACCTCACACTTCTTACACTGACACTTTCATTCTTTCCAGCTTTGATACACATATAGCACTGACACTACCCCTTTAAAGCACAAATCTTTTAAGCGTGGATCCCGTCGAGTACGGCGGACAATCTGGGTGCTAATACCTTCCCAGGTTGTAACCAACCCCCTTTCTCAGTCTCACTGGTTCGCAACCGTCTTATCCATATCTTTTCTCAGGTCTATGCAGCATTACCTTTCCTCCGGGATAAAAATGCCTAGCTGGCGACTCTTGTCTTCTGAGTTCACCCCTGTGTGTTCTCTCCTCTTTCGCCGACCGTTCGCGTCTGTACCCCTCTTGGCCCCGGGTGTCATTTGGTGGGAGAGACAGTGGGGTGTGAGCAATCCATAAACATTGTGTGCCCATGTGGGGTGTGAGCAATGGGTGAACATCGTATGCCCGACGGGGAGTTACTTTAGGTAACGAGCGATGATTTCTATAAGTTCCTGAGTGAACTTGAGATGATTGAGTCGGTACCGCATTGCATTTGCATAGAGTCGTGAGTCGGTCTCTATGATTTGTATTTATCATCTATATTTTAAAATTGATGGATAAACACGAATAATATATGTTTATTTAGAATGATGTGAAATGGTGAAATTGTGCATGATGAATATGCTTGGTTTGTATATATACATTGTGATGTATATGTGTGATGAGTGATGAATTGTGGTGAGAATATGTATATGTATATTTTTATGTTAAGATATATAATTATATGCAATGTTATTATTATAATATTTCTCACCCTTCTGTTGTTTTATGATGCTCTATGACGCATTGCAGAGTAGGTTTGCTGGAGGTCTTTTTGGTGAAGCGTGTCTTCATTCTTTTGGTCAGTCGGCTCTGATATGTAGCACCGGGTAGCTAGGGTCGGCTTGATGCCTTTTTGTGATGCATTTGTATATGTATCTTGGTGATGAATGTTTATGTAAACATGAATTATTGGTGACTCAAACTTGATTATATATATATATATATATATATATATATATATATATATATATATATATATGTATATATATGTTTGATGTTGATTAATGTTTAGTTTCCGCTGTTATTTTTAATGTTGAGATATGGGTGTAAGGATTTAATTTCTCTGTTGCAAGTTACCTCATTGTTGCATATCGTTAAATGAGCAGGTGTTGGATGTTTTAATTTAATGTATAATGTGACATACCTCTTTTATACTATGTTTTAATTATACTCTGATGAAAATTTTTAATATGTGCATAAATGATTAATTGATTATTTAGAGGTATAGAAAGGGGGTGTTACAGTCGACGTCGATTGTGGTAGCAAAATTGATTATGACAGAGGCGGTGACAGGTTGTGTTTTTGCGATCTCGCTTTGGTTGTTGTTGTTATTGTTAAAACTCAGAGGTGGTTTATATTATAGTGATGAAAGCGAGGCTCGATGATGGTGTCGATGTGAGCTTCAGATCGAACACGTTGAATTAAGTGTGTACATTGATGTTTGAGATGAAGAGAAAGTATGTGCTTCTATTTCTGGTAGTGAGGGAGCTCGGTTGGTCTGAGCGGAAAACGAGTTGATGTTTTCATGAGATTTTTTGTTTAGAACTCGTATGAATGTTCGTTCCACTTCTTCTAATTTTCTCTGCAAATTGGTGAATGTTATGGCATAAAATGAGTAATAGGGGTGGGTATGTTATTTGAAATTTGATGTTTCAACAGAGCTATAATAATGGATTGTTTTAAGTTTGTTGTAAGTTTTAAATGGAAGAGTGATTTTTATGGAGTGGGTTGTGGAATGATGATTTTGGATGATTTGTGTTCTTTGTAGTATGTAGAAAATGTTTCAGAAGAGAGAGCCATTGGAGTGAGCGTCGCTTGGAGATTCTTTCTTGTCTCAAAATGTTTTCTCTTTTTTCTTTATGACCTAGGGATCCAAACCTTTCTTATATACTTAGGTCAACTTACAATTTTTGTAACATGGCTTTAATGGGCCACACGAAAAACAAATATGGGATATGCATCTTGTATAGATTGGAGAGTACACGAGTCTTGCATTTTTGTTTGTGGGAATGGCTGAAGATATTGTTGTAGTGTGGCGTGAGTGCTTCTGTAGGTCACGGTTAAAAATTTGATTATATTTTTTATAATAAGTGGTAATGGATTATAATAGACTTAAATATGGATGAGCTTAAGTACTATGGACTCTTGGTGTAATAGACCATTTTTATATATTTTGTAGGACTATGTGACATGGATTAGAATTAGTTAAATTCTAAACAAAATGTACATGATATTATGAATTGGATATGATAAATGGCTTAAAAAAAGAATATTTGTTAAAAAAATGGATCTAGACTTTAAGATGGTTTATGGAATTAGGATACGGAGATGATTAGTGGATTATGGACATTATGAATAAATGGATAGAAATATGGATAATGAAACGGATGAGTAAAATAACAAAAATGGAAATGGATCATGAACTCGAATCAAATAATGAATAACCAAATGAATCCAAAACCAAACCCAACTTCTCCATAAAAGCCACTTAATTAAAGTGAAAGAAGACACGCATGAACCACTTAATAACTTTCCACTAAAACAACAACCAACTAAAAGAAACATCCTCTGAATCTCTGGCTAAATAATCCTTGAGTTACTTTGAATCTGTCTGAGTCAATCATCGGGAAAATAAATACATAGATGAATACGACTGAAACTGTGATGATCCTGACATTGAAATTAAACTTCTCAGGAATTATTTCCTGATAACTTGATGAAGACCACAACTCAACCTTGGATACACACTGATTGAGAAATAGTCCACAGAAACGGATAACTTGCACTTGAAACAATTGCTTGATAGTTTGACCAAGATTAGATTAAACATCCATCTGAACTGGGTCGTAACTGAATAAGCACACTTGAACCGAAACCAATGCTTTTAAGATGTTGAGAAAGAAGAAAAACATTGATATACGGAGAAGAAGAGACCCCTGATTCACATTTCAATGTTGATGATAGGCCAAATGCGACCGTGAACAGTATTTACAAGTGAAATCCTTGAATACCAATTAATCAGGGAAATAAACCCTAATCAAGTGACAGAAGGAATAAGAAAATGATGTCACTGATGTCGGCATAGGCAAAACCTTGAATTCATCCGATAACCACAAATAGGGTGTTAAACCATCCTTCTGATGATATTGATCCCATGTCTTAGGAGCTCGATGCAAATGAATGCAAATGTTAATGACCTAATGAAATGCAGATGAATACGAAGTGAAAATTCAATTAAAGGTAAGAAAACAATCAGAGGGAAAATTTTGAGGTACAACATGGAGTGCTTGCATTCATCCCATCTCGGGGTGAGTTGTAAGTCATCTAGCATGTTGAACAAGTCTTAGCATGAAGTTGTATCGTGAACTAAATAAAATAAAAAACTTCTTCATCAAAACAACCAAAATACTTAATATAGGAAGTAAGTGATTGTGCTTAAGCCTTGAACCTTGGTAATACGTTTGGAGATCTCCTCCATACTTAGGTGTGCTTCATTGTCATTCCATCTCGGGGTGATGTATGAAGTACATAGTCCATTGTAAGAGACTTCAGTATAATCTCTTAGACAAAGCACTCAAATAAAAAGCTTCTAAAAAACTCCAAACCAACAATAAGCGTCTTTTCTGCGGGAATTCTCTTCTCATCTCCTTCACTCTAAAACGAAAGGACTCACTTCAACTTGTCTTTTGTAAGACGGCACCGCACTCGTTCCAGAAGAGCCTGCAATACCTAAGTATAGGCATAAGTAGTTCAATCATAATAAACACAAACAAACAAATTTTCTCCCTAGTTAGGGGAACTACGTCGCTCTTATTATCATTCCCGATGAGATACGTAAGCAGTGGGATAGGGCCCATTCGAGCACAATTATTTCTTATCCCTACATATTTCTCGTTTTTTTTCTTTCCAGTTCTGAAACAGATGTTTATACCCTTTGAACAGTGCAAGCAAGCGTGGATCCAGTCGAGTATGATGGACGTGAAAGGGTGATAATACCTTCCCTTTACGTAACCGGCATCCTTACATGTTCTCTCTGGTTCGCAGGACCTTGTCCTTTCCTTTCTCCTCGGTTTATGCAGCATTACCTTTCCCTTTCTTTGGGATAAAAATGCACGGCTGACGACTCTTCTTCTTTTTCCGCGTCACTTTCGCGTTTGTACTAGGATGAAAATCCTGGGAGTGACACTTACCAATAAATATGGAAACAGATCAAGCGTTTGATTTTGAACCAGCGCAATAGCTTCTGAGGAAAAATGTTCCATGATCTGTGGGACATCTTATTCCACATCTCTTCCTTCTGTTGAGTGCTAGCAAACAAATGTCTCAAACATTATGTCATGGCATCTTGTACTACATGGTGTCTATAAAAATGTGTCAATCACATGTGACAACAAAGTCGAATAATCCATAATTTCTTATTGTAATTCTGATATCGATCCAAAGGTTCGTCCTTCAAAGAGAGTCATATTTTTCTCTAGTAAACTATTACTGTATGGTGAAATTTTCTACACACTAATTTGTCTCACTGCTTATGGTTGCCTCCTTGCCATACATACATACTCAAATTGAAGAATAAACTGAGTAAATGTATCATTTACCACTTGATGTCCACATGAATTAGCTATGAAAAAAGTATTAGGTTGTGAATTTGTAGAAGTTATTGTCCACATGAATTAGCTATGAAAAAAGTATTAGGTTGTGAATTTGTAGAAGTTATAGGCACTTGTTGTACATGATTCATCTAAGTTTATGAATGCCCTATTGTTGCAAATATGAGTTGGATTTGGGTTTCAGTGGTTTTTTTGGCATGATTCCCTTGAATTCCTCAAATTATAGAGATGACATAATGATCATTATAATTTTCTTGCTTGACCTCTAACTCTGTGTCTCGTTGAATTTCATTATGAACCACGAGTTTAACCATTAGTGAATTATTAATATATATATATATATATATATATATATATATATATATATATATATATATATATATATATATATTATATATATATATAAAAGTAGTCATATTCATTGGTTTTTTAATATGATCAATCAATATATGTCTAAGACTATCGGAAGAAACCCCAAATGTTGTGATTCCGCATAAAAAAAAATAGTTGTTCCGTTGGTTTATGTTGAACTAGATTATTTGATGTTGATGAAAGTGGTTGATTTATGTTGTTGAGTTTTATACTGAACGCGAGTTCACGTGACAAACGCAGTTGTGACTTGGAGAATTTAGTTTTTAAGTGATTTTGATTATAGTGCAGTATCAGACGTATCAATTTTGTTCTTAAACTTGAAAGTTAGTCGTATCAATTTTGTTCTTAAACTTGAAAGTTAGTCGAAGTATCATCCAATAGCTTTAAGCCAGGATTCCTTTTTCTTCAAGCTATTACACTAAGGAATGTATTTTGTCCCTCAATTATGATCTCCTTGACTCCTTCAAAGAGTGTTAACTATAGAGTTTGGTGTTTTTTAAGTTATTGAACTAAGAAATGCATAAATATAAGATAAATAAAAGAATAAAAATGCATGAATAGCTTTTTGATTGAATGACTTTCTTCTAAATAATATACAAGTGTGATTTTTGTCTAAACTATGTGGCTTGTAGAGTTTAGCATTGCTCGACCAAGTAACTTGTAACTTGTATTCCAATATTTTCTTTTTCTAAAGTAGTGTAGGATTTTTGGACTTTAATACCAAAATATTTTTGTCGGTCCTATATACAAGAGTAGCAAACAAAATTAGGTGTATTTGTATTTTTCCCCCAAGAATGCAAATTGCAAGAAGAGTAAAAAAGCTACTAGTAGTATAAATAGTTTGATTGATGATATTGGTACAAAACAATGTCCTACCTAGTAAGTGAAGTGGGACCAAACTCCTTTGACAAAGTGTTGTTTGAGTCACCGACAGACATATCCACCCTCTAGATTTATAAACTGACACACTGTTTATGCCTCACGCTCCTCTGAATAGATTTAGATACTCAACAACAATGTCCATAAATTCTCATGCAACGGTCATATATTTGGTATCTTTGTTGTACGTAAAGCATCATAAGTTTGATAGTATAAAAACTCAGATGAATATTCAAATCAAGAAGTGTTAACAAGTAAGGGATGTTATAGAAAGTTTGAAGCTATATCTATCATAATCAAATTGGGCTTGTAAAATTTAAAGCATGAGATACCACTCATAAAGATGTATATTGGTCCCACTTGGATTACAAATTCAATAACAAAGATGGATGATAGTGACAACAAACAACTATATGAATATGATTGTGTGAGTAGGCCAAAGCATAGATATTATGTTTCTATAAGATCATAATTAGCTACATATAGGTGACCTTTTAATAAAACTACATTAGGTGTATGATTGTTGTCAAAATGAGAGAATTTTCAAAAGGTAGTGGCGGAATTTGTATTTATTTTCAAGAGATTTTTTTTTTTAAATATTGTGTATATTTAATGAACTGAATATAATATATTTTTTTATTTGAAATTCTTAACATGACTCTATATATAAATGGTATTTGTATGTCACAATCATATTTTTCAATTATTTTGTGAATTTTTAAATCGAGTGTATGGTATTTAACTTTTAAATGATAATGAAATGGTTTAAAAGATGATACGAGATTAATTACTACGTAGTTATTTATACGATCAATTCATTATCATCATTCATTTGTATTATTTTTTAGATTATTAAAAGTCAAATTTCTTTCATCATCCAATGTATATGATTATTGTCTGTGTATTTGATAAAGAAGTTTCCACAACTATTTGTTTCTAAGATCTAGGATTCTTATCAAGAAGATACACATAAAACTATGAAGGAAGAAAGTATAAAATTCTGAATTAATTCTCTATTTCATTTAATAAAACTTCAAACTTAAATACAAACACAGGCACAACCTAATAGGTTGGATAATGGGTCAGGCCCACTTGGAGATAAAACATAATAACAACTAAACTTTGCAATAATAATAATGATAGTCCATTAATTTAAATCATAGTCACTCATCCACTTGGACCTTGTTCGGATTCGCTTGGGCCCACTAACATTACTATTCGGCCCAATAATATCATTGTCCTCAAGGATGGACTTAGAAGTTTGCTTTGAGGGTTGGAAAGAGGAAGCCCAAGGAAAAGGCCCACGGTGGAGAGGAATAGTTGGACTTGAAATAGGCTCATTAGATCCTAGTGTGGGGCGGTGCAATTACTGAAGACTTATGGGAAATTAAGAGTGGGATAAGTCACGTGGGGGGGAATGTGAGTTGTCACATTGCTGCAGGACCACAGGTTGTGAAGTGGATTACTTAGGGATATGGGAAGGACCACTTGTAGTAGGAATCAATGGCTTGGAAAAGAGATCAGCTTTATCACAAAAAACGGATGGTGATGGAGTTAATAGTGGGTATCTGTTGGAACCCACTTGATGAGAAGCTATCACACATTTTCTCAAAAGGAGTAGATATATTCATGTGATCTGATCTTGGGAAGTGGATTTCTTTAGTATTCTCATTAAGTATTTGGCTTCCTAAGTCAAAAGTTATTTGCTCTAAATCCAAAGCATTGCTTTTCTCATATTTCAAAGCTTCGGTCTTTTTGTTCTTATCTAAAACCACTACTTCACTTTTTTTAAACAACTTCGTTCTGAAGCGTAACGTTTTCCGTTTCACCTCCCTAAGTAGCAATCAGTTTTTCTTCATTCAGTTTTGGTAAGCCTTCGTTGTTTTCTTTAGTATTCATTTGATGTTGCGATTTGGTTTCTAATTCATGTGTTTTAATGTTAACAGGGTTATCAACAAGAGGTAAAGGTGCACCCTCTCCTTCTGCATGCAAAGGATATGAGCTTGGATCATCAAACTCCAGTGGAATTGGGTTAAAGTTGGAAGAAGCAGTTATCTCACTGTCCATTCAAAATTGAAAAGATAACATCCCTTTTTGGTGGTCCACTCCGGCGGTGACACTTGTCACCATCCGGTAGGACCACCAGATTCCAATCATACACATGCTACCCCACAGTAACAGCCATGTACTCCCTTA
This sequence comes from Lathyrus aphaca, assembly GCA_963966055.1. NCBI lineage: Eukaryota > Viridiplantae > Streptophyta > Magnoliopsida > Fabales > Fabaceae > Lathyrus > Lathyrus aphaca. The sequence goes on along the minus strand of OZ014524.1, from coordinate 264,722,759 downwards.
TTCTAAGTCGTCTGATCTATCACAAAAAGGAATCTCATGATCATAGGGCCTAGATCAGTCAAACTAATTGACTGAAGGACCATGGTGTAACACCCCAAAATTTGCCCTCTCATATTTAGCATATCACTTTGCATTTTGCATAGCATTTAGCATACATAAATTCATAAAATAATCAAAGACATTGCATCATAACCATCACAGTAGGGGCATAGGTTTGTGATCAATGAACAAAGCAACTGAAGGCTATACAAAGGCAATCAAAGGGGGCACAAAGCTTCTCAACCTTGTGCAAATGGTCCACAACATCCCACAAGTATTCACTTGAAGCCACAAGTCCTATACAGAGGTGTTTTGATCAAGGGAGGCAAGCAGTGCAACATTTCCCAGCAAAAAGGAGTCAGATGAGGGTTTCTAATGAACTGGGCTTATCAATGAGACTTTGGTCCAAGCATGGTTTCATGGTTATCTACATGATGTCAAGTACCTATGGTTCAAATTTCACCATTGGACTCGTTTTGGAAGGCCCTCAATTGTTCAGTTGATTGAAAATCAGAAAATTGGAGAAAAGTCAACCAGGAGGAGTAAAAAGTCAGCTCTTGAATTTTTGGGATCAAAATCATGAAATTATGGTCACAAGGCTCTTAGGGACCAATTTGAATCAAGAAAGAATGAAAAAAAATCAAGAAAACTAAAACTTACCATTTTTGGAAAGTTTGGGTTTCCAAAAATGGCAAGTTTTGGTCATTTGTGTAGCCACTTCAAGAGAGGTTTTTTTCCCAAAAATAAGAGTCCTATGAAAATTATACCTTGAGAAAATGAAAGGGTACATCCTAAGCTTCAAAACCATATGTGGAACTCCTTCATAGGATCAAAATTGAGAAAGATATGGCCATGCAAAGTTTGAAAAAAAAACAAGGCAATGCAGCAGGATGAATCGATTCATCCGTGTTATGAATCGATTCATAACTATTATGAATCGATACATCCATGTATGAATCGATTCATAATGCTTTTTTTTGCTAAAATTAGCTTTCTCTTCAGTATGTATCGATGCATAACCTTATGAATCGATTCATGATGCTGTTTTTTGCCATTTTGCTGCTGTTTTTGATGCAAAACAAGGGGGAATGCTATGCTATCTTTGGGGTTGAACGTGGAAATGATTGGCACACATTCTATAGCCTATTTAGCTTCATTTTGGTCTCAATTCAAGCTTCAACATTGCTGCTACATCAAAGTGGTCTTCACCACAAGTGTTCATGAGCTAGTATACTAAAGAAAGTTCTAGAAGAGCCAGCTCACCCTCTTCTACCACATTCTAGAGTTTTCTACAACCTTCCAAGGAGTTCTAGAATTCTCTAGAATCCCAACTAACTCCTAACCTAAGCCAACTCCTAAGCTACCTCCAAGCCCAAACCTCATGCCAAACCAATGCATTATATAAATCCATCTCCTCCCAAAGCTAAGGGTAATCAACAATAATCACCACAAATCACTCTCTCCCTCATTCTTCACTCAATCACCATTTTCACAATCTCAAAATTCATCACTTTCTCTCCCACTTTTCCACCATTTTCACCATAGCTTTTCAACAAAAGTTCTTCAAGTTTCACATTGAAACTTGAAGGTCTTAAAGCTTAGCCTCCATCCTTCATTAAATTGAGCATTGTGGAAGAAGAAGCTACTGGTTTTTGGTGGAGATTGCGACTTATCGGAAGTGATTAATCGAGAAGCGTCAAGACCGAATTGCATTTATTTTGCATTCGCGGATTCTCCGGTTTTCTTCTCCATTCGCACTCCGATTCATTGCAACAATTACCGAAACACTCCTCCGTTTCGTAGGTTGGTGATTTAACCATTATGCCTTAATTTATCCTCTTCATCTCGCCTTAACGGCATTCTCCGCATGATTTTCGATTATGTTTGCGTTGTACCGTTCATTTTCGTTTTCGTTGCTTTCTTGCTTGCAATTTGCATTTGGATTATTAGGAATTAGATTTGTAGTCTAATCTAGGTCCTAGTAGGTGTAAAGAATCCCTTGTAAATAGGAAAAACGGTTCTCGTCGTAGGAATTTAGATTTTAGCTTATTTGATAGCTTAGTCTTAATTCTTCATGCCTATCACCCCCCATACATGTTTAGGTACTGATTTTAGGGAATTTTTAGGTCCATTTCCAGTAGCTAATTCCCCCATTTCGAGTCGTTTCGACACGATTCCGTTCATGTTACGTGTTATGCATTTTTGTGCTTCTTTGTGCATAGTTTAAGTTCTTGCATTTTGTCGCCATGTTCATGCATCATTAGGCATATAATAATTATGTTGCATCCTGTTTTTACATGTTTGCATTGCCTCAAATCATTTTTGCATTCTATTATGTTGATGTATGTTGCATTTTGCATAATCATATGTATGTGCATTTGGTTGCATTTTGTTGCATATTTGATCACATTATCCATATCAATTCAATTCGGAATTTTGCATTGAGTTTAGCATGTTTGTTGAGCTATCATGTTGCATGTTCATAATCAATAATCATCATGTGCATATACCATGTTCATGTACCATACTTTTGCATTACTTGTTGCATAATAAACCATGTGATGCATTCTTGCATAATATTCAAGATAGTCATGTTCTTGCATTTTTATATGATGATCCATGTTCAAATGTATGTTCATGATGAATTTAGTGCATTATTCATTGAGTTTGTGCATTAAAATATGAAAATAATCAATTCTGGATTTTGCATATAGGTGCTGTAAAATGTGTGCTGTTTGTTTGTAGTGCATGTGTATTTTACCTTTTACACCTACTGTTTCATGTTGCATGATAGCTGTAGTATGTTGTTTGTGTTATGCTTTATTTTCATAGCTGTTTGTGTGTTTGAGTACTGTAAATAGTTGCTGAATTTTGGTTTAGCATAGTGTAGGCACCCTTAGAATTAAGATTGAGTCTAGTTTAGGTCCTAGTTCCCTTAGGAATTAATTAGGTAATTTTGTTTGCCTTATTTTTATCATGTTTACCATGCTAACCTTTGTTTTGTAGGGAGGGCAAGGTATGTCTAAAAACCCTATCCTCTTTGGTATTTCTAATGCATTTAATTTGCACCATTTTGCCTTACATAATGTTTGTGCTTGTTAGGTTTTCCCCTTTTGGAACCAACTTAACTTCATTAGGAAGTAAGTTGTGTTCTTCTTCCTTTTCTCTTCCTCTTTCCTCTCTTCATTAGGATTAGAAACCTCACTAACCTTTAGGATCTCCTTGATATTGAATAAACAACTTAGGGTTGGTCTTAGTCCCCCTTAGTTTTTCCTTTTTCGATTTGAGTCTCTTTCTCATCCCATAAAGACAAACAATAAAACGCACCTAATAAAGGTTAAACGTTCTCATACGACACGAGACTTTGTTGCGGAGTTCTTATACACGTCCTGTTTCGGGGCGAGGTGTAAGTCCCTACCACGATGGATAAGTCTTAGTATGAGAATGTTAACAAACAATAAACTTCAAAACACTTCTCATAAAAGATAATCAACAAAGACAATCGCGTCTTCTCTTCTCATCTCCAAATCTTTGCAGACGAATGCGAATTGCCTCGACAGTTCAAACAGCGATACGGTAAACACCCTCGAGTCAGAGCCGGTAACACCTGAGCTAGAGCTATGGCAACGTCAGCTTAAAAAAATACAAATAGTTCCCGCCTTAGTTAGACGAACTACGGCGTCTCTGATCCTCATTTATCCCGATGAGGTACGTAGGCAGTAGGGTAGGGCCCATTCAAGCACAATCTTTCTTTTTCCCTACATTTTCCCATTTTATTCCCATTTGTTAGTTCCATTTCTTTTCTCATTTCCATTTCCTTCCAGATAGCTATTCTTTCGGTTAAACGGCATATTATTTCTCACCCTTTGAAAACAGACTTTTAAGCGTGGATCCCGTCGGGTACGGCGGACGGATTGGGGTGCTAATACCTTCTCAATTCGTAACCGACTTCCGTATCCAGATCTTTAGTTCGCAAGGCCTCATCCTTTTCCTTTTTCCTTAGGTTTGTGCAACATTACCTTTCCCATTCCTTTGGGATAAAAATGTCTGGCTGGCGACTCTAACCTTTCCGCGCCACTTTCGCGTATGTACTAGGATGAAAATCCCGGGAGCGACAGCTGGCGACTCTGCTGGGGACTTTTAGAAATTCTGATTTCCCCTTTGAGAGTCAATCCTAGCGCTTGTCTGTTTCTGTTTTCGTTGGGTGCTTATTCATTCGCTGTGTGCTTTAGTTTAGCTTTACTGTTTTCATTTACAGTTTTACTTTACAGCTTTACTTTACCGCATTTATTTACTGCTTTCAGTATTTATCATGCATCATTATCACTGTCTGGCTGTGCTGGTTTCATTTTTTCTGCGGGCTGGGAGTTACTGTGAGATAAGCCAAATACCCGGCTTAAGTGCACTATAGGATTAGCGTGGACACATTGTACTCGCATGGTTACATGATGAGTGGCGATGTGTTCCACACCCAGGTTGCGACCTTCTTGGAAATATCTTGTGTGGGGGTTCTTCTCCACTTCGGGATACGACCTTGATGGTTATGTGCAGCTGGGGACCGATCATCGAGAACCTTAGTGGAAACAACCCTCTCCAGTGATGACAGTGGCAGACCACATTTGTTGGCAAACCCACTCGCATCCGAGGGCCCACTGGGAACTCGCATAGGATGGTATGGTTCTCTCATAGGAACCCAGTCAGGCCAAACTGTTCGTATGATGATAGTATTGTACCCTTCGGGATGAATGTACTATTGTTTCTCGATTCAGTGCTTGAAGCTGAGGACTTATGAGGGATGCTTGTTTTCCCCGTACTCAGCTGAGACCTCCCTGGTTAGTACATAATGCCAAACCGATTCCCTGATTTGGTCACAAGCCATTTCTCGGAAATGGTGAACGTATTATTGCTATCCGGCTTTGAGAGTCTGTGATGTTGACTCGGTATAGCATACCCGTGAGATGGGATGGGTTTACAGGTTTGCAGGAACCCTAAAAACTTCCAACATACCCGATTTGCCAGCATTGTTCAGTATTATGATCAGGTTCTACATGGTCCTTTGGTTTCGAAATACAGAATTTCGGTGGTACTGTTATTACGACTCTTCACCAGTACATGAATTTCTTCTCAACACCAATGTCAGACCTGTGATCGCCAGACCTTTGATCACACACCAGTGCATTGCATAACATCCTCTGTATGCTTGCATTACTAACACATGCTTACTCATTTGCAGGGCCGCATGTCGCATCCTCATGAACATATAATACGCATTTACTGCATGATTTGCATATTTTGCATTCTTACAGGTCATTCGGACTTCCTAACTTATTCAACTTCAGGAAATATAGCTGGTCAACACGTTCATCGGTATCCAACAAAAAGAAACCGAGTGAGAATGGTTGAACGAATGCAGACTGATCTCATTGAGCTCCGAGAGAGGATGGATCAGTTCATGGACATGATGACCGGCATTGCGCAGAATCAAGAGCGTCTCAGATTGATGGTTGAGCAGCCCCGTGGGAATGCTAATGCTGGAACACCGACTGAGAATGTGGATCCTAACGCTGCCCGTGACGGAGGGCCAAATTTAAATGGGACTGCGGCCCGTAATGAAGACACTCAGGAAGACCAGTTCACTCTACTGGATGCTGACATGGGTAACATGAATGAGATCAACAATCGCAGGTATGAAGAGCTAGCGGAGAAGATTGAGGCCATGGAATGTCAGAATTCCCTGGGCATCGATGTAACCAGTCTTGGGTTAGTGCCAGGAGTCAGAATCCCTCCCAAGTTCAAGGCACCATTGTTTGACAAGTACAATGGCAGCACGTGCCCTAGAACTCATATTCATGCATACTTTGGAAAAATCTCGGCTCATACTGATGACGAGAAACTTTGGATGCATTTCTTCCAAGACAGTTTATCTGGAGCTTCGTTGAGTTGGTACATGAAGTTGAGCCGAGTCTTTATCCGCTGCTGGAAAGATTTAGCTGAGGCTTTTCTCAAGCAGTATCAATACAATATTGATATGGCTCCGAACCGCACTCAGTTGCAGAACTTGTCTCAAGGACCCAAGGAAAATTTTAAGCAGTATGCCCAGAGGTGGCGTGAGCTGGCCGCACAGGTTCAACCCCCGTTGCTGGATAGGGAAATGGCCGACATGTTTATGGGCACCTTGCAAGGTGTTTACTTGGATCGTCTGGCCGCCTTCCCGTCCATTGGTTTTTCTGATATTGTCATCGCTGGAGAAAGGATAGAAAACTTCCTGAAATTAGGAAAGATTCAGGATGTAAGCAGTGCTAGTTCATCTGGTGTGAAGAAACCTTTTGGCAATGGCCAAAGGCGAAGAGAAGGTGAGACCAATGCCGTGTATAGGGGCCGAGATAGAGGTCGTTCTCAAGGTTACTACCAAACAGCTTCTGTGACTATTACTCCACAGGTTCAACCACAACCTCAAGGTCAACAATATCAAGCGCAGAGACCAAATCAGGAAAGGACAAGAGTGAGAAACCGCAGACTTGATCTTGTCCCATGCCCATATGTTGTACTTCTCCCAGAGCTACTAAAGTTGAACCTGGTCGAGCTTCGTACCATGAGAGCTCCTTCTCCTGATAACCTACCTCAGAACTTCGATGCAAATGCCAGATGTGAATTCCATTCAGGTGCCCAGGGGCACAGTATTGAGAAATGTTGGGCTTTTCAGAACAAGGTACAAGACCTAATTGACTCTAAGGCGATCAATTTTGCGCCTCACCCAAATGTACTCCAGAATCCAATGCCTAATCACAACGGAACCGGTGTCACGATTATTTTACCAGATGGTCCACGTTAAGCTGGAATCTTCAGGAAGCAAGTAAAGCCATCAGTATTCAGATACTCTCAGCAATGGCAACTGTTTGTTTTTCTTCAATGTACTTTGATCCCTATTGAGGGGAACTACGTCGCTCTGATTCTTCACTGGTCTTTGATCAATGGAGATACGTAGGCAGAAGACAGATCTTTCCGAGCAACCTTATGGGGCAACTTTACTCCCCAGCTTCACTCTTTCCTTCAGACGTCTCGTGTCAGAGTCAGAATAAGCTAGAAGAAGAAGCATGACTGCCATGGTTGGGTATACGGCTGCAACTAGAAGATTACAAGTCTGTGAAAGAGCTATTAATCACTGATAGTATCCAAGACTGACAGGTCCAGACGGAGTCAAGCCTCCTCAACGACAGCAATATTCAGCTTCTTTACTGCATTTCCATTTGTAGTTCTTTTATTTGCTAAACATTTATATACATGTATGAAATTTGTTTGCTTTTGAATGTTATCAATAATAAAACTCACATGTTTTTCTTGAAGTAATTCATTTGTCAAGTTAATTTTGCATGTTTACATCGCAATACCAATTGTCGTGCTTAAACTCTATGATGGAGAATGACGAAACAAAAAGCGCAAAAATCTCTAATGGTGTGCTCTCGAGTAAGACCCTGTTGACGATGTACAGGCTTTGTTTCAAATCCCTAAACACTGGAGATATAAGGGAGATAGACCCTTGCTAACCCCCTTGAGCCTTGAAGTAGGAGTTTCTTCTTGCATGAAAAACCTTCACATGTAACCCAGGGGCAGGGTAGATGTCAGCTAGTCGGACCAAGCGTTCAGGCTTTCATAAAGGAGTGTATTTGAGGATCCATTACATTCCATTATGCTAATCAAGAGGTCCAAAGACCAGAAGCTACAATGATTATCCGAATCAAGAGGTCCAAAGACTGGAAACCACAATGGTTATCCTTCGTCGACTAAAGGAGGGGGCAGTCACAACCCTTACAAAGCAATCAAGACAAACAGTGTCACACGATTTGTTCAGGAAAAAAAAAGGAAATGAAAAGCCCGCTAAGTCGAAACTTGAAAACAAGTGACTTAGGCAAAAGTTAGGGCATCCCGCTGGACTTTGCAATCAAAGATTCACAAGAATCAGTCCAGGAAAAAGTTAGGGATAAGCAAAATAACGCAAAAGCGAAAATGCAAAAAGGATTACACAAGAAAGATCCTTAAGCAAGAACAAAGTCGTGTGGCACAGACACGAAAGACAAAGGGGTGACTGACTCCCAACGACAACCTGATTGGTGCTTGAACTGATAGCAGCAATGGTTCCTCAATCAACACGAAACCCTTATGAAAGGTGAATGCTTGCGAAAACTAGCTGAATGTAGGAATGGAGAACATCACGAAGAGTGGGTGGGCACAAATAAATTTCGAGCCTGTATCCTTTGTTTCTATAACCGTGAACCAGGCCACGATACAACCCTCAAAAGTCCTAACTGAAACAGGGTTAATTTGAGAGCATACTACTACGAGGCCGCGTTCCTGACTCCTATGAGTTGTGCTAAAAGACCTTGTTGGTGTTGCATGTACATACTTTCATTCACAAATAATGTCGTATCTTAACCAGTGATTTGTTCACAAAGGTTTGCGACACTTTTTCAAAACTTCAAGATTAACATGTGTATTGCATTAGAATTTTCATTCTCAAAATAAACATTTTTCTGCTTGCATACATCTGTTTGGCATCATAAAAAGCTCACAAGCGGAAATTCAATCAAGAAGATTAAGCTTGCCAAGTTGAGAAGTCTAAAACTTCTGAAAGACAGTCACGTCAAAGTGCACTTTTCCGAGAAAACGCCATTGAGTAAGGACGTTCGCAACCATTCATGGTAAGAGCCAACCAATCTGGGGCAATTATGTCAAGAGTCAGCCAATCTGGGGAAATTACCTCGAGATTGAGATCTCTCCCAAAGCAATTGACCAAAGATTCATACTGGGGCAAGCCATCCCAATCTCATGAGGATTCATTCTTTCCCGAAGACAGATAATCAGAAGTTCAGAATACCGGGGCAATTATACTCCTGAAGAGTTTAAAGACACCAGGTCTTTTGTAAAATCCTCTTAAGGTAAAGCCCGAATCAAAGCGAATGATCCCTAACACGAGAATACTTGAAATCTTTCCTCCTCAGCAGGACGCGTTTCAATCTCGTTATCCCCAACAGACGCATGGAAGTTATCCCCAGTAAAGTCGTCAAACTATTTCTCCAGCAGGTTTCCTTGATTTTATTTCCCAGCAGATCTCAAATCAAATCCTCTCTTCCCCAGCAGAGCAATAAGGATCATCTCTGTCAAGAGTCGTCTTCCCGTAGTGAAGCACTTCTTGCAAGAATCAAGAAATCCCTGGAAGTTAGCTGAACGATTCCTTTCCCCCACAGAGGTTTGGAAAATTCAGGTAGACAAGAGAGTTCTCCTCAGCAGAGCCTTGACAGGTCTTCCCCCAGCTAAGTCGAAAAGTTGTCGATTCCCCAGCGAAATCGGTGAGGTGAGATTCAATCCCCAGCAGTTGAGGCATCCCCTAGCAGGGTCTTCAAATCTACATCCAATTTATTTTTGGCAAAGGTATTAAGTCGAGACAGGCTAGCCAAACTCTTCTCCATCAAAAATATTGACAATCATTTGTATCCCCACAGAGTCAGCAAAGATTTGTTATTTCCGCGTCAGGAATTCCTTTTGTGCCTATTCCCCAGTGTCATGGGGCATCATGTCATACAATTCAGCATGTGTATTAAATCCAAGGTTGATATCCAAAGTCCACCCGTAGCGTGGCAATTTACCACAGGTCCACCCGCAGTGTGGCAAATTCTCAAAGTCCAACCGCAGATTGGCCAAAGTCCATCCTCTGGGTGGCAAATTCTTGAAGTCTCCCGTAGTGAGCAGAAGTCTCCCGTAGTGAGCCAAAGTCTCCCGTAGCGAGCAGCAGCCCCCGTAGTGTGGCAAGAAATCAAAAGTCTCCCGTAGTGAGCCAAAGTCTCCCGTAGTGAGCCAAAGTCTCCCGTAGCGAGCAGCAGCCCCCGTGGTGTGGCAAAACATCAAAGTCTCCCGTAGTGAGCAGAAGTCTCCCGTAGCGAGCAGAAGTCTCCCGTAGCGAGCAGAAGTCTCCCGTAGTGAGCCAAAGTCTCCCGTAGTGAGCAGCAGCCCCCGTAGTGTGGCAAGAAATCAAAGTCTCCCGTAGTGAGCAGAAGTCTCCCGTAGTGAGCCAAAGTCTCCCGTAGTGAGCAGAAGTCTCCCGTAGCGAGCAGCAGCCCTTGTAGTGTAGCGAATCATCAAAGGTCTCCCGTAGTGAGCATAAGTCTCCCGTAGATGAGCAATATATCCCCAGCGAAGTCGCCACATTGAAGCCTCCCGTAGCTGAGCTAGGTGCCCCGCAGTGTGGCAAGGTTTTCTGAAAGTCTCCCGTAGCTGAGCAATGTGCCCCGTAGTGTGGCAAAGTTTCTGAAAGACTCCCGTAGCGAGCAATGCAGCCCCGTAGAGTGGTAAGATTTTCAAGGTCTCCCGTAGCTGAACAATGTGCCCCTGTAGTGTGGCAAATGAGAGAAGTCTCCCGTAGTGAGCCAAAAGTCTCCCGTAGCTGAGCAATAAGCCCCCGCAGTGTGGCAGAATATCCCCGCAGAGTGAGCAAAAGTCAATCCAAAGTCTCCCGTAGCGAGCAGCGACCCTCGTAGTGTGGCAAAGCATTCAGAAGACCACCCGTTGTGTGGCATGTTATTAATATCCCAGCAAAAGTCCACCCGTAGCGTGGCAAATCAGCAATCTCCCAACATTATTCCGAAACATTCACAGATTCACTACTCTTCACATCCAAGTTCTCCCCAAGCAGAGTTCAGATGGTTGGGTTTATTTCCCTTTTCTCTTCCATCGAGTGCAAATTTTCTGGTTGTTTTTAGTATTCAATCCTTGCATACTTCAAACGTTTGAAAGCGACTGCTATCATCCATTCAAGTCTACAGTGATTGAATAGGGGCAGCTGTAACACCCCAAAATTTTCCCTCTCATATTTAGCATATCACTTTGCATTTTGCATAGCATTTAGCATACATAAATTCATAAAATAATCAAAGACATTGCATCATAACCATCACAGCAGGGGCATAGGTTTGTGATCAATGAACAAAGTAACTGAAGGCTATACAAAGGCAATCAAACGGGGCACAAAGCTTCTCAACCTTGTGCAAATGGTCCACAACATCCCACAAGTATTCACTTGAAGCCACAAGTCCTATACAGAGGTGTTTTGATCAAGGGAGGCAAGCAGTGCAACATTTCCCAGCAAAAAGGAGTCAGATGAGGGTTTCTAATGAACTGGGCTTATCAATGAGACTTTGGTCCAAGCATGGTTTCATGGTTATCTACATGATGTCAAGTACCTATGGTTCAAATTTCACCATTGGACTCGTTTTGGAAGGCCCTCAATTGTTCAGTTGATTGAAAATCAGAAAATTGGAGAAAAGTCAACCAGGAGGAGTAAAAAGTCAGCTCTTGAATTTTTGGGATCAAAATCTTGAAATTATGGTCACAAGGCTCTTAGGGACCAATTTGAATCAAGAAAGAATGAAAAAAAATCAAGAAAACTAAAACTTACCATTTTTGGAAAGTTTGGGTTTCCAAAAATGGCAAGTTTTGGTCATTTGTGTAGCCACTTCAAGAGAGGTTTTTTCCCAAAAATAAGAGTCCTATGAAAATTATACCTTGAGAAAATGAAAGGGGATATCCTAAGCTTCAAAACCATATGTGGAACTCCTTCATAGGATCAAAATTGAGAAAGATATGGCCATGCAAAGTTTGAAAAAAAAACAAGGCAATGCAGCAGGATGAATCGATTCATCCGTGTTATGAATCGATTCATAACTATTATGAATCGATACATCCATGTATGAATCGATTCATAATGCGTTTTTTTGCTAAAATTAGCTTTCTCTTCAGTATGTATCGATGCATAACCTTATGAATCGATTCATGATGCTGTTTTTTGCCATTTTGCTGCTGTTTTTGATGCAAAACAAGGGGGAATGCTATGCTATCTTTGGGGTTGAACGTGGAAATGATTGGCACACATTCTATAGCCTATTTAGCTTCATTTTGGTCTCAATTCAAGCTTCAACATTGCTGCTACATCAAAGTGGTCTTCACCACAAGTGTTCATGAGCTAGTATACTAAAGAAAGTTTTAGAAGAGCCAGCTCACCCTCTTCTACCACATTCTAGAGTTTTCTACAACCTTCCAAGGAGTTCTAGAATTCTCTAGAATCCCAACTAACTCCTAACCTAATCCAACTCCTAAGCTACCTCCAAGCCCAAACCTCATGCCAAACCAATGCATTATATAAATCCATCTCCTCCCAAAGCTAAGGGTAATCAACAATAATCACCACAAATCACTCTCTCCCTCATTCTTCACTCAATCACCATTTTCACAATCTCAAAATTCATCACTTTCTCTCCCACTTTTCCACCATTTTCACCATAGCTTTTCAACAAAAGTTCTTCAAGTTTCACATTGAAACTTGAAGGTCTTAAAGCTTAGCCTCCATCCTTCATTAAATTGAGCATTGTGGAAGAAGAAGCTACTGGTTTTTGGTGGAGATTGCGACTTATCGGAAGTGATTAATCGAGAAGCGTCAAGACCGAATTGCATTTATTTTGCATTCGCGGATTCTCCGGTTTTCTTCTCCATTCGCACTCCGATTCATTGCAACAATTACCGAAACACTCCTCCGTTTCGTAGGTTGGTGATTTAACCATTATGCCTTAATTTATCCTCTTCATCTCGCCTTAACGGCATTCTCCGCATGATTTTCGATTATGTTTGCGTTGTACCGTTCATTTTCGTTTTCGTTGCTTTCTTGCTTTCAATTTGCATTTGGATTATTAGGAATTAGATTTGTAGTCTAATATAGGTCCTAGTAGGTGTAAAGAATCCCTTGTAAATAGGAAAAACGGTTCTCGTCGTAGGAATTTAGATTTTAGCTTATTTGATAGCTTAGTCTTAATTCTTCATGCCTATCACCCCCCATACATGTTTAGGTACTGATTTTAGGGAATTTTTAGGTCCATTTCCAGTAGCTAATTCCCCCATTTCGAGTCGTTTCGACACGATTCCGTTCATGTTACGTGTTATGCATTTTTGTGCTTCTTTGTGCATAGTTTAAGTTCTTGCATTTTGTCGCCATGTTCATGCATCATTAGGCATATAATAATTATGTTGCATCCTGTTTTTACATGTTTGCATTGCCTCAAATCATTTTTGCATTCTATTATGTTGATGTATGTTGAATTTTGCATAATCATATGTATGTGCATTTGGTTGCATTTTGTTGCATATTTGATCACATTATCCATATCAATTCAATTCGGAATTTTGCATTGAGTTTAGCATGTTTGTTGAGCTATCATGTTGCATGTTCATAATCAATAATCATCATGTGCATATACCATGTTCATGTACCATACTTTTGCATTACTTGTTGCATAATAAACCATGTGATGCATTCTTGCATAATATTCAAGATAGTCATGTTCTTGCATTTTTATATGATGATCCATGTTCAAATGTATGTTCATGATGGATTTAGTGCATTATTCATTGAGTTTGTGCATTAAAATATGAAAATAATCAATTCTGGATTTTGCATTTCATAGCCATTTTTGCATATAGGTGCTGTAAAATGTGTGCTGTTTGTTTGTAGTGCATGCTGTATTTTACCTTTTACACCTACTGTTTCATGTTGCATGATAGCTGTAGTATGCTGTTTGTGTTATGCTTTATTTTCATAGCTGTTTGTGTGTTTGAGTGCTGTAAATAGTTGCTGAATTTTGGTTTAGCATAGTGTAGGCACCCTTAAAATTAAGATTGAGTCTAGTTTAGGTCCTAGTTCCCTTAGGAATTAATTAGGTAATTTTGTTTGCCTTATTTTTATCATGTTTACCATGCTAACCTTTGTTTTGTAGGGAGGGCAAGGTATGTCTAAAAACCCTATCCTCTTTGGTATTTCTAATGCATTTAATTTGCACCATTTTTCCTTACATAATGTTTGTGCTTGTTAGGTTTTCCCCTTTTGGAACCAACTTAACTTCATTAGGAAGTAAGTTGTGTTCTTCTTCCTTTTCTCTTCCTCTTTCCTCTCTTCATTAGGATTAGAAACCTCACTAACCTTTAGGATCTCCTTGATATTGAATAAACAACTTAGGGTTGGTCTTAGTCCCCCTTAGTTTTTCTTTTTTCAATTTGAGTCTCTTTCTCATCCCATAAAGACAAACAATAAAACGCACCTAATAAAGGTTAAACGTTCTCATACGACATGAGACTTTGTTGCGGAGTTCTTATACACGTCCTGTTTCGGGGCGAGGTGTAAGTCCCTACCACGATGGATAAGTCTTAGTATGAGAATGTTAACAAACAATAAACTCCAAAACACTTCTCATAAAAGATAATCAACAAAGACAATCGCGTCTTCTCTTCTCATCTCCAAATCTTTGCGGACGAATGCGACTTGCCTCGACAGTTCAAACAGCGATACGGTAAACACCCTCGAGTCAGAGCCGGTAACACCTGAGCTAGAGCTATGGCAACGTCAGCTTAAAAAAATACAAATAGTTCCCGCCTTAGTTAGACGAACTACGGCATCTCTGATCCTCATTTATCCCGATGAGGTACGTAGGCAGTGGGGTAGGGCCCATTCGAGCACAATCTTTCTTTTTCCCTACATTTTCCCATTTTATTCCCATTTGTTAGTTCCATTTCTTTTCTCATTTCCATTTCCTTCCAGATAGCTATTCTTTCGGTTAAACGGCATATTATTTCTCACCCTTTGAAAACAGACTTTTAAGCGTGGATCCCGTCGGGTACGGCGGACGGATTGGGGTGCTAATACCTTCTTAATTCATAACCGACTTCTGTATCCAGATCTTTGGTTCGCAAGGCCTCGTCCTTTTCCTTTTTCCTTAGGTTTGTGCAACATTACCTTTCCCATTCCTTTGGGATAAAAACGTCTGGCTGGCGACTCTAACCTTTCCGCGCCACTTTCGCGTATGTACTAGGATGAAAATCCCGGGAGCGACACATGGTGCACCCCTAGATTAGCCAACGCGTTTTGGGCCTATGGAATTCACTATCTGCACCCTACATTTCAAGCCTAAGCCTTTTTAACCTGTTTTTTTACTTCCACACCTCCTATTTCTTTTATTAAATTTCTTTTATAACTCTTTTAGAAATCAATTTTAAAAATAGTTTCTCTTAATAAATATACTTTTGGCTTTATTAAATATCTTTTACTTCCAACACCTCCAGGATGTAAGTGGTGTTAGTTCTTCTGGTGTGAAAAATCCTTTTGGCAACAACCAAAGAAGAAGAGAAGGATAGACGAATGTTGTGTATAGGGGTCGAGGTAGAGATCGTTCTCAAGGATACTACCAAGCAGCTGCAGTGACTATTCATATGCCACAGTTTCAACTACAACCTCAAGGTCAGTAACAACAGGTATAAATACCATTTCAGCATAAAAAAAGAGTGAGTGACCACAAAATTGATCCTATCCCATTTACGTATGTTGTATTGCTTCCACAGTTGCTTAAATTGAACATGGTCGAACTTCGTACCATGAGGGCTCCTTCTCCTGACAATCTTCCACCAAATTTTGATGTAAATGCCAGGTGTGAATTCCATTCAGGTGCCCAGGGGCACACTATTGAGAAATGATGGGCTTTTCAGAATAAGGTACAAGACCTAATTGACTCCAAGGAAATCAATTTTCCCCTCCCCCAAATGTAATATGAAATCCAATACCTAATCACGGTGGATCCGGGGTGAACTTTGCGAATGAAGAGGCAAGGGTTATTATACCAAATGGTCTGTTTTAAGGTGAAATCTTCGAATTAATCACCTATTTTGCAAGGGTATCCGCAGAAGCAATAAAGCCAGAAGTATTCAAATACTCTTAGTAATGGAAATTGTGTGTTGGTTTTTCTTCAGTGCATTTTCTTTCCTAGTAAGGGGAACTACGTCGCTCTGATTCTTCATTGGTCATGGGTCAATGGAGATACGTAGGAAGAAGATCGTCAGGTATTTATGAGCAACCTTATAGGGCAACTTTATTTCTCAGCTCTACTATTTCCTTCAGACGTCTCGTGTCAGTATTCAGTGTTGAAGCATTAAGTTCAGAATAACTAGAAAAGGAGGTATGATTGCCATGCTGGGTATTGTCGCTCCCACCAAATGAGGCTAGGTCAAATGGGGTACAGACGCGAACGGTCGGCGAAAGGAGAAGGAATGAATAGAGTCGCCAGCTAGGCATTTTTATCCCGGAGGAAAGGTAACGCTGCATAAACCTAGAAAGAAATATGGATAAGACGGTTGCGAACCAGAGAGACTGAGAAAGGGGGTTGGTTACAACCTGGGAAGGTATTAGCAACCAGATTGTCCGCCGTACTCGACGGGATCCACGCTTAAAAGAAATGTGTTTTAAAGGGGCAGTGTCAGTGCTATCTGTGTATCAAAGCTGGAAAAAATGCAAGTGTCAGTGTATAAGAAGTGTGAAGTATATAAGTGAAGTGTCAGTGTAGGATAAGAATGAAATGCCCAAGACTATGAGGCTTAAAGAATAAGGCTAGAAAGAGGGGGAATATACAGAGACTTTTGTTCGATAACTGTTAAGTTATGCCTACGTATCCTCTCGTGCAATAAGGAAGTCAGAACACCGTAGTTCGACCCAAAGAGACTGAAAGATGAATTGACTTGTGAACTGCCTATTTGTCTGTGCTCAAGTGTATGACCTGTCTGGCTCAGGTGCAAACTGTCTTGCATTAGACGGAAGAAGCGAGTTCTAGGTTGTGAGTGAATGA
Organism: Lathyrus aphaca; assembly: GCA_963966055.1. Classification (NCBI taxonomy): domain Eukaryota; kingdom Viridiplantae; phylum Streptophyta; class Magnoliopsida; order Fabales; family Fabaceae; genus Lathyrus; species Lathyrus aphaca. The sequence goes on along the minus strand of OZ014524.1, from coordinate 264,706,020 downwards.
GATGAGAAAAGAATCCTGGAGGAGACGATTAATGTTTGTTTTTGTGTTTCCAGTCTTTTATTTGCTTTTTGAAGTTTGTCATAAGTTAATGAGCTTAAGCCTAAACCAAAGGGTTAGTAAACTCATCACATCCTCCCTCTGATTAGGGACAATGAGAATACCTTAAGTGTGAAGTAGACACCTCACACTTAATCACCATGATGTAGGATTAAGATCATTAACCTACTTGTATTTATTTAGATGTTTTCGTTGTTTTTGGTCAGATGCTCCACCTTAAGCTTCTCCAACCTCTCAATGTCTAGACGACCATCACTCCTCTCCCAGAGGGTCTTCTTCAGAGCTTGAGACAGATTCTCATTCCTTTCCTTCAGCTTCTCAAATTCGTCCAGGCTGACAGTGGCTGGAAGTGGTACTGTGGATGGTCCAGGTACATCCTCAATGGTGAAAGGCATCCCAGAAATCTGAGCTCTAGCATGGGACCATTCATAGTACTGAGCTGAAGCCACATTATTGCACCTCCCAAGAATGGACATCCCCTTTGTCTGGATGTTGTCCCAAGCCCAGGATGCTTGTCTGACAATAGCTAGATTAGGCTTTATCTCACAATACAGGGTTTCAGCCAAGTCTTGCACTCTAGGAGGGTGGACCAAAGCATAGCCCAACTGTCTCTTAAGCAGCAAAGGATTGTAGTTGATGCAACCCTTTACCCCTATTAGAGGTACATTTGGGTACTGCCCACAGCTAGTTATTATGTCCCTGCCTTTGGTGCTCTGGGTGCACCATCTGATGTCATCTGAAGTCAAAGCAATAAGTCTCTTAGCCCAATTCTTCTGTTGGTGAGGATTCAGGAAGGCATCAGTCCTAGGTAAGTGTTTGAGCAGCTAGGTATGGAATAGAGGAGCACAGCATCTCACTAACTTCCCTCTTGTCTTCTCATTCCTCTGATCAATGGAATAATAGAAATCTCCCAGCAAAGTGGGTACTGGGTTCCTCAGAAGGAAAAGATGAATGGCATTCTTGCTGATAAACTTGGGCTCATCTGCAAATAGTATAACTCCATATATACTGAGGGCTAACAATGCACAAACTGCCCTCCACTCTCCCAAGGAGGCCTTCAGGATGGCCTGAGAAGTCAGAAAGTCTAAGTGCAAACCAGGGATCCCAGCCTTTGTTGTCATGTTCTGCTCAATCAAAGTAGGCTCCAGGTACAATGCTTTTGCCACTTCTCCATTGCTGGGAGAAGTCATCTCTGGGTTGAAGGGGACACCACCCCTGACAGGTACTCCAATCAATGATGAGAACTCCTCCAACAGAGGTCTTAACTGAAAGTTCTGGAAAGTGAAGCATCTCAAAGGAGGGTCATAAAACTGTAGGCAGGTGTGGATCATACTCCTCTGAGAATGGTCCAGGTCCATGACCATATCAAGGATGCCTCCATAATGCTCTCTGAATAATGGGATGTGGTCAGGGGTGATGAGTGACTGGACCTGCCTGATGCCAGTCAGCACATGCTCAAAGAAATGGTATGAAATATTGCTCTTCCTGGGTGCCATGACTGCTGATGAAGAACTGAAGGCAAGTGCTGATGAAGATCAAGACTGGTACTGGAGATGAGCCACTGATAGGCTAGTGCTGGTGATGATGAAGATGACTGAAGCAGACAACTGAGGAAGATAGCTGAAGCAGATAGCTGATGAAACAGAGGTCTATGCAGATGAAGGGGTCAAAACCAAGCCAAAATGTAATGTGGATACCCTGAAAAACAAATAAACAAATGTTAAATGATGCAATGAGGATGTATGAAAATAATATGCAAGGGTTTGTGATCAAGCTGGATCTGATTACTGTCTTGATATAAAGTCCATGTATGTTCAAGAAGTCCAGATGGAGGTTCAGAAATCCAGTAACCAAGGTGGGGGACTCAAATAAAGAGTCACATGTCCAGAGTTAAATCACAAGAACTGTCCAAAGTGGAGCATTCTTAAACACAACAAGTAACAGGGTATGATGTGGCCAATGGTACCTGCAAACCTGTAAACAGCCCCAACCCCCCTCACAGGTGATGTTCTAGAACAAGGATCCTCAGACTTGGATCAGTTATGAGAAGTGTAAACACTTCTAACCCAGAGGTACAGTGTTTACAATAACCATAAAAGACCCTCCTCTAATTCACCTCAGTTTCTGAAGGTCATAATAAAGGTCATCCAGACTTAGCAGGCTTCCCAAATAGCCCCAGCACTACAGGAAATCTGTAGCACAGAGTTCTCAAGAAGAAACCCACATCTGAACCGTGTTTCATATTCCCGCACCAGACCGAAATGGAATGGGAAAGAACATGAACCACTCTAGCCTAGGTGTCACTCAGGTCCCAGGTATAGGACCTTATACTCTCAATGAAACCCCACCCACCAAGACAGAAGAACAGATCTAATAATGATAATGACAGTATGAAATATGAAAAACTGTAAAGAAAGCAATAAATAAAGTTGTACATAAAGCAATAAATAAAGCAACTATATAACACAATTAGCACATAACACCCCAGTAAACACAAATCAAACATGCGCTAGGAGGAACCCACAAAAAGAACCAGAAGCCCTGGTTACAGTATAAGGGTCCCCAACAGAGTCGCCTAGCTGTCGCTCCCACCAAATGAGGCTAGGTCAAATGGGGTACAGACGCGAACGGTCGGCGAAAGGAGAAGGAATGAATAGAGTCGCCAGCTAGGCATTTTTATCCCGGAGGAAAGGTAACGCTGCATAAACCTAGAAAGAAATATGGATAAGACGGTTGCGAACCAGAGAGACTGAGAAAGGGGGTTGGTTACAACCTGGGAAGGTATTAGCAACCAGATTGTCCGCCGTACTCGACGGGATCCACGCTTAAAAGAAATGTGTTTTAAAGGGGCAGTGTCAGTGCTATCTGTGTATCAAAGCTGGAAAAAATGCAAGTGTCAGTGTATAAGAAGTGTGAAGTATATAAGTGAAGTGTCAGTGTAGGATAAGAATGAAATGCCCAAGACTATGAGGCTTAAAGAATAAGGCTAGAAAGAGGGGGAATATACAGAGACTTTTGTTCGATAACTGTTAAGTTATGCCTACGTATCCTCTCGTGCAATGAGGAAGTCAGAACACCGTAGTTCGATCCAAAGAGACTGAAAGATGAATTGACTTGTGAACTGCCTATTTGTCTGTGCTCAAGTGTATGACCTGTCTGGCTCAGGTGCAAACTGTCTTGCATTAGACGGAAGAAGAGAGTTCTCGGTTGTGAGTGAATGAGATGAGAAAAGATTCCTGGAGGAGACGATTAATGTTTGTTTTTGTGTTTTCAGTCTTTTATTTGCTTTTTGAAGTTTGTCATAAGTTAATGAGCTTAAGCCTAAACCAAAGGGTTAGTAAACTCATCACATCCTCCCTCTGATTAGGGATAATGAGAATACCTTAAGTGTGAAGTAGACACCTCACACTTAATCACCATGATGTAGGATTAAGATCATTAACCTACTTGTATTTATTTAGATGTTTTCGTTGTTTTTGGTCAGATGCTCCACCTTAAGCTTCTCCAACCTCTCAATGTCTAGACGACCATCACTCCTCTCCCAGAGGGTCTTCTTTAGAGCTTGAGACAGATTCTCATTCCTTTCCTTCAGCTTCTCAAATTCGTCCAGGCTGACAGTGGCTGGAGGTGGTACTGTGGATGGTCCAGGTACATCCTCAATGGTGAAAGGCATCCCAGAAATCTGAGCTCTAGCATGGGACCATTCATAGTACTGAGCTGAAGCCACATTATTGCACCTCCCAAGAATGGACATCCCCTTTGTCTGGATGTTGTCCCAAGCCCAGGATGCTTGTCTGACAATAGATAGATTAGGCTTTATCTTACAATACAGGGTTTCAGCCAAGTCTTGCACTCTAGGAGGGTGGACCAAAGCATAGCCCAGCTGTCTCTTAAGCAGCAAAGGATTGTAGTTGATGCAACCCTTTACCCCTATTAGAGGTACATTTGGGTACTGCCCACAGCTAGTTATTATGTCCCTGCCTTTAGTGCTCTGGGTGCACCATCTGATGTCATCTGAAGTCAAAGCAATAAGTCTCTTAGCCCAATTCTTCTGTTGGTGAGGATTCAGGAAGGCATCAGTCCTAGGTAAGTGTTTGAGCAGCTAGGTATGGAATAGAGGAGCACAGCATCTCACCAACTTCCCTCTTTGCTTCTCATTCCTCTGATGAATGGAATAATAGAAATCTCCCAACAAAGTGGGTACTGGGTTCCTCAGAAGGAAAAGATGAATGGCATTCTTGCTGATAAACTTGGGCTCATCTGCAAATAGTATAACCCCATATATACTGAGGGCTAACAATGCACAAACTGCCCTCCACTCTCCCAAGGAGGCCTTCAGGATGGCCTGAGAAGTCAGAAAGTCTAAGTGCAAACCAGGGATCCCAGCCTTTGTTGTCATGTTCTGCTCAATCAAAGTAGGCTCCAGGTACAATGCTTTTGCCACTTCTCCATTGCTGGGAGAAGTCATCTCTGGGTTGAAGGGGACACCACCCCTGACAGGTACTTCAATCAATGATGAGAACTCCTCCAACAGAGGTCCTAACTGAAAGTTCTGGAAAGTGAAGCATCTCAAAGGAGGGTCATAAAACTGTAGGCAGGTGTGGATCATACTCCTCTGAGAAGGGTCCAGGTCCATGACCATATCAAGGATGCCTCCATAATGCTCTCTGAATAATGGGATGTGGTCAGGGGTGATGAGTGACTGGACCTGCCTGATGCCAGTCAGCACATGCTCAAAGAAATGGTATGAAATATTGCTCTTCCTGGGTGCCATGACTGCTGATGAAGAACTGAAGGCAAGTGCTGATGAAGATCAAGACTGGTACTGGAGATGAGCCACTGATAGGCTAGTGCTGGTGATGATGAAGATGACTGAAGCAGACAACTGAGGAAGATAGCTGAAGCAGATAGCTGATGAAACAGAGGTCTATGCAGATGAAGGGGTCAAAACCAAGCCAAAATGTAATGTGGATACCCTGAAAAACAAATAAACAAATGTTAAATGATGCAATGAGGATGTATGCAAATGATATGCAAGGGTTTGTGATCAAGCTGGATCTGATTACTGTCTTGATATAAAGTCCATGTATGTTCAAGAAGTCCAGATGGAGGTTCAGAAATCCAGTAACCAAGGTGGGGGACTCAAATAAAGAGTCACATGTCCAGAGTTAAATCACAAGAACTGTCCAAAGTGGAGCATTCTTAAACACAACAAGTAACAGGGTATGATGTGGCCAATGGTACCTGCAAACCTGTAAACAGCCCCAACCCCCCTCACAGGTGATGTTCTAGAACAAGGATCCTCAGACTTGGATCAGTTATGAGAAGTGTAAACACTTCTAACCCGGAGGTACAGTGTTTACAATAACCATAAAAGACCCTCCTCTAATTCACCTCAGTTTCTGAAGGTCATAATAAAGGTCATCCAGACTTAGCAGGCTTCCCAAATAGCCCCAGCACTACAGGAAATCTGTAGCACAGAGCTCTCAAGAAGAAACCCACATCTGAACCGTGTTTCATATTCCCGCACCAGACCGAAATGGAATGGGAAAGAACATGAACCACTCTAGCCTAGGTGTCACTCAGGTCCCAGGTATAGGACCTTATACTCTCAATGAAACCCCACCCACCAAGACAGAAGAACAGATCCAATAATGATAATGACAGTATGAAATATGAAAAACTGTAAAGAAAGCAATAAATAAAGTTGTACATAAAGCAATAAATAAAGCAACTATATAACACAATTAGCACATAACACCCCAGTAAACACAAATCAAACATGCGCTGGGAGGAACCCACAAAAAGAACCAGAAGCCCTGGTTACAGTATAAGGGTCCCCAACAGAGTCGCCTAGCTGTCGCTCCCACCAAATGAGGCTAGGTCAAATGGGGTACAGACGCGAACGGTCGGCGAAAGGAGAAGGAATGAATAGAGTCGCCAGCTAGGCATTTTTATCCCGGAGGAAAGGTAACGCTGCATAAACCTAGAAAGAAATATGGATAAGACGGTTGCGAACCAGAGAGACTGAGAAAGGGGGTTGGTTACAACCTGGGAAGGTATTAGCAACCAGATTGTCCGCCGTACTCGACGGGATCCACGCTTAAAAGAAATGTGTTTTAAAGGGGCAGTGTCAGTGCTATCTGTGTATCAAAGCTGGAAAAAATGCAAGTGTCAGTGTATAAGAAGTGTGAAGTATATAAGTGAAGTGTCAGTGTAGGATAAGAATGAAATGCCCAAGACTATGAGGCTTAAAGAATAAGGCTAGAAAGAGGGGGAATATACAGAGACTTTTGTTCGATAACTGTTAAGTTATGCCTACGTATCCTCTCGTGCAATGAGGAAGTCAGAACACCGTAGTTCGACCCAAAGAGACTGAAAGATGAATTGACTTGTGAACTGCCTATTTGTCTGTGCTCAAGTGTATGACCTGTCTGGCTCAGGTGCAAACTGTCTTGCATTAGACGGAAGAAGCGAGTTCTCGGTTGTGAGTGAATGAGATGAGAAAAGAATCCTGGAGGAGACGATTAATGTTTGTTTTTGTGTTTTCAGTCTTTTATTTGCTTTTTGAAGTTTGTCATAAGTTAATGAGCTTAAGCCTAAACCAAAGGGTTAGTAAACTCATCACATCCTCCCTCTGATTAGGGATAATGAGAATACCTTAAGTGTGAAGTAGACACCTCACACTTAATCACCATGATGTAGGATTAAGATCATTAACCTACTTGTATTTATTTAGATGTTTTCGTTGTTTTTGGTCAGATGCTCCACCTTAAGCTTCTCCAACCTCTCAATGTCTAGACGACCATCACTCCTCTCCCAGAGGGTCTTCTTCAGAGCTTGAGACAGATTCTCATTCCTTTCCTTCAGCTTCTCAAATTCGTCCAGGCTGACAGTGGCTGGAGGTGGTACTGTGGATGGTCCAGGTACATCCTCAATGGTGAAAGGCATCCCAGAAATCTGAGCTCTAGCATGGGACCATTCATAGTACTGAGCTGAAGCCACATTATTGCACCTCCCAAGAATGGACATCCCCTTTGTCTGGATGTTGTCCCAAGCCCAGGATGATTGTCTGACAATAGCTAGATTAGGCTTTATCTTACAATACAGGGTTTCAGCCAAGTCTTGCACTCTAGGAGGGTGGACCAAAGCATAGCCCAGCTGTCTCTTAAGCAGCAAAGGATTGTAGTTGATGCAACCCTTTACCCCTATTAGAGGTACATTTGGGTACTGCCCACAGCTAGTTATTATGTCCCTGCCTTTAGTGCTCTGGGTGCACCATCTGATGTCATCTGAAGTCAAAGCAATAAGTCTCTTAGCCCAATTCTTCTGTTGGTGAGGATTCAGGAAGGCATCAGTCCTAGGTAAGTGTTTGAGCAGCTAGGTATGGAATAGAGGAGCACAGCATCTCACCAACTTCCCTCTTTGCTTCTCATTCCTCTGATGAATGGAATAATAGAAATCTCCCAACAAAGTGGGTACTGGGTTCCTCAGAAGGAAAAGATGAATGGCATTCTTGCTGATAAACTTGGGCTCATCTGCAAATAGTATAACCCCATATATACTGAGGGCTAACAATGCACAAACTGCCCTCCACTCTCCCAAGGAGGCCTTCAGGATGGCCTGAGAAGTCAGAAAGTCTAAGTGCAAACCAGGGATCCCAGCCTTTGTTGTCATGTTCTGCTCAATCAAAGTAGGCTCCAGGTACAATGCTTTTGCCACTTCTCCATTGCTGGGAGAAGTCATCTCTGGGTTGAAGGGGACACCACCCCTGACAGGTACTTCAATCAATGATGAGAACTCCTCCAACAGAGGTCCTAACTGAAAGTTCTGGAAAGTGAAGCATCTCAAAGGAGGGTCATAAAACTGTAGGCAGGTGTGGATCATACTCCTCTGAGAAGGGTCCAGGTCCATGACCATATCAAGGATGCCTCCATAATGCTCTCTGAATAATGGGATGTGGTCAGGGGTGATGAGTGACTGGACCTGCCTGATGCCAGTAAGCACATGCTCAAAGAAATGGTATGAAATATTGCTCTTCCTGGGTGCCATGACTGCTGATGAAGAACTGAAGGCAAGTGCTGATGAAGATCAAGACTGGTACTGGAGATGAGCCACTGATAGGCTAGTGCTGGTGATGATGAAGATGACTAAAGCAGACAACTGAGGAAGATAGCTGAAGCAGATAGCTGATGAAACAGAGGTCTATGCAGATGAAGGGGTCAAAACCAAGCCAAAATGTAATGTGGATACCCTGAAAAACAAATAAACAAATGTTAAATGATGCAATGAGGATGTATGCAAATGATATGCAAGGGTTTGTGATCAAGCTGGATCTGATTACTGTCTTGATATAAAGTCCATGTATGTTCAAGAAGTCCAGATGGAGGTTCAGAAATCCAGTAACCAAGGTGGGGGACTCAAATAAAGAGTCACATGTCCAGAGTTAAATCACAAGAACTGTCCAAAGTGGAGCATTCTTAAACACAACAAGTAACAGGGTATGATGTGGCCAATGGTACCTGCAAACCTGTAAACAGCCCCAACCCCCCTCACAGGTGATGTTCTAGAACAAGGATCCTCAGACTTGGATCAGTTATGAGAAGTGTAAACACTTCTAACCCGGAGGTACAGTGTTTACAATAACCATAAAAGACCCTCCTCTAATTCACCTCAGTTTCTGAAGGTCATAATAAAGGTCATCCAGACTTAGCAGGCTTCCCAAATAGCCCCAGCACTACAGGAAATCTGTAGCACAGAGCTCTCAAGAAGAAACCCACATCTGAACCGTGTTTCATATTCCCGCACCAGACCGAAATGGAATGGGAAAGAACATGAACCACTCTAGCCTAGGTGTCACTCAGGTCCCAGGTATAGGACCTTATACTCTCAATGAAACCCCACCCACCAAGACAGAAGAACAGATCCAATAATGATAATGACAGTATGAAATATGAAAAACTATAAAGAAAGCAATAAATAAAGTTGTACATAAAGCAATAAATAAATCAACTATATAACACAATTAGCACATAACACCCCAGTAAACACAAATCAAACATGCGCTAGGAGGAACCCACAAAAAGAACCAGAAGCCCTGGTTACAGTATAAGGGTCCCCAACAGAGTCGCCTAGCTGTCGCTCCCACCAAATGAGGCTAGGTCAAATGGGGTACAGACGCGAAAGGTCGGCGAAAGGAGAAGGAATGAATAGAGTCGCCAGCTAGGCATTTTTATCCCGGAGGAAAGGTAACGCTGCATAAACCTAGAAAGAAATATGGATAAGACGGTTGCGAACCAGAGAGACTGAGAAAGGGGGTTGGTTACAACCTGGGAAGGTATTAGCAACCAGATTGTCCGCCGTACTCGACGGGATCCACGCTTAAAAGAAATGTGTTTTAAAGGGGCAGTGTCAGTGCTATCTGTGTATCAAAGCTGGAAAAAATGCAAGTGTCAGTGTATAAGAAGTGTGAAGTATATAAGTGAAGTGTCAGTGTAGGATAAGAATGAAATGCCCAAGACTATGAGGCTTAAAGAATAAGGCTAGAAAGAGGGGGAATATACAGAGACTTTTGTTCGATAACTGTTAAGTTATGCCTACGTATCCTCTCGTGCAATGAGGAAGTCAGAACACCGTAGTTCGACCCAAAGAGACTGAAAGATGAATTGACTTGTGAACTGCCTATTTGTCTGTGCTCAAGTGTATGACCTGTCTGGCTCAGGTGCAAACTGTCTTGCATTAGACGGAAGAAGCGAGTTCTCGGTTGTGAGTGAATGAGATGAGAAAAGAATCCTGGAGGAGACGATTAATGTTTGTTTTTGTGTTTTCAGTCTTTTATTTGCTTTTTGAAGTTTGTCATAAGTTAATGAGCTTAAGCCTAAACCAAAGGGTTAGTAAACTCATCACATCCTCCCTCTGATTAGGGATAATGAGAATACCTTAAGTGTGAAGTAGACACCTCACACTTAATCACCATGATGTAGGATTAAGATCATTAACCTACTTGTATTTATTTAGATGTTTTCGTTGTTTTTGGTCAGATGCTCCACCTTAAGCTTCTCCAACCTCTCAATGTCTAGACGACCATCACTCCTCTCCCAGAGGGTCTTCTTCAGAGCTTGAGACAGATTCTCATTCCTTTCCTTCAGCTTCTCAAATTCGTCCAGGCTGACAGTGGCTGGAGGTGGTACTGTGGATGGTCCAGGTACATCCTCAATGGTGAAAGGCATCCCAGAAATCTGAGCTCTAGCATGGGACCATTCATAGTACTGAGCTGAAGCCACATTATTGCACCTCCCAAGAATGGACATCCCCTTTGTCTGGATGTTGTCCCAAGCCCAGGATGCTTGTCTGACAATAGCTAGATTAGGCTTTATCTCACAATACAGGGTTTCAGCCAAGTCTTGCACTCTAGGAGGGTGGACCAAAGCATAGCCCAGCTGTCTCTTAAGCAGCAAAGGATTGTAGTTGATGCAACCCTTTACCCCTATTAGAGGAACATTTGGGTACTGCCCACAGCTAGTTATTATGTCCCTGCCTTTGGTGCTCCGGGTGCACCATCTGATGTCATCTGAAGTCAAAGCAATAAGTCTCTTAGCCCAATTCTTTTGTTGGTGAGGATTCAGGAAGGCATCAGTCCTAGGTAAGTGTTTGAGCAGCTAGGTATGGAATAGACGAGCACAGCATCTCACCAACTTCCCTCTTTGCTTCTCATTCCTCTGATGAATGGAATAATAGAAATCTCCCAGCAAAGTGGGTACTGGGTTCCTCAAAAGGAAAAGATGAATGGCATTCTTGCTGATAAACTTGGGCTCATCTGCAAATAGTATAACCCCATATATACTGAGGGCTAACAATGCACAAACTGCCCTCCACTCTCCCAAGGAGGCCTTCAGGATGGCCTGAGAAGTCAGAAAGTCTAAGTGCAAACCAGGGATCCCAGCCTTTGTTGTCATGTTCTGCTCAATCAAAGTAGGCTCCAGGTACAATGCTTTTGCCACTTCTCCATTGCTGGGAGAAGTCATCTCTGGGTTGAAGGGGACACCACCCCTGACAGGTACTCCAATCAATGATGAGAACTCCTCCAACAGAGGTCCTAACTGAAAGTTCTGGAAAGTGAAGCATCTCAAAGGAGGGTCATAAAACTGTAGGCAGGTGTGGATCATACTCCTCTGAGAAGGGTCCAGGTCCATGACCATATCAAGGATGCCTCCATAATGCTCTCTGAATAATGGGATGTGGTCAGGGGTGATGAGTGACTGGACCTGCCTGATGCCAGTCAGCACATGCTCAAAGAAATGGTATGAAATATTGCTCTTCCTGGGTGCCATAACTGCTGATGAAGAACTGAAGGCAAGTGCTGATGAAGATCAAGACTGGTACTGGAGATGAGCCACTGATAGGCTAGTGCTGGTGATGATGAAGATGACTGAAGCAGACAACTGAGGAAGATAGCTGAAGCAGATAGCTGATGAAACAGAGGTCTATGCAGATGAAGGGGTCAAAACCAAGCCAAAATGTAATGTGGATACCCTGAAAAACAAATAAACAAATGTTAAATGATGCAATGAGGATGTATGCAAATGATATGCAAGGGTTTGTGATCAAGCTGGATCTGATTACTGTCTTGATATAAAGTCCATGTATGTTCAAGAAGTCCAGATGGAGGTTCAGAAATCCAGTAACCAAGGTGGGGGACTCAAATAAAGAGTCACATGTCCAGGGTTAAATCACAAGAACTGTCCAAAGTGGAGCATTCTTAAACATAACAAGTAACAGGGTATGATGTGGCCAATGGTACCTGCAAACCTGTAAACAGACCCAACCCCCCTCACAGGTGATGTTCTAGAACAAGGATCCTCAGACTTGGATCAGTTATGAGAAGTGTAAACACTTCTAACCCGGAGGTACAGTGTTTACAATAACCCTAAAAGACCCTCCTCTAATTCACCTCAGTTTCTGAAGGTCATAATAAAGGTCATCCAGACTTAGCAGGCTTCCCAGATAGCCCCAGCACTACAGGAAATCTGTAGCACAGAGTTCTCAAGAAGAAACCCACATCTGAACCGTGTTTCATATTCCTGCACCAGACCGAAATGGAATGGGAAAGAACATGAACCACTCTAGCCTAGGTGTCACTGATCACACTAAAATTCACCGTATTTCTGACTCCGATTTCGCATGCATTCTTAGCTTTTATTGTTGTTTTGCTTTGTTATTGCTTTGTTTTCTTATGTTTTCAGGTTTTTATAATAATCGGAGCTGGAATCGGGAAAAGGAGTGAAAAAGGAGTGAAAACGGACGAAAACCTAGAAATTCAGCATTTTGCACTTGCGGCACCCACCGTGGCGGGCGCCATGGGGTTAGCCATGACGTGGCCACGTCTCAAGACCACTCCTTAACCTCCAAGACCCACGATCCCCACTCCATCATCCCCTGTAGGGACCATGGCGGGCGCCATAGGCCTGTGGCGGGCGCCACAAGGCCAAAATCAGTAACCTCCACTTTTTAGTGGAGGGGCGTCCCGGTCATTTCATGCTTTCAGTTTTTACTATAAATAGGACCTTAGATTTTCGTTTTTCTTCATCCAGAATTAGAATTCTCTAGGCATATATCAGTTATAAAGCAGTTGCCATTCCACATCGGGGTGCCTCTGCAATCGAGTGATCGAGTCTGTAATCTGTCTCTGGTTCGAGTTTTGGAGCACTCTGGAGGAAGTTAATCCTGCCGCCATTTTAATTCAAGTTCGTACTTTACTTTTATTTATTTCTGCCTCGCTTTTATTTTGTTTATTTCCCGCACTCGCACATTTACGTTGTTTATTTCCTGCACTCGCACTTTACTTTGTTTACTTTCCGCACTCGCTTTAAATTACTTTTATGAAAAACTATAAAAAGAATATTTACTTTATCATGTCTAACTAATTCCATAAAGGTTAGAATGTAAGGATCGTAATTAAACCAGTAATCAGTATAATTGTTCGTGGAAACACCTAAGGGCTATTTTATCTTTCAATTCAAATAATTGTTTTTAACTATTTCAAAAACAGCCAAAAGCGCTTTGTATAGTTCATTAGGAGATTTTAGATTAAAAAGAAAAGAGATTTTAAAACGATTTTCGGACGCGTTAGGAAGTTTAAACTCTGGTTCGCAAGAACCTCTTTTTGCTAAGAAGTCCAGGTTAAAATACTTTTCAACTTAGTTAAGATACTATATTTCTTAAAAATAGGTTTACTACTCTAACGCAGTACGCACCTTTTTATCCGTGACAATAGGAGGGGTTGATTAGAGAGTACAACTCGGTTCTGAATACGCGAAAGCGACAGTTCCTGTTAAATTAGTTCTTTTCAAAGAAGAAAACACTGCCCATAAGTAGTTCCACTAACAAGTACTGGATTAACATTGATTACGTGAATTACATTCGAGCCTGTTCTTTATTTATTATTTAAAATTATAATTTTATTTACCATTGCACCCTTATTAAAACCCTTAAAAATAGTTGCCTTAGATACACACCATAACAACAGGTTTGATAGATTGACACTTGGTCTCTGTGGATTCGATAATCTTTTATATTACTTTGACGTGATTCGTACACTTGCGAAAAACACGCATCAGTCACTCAGGTCCCAGGTATAGGACCTTATACTCTCAATGAAACCCCACCCACCAAGACAGAAGAACAGATCCAATAATGATAATGACAGTATGAAATATGAAAAACTGTAAAGAAAGCAATAAATAAAGCTGTACATAAAGCAATAAATAAAGCAACTATATAACACAATTAGCACATAACACCCCAGTAAACACAAATCAAACATGCGCTAGGAGGAACCCACAAAAAGAACCAGAAGCCCTGGTTACAGTATAAGGGTCCCAAACAGAGTCGCCTAGCTGTCCCTCCCACCAAATGAGGCTAGGTCAAATGGGGTACAGACGCGAACGGTCGGCGAAAGGAGAAGGAATGAATAGAGTCGCCAGCTAGGCATTTTTATCCCGGAGGAAAGGTAACGCTGCATAAACCTAGAAAGAAATATGGATAAGACGGTTGCGAACCAGAGAGACTGAGAAAGGGGGTTGGTTACAACCTGGGAAGGTATTAGCAACCAGATTGTCCGCCGTACTCGACGGGATCCACACTTAAAAGAAATGTGTTTTAAAGGGGCAGTGTCAGTGCTATCTGTGTATCAAAGCTGGAAAAAATGCAAGTGTCAGTGTATAAGAAGTGTGAAGTATATAAGTGAAGTGTCAGTGTAGGATAAGAATGAAATGCCCAAGACTATGAGGCTTAAAGAATAAGGCTAGAAAGAGGGGGAATATACAGAGACTTTTGTTCGATAACTGTTAAGTTATGCCTACGTATCCTCTCGTGCAATGAGGAAGTCAGAACACCGTAGTTCGACCCAAAGAGACTGAAAGATGAATTGACTTGTGAACTGCCTATTTGTCTGTGCTCAAGTGTATGACCTGTCTGGCTCAGGTGCAAACTGTCTTGCATTAGACGGAAGAAGCGAGTTCTCGGTTGTGAGTGAATGAGATGAGAAAAGAATCCTGGAGGAGACGATTAATGTTTGTTTTTGTGTTTCCAGTATTTTATTTGCTTTTTGAAGTTTGTCATAAGTTAATGAGCTTAAGCCTAAACCAAAGGGTTAGTAAACTCATCACATCCTCCCTCTGATTAGGGATAATGAGAATACCTTAAGTGTGAAGTAGACACCTCACACTTAATCACCATGATGTAGGATTAAGATCATTAACCTACTTGTATTTATTTAGATGTTTTTGTTTAGTGTTAAGTAATGAGTTTAAGCCATAATCAAGGATTTAATGGACCCATTACACTATCCTAATAGAAGGATAATAGATGAGAACATTTAAGCTGAGAAAGACTCCTCAACTTAATCCATGATTAGGGATTAACCTCATGACAAAACAAAGCCTTTATTAAAGTGGATTTTAGTTAATGATAAGATTAAGAAGTGGATTTTATGGTTTGTAAGACAACTTGAGGGGGACTTGTCCATTAACACTAGGGTTAGTCCTTCTTGACCAATTAAGGAAGAATTAGAACCCTAATGCAAGGCCCAAGTTACAAGCTTGATGTCTTGATGATTATTAAGTGGATTGATTAAAGGATTTAAACACATTAAGGGTTTAACACTTAGGATTAAAGTTATACACTCCACCCTAATAGAAGGATGCAGGCATAAGCTTAATCACAAAGCCTTAAAGCCTTTAGGGTTTAGTCCATGATTATGAGATGAGAAGAGAAGACTCAAAGAGACACAAAGGTAAAAGCTAAATGGGGAACTAATCAAACCCTAATTGTTATCATGCTTGGAGATCCTAGGGTTTGTGAAGTTTGCAAGAAGATCTTCAAAGAAACCACCAGGAAAGAAGCAGATGAAAAGAGGAAGAAGCAAAAAGAAACAAGACAACTTGCTTCACTTAAGAAGACAAGTTGCTTGAAGAAAGAAAGCCAGATGAACATGAATGAGAAAGCTCAATCCAATACACAAGATAAAAATGCAGCAAAGATGCATAAGAGAGATGAAAAGAGATTGTGAAAAGTGAAGGTAAATTCACTTCTCAATGACTTACCACCTGAAAAGTTAGCCAAAAGAAATGAAATGCAATGCAAATGAGATGAAATGTCATGATACAAACCAAAGTCAGAAGCATTTACATGATGTTAGTGATGCCAATAGATGATGCAATCATGAGGCAAGACATGAGAATGATCAAACAAGCACAAGGATGCAAATGAAGCATGCATTGAACCATGAAAATACATGAAAAGTTATGAGATGCAATGGACATATAACATGGCAAAGGAATGATGCAATGATCAATCATGGTTCTAATATGTCCTAAGGTGTATTATGAATCATGTGGATGCACAAAATGTTATGGCAAGTCATGGTATGCAAGCAAATGGAAGATGGATGCAAAGGAAGGCACAAATTAGGGTTACATGCATCATGCAAAGCAAAAATCCAAAATCAGAAGCAAATAACATGATAAAAAATTTAAAATGCAATCAAAGATACTATAAACCTATACAAATTCACTGCCCAAAGGAGGGGATCCAACTCTTAACCTAGTGAAAGTTATGAATTTCCTAAGATTGCTAGGGTTTTGGGGTACCTCATCAAGAAAAATACCAAACAAATTGAAAATGCAATATCAAATCAAGCCAATTTTATCCTATAAACTACATGCTATGAAGAGTGCAATGCAAGAAGAATCATCATCCAACTCTCAATGGTTAGGCAGAATGAAATTTTTAAAGATTGAACCAAAATATTGCCTTAAAATGAAATTAATTCCAATGAAAATGATCAAAAGGCATCAAGAACAAAAAAGAAATTTGGTTTGAGAGTTGGACAATGTTTCTAAATGTTTCTAAGTGCAATGTGAATTTTTTTGTGATTTTTAAATACCTATATGCATTTTTAATTAATTAATTTTCATTAACTAATTAAAAATAAACATTTAAATGATTTAAAATTAATTTTCAGTGCAAAAAATAAAATTAAAAATATTTTTGGGTTTTAAAAATTAATGAAATCTTTGACAAAAAATTTCATAATTTTTAAATGATTTTAGCTATTTTTAATAATTCGTGCAAATAAAATGAAAAGGAAATGAATTTAAAATGAAAATAATGAAAAGTAATCCAGAAGAAGGGCCAGGATTTGATCTTGGTGTGGACTAGTTGACTGCGCGCCAGATCCAAAGGCCCAGATTCAAACCTGGCTAATTTTGTTTTAATATTTAATTAAACCTAGGTTAGTTTAATAAATGACTGATTAGGGTTTTAATGACAAATCCTGGCCACACACACGCGCGGGAGTCAATGGAGGTCAACAGCATCTAAGGTCCAGATTCAAAGTCTCATTAATGACACAATTAGGGCTAAACAAATTCAGGCGACCGGAACAGTGTTCCGGTCGTCTTCTCCGGCGAAACCAAAAACCTAGCTTTCACTACAGGCCACCCCAACCTAAATTAATTGTCCAGAAACATTCTCCTATCCAAACTAAACTCAAATCCATCATCAAACATCATTTATCAAGCATGAACACAGAGAATCGAAGCAAAACATTTTCACGGGCAAAATTTCAGAGCTTGCATACATAGTGGTTTCTCAACCATTTTCAAAAATAAACATATCCCCATGACCAGGGGAACTCAAGGAATCATAAATGAACTTAAAAACAAGCTTCTGAGAAAAAAGTTCATGAAGTATACCTGAGATTGAACTTTCTATTTCTGAGCTTTCTGGACATTCCTTTGCTACAAATCCCCTCCTATGAACCTCTGGATGATGAAATGAGGCTTGGAATGAGTTTGTATGGCCTGGTTTGAAGGTTTTGGTTCTGGTGTAGCAGATTTGGAGAGTTGGATATGTGATGATTCAGGTAATTTCAGAGGGTGGATTCTGTTCTATGAATGATTTGTGGTTTGTGGGTGAAGAAATTTTGGTTGTTTGAAGGTTGTGTTGAGTGATTCGAAGAGGGGAAAGTTTTTGACAGTTTTTGTGTATGCTGCAATGTGGGAGGATTCAGCTTGTGTATGGTGTGTTTTTGGATTGCTTGATGTCCACATATCATACTCTGGTTGGGCAGAGAGTTGGTGTGGCACTGTGGGATTGGTATGGGCAAAATGCAAGAAAGTCAAGATATTGTGTACTCTAAGCATGGCTCGGGTCAGAGGCAATCTTGAGGCTTGTCCTGCCTCAGCTTGAGTCAAGGAAGGCCCTAGGATCAAGAGAAGACAGCTGGGTGCAATGGATCACATGTTTGAAGTGTTTTTGCAATATGGCAACTTGTTGCATTTCATGATTTTTGGCCATGTATATGTGAGAAGTCTTGCTGAATTTTTGGTGTGGGATGCTTCATTAGGTCATGGCAATGTCTTGAGACCAGCTAGAGGTCATACAATCCCTTTGAGAATCATTTTGCAAGAAATCCCTCTTTGCACTTTCATGAAGAATGGCTTATGGTTACTTGAAAATCAAGGCATAGAAATGGGAAATCCCTTGGGCCAAACTGATTTTTAGGACATGCATTGTATTTGTATGATGATTAGAGGTCACATTGAAGTCACATAAAGGCTGGCCATGAGAATTTGCAAGTTTTCCATTTTGTGCAAAAGTGAAATTTCAATGATTTTATCCAACTTTGCAAAGCCATAACTTTTGATCCAAAATGAATTAGAATGAGTTCTTGTACTTTTTGAAAAGGGAATGATCCATTATACAACTTTCATGACCAAAGTTTTCTCATTTGAGGCATTTTTGAATCAATTTGAAAGGGTTGAAAAACTTTCCCAAAATGGCAAGTTTCCATTACAAGTCATTTTCCCAAAATGGCAACTTTGCAAATGGCTTGAAATTCTTCAATTTTGTGAACTTCTAACTTCTTATAATATCAAATAAAGATCATATATATCCAAAATGATGGAGAAGACCCTTTGGTTGGGTGATTGGGGGCCTCAGATGCCCTGATTTTACACTGACTTGCTCAAGAAGTTAACTCTTGATTAGATGCCTTCCCCATGGAATTTCTTCATGAAAATATATATGCATGATCCCTATGACATATAGAGACCAATAGAAACAAGAATGACCAAAAAATTTGGGGTTATGGCCTCTGAAACCAAAACCCTAATTCTAGGTCATCTGTGCAGTCAAGCCTGGCTCTGCTTCCATGCCATTCTCAGTTCTTGTGATTCTTTGACTTTCTTGACTTTGTGGGGATATAATATGATGCTTAAACATACATGGAACCCTTTGAAGTGATTGATGACCTTTGGAGTGGCTCAAATGGCTCAGGATGGCTCAGATCCCAAACCCTAGATGCAGATGACTTAGAGGCAATGCAGTGAATCAAAAAATGTGGTATGAGGTGCTATGGTTGAATTAATGCATATGAAATGATCACAAGCCATGGTGTGAATGAGTGAGGGAAAATTTGGGATGTTTCTAGCTGCCCCTATTCAAACATGAGTTAGCTGGGTAGGACGTAAGTGACGGCTTAACAGGCAAACAAGATAACTTGTGGTTGAATACCAAAGACAGTCCAAAATTTGCACTCACAAAATGAAGAAGAAAAGGGATATAGATTGTAAAAGAAAATAAAGTATGTTTATAAAGTGCGGGCGATGGAGGACGACCGCCGAGCAGAGGACGACTGCTGGGGATGAAGCAATGACGGGGACGACCGACATGTCGGGGATATGAGAGATGGTGATGGGGATGGCCATCTGATAAAGCTATAAGATTCTCTGGAGATTATGGGTAAATGATGGGGACGACCATCGAGCTCAAGGCATAAATGAAATAAATGATGAGGTATGGTCATTAAAGGTGAAGGACGATCACCTAGCAGGGTACGGCTGCTATTGGGGATAAGATGAGGGACGATCATCTAGGGTGAAGGACGATCACCTGGAAGGGTACGGCTGCCGAAAGTATCACGACATAGGGTGAATGTCGGATGAAAAGGTCGACGATGGGGACGGCCATCGGATAAGCATGATGAAGGACGATCATCAAGAGGTGAAGGACAATCACCTAGCAGGGGACGGCTGCTCTTAGGGTTTATCATGACATAGGACGAATGTCAGATAACAAGATCAACGATGGGGACGACCATCGGATAGAATGATGAAAGACGATCATCAAGAGGTGAAGGACGATCACCTGGCAGGGTACGGCTGCCGAAAGGGTATCATGACATAGGACGAATGTCAGATAACAAGATCAACGATGGGGACGACCATCGGATAGAATGATGAAGGACGATCATCAAGAGGTGAAGGACAATCACCTGGCAGGGTACGGCTGCCGAAAGGGTATCATGACATAGGACGAATGTCAGATAGAAAGAAAATAGTTTAACAAGTTTTGCTGAGGACTTTGCTGGGGAAAAAGTAAACACGAACGAGTGTCTACATCCAAGAAATGAGAGGTATAAGAGTTTGGGTGATATGTATAGACTAAAGATGCGGACGAGCATCCTTAAGACTATGATACGGACGGGTATCAAGTTGAAACAAATACTGACACATGCTCGGAGATGATGATACGGACGAGTATCAACCAGTTAACAAAGAACACGGACGAGTATTGATTCCGCGGGGACTCTTCTGGGGAATAATAGACACAGTCGAGTTTCTAATTTCAAGAAGACACAAGTGTTTGACCCGGTGTACGGATTAAAGATGCGGACGAGCATCCTTAAGACTATGATACGAACGAGTATCGGTAGAAACAAACGCTTGACGCATGTTCAGAGATGATGATACGGACAGGTATCAACTGGTTAACAAAGAACACGGACGAGCGTCGAATCTGAGGGGATATAAGTAGTGTATACAAGATACGGATGAGTATCTGTATGAGTAAAACAAGAGTAACAAGTATGAGTGGTGTACAGACGAGTGTTTAACTTGCTGGGGAGAGTGCGACACGGACGGGTGTTGGAAAAAATGTATTATAAACAAGTATATGGTTCCAAGGTGTTTGTTTAGGCAACTATGCTGGGGAAGGCGACACGGACGAGTGTCAGGGAGTTGTATATATATATGTATTACCATATGTTGTGAGTGCAAAGGGGACGCTTTGGCTTTCTGCTAGGGATATGACACGGACGAGTATCTAGAAGTATCTGTAATGTATAAGTGTCTGTTTGTAAAGAATGCCCGGGCGACTTTACTGGGGAATGATGACACGGACGAGTGCCAAAAGGAGTGTGCATTTGTATTTGTGAGTGTAAGGCAAAAGCTTTAGCTCTCTGCCGGGGAATTTGGGAAGTCTTCTGTATATCGTTAATGAATTGTCAAAATTTACAAGTGTTTGAGTTTACACATGGCTTATGGTTATGCAACATGTTTGATTTTTTCCGTAATGCTCCGCACTAGACGGAATGCTACGCTCTGTGGGGAAAATGATGAGAATTCTATGATTATGCAAAGATACCGATCCGGGATTCGGATCCCGTTGCTGCGAAGATCTCTGGCTGATATGCTTGAAGTAGATGTCCCAGCTGGGGATGGGGATCATTGGTAGATCTGCTATGACTTTGCCTGGGGAAATAGATCACTGATAGACCTATCTTGGTAATGAGGGACCCAGCTGGGGTTTGTAGAAGCTTTTGTCACTCTGTTGTGAGATCTTCAGGCATTGCTTTGCTGGATAGAGGTTGAGACTCTGTGGGGCAGTAGTTCTCTGTCTAGCATTTGGCTGGGGAAAATCACTGAAAGATCTTCTTAGAGATATTTGCGGGGATCCTGCTGAGGATGATACTTGACAACTCAGCTGGGGATATGAATACCTTCTGGTGCTGCTCTAAGGGAAGGTTGGAGAAGTGATGCCTGGCAACTCTGATGGGGAGAAAGCATTTGTGGTGCTGTTTGGAAGGTGGTGACTTCACTGGGGAAATAATGATTTGGCAGCCTTCTGGGGAGAAACTTTCATGCCCTATGTTGTGCTTTGAATTACCTGCAATCCTGTAAAGACAAAGAAACGCACAAGTACCCCGAGGTATCCCTTACTGGATTCCATCATAGGAGTTCAGACACTCCCGGGAGTAAGCATATTTCCTGCAAGTATGTAGTTTAGGAAAGACGCATCTGTATTTATGCGATCGATAAATTAATGACATCGGACATTTTTGCAAATAAAAGAGTATGAGACGGTGTGTGACTGAAAATCTGATTTTATTAATTTGTGTGCCCTGAATTGGCAAGATACAGCCAAAGAAACAAATCCCCTGAAATGAGGAGATCGTTACAAATTAAGAAACAAAAAGGTGCTGGCAATGTTGATGACGCTTCAAGGAGCTTCCCCTTTGCTATGACTCGTATAACATTGATGTTCTTCTCATCTTGTTTTCTGAAGAAGGCTGACTCTGACCGACGCTCGGACCTTTCGGAGCTTGCCAGGTTTTAAGTGGTACAGATGAATCCAAAATGCAGTTGTTCGCTTATTCCCTTATTTTGCGTGGATCGCCCTTTCGGGTTTTTAATCCACCGGGATACCCATTTTTGCCTGAGTTGTCCGAGGCGGCTTTTCAACTCAGCGGGTGTACATTTTTTTTCCCTTATTTTTGCCCGAGTCTTTTATTCTGTTTTTGACTCGCCGGGACGCCCTATTTTTGCCTGGACTTACATTCTGTTTTTATGTCTGTAAAACCCTAATTTTTGCCCTAAGATTTCATTGCATATCATCTGCATTTTGCATACAAACAAGATCGCACTGGTTTCGAGTTTCTTCTCAGATATCGGGTCTATGCTTTGCAGGGGATCACCATTATTTTTACTGTTTTATATTTTGTTTATGTTTACTGACTTCTAACCAAAATACAAGAAATATGTTGCAGTGTTCTTCTTCTTCTCTGTGTTGCAGGTTTGCGAGGATGAGACAGTAATTCCATTCAGATGCGTTTGTTCAGTCACAATTCGATTTCAAGTGGATGTTTGACCTAATCTGGTCAAACTATTAAAAGATTGTGTTGACTGTCAATTGTGTGTGCCAGTAATTCATTCATCAGGCAATGCGTTTTCAAAGTACAAGTTGGATTGGGTGACAGTTGTTTCTTGTGTGAAGTTTGGTTTGTTCATCAGTTAGCATGCAGTGTGTTGTGGTTTGAATCTTCAGTGTTTATCAGTTCATCAACGATTCATCTGAGGATTTATTTTCCTCAGTATGAATTCGGTTTATCAGATAATAATCAGACAGTTTTCAATTGACAAGTTGCAAGGTAGTTGCAAGGTATTTGGGCTGGGTTCAAGGGCTTGTGCAAGAATAATCGAGATTTGTTGTGGGCTTGAAAACCAAAATTCCATCCATTATCCATTTTCCGATTAAACCATTCCTTATTTTCCCCAATTTTCTAATACCCATTTTATTCAATAATCTTCGTTTCCCATTTTCCTCGATTCATTTACGATCATTACCCATTTTTTTTCCATCCCATTGTTTTTAGTCTATTGTCCATTAAAAAAAAATTAGTTAATTTCAATCAATCAAATTCCAAATTTTATTTTTCATTTTTTATTTCCATTTTTTAATTTCAATTTTGTTTTCTTATTTTATAATACAAAAATTCCAAAAAAAGATTTTATTATAGAGTTTTTTTCATAATCCATTCTTTTTTTATTTTGTTTTCTCATAACAATAAAGAAAAGGCCTTTGGCCCACCAAGCCTAATGCAGCCCCACACATTCACTGCCTTGCCAATCCGCGCGTGCAACAAAAAGCAACTCCCTTCAAGCCTCCCACAAGCCTCTTGCATTTCCTCACACGCCCACAAGCTTCCCACACTTCCTTCAGCTTACCAAGCCAGGTTACCGCATCCAAGCTTCACGCGTCTGGCCCACAGCTCCTCAAATATTCCCCAAGCCACTGCAATACCGAAACAAACAAAACAACAACAGCAGCTTCAATCCGCAGCAGGCCCAACCCACAAAGTAAGCCGAAGCAATCCACCAAAATCCCGCGCGCTAGCCTCACGTGTGCAAGCCTAAGCAATAGCTTCAATCCAGCTGACCCCAACCTCCTTCACTCAGCCGTTCCGCACCGTACAATAACATCAGCTTACCGCAATAAGCTCACTTCATAACACAAGCCGAAGCTTTCACACACACCTCAATCCGCACGCGTACAAGCACGAGCATAGCACCTGAAATTAACAATACCAAAACGCAGCAAGCTTTGAACATAAAACGCAAAAATTGAAAATTCATTTCAAAAGGGCAAGCAAAATGAAAACGGAAGCAAAGTGCACACGAGAACTTCGTGATTTTAAAACGCAATCCATAAAGCCTCAAACGGCATCACCTTCTCCTTCACTTTTCTCCTATAAAAGCAATCCCTCACTCCATTTGAAATCAAGCTTCAACAGCACCCTGAAACTCTGCCGAATCTATCCTAAACACTCAAAAATCCCTAAAGCCCCAAATCCCCAAATCCTTTCAAATTACTTTCTGAAATCACTAAACCTAACTGAAGTGGAATTTGAATTGAAAGAGAGAGCTGAACCGAATTGAGAGAGAGGGAGATATCCGCAAGAGAAGAAGAACAAGAAGCCGAGAGAGCTTGCGGGAGAGAGGAGAGGAGAAGCTCTGTGTTAGTTTTTGTTTTTGAGAGGTGAGGATTGTTCGCTGTGAGAGTTTGATTTTCGCCGCAATTTGTTTTTTCTTTCTCTACCCTGTTCCGCCGCGAATTTGAACACTGTGTTGTGTGTTTGTTGTGAGAAAGAAGAAGACGCCCTGTGCTTTCTGTTTCCCAGCTTTTCTTCTTTTCCTTTACATATTTGTTTCTGATTTTTTTTATTAATTGTTTTTTTAAAAAAATTGAAATGAAGTTGTGATGGGCCTAAGGCCATGTTTTCGTTTTTGCTATCCCCCCTACCCGCGGCTTGCTCCATCTCTCCCCCCTCCCCTTCTTTTATTTATTTTTATTTTTCTTTTTATATTAATTAGTTTTAATTTCTTTAGATTTTGATTTCAATTATCTTTATATAAAGAAAATTTTAAAAAATGTTTTAAGGAGGCAATTTGAAAAATATTTTAGAAAATATTTGAGAGAAACAATTTAGAAGAAATATGTTAATAAAAAGATTTTTAGAAATAGTTTAGAAAATGATTTTAAAAATGTTTTGTTTTCTTTTATTGGATCTAATTTTAGATCCATTACTCTTCATCTTTTTTTAATTTTGGTCGATGACAATCTTCCGATTCGGGATTGTTGATTTCCGATTAAGCTTAATCTTCATTATTTCAAATCTATGGATGAATGATCATTTGGATCATTCTCCATACTTTGAGATCGTGATAGGTTGCTAATCGAGAAATTCAACGATAATCTCAATTAAGATTAGACCTTCCTCTTTCTTTTAGTGTGGCATGTTTTTGGAGAACGATCCATTATATCGTTTCTCTAACATGTATTAACACGGATATTTTCCACTTTAATTAGTGGTGGCCGGCCTCATTTGTAGGGTAATTACTCCGTAAATTACTCGGCGATTGCTTAACATAGACCTAAAGTTGTCTCGATTCGATTAAGATCCACTTGGATCCGTTTGCCTCGGTTTTATTTTCATCGTTGTGGTTGTGCTTGATTAAGTTCATCATACCACCTTATATTGTATATAATATTATAATGTGAATATAATTGTTTAAATTTAATCTCTTGCACCTTATCCTTTTATTTTAATCTCTTGCTCCCTTATCTCCTTATTATATTTTGCCATATTATATCATATATCATTGTTTATATTCATATTGTGCTTGTTAATATTCATATTGTGCTTGTTTTTATTTTGTCCATTTGGACATCAAAATACTTAATAAAGGATTAAACTCTTAAAAAACTTGTGACTTCTAACTTTGGACTTATGGTTACTATCCCGAACTTTTGGAGATTGGACTTAGACCTTCTAGGATTCCCTTTGCTCAAGTTGGAGTGGTTAGAAATCTTGGCCTCAAATGATGTTATTAACTTTTGAAGATGGAAGTCCGAACTTTGAAGATTTGTACATATTGGTTTGGTAATTTCTTTCCTTAGCTTTTAATTCAAGCATTAGGACTAGTCTCTTCATCTCCTCCCCATTCTTTAATTTTCAAAACTTCTTCCTATTTCAAAACCTTCTTGTTTTCTAAACTTCAAACACTTTCATAAACAAACCTTGACTTAGGTCAAGCGATTTTTAATCTTTTCCTTTTATTTTCTTAACCAAATATTAATTCATGTAAATATATTAAAACCATTTTTGTACATACTTTAAAAAAAAGACAAATCCATTCAATTGTTTTTGTGCCTTGTGCACCTTTCTTCTTTTCCATATGTTTAGATATGATTCATCCCTTTTAGCGGAATTATTCGCTAAGGGATGACGAATTATCTTTACATCTTAAAATTAATTCAACACACTTATTCTTTTCAAACTTTGTACCACGAACTACGAGGTTTTGATCTCGCATTGCACTTTGTGGGTACGTAGGCATAAGGCTTTAAAACCTTATCAAACACAAAATCATTAAAAAATATTCTTCTCCTCATCTCTTCCATCATTTTAAACAAACCAATTTCAGACCAAAAGCAATAAGTATTTCAAAGGGCTCCCGTGGAGTACTACGGATGAGTCGGGTGCCTAAAACCTTCCCGGTTCATAACCAATCCCCTTACCCAATCTCTGTTTATTTCTTTTAGCCTTTGCTTTTAGAATTCTAGGTTTTATTCGTTCTTTTACCTTTTTCCATTCGGAAATAAAGAAAAGCGCGGTGGCGACTCTGTGTTAATCGAGTTAAGTTAATCAATAGCTTACACTCACGATTTTACCGCTACAGAAAAGTGGCGACTCTGCTGGGGAGTAATCTCTAAGCGGATTTAGCCTACTTTGATTTATTTATTGTTTTGGTTTGACTTGTTTGTTATTTGTTTGTTCCGTTTTGGTTTTTGGTGATTCTCTGTGTGAGATAGATTCTAACCCGAATCTGAGTGACACTTATGATAGGACGGCGATATTCGAAGCGATATGCGATGGAGTAGTCCAAAGCAATATCAATTTGATAATCTCCACTCGGTTAGGCTCTCTTGGACTATCAATGTCATGACGAGTAATCGTACGTGGCATTATTTTCCGACCTTGAGCTGATCATACCGAGGACCTTAGAACCCTTAACCCATCTAAGCCAATTTAGGAACGTAGTGCGGAAGCTGTCTGGATGTAAATCTAAGGCGGTTGTCACGCGATACTACACTCGGACGAGGTCTATTTTAAGAATGTTATCGGTTGGGGAGTAATCCAACGTACCGATAATATTCTAAAGATGGCTGTTAACTCCGGGCACCTCTGTTAGCACCCTTTTGGTTTCTTGCAGGTACAATGAAGACAAAACCTTAGTACTTACCTGTGGGGTTGGTGTTCTGATACCTTGACTTCATGCTCGTGACTCGGAACCTAAGCCCGTGTGCCTTGTGTGATCTTGTTTGTGGATGTTGCATACATGCCATCATAACATTCATGAGCATTATCCGTAAGATTTCAAAGGACTTATAAGAAACTTTTGCAAATTTCAGATGTCCATGGCTATGACTTTTGAAAGGAGGAACACAAAGAAGTACACTTTCAAGAATCCTAATGTTGTAGAGTTAAGGAAGCTAGGAGCTTTGGTTGTTGATACCCAAGAGTTCCGAAGATGTCATGGAAAGCTGTTGCATATGTTGGATCTTGATGTACCTGAGGGGATTCTCCCTACTTTGGCTCAGTTTTATGACCCGTTGCACCATTGTTTTACCTTTCCGGATTATCAGCTTGTGCCTACTTTGGAGGAATATTCTCATTGGTTAGGTTTGCCTATTCTGGACAAGGAGTTTCTTTTCACTGGTTTAGAGAAGGAGCTTACTGTCAAGGTTATTGCTAAAGCATTGTTTCTTAAGGAATCCGAGCTTAATGGGAAGTTTCTTCCGAAGGGGAGTGTCTGTGGTATTAATGCAAAGTTCTTAATGGGAAAGGCTTCCACTTCGCTTGCTTTGGGTTATAGAGATACATTTGAGGCCATCCTTGTTTTGCTCATCTACGGCATTGTCTTGTTTCTGAATTTGGATGGCATTGTGGATGAGAATGCTATTCAGATTTTCTTGAAGAAGAACCCTATTCCTACTTTGCTTGGAGATATGTACCATGCCTTTCACTATAGGACTTCTAAAGGTGACGGAGAGATTGTTTGTTGTGCACCTCTTCTTTATAGGTGGTTTATTTCGCACCTACCGAAGTCATATGTTTTCAAGGATAATAGAGAGAATCGAAGATGGTCTCAGAGGTTGATGTCGCTTTCTCATAAGGACATGACGTGGTATAGCTCTTATTATGACACCGGAGTTCTCATTGATAGTTGTGGAGAATTTCCTAATGTACCTCTTCTTGGTACACGTGGGGGAATTAGCTACAACCCTATTTTGGCTAGACGACAGTTCGGTTATTGCTTGAAGGATGTTCCAAACAATCTCGCCTTATCCCGTTTCTTCTTTCTTAATGGTGATGATCATATAGAGATGAAGAAAAGGATTGCTCATTCTTGGCATGTTGTTCATAGGAAAGAGAGAGGTCAATTGGGTAGACAACATCTTCCTCCTTCCGATTGTTATATTCAGTGGATTCAATCTAGAGCTTCCAAGCTCAAGATGCCTTATCCACCTGAGGAGCCTATGTTTCCCATATTGCCTTTGTCTGCTTTTCTACCTCCCGTTGATGAGAAGTTGGTTCTTCAAGAAGAGTTAAAGAAGATGAAGAAAGAAAAGGAAGAATGGTTACTTGAGAAGACTACCATGCAGGAGCAGCTTAAGGAGAAGGATGATCTTATTGAGCTACTTGAGCGGCGTGTCACGAAGAGGCCGAGAGAGGATTTATTTTCCTCTAGCACTCCATCTACTATTCCTCCTACTTCCGGTGCTTGGAAGGCCATTGTCGACAAGTTGGTGAAGGATAAGGAAGATATGGAAGAGCGGTACAAGAATGAGATCAAGAGGATTCGTATGAAGTATCAGCCAGGATTCGGGACTTCTTCGGATATGATTCCTTAGACCTAGTTTACTCTTTCTCTTATGTATTAGGATTATTGATGTTTTGTACTTCATTTGTAATCCTCACTTTGATATTAATGAGAATGAGTTTTTCAGTATTTCAAAAATGTTTCTTTATAAATATTGCAAGTTAACTTATAATCCTTTGAAATCTTTGCATTTGCATATACATAGCATGCATCATATTTGCATTTTGTCTTGCTTTTGAGTGTTCTCCAGGGATCTTATTGTTGTTTCTTGGTCTTCATTCAGTGATCCTGTCAAGCTGACTCATCGCTTTGATACTCGAGCTAATCGGAAAAGAGTGATGGATACTTTGCAACAAGAGAATCGCGAGCTGCGCGAAGAGGTTACTTATTTGAAGGAAAGCTTGGAAAGAGTGACTGCTATGATGGAAAATTTGATGGCTGCTCAGAATCAACCACCTCCTAGTCCTCCTGCTCAGAATATTGTCATCTCAGAGGTTGTTACCGCATCCATTCCTATTGAGACTGTTATTTCTCCTCACCATCGTATACCTGCTAGCACGCCCTGGGGCATGCCTGTTGACTTTTTTCCTGCTGGTTACCGTCCTCCTCATCGTCCGGAGACTGCTGCATTTAATGTTATCCCACAGCCAGTGTGGACTACTCTTCCTCCAATTGTGACTACTGCACCGTCTGGGGTGCGCAATGTTCCACATCATGATGAAATGATTTACCATGCTGAGCCCAGTGAAGGCGCTGGAGTTGCTGAAAGACTTGATGACTTCCAGGGACGATTTGTTGAGATCCAGAGGGAGATGAGAGCTTTGAAACACAAAGATTTGTTTGGAAAAGATGCTTATGACCTTTGTCTGGTCCCGAATGTTAAAGTTCCCTACAAATTCAAGCTGCCTGAGTTTGAGAAGTACAAAGGCAATACTTGTCCATTGAGCCATCTGACGATGTATGCAAGAAAGATGTCGACTCAGACTGATAATGATAAGCTGCTGATTCACTATTTCCAAGACAGTTTAACCGGGGCACCCATGAGGTGGTATATGAGTCTGGATAATAGCCAAATCAAGACCTTCAATGATTTGGGAGAAGCTTTTGTGAAGCAATACAAGTACAATGTTGATATGGCTCCTGATAGAGATCAACTTCGTGCTATGTCCCAGAAGGACAAAGAGACTTTTAAAGAATATGCGCAGAGATGGAGAGAGTTGGCAGCTCAGATTGTTCCTCCGTTAGAAGAAAAAGAAATGACGAAGATCTTCTTGAAGACGTTGGGTTCTTTTTATTATGAGAGGATGATAGCAAGCGCTCCTTCTGACTTTACTGAAATGGTGAGCATGGGGATGCGTTTAGAAGAAGGTGTCCGTGAAGGACGGTTGACTCAAGAGAACGGTAATGGTTCAAGCTCCAGAAGGTTCAACTTCGGGAAAAAGAAAGAAAATGAGACTAATGCAGTATCCCGTGAAAGTTATAGAAGACCTCACAGTCGTGTGAATCACCATTCGCAGCACCATTCGCAGCATGTGGCTTCTGTTACACCGATGATTAATATGGCTCCAACTGTGCCAGCTGTTCCAAAGTATCAACCCCGTTATCAGCAACCTTCTGTGCAACAAGGTGGTAATCAACAAGCTCGGGCTAAGCTAAGTTTTGATCCTATTCCTGTGCCGTATGCGGACTTGCTTCCGTCTTTGATTGCAAAGAATCTGGTGCAGACTCGTCCTCCACCTCCAGTTCCAGAGACTATTCCATGGTGGTATAAGCCAGAAGCTCGATGTGCTTTTCATCAAGGTGCCCCGGGGCACGATGTTGAGAACTGTTATCCTTTGAAGTTTGAAGTACAAAAATTGATGAGGAACAATGTTCTGTATTTTAATGATGTTAATCCTAATGTGCAGAAGGATCCGTTGCCGAAGCACGGTAATGCGTCTGTGAATATGGTTGCTGGTTGTCCTGGGTTGTTCAAAATTTATGAAGTCAGTCATATCCGAAGATCTTTGGTGGAAATGCATGCTTTCCTGAGTGAATATCATGACATTGATCACGACTATGCTGGTTGTTGTATATGCTCGGTGAATCCTCGAGGTTGCGTGATTGTGAAAAGAGATATCCAGAAGATGATGGACGATAAGCTGATCGAAGTAACAGCGAAGAGAGACGAATATGAGAATGAAGTAAATGTCATTATGCCTCAGTTCAATCTTCCTGAAAGGGTTGCTCCTGAGAGAGTGGTGTTTTCTTTTGATAGTCGCCAGACTGCTGTTACTCCATTGGTGATCAATGTACCCGGTCCAATGCCATATGAGTCTGACAAAGCTGTTCCATACAGGTATAATGCTACGATGATAGAAAATGGTAGGGAAGTTCCTCTTCCTACTCCAAAGTCTGTGGTTAGCATTGCTGATGTGACGAAAGTTACCCGAAGTGGTAGATTGTATGCTTCAGACCCTCCGAAGAGAGTTGAAGATACCAGTGCGAGCAAGCAGATTATGGATGCTGTGGTCCAATCGAGCCAATCTGGTAATAATGATGATGAAGTGTTAAAGCTGATAAAGAAGAGTGAGTATAACATTTCTGAGCAGTTATTGCAGACTCCCTCAAAGATATCAGTGTTGTCTCTGTTGATGAGTTCTGAGGCTCATAGGCAGTCATTGCAGAAGATTCTGGATCAAGCCTATGTGGACCATGATGTGACGGTTGATCAATTCGATAGTATTGTGGCGAATATCACGTCATGCAACAATTTGAGCTTCTGTGATGAGGATTTGCCTGAAGAAGGAAGAAATCATAACCTGGCTCTGCACATCTCGGTGAATTGTCAAGAAGATGCTTTATCTAAAGTGTTAGTTGATACCGGATCGTCTCTGAATGTTATGCCAAAATCGACCTTGTCAAAGCTCGCGTTTCAGGGTGCTCCCATGAGGCACAGTGGGATTATAGTGAAGGCATTTGACGGGTCGAAGAAGACAGTGATTGGAGAGGTGGATCTTCCCATTCTTATTGGACCGTTTATATTCAAGATTACTTTTCAAGTAATGGATATACGTCCCGCATATAGTTGTCTCCTCGGAAGACCATGGATCCACGAAGCTGGAGCTGTAACATCCACTCTTCATCAGAAGTTGAAGTTTGTGAGAGAAGGTAAATTGGTGACCATTGAAGGCGAGAGGGCAATGCTTGTGAGCAATTTGTCTTCTTTTTCTTATATTGATGCTGAGGAAGAGGTGGGAACGTCGTTTCAAGCTCTTTCTGTTGTGAATAGTGTTGTTAAGAAGAATGCCATGCCCATGTCCTCTTTCAAAGATGCTCTGCGAGTGATTGAAGCTGGTCAATCTGATGGTTGGGGGCGAATTATTGATGCTGTCGACAACAAGGAAGGTTTTGGTATCGGCTTTGCACCTGGTGCAGTTATCAAAGATCCAAAGACTATTCAAGAAGGCTTCAGAAGTGCTGGATTTATCAACGACCATTCCGCTGCTGCCATCATTGATGACGATGATGAAGACGAAGAAATGCTTGACTTTGTGACGCATGGAAAGATTTGCCAGAACTGGATCGCTGTTGATGTTCCTTTTATCGTTCATTCTTCAAAGTAATTTGTTTTTATTTTCTTTCAAAAATCCTTTCACTCTGCCCAAGGTGAAAGTGATACTTGTTGGGCTTTGTTTCAAATTTTATCATCATCAATAAAGTGTTATTTTGTTATTTCCATATGTGTTTTTCATTTTTGCTTTATTCTGAAAAAATGGTAACATAAAAAACCCTAAAAAATATAATAATTGTGTATCTGCATATTGTTTGCACTTTTGCTCATCTTCTAAAATAAAAATAAAATCACTGTGCAGATTGATTGATAAACCCATTGAAAACAATGATCCTATGCCCTCTCCCAACTTTGAATTCCCTGTGTTTGAAGCTGAGGAAGAGGATGATGAAGAGATTCCAGATGAAATTTCTCGGTTGCTTGAGCACGAGGAGAAGATTATTCAGCCTCATGGAGAGTCTATAGAGATGGTCAACTTGGGTTCTGATGATGAAAAGAAAGAAGTCAAAGTTGGAGCATTGCTGGATCCTGATGTTAAGAAGAGGATTATAGAGCTTCTCAGAGAATATGTTGATGTATTTGCTTGGTCTTATCAAGACATGCCAGGTCTTGATACTAATATTGTGGAGCATAGATTGCCGCTGAAGCCTGAATGTCCACCTGTAAAGCAGAAGCTCAGAAGAACTCATCCAGATATGGCATTAAAAATCAAAGAGGAGGTTCAAAAGCAGATTGATGCTGGTTTCCTTGTGACGTCAATTTATCCTGAATGGGTGGCCAATATTGTTCCTGTTCCGAAGAAAGACGGAAAAGTCCGAATGTGCGTAGATTACAGAGATTTGAACAAAGCTAGTCCGAAAGATGATTTTCCATTGCCACACATTGATATGTTGGTAGATAATACGGCTAAGTTTGATGTGTTCTCTTTTATGGACGGATTTTCCGGTTATAATCAAATAAAGATGGCACCCGAAGATATGGAAAAGACCACATTTATTACACCATGGGGAACATTCTGTTACAGAGTGATGCCTTTTGGATTGAGGAATGCTGGTGCGACGTATCAAAGAGCTATGACTACGCTTTTCCATGATATGATGCACAAAGAAATCGAAGTATATGTTGATGATATGATCGCCAAGTCGAAGACTGAAGAGGATCATGTTGAACATTTGCTGAAGTTGTTTCAAAGGTTGAGGAAATATAAGCTTCGTCTGAATCCGAACAAGTGCACATTTGGTGTACGTTCTGGAAAGTTGCTAGGTTTCATTGTCAGCCAAAGAGGTATTGAAGTTGATCCTGATAAAGTGAAAGCTATTCAGGAAATGCCTGCTCCAAGAACCAAAAAGCAAGTAAGAGGATTCTTGGGCCGATTGAATTATATTTCGAGGTTTATCTCTCACATGACTGCCACATGTGCTCCAATTTTCAAGTTGCTTCGGAAAGATAAAGGTTGTGTCTGGACAGATGATTGCCAGAAGGCGTTTGAAAGTATTAAAGAATATCTGCTTGAACCTCCTATTTTGTCTCCTCCGGTGGAAGGTAGACCAATGATCATGTACTTGACTGTGTTGGAAGATTCCATGGGTTGTGTGCTTGGTCAGCAAGATGAAACTGGAAGAAAAGAACATGCAATTTACTACTTGAGTAAGAAATTCACTGATTGTGAGTCTCGGTATTCCATGCTTGAAAAAACTTGTTGTGCCTTAGCTTGGGCTGCAAAGCGTCTTCGCCAGTATATGCTGAATCATACGACTTGGTTGATCTCTAAAATGGATCCAATCAAGTATATTTTTGAAAAGCCTGCTTTAACTGGGAGGATTGCTCATTGGCAAATGTTGTTATCAGAATATGATATCGAGTACCGAACTCAAAAAGCTATAAAAAGTAGTATCTTGGCTGACTATTTGGCACATCAACCGATTGATGATTACCAACCTGTCAAGTTTGACTTTCCAGATGAAGATGTGATGTTTTTGAAAGTGAAAGATAATGATGAACCCTTTGATTGAGGAAGGGCCGGAGCCTGGATCTCGATGGGGTTTAGTTTTTGATGGTGCTGTGAATGCACGTGGAAGAGGAATTGGGGCAATGATAATTACTCCCGATGGTTCACATATTCCTTTTGCCGCAAGATTGACTTTTCCTTGTACCAACAATGAAGCTGAGTATGAAGCCTGCATTATGGGTCTTGAAGAAGCTGTTGATTTAAGGATTAAACATCTTGATGTATATGGAGATTCTGCCTTGGTAATTAATCAGATTCAGGGCACGTGGGTAACTCATCAACCTCATTTGATCCCCTATAGAGATTATGCCAGGAAGATATCAACTTTCTTCACTGAAGTTGAGTTCCATTATATTCCTCGTGATGAGAATCAGATGGCAGATTCCTTGGCAACTATAGCTTCCATGATAAAAGTGCACCAGTGGAATGAGGTTCCCATGATCAGTGTGAATCGACTTGAAAGACCAGCTCACGTGTTTGTGGTTGAGGAAGTCCATGATGACAAGCCTTGGTATCACGATATTAAATGTTTTCTCCAGAGTCAAGAATACCCGCTTGGGGCATCTGGTAAAGATAAGAGGACTTTGAGGAGATTGGCAGGCAATTTCTTCTTGAATGGAAATGTGCTTTACAAAAGAAACTTTGACATGGTCTTGCTCAGATGCGTGGGTAGACACGAAGCAGACATGTTGATGAAAGAAATTCATGAAGGATCCTTTGGCACTCATGCCAATAGGCATGCAATGGCTAAGAAGATGTTGAGAGCAGGTTACTATTGGTTGACAATGGAATCTGATTGTTGCAAATATGTGAAAAAGTGCCATAAGTGTCAGGTGTATGCTGATAAGATTCATGTGCCACCAGCTTACCTCAATGTGATTTCTTCCCCATGGCCTTTCTCTATGTGGGGAATTGATATGATTGGCATGATTGAACCCAAGGCTTCGAATGGACATCGTTTTATCCTCGTGGCAATTGACTACTTCACCAAGTGGGTGGAAGCGGCATCGTATGCTAATGTGACCAAGCAAGTTGTGGTTCGGTTTATCAAGAATAATCTTATCTGCAGATATGGTGTTCCGAATAGAATCATTACTGATAATGGTTCGAACTTGAACAATAAGATGATGAAAGAGCTTTGTGAAGATTTCAAGATTCAACACCATAATTCCTCTCCTTATAGACCGAAGATGAATGGGGTTGTTGAAGCTGCAAATAAGAACATTAAGAAGATCATTCAGAAGATGGTTGTGACGTACAAAGATTGGCATGAGATGCTCCCGTTTGCTTTGCATGGGTATCGTACATCTGTCCGCACTTCAACAGGGGCAACCCCTTTCTCACTTGTTTATGGTATGGAAGCAGTTCTCCCCGTCGAAGTTGAGATCCCATCAATGAGAGTTATGATGGAAGCCAAGTTGACTGAGGCTGAATGGTGTCAGAGTAGATTTGACCAGTTGAATTTGATTGAAGAAAAGAGAATTAAAGCTTTGTGTCATGGTCGGTTGTACCAGCAAAGAATGAAGAAAGCTTTTGATAAAAAGGTCAAACCTCGTGTATTCAGAGAAGGCGACCTCGTGCTCAAAAAGATTCAGTCTTTCCTTAAAGATTCTCGGGGCAAGTGGACTCCGAACTATGATGGACCATATGTTGTTAAGAAAGCCTTCTCTGGCGGTTCATTAATTCTTGCAACTATGGATGGTGAGGAGATCACTCGCCCTGTGAATGCGGATGCAGTCAAGAAATACTTCGCCTAAAAAAAAATAAAAGAACAACTCGCTAAGTTGAAAACCCGAAAGGGCGGCTTAGGCAAAAATGAGCGTCTCGGTGGATTGAAAACCCGAAAGGGCGGTCCAGGCAAAAATTAGAGACAAAAACAGAAATAATTATCCCGGTAGATTGAAAACCCGAAAGGGCAATCTAGGCAAAAGTTAGGGATCATGGCAAGTAACTGCGTCGACAGACTGAATCGCTTGTAGTGACCGAGGATTTCAGATTCTTGTTCTTCAGAAGAATTATTCATCAAAGATTCTTATTCACTCATCCTTGACTGAAGTTTCGGACACAGTGGAGTTCAAAGTTGATAGGGAGAATAGTAATCATTGTATCTCAATGTAGCCCTTTTCCGTGTATTTACCATTTTTCAAACTTGTAATAATCCATGGAGTCATGCCATTTGCTGACTACCATTCTATCAATGAATTTGAGCTTTTATCCAATTGTTTGCAATTCTTTATATTGTTTCTGTTTACAAAATTTCAATTTATTGTTGATGACGATTTTTGAAACAAATTTAATAAATGTAATTTTTGAAGATTTTAAAAACATTTTTCTTTTGATATCTGAACAAATAAAGGATGTCGACAGTGATTCCAAGAATGGTAAAGTCGGGATGTGTGTAACTTGTCTCTCCCAAAGCAGGGTTTGATTCGGTTGTTCCTGGATAGTCTTGACAGATTGATGTTAAAAATGTTTTGTTCCCCAACCATGATGTTGAGTGGAGATTGTATGTGTTCCCCAGAAGAGTTGTTGGAAGGGATGTTCTTATGAATCCCTAGCGGAGTGTTGATCTCTTCCTTAGCCTGTTATCTTTGAATTGAGAAGTATTGGGAATCCCCAACTGAGCTCATGTTCCTCAGCCTGAATGATTTGCATTCTTGAATATAGAAGTATTGATATAGCAGTCAGTTTAGAGGTTTTCTTTTACCCTATGTTGGGTACTGATTTAAAATCCCTCGTAACTGTGCTTTGGCTATGATGTTAACTTCTGATATCCCTATATGGATCCCCAGTAGGACTGCATGTGTTGATTTTCAGCAGGTTCCTATGATTTTTAGCAAGTCTGGCACTCTATCCCCAAGCGGAGCAAGAGTTGTATGACAGTTATTCTTTGTGAAGTTTGATTTTTATCAAGAATATTTCCATCCTCAGCAGATTATACTCTTTTCTCAGCAGGATAATATTCCTAGTAGATGTTGTATTATCATGATTTGAGCCTTGTAGCAGGATTTTATTCCTTTGATGGCTTATGATATTCCCCTGCAGATTTCAAGTTAAATCTCCAGTTGTTTCCCTGCATTATTGCCTTGGGATTAGCCGAGTATCCGTTTGTTGTGGTGTTCATGTCCCCCGTTTCTTATCTTTATGTCTGTTTTGTCAGCATATTCATAAGCATATTCATACGCATAAACATGGCATTGTTTGCTTGCATTTTTGCGTTTATCATTGTTATCTGCTCTTTGGTGTGGATTTTCCTCACAGAGTGTGTGTGTCATGTTCCTCTCAAGTTTAGAGTGTCGACCATTAAGCAGAAAGAGTTAATCCTTTCTAATTCCCCACTGAGTTTGTTTCTCGTGGATGATGTTGATTCAGTTTCCTCCCCAGTTTATTATCTGGATGGATTTTCCCCAGTTGAGATATTTCCTCCTCGGGATGAGTCTTATTTGACCGTTTCTTTCCAATTTGTTCTTGGATTGAACTCTGGTCCCCTTTTGTGGATATATTTGCTTTGGAATTAAGCTATCATTGTTTGATAGTGGGCAACATTTTCTCCAGCATGAGTATATTGCTCTGAAATTTAAGCTATCAGTAATCGATAGTGGGTACTATTACCAAAATTGATCGAGTTCTTTTGCTTGTACTCCTACCCAGTAAATTCGGTAGTTGAGATTTCTGCCTCTTACCCAGTAAAAAGGTAATAGAGTTTGTTTTCATTTGCTTAAGCTCCTACCCAGTAAATATGGTAGTCGAGATTTTATCCTCTTACCCAGTAAAAAGGTAATAGAGTTTGTTTGCTTGAGCTCCTACCCAGTAAATCAGGTAGCCGATATTTCTTCTTCTTACCCAGTAAAAAGGTAATAGAAGTTGTTTCTCTTTGATTGAGTTCCTACCCAGTAAATCAGGTAGTGGATCATACTCCTATCCAGTAAATCGATAGTCGAGTTTCTTTATACCCAGTAAAAAGGTAATTGAGGTTATTCCTCCGTATTTTGCTCCTATCCAGTAAATCGATAGTCGAGTCCCTTATACTCCTACCCATTAAATTAGGTAGTTGAGAGATTCTTGCCCAGTAAAAAGGTAGTTGAGGTTATCCCTCCGTATTTTGCTCCTATCCAGTAAATCGATAGTCGAGTCCTTTATATATTCTCTACCCAGTAAATCCGATAGCCGATATTTCTTCTTCTTACCCAGTAAAAAGGTAATAGAATTTGTTTCACTTTGATTGAGTTCCTACCCAGTAAATCAGGTAGTTGATCATACTCCTATCCAGTAAATCGATAGTCGAGTCCCTTAATATTTTCTACCCAGTAAATCCGGTGGTCAAGTTATTTTCTTACCCAATAAAAAGGTAATGTAATCAGATATTTTCATCTTATCCAGTAAAAAGGTAATTTGATTGAGTTTCTACCCAGTAAATCCGGTAGTCGATATTTTCTTCTTACCCAGTAAAAAGGTAATGGAAGCTGATTTTCCTTTGATTTAGTTCCTACCAAATCCGGTAGTTGATCATACTCCTATCCAGTAAATCGATAGTCGAGTCCTTTATTCCTTACCCAGTAAAAAGGTAATTGAGGTTATTCCTCCGTATTTTGCTCCTATCCAGTAAATCGATAGTCGAGTCTGCTATATTCTCTACCCAGTAAATCAGGTATTTGAGAGTTTCTTGCCCAGTAAAAAGGTAATTGATGATCTCTCCGCATTTTGCTCCTATCCAGTAAATTGATAGTCGAGTCTGTTATATTTCCTACCCAGTAAACAGGTAGTTGATGATTTCTTTTCCAACTCGGTATTTCTCCATTTTTGGATTCGAATACTTTGTTCGATTGATATTCCTGGCAGGGTGTTTATCTTTCCCTGGTTGAATTTTGTTCCCTGATTATATCATATCTTTTCCCAAGTGGGGTCTGTTATCCAGTGATTTATTTTCCTGGTAACTCTTTGTTTGTCTGTTGTTTCCCCAGCGGGATTTTCTTCTGTGTCCCCAAGTTGTGCTTTTCTCTGGTGGTCATTTATTTCCCCACAGAGATCTTGGGTTTGCATATCATATTCATATCATATCATTTGTTCTCTTAGGACAAAAATTGGGTTTCTGTATTTAAGTCTCTCCCATCTTGTAGAGACGAAGATGTCAATCTTCATATCTCCGGATTGAAGAAACTTAAATAGGGGCAGCTGTAACACCCTAATTTTTGCCCTAAGATTTCATTGCATATCATCTGCATTTTGCATACAAACAAGATCGCACTGGTTTCGAGTTTCTTCTCAGATATCGGGTCTATGCTTTGCAGGGGATCACCATTATTTTTACTGTTTTATATTTTGTTTATGTTTACTGACTTCTAACCAAAATACAAGAAATATGTTGCAGTGTTCTTCTTCTTCTCTGTGTTGCAGGTTTGCGAGGATGAGACAGTAATTCCATTCAGATGCGTTTGTTCAGTCACAATTCGATTTCAAGTGGATGTTTGACCTAATCTGGTCAAACTATTAAAAGATTGTGTTGACTGTCAATTGTGTGTGCCAGTAATTCATTCATCAGACAATGCGTTTTCAAAGTACAAGTTGGATTGGGTGACAGGTGTTTCTTGTGCGAAGTTTGGTTTGTTCATCAGTTAGCATGCAGTGTGTTGTGGTTTGAATCTTCAGTGTTTATCAGTTCATCAACGATTCATCTGAGGATTTATTTTCCTCAGTATGAATTCGGTTTATCAGATAATAATCAGACAGTTTTCAATTGACAAGTTGCAAGGTAGTTGCAAGGTATTTGGGCTGGGTTCAAGGGCTTATGCAAGAATAATCGAGATTTGTTGTGGGCTTGAAAACCAAAATTCCATCCATTATCCATTTTCCGATTAAACCATTCCTTATTTTCCCCAATTTTCTAATACCCATTTTATTCAATAATCTTCGTTTCCCATTTTCCTCGATTCATTTACGATCATTACCCATTTTTTTCCATCCCATTGTTTTTAGTCTATTGTCCATTAAAAAAAAATTAGTTAATTTCAATCAATCAAATTCCAAATTTTATTTTTCATTTTTTATTTCCATTTTTTAATTTCAATTTTGTTTTCTTATTTTATAATACAAAAATTCCAAAAAAAGATTTTATTATAGAGTTTTTTTCATAATCCATTCTTTTTTTATTTTGTTTTCTCATAACAATAAAGAAAAGGCCTTTGGCCCACCAAGCCTAATGCAGCCCCACACATTCACTGCCTTGCCAATCCGCGCGTGCAACAAAAAGCAACTCCCTTCAAGCCTCCCACAAGCCTCTTGCATTTCCTCACACGCCCACAAGCTTCCCACACTTCCTTCAGCTTACCAAGCCAGGTTACCGCATCCAAGCTTCACGCGTCTGGCCCACAGCTCCTCAAATATTCCCCAAGCCACTGCAATACCGAAACAAACAAAACAACAACAGCAGCTTCAATCCGCAGCAGGCCCAACCCACAAAGTAAGACGAAGCAATCCACCAAAATCCCGCGCGCTAGCCTCACGTGTGCAAGCCTAAGCAATAGCTTCAATCCAGCTGACCCCAACCTCCTTCACTCAGCCGTTCCGCACCGTACAATAACATCAGCTTACCGCAATAAGCTCACTTCATAACACAAGCCGAAGCTTTCACACACACCTCAATCCGCACGCGTACAAGCACGAGCATAGCACCTGAAATTAACAATACCAAAACGCAGCAAGCTTTGAACATAAAACGCAAAAATTGAAAATTCATTTCAAAAGGGCAAGCAAAACGAAAACGGAAGCAAAGTGCACACGAGAACTTCGTGATTTCAAAACGCAATCCATAAAGCCTCAAACGGCATCACCTTCTCCTTCACTTTTCTCCTATAAAAGCAATCCCTCACTCCATTTGAAATCAAGCTTCAACAGCACCCCGAAACTCTGCCGAATCTATCCTAAACACTCAAAAATCCCTAAAGCCCCAAATCCCCAAATCCTTTCAAATTACTTTCTGAAATCACTAAACCTAACTGAAGTGGAATTTGAATTGAAAGAGAGAGCTGAACCGAATTGAGAGAGAGGGAGATATCCGCGAGAGAAGAAGAACAAGAAGCCGAGAGAGCTTGCGGGAGAGAGGAGAGGAGAAGCTCTGTGTTAGTTTTTGTTTTTGAGAAGGTGAGGATTGTTCGCTGTGAGAGTTTGATTTTCGCCGCAATTTGTTTTTTCTTTCTCTACCCTGTTCCGCCGCGAATTTGAACACTGTGTTGTGTGTTTGTTGTGAGAAAGAAGAAGACGCCCTGTGCTTTCTGTTTCCCAGCTTTTCTTCTTTTCCTTTACATATTTGTTTCTGATTTTTTTTATTAATTGTTTTTTTAAAAAAATTGAAATGAAGTTGTGATGGGCCTAAGGCCATGTTTTCGTTTTTGCTATCCCCCCTACCCGCGGCTTGCTCCATCTCTCCCCCCTCCCCTTCTTTTATTTTTTTTTATTTTTCTTTTTATATTAATTAGTTTTAATTTCTTTAGATTTTGATTTCAATTATCTTTATATAAAGAAAATTTTAAAAAATGTTTTAAGGAGGCAATTTGAAAAATATTTTAGAAAATATTTGAGAGAAACAATTTAGAAGAAATATGTTAATAAAAAGATTTTTAGAAATAGTTTAGAAAATGATTTTAAAAATGTTTTGTTTTCTTTTATTGGATCTAATTTTAGATCCATTACTCTTCATCTTTTTTTAATTTTGGTCGATGACAATCTTCCGATTCGGGATTGTTGATTTCCGATTAAGCTTAATCTTCATTATTTCAAACCTATGGATGAATGATCATTTGGATCATTCTCCATACTTTGAGATCGTGATAGGTTGCTAATCGAGAAATTCAACGATAATCTCAATTAAGATTAGACCTTCCTCTTTCTTTTAGTGTGGCATGTTTTTGGAGAACGATCCATTATATCGTTTCTCTAACATGTATTAACACGGATATTTTCCACTTTAATTAGTGGTGGTCGGCCTCATTTGTAGGGTAATTACTCCGTAAATTACTCGGCGATTGCTTAACATAGACCTAAAGTTGTCCCGATTCGATTAAGATCCACTTGGATCCGTTTGCCTCGGTTTTATTTTCATCGTTGTGGTTGTGCTTGATTAAGTTCATCATACCACCTTATATTGTATATAATATTATAATGTGAATATAATTGTTTAAATTTAATCTCTTGCACCTTATCCTTTTATTTTAATCTCTTGCTCCCTTATCTCCTTATTATATTTTGCCATATTATATCATATATCATTGTTTATATTCATATTGTGCTTGTTAATATTCATATTGTGCTTGTTTTTATTTTGTCCATTTGGACATCAAAATACTTAATAAAGGATTAAACTCTTAAAAAACTTGTGACTTCTAACTTTGGACTTATGGTTACTATCCCGAACTTTTGGAGATTGGACTTAGACCTTCTAGGATTCCCTTTGCTCAAGTTGGAGTGGTTAGAAATCTTGGCCTCAAATGATGTTATTAACTTTTGAAGATGGAAGTCCGAACTTTGAAGATTTGTACATATTGGTTTGGTAATTTCTTTCCTTAGCTTTTAATTCAAGCATTAGGACTAGTCTCTTCATCTCCTCCCCATTCTTTAATTTTCACAACTTCTTCCTATTTCAAAACCTTCTTGTTTTCTAAACTTCAAACACTTTCATAAACAAACCTTGACTTAGTGTAAACACCCCAAATTTGCCCTCACCCATTCACCATGGCTTGTGATCATCTCATATGCATAAACACAATCATATCACCTCATATCTCAATTTTGAGTCACTGCATAGTTTCTAAGTCATCTGCACCTAGGGTTTGTGATCTGAGCAATCCAAGGGCATCTTGAGCCACTCCAAAGGCAACCAATCACTTCAAAGGGATCCATATGTGTTCAAGTATCATATTATACCCTCTCAAAGTCAAGATTTCAAAAGAATCACAAGAACTAGGGTTTGAATGGATGCAGAACCAGGTTTGACTGCACAGTTGACCTAAAATTAGGGTTTTGGTTTCAGAGGCCATAACTCCAATTTTTTTGGTCATTATTGTTTCCATTGGTCTCTATATGGTATAGGGAGTATGCATATCAATTTTCATGAAGAAATTCCATGGGGAAGTCATCTGATCAAGGGTTGACTTTTCAGACAAGTCAGTGTAAAATCAGGGCATCTGAGGCCCCCAATGACCCAACCAATGGGCATTCTTCATCATTTTGAGTGTATATGATCTTTATTTGATCATGGAAGAAGGTTGAAGTTCACAAAAATCAAGAATTTGGAGTTTTTGCAAGTGTTGA
This sequence comes from Lathyrus aphaca, assembly GCA_963966055.1. Taxonomy (NCBI): domain Eukaryota; kingdom Viridiplantae; phylum Streptophyta; class Magnoliopsida; order Fabales; family Fabaceae; genus Lathyrus; species Lathyrus aphaca. The sequence continues at coordinate 264,662,531 of OZ014524.1, read as the reverse complement.
CTTTTTGGGCATAGTTGACTTTTCAAGAATGCTTCATTTTAGGTCATTTTTCAAGCCTTGATTCTTGATCCAAAAATGCTTCAAATGGAAAAACTTTGGTCATGAAAGTTGTAGATTACATCTTTCCCTTTTCAAAAAGTACAAGAACATGATCAAATTCTTCTTGGATCAAAAGTTATGGTGTGATAAAGTTGCCAAAAATCACTTATTTTCAAGATATGCACCAAGTGTGAAAATTGCAAAATCATGTACCAAGGCAAATTGCAACTTCTAATTGGCATCAAACCATCACATAAACATCATGTAAGTCCTAAAATTCAGAATGGACTAGGCATTGCTCATGTTTCATGGCTTTTGGGACAAGATCTTCCCATGTGAACCATAAAGCAACAACTTGCAAAAACTCATGATCACACTTCCTACAACTTGCAACCTTGGATGCTGACTTTGGCTAGCCTTTCCCCTCACCCTTGCTGCGCAGCCCATGCTTTGTACTAGCCTAGATCATGAGCCATACTCCTCTTACACAAGAAGTGGACTTTGAGCAAAAGCAAACTTACCAATCACTATAGGCCAGGTCACATCATCTGACCTATAGGATTAAAATACAATATCCTTTGGCAAGCAAAATCCATCAAGAGGCCAAGCTGAAACACTTCACAAGATCACATTCACAAAACACACCCTAGCTGCATTTTGCTTCGAATCTCTCTGCCCAGCCACCAAACATCAAAACCATTTTCACACCTCAACTCACCATGCTTCATTGAGCTCAAAGCAACCAAGAACCAGGCCTGAAACAAGCCATAACTTCACTTCACCATTTTCACCCCAAGTTGCAGTTTCTTTCGAAACTCTCACCACAGCTCACAAACATCAAAACCAACTCCACAAACCTTCTCCACTCATCATCAGGACCTCACAGAACCACTCACATTGGCCTGAAGCTGCTTGCATCACCATTGCCATTTCCAACTGAGCTTGAGCAGAAGCTGCTCAAACTCTTCACACAGCCAACATAAGCTTCTCCAAAGCATTCAAACATCATCAAGGGGTCCTAAGGAGTGGATTGCACAAGGAGAAAGGGCCAGAAAGTCATCAGAGTGAAAGCTTCGAATCTCAGGTAGCTCAAGAAATATTTTTCCAGAAATCATTTCTTTTGTTTTAAACTTGTTCTTTGTGTCTTCCTGATCATGAATATGCCTTTGGTTTTGCAAATGGTGACGAAATGAGAGTTTAATTGCTCTCTGAAACTTGCGTGCCCTAATTCTTTCTTGCTTCGATTCAGCCTTGTTAGGAAATGTAAATTTGCTTTGATTAGGGGTTTCGGTTCGTGAGTGAGTGGGGATCATTTCCCAGTTTTTAGATTTCGTTTTAGTTAGGTTTTTAGGGTTTTGGGGATTTTCAGGGGAGATGCTGGCCGGAGAAGACGACCGGAAGTCTTCTCCGGCAGCCTGAAAGTGATTTATGCCCTAATCCAGTCATTAACTCTAGTTTGAATTTGGACCGTGGATTGCCTTTGACTGGTTGACTTCGCGCGTGAGTGTGTGGTCCAGATCTGCTTGCTTAGCCCTAATCCACGTGTTTAGCTTAATTAATCTATAATTAAATTAATTTAATCAGAATCAACCTCAGCCTTTGGATAGCGCGCGTGGTCAACAATTTCAAACTCAGACTCAATCCTGGCCCTCCACTCATTTGACTTTCCTTTTATTTTCATTTAATTCATTTTCTTTTCATTTGTTTTGCACAATTAATTTAAAATAGTAAAAAGTCTTAAAAAATTATGAAACTTTCTCTCCTAAGTTTTATTAATTTTTATGACACAAAAATATTTTTATTTTTATTTTTATCATTAAAAAAGTATTTTTAAATATTTAAAAGATTATTTTTAATTGATTAATGAAAATTAATTAATTAAAAATACTTTTAGGTATTTAAAAATCATCAAAAAATTCATGAAATGTTCTAAGACATTTAGAAACATTGTCCAACCTTCAAACCAAATTTCTTTTTTGATCTTGATGCATTTTGAGGATTTTCCATTGAATTAAATCATTTTTTGTGCATTATTTTGATCATAAGTTCAAAAAATCATTTCTGCCTATTTGAGAAGAGTTGGGCATTGATTCTTTTTGCATTGCATTCTATTTGGCATGTAGTTTTTGAGATAAAATGGCCATGGTTTGATTCCTCATTTTCAATTTGTTTGGTATTTCTTTTGTTTAGGAACCCTAAAAACCCTAATAACTTGTAAAATTCATAACTTAAGATTGGTTAAGAATTGAGACCTCCCCTTTGGACCTTAGTTTAGTATAGGGTTAGGGATCCTTTGTGTGGAATTTTCCATTTTTTATCTTAGGGTGTGCTTCTGTTTTGGGTTTTTGTTTGATGTTTGATTCATAAACCCTAATTTGGGCTTTCATTTGCATCCTTCTTGCATTCTCTTGCATAACATGACTTGCCATGACATTTCAAGCATTCATGTGATTCATTTGACATCATAAGACATATGGAAAGCATCTTTGATCATTGCATCTTGCATTTGCCATGTTGTATGCTTTGTATGCTTCCTAACTTTTCATGTGTATCCATGCTTCTAAGCTTGCATCATCTGCATCCATAAACTTGTATGAACATCTCCATGCCTTGCCTCATGTTTGTAGCATCTCATAACATCATTAGCATCATGCACATGCTTCTGGTTTGGTTTTGCTTCATACCATTTCATCTCATTTTGCATTGCACTGCATTCCTACTCTAACATTTCAGGTGGTAAGTGAACTTGAGAAGTGAATTTGCCTTCACTTCTCATGACTTTTCTTTTCATCTCTCTTGCATCCATTGCTGCATTTTTGTTTGTGTTTGAGTTTGAGCTTGCTCATTCTTCTTCTTCCCACTTTCTTTCTTCAAGTGACTTGACTTCTTGAATGAAGCAAGTCACTTTGCTTCTCTTGATCCTTTCATCTGCTTCCTGGTTGTTCCATTGAAGATTTCTCTTGAAAACCTAACAAACCTTAGGAACAACCAAGCATGACAATGATTAGGGTTTTGATTAGTCTCCCCTCTTAGTTTTACCTTTGTGTCTCTTTTGAGTCTTCTCTTCTTACCTCATAATTAGGGACTAGACCCTAAAGGCTTTAAGGCTTTGTGATTAAGCTTATGCCTGCATCCTTCTATTAGGATGGAGTGTATAACTTTAATCCTAAGTGTTAAACCCTTAATGTGTTTAAATCTCTTAATCAATTCACTTAATAATCATCAAGACATCACACTTGTAACTTGGGCCTTGCATTAGGGTTCTAATTCTTCCTTAATTGGTTAAGAAGGACTAACCCTAGTGTTAATGGACAAGTCCCCCTCAAGTTGTCTTACAAACCTTAAAAATCACTTCATCATCTTATCATTTAATAAAAAACCACTTAATCAAAGGCTTGTTTTGTCATGAGTTTAATCCCTAATCATGGATTAAGTTGAGGAGCTTTCCTCAGCTTAAACACCCTCATCTATTATCCTTCTATTGGGATGGTGTAATGAGTCTGTTTAATCCTTGATTATGGCTTAACCTCATTACTTAACACTAAATAAAAACACCAAAAACATCTAATTAATCACAAGTAGGTTAATGATCTTAATCTTACATCAAAGGTGATTAAGTGTGAGAATCTGACTTCACACTTAACGTATTCTCATTACCCCTAATCAGAGGGAAGATGTGATGAGTTTACTAAACCCATTGGTTTAGGCTTAAGCTCATTAACTTATGACAAACTTTCAAAAGCAATAAAAGACTGAAAACTCAAAAACAAACAATAATCGTCTCCTTCGGGATTCTTTTCTCATCACTTTCACTCATAAACGAGAACTTGCTTCTTCCGTCTAATGCAAGACAGTTTGCACCTGAGCCAGACAGGTCATACACTTGAGCATAGACAAGCAAGCAGTTCACAAGTCAATTCATCTTTCAGTCTCTTTGGGTCGAACTACGGCGTTCTGACTTCCTCATTGCACGAGAGGATACGTAGGCATAACTTAACAGTTATCGAACAAAAGTCTCTGTATATTCCCCCTTTTTCCAGCATCTTTCTCTTAGCCTCATTATCATGAGCATTTCACTCTTGTCCTTACACTGACACTGTACATTTATACACTTTACACTTCTTTCAGCACTGACACCTGTACATCTTTTTCCAGCTCTTTGACACACAAATTGCACTGACACTACCCCTTTAAAACACAAATCTTTAAAGCGTGGATCCCGTCGAGTACGACGGACAATCTGGGTGCTAATACCTTCCCAGGTTGTAACCAACCCCCTTTCTCAGTCTCTCTGGTTCGCAAACCGTCTTATCCATCTCTTTCTAGGTTTATGCAGCATTACCTTTCCTCCGGGATAAAAATGCCTAGCTGGCGACTCTATTCATTCTCCAGTGAGTTCACGGCTGTGTGTTCTCATTTTTCCCTTCGCCGACCGTTCGCGTCTGTACCCCATTTGACCCGGCTTCATTTGGTGGGAGCGACAGCTTGGCGACTCTGCTGGGGAACCTTTATACTGCAACCAGGGCTTCTGGTTCTTTTTGTGGGTTCCTCCTAGCGCTTGGTTGATTTGTGTTTACTGGGGTGTTATGTGCTTATTTGTGCTTGTATTTATTTTGCTTTATGTACAGTTTGCTTTACTGCTTTCTTTATTTGCTTTTTGCATTATATCATATTGTCATACTGTACTGCTGGCTGGATCTGGTTGTTTACTTTGGTGGGTGGGTGATTCATTGAGAGTTAAGGTCCTATACCTGGGACCTGAGTGACACCTAGGCTAGAGTGAATCATATTCTTTCCCATTCCATTTCGGTCTGGTGCGGGAATGTGAAACACGGTTCAGATGTGGGTTTCTTCTTGAGAACTCTGTGTTGCAGATTTCCTGCAATGCTAGGGCTATCTGGGAAGCCTGCTAAGTCTGGATGACCTTTTAGTACTGACCTTCAGAAACTGAGGAGAATTAGAGGAGGAACTTTTATGGTTATTGTAAACACTGTACCTCCGGGTTAGAAGTGTTTACACTTCTCATAACTGATCCAAGTCTGAGGATCCTTGTTCTAGAACACCACCAGTGAGGGGGTTGGGCTGTTTACAGGTTTGCAGGTACCTTGACCTCAGAATACCCTGTTACCTTGTTTTGTTAAGAATACTCCATGTTGGACAGTTCTTGTGATTCTAAAACCCTGGACATGTGGCTCTTTATTTGAGTCCCCCACCTTGGTTACTGGATTTATAGACCTCCATCTGGAATTCTTGAACACACATGGACTTATATCAGGGCATTTTGATCAGATCCAGCTCAGTCACAAACCCTTTGCATTTCATTTGCATACATAATCATTGCATCATATTGACATTTGCTTATTTGTGTTTCAGGGTATCCATCATTCATTTGGTTTTGGTTTTGACCCCATCTTCTGTATTGACCTATCTTCACCAGCATCTGCTTCAGTTATCACCTGCACCAGCCAATCAGTGGCTCCTTACTTCAGCATTATCATCAGCACCTGTCTCTACTCATCTTCAGCATCATGGCTCCTAAAAAGAGCAACATCACCTATCACTTCTTCCAGCCAGAGCTATCAGATATCAGGAGGATCCAGACCCTGATCGCTCCAGATCACATATCTTTGTTCAGGGAGCATTATGGAGATATACTGGACATGGTTATGGACCTGGACCCTTCACAGAGAAGCCTGATCCACACCTGCATTCAGTTTTATGATCCCCCACTGAGGTGTTTTACTTTCCAAGACTTTCAGTTGGGCCCTCTATTAGAAGAATACTCATCTTTGGTTGGTATACCTATCAGGGCTGGAATCCCTTTCAACCCTGAGATGGTCTTTCCCAGCAATGGAGAAGTAGCAAAAGCTTTACATCTGGAGCCTGTCCTGATTGAGCAGCATATGACCTCTAAAGCTGGAATCCCTGGCTTTCATTTGGATTTCATGATCTCTCAAGCTACCCTGAAAGCTTCTCTAGGAGAGTGGAAAGCTGTTTGTGCTCTACTGGCCTTGAGCATATATGGAATTGTACTGTTTGCAGATGAGCCTCGATTCATTAGCAAGAATGCCATCCATCTGTTCATCCTGAAGAACCCAGTACCAACTTTATTGGGGGATCTTTACTATTCAGTGCATCAGAGGAATGAGAAGCAGAGGGGGAGATTAGTGAGGTGTTGTGCTCCATTGTTCCACACTTGGCTTCTCAAGCATCTACCCAGGACAGATGCATTTCTGAACCCTCATCAGCAGAGTAACTGGGCTAAGAGACTCACTGCCCTAACTTCAGCAGATATCAGATGGTGCACTCAAAGCACCAAGGGCAGGGATATCATCACCAGCTGTGGGCATTTTCTCAATGTGCCTTTAATAGGAGTTAAGGGTAGTATCAATTACAATCCTCTGCTGTTCAGAAGGCAACTGGGCTATGCACTGGTCCATACTCCTAAGGCACAGGACTTGGTTGAGACCCTCTATTGTGAGAACAAGATTAATCTGGCTGTTGTTAGGCAGGCTGCCTGGGCCTGGGTTCATGTTCAAACCAAGGGAGTGACCATTCTGGGGAAGTGCAATAATGTAGCATCAGCACAATATTATGAGTGGTCCCATGCCAGGGCCCAATTCTCTAGGATGCCCTTTACCATAGAAGACATGCCTGAGTCATCTTCAGCACCACCCCCTGCCACTATCAGTTTGGAGGAGTTTGAGAGCTTGAAGGAAAGAAATGAGAAGCTAACCCAGGCTTTGCAGAAGACCCTCCGGGAGAGGAGTGAAGGTATGAGGGAGATTGAGAGATTGGAGAAGATGAGAGTAGAGCATCTGACTAAGATTGAGAAGTCTGGGGATTATATCAAAAAGTCTAAGGCTGGTGAACAAATTCTGAAGAATGCTTGCAAAGAAGCCCAGTTCCAGAGAGCAAGGACAGACTTGTATCAAAAGGAGAGTCAAGCCCGGTGGGTCAGGATTACCGAGGCTCGTACCCTGGAGGACAAGAGAGTTCAAGACAAGATGGAGCAACTGGAGGCTAGTGCAAAAGAACAGCAAGAAGCCCTGGCAGCAGCCCAGAGGGAGATATCAGAATTGAAGATCAAAGCAGGGGTGAAGAGGTCCAAGGACCAAACTCAGCACAAGAAGCTAACAGCAGCTGTTGCAACCCGGAACCTCCTCATCCGGAATCTCACGGAGCGTCCGGCTGATCCTGTGACCGAAGCACTTCTCAAGGAAGTTCGTGAGGATGAGTTTGGCCTTGGTGTTTGACCATTTGCTTGTTGTTTCTATTCCATGTACTTTTACTTTTTGTGATGTATTTTGACCCCTTAGGGGGCTTGTGTTGTAAAATGAACAAGTTGTATTATTTCACCTTCTGTAATATATTTGTGTTAGTTTGTTCCACCCAAGTTTACTTCGGAAGCAACATCAACAGCATCTTCAAGGGTCTGGAAGGGTCAAAACTGAAGGCCAAACCGGATACCTTGAGAACAAATAAGCATAACTGCATTGCATGCTAACCCTTTGTTTGTTTTGTAGGTTTTTGTTTTGTTGTTGCTAATCTCTGTTGTGATGCTCAGGAACTATTGCTAGGCGCCGAGTATTTCCCCTCAACCGTCCGCACCGTTATCCAACCCGAAATAACCTTCCGGGAATTCAAATGGATCAGGAACAGCAGGACCTTGCTGAGGTCAGAAATCAAATGGCAAATGAAAGGCTACAAATGAGGAATCAAATGACGCAGTTCATGGAAGTTATGAACAACATGGCTCAAAGTCAGGAAAGACTGAGGGCCATGGTGGAAAGGCAAAATCAAGAGGATCCACATATAGGGACTGCCGGCACCAGTAACAATGAAAGAGTACAACCTCATGTTAACCCCCCTGTGTTTGGCCCACATCTGCATCCCGAGATCAACATTCCTGCAAATGTTCAAGGGACAGCCACTGCAGCCAGGGTACTTCAGGAAGACCCTCAAGAAGACCAGTTCACAGTAATGGGTGCTGGGGAAGAAGCTTACGATAGAAGATTGGACGAGATAGCTGAGAAGTTAAGATCCCTAGAGTCTCAAAACTCTTTGGGTTTTGACGTGATGGATATGGGCTTGGTAGACAGGGTCAGGATCCCCCATAAGTTCAAGCCTCCTTGCTTTGAAAAGTATAATGGGACTTCATGCCCCCGGACTCATTTACAATCATTTCTGGGAAGGCTGAAGGCCTACACAATGGATGAGAAGCTCTGGATGTTCTATTTCGAAGACAGCTTGACAGGGGCCTCAAGAGAATGGTACTCTCACCTAACAAGGGCAACTATTAGATGCTGGAAGGACCTGGCAGAGGCCTTCATCAGACAGTATCAGTACAACTTAGATATGGCACCCAACAGGACCCTCCTAATGGGAATGTCACAGTCTTCAAGGGAGAGTTTCCGAGAATATGCCCAGAGGTGGAGGCAATTGGCTGCTGCCGTTCAACCACCTATGTCTGAAAGGGAGATGGCAGATATGTTCATGAACACCCTTCAGGGAACGTATATTGACAGGTTGGCTGCTTTCTCTTCCACTAGCTTCGCAGATGTTGTCATAGCTGGGGAGAGAATTGAAAGCCTGTTGAAAATGGGTAAGATCTCTGATAATGGTGTCAGCTCGTCCAGTAATGCAAGAAAGCCTTTTGCAGGCCCGAGAAGAACTGGCGAGACCAATGCCATCCACACCAACAGGGGTAGGCCCCAATATGCTCAAAGGTCAGTAGCAGCAGTCACCATTCCTGCTCTAGCTCATCCTCAGCCAGTCTATCAACCTCCTCAACAAAATTATCAACCACAACCTCAGTACCATCAGCAAAATCAGTATCCTCCAAGAAATTACAACAACAGCAACACCAACAACAACAGTCAACAAAGGCCATTCCAACAGAGGCCATCTCAAGCTAACAGAGTGATCGATCCGATCCCAATGCCATATGCTACTTTGCTGCCACAGCTTCTGAAACTCAACCTGGTTGAGCTAAGAACGTTGGCACCTCCGGATCCCAACAGTCTACCAAGGAACTATGACTCCAATGCTAGGTGTGCTTTTCATTCAAACGCACCTGGCCACAGTACAGAAAAATGCAGGGCCCTGCATATGAAGGTACAAGACCTGGTAGACTCCAAGGCTCTGAATTTCGCACCACCGCCCAATGTTAATAAGAACCCCATGCCAAACCATGGTGGTCCCCGAATTAACGCTATTGAAGAAGACAAGCCGTCTTATTTAATAACCAGTGTGGGACAGATCAGGACACCATTGGTAGAAATCAAGGCTCAACTCTTGGAATGTCAGATGTCCCCAGGGTGTGAATTGGGTTGTGCTTACTGCAATATTTCAGTAAATGGGTGCGATAATCTGAGGAATGGCATAGATGGCCTTATTCAGAGTGGCCAACTTCAGATCACCACATCATTCCCAACAAATCCTGCAATCTCCTCAGCAACGGTTTCAGAACCTCCTACAACTGCAGCAACTATTGTTCCTGACAATTCTTCGGCTTCATCAACAAGTACTTCATCTATCATCTCAACTGATCAGTTTTCAACAAATTTTCCTGCTACAACTTCAGCTTCACTCCATTTCGAACCTCCTACAACAACAACATCCATTCTTCCGCCAATACCTCCTACAACGCCAGCAACAAATCACGAAGATGTCTCTACTGTCACAATATTTTATGATCCTGAAAACAACTCTGCCTACCATTCAGAAGGTGCTGCTCCCATCAGAGCACCAGTTACAATCTATTATGATCCTCAGACTATCACAATTCCTTCAACAGCTGCAATCAGTCCAGTCACCATCACGGTGCCTGGACCGGTACCTTATGAAAGCAGTAATGCCATCCCCTGGCATTACGGCTCTGACTTGTACTGTGAAGGACAAAGAATCACTCTTGATACATCAACACCTGCACCACAAATAGATAATGTGGGGGGAGGCGGAGGCTTCACTCGAAGCGGACGTCTCTTTGCTCCACCAATTCAAAGACCTACTGCCGAAGCAGAAGCTGCTGCCAAGGCAAAAGGAAAGAGCCCGGTGCAGGAAGATCAAGCTGTTAAAGAAGCCTTGAAGACACCGTTCGATCAAGAAGTTGATGAGTTTATGAGGATCATCAAAAAGAGTGATTACAAAATTGTGGATCAGCTTCACCAGACGCCATCCAAGATCTCTATCCTCTCACTGCTTATGTGCTCCGAAGCCCATCGGAATGCACTACTCAAAGTCTTGCACGCGGCTTACGTGCCTGAAGAGATCACTGTCAACCAGTTGGAAACCGTGGTTGGAAATGTTACTGCTAGCAATGGGCTAGGGTTCACCAATACTGACCTGACAGCGGATGGCCGCAACCACAACAAAGCCTTGCACATCACCATGGAATGCAAAGGGGCAGTCCTTTCTCACGTGCTGGTAGACACGGGGTCGTCCCTTAATGTCTTACCAAAGAAGGCTCTGGTGAAGTTAGAATATGATGGATTGGCATTGAGACCCAGCAACTTGGTAGTAAGGGCCTTCGATGGTTCTAAGAGATCGGTTCTGGGAGAGATTGAGCTACCTGTGACAATTGGCCCACAGACCTTTAAAACTATCTTTTATGTGATGGACATTCAGCCCGCCTACAGCTGTTTGTTGGGTAGACCTTGGATTCACGCCGCCGGCACAATAACGTCTACCCTTCACCAAAAGTTAAAGTATGAGTGGGAAGGCCAAGTTGTTACAATCTGTGGGGAGGAGGATATATTTGTTAGCCATCTGGCTACTTATAAGTATATTGAAATGGATGGGGAGATCCATGAAACAATGAGCCAAGGATTTGAAGCCTAGAATGTGAATGAAGCATCTGTTGTATCTGGAATCTCCATGTCATCTTACCAACAAGCCCGGAAGGTTGTTGAGGAAGGAACTGCCCTAGGCTGGGGCAAGGTTTTAGCTGTGGAGGAGAAGAAAGACAAGTTTGGGTTGGGTTACAAACCAACTCAACATCAAGCAAAGGCTGCTGAGAAGCCCGGTTTTGTCAGTGGGGGGATGCTTACCCCCGATGCTATCAACTGTCTGGAAGACGAGCTGGAAGAGGAGCGCAAGCTGGAGAATTGGATTCGTCCAAAGATCCCGGGGAGCAGTATCTCGAACTGGTCTTCCCAGGAAATTATAAGAGTTACTCATGCAGAGTAATTATTATTTCCCGTATTTTTTGTAGCATGCATCAAAGTCTTGCATCTTGCCCAAGATGACAAGACTCATTTTGTAATCGGGCCATCTGTACTTTTTGTGCAAACAAGATCAATTAATGAAATATCAGACATCTTTTTGCAAACGAGTCTTTTTCTTTTCGTTCACTGTTTTTTCCATTTTTCTTTTTTGTACAAAAAATAAATGGCGGTGTTTTCAAAATGATAACTTTATTTCACTTTTCTAAAGCAAGACTAAAATCAGATCACTAAAATGAACCAACTTAAACCCTTGCAGAGATTGCCTTCCTGACAGCACCGACAGCAGCACGGCTATGACATTGTATGACTTTGACAATCCGATCAATCAAGCTGATGAAGGGGTTGAAGAAGAATATGAGCTTCCTGAAGAGCTAGCCAGGTTATTGAGACAGGAGGAAAAGGTTATTACTCCTCACCAGGAGGAGGTTGAAGTGATTAATCTTGGTACAGACGAAGACGTGAAAGAGGTTAAGATCGGGGCCTGCCTGCAAGACTCAGTGAAGAAGCAACTGGTTGATCTACTTCAAGAGTATGTGGACGTGTTTGCTTGGTCGTATCAAGACATGCCGGGGTTGGATACCGACATTGTTGTGCACAAGCTGCCTTTGAGAGAAGAGTGCCCACCGGTCAAACAAAAGCTACGCCGTACTCGTCCAGACATGGCAATGAAGATCAAGGAGGAGGTACAAAAGCAATGGGACGCCGGGTTCCTTGCTGTAACTAGCTACCCGCCGTGGGTTGCTAATATAGTACCTGTGCCTAAGAAAGACGGCAAAGTAAGAATGTGTGTTGACTACCGGGATCTGAACAGAGCCAGCCCGAAAGATGATTTCCCATTACCCCACATTGATGTATTGGTTGATAATACGGCTCAGTTCTCGGTATTCTCCTTCATGGATGGATTTTCAGGATACAATCAGATTAAAATGTCACCTGAAGACATGGAGAAGACAACATTCATCACACCCTGGGGCACGTTCTGCTACAAGGTAATGCCATTTGGGCTCAAAAATGCCGGTGCAACATATCAACGGGCTATGGTAACATTATTCCACGATATGATCCATAAGGAAATCGAGTGTTATGTGGATGACATGATTGCCAAGTCCCTTACAGAGGAAGATCATCTGGTGAATCTGCTCAAATTATTCAAGCGTCTGAGGAAGTACCAACTGAAGTTGAACCCCAACAAGTGCACATTCGGGGTGCGATCTGGTAAGCTGCTGGGTTTTATTGTAAGCGAGAAAGGGATTGAAGTTGACCCAGATAAAGTCAAAGCCATCCAAGAGATGCCTGCACCAAAGACAGAGAAAGAAGTTCGAGGGTTCTTAGGTCGATTGAACTACATCTCAAGGTTCATATCTCACCTTACAGCAACCTGTGAACCCTTGTTCAAGCTGTTGAGAAAAGAACAGACGGTCAGGTGGAACGAAGACTGCCAAAGGGCTTTTGACAAGATCAAAGAATACTTACAAGAACCTCCAATCCTTATGCCTCCAGTTGAAGGAAGACCTCTGATAATGTACTTGACAGTATTAGAAGAGTCAATGGGGTGTGTGTTGGGCCAGCATGACGAGTCTGGTCGAAAAGAGTATGCAATATACTACCTAAGCAAAAAGTTTACCGACTGTGAACAACGTTATTCACTGCTCGAGAAAACTTGATGTGCTTTAGCGTGGGCTGCTCGCCGACTAAGGCAGTATATGTTGACCCACACTACTTTGTTGATCTCAAAGATGGACCCAGTCAAGTACATATTTGAGAAGCCAGCTCTTACCGGACGGGTTGCAAGATGGCAAATGATTCTTACAGAATATGACATCCAATACACATCCCAGAAAGCCATCAAGGGCAGTGTATTGTCTGAATATCTTGCTGAGCAACCCATTGATGATTACCAGCCTATGAGGTTTGACTTCCCTGATGAAGACATCATGTTCATTAAAGCAAAAGATCATGAAGAGCCTATTCACACTGAAGGGCCTGACCCGGAGGAAGAATGGACTATGATGTTCGACGGGGCTGTTAACATGAATGGTCGTGGCGTTGGTGCAGTACTCATTACACCTAAGGGAGTTCACATGCCTTTCTCGGCAAAACTCACTTTTAACTGCACTAACAACGAAGCTGAATACGAAGCTTGCATTATGGGTCTTGAGGAAGCCATCGACCTCAGGATCAAGACTTTAACCGTATTCGGAGATTCAGCTTTGGTAATCAATCAGACCAACGGAAAATGGTACACACACCAAGATCATCTGATACCTTACAGGGATTATACAAGAAGGTTACTGACTTTCTTTACAACAGTCAAGCTTGAATATATCCCTCGGGACGAGAATCAGTTTGCAGATGCTCTCGCTACCATTTCATCCATGATCAAAGTTCAAGCTGCTAACTTTGTACCTCAGATTTCAGTATCGAGACTCGACAGGCCAGCATACGTATTTGCAGCAGATGTTGTCAAAGATGATAAGCCTTGGTTCCATGACATTAAGTGCTTCTTGGAAGATCAAACATACCCACCTGGGGCATCTTCCAATGATAAGAAAACTCTAAGAAGGCTTGCTGGAAGTTTCTTTCTGAACACTGATGGGTCTTTATACAAAAGGAACTTTGATATGGTACTCCTCAGATGTGTTGACAAGACGGAAGCAGATTTATTGATGCATGAAGTGCACGAAGGCTCCTTTGGTACCCATGCTGGGGGACATGCAATGGCTAAGAAGTTGTTAAGATCAGGCTATTATTGGATCACAATGGATGCAGACTGTTGTGCTTACGCCAGAAAATGTCATAAATTCCAGATCTACGCAGACAAAGTGCATGTGCCTCCCAATCCTTTGAACATCATGTCTTCACCATGGCCCTTTGCCATGTGGGGCATTGATATGATTGGCAAGATTGAGCCAACTGCTTCAAACGGCCACAGATTCATCCTGGTTGCCATCAATTATTTCACCAAGTGGGTTGAAGCAGCCTCATATGCAAATGTCACAAGGCAAGTGGTAGCCAGATTTCTGAAAAGAGATATCATCTGTCGATATGGAGTTCCCGAGCGAATCATTACTAATAATGGTTCCAATCTAAACAACAAAATGATGGCGGAATTATGCCGGGACTTCAAGATCCAACATCACAATTCTTCTCCTTACAGGCCAAAGATGAACGGCGCTGTTGAGGCAACAAATAAGAATATCAAGAAGATTGTGCAGAAGATGGTAATCACCTACAAAGACTGGCATGAAATGCTACCGTTTGCCTTGCATGGGTACCGCACGTCAATCAGGACATCCACTGGGGCAACGCCGTATCAACTTGTGTATGGTATGGAGGCAGTCCTACCAGTTGAAGTTGAATTACCCTCCTTGCGAGTCTTGATGGAAGTTAAACTGAGTGAAGCAGAATGGGTTAGGGCCCGATACGAACAACTGAGTCTGATCGAAGAGAAAAGGTTGGCTGCAATCTGTCATGGGCAGTTATATCAGAAGAGAATGAAGAGAGCCTTCGATCAGAAAGTCAGGCATCGAGAATACCAAGTGGGAGATCTTGTGCTGAAAAGAATCCTCCCTCCTCATACAGACCACAGGGGCAAATGGACTCCAAATTATGAAGGACCATTCGTGGTAAAGAAAGTCTTCTCTGGTGGAGCACTGATGCTCAGTACCATGGATGGTGAAGATTTCCCGTCCCCTGTGAATTCAGATGCAGTTAAAAAATACTTCGCATAAAATGACCCGCTGGACACAAAAACAGAATGTAAGTCCAGGCAAAATAGGGCATCCCGGCGAGTCAAAAACAGAATAAAAGACTCGGGCAAAATTAAGGGAAAATAAACAAAAAAATGTACACCCGCTGAGTTGAAAAGCCGCATTGGACAGCTCAGGCAAAAATGGGTATCCCGATGGATTGAAAACCTGAAAGGGCGATCCATGCAAAATAAGGGAATGAGCGAACAACTGCATTCTGAATTCGTCTGTATTGTCAGCAACTTGTTTAAAACTCCAAAGGATCAAGCTTCAATCAGAATCAACCTTCTCCAGAAAGCAAGACGAGAAGAAAGTCAAAAGTCATACGAGTCATAGCGGAAGAGGAAGCTCCTTTGAAAGCGTCGTCATCACTGCCAGCACTTTGTTTCTCAATTTGTAACAATCTCCTCATTTCAGGAGATGTGTTTCTTTGACTGTATCTTGCCAATTCAGGGCATTTGAATTAATAAAATCAGATTTTTCAGTCATGTTTCGTTTTGTATATTTTTTATTTGCAAAGAATGTCTGATGTCTCTAAAAACTAATTGCATGAGTACAGATGTTTTTCTCTAAGAAAATAAAAACACATGCTTACAGGGAATATAATTACTCTCGAAAGTACTTAACTCCTATGACGGAATCCAGGAAAGGACACCTCGGGACCATTTGTGCGTTTCCTTATCTTTGCAGGATTGCAGGTATCCAGAACGCAATTTGGGGCATGCAAGTTACATCTCAGCAAGCTGGCAAATCAACAAATAATCTCAGCATCCGAAATGCTCTATTCCCAGCTGAGTTGCCTCTCATTACTCTCCCCAGCTGAGTGGCCAACAGCATTCCCCGGCTGTTGTACCATTCATTCTTCCTCAGCAAATACAGGAATCAGGGAATCATCTCCCCACGAGATCCTCAGCCTCTATCCAGAAGAGCAACGCATGAAGAAGTCACAACGGAGTACAGAAGGCTTCCACAAACCCCAGTTGGGTCCCATATTACAAGGATATGTCAATCAGTGACTTGTATCCCCCAAACAGATACACCTCACCAGATCTACCAATGATCTCATCCCCAGCTGGGATGTCCATTTCAAACAGATCAGCAACGGGATCCGAATCCCGGTTTGATATCTTTGCATAATCATGGCATTTTGCATCATATTATCCCCTCAGAGCGTAGCATTCCGTCTAATACGGAGCATTACGGCAAAAATCAAAGGCATAGCATAATCACGAGCCATGTTCTGAATTAACACTTGTGAATAATAACCATTCATCATCATTATACAAAGATCCCCACCAGAGTCCCAACAAAAGCAGTTGCCTCACAAATCACAAACACCAGTATATATTTCCTTTTGATACCCGTCTGTATCATCACTCCCCAGTAAAGTCGCCTGAACACTCTTTACAAACAAATCACCCGTATCGCAGATACTTCCTGACACCCGTCCGTGTCACATCACCAGCAGAAAGCCAAAGACATCCTCTTTGCACTCACATATACCTATATATACACTTTTTTGACACCCGTCCGTGTCATTTCCCCAGCGCAGTCATCTACACCTTTGCAACCCATATACTTGTTATTATTACACTCTTCTTTTGACACTCGTTCGTGTCACCTTCCCCAGCAGATAAACACTCATCTCTACAATACTCATACTCACCACTCATACTTATTTCACTTATACAGATACCCGTCCGTACCTTGTATACACCATCACTCATATCCCCACAGATTCGACAATAGTCCTTGTTCTTTGTTAACCAGTTGATACTCGTCCGTATCATCATCTCAGAACATTGCGTCTAATGTTTGTTTCTACATGATACTCGTCCGTATCATAGTCTTAAGGATGCTCGTCCGCATCTTTAATCCATACACCGTGTCAAACACTTTTATCTTCTTGAAGAGTCCCTTCAGATTCGACACTCGCCCGTGTTCTTTGTTAACCCGTTGATACTCGTCCGTATCATCATCTTTGAACACGCGTTAGTTTGTTTCTATCCGATACTCGTCCTTATCATAGTCTTAGGGATGCTCGTCCGCATCTTTAATCTATACACGATACCAAACACTTATACTTTCCTTTCTTGGTTGTGAACGCTCGTCTGCGTTCACTATATCCCCAGTAGATCACCAACAAAGCGTTTTCTTTTTATCTGACACTCGTCCTGTGTTACGATAAACCCTGAGAGCAGCTGTACCCTGCTGAGTGGTCGTCCTCCACTTCTTGATGGTCGTCCTCCATCATGCTCATCCGGTGGCCGTCCCCATCGTTGTTTTTTAGCAGCCGTCCCCTGCTAGGTGGTCGTCCTCCACCTTTTGATGATCGTCCTTCATCACTTTATCCAATGGCCGTCCCCATTGTTGATTTTGGTTATCTGACACTCGTCCTGTGTTATGATAAACCTTGAGAGCAGCCGTACCCTGCTGAGTGGTCGTCCTCCACTTCTTGATGGTCGTCCTTCATCATGCTCGTCCGATGGCCGTCCCCATCGTTGACCTTTTCTATCCGGCATTCGTCCTATGTCGCGATATTTTCGGCAGCCGTACCCTGCCAGGTGGTCGTCCTCCACCTTTGATGGCCGTCCCCATCATATTTCTTTTATCCCCAACAGAGCAGCCGTCCCCTGCTAGGTGATCGTCCTTCACTTTTGATGGCCGTACCCCATCATCTGTTTATTTCATTTATTCTTTAACCCGATGGCCGTCCCCGTCGTGGTCCCTTTTCCTTTTAGCCCGATGGCCGTCCCCATCGTTGGTTACTTTGCTTTATGAACTTGATGGCCGTCCCCGTCATGTTTCATTAATCCCCAGAGAATTTTACGACTTTACCTTGATGGTCGTCCCCATCATATAATCTTATTTTCCCAGCTAGTCGGCCGTCCCCGTCTTAGCTTTACCTTTTATCCCCAGCGTGTCGGCCGTCCCCGTCATCGCTTTACTTCACACACTTTTCCCAGCATGTCGGCCATCCCCGTCATTGCTCCTTACCCAGCAGTCGTCCTCTGCTCGACGGTCGTCCTCCATCGCCCACACTTTACAATATACTTTGTTTCCCTTTACAATCTATATCCCTTTTCTTCTTCATTTTGTGAGTGCAAATATTGGACTGTCTTTGGTATTCAAACCACAAGTTATCTTGTTTGCCTGTTAAGCTGTCGCTTACATCCTGCACAGCTAACTCATGTTTGAATAGGGCAGCTGTAAACACCCCAAATTTGCCCTCACCCATTCACCATGGCTTGTGATCATCTCATATGCATAAACACAATCATATCACCTCATATCTCAATTTTGAGTCACTGCATAGTTTCTAAGTCATCTGCACCTAGGGTTTGTGATCTGAGCAATCCAAGGGCATCTTGAGCCACTCCAAAGGCAACCAATCACTTCAAAGGGATCCATATGTGTTCAAGTATCATATTATACCCTCTCAAAGTCAATATTTCAAAAGAATCACAAGAACTAGGGTTTGAATGGATGCAGAACCAGGTTTGACTGCACAGTTGACCTAAAATTAGGGTTTTGGTTTCAGAGGCCATAACTCCAATTTTTTTGGTCATTCTTGTTTCCATTGGTCTCTATATGGTATAGGGAGTATGCATATCAATTTTCATGAAGAAATTCCATGGGGAAGTCATCTGATCAAGGGTTGACTTTTCAGACAAGTCAGTGTAAAATCAGGGCATCTGAGGCCCCCAATGACCCAACCAATGGGCATTCTTCATCATTTTGAGTGTATATGATCTTTATTTGATCATGGAAGAAGGTTGAAGTTCACAAAAATCAAGAATTTGGAGTTTTTGCAAGTGTTGACTTTTGGGGCATAGTTGACTTTTCAAGAATGCTTCATTTTAGGTCATTTTTCAAGCCTTGATTCTTGATCCAAAAATGCTTCAAATGGAAAAACATTGGTCATGAAAGTTGTAGATTACATCTTTCCCTTTTCAAAAAGTACAAGAACATGATCAAATTCTTCTTGGATCAAAAGTTATGGTGTGATAAAGTTGCCAAAAATCACTTATTTTCAAGATATGCACCAAGTGTGAAAATTGCAAAATCATGTACCAAGGCAAATTGCAACTTCTAATTGGCATCAAACCATCACATAAACATCATGTAAGTCCTAAAATTCAGAATGGACTAGGCATTGCTCATGTTTCATGGCTTTTGGGACAAGATCTTCCCATGTGAACCATAAAGCAACAACTTGCAAAAACTCATGATCACACTTCCTACAACTTGCAACCTTGGATGCTGACTTTGGCTAGCCTTTCCCCTCACCCTTGCTGCGCAGCCCATGCTTTGTACTAGCCTAGATCATGAGCCATACTCCTCTTACACAAGAAGTGGACTTTGAGCAAAAGCAAACTTACCAATCACTATAGGCCAGGTCACATCATCTGACCTATAGGATTAAAATACAATATCCTTTGGCAAGCAAAATCCATCAAGAGGCCAAGCTGAAACACTTCACAAGATCACATTCACAAAACACACCCTAGCTGCATTTTGCTTCGAATCTCTCTGCCCAGCCACCAAACATCAAAACCATTTTCACACCTCAACTCACCATGCTTCATTGAGCTCAAAGCAACCAAGAACCAGGCCTGAAACAAGCCATAACTTCACTTCACCATTTTCACCCCAAGTTGCAGTTTCTTTCGAAACTCTCACCACAGCTCACAAACATCAAAACCAACTCCACAAACCTTCTCCACTCATCATCAGGACCTCACAGAACCACTCACATTGGCCTGAAGCTGCTTGCATCACCATTGCCATTTCCAACTGAGCTTGAGCAGAAGCTGCTCAAACTCTTCACACAGCCAACATAAGCTTCTCCAAAGCATTCAAACATCATCAAGGGGTCCTAAGGAGTGGATTGCACAAGGAGAAAGGGCCAGAAAGTCATCAGAGTGAAAGCTTCGAATCTCAGGTAGCTCAAGAAATATTTTTCCAGAAATCATTTCTTTTGTTTTAAACTTGTTCTTTGTGTCTTCCTGATCATGAATATGCCTTTGGTTTTGCAAATGGTGACGAAATGAGAGTTTAATTGCTCTCTGAAACTTGCGTGCCCTAATTCTTTCTTGCTTCGATTCAGCCTTGTTAGGAAATGTAAATTTGCTTTGATTAGGGGTTTCGGTTCGTGAGTGAGTGGGGATCATTTCCCAGTTTTTAGATTTCGTTTTAGTTAGGTTTTTAGGGTTTTGGGGATTTTCAGGGGAGATGCTGACCGGAGAAGACGACCGGAAGTCTTCTCCGGCAGCCTGAAAGTGATTTGTGCCCTAATCCAGTCATTAACTCTAGTTTGAATTTGGACCGTGGATTGCCTTTGACTGGTTGACTTCGCGCGTGAGTGTGTGGTCCAGATCTGCTTGCTTAGCCCTAATCCACGTGTTTAGCTTAATTAATCTATAATTAAATTAATTTAATCAGAATCAACCTCAGCCTTTGGATAGCGCGCGTGGTCAACAATTTCAAACTCAGACTCAATCCTGGCCCTCCACTCATTTGACTTTCCTTTTATTTTCATTTAATTCATTTTCTTTTCATTTGTTTTGCACAATTAATTTAAAATAGTAAAAAGTCTTAAAAAATTATGAAACTTTCTCTCCTAAGTTTTATTAATTTTTATGACACAAAAATATTTTTATTTTTATTTTTATCATTAAAAAAGTATTTTTAAATATTTAAAAGATTATTTTTAATTGATTAATGAAAATTAATTAATTAAAAATACTTTTAGGTATTTAAAAATCATCAAAAAATTCATGAAATGTTCTAAGACATTTAGAAACATTGTCCAACCTTCAAACCAAATTTCTTTTTTGATCTTGATGCATTTTGAGGATTTTCCATTGAATTAAATCATTTTTTGTGCATTATTTTGATCATAAGTTCAAAAAATCATTTCTGCCTATTTGAGAAGAGTTGGGCATTGATTCTTTTTGCATTGCATTCTATTTGGCATGTAGTTTTTGAGATAAAATGGCCATGGTTTGATTCCTCATTTTCAATTTGTTTGGTATTTCTTTTGTTTAGGAACCCTAAAAACCCTAATAACTTGTAAAATTCATAACTTAAGATTGGTTAAGAATTGAGACCTCCCCTTTGGACCTTGTTTTAGTATAGGGTTAGGGATCCTTTGTGTGGAATTTTCCATTTTTTATCTTAGGGTGTGCTTCTGTTTTGGGTTTTTGTTTGATGTTTGATTCATAAACCCTAATTTGGGCTTTCATTTGCATCCTTCTTGCATTCTCTTGCATAACATGACTTGCCATGACATTTCAAGCATTCATGTGATTCATTTGACATCATAAGACATATGGAAAGCATCTTTAGATCCATTACTCTTCATCTTTTTTTAATTTTGGTCGATGACAATCTTCCGATTCGGGATTGTTGATTTCCGATTAAGCTTAATCTTCATTATTTCAAATCTATGGATGAATGATCATTTGGATCATTCTCCATACTTTGAGATCGTGATAGGTTGCTAATCGAGAAATTCAACGATAATCTCAATTAAGATTAGACCTTCCTCTTTCTTTTAGTGTGGCATGTTTTTGGAGAACGATCCATTATATCGTTTCTCTAACATGTATTAACACGGATATTTTCCACTTTAATTAGTGGTGGCCGGCCTCATTTGTAGGGTAATTACTCCGTAAATTACTCGGCGATTGCTTAACATAGACCTAAAGTTGTCTCGATTCGATTAAGATCCACTTGGATCCGTTTGCCTCGGTTTTATTTTCATCGTTGTGGTTGTGCTTGATTAAGTTCATCATACCACCTTATATTGTATATAATATTATAATGTGAATATAATTGTTTAAATTTAATCTCTTGCACCTTATCCTTTTATTTTAATCTCTTGCTCCCTTATCTCCTTATTATATTTTGCCATATTATATCATATATCATTGTTTATATTCATATTGTGCTTGTTAATATTCATATTGTGCTTGTTTTTATTTTGTCCATTTGGACATCAAAATACTTAATAAAGGATTAAACTCTTAAAAAACTTGTGACTTCTAACTTTGGACTTATGGTTACTATCCCGAACTTTTGGAGATTGGACTTAGACCTTCTAGGATTCCCTTTGCTCAAGTTGGAGTGGTTAGAAATCTTGGCCTCAAATGATGTTATTAACTTTTGAAGATGGAAGTCCGAACTTTGAAGATTTGTACATATTGGTTTGGTAATTTCTTTCCTTAGCTTTTAATTCAAGCATTAGGACTAGTCTCTTCATCTCCTCCCCATTCTTTAATTTTCAAAACTTCTTCCTATTTCAAAACCTTCTTGTTTTCTAAACTTCAAACACTTTCATAAACAAACCTTGACTTAGGTCAAGCGATTTTTAATCTTTTCCTTTTATTTTCTTAACCAAATATTAATTCATGTAAATATATTAAAACCATTTTTGTACATACTTTAAAAAAAAGACAAATCCATTCAATTGTTTTTGTGCCTTGTGCACCTTTCTTCTTTTCCATATGTTTAGATATGATTCATCCCTTTTAGCGGAATTATTCGCTAAGGGATGACGAATTATCTTTACATCTTAAAATTAATTCAACACACTTATTCTTTTCAAACTTTGTACCACGAACTACGAGGTTTTGATCTCGCATTGCACTTTGTGGGTACGTAGGCATAAGGCTTTAAAACCTTATCAAACACAAAATCATTAAAAAATATTCTTCTCCTCATCTCTTCCATCATTTTAAACAAACCAATTTCAGACCAAAAGCAATAAGTATTTCAAAGGGCTCCCGTGGAGTACTACGGATGAGTCGGGTGCCTAAAACCTTCCCGGTTCATAACCAATCCCCTTACCCAATCTCTGTTTATTTCTTTTAGCCTTTGCTTTTAGAATTCTAGGTTTTATTCGTTCTTTTACCTTTTTCCATTCGGAAATAAAGAAAAGCGCGGTGGCGACTCTGTGTTAATCGAGTTAAGTTAATCAATAGCTTACACTCACGATTTTACCGCTACAATGTCCAGCGGGTCATTTTATGCGAAGTATTTTTTAACTGCATCTGAATTCACAGGGGACGGGAAGTCTTCACAATCCATAGTACTGAGCATGAGCGCTCCGCCAGAGAAAACTTTCTTTACTACGAATGGCCCTTCATAGTTCGGAGTCCACGTGCCCCTGTGGTCTGTATGAGGAGGGAGGAGTCTTTTTAGTACAAGATCTCCCACTTGGTATTATCGGAGCCTGACTTTCTGATCGAAGGCTTTCTTCATTCTTTTCTGATATAACTGCCCATGACAGATTGCAGCTAATCTCTTCTCTTCAATCAGATTCAATTGCTCGTATCGGGATTGGACCCATTCTACTTCATTCAGCTTAACATCCATCAATACCCGCAGAGAGGGCAGTTCAACCTCAACATGTAGGACTGCTTCCATACCATACACAAGCTGATACGGTGTTGCCCCGGTGGATGTTCGGATTGACGTACGGTACCCATGTAAGGCAAACGGTAGCATTTCATGCCAGTCTTTGTATGTGACTACCATCTTCTGCACAATCTTCTTGATATTCTTGTTAGCCGCTTCAACAGCGCCATTCATCTTTGGCCTGTAAGGAGAGGAATTGTGGTGTTGGATCTTGAAGTCCCGGCATAGTTCTGCCATCATTTTGTTGTTCAAGTTGGAACCATTATCAGTAATGATTCGCTCGGGCACTCCATACCGACAGATGATATCTCTCTTCAGAAATCGGGCTACCACTTGCCTTGTAACATTTGCATAAGAAGCCGCTTCAACCCACTTGGTAAAATAGTCAATAGCAACCAGGATGAATCTGTGGCCGTTTGAAGCAGTCGGTTCAATCTTGCCGATCATATCAATGCCCCACATGGCAAAGGGCCATGGTGAAGACATCACATTCAAAGGATTCAGAGGTACATGCACTTTATCCACATAGATCTGGCATTTATGACATTTTCTGGCATAAGCACAACAGTCTGCATCCATTGTGATCCAGTAATAGCCTGATCTTAGCAACTTTTTAGCCATTGCATGCCCTCCAGCGTGGGTACCAAAGGATCCTTCGTGCACCTCGTGCATTAACAAGTCTGCTTCTGTCTTATCGACGCATCTGAGGAGTACCATATCAAAGTTTCTCTTGTAAAGGGAACCATCAGTATTCAGGAAGAAACTACCCGCTAGCCTTTTTAATGTCTTCTTATCATTGGACGATGCCCCGGGTGGGTATGTCTGATCCTCCAAGAAGGACTTAATGTCATGGAACCAAGGCTTGTCATCTTTAACAATATCTGCCGAGAATACATATGCTGGTCTGTCAAGTCTGGATACTGAAATCCGAGGCACAAAGTTGGCAGCTTGAACTTTGATCATGGACGAAATGGTAGCCAGAGCATCTGCAAACTGATTTTCATCCCGAGGGATATACTCAAGCTTGACTGTAGTGAAAAAGGTCAATAACCTCCTCGTATAATCCCGATAAGGTATCAGATGATCTTGGTGAGTGTACCATTTGCCGTTGGTTTGATTAATTACCAGAGCTGAATCTCCGAATACAGTCAAAGTCTTGATCTTGAGGTCAATGGCTTCCTCAAGACCCATAATACAAGCTTTGTATTCAGCTTCGTTGTTAGTACAGTTGAAGGTGAGTTTTGCCGAAAAAGGCATGTGAACTCCCTTAGGTGTAATGAGTACTGCACCAACACCACGACCATTCATATTAACAGCCCCGTCGAACATCATAGTCCAGTCTTCCTCTGGGTCAGGCCCTTTAGTGTGAATGGGCTCTTCATGATCTTTTGCTTTTATGAACATGATGTCTTCATCAGGGAAGTCAAATCTCATAGGATGGTAATCATCAATGGTTTGTTCAGCAAGATAATCAGACAATACACTGCCCTTGATGGCTTTCTGAGATGTGTATTGAATGTCATACTCTGTTAGAATCATTTGCCATCTTGCAACCCGTCTGGTAAGAGCTGGCTTCTCAAAAATGTACTTAACTGGATCCATCTTTGAAATCAACAAGGTAGTGTGGGTCAACATATACTGTCTCAGTCGGCGAGCAGCCCACGCTAAAGCACAACAAGTTTTCTCGAGCAGTGAATAACGTTATTCACAGTCGGTAAACTTTTTGCTTAGGTAGTATATTGCATACTCTTTTCGACCAGACTCGTCATGCTGGCCCAGCACACACCCCATTGACTCTTCTAATACTGTCAAGTACATGATTAGAGGTCTTCCTTCAACTGGAGGCATAAGGATTGGAGGCTCTTGCAAATACTCCTTGACTTTGTCAAAAGCCCTCTGGCAGTCTTCGTTCTACCTGACCGTTTGTTCTTTTCTTAACAACTTGAATAAAGGTTCACAGGTTGCTGTAAGGTGAGATATGAACCGTGAAATGTAGTTCAATCTACCTAGAAACCCCCGAACTTATTTTTCAGTCTTGGGTGCAGGCATTTCTTGAATGGCTTTGACTTTATCAGGGTCAACTTCAATCCCTTTCTCACTCACAATAAATCCCAGCAGCTTACCAGATCTCACCCCGAATGTGCATTTGTTGGGATTTAACTTCAGTTGGTACTTCCTCAGACGCTTGAATAACTTCAACAGATTCACCAGGTGGTCTTCTTCTGTAAGGGACTTGGCAATCATGTCATCCGCATAACATTCAATTTCTTTGTGGATCATGTCATGGAATAATGTTACCATAGTCCGTTGATAGGTGGCACCAGCATTCTTCAGTCCGAATGGCATCACCTTGTAACAGAACGTGCCCCAGGGTGTGATGAAAGTGGTCTTCTCCATGTCTTCAGGTGACATCTTGATCTGATTGTATCCTGAGAATCCATCCATGAAGGAGAATACCGAGAACTGAGCCGTATTATCAACCAATATATCAATGTGAGGTAAAGGGAAGTCATCTTTCGGGCTGGCTCTGTTCAAATCCCGGTAGTCCACACACATCCTCACATTGTCGTCTTTCTTAGGTACCGGTACAATGTTAGCAACCCACGGTGGATAGCTAGTTACAACAAGGAACCCGGCGTCCCACTGCTTTTGTACCTCTTCTTTGATCTTCATTGCCATATCTGGGCGAGTACGGCGCAACTTCAGTTTTACCGGCGGGCAGTCTTCCTTTAAAGGCAACTTGTGCATGACAATATCGGTATCCAACCCTGGCATATCCTGATAGGACCAAGCAAAGACATCCACATACTCCCGAAGCATATCAATCAGCTGTTCTTTTACTGAATCTTGTAAGCAGGCCCCGATCTTAACCTCTTTTACGTCTTCTTTCGTACCAAGATTAATTGTTTCGACTTCCTCCTGATGAGGAGTGATAACCTTCTCCTCTTGCCTTAACAACCTGGCTAGCTCTTCAGGTAGCTCACAATCTTCTTCAACCCCTTCATCAACTTGATTGATTGGATTATCAAAGTCATATGAAGCCATAGCTGTGTTGTTGTCGGTGCAGTCTGAAAGCCACTCTCTGCAAGGGTTTAGATTGTTCATTTTAGTGATCGATTTTAATCTTGTTTAGAAAAAGTGAAATGAAGTTACCATTTTGGAAAACATTGCCATTTTATTTTTGTACAAAAAGAAAAATGAAAAACAGTGAGCGGAAAAGAAAAAGACTCATTTGCAAAAGATGTCCGATATTCATTGATTGATCTGTTTGCACAAAATTACAAGATGGCCCGATTACAAAATGAGTCTTGATATCTTGGGCAAGATGCAAGACTTGATGCATGCTTAAAATATACAGGAAATAATAATTACTCTGCAGGAGTAACCCTTATAATTTCCTGGGAAGACCAGTTAAGGACTTGGCTCCCCGGGGTCCTTGGACGTATCCAGCTCTCCAGGTTGCGCTTATCTTCTGACTCATCTTCCAAGTTGTTCACAGCATCCGGGGTGAGCATCCCCCCGCTGACAAAGTTGGGCTTCTTGGCAGCCTCTGATTGATCTTGTTGAGTTGGTTTGTAACCCAACCCAAATCTGTCTTCCTTCTTTTCCACGGGCAGCAACTTGCCCCAACCTTGGGCAGTACCCTCCTCAACAACCTTCCTAGCTTGCTGATAAGACGTCATGGAAGCTCCTAGTACAGCAGATGCTTCATTAATGTTCAGGGCCTCAAATCCCTGGCTCATAGTTTCATGGATTTCTCCATCCATCTCTATGTACTTGTACGTAGCCAGATGGCTAACAAAGATGTCTTCTTCCCCACAGATGGTGATGATCTGGCCCTCCCACTCGAATTTCAGCTTCTGGTGAAGGGTAGACGTAACAGCGCCAGCGGCATGGATCCAGGGTCTACCCAACAAACAGTTGTAGGCCGGCTGAATGTCCATCACATAGAAGATAATCTTAAAAGTCTGCGGGCCAATCATCACAGGCAGATCAATCTCCCCAAGCACTGACCTTTTAGAGCCATCGAATGCTCTCACCACCAAATTACTCGGACGCAATGCCAAGCCATCATATTCCAGCTTCACTAAGGCTTTCTTTGGTAGAACATTGAGTGACGACCCAGTGTCCACCAGTACATGAGATAGAACAGCACCCTTGCATTCTAGAGTGATGTGTAAAGCCTTGTTGTGGTTACGTCCCTCAGTTGTTAAGTCAGCATTGGTAAAACCCAGTCCATGACTGGTATTGACATTTACTACCACGGTTTCTAGCTGATTAACAGTGATCTCCTCTTGCACGTATGTTGCGTGCAGGACTTTCAGTAATGCATTCCTGTGAGCTTCAGAACACATCAACAGGGATAATATGGAGATCTTTGAGGGAGTTTGGTGAAGCTGATCCACCACCTTGTAGTCACTTCTCTTTATGATTCTCATAAACTCGTCTACATCCTGTTCAAAAGATGTCTTCTGCATTTCTTTGACAGTCGGCTCTTCAAATACCACACTCTTTCCTTTTGCTTTGGCAGCAGCTTCTGCTTCGGCATTAGGTCTTTGTGTTTGTGAGGCAAAAAGGCGTCCACTTCTGGTGAAGCCTCTGCCTCCCCCAACATTACCAATTTGTGGAGAAGAGGTTGAAGAATCCAAAGTGATTTTCTCCCTGTTGCAGTAAAGGTCAGAGCCATAATGCCAAGGTATGGCATTACTACTTTCATATGGAACTGGTCCAGGTACCGTGATAGTAACTGGACTGACTGCAGCAGAGGAGGGTACTGAAATGGTGTGCGGATCGTAGTAAATGGTGACTGGTGATCTGGCAGGAGATGCCACTGTTTGTTGTTGAAAGTTGTTGTTTGGAGGAACATTTGACGGATCATAGTAGATGGTGACTGCGGAGATATCTTCATTAATTTATGTTGATGTTGTAGAAGATTCGGCTGGATAAATGGATGCTGACGTTGTAGAAGAAAGGGTTGTTGACATTTGATTCGTTGAAGTGATGGGTGGAGCCATTGTTGATGATATGGATGAATCGGTCGGAATGATTGTTGCTGTTGTAGGAGAATCTGGAATCGTTGTTAAAGGAATTGCTGGATTTGTAGGCGCCGTTGTTGTGATCTGAAGTGTACCACTTTTGATAAGACCATCTATGCCGCTTCTTAAATTATCACACCCATTGATTGCAATGTTGCAATACCCACAACCGAGCTCACACCCGGGGAACATCTGGTACTCTAGAAGCTGAGCTTTAATTTCGACCAGAGGTGTCCGAATCTGTCCAACACTGGTTATCAAGAAAGATGGCTTGTCTTCCTCAATGGCATTGATTCTTGGCCCTCTATGATTGGGCATGGGATTCTTGGTAACACTTGGAGGAGGTGCAAAGTTGAGGGCTTTGGAATCCACCAGATCTTGTACTTTCATTTGTAAAGCCCTGCATTTCTCAGTATTGTGGCCAGGTGCATTGGAGTGGAAAGCACACCTGGCGTTGGCATCATAATTTCTTGGAAGGTTGGAGGGATCTGGTGGTGCCAATGTCCTTAATTCAACCAAGTTGAGTTTCAGGAGTTGTGGCAATAAGGCAGCATAAGGCATAGGGATAGGGTTAATCACCCTATTTGCCTGTGACGGTCTTTGCTGAAAAGGTCTTTGTTGTTGATTGCTATTGTTGTTGTTGTAGGCTCTCTGTGGCGGATACTGAACTTGTTGTTGATAATGTGGTTGTTGTTGTGATTTATATACTGGTTGCTGAAGATTCGGAGCTAGAATAGTGACAGCTGCTACTGATCTGTGGACATACTGAGGTCTGCCCCTGGTGGCATGAATGGCATTTGTCTCACTGGTTCTTCTAGGTCCCACAAAAGGCTTCCTGGGATTACTGGACGAACTTGAACCATTATCAGAAATCTTACCCATCTTCAAAAGGCTTTCAATTCTTTCCCCAGCTATGACTACGTCAGCGAAACTGGTGGAAGAAAAGGCAGCTAGCCTATCAATATATGTTCCTTGCAGAGTATTCATGAACATGTCGGCCATTTCTCTTTCCGACATGGGTGGTTGGACAGCAGCAGCAAGCTGTCTCCACCTTTGGGCATACTCCCTGAAGCTTTCCCTGGAGGATTGAGACATTTCCATCAAGAGGGTTTTGTTAGGAACCATGTCCAGGTTGTATTGGTACTGCCTGATGAAAGTTTCAGCTAAGTCCTTCCAACATTGATAGTAGCTCTGGTTAAGTGTGAGTACCACTCCCTTGAAGCCCCAGTCAAGCTATCTTCAAAGTAGAACATCCACAGTTTCTCATCCATTGTATATTCCTTAAGTCTCCCCAGAAAGGACTGTAAGTGAGTTCGCGGACAGGAAGTTCCATTGTACTTCTCGAAGCACGGGGGCTTAAACTTGTGGGGAATCCTTACCCCATCCACTAACCCCATATCCATAACATCGAAGCCTAAGGAATTTTGAGACTCCAGAGATCTCAACTTCTCAGCAATTTCATCAAACCTCCTATCATAAACTTCATCTCCAGCTCCCATTACAGTAAACTGCTCCTCTTGAGGATCTTCTTGCAAGATCCTGCCTGCAGCAGTGTTGCCCTGTACATTCCTTGGGATGTTGGCCTCTGGATCTAGATGAGGTCCAAATACTGGTGGGTTAACATGAGGTTGTCCTCCCTCATTGTTGTTGGTCCCTCCAGTCCCAGGATGAGGTTCCTCGGGGTTTTGTCTTTCTACCAATGCCCTTAACCTCTCTTGACTTTGGGCCAAGTTAGTCATTACAGTCATGAATTGGGCCATTTGGTTCCTCATCTCCACTCTTTCGTTAGCCATCTGAGTTCTGACCTCTGTCAGGTCCTGCTGTACTTGATCCCTTTGGATACCAGGAAGGTTGTTGCGAGTAGGATACCGGTGCGGATGGTTGAGAGGGAACACTCGGCGGCGAGCAATAATTCCTGAACCACAACAGAGTTAGTAAAAAACAAACTAATAACAAAACCCTACAAAACAAAACAAAAGTTAGTATGCAATACAACATGCTTATTTGCTTTCCAAGGTATCCGGCTTGGCTCTTGGTTTTGACCTTTCCAAACCTCGAGGAAGATGCTTTGATGTTGCTTGAGAAAAGAAACTCATTGAAACAAACTAACAAATACATTACAAATGGTGGATCATACATAGTTTGTTTTTACAACATATGCCCCTGAAGGGTCAAAATACAACATAAAAAGAAAAGTACATCATGTGGAAATAACAACAAGCAAAGAAGTCAAACATCTAATCCAAACTCATCCTCCTTAACCTCCTTCAAGAGTGCTTCAGTTACAGGACCATCCGGATGCTCTGTGATGTTTCTGATGAGGAGGTTTCTGGTGGCAATAGCAGTGGTCAACCTCTTATGCCTATCTTGGTCCTTTGACCTCTTCAATCCAGCCCTAAGCTTTAACTCTGAAATCTCCTTCTAGGCTGCCAGCAAAGCTTCCTGTTGCTTCTTTTCAATGGCCTCCAACTGCTCAATCCTGGCCTGAGTTTTCTGATCTTCTTGAGTACGAGCTTCAGTGATCCTGAACCACCTGGCTTGACTTTCTTGTAGATAGAGATCAGTCCTAGCCTTCTGAAACTGGGCCTCTTTACAGGCATTCTTCAATATTTGCTCCCCAACTTTTGATTTCTTGATGTAGTCTTCTGCTTTCTCAATCTTGGTCAGATGCTCCACCTTAAGCTTCTCCAACCTCTCAATGTCTAGACGACCATCACTCCTCTCCCAGAGGGTCTTCTTCAGAGCTTGAGACAGATTCTCATTCCTTTCCTTCAGCTTCTCAAATTCGTCCAGGCTGACAGTGGCTGGAGGTGGTACTGTGGATGGTCCAGGTACATCCTCAATGGTGAAAGGCATCCCAGAAATCTGAGCTCTAGCATGGGACCATTCATAGTACTGAGCTGAAGCCACATTATTGCACCTCCCAAGAATGGACATCCCCTTTGTCTGGATGTTGTCCCAAGCCCAGGATGCTTGTCTGACAACAGCTAGATTAGGCTTTATCTCACAATACAGGGTTTCAGCCAAGTCTTGCACTCTAGGAGGGTGGACCAAAGCATAGCCCAGCTGTCTCTTAAGCAGCAAAGGATTGTAGTTGATGCAACCCTTTACCCCTATTAGAGGTACATTTGGGTACTGCCCACAGCTAGTTATTATGTCCCTGCCTTTGGTGCTCTGGGTGCACCATCTGATGTCATCTGAAGTCAAAGCAATAAGTCTCTTAGCCCAATTCTTCTGTTGGTGAGGATTCAGGAAGGCATCAGTCCTAGGTAAGTGTTTGAGCAGCCAGGTATGGAATAGAGGAGCACAGCATCTCACCAACTTACCTCTTTGCTTCTCATTCCTCTAATGAATGGAATAATAGAAATCTCCCAGCAAAGTGGGTACTGGGTTCCTCAGAAGGAAAAGATGAATGGCATTCTTGCTGATAAACTTGGGCTCATCTGCAAATAGTATAACCCCATATATACTGAGGGCTAACAATGCACAAACTGCCCTCCACTCTCCCAAGGAGGCCTTCAGGATGGCCTGAGAAGTCAGAAAGTCTAAGTGCAAACCAGGGATCCCAGCCTTTGTTGTCATGTTCTACTCAATCAAAGTAGGCTCCAAGTACAATGCTTTTGCCACTTCTCCATTGCTGGGAGAAGTCATCTCTGGGTTGAAGGGGACACCACCCCTGACAGGTACTCCAATCAATGATGAGAACTCCTCCAACAGAGGTCCTAACTGAAAGTTCTGGAAAGTGAAGCATCTCAAAGGAGGGTCATAAAACTGTAGGCAGGTGTGGATCATACTCCTCTGAGAAGGGTCCAGGTCCATGACCATATCAAGGATGCCTCCATAATGCTCTCTGAATAATGGGATGTGGTCAGGGGTGATGAGTGACTGGACCTGCCTGATGCCAGTCAGCACATGCTCAAAGAAATGGTATGAAATATTGCTCTTCCTGGGTGCCATGACTGCTGATGAAGAACTGAAGGCAAGTGCTGATGAAGATCAAGACTGGTACTGGAGATGAGCCACTGATAGGCTAGTGCTAGTGATGATGAAGATGACTGAAGCAGACAACTGAGGAAGATAGCTGAAGCAGATAGCTGATGAAACAGAGGTCTATGCAGATGAAGGGGTCAAAACCAAGCCAAAATGTAATGTGGATACCCTGAAAAACAAATAAACAAATGTTAAATGATGCAATGAGGATGTATGCAAATGATATGCAAGGGTTTGTGATCAAGTTGGATCTGATTACTGTCTTGATATAAAGTCCATATATGTTCAAGAAGTCCAGATGGAGGTTCAGAAATCCAGTAACCAAGGTGGGGGACTCAAATAAAGAGTCACATGTCCAGGGTTAAATCACAAGAACTGTCCAAAGTGGAGCATTCTTAAACACAACAAGTAACAGGGTATGATGTGGCCAATGGTACCTGCAAACCTGTAAACAGCCCCAACCCCCCTCACAGGTGATGTTCTAGAACAAGGATCCTCAGACTTGGATCAGTTATGAGAAGTGTAAACACTTCTAACCCGGAGGTACAGTGTTTACAATAACCATAAAAGACCCTCCTCTAATTCACCTCAGTTTCTGAAGGTCATAATAAAGGTCATCCAGACTTAGCAGGCTTCCCAGATAGCCCCAGCACTACAGGAAATCTGTAGCACAGAGTTCTCAAGAAGAAACCCACATCTGAACCGTGTTTCATATTCCCGCACCAGACCGAAATGGAATGGGAAAGAACATGAACCACTCTAGCCTAGGTGTCACTCAGGTCCCAGGTATAGGACCTTATACTCTCAATGAAACCCCACCCACCAAGACAGAAGAACAGATCCAATAATGATAATGACAGTATGAAATATGAAAAACTGTAAAGAAAGCAATAAATAAAGTTGTACATAAAGCAATAAATAAAGCAACTATATAGCACAATTAGCACATAACACCCCAGTAAACACAAATCAAACATGCGCTAGGAGGAACCCACAAAAAGAACCAGAAGCCCTGGTTACAGTATAAGGGTCCCCAACAGAGTCGCCTAGCTGTCGCTCCCACCAAATGAGGCTAGGTCAAATGGGGTACAGACGCGAACGGTCGGCGAAAGGAGAAGGAATGAATAGAGTCGCCAGCTAGGCATTTTTATCCCGAAGGAAAGGTAACGCTGCATAAACCTAGAAAGAAATATGGATAAGACGGTTGCGAACCAGAGAGACTGAGAAAGGGGGTTGGTTACAACCTGGGAAGGTATTAGCACCCAGATTGTCCGCCGTACTCGACGGGATCCACGCTTAAAAGAAATGTGTTTTAAAGGGGCAGTGTCAGTGCTATCTGTGTATCAAAGCTGGAAAAAATGCAAGTGTCAATGTATAAGAAGTGTGAAGTATATAAGTG
Source organism: Lathyrus aphaca (assembly GCA_963966055.1). Classification (NCBI taxonomy): domain Eukaryota; kingdom Viridiplantae; phylum Streptophyta; class Magnoliopsida; order Fabales; family Fabaceae; genus Lathyrus; species Lathyrus aphaca. The sequence continues at coordinate 264,628,666 of OZ014524.1, read as the reverse complement.
AAGTGTCAGTGTAGGATAAGAATGAAATGCCCAAGACTATGAGGCTTAAAGAATAAGGCTAGAAAGAGGGGGAATATACAGAGACTTTTGTTCGATAACTGTTAAGTTATGCCTACGTATCCTCTTGTGCAATGAGGAAGTCAGAACACCGTAGTTCGACCCAAAGAGACTGAAAGATGAATTGACTTGTGAACTGCCTATTTGTCTGTGCTCAAGTGTATGACCTGTCTGGCTCAGGTGCAAACTGTCTTGCATTAGACGGAAGAAGCGAGTTCTCGGTTGTGAGTGAATGAGATGAGAAAAGAATCCTGGAGGAGACGATTAATGTTTGTTTTTGTGTTTTCAGTATTTTATTTGCTTTTTGAAGTTTGTCATAAGTTAATGAGCTTAAGCCTAAACCAAAGGGTTAGTAAACTCATCACATCCTCCCTCTGATTAGGGATAATGAGAATACCTTAAGTGTGAAGTAGACACCTCACACTTAATCACCATGATGTAGGATTAAGATCATTAACCTACTTGTATTTATTTAGATGTTTTTGTTTAGTGTTAAGTAATGAGTTTAAGCCATAATCAAGGATTTAATGGACCCATTACACTATCCTAATAGAAGGATAATAGATGAGAACATTTAAGCTGAGAAAGACTCCTCAACTTAATCCATGATTAGGGATTAACCTCATGACAAAACAAAGCCTTTATTAAAGTGGATTTTAGTTAATGATAAGATTAAGAAGTGGATTTTATGGTTTGTAAGACAACTTGAGGGGGACTTGTCCATTAACACTAGGGTTAGTCCTTCTTGACCAATTAAGGAAGAATTAGAACCCTAATGCAAGGCCCAAGTTACAAGCTTGATGTCTTGATGATTATTAAGTGGATTGATTAAAGGATTTAAACACATTAAGGGTTTAACACTTAGGATTAAAGTTATACACTACACCCTAATAGAAGGATGCAGGCATAAGCTTAATCACAAAGCCTTAAAGCCTTTAGGGTTTAGTCCCTGATTATGAGATGAGAAGAGAAGACTCAAAGAGACACAAAGGTAAAAGCTAAATGGGGAACTAATCAAACCCTAATTGTTATCATGCTTGGATATCCTAGGGTTTGTGAAGTTTGCAAGAAGATCTTCAAAGAAACCACCAGGAAAGAAGCAGATGAAAAGAGGAAGAAGCAAAAAGAAACAAGACAACTTGCTTCACTTAAGAAGACAAGTTGCTTGAAGAAAGAAAGCCAGATGAACATGAATGAGCAAGCTCAATCCAATACACAAGATAAAAATGCAGCAAAGATGCATAAGAGAGATGAAAAGAGATTGTGAAAAGTGAAGGCAAATTCACTTCTCAATGACTTACCACCTGAAAAGTTAGCCAAAAGAAATGAAATGCAATGCAAATGAGATGAAATGTCATGATACAAACCAAAGTCATAAGCATTTACATGATGTTAGTGATGCCAATAGATGATGCAATCATGAGACAAGACATGAGAATGATCAAACAAGCACAAGGATGCAAATGAAGCATGCATTGAACCATGAAAGTACATGAAAAGTTATGAGATGCAATAGACATATAACATGGCAAAGGAATGATGCAATGATCAATCATGGTTCTAATATGTCCTAAGGTGTATTATGAATCATGTGGATGCACAAAATGTCATGGCAAGTCATGGTATGCAAGCAAATGGAAGATGGATGCAAAGGAAGGCACAAATTAGGGTTACATGCATCATGCAAAGCAAAAATACAAAATCAGAAGCAAATGACATGATAAAAAATTGAAAATGCAATCAAAGATACCCTAAACCTATACAAATTCACTGCCCAAAGGAGGGGATCCAACTCTTAACCTAGTGAAAGTTATGAATTTCCTAAGATTGCTAGGGTTTTGGGGTACCTCATCAAGAAAAATACCAAACAAATTGAAAATGCAATATCAAATCAAGCCAATTTTATCCTATAAACTACATGCTATAAAGAGTGCAATGCAAGAAGAATCATCATCCAACTCTCAATGGTTAGGCAGAATGAAATTTTTAAAGATTGAACCAAAATATTGCCTTAAAATGAAATTAATTCCAATGAAAAGGATCAAAAGGCATCAAGAACAAAAAAGAAATTTGGTTTGAGAGTTGGACAATGTTTCTAAATGTTTCTAAGTGCAATGTGAATTTTTTTGTGATTTTTAAATACCTAAATGCATTTTTAATTAATTAATTTTCATTAACTAATTAAAAATAAACATTTAAATGATTTAAAATTAATTTTCAGTGCAAAAGATAAAAATAAAAATATTTTTGGGTTTTAAAAATTAATGAAATCTTTGACAAAAAAATTCATAATTTTTAAATGATTTTAGCTATTTTTAATAATTCGTGCAAATAAAATGAAAAGGAAATGAATTTAAAATGAAAATAATGAAAAGTAATCCAGAAGAAGGGCCAGGATTTGATCTGGGTTTGGACTGGTTGACTGCGCGCCAGATCCAAAGGCCCAGATTCAAACCTGGCTAATTTTGTTTTAATATTTAATTAAACCTAGGTTAGTTTAATAAATGACTGATTAGGGTTTTAATGACAAATTCTGACCACACACACGCGCGGGAGTCAATGGAGGTCAACAACATCTAAGGTCCAGATTCAAAGTCTCATTAATGACACAATTAGGGCTAAACAAATTCAGGCGACCGGAACAGTGTTCCGGTCGTCTTCTCCGGCGAAACCAAAAACCTAGCTTTCACTACAGGCCACCCCAACCTAAATTAATTGCCCAGAAACATTCTCCTATCCAAACTAAACTCAAATCCATCATCAAACATCATTTATCAAGCATGAACACAGAGAATCGAAGCAAAACATTTTCACGGGCAAAATTTCAGAGCTTGCATACATAGTGGTTTCTCAACCATTTTCAAAAATAAACATATCCCCATGACCAGGGGAACTCAAGGAATCATAAATGAACTTAAAAACAAGCTTCTGAGAAAAAAGTTCATGAAGTATACCTGAGATTGAACTTTCTATTCCTGAGCTTTCTAGACTTTCCTTTGCTACAAATCCCCTCCTATGAACCTCTGGATGATGAAATGAGGCTTGGAATGAGTTTTTATGGCCTGGTTTGAAGGTTTTGGTTCTGGTGTAGCAGATTTGGAGAGTTGGATATGTGATGATTCAGGTAATTTCAGAGGGTGGATTCTGTTCTATGAATGATTTGTGGTTTGTGGGTGAAGAAATTTTGGTTGTTTGAAGGTTGTGTTGAGTGATTCTAAGAGGGGAAAGTTTTTGACAGTTTTTGTGTATGCTGCAATGTGGGAGGATTCAGCTTGTGTATGGTGTGTTTTTGGATTGCTTGATGTCCACATATCATACTCTGGTTGGGCAGGGAGTTGGTGTGGCACTGTGGGATTGGTATGGGCAAAATGCAAGAAAGTCAAGATATTGTGTACTCTAAGCATGGCTCGGGTCAGAGGCAACCTTGAGGCTTGTCCTGCCTCAGCTTGAGTCAAGGAAGGCCCTAGGATCAAGAGAAGACAGATGGGTGCAATGGATCACATGTTTGAAGTGTTTTTGCAATATGGCAACTTATTACATTTCATGATTTTTGGCCATGTATATGTGAGAAGTCTTGCTGAATTTTTGGTGTGGGATGCTTCATTAGGTCATGGCAATGTCTTGAGACCAGCTAGAGGTCATGCAATCCCTTTGAGAATCATTTTGCAAGAAATCCCTCTTTGCACTTTCATGAAGAATGGCTTATGGTTACTTGAAAATCAAGGCATAGAAATGGGAAATCCCTTGGGCCAAACTGATTTTTAGGACATGCATTGTATTTGTATGATGATTAGAGGTCACATTGAAGTCACATAAAGGTTGGCCATGAGAATTTGCAAGTTTTCCATTTTGTGCAAAAGTGAAATTTCAATGATTTTATCCAACTTTGCAAAGCCATAACTTTTGATCCAAAATGAATTAGAATGAGTTCTTATACTTTTTGAAAAGGGAATGATCCATTCTACAACTTTCATGACCAAAGTTTTCTCATTTGAGGCATTTTTGAATCAATTTGAAAGGGTTGAAAAACTTTCCCAAAATGGCAAGTTTCCATTACAAGTCATTTTCCCAAAATGGCAACTTTGCAAATGGCTTGAAATTCTTCAATTTTGTGAACTTCTAACTTCTTCTAATATCAAATAAAGATCATATATATCCAAAATGATGGAGAAGACCCTTTGGTTGGGTGATTGGGGGCCTCAGATGCCCTGATTTTACACTGACTTGTGTAACACGGTGGGAGAACTGACTTTAGTTATGTTGCGGATAGCAAGAGTCGCCACCGACTTTTATTTTATCCAAAGGAAAGGCATAAAAGAACAGGAAAGACCTTTTAAAAGATTTTTGGGTCCGGGGGGTAGGTTATGTAAAGGGAAAGTGTTAGCACCCTTTACATCCATGGTTATCCATGGGCTCTTAGTTACTTAGCTCACTTTAAACTGTTTTTGAAAAGTGAAGTGTGTGAATAGAAATTTTTTTAAGTATTTTATAATGATCCATGTACGGATGCGTATAAAACCTTTGTTTTGAAAATTTGTTTGAAAATGTGAAGTGTTTGAAATGTTTTGAAGAGTGAGCAAGTATCTAAGAGGAACCTACCCTAAGTTTAAGTCTTTTCTGTTCTTGAATCCTTTAAATGGTAAGACTATCCCTATTATTAAGGAATAGGTAGTCATTACCTTGGATGTAAGGGACAAGTAAGGGTCATCTATTTAATGTAGGCAACTGTGGGGTGTATTCAGCAATTTTGGAGGGACTGCCATCTTTATTCGAAAGGGACTAGATCATTATGAAGGCAACATTCGCAAGGGACTTGATCTTTTATTTGTTAAGGGACTAGATGACTTTATTTTGAGGGACTTTTGCTTTATGCACCCTACTTGACCTTTTTGAATAGGCAA